>OY728145.1:705139387-706478532 GCA_963277665.1 Viscum album
GTTTAATTTTCAAATATTTATGTACTCAAGGTTCGAAAATAATGTTTTTAAAGAAAACAAACTTTATTTTTTCATTTTGAACAAAAACTATTTTTCTTCCATATCCATATTTTCTTAAAACATTGTCAAAAATGTTTTTACATTAATAAAAGTATTATATAAATACTATTTTCTAATTTTTTTCTTTTTAAAAAAATAAAGGGAATGTTCATATAGTATTCAATAAAAGAGAATTTTTCTTTAATAGAAAATGTGAAAAGAATATCTGTTTCAACGAGTATGATATTTCCCTCTATCTTGACCACCTAATGTATAAAATCATCATTAATAATTTTCAAGAATTATTTTAAATGAAATGGTTTTTAAAAATTTTTTAGGGTTGAAAATCCACATATCACTATTTTTCAAGGCTTTATTAGCTCTTAGAATATCTTCTTTCTAATTTGGGTTACAGTTCTTAATAAGAAACCATTTTGAATTGTGATTTCTATTTGGTATAAAGTTTTTGTAAGTTGGTGTTATAGTCTATGATCTATAGTTCATTGGAGGTTCTCTCTTCTTCAGTCATCTATGGATGCACATTTGTGAAAATAATCTTCTCAAACAGCAGTGTCTCTTCCAAGATTGACTCTCCCTTTCATGTTTATTAGATTACTTGGTGACATTGGAAATACTTTAGGTTCACACCACTATATTGATCAGTGTACTTTTATCCTAGAAGATATGGCAATAACCCATATTTTTTTATAATTTTATTTATCATGGCCTCTTCCATAAAATTTTATGATCATAGTTGAAGGGATTTCAGAGTAGTCTCAACCATTTCTTCACACTTCTACACCATGATTCTACTCTAGTTGTCACGTTAAAGACCATTTGACCTCTGAATGTGGGAATTACCATTAGCCGAGATCCCATGGTCATTATAAGAGCCACAATGATAGTGAACACTCCTTGGAGTAAGCTTCTTTGCCTATTCAGGAAAAGCCATATCATAATGCTCAAGGGAAGAGTGTGTTTCATCAGCCCTATATTCTGATTTGGGAAGTCTCATATTCCTCTTTTTTCTATTATGATGGATTCAGATTATCTCTATCAAGATTTTCTCTCACTCCTTCCCATCCTACAATGCATGTTTCATATTCCCAGCTTGTCCCAGTGGTCAAAAATTCTTTATTTCCTCTCTATGATATTTATGGTTCATCGACATTCTCCTCCCATCTCACAGCTCACCATCCAGGACATGGAACTCTTTCTATTCTTGGTTAATCTCTGTAAAACTCATGCTTCAGTTTCTTGTATTTCTTCTCCCACTGGGGATGTGGATCCCTCAGTCACATCTCCTATAAAGAATCATCCTTCCACTATGAAGCTTATGTTATCCAAAAGGCTTGCTTCACCTCCTCATAATCTCTGTTTATCAAAAGGTGTTCATACTATATCAGAATCTCAGTTGCAGTCCAAATCCAAATCCATGATGGATATGAAATTTCAGTGCCAATAGTCTGAAGCCTTTTCCATAAAACTGTCCCTTCGATGATTAATATCCTCATCTAGAATGCATATGGTTTAGGATCTCAGGTTAAATCATATTTTATCTCTAATTAGTTTTTCCTTCACTTTGTTTCATTGGCTGTAGTTATAAAACCTAAACCGACCCCTTCAAATATCAAGGAATTTTTTCCCTTTGAGAGAACATGGATTTCTTAATTACATTCCATCCAACTCTCATATTTGGAATTTCTAGAGAGTTGGAATCTCAGTAGACTTCATATCTTTGTTTGATCAAAGCATCAACTAGAAGTTGTCTGTGGGAGATAAATTGTTCTTTCCTTCAGTGGTCTATGCTAAATTCAAGGCTCAATGCTAGGATACCCTTTGGGATACTTTAAACCCCTTAAACCCAGGTGATGGGCCATGGTTAGTTAGAGTAAATTCCAATATTGTATCTATTAATTAGGAGAAAACGGATAAGGAACTTTTCCTATAAGATCAAGTTAGTATTTTATCTCATTCATGGAAAATAATGGTCTCTTGGACACAGGTATCTCGAGTGATCTATCCACATGGTTAAATAACCCACATGTTATTGAAAGGTATTTTATCCTTCTCAATCAATGCCTTGTTAATTGAGTGATGATCTCTGCCTTCCCGGACATAAAAGTTCTTCATCTGGTCCATGGTTTATCTTATCACTCTCCACCATAAATTACATTGTAAGCTAGAAGTAATGATGAGGAGTTATTAAACTTTTCATCTTCAGGGACTGAAAATACATAATTCTTTGACTTGGTAAGGAGGTCTTGAAATCTTCCAGTAAAAGGTAATCCATGGATTTCCATCTACAACAAGTTGAGACATCTCAAAGGCCATATGCGTTCCTTGGAAAACCCTCTTCCTCTAGGGTATATTGAAATTGGAAATATTAGAAAAGTTATCCAGAAACTTGAGTCGAGTCTAGAGACTGTATGGGATGATGGTGTATTTGTTTATTTAAGATGTAAGAATGATAGACTATATGATATTTTGTTGAAATAAGAGCATGTTTCCCATGACAAGTTTTGAGTTAAATGGCTTCGTGAAGGAGACATAAACTCAAGGTATTTCCATTCATGTATTAAGGGAAAATGTAGATTTTCGAATCCAAAATTCATTTTGGGGGATGGATCCAATTATAATGATAGATATTTGGTTTGTCTTATGGATAGTGATTATTTCAAGTCTCTTATAGCATACACAACCTTCAGCGTGGAAGATGGCAACTCAAGTGGGCCCAACAATTTATTTTAATCCGTCACTAGTTTAGTGTCTGAATAATTTAATGATATTTTGTGGGATATCCTAAATTAGGGGAAAGTTTTAATAGATCTATAGTATATTAATCCTAATAGTGCTCCAAGGTGAATGCATTTCCTGCATATTTTTATTGGGATTCTTGGAACATTGTTAATTGGAGCTTGTTAAGAGTGATGAAAAACATTTCTCAAGGTGGTCATCACCCCCATGTGACCTATGCTACTAAACATTTTATGGTACCCAAGGTAAAATATCCCCACTCATAGAACCATTATAGGCCTATCAATCTATGTAATGTTCTTTATAATTTCTTGGAAGGAATTCTTAATGCAAGGCTTGCTCATTTAAACCCAAAATTGGTGGTTGAGGAACAACATGATTTTTTAAAAGTGAGATCTTTCTAGGAAGTTTTTTCATTGGCCTAGGACATTATCTGTGATATTAGGTTGAAGAACATTGGAAGAAATGTGGCCAAAAAATTCGATATCATTAAATACTAAGATATGGTTGAATGTAACTTTATTATCAAGGTACATGCAATCATGGGTTTCTTAGTTCAGGTGACAGAAATACTATTTTATTGTTTTAGAACTCTTTGGATGGTTTATTATTTTCCAGGAATGAAATTTGGATTCTTAAAATAGGTTATTGGGATGAGAAAGGAGGATCATATCTCCCCATATCACTTTATCATGGCTCAAGATGTTCTCAATCATTATGTTTCACATGGAATTACTTTAGGAAAGATTCTACCTTGTCGTACTAAGCATGTTAATAGGACCATCTCTGATATTATATTTTCTGAAGACACCATCCTTTTTTCCAATGCTTGTAGAAGGTCCATTAATAGGATTAATGAAGGTTTAAAGGTGTGCGACACTTGGAGAGGACATGTTTTAAAAAATGAAAAAAATTAACTTCTTTGTGATGGTCACCAGTAAGGTATGTTCCATTGGGCTTCATGGAATAGGATGTACAAACCTATTATAAATGGGTTCCTCAAATGAAAGAGTATTTCATGTACCATGAATGGTCTTCATGCCAATATTTCATGGAAAATAATTGAGATTTCTTCTTTTTGAGGAAAATATATGGTCAACACATATGGCTCGGAAGTGAAATTTCCAGTATTTAAACCTTCTAAAAAATATAGATTAATCTAGCCTCATGTAACATTTATTCAGTAGCACACTTGCTAGATAATTATATTGGGTGACATCTATTATTGGTTTCATAAATAGTTAGGGAAAATTCTTGGGTTTCCCGGATTTCTTACCCTATTATCATCTTCAGGGAGGTCAATTCCCACCCCAATCACATTCATTCCACCCTAGATGATGGCCAGAAGGCCCTTTTTGACAATATTGTGATGAAATCTAACTCAGAAAAAAATTATTGGATCTTTATATGGTACTTTTTCAATCAAATCATATCTTATTATTATATCTTATGATCTACCACTATATGGTTGTGGTGAATATCTATTGTGAAAGGAAAATCCTTTGAAGTTTCTTTTCTAGGTGTCGTATGGGTAGAAGAATGCATTACATTCATATTTCATTATCTAGTATAGGGGTATATGCTTTTTGTTAAGATGTATTTGTTGTATGGAGCCATATATCGAATCTATAGAGAATATTTTTCTTTCAATAATCAGTGGGATAAGCTATTTTGAATTTTGTTTGGGAATTTTACAATCTGATCTGATCGGTCCTTTACTGCCGAGACTTTCCTTCAAAACGGGTTCCATAGAGCAACCATATCCAAAATGGAGTGAAGGGATTGAGTTATAGTTCTCACTGTAGGGTCTTGGATTATATGGTATTTTATAAATATCATTCGACACCAGTAGCTAGCTTGTTTAGCTACTAGTATCCTTTTCAAAACCTAAAACTTGATTCTTGATTAGTGAAAGTTGTGTAAAGACTTGGGTCGTGCACCCACCCTCTCACACCTATTTCCATCTCATCCCCCCCCCCACTCAAAAACACTCTTACTATTCATGGTTCGTGGATTAGTTAGAGAATTCCAACCATGGGTTACAAATGTAAAACTTTTGGATTTTTTGGTATGGATCTGATGCGTGGTGGCGGAGTTGTGAGAGATTCTGAAGGATTAGTTTTGGATACTTTTTCTGCTTGTTTTGGGCGTAGTGTTTCCCTTATAGCATAAAATCATGCTATCTTAACGGGTCAACTCATATGTAATCAGAGACACTTTCCTATCATGGATATTTAGATAGATTCATCAACAACCTACAATTCCTTGATAGGTCAGTGTCATACTCCGTAGTCCAATGAGTATTTAGTTAGGAGATGAAAGGGCCTCCTAAAAAATCAGATTTATATCTCATATACTCGATGTGAGAGGAATATAGTGGTGGACTATCTTTCTTCTAGAGTATCACGTCATGAATGTCTCTTCAATATTTATAGCCTAGGATGTGTTCTTTCTGAGGGTAATCACATTGTTCAGGCTAATTCTCTAAGGTTGAATTATTTTAGGCCACCTTAATATCTTTTTTTATTTGTAGGATTTTCACCAATTTACCATCTAATAAATAAAAATTATTTTGTTGGTCATTATAAGTTTCAAAGGTTGTTTTCAAAGAAACTAATATTGAAAATGTTTTTTGTTTAAAAAGAGTGTTTTTTAAATAGTAAAGTATATTTTCCTCTATAAATATTCCATGTGACCATTCCAAACTATTTTCTATATAATATAACATCCTTTGATTTTACTTATGTTTTAATAGGGATATCATTCAAGGGTAATATTTTTATTCTTTATCGGAATGGTTTATTTTTATGATTAAAATATGTTAATGAAACCTGTTTCTATTCCATAGGTTATAAAATGATGAAATTATTAGTAAACCCACTTTTTTTTCCATGTGTTATTCTATTATGAAATGAAGAAATGATTATGAAACCAATTTCTATTCCACATATTATTTTATGATTAAATTTTTATGAAACCCATTTCTTTTATTTCATTATAATATGATGAAATATTTATGATCTTTTCATACATGTTTTTCTGATTTTCATTATGTGATGGGTGGGGATGATATCCCCATCCAATTAATTGGGTAAATATTGATATATGATGACATAAAATAAGATAGGAATAGGAAGTGAACCCCACTAAATAAGGGACTTTTTCCATTGTGATGGTACTGGAAGTGAACATTGACAACTATAATGGTTTGGGGAGTGAACAAATTACACAATAATATTTTTGGAAACAATCCTAAACATAAGGGAATGATTTTATATTCTTATTTTTATTCCATAAATATATGTTTTATACCATTATTAGGTTAGCATGGCTCATGTTCTTTGATTAAATTATGATTCAGTTTTTTTGAACGGCTATGATTTTTTCCAGGATGCAAGTTAATGATCTATAATTGGTATGGTTTTGTTTTAAAATATATTTCTCATGTTCTCTTACCATTATGATTAAGATATGTTGATATCTCACTTATTTACCCTTACCAAGAATATGATCTCACCCTTTAATATGTTTTCTTTCCCTAGTTGTGAAGAAATTTTTGAAGTAGGGAACATATTATAAGATTCATATGTGGGAACATCTTCATGAGAGAAGTTTAAGAACATTCATGAAATAATAATATTTTGTTTCTAGTATCCCAATTTAATACGCCTTTACAATCCTCATGAGTGTGTTTGTCTAATGTAATAAATATAAATCTAAAAATATGTGATATTTATAATCTAAATCATGGGTCTCTACTGTTGGTATCAGAGGCAAAGAAAGAAATATGTTCCTTGGGAAATCTCACATGTGATAATTTGAAAGACCATATCTCTCCTTCTAGGGGATTCATGAGGAATGTGATACCCCTTAGGGATGGTGGTGTCTCCCATCGAGGACATGTTTCCACCCATGCAGTTCCCTAATAAGTATAAATTATTTTCAATAGGAAATAATTCCATAAATCAACAATTAGTTCCCTGAAATCATGTTTTCATTAACAATAAATGGATTAAGTAATCTTGGATAGGCCTAACATTAAAGAAGTGTGAAAGTAAGGTTTGTAGTTTTTAATTTTTAAATATGAATGAAATAATCATTTTTGTTATATTGGAAAAAAAAATTTAATTGAAGCATGACAAGAATGATTCATGAGGGTAAACTATGTGCATATAATTTTTTGAAATCATGCATAATTTAAATTTGTTTAATTGAACAAATATAATGATTTATATTAAACAAGTTTAAATTAATTTTTAATGGTCAATGATGTACTATTTGATTAAATATTTTCATGAGATTTTGATATTTCTTGTTAACAATTTGTTTTGAGAAACCAAATTAAATATCCTAAAGGATGGATAAGATGAATTTTTTTCATAAAGAAAAAACATTTCCCAAAAATCTTGTACCTTTTAATAGAATCATTGTGAATTAATTACCTTTTAGATTTCTTAATATTTTATTGTTGATAAACCTTTTGGGATCACCTTACTTAAAAGGATAATTATTTAAAACTAGTAATATTGAATAGATGTTGTAGAAACCTGAATTATGCGAAAAGAATGATTAAAATGTAACTGGTGTTCTTTATTGGTTGGGTTGTTATGCATTAATAAGTGGAAATTATTGTAATTTGTGTAACATTAATGATTTTTTTTTCCTTGTGTGGAATCCTTAAACCATTGGTATTCTGTAGTCTCTTGTGTATTATCGGTAAATTCATTCCAATTTTAGAGGTATCTTTTACATGAGTGTGATATTTGATATTGGTATCCCATTTTTTAATATCATTATAATATTAGGTGGTTCTCGTGTTTTTTTTTGAAGTGAGATTTCTTATAGGAATCATGTTTTGTTGTTGTTTCGGCCACCTTACTATTTCATTTATGGGTTTTATTAATTATCTATGATGACAATCATTTCATATGTATCCGTTGTAAGGGTACAGATTTACAGACTCCCCACTTTGTTTTTTTCCTGTTGTCTAGAGGTTTTTTGAAAGGAGGTGAGGGATTTGGAGTACTATTAGGGTGGTGGGTGCACCATATAGAGTGAAATAACTAGGGAGGCACA
This sequence comes from Viscum album, assembly GCA_963277665.1. Taxonomy (NCBI): domain Eukaryota; kingdom Viridiplantae; phylum Streptophyta; class Magnoliopsida; order Santalales; family Viscaceae; genus Viscum; species Viscum album. The sequence goes on from OY728145.1 coordinate 705,147,260, forward strand.
TCATGGGGAATTTATCCTAGGGAAACCACCTTTGTAAAATGATCTTGGTGAAATACCAAGGCATTAGGAATTTTTGAGAGTGAGGTCACTGTGAGGACAAGTGTATGAGTAAGGGAAGAAAGAATGATCATGGTGTCTCTACAGCGTGGACTACGAAATTGCTATTCAAAATGGATTAGGCCAATGTATAATTCCTTGGTGTACATCATAGTGGTGGTTTGGTGTAGCTTCTAAGTTACATTATGGTAAAGTATAGATATAAAAGTTTCAATGGTTGATTCCATTGTCTAGATAATGGTAGTTCCCACAAACCCTTACAAGATGTCTATATGTAGCATGAGGGTAGAAGGTTTTTCTATGGGAAACCAATTTTTATTCCATGTTTCTTTTAGAAACATTCTTTTTATTATATTTAAAGGTTTTTTACTTCAAAAATTATTGGTTTTAAATATGTTATGAAAATATTGAAGTAAATATTGGCATCCTAAATTATAATATTCTTAAATGGGGGGTGTGAGGGAATTAAATGGAAAATAATTAATATGAATTAAAGTGGGAGATCTTGGTCGGGTATTTGGGGGATATCTAAGTAAAATTGTGTTTATAGATTCTAAAAAATAGTGGCTTCATTCATTAATATTCACATTTCTCCCTTGAGTTTGGATCCCCAAAAAATCACAATTTGATGTTTTTATCATTCTACAATTGGTTTAAATTCATTCTTTTTTGTTTCTCATATGATTATCCTTTCTCTCTCCTTTGTCTTCCAGTAGTATTATTTAAGATCTTATAAGGTAGGTAGTTAATGACATAACTATATTATTTGACTATATTCTGGGTTTTCATGGTTTTATTTTTCCCTACGTAATTACCATGAACTAACTTAAAGAAGGTAAAATAAATTAGAAAGTATAAGTAATCTAAGATAATAGTCGTGCATATATTTTATTCCAATTTCATCATTATTTCATATATTTTTGTTTCTAGTACTATCATAAATACCATATCATGAAAAATAAAAATAATGTATCGTATCAAACGAAATGGAAAAAATTGATCATTATTTCATATAATGTTCTTCCCACTAATATCATAAAAAAATAACATGAACAACCAAAGTAAAATATGGTAAAAAAGGGATAACAGAATATATAAAAGTAATATCATCCGTAAATCTGGTTATTTCTTTGATATGAAATCCTTTTAATATGATGAGTGTTTTTATTCATTTAATTTGTTAGTATGGTCCCCTTTAAATGTATTATTGTTTTCTAATTATATCATGAAGTTTTGTTGTATTTTTATACTATTAACACCACACATAAATAAATAACAATTATAGATGGTAATATAATGGGTTGTTTGGATAATTCGGACTTAAAAGTTGTTGGTTTTGGGCCATGTATTGTATATTATAGAAAATATGATGGTTTTTTCTATTTTATGGGATATGGATTGTAATATAGTTGGTATATGATGTGTGGTTTATAACTATTTCTTGGTAATATGGAATGGAATGGAATTAATAAATCGAAACATTTGGATTTGGTTTGAATAATGTTAATAGTTGGATATTAATTTAAATATGGAAAGTGGAAAGAACAAAATAAATGGTTATTGGATATAAACTGTTATATAAATAAATAAAATAAATGAGTGACATGTGGAAATAAATTTGGGTGGTGTTGGGTGTGGGATGACATGGGGTATCCTCATGGTGTCTTCATGTGACAAGATAGAGTTGGTCAAGTAGGGTGGTGGGACTCGTTGGCATGAATAGTAGAGGCATGGTTAGGACAACTTGCAATGATGTCAGCTGACCTGGGGGACATATATGGAGGGAGGGGGTCTTTAGGAGTAGTTAACATCACGAATTGTGGTAGTTTACTACTTTTACTATCATAGTGATAGTGGGATGGTGAGGGTGCTTCAGTAGTGAATGGTCTGCAGATGAGTGCACGGATAGGGGCTTCTCTAGTGGTGATATGTCTTTGGGTCATTAAGGTTCATTTTTTAGGCCATTTTCTTTTGGGCCTATAGGACTTGTAAGTTTCTCCCTCAACCCAATTTAAAATGGGATTTTTCCATAAAAAAATAGTAAAAAATAATTCCAATTTAGGCTTTCATCCATGATAGTTATGATGGTCTTTTTATGTGGTTTTTGGTTGGATGGTGTTATAGAGGTAGTGGTGATTATGGAATGGAAATGTGATGAATTGGTAGATTAGATGAGTTGTTTTAAGGTTGTTTGTGTACACCCCTTGGTTGGTTTTTCAATATATGTATTACACCATGTATTTTATTAGGTAATAACCACACCGCACCCTATTTGAGTATATTTTATAGATGCTGATTGTTTTGGTTCCAGATGTTTTATCCAACATCATGGTTAGTAAGGTAAGATGGAGAACTAACCCATCTTCCCTACTCTCCCTTTAGTAGTAAACTGGATGTAATTTCTGGACGATGATATTATCATGAAAATTGTGGGGGTGAGAAGTGGGGTACCTGATGATGTAGTGATGATAAGATAATTGTTATGTGGTGGGGGATACATGGTATGAGGATAGAATAAGGATGATTCTTTTCTTATTCACAGTACACTACAACTATAGTCTTATAATGTTATGGATTTGGTTTTTGGATGATGATGATTTAATGGTACATGAAATGTGGATTTACTTATTCTAATATGAGATGTTGGACCATGTAAGGGTTGTGATATATAGGGTTTTGACCTGACCCACATCTTGCAAGAAGCTATGGGAGAACATGAAGTTTGATAATGGGGTGTGAGAGTGGAAAACCAGTTTCCAAGTTGTCGTAGAGTGACTCTGATTATATTATTCTAATATAAATTTATTATATTTATATGTGAAACTATGTAAGTGATCCTTGGTGATGCTGGGAATGGGTAGTTGACCATATAGGTGCATGTTGGGTTTACTCATTACTCAATGGGGAATTAATATGATTCTATCAAATTGACATGAGAATTTTTGAGAAGTATCCTACTGAGTATAAATGTTATGACCACCCTACATAAATATAAACTATTTTTATATGTTTATGAAGGATTTGTTTTGGCCAAGATGCACCGATCTAGCTTAGATCTGGGTTTTCAATTTTGATCTTCTTTTTAGGAGTTATTTAGGTGTTTCGTTATGGATATTTGTTCTATATAACATGACCTTCATTTTTGTGTTTATTTCTATGAATCTTGGTTTATTTTTTATGATCATTTAATAGTCTATGTTCATCCTCTTATCTATTTTTTGTAACTTATATTATGATGGTAATGCCTCCCATTGCAAGTTTTATACCCTCAATCCTACTCTCCTACCCAGGGCCTACTAGATGAGGGATTTGGGGTTTATTACTTTTCTTCATTGTCAAAAAAATAGGGGTACTATTTGAAGTGGTCTGTCACATTGATATTTTCTTAAAGACGAATACATTATAGGTATCAACAAAATAATAATCAAAATTAAGTGGAGGAAGAAGAAATATATGCACATATGAGTTCTTATGATACCCACTATCATATATATGAGAAGGGAAAGAATAATATTATGATGAACTAAAAAAGGTCAATGTTTATGGATTACTATATAATATATATTTTCTGTGTAAATCCTTTTAGTTGGATTTAATAGATGCTAGTAATAATATTCTAATTAGTATCTAAGAATTGAGATGAAATAGAGAATGAGTTTCATGCTAGTGTACTTAAAGATCCAAAGGAATCCAAGGACTCTAGGTTGCAAGGAATTAGATTTTAATAGAACATCCAATGACATCTTGATATTATTATAGGTCTACTTAAATAAGGTTTGAATCGTTTGAAATCTATTGGGAGGAAATATAATCTATTGGGATGTTTTGTAATATTGATATGCACTGTGAGTTGAGGATAATCCATGCTCAACCCTCTTGTAATTGATGATAATATTATTATTGTAAAACCTATGTGTCGGATGATATTGAAATAATTAAGGGATTAGTCACCAACATTGGGGTGGTTTATATAAAAATATTGTGTGTTACTATTTATTTCTTTTCTTACTACATGTGGTCTTTGTTTTTTGTAAATATAAAAATCGGTCCACTTATGTATTAACCATCAATAAAGATTTAAAGATCAAAGGTAGGGATATTATATGATACATTTGGAATGTGAAAAAATATTTTCCCTACCTAATTCATCACCCCCTATGTGACTACACCAGTCCATGAGGATTAAAAGTGTAATTAGAGCTATCCAAATTCCCACGGGTTGGATCTATTTTGAGACCTGTGTGTTTTTTTTGAATATATGACCTTCATATTTAAAGAGTTTATAAATGAAATATGGATGGATATTTTTTATTTATATTCCTATTATGAAAATGGATGTTTCATCAAGGACACAAAAAATAGGGAAAAAGGAAAATCAAAGAAGTTAATGGATAATTGTATGGTGAAAGTGAATTAAAAACTAGCTAAAGGTAATCATAGTGTTATTTATTTTGATAAATATATTGGATAATATTCCTTTAATGCATATTTTTTATAGTATTTTAAAGTTGTATTGAATTTATCACTATGTCATTTTTTTGAAGTTAAATATTTCTTGAAGAAACATCGTATTGATTTTTTCACGAACATGTTTGTATATATAATGGAACTACATAATGAAAAGTCATATAAGAACTGGGGTTTTCACTCTTGTCTGGATCCTTTAATTTTTTCCTAATTCTAATATATGGACTAGATTTGGATTCTTAATGAGTTAGTAGAGGTACCAATGGTTGATGGGGTTGATTCAGATCCCACACCTTGGATTTTGGGAGAAAATGGCTTGTCGCATGGTTAGTTTGAATCATGTGAGGCATGCCACGTGGTATGTCTAAACCATGAGAAGCTGGACAGTGGGATAAAATAGGGCTCAAGGTTTTATCTAACTATGGAAGTTGGTCCAGAAGTGTAACACCCTGAGATTTTATGAAAAATATTCTTTTAATTTCATTGATGTCTTCTATTATTCAGCACACCAAGTTTAGCTTGTACTATATGCAACACTGTATTAGCTTGCAGTATACGCAACACTATTCTTAGATTGTGTTACACAGAATTTCAAGTTCATTTGATAATAATCATTCTACGCAACATTGAGTATATATATATATATATTCAATGTATAAATGAAAAAAATGGCTGGATTCTGTTATAACGAAACAACAAAGGAGTTTTTCACTATACGCAACCCTGACTTGGTTGCATTACACGCAATCGCAACCTTCTTCGAGACCGTGCGTTGTACGCAATACCGAGTTTTACTAAACAGCGATATTTTATTATAATATTATTATGAACTAGCTGTTATGAATAGTATTAACTATATTTTTAATTTTATAACATTATTATTAATCTTACACATTTTCTAGAACATGGTATAAGAACAAAATAAATTTTTCGGGTAAAATAAGTATTTTTCAAAAAATGCAGTTTTGCCGCATTTTGATGGCGCACCCACTTTAAATCTAGTTTTTGACATGTTTATAAGTTCAATTTGACAAAATAAAATTCTTCTTTGGAATCAAGAAATAAAAATTTACTTTCGATAAATTTTTCATATTATTTTGGTAACTTTCATATTTTGATGAACAGTAAAAACACGCTATATTTTAATTAAAAACAACTTTTTTCATTGCAATAATTTATATGGTTAAATTATAATATTTAATGGTTTTAAAGTATAAATAGAATATATTTTTACCATTTAATATAATTTATGTCATTAACATTGATTTTACCTTGAATTCGTAGGTTAAATCAATTCAATCTTTTGGAATGTTTTAAACAAAAACCCGTTTTCTTTCGACAACAGGATTAATTTTAATTTAATTTCATCAACTTCTTTGTATAGAATTTGGAAAAATGGATTCAATATTTAGAATCAGTGAGACCAAATTATATTAATACACTACTTTTTATTTTTGGGCATTATGAATAGTAACTACTGTAAATTTTATTTACCACAGTTAAAGGTAAATCAGGTAATTAAGGGTAAATATAAGATTATAAAATTACCCTAAGATCTGCCAAAATCCTATTGGATGACTAAAAGTCGACCCATATCACATAAGGGTCAGATTAGAATCATTTAATGTACTTTTTTCTATGAAAATAACTTAATTATTATTAAAACCAAAGAAAGTGACAACATGTCACTCTCTTAAATCTTATAAGTATATTAATTCTAATTTAGTGATAAACTTCATGAAACTTCAAACATGAATAGTCTCCAGAAATCTAATAAAATTATCTACATCGTGATAATTTATTTAGAATTTTTAGGGATTAAATAATTGTCATTAATTGTGATACATTAATGATGCATAAATTATTTATTAAGTGAAAAATCAGTAATATTGTTTTTATTGAAATAATAATACCCATTAAAAGTTCCACAAACCTGACCCAAACTTATTTTTATTATAAATATACACTATAATCATCCAATGACCTAATATATAACCGTTTTTAGTCTTATAATAGTGATTAGGACACTTATATTATTTTATTTTAAAATGATACCAAAGTTGTCACCTTCATAATTTAATAAATATAACAATTTAAATATTGTGATTTTAAGATGATAAATTTGAGTAAAAGTATTATTGTTAAAGGTAATATATGTATCTTCATCATAGGATTTTATTTTTAATTTTTATGCAACAAATAAGTATATTAAATAATTATACAAAAATGTTGTTGTAATTATTTTATTAAGAGATAAACCAAATAAATGGTTTTAAAAATAATAAAATAAATATTATATGAACTATTTAATTTTCTACACTAATTTTATAGATACATATGGCCTTTTATGAATCTATTAAAGCTTTTATTTCGAACATATATGCTGTATATATTTTACTTAAATTCATATAAATAAATAGTGTCAAAATTGACACTATTGTTATTTTATAAAAATCACATATTATAAAATTGATTAAAAATCACAAAAATATTTAAAAATTATAAATTTATATTTATATTTCCTAAAATCTTATAAAGTATAAAATTATGTACAATTCACAACAAATAAGTAATTTTTTGTTATAATTTAAAATTTAGATTGTTATTACCACAAATAAAATTAAATTGATTAAGTAAGGATAAATCAAGATGATAATGTTTCAAATAATTTCCTAAAATGTCTAAATTTTATTGGATGATGAGATTACAACCCTATCTCATCTAATATTATAATATGAGACATTTTTGGAGGTTTTTAAGTGGAGTTAGATTTATTATAAATTAATATTTTTAAGATTTCTAAAGGTGACCCTCTCCTACCTTATAAAAGGGCACATCCTCCCTCTCTTCCTCACACCAATTTGAGCATTTAAGCTCATGAAAACCCTTCCCGTTTCCCTTATCAACTTCCCTAGAAACATTCTAGAGGTCCTGGTCTTCTTCAAAGACCATGTTTAGTACCCTAAGAGGAGGATTCAAAGAGGCGTGTCAAAGAAGAGGTAATATCTGTTACCGATTCTTTCAATTTTCTTTCTTCTTCAACTTCATCTTCTTTATTTGTTTCGTTATGAAGTAATAACATCAGTATCACTCATATACTGATATGTTATTATAAGTATGAAACAACCATATTTCACCATCTATCCATCCAACGGAAAACGAAATCACCGCGCGTGCGTATGTACGGAATACCGTCTCCACGCCGTGGTGTAATCTATTTTCCACCACCACCTTACTTGGATGGGTATAAGGGTGAAAGTAATGAATATATATGATTATTTTAAAGTGATATTGATTCTGTAATATTATAAATACACTTTAATATAATTCCATGATCTTAGGAATGATATCATCGCTCGTGTGTATGTACGGACTACCGTCTTTACGACGTGATGAGATTCACTCTCCATGTTAACCATTCAAGAATGATTATAAAGTATATACAATAAGTAATCATGAAATATATGACATAATAATGCTACTGGATTTATTTATATATATATATATATATATATATTTATTTCATCTATTTAATTCCATTCAATTCAATAAGGAAATGAAAACAGCGTTCATGCGTACATACGGCCTACCGTCTCCATAAACGGTGTATTTCATTCCATTTATCGATCCATTATATATATGTATATTCTGAATATATATTATATATAAATCATGTTTTACATTCTGGATGTAAGTAATCACGATCTAAGTAATCATATGAATAATTACAAGTTAAAACACGAATGACAAATGAGACTATTTTACCCAAAACGCTACTTTAACATGAATTTACAAAAGAACGAGTAATATAAAGTCATAAGTGAACCATATACGATATAATAACAATGCATATGATTCTTTAATAAGTCAATGACATTATTTAAATCATTATACAGAAGGTTTGGGTACGTACGAAGCATATCGGACATAAGGTAAGGAATAATTTTGCAAATCTCATTTTTATCCGAGATTGCTTATTCATAAGTATTTACTAGGGTTATTGCTATCATCCATGTCCATGTTTTATAAAAGAGTATTCGTGTATTTTTAAATTCCGTTTCACCCATTTTTACTTTTACCCCATGGTATGGAAGGAATCTTTCTTTTATTTACCCTACATGGTACTTTTTGACTTTTCCGACAAAAGTACGAGAAGAATTTTTTTTAACGTATATGGAATGAAAGGATTTTTTTAGTTTTATAAAGCCTTATTTTTACGAAGCTTACTCCAAAAGATTTCATGACTATTTTAAACAAAATTCTATTCTTTTAAAATTGCATGGAATTTTGGGAAAAGAAAATGATTTTGAAGAAGAAAGGATATTTTCCTCAAGAATTCATTTCAAGTGTTTCATCAAAACCATTTTTCATCTAAGATACCATTATTTCATATGTGTATGTTTCAAGTATAATGTATCTATGATTTACATGGTTTCACTTTTCTTATTATGAAATGATATCAATTTATTTTATATGGATTATGTGATGATGGGATGATGTTTATGAAACCCAATTTATTTTTGGGTTTTTATGAATGATGTATGTTTATTTTGTGGCACAAGTAAGAATGATTTAATTATGAGATGGGTGGGACCTATATCTCCATACAATGAATTGGGTAAAGATTTATATCTCATGAGATAGACATGGCTGGAACGGTAAGTTAATCTGGTTCAGTGTTACAGGACTGAGACGAGGAGTGAACTCGATTCAGAAAGGGACTTTTTCCACTAAGATGGTCTTGGAAGCAATGCCTTGGCTACTATGGAAATCATGACATGTGCTGAATGGTTTCCACAATTACATGTTTTATTCCCATTATATCTTATCATGGTGTATGTTCCATTATGATATATGCCTTATGTACTTCCATGTTTTATGTCTTTGCTCAAAACTTTGATGTTTAAACTTCATGTTCTAGTTTTTGCTTCCAAATGTTTATGGATTGTTCTGTGTTATCTATGTTTTCCCTTACTGAGCATTTGAGCTCACCCTTTTTATGTTTTATTTTCCCCAGGATATAAAGAAAGGATTTAGGTAAGAAAACAAAAGGGGAAGATATTTATGGGAGATGTTGAAGATATTCCACAATGATTAGAAGATTCTGTTCCGAGTTTCCAAAGACACTAAACTATTACGATCCTTGTGTGTCTGTTTTTGTTATGTATTAAGTATTCCTCAAAAGTAATGTAATGTCCATGTACATAAAGAATCAGGTCTCTACAATAAGGTCATATGAGATTGTCGTTAATTCTTATAGAGCTTTTTCTCATGATTGGTACATGGTTTCCCTAACAGTGTGGCCAAATCATGCTCTGTGGACCTTCATATAGTTGTTCATGCATGATTTTCTCACGGTTTGGAAAAACCATGTGGCCAAACCATTCATAGGGTAAATTTTGGGTGAAATTATGGTTCTGCACTTAATTAATGTTTTAATACAACCTCTACTTCCTCTATCATTTCAAACAGATAGAACACCCTACCCTCCCCCTTTTGAAGCCTCTTTCAAGACTAAACTAGGATTTGAAATCTATCATTCAACTAGAGTCTGGATTGACCATCGTTCAACTCGTTGGATCCACCTTGGTATATTCTAGATTCCATTTTAATCTTACATTGTTCTTCTTCCTATCTATGACACTATTTAGATGTAGGATCATACGCCCCAATTTTATGGAATTGGTATGTTCTTTAGATCTACTCCAATTTAGGCCAAAATAAAGGATGATACTAGACAAGGAGTGTATTATGAGCCTAAGGTAGCTTTTCTATAACCCATTTATCAATTTCTATTATTATGGAAATTATTGTGTCATCACGCCGATATCATCAGGATTCGTTTATAGATTTAATATGTCATGTTTACAGTTTTTAGGAATTTGTACCTTGAACCTTATCAAATATGTAACTTTTTGTTGGTGGTTACATCCAAAACTCCAACCACCACATGTAGGGTGATATGTCGTATTTAGGTTTTTTGTGTTTTGAAAAATTTGAGATATCGTATAGATGTGTTCAAGCTTGGGCACTCTAATGGAAATCTTTCTTGCATTAAATGGATATTGAATTGAGTAATCAAAAGTGCCATAACCCCATTCTACTGGACTCACATAACATATGTAACTCACTTGATTAATAAATATTAATTTAATTGGAAAGTATATTTAATATTAGTACTTGGTCAATTTGAAGTGTATTTAATATTGGTTGCATGTCATAGAACCCCTTTTCCACTCACAGTGGAAGGTAGTAGAATGAACCAAGTAAAATGAACATGGCTTAAATGAGTTAATGAAATGGTAGCATGTACCATGGGACTTGTCACTCTAATGAAAGGAAATTCTTGTACCCAAAGACTTAAATTAAATTATTATGACTTAATGAATTGACCAAATGGTTGCAAGTCTTTACATGCCTCATCACTTGTATAGAAGTCATAGAATGAACCATTAAATTGTTAAATGGAATAGTTATAATATAGACTAATTTATTAAATGAATTGATTGAAAGGTTCCTAATTATATATATGGACATTGACATACTCATAGGAAGGGACTAACTAGAGTTAACCTTTGTATTGTTGAGGGAATTTCATGAGAACTCAAGTATTCCATTCTAATTGAATAATGTCAGTTGCCTTTGTTGAGACACACCTTGGAACCATATCCTTATATATTGGTGAATGACTGATATGAAACCATAGGATCCCACATTTACTATTTCATGATACCTTGGATACACTCATTGGATCCAGAATTCCTTCTACAAAGACGAGGTTCCTTGGTTACATCCTTGGTCCTAGCCATAGCTTATCTTTTTTTACCATCGATATATTCCTTAGACTCAATTAGATCACACTATTTTGGAATGACTTGGATGATGTTACATGGATTTCACTTTTACCCTTAGCCCAGATACTTTTTTTACAGATTTGGAGACCCTTTTGGTTTATATTTTATTTGATATTACCATTGAACCCTTTTTATATTATAATCATCGTGGTTTCCTTATCACATCTTGGAACCATTACTACTGCTATCGTGAGGGGATGTTAGTGCTGGCTATTCCTGATGTAACCAACTTATAAAAACTATAAATTAATTAATTAATGAACTAGTAGTATGTTCAAACACTAACTGAGGGGTTAAATAATTACTTGGTTATTTACAATTGTTCCACAGATTTACTTTTACATAAATGCATGTTTGAACACATTTAGTTTTTATTACACAGACAGGATGTTATAGGCACAATAATTGGTGGCATACTGTGACATATCTCACACTCTATCTCGAAAACCATTTGGTACCTGACCAGACTACATGTTTGAAGTTTTTCAAAAAGGAAATCATAAGTCTTCAGGCACATTATTACTTTCTATTTTTGGATGGAGCTAGTAGGAGATGAGCTATATGGATCTTGGGGATCTTGGGAAAGTTTTATATTCCTTCTTGTTACATTTGAATAGAATTTTTGTCTTCTTATTATATACATATTTTCCATATTCTATATGTATGACATATCATAATAAGAAATTGTATATTTATATTTTTTTCAAGTTTATTTAGTTATAGTTTATTACTCCTCTCAGCTTCTATTGTACTGTTTACTATTACACTGCTTCGGCTATTTACTAGTCTTATGTTATATTATATTAATCCACTTTGACATACTCTATAATGAGATCATAGTATCCTCATAGACACACTATTTTCCCTCACAACTAGTTAGTAGCCTTTGGGGTTCGGGGATATGTGAATCAGTCCATGTGGCCAACTATGCTTGGGGCACCTCTAAGGGGCATCTGGGTCCAAGATGTCACAACTCCCAACTAGAGTATGATTTTTGATGAAATTGAAGATTCATTGGTTAAAAATTTAAGCAGTTGTAATACTATTATGAAGATTTTTTCAAATAGGGGAAAATTTATCTTACTTTTAAATCCATGAATTTTCATGACTGAATAAGGATTACAAAGAGATATTTGGGAGAATATATTTAAGAAGTTTGTTACATAGGTATTCTATGCATTGGATAAATTAAAAAATATATCTATTAATTTCGAGGTTTATAATAAGGAAGTTAAATCTAATATAATAAAAACATGAACGTTCATTAAAATAGAAAGTTAATATGCCTGAAAATCAAATAAAAAAGATGAAAAGTGATTGGGAAGGAATGCTAAAACTAATGGAGGATGAGAAGAACACTCTCAATATGAAATTCCATGTGTTAGATATTAAATCAAAAAAATTGAATCAACCTAGTTTGAATCTTCCTAAATATCTAAAATAATAAATTTTTTCACAAAATTTATTGATAAGAGTATCACATATAAAAACAAACATTTTCATTGAAATAAATAGCATGATATCTTCAGAATTAAAACCAACTACAAGATCATGGAAGATGTTGTCGGTTAAAAAATTCAGGAAAACCACCAATGTTTCAAGGGTGGAGGTGAGAATAACCAAGAATAATATCTCCTCCAATTGAACCCACAGTAAATAATTTTATATCCGTAAATAAAAAAAATGATTTTTTTCTAAACTAAATATACAATCAAAATAAATAGATTTTTAAATGACTTTAAGTGTTGTTAGAGGTTTGGACCTTTGTCCATATACTATTTTCACAACCTTTCTATATAAGTTAATATTATAAGGCCTAAATAATAGTGTATTATAGCTGAATTGAAGAAAAAAACCTACTGAAAAAAAAAGTACATTTCTCTTAAGAAGAAAAATCAGTCAACTAAGAACAAATTTAAATCCCTTGAAGACTACCAAAAAAGATGGTAACAGATATGATGTTCTGGTATGGATCAACTCCATAAAAATATTATGTTGATGTTAATAGGAGACCATAATAGGAAGTAGGTGACAAAAGTATACAAGAATTACCTGGGGATTAAACAACATAAAATGGTTAAGAAAATCACTCCCAAGAAGTAAAATAGTAAATATGAAAAGGATGCCTGAAATAATCAAATATGATTCTACATTGTATTGGATTGTTAAATCATATACCACAACAAGATTCCCATGAACATACCGAAATAAGGTAGAAATATGAAATTTAAAAGGGAATCAATCCTAAAAAGAGATAGAAATATTGTTTTAGTATATCAAACTCTTGATTAATAATTCAATAGATTTCAAAAAGGGAAATCCTAAATATGTTTAAGAGTATCTTGGAAGGTGAAAACTATCTGGGAATTCAGCTAATAGGTGAATTACATTGATTCTAAACTAAGAGAAACCATTCAAGAATAAAGGTATTGAAATAATGACATTTATCACCAAAAATTATATAATGAAGTAGGATTTTAGACACAATAAAAAGGTTAAACCGGTGCCAAAATAATTTTAAAAAAAATTATCCATCTTATATGGAAATGAACAAGAAAATGCATAAAGTATAAAGGAATGAAAGTGATCTTCTGGATAAAGTAAATAAGGTTATTCTAGCTAAAAAAATCTTTAAAGAAAGAGAAATAATCTATGTTAAAGAAGAAAGTAAATATATGTAAAATCAAGGTAGAATAAAGAATAAAGATCCAAAATTATTTTAGAGTTATAATGGAAGGTGTGTCTAGGTTGAGAGACAAGTCCCATCCTTATTTATCTCTTTGAAGAGAGGATGGAAACTCACCATATTTCCATACTTGAAAATTTATACTAATTTATTGGGACTTCAATGTGAATCAAAAATGTGGTAACTAATAACATTTTTGATGTTAAAATAGAATAGAAGACACATTTATCATCGAATATAACAACTAAAAAATCATTCATGGAGAAGACCATTTAACAGAACACCTTAAGAGAGATCATAGAAGATCAAGATACAAAATTTTTTAATCATTTTATGGTTAAATATATAATCTTGACATACCCTGCAAAAAATGAATTTCGGTGTATAATGATCATGTTTTTCATCCCATTTTATATTATGTTCATTTTAGTTATATAGTGGTAACTATTGTTAAAATAAAAATGGGAGACATAAAAAACCTACTCTTGAATGTTTCTTGTGTGTGTTTATTATAGTAATGTTCAAGTTCCTAAAATATCATAACAGTTGATTTATACAACCCTTAAAAAATAAATTCATATTTTTTGTCACATTAGAATATTTTATTGATAGCTTTTTTTAAGATTAGTAACTCTTTTTTTCTACACCATGTTAACCTATGTAGACTTTGATTTTATTAGTTTATGACCCTTTGATAAGTAAAAATGGGTACCACTCTTCTCTTAAAAGGAGTTGGTTGGATCCCTCAATAATGGGGAGAGTAAATAAAAGAGATGATTCAAATGGGAGAATAATGATTAAATGGTCAAGGAAGATAAAGAGATGATAAGACATTCTCATACATTCACTGTTTCAACATGGGTAAAACTTTCACCCTTTTTATTTATTTTCAATTGGGGGGAAGGAAATACATGATATTTTGAAAATATATTTTCATTAGTTTTTGTGAAATCATTATTGGTATTTATAATAAACACAGAGGTAGATATTGAAGTTCTCAAATTTTAATATTTTTTGTATTTTATTTTCACTGATCTTTAGTGTCAATGAGCATATCAATATGTATATATTAGAGTGTTGGTTGTTGAAGGAAGAATCCAACCAATGATATAATATGAATATGTTTCATATAATTTAAATGGGTTGAGTATATTCAATTTATTTCTTAGTGAAAATCCCATAAATTAGACAATTATTGAGATGATCTTAATATAGAATATAACTACTAAAATTCGAAAACTACTTTCAATAATAGTGTACAAGGACTGGAGAAGCAAAGTGTGAAGATGACTATTGAACTAAATGATGGAAAAATTATAAATCTATAATTACAAAATAAATTAAAGGAGGTTAAATTCTTGTATAAAATATTGTATGAGTTAGGGATAAATTATATTATAGTTAATTAGAATAATGGTTTGTTGTATTCAATGAACAGAATCACTTGTATGAAGGATGGAGTGAATGAGTTTCAATCTTCAATTTTTAGGCAGTATAATATATTGAGACACTATTATTTTAGTATTTAAATTATAAAAAATCATTTCAAACAAATTTTATAGGTTTTGGAAATATTTGTACAACTCCTGTAATTATTTCAAATTGTTTTGTGGTTATTTTTATTGTTTGAAAAAGCCCTCTAAAAATTTGGATAGGTTTGAGGTTCATTTTAAGAAGTATGTAATTTTGGATTGTAAGTATAAAATTAGTTATGTTTGTATTTTATAAAGATTATTCAGTTATTTCTTAAGAATTTTCCTGGCTCATAACACTTTGATGGCTAAAGATGTAACTAGATAAGTATTGTTGTTCTCACAAGACTAATTATACTTCTTAAGTAATTGATTTTTTTTATTTTTAAAACTTAAAAAGACTTTAGTTAATTTTAAAAGAATTTATTGTTCTTAAAATTTTGTAAATGGTTAGAAGTCACCCTATGAGCATAAGACCTTTTCCATGGATTAAATTAACCCAAATAAATTTAAATTCAATATTAATGAATGAATAAGTTTTTCTTCAAGATCGAAGAAAAGGATATCAAAGCAGAAAGAGATTATAAGAAATATAATGAAACTAATATAAGGAACCTATAGAATAAATAAGTCAAGAAATGAAATTTGTTACTTCCTTTGACGTGATTTAATATTTCAAAAAATAAAAAATAACTTATATTTATTTGTGCGAATCATAATATTGAGCTAAGATGTTATTAAAACGTTCAATATATCAGCTGAATCTTATACTGGTATTTTCAAATTCGCTCACACAATAAACAAATAGACATGCCACATTAGTTTTTGTTTTATGAATTTCAAACAAAAATGAATATTAATTAATGTGGATATTATTAGAAATATATTGAGATTAAATATCCCAAGATATTATGCTCTATTAAATGAATAATTACTCATCTGGTTTAAAATTAGAATGTGTAATGCCCCGAAACTAGATTCCTAGAGTCTGTGCATTATTTTAATACATTGGCATGATTACCAGAAATGAAGTCACGAAATACCGATCAATTTAGCAGTCTTGGAAAATAGATTACATACATGAACGTTAAATTACAATTTCCAACATACAGGACAAAAAAAAATCCTTTTAGAATGCCATTTTTCTCTTAGCTTAACCCTGTATCTTAAACATAAATCACTTATTGGGATCTTGGGAAAATGAGACATAAGAAAGGGGTGAGCTCAAACGCTCTGTAAGGGTAAGCAATACAACGAAAGATAACATAAATATTAAGCATGGTGAATAATTGAAATCACATACCTTTACTACTAATATACATGAACACTTTTATGGAAGAAATATGAGCTTAGTAAATAATTCCATAATAAAACATAATCATGGGTATTATACTATTCAAATGACTACATGAACCATTAATATAATTTTAAAAATGAGGGAATGTATAATGTCGAACATTCTGAAACATTTTGTCAAGGCCTCGGCCAAGATGTCTAAAAATTATTAAGGCCTCTGCCAAAACCATATATCAAATTGGTAAAGGCATCATCCAATTCCATATCTAGTTGTCTCATTTGACCTACCGATGCATCGAGGAGCTATAGCGGGCTCCACCCGTCACATACTAAGTCCAATACATTCCTCAAACGAAAAGGTTGAAACATAACATAAGCATTCGTATTAAAACTAGCATAAAAATTGTCAATACGTTAACCATAAACCATTAATGGTATAAAAATAACACATCCACAGTCAAACATAACCCAAAACCTTCAATACAATATGGAATATTTTTATCATAATAAATCAACTTCAAAAAAGTTTAAAATCCATCAAAGGATGTTGACATAGATGAAAATGATTTGTAAAACTCTGAGAGAAATATCCCTTTTTCATAAAAACATTTAAAAGTCACACAATTTAGAAAGGAAGAAATTTAAAGACATTTTTGAATCAAATTTTCCCATACCACTTTGAAACTTTTTAAAGGAATTAATATTTTTAAAACATTCATTTCCATATAGATAAATCCTTAAAAACCATTTTGAAAACACGGACATTAATGAGAAGGATTTAAAATAATAAATATTTAAAACATTTAAAATGATGTTTTAGTAAAAAATTACCTTAAAAGAATCCATTTGAAAACTCTTTCATTAAACATGGACATGGATAATAAATATTTCCCAGTAGATACTTACGTAAAAACAACCTCGGATAATGAAGAGATTGTGAAATTAACCCTTACCTTGAACTTTCCTTTGGCCGAGGGTACATTTAACCTCATGTATAATGAAATTTGTATGTTATTAGATTATAAAATAACCATATTTATATCTATTATACCATACATTATTTATTTATGACTTTATACTACCCATTTAATAATGATTTTCATGTTAAATTAACATTCTGGTTAATAATTTCTATCTTTATCGTACGTATTTTAACTTGTTATTCTTGACCGTATCATTTAGATCATGATTTAAATACTTATAGAATAAAAAACATGATTCATATATCATATATATTTAGAATATAAATATTTATAATTGATATATATATGAAATATAAAACACCATTTATGGAGACGGTAGGTCGTACGTACGCATAAACAATGTTTTTTTCATATTGTATTGAACTGAAGTAAGTGAATAAGATATATGTAAGTACATAAATACATACATATATATATATCTAAAGTAGAATTATTATTCCATGTATTACATACTTATTAGTAATATATATTTTTATAGTCTTCGATGAATGGTGAACAGGGAAATGAATCTCATCACGTCTTGGGGATGGTAATCTGTACGTACGCACGAGCGACAATATCATTTCCTTAATGGTGTGGAATTGGATGGTATATTAATTTTACAGAGACATTAGAATTTTACTTTCATTATTTATATACATATTACTCATCATTATATCCATCCAAATAACATAGTGTTGAATATCAAATTACACCATGGCATGGAGACGGTAAGTTGTACGTACGCACGCATGGGGACATTATCATTCATAGGATGGATAAAATAATGAATATGGTTGTTCCATATTTATAATAACATAATAGTATATATAAGGTACTGGATTTATTATTTTGGTATGGAAATAATAATGAAAGAGTAAGTGGACGAATAAATGAACTTGAAAGAGGGTGGTGAAATCATTACCTCTTCTTCGGGTTCTTCCTTTTGATTTGATAAAAAGGGCTCCTAAGGTTGGATTTATGACACAATTAAGGCCTCTAGGGTGAAGTTAGTATAGTTTGGAGGATATTTGGGCATGGTTTGGTCGATCCAAATTGCTTTGGTGGTGTGAATTTGAAAGAAGGGGAAGTTCCATTTTATAAGAGTGGTGAGGGGAACCATAGGAAAAACATAAAATAATATTTTATAATAAATTAATTTTCGGTTTCTAATGGCTCAAAAATAAATTACATTAATTATAAGGTGGTTATGGGTCAAAAACCACTCAAAAAATAGGTTTTAGACAGGTTTGGGTCTCTATATTAACCTTATCCTTTAGATTTAACTCTAAGATAAATAGTTTTACATTTACCATGTCTCTGTGTTTTTATATTATATGGTTAATAAACATACTATAAACATCCAAGAGAACCTAAAGTGGTTCATTAATGACATATATAACAGCATTTATACCCTTTTTCCGAACCTTATATTTTTAGGAATAGAATACCAATTAATAATATAATATTTGTTTTAAAAACTCTTTTATGTCAATTTTTCCATTATTTGGTATTTTTTTCTAAATTCATAACAGGATTATTACTTCGAAATAAATTCATTTAACCAAATATAATATGTCTTATTAGCCTATAAAATTATTTTAATTCATAAAAAGTCTCCAATTACATTTATTTGGATATTTATAAAATCAATTATTTAAATATTTCATTAATAAGGTAATTATTGCATCATCATTGTGTCATAAATAAATTAAATTATTTAAGGTATAAAAAATATAAATAAAATAACCTTATGTATTAAATAGTTTTATCTTTCCAATGAATATTTATAGTTGAAAATATGACTTATATAACCCCATGTAAAAATTGATTTACTAAAAGATATTTGTTTTGGTCATTTTTTCCTTTACTTTAAGTTATTTAAAATAAAGTGTCATTATCATTCATAAGTGGATCCATGGGGTCCCAAAATGCGACCCAAGGATGAAAAAGGTCTTCCATGACTCATCTAATAAGTTTAGGACATGTTTTAAGGTAATTTTGTATTATTATAATATACTTTTTACATTGAATTACCCTTTTTTACCTTTAACCGTAGTAAATAAAAGTCAAAAGTTACTATTATCCAAAAACAATTATCTTATTGAACCAAATTTTACTTACTGAAATACACCGCATCTCTTAGATTTTTGAAATTCAATTCACAGAATCAGTAAAATTATGTTTTATTCAAATTTTCATATGCTCTTAGTAGGAGGGTAAAAGACGTTAAAAAGTTCGATAGACTTTTTATATATAAACATTTATTATAAACTAACTACAATGAATTGAATTGAACTTATATTGGTATTATGTATCTATTTTGACCAAAAATAAATTTAATTTAAACAAATAATTATTTAAATAAAAAGTTTGTATTAAACAATAACTCAGTGTTTTTCACTATTCATCAAAAATTGAATGTATTCAGAAAAATACCAAAAATTTATTGAAACTAAATTATTATGTCCCGATTCTAAATTAGAATTTTTATTTGTCAAATTGAATATATAAAAGTTTCAAAAATTGGATTTAAAAAGGGTCTCCATTAAAAGGCGGTAAAATTGCATTTTTTAAAAAATACATCTTTTATCTGAAGAAAATGAATTTGTTCTTACAATATGTCTAAGAAACTCATAATATGGATTCTAAAATTATAAGGATAATATAAAGTTCAAAATTCAGTTAATACTATTCATAACCTCTTTTTAACGGCTAGTTTGGTAAGTCATGGTGCACTTGAATTCAGTGTTTCCTGTAGTGTAAGTTATAGAATTACATGGAATAAATAACGTACTATGAAATCAAGGGGTGTTACAGAATGTGATAAAAGGGTATTTTTGGAAATATAGTGGACACATTCAGTTGAGGTAAAATGAAATATTTTTTATCATGGGGAAAACCCCACATGTTGTGAATGAGAAAAATTGAGGAGATAGTAGGAACACACCAATATGGATTTATTGAAGAGAACATGCTTCAAAATCCTGGCACTAATATTACTAGATATTTTATATATTAAATATATATATATAATATATTATTTTGACTTACATATAAAGGATTAAATTAATAAAATGTGGTTTTTCATGGTAATAATATCAAATAAAAAAAACCTGAGAGCTTGCTGTTAGAATATAAGAGAAACTAATATTCCGATAAAGAATAATAAATTCGATGTATCAAATAACAAGAAGAAATGGGTATACAAACAGGTTCCTATGATACCCACTACTAAAAAAGTCGTATAGTGAATAATAATAATAATAATAATAATAACTAATAATTTTCAATGTCCAACTAGTATAATAGAATATTATTTGGTTGTCAAAAACCTTAGAGTTTAAGTTGAGAGATTCCATCAATCAGATTCTGAACAAGATCTAAGAACTGATATGAAGGAAATTTTGAGTTTAATGACAGTGTTATTGAATATCCATTTGTATTTGATGAATCTATGTTGAGAGGAATCATATTTTAATGGAAGATAAGGTGTTAATGATAGTGTTATTCACGTACCTTAAAATTTTTATTTTCAACTAAGCCAATTAATTTCTATAAATGAGAATCTTCACTAGTGAAAATGTGGATTCCGAGGTTAAAATTATCAAAAAAGGTATTTTTTGTTTTCGTTTGGATAAAAACTTCTAAGCACATATTCATGGTGGTGGTTGTGGTCTTCCTGCGTGTTTCATTTGGGAAATGACCAAGCCAAATTAACTTCGGCTAGACATGGCCTAGGGTGGAGCATGGATGTGTTCACCCTATGAAACATGGTTTGAAATTACAACTGTGGTCATGTTGGAACACATGCCCAATATAAAACATCAAGGGTTTTTTTACCAGGGCATATTGGTTGGTTATATAACCCTACCCACTTGATGATTGATCGAATGGGGGTGACACCCATTTTGTGATCCACTAGGGCATAGTGACAGTCAAACTTCATTTCAAATGGCTGAATCTCATATCTATACTATGGGAAAATGTTATTATATATATATGATCTTAATGGGATTTTTTTACAATATATTAACTTAGTTTTCACTCTTTAAACCATTCATTCAAAACCCTTTGGCTCAGATTTTAGATCTAGAAAATTCTGTGAAGGATTTTTTCACATCCATATCTTATCCATCAATGGAAAAGGGTGGATAAAATATTAGTTGGATTAATCCTTATAGATAAAGGTTCATGAGTATTATATCTTTTCTTATCTAACATCTTTCTTTGATCCTCTGATCTGTGGTTCAATCTAAATTCCTTAAACTGGAAATTCTTGATTGGAACTAGTGAAATCCTCTAATCATATTCCTGGGTCCCCTTCGTCAAACATTGATGGGTTGAATCAATCACCATAAAATGTGTATTGTGTTGTTTGATGTTTATATGATGCTATATACTGGTTCATTCTTATTTTTTTCATGAGTTGTGAGGCCTAAAACATCTCCCTATGGTTTAATTTTGGTTTCCACTTTGTAAAACATGTGTAATCACATTGTAACACCATGAACATGACCTCTTGAGTAGTAATTGTTTAATTATTTGTTTCATTAACCTTAAATGGATCCCATTGGGTCTGTTAGCATTAATATTGGGGCTTGAGGACAACTAAGAGGTGTGCCAACCTTTTACCCTAGCTTATAATTTAGGGCATATAAATATAGAACCCCTTGTTAAGTTAGAATCTTTTGATAGTATGGTTTAACTTGTGAGTTATATTATCATGTGAATTATGATAATTTTCTTGTTAAAGAATAATTTGGAAGGAAATAGTTAATTGTAATGTAATTAGAATCAGCATAATGGCATGATGGTATTTTGATATAATGGCATGTGAATAGTAATTGGGAATAAATGAATTTTAAATGAAATTTGTTATTGTAGAGACCCGAATCTTGACGTACATGGAAATTACATAACTTTTGCGGAATACTTAGTACATAACAAAAACACACAAACAAGGACCGTAATAGTTTAGAGTCTTTGGAAACTCGGAATGTAATCTTCTAATCATGGTGAAAGATCTTCAAAATATCCCATAAGATATTCCCCTTTTTGTTTTCTTACCTAAAACCTTTCTTTAAATCCTGGGAAAAAACATATAAATGGTGAGCTCAAATGCTCAGTAAGGGTAAATAAAAGAAATATAAATCACATCATATATATAAGAACATAACTTTTGGAAATCTTAACTTGCAAAAGAGATCATAATTTCATAACATGGGATAAATCATTGTACTGAAATGTAATCCCAATAATCATAACTGAAAACATGAAACTTTTTGGAATACGCATATAATCATAGAGAATCATTTCTTATTAGTCAAGACACATTGCCAATACTATCTTAGTGGACAAAGTCCATTTATGAACCGAGTTTACTCCTTGTTTCAGTCCTGTTTCACTGAACCAGTTTAACCTGTCGTTCCAGCCATGTCTATCTCATTAGATATAAAATCTTTACCCAATGAATTGGAGGGATATATAGGTCCCACCCATCTCATAATAATACCATTCTTATGTGTGCCACAAAATCATAAATCATACATCATTACATAACCCATGTAATAAAAATGGGATTCTTAACATCATGACATCATAAAACAATTCATATAAGATAAAGAAATTCATAAAAATAATTCCATCACAACATAATCAAATCTATGTAATAATAGGGATAGAAACATAACCCTATATTATCTTATATGTAAAATAATTTTGATAAAACACTTGAACTCCATTCTTGAGGAAAATATCATTTCAAAAACATTTTCCTTTCTTAACTTGTCATACAATTTTAAACTAAATGAAGTTGATTAAAAATAAACATTAAAACTTGTAAATGAATCTTCTTGGAAATAATGTTTTAAAAATCCATTCATGCCGTATAAGTTAAAAAACATTCTTCTCATACTTTTGTCGGAAAAGTCAAAAAGTACCTCGTACGAAAAACGACAAAACATTCCTTTCATATCTTTTACTAAAAACTCACCGAAGGATAAAATTGGATTTAAACAATTGTAGGTATATGGAAACAATATTAGATATTGGGGAAACATGGATGTGGATGATAAAATACACCCACGTAAATACCAAAATATAATCAATCTCGGATAAAATGAGATTGTGATATTTTCCCTTACCTTAGGTCTGATTTCCTTCGTAACTGTTCAAACCTCCTGTATAATGATTTAAATAATTTCATTGAATTATTCCAGAATAATACTCATTGTTATGATATCATATATGGTTCACTTATGACTTTATATTACCTGTTCTTTTGTAAATTCCATGTTAAAGAGCGTTTTGCGTAAAATCGTTTCATTTGTCGTCCGTGTTTTGACTTGTAATTATTAATATGATTACTTAGATCCTGATTTCTTAATTCTGGAATATAAAACATGATTTATATATAATATATATTCAGAATATACATATATATAATAGATCAGTAAATTGAGAGATATACACCGTTCATGGAGACGGTAGGCCATACGTATGCATGAACGTTGTTTTCGTTTCCTTATTGAGTTGAATGGAATTAAGTAGATGAAATACACATAAATCTAGTATCATTATTATGTCATATATTTCATTATTACTTATTATATATACTTTATAATCATTCATGAATGGTTAACGTGGAGAATGAATCTCATCGCGTCGTGGAGACGGTAGTCCGTACGTACGCACGAGCGATGATATCGTTCTCATGATCGTGGAATTGTATTGGAGTGTATGTATACTATTTCAGAATCAATAGCACATTAAAATAATCATATATAGTTGTTATGTACACCATTATACCCATCCAAGTAAGCTGGTGGTGGAAAATAGATTACACCATGGCGTGGAGACGATATTCCGTACGTACGCACCTGCGGTGATTTCATTTTCCGTAGGATGGATAGATGGTGAAATAGGGTTGTTTCATACTTATAATAAAATATCAGTATATGAGTTATACTAATTTTATTACTTAATAATGAAACAACCTAAGAAGAAGAAGTGGAAGAAGAAATAAAGGTGAAAGAATCGGTAACGGAAATTACCTCTTCTTTGAAGCACCTCTTTGAGACCTCCTCTTAGGGAACTAAAATTGGTCTTTTAAGAAGACCAGAACCTCTAGGATGTTTCTAGGTAAGTGGAGAAGAGAATTGGGCAGGGTTTTCCGAGATTTAAGGCTCAAAGTGGTGTGTGGAAGAGAGGGAGGAGGTTCCCTTTTATAAGGGAGGAGAGGGGCACCTTTGGAATTCTTAAAAATATTAATTTATAATAAATCTAACCCCACTTAAAAACCTCCACAAATGACTCATATTCTAATATTAGATGAGATAAGGTTTTAATAACATTAAAAAATAAAATTTATACATGTTTTGATATTATTTTAAACCTTATCAGTTTGATTTATCCTTATTTAATCTATTTAAGTTTATTTGTGGTAATAAAATTATAAATTTTAAATGGTTATGAATAATAACTTATGTGTTGTTAATTTTAAATAATTGGATACTTTATGACATTTTAGACTATATAAATTTCAATTTATAATTTTTAAATATTTTTGTGATTTTTAAACAATTTAATAATATGTTATTTTTATAAAATAACAATAGTGTCAATTTTGACACTATTCATTTATTTGAATATAAATAAAATCTAAAAAGAGGATATATTCTAACTAAAACATTTAATAGATTCATAAAAGGTCATATGTATCTATAAAATTATTTTAGCACATTAAATAGTTCATATAATATTTATTTTATTATTTTTAAAACCATTTATTTGGTTCATCTCTTAATAAAATAAATAATACAACATTTTTGTATAATTATTTCATATACATATTCGTTGCATAAAAATTGAAAATAAAATCCTATGATGAAGATAAGTATATTAAATTTCACAATAATACTTTTACTAGAATTTATCATCTTAAAATCACAATATTTAAATTGTTGTATTTATTAAATTATGAAGGTGACAACTTTGGCATCATTTAAAATAAAATAATATAAGTGTCATAATTGCTTTTATAAGGATCCAAATGGTCAAATATTAGACCTTTGGATGGTTATGGTTTACATTTACATGACCAATAAGTTTTTGTCAGTGTTTTGGGCATTTTATGGTCACTATTAGTTTAATAAAAACAATATTCTTGATTTTTCACTAGATAAACAATTTCTGCATCACTATTGTGTCATAATTAATGATAATTATTTAATCCCTAAAAATTATAAATAAATTCATATGATGTAGATAATTTTATTATCATTCTGGAGACTACTCATGTTCTAAGTTTCATGAAGTTTATCACTAAATTAAAATTATTATACTTATAAGATTTAAGAGAGTGACATGTTGTCACTTTCGTTGGTTTTAATAATAATTAAATTATTTTCATGGAAAAAAGTCTATTAAATGAATCTAATCTTCCCTTAGTTGATATGGGTAGAATTCTAGTCATCCAATAGAATTTTTTCATGTGTTAGGGTAATTTTATATTATTATATTTATCCTTAATTACCCGATTTACCTTTAACTATGGTAAATAAAATTTATCGTAGTTACTATTCATAATTTCCAAAAATAAAAGGTAGCCTATTAAGATAATTTGGACCCACTGATTCTAAATTTGGAATCCATTTTTATAAATTCAATACACAAATGTTGCAGAAATTAAATTAAAATTAATCCTGTTTTCGAAAGAAAACGGGTTTTTGTTTAAAACATTGCAAAAGATTGAATTGATTTAACCTACGAATTCATGGTAAAATCAATGCTAATGACATAAATTATATTAAATGGTAAAAATATATTCTATTTTTACTTTAAAACCATTCAATATTATAATTTAACCATATAAATTATTATGATGAAAAAAGTTGTTTTTAATTAAAATATAGCGTGTTTTTACTATTCATTAAAATATGAAAGTTATCAGAAAAATAACAAAACATTATCCAATGTAAATTTTTATATCCTAATTCAAAAGAAGAAGTTTATATTGTAAAATTGAACTTACAAACATGTCAAAAACTAGATTTAAAGTGGGTGCGCCATCAAAAGGTAGAAAAAATGCATTTTTTGAAAAAGACTTATTTTACCCGAAATATTTATTTTGTTCACATACCATTTTCTAGAAAATGTGTAAGATGAAATAAAAATGTTATAAATTAAAAATTTAGTTAATACTATTCATAAAGTCTAGTTCTTAATAATATTATAACCATATATCATTGTTTAGTGAAACCTGATATTGCGTACAACACACGCTATTGAGGAAAGTCGCGATTGCGTGTAATGCAAGCCAAGTCAGGGTTGCGTGTTGTGAAATAATCCTTAATTGTTTCATATAACAGAATCCAACCATATTTCATTTATACATTGAATATATATATATATACACTCAATTTTGCGTAGAATTACTATTATAAAATGAACTTAAAATTGTGTGTAACAAAATCTAAGAATACTGTTGTGTATACTTCAAGCTAATATAGTGTGGCGTATAACACAAGATGATCTTGTTGTAGCATAAAACACATGACATAAAATAAATTAAATAGAATGCTTATCATAAAATATCGGGATGTTACATTCTACCCCCCTTAAAATGAATTTCTCCCTCGAAATTCGTCGGGGTTATAAATCGTTTACTATTCATAGAAACCCACATCGTAAAAAGGAATACTGAAACTTAATTTTAAAAACTAAAGTATGAAACGTAACGATTACCCAAAGTAACTCATCACTGGGTTTCCATATAGGATAACATAGGTGAAAATATGGATATGGAAGCAAAATCTAACCATCAAGTTCTAATGGAGAGTGGTAGAGAACATGGCTATGAAAAATCCATCAATCACAAAGCCATAAATTTGTGATGATCTAAGGTACCATCAGATTCATCGGATATAAGGGAACTAGGACAACATTTTTGGTTTTCAATATCATTTCACTATAGTTGATGAATTAAAAGAAATACTTACATGATTTTGGTACAATCTCATTATTGTTCGTGAATTGAACAATTTCCACTTCATCCCTTAAAGAAATGAAGTTGAATTTGTTATTTGTGATGTGTTTGCAGATCATGTGATAGAATGATGGGTCATTCCATCTGTTTCAAACAAAAGGTTAGAAAAAGTTATAAGTCCATCTTATGGTCATATTAATCATATATGGTTCCAAAAATGAACTTATACTTCATATATCATACCGCTTAATAAAATAAAACTAGTTTCTACTAACCAGGGACTTCCTGTAGGTCGGTGGTAGGCGATAAATGCCAGTCGCACTTCGGTTGTGGGTTTGATTCCCACAGCCTTGTCCTACGTGATGGGTTGTCGCCCGTTCTGCAGGTTGTCCTTTTTCTAAAACTACATTACTATATCATCCCATCAATAATATCGAAAAAACTTATATCCTTAAACAATAATAACTTATGTCCAACATAATCCATTCCAATCTTTAGGCTTATCCATAATACTGCAGTCCACTCTCATATTATAGTGAAAACGATTACCAGAGATTTCATATAACATGCATGTTAATATCATCGTTGATCCCCATATATCATAATATATGTCTTTTCGGTCACATTCCAATCATTCTAAGGCCTTAATCATGTATTCTCTTGAAAAAAATGAATACCCAATAAACCTTAGTGAAAACATGAATGCAGTTAAAAGTTAACATTTTCCACATACCAAAATCCTCAAAATTCTATATACTCAAACCATGATATTACTTAGTCTTTATATCAATCATGAGCTCATGAATACAATCAAACATCTCTTTCTCTTATTATTCCTTCATTATGCGCATATCATCAACTTTACAAAAATATCTGAATATCCTTCCATGGTTACTGGCACCATTCAACATATACATTCAAATACATTTAGGAAAAACAATAGTGTAACAATCCTTAGATGATTCTTTATTCCATAGTACCATTAACTATACAACATAACTCTAGATAAACATACAATCATTCCATTACCTTCTAAAACAACCGACTGAGCTTCAACACTTCTTTCAGCTCACATATCATTTGTAGTCTCTTTATCATCATAAACATAAATACTACCCATATGACCATACTGATTCTCTTCATGAGACTTTCCCTTAGGGAATTGGTTTGTATAATGCCCGTACATTCCACATTTAAACCATTTAACCATTGTTGATGTCGTAGCAATACTGTTATCCTCATCCATGGTGTTAACTGAACCTTTTCCTTTCCACTTATTGGCTTTGTGTCCTTCTTTTCCACACCCAAAGCATCTTCTAGTTCCATTGAAACAATCTCCCTGATGCCTCTTCCCACATGATTTACATGAGGGAAATTGAACTTTCTTTCCTCTATGATCATCATGAAACTCCATCTTTCTCTTCTTATCTGAGTCGGGAAACTTACAAAAGTTGAGATTATTGATCATATTATGAGATTTCTAATTAGGTATAATAATGATGTTTGGACTTCCATATCTCGTTTCATTTGTTTTCTCATGAAGAAAATCATTCCATTATCTATCATATCCTCCATTATCGTGAATCTTCATGTTTCCAGCCAATTTCTAAAACCCAAAAAGAATAGTGGGAGATGCAAAAATCATGCTAGGGAAAACAACATAGTAAAGGGGGAGTACACTCAATATCTAACATCTTAGGTTAAATTCTAATATCGTTACCGTAGTTCTAGGACTATATCCTATATGTATACTTATCCTTAGGGGCATCCCTAGACATACCTTAGAAATATCTCTAGGGATCTCACTAACATTTTCGCATCCTAGTTTCCAAAGGTTAACAAAACCTTTCCCCTGATACCAACTGGAGAGACCCGAAGTTTGATGTAAATGGACATTACATTACTTCTATGGAATACTTAGTACATAACAAAAACACACACACAAGGACCGTAATAGTTTAGTGTCTTTGGAAACTCGAAATGTAATCTTCTAATCATGGTGAAAGATCTTCAACACCTCCCATAAGATCTTCCCCTTTTTGTTTTCTTACCTAAAACTGTTCTTTAAATCCTGGGAAAAAAATATATAAAGGGTGATATCAAATGCTCAGTAAGGGTAAACAAAAGAAATATCAATCACATCATATACATAAGAACATAAATTTTGGAAATCTTAACCTGAAAAAGAGATCATAATTTCATAACAAGGGATAAATAATAGAAGTGAAATGTAATCCCAATAATCATAACATAAAACATGAAACTTTGTGGAATACACACATAATAATAGAGAATCATTTCTTATTAGTCAAGACACATTTCCAAGACTATATTAGTGGAAAAAGTCCATTTCTGAACTGAGTTTACTCCTCGTTTCAGTCCTGTTTCACTGCACCGGTTTAACCTGCCGTTCCAGCCATGTCTATCTCATGAGATATAAAATCTTTACCCAATGTATTTGAGGGAGATATAGGTCCCACCCATATCATAATGTTATCATTCTTATGTGTGCCACAAAATCATAAATCATACATCATTACATAACCCATGTAATAAAAACAGGATTCTTAACATCATGACATCATAAAACAATTCATATAAGATAATGAAATTCATAAAAATAATTCCATCACAACATAATAAAATCAATGTAATAATAGGGATAGAAACATAATCCTATATTATCTTATATGGAAAATAATTTTGATAAAACACTTGAACTCCATTCTTGAGAAAAATATCCTTTCAAAAACATTTTCCTTTTTTAACATGTCATACAATTTTAAACTAAAAAAAGTTGATTAAAAATAAACTTGAAAACTTTTAAAGGAAGCTTCTTGGAAATAATGTTTTAAAAATCCATTCATGTCTTATAAGTTAAAAAAAAATCTTCTCGTACTTTTTGTTGGAAAAGTCAAAAAGTACCTCGTACGAAAAACAACAAAACATTCCTTTCATATCTTTTACTAAAAACTCACCAAAGGGTAAAATTGGATTTAAAAAATTGTAGTTATATGGAAACAATATTACATATTGTGGAAACATGGATGTGGATGATAAAATACACCCCAGTAAATACCAAAGTATAATCAATCTCGGATAAAATGAGATTGTGATATTTTCCCTTACCTTAGGTTCAATTTTCTTCGTAAGTGTCTGAACGACCTGTATAATGATTTAAATAATGTCATTGACTTATTCCAGAATCATACACATTGTTATGATATCATATATGGTTCACTTATGACTTTATATTACCCGTTCTTTTGTAAATTCCATGTTAAAGAGCGTTTTGGGTAAAATCGTTTCATTTGTCGTCTGTGTTTTGACTTGTAATTATTAAAATGATTACTTAGATAATGATTACTTAATTCCAGAATATAAATCATGATTTATATATAATATATATTCAGAATATACATATATATAATAGATCAGTAAATGGAGAGAAATACACCGTTCATGGAGACAGTAGGCCGTACGTACGCATGAACGCTGTTTTTGTTTCCTTATTGAGTTGAATGGAATTAAATGGATGAAATACACATAAATCCAGTATCATTATAATGTCATATATTTCATGATTACTTATTATATATACTTTATAATAATTCATGAATGGTTAACGTGGAGAATGAATCTCATCGCGTCGTGGAGACGGTAGTCCGTACGTACGCACGGGCGATGATATCGTTCTCATGATCGTGGAATTTTATTGGAGTATATGTATACTATTTCAGAATCAATATCACATTAAAATAATAATATATAGTTATTATGTACACCATTATACCCATCCAAGAAAGTTGGTGGTGGAAAATAGATTACACCACGACGTGGAGACGGTATTCCGTACGTACGCACGCGCGGTGATTTCATTTTCCGTAGGATGGATAGATAGTGAAATAAGTTAGTTTCATACTTATAATAACATATAAGTATATGAGTGATACTTATGTTATTACTTCATAATGAAACAACCTAATAAGAAGAAGTGGAAGAAGAAATAAAGGTGAAATAATCGGTAACGGAAATTACCTCTTCTTTGAAGCGCCTCTTTGAGACCTCCTCTTAGGGCACTAAAATTGGTCTTTGAAGAAGAACAGAACCTCTAGAATGTTTCTAGAAAAGTGGAGAAGATAATTGGTCAGGGTTTGGGCGAGATTGAAGGCTCAATGTTGTGTGTGGAAGAGAGGGAGGGGGTGCCCTTTTATAAGGGAGGAGAGGGGCACCTTTGGAACTCTTAAAAATGTTAATTTATAATAAATCTAACCCCACTTAAAAACCACAAAAAATGACTCATATTATAATATTAGATTATATAAGGTTTTAATATCATCAAACAATCAAATTTATACATGTTTTTATCTTATTTTAAACCTTATCATTTTGATTTATCCTTATTTAATATATTTAAGTTTATTTGTGGTAATAAAATTATAAATTTTAAATGGTTATAAATAATAACGTATGTGTTGTTAATTTTACATAACTAGATACTTTATTACATTTTAGACTGTATAAATTTCAATTCATAATTTTTAAATACATTTTTTATTTTTAAACAATTTAATAAAATGTTATTTTTATAAAATAAAAATAGTGTCAAATTTGACACTACTCATTTATTTGAATTTAAATAAAATATAAACAGAAGATATATTCGAAGTAAAAAATTTAATAGATTCATAAAAGGTCATATGTATCTATAAAATTAGTTTATCACATTAAATAGTTCATATAATATTCATTTTATTAATTTTAAAACCATTTATTTGGTTTATCTCTTAATAAAATAAATAATACAACATTTTTGTATAATTATTTAATATACGTATTTGTTGCATAAAAATTAAAAATAAAATCCTATGATGAAGATAAATCTATTAAATTTCACAATAATACTTTTACTCGAATTTATCATCTTAAAATAACAATATTTAAATTTTTATATTTATTAAATTATGAAGGTGACAACTTTGGCATCATTTAAAAAAAATAATATAAGTGTCATAATCACTTTTATAAGGCTCAAAATGGTCAACTATTCGACCATTGGATGATTATGGTTTACATTTACATGAAAAATAAGTTTTTCTCAGGGTTTTGTGCATTTTAGGGTCATTATTAGTTAAAAAAAACCATATTCCTTATTTTTCACTAGATAAACAATTTCTGCATCACTATTGTGTCATAATTAATGATAATTATTTAATCCCTAAAAATTATAAAAAAATTAATATGATGTAGATAATTTTATTAGATTTCTGGAGACTACTCATGTTCCAAGTTTCATGAAGTTTATCGCTAAATTAAAATTATTATACTTATAATATTTAAGAGAGTGACATGTTGTCACTTTCTTTGGTTTTAATAATAATTAAATTATTTTCATGGACAAAAGTCTATTAAATGAATCTAATCCGACCCTTAGTTGATATGGGTCGACTTTTAGTCATCCAATAAAATTTTGGCATGTGTTGGGATAATTTTATAGTATTATATTTACCCTTAATTACTCGATTTACCTTTAACTATGGTAAATAAAATTTACCGTAGTTACTATTCATAATTTCCAAAAAAAAAGTAACCTATTAACATAATTTGGACCCACTGATTCCAAATATGGATTCCATTTTTCCAAATTCAATACACAAATGTTGCAGAAATTAAATTAAAATTAATCTCATTGTCGAAAGAAAACAGGTTTTTGTTTAAAACATTGCAAAAGATTGAATTGATTTAACCTACGAATTCAAGGTAAAATCAATGATAATGACATAAATTATATTAAATGGTAAAAATTTATTCTATTTATACTACAAAACCATTCAATATTATAATTTAACCATATAAATTATTACGATGAAAAAAGTTGTTTTTAATTAAAATATAGCGTGTTTTTACTATTCATTAAAATATGAAAGTTATCAGAAAAATATCAAAACTTTATCCAATGTAAATTTTTATATCCTGGTTCAAAAGAATTTTATTTTGTAAAATTTAACTTAAAAAATATCAAAAACTATTTTTAAAGTGGGTGCGCCATCAAAAGGTGGAAAAAATGCATTTTTTGAAAAATTCTTATTTTACCTGAAAAATTTATTTCGTTCACATACCATGTTCTAGAAAATGTGTAAGATGAAATAATAATGTTATAAAATTCAAATTTTAGTTAATACTATTCATAAAGGCTAGTTCTAAATAATATTATAACCATATATCATTGTTTAGTGGAACCTGATATTGCGTACAACACATGCTATCGAGGAAAGTCGTGATTGCGTGTAATGCAAGCCAAGTCAGGGTTGCGTGTTGTGAAAGATTCCTTCATTGTATAATATAACAGAATCCAACCATATTTCATTTATACATTGAATATATATATATATATACACTCCATGTTGTGTAGAATGACTATTATAAAACGAACATGAAATTGTGTGTAACAGAATCTAAGAATAGTGTTGTGTATACTTCAAGCTAATACAGTGTGGCGTATTGCACAAGATGATCTTGTTGTATCATAAAACACATGACATAAAATAAATTAAGGAGAATACTTATCATAAAATATCGGGTTGTTACATTCTACCCCCTTAAAATTAATTTCTCCCTCGAAATTCGTCGGGGTTATAAATCATTTACTATTCATAGAAACCCACATCGTAAAAAGAAATACTAAAACTTAATTTTAAAAATTAAAGTATAAAACGTAACTATTACCCTAAGTAACTCATCACTGGGTTTCCATATATGAGAACATAGGTGAAAATATGGATATGGAAAAAAAATCTAACCATCAAGTTCTGATGGAGAGTGGTAGAGAATATGGCTATGAAAAATCCATCAATCACAAAGCCATAAATTTGTGATGATCTAAGGTACCATCTGATTCATCAGATATATGGGAACTAGGACAACATTTTTGGTTTTCAAGATCATTTCATTATAGTTGATTAATTAAAAGAAATACTTACATGATTTTGGTACAATCTCATTGTTGTTCGTGAATTGAACAATTTCCACTTCATCCCTTAAATAAATGAAGTTGAATTTGTTATTCGTGATGTGTTAGCAGATCATGTGATAGAATGATGGGTCATTCCATATATTTCAAACAAAATGTTATCAAAAGTTATAAGTCCATCTAATGGTCAGATTAATCGTATATCGTTCCAAAAATGAACTTATACTTCATATATCATACCGCTTAATAAAATAAAACTAGTTTCTACTAACCAGGGACTTCCTGTAGGCTAGTGGTAGGCGATAAAGGCCAGTCGCACTTCGGTTGTGGGTTCGATTCCCACAGCCTTATCCGACGTGATGGGTTGTCGCCCATTCTGCAGGTTGTCCTTTTTCTAAAACTACATTACTATAACATCCCATCAATAATATCGAAAAAACATCTATCCTTAAACAATACTAACTTATGTCCAACATAATCCATTCCAATCTTTAGGCTTATCCATAATACTACAGTCCACTCTCATATTATAGTGAAAACGATTACCAAAGATTTCATATAACAAGCATGTTAATACCATCGTTGATCCCCATATATCATAATATATGTCTTATTTTTCACATTCCAAACATTCGAAGGCCTTAATCATGTATTCTCTTGAAAAAAATGAATACCCAATAAACCTCAGTGAAAACATGAATGCAGTTAAAAGTTAACATTTTCCACATACCAAAATCCTCAAAATTCTATATACTCAAACCATGATATTACTTAGTCTTTATATCAATCATGAGCTCATGAATACAATCAAACATCTCATTATCTTATTATTCCTTCATTATGCGCATATCATCTACTTTACAAAAATATTTGAATATTCTTCCATGGTTACTGGTACCATTCAACATATACATTCAAATACTTTTAGGAAAAACAATAGTGTAACAATCCTTAGATGATTATTTATTCCATAGTACCATTAACTATACAACACAACTCTAGATAAACATACAATCATTCCACTACCTTCTAAAACAACGGACTGAGCTTCAACACTTCTTTCAGCTCACATATCATTTGTAGTCTCTTCATCATCAGCAGCATAAATACTACCCATATGACCATACTGATTCTCTTCATGAGACTTTCCCTTAGGGCATTGGTTTACATAATGCCCATACATTTCACATTTAAAACATTTAACCATTGTTGATGTCGTAGCAATACTGTTATCCTCATCCATGGTGTTAACTGAACCTTTTCCTTTGTACTTATTGGCTTTGTGTCCATATTTTCCACACCCAAAGCATCTTCCAGTTCCTTTGAAACAATCTCCCTGATGCCTCTTCCAACATGATTTACATGAGGGAAATTGAACTTTCTTTCCTCTATGATCATCATGAAACTCCATCTTTCTCTTATTATCTGAGTCAGCAAACTTACCAAAGTTGAGATTATTGATCATATTATGAGATTTCTGATTCGGAATAATAACGATGTTTGGACTTCCAGTTCCTATTTGATTTGGTTTCTCATAAAGAAAATCATTCCATTGTCTATCATATCCTCCATTATCGTGAATATTCCTGTTTCCAGCCATTTTCTAAAACCCAAAAAGAACATTGTGAGAGGCAAAAATCATGATAGGAAAAACAACATAGTAAAGGGGGAGTACACTCAATATCTAACATCTTAGGTTAAATTCTAAGATTGTTACCGTAGTTCTAGGACTATATCCAATATGTATACTTATCCTTAGGGATATCCCTGGACATACCTTAGAAATATCTCTAGGGATCTCACTAACGTTTTCGCATCCTAGTTTCCAAAGGATGACTAAACCTTTCCTCTGATACCAACTATAGAGACCCGAAGTTTGACGTACAAGGAAATTACATTACTTTTGCGGAATACTTAGTACATAACAAAAACACACACACAAGGACCGTAATAGTTTAGTGTCTTTGGAAACTCTGAATGTAATCTTCTAATCATGGTGAAAGATCTTCAACACCTCCCATAAGATCTTCCCCTTTTTGTTTTCTTACCTAAAACCTTTCTTTAAATCCGGGGAAAAAACATACAAAGGGTGAGCTCAAATTCTCAGTAAGGGTAAACAAAAGAAATAGCAATCACATCATATACATAAGAACATAACTTTTGGAAATCATAACCTGCAAAACAGATCATAATTTCATAACATGGGATAAATCATAGTAGTGAAATGTAATCCCAATAATCATAACATAAAACATGAAACTTTGTGGCATAAACTCATTATCATAGAGAATCATTTCTTATTAGTCAAGACACATTGCCAAGACTATCTTAGTGGACAAAGTCCATTTCATAACCGAGTTTACTTCTCATTTCAGTCTTGTTTCACTGAACCGGTTTAACATGTCGTTCCAGCCATGTCTATCTCATGAGATATAAAATCTTTAACCACTTCATTGGGGGGAGATATAGGTCCCACCCATCTCATAATGATACCATTCTTATTTGTGCCACAAAATCATAAATCATACATCATTACATAACCCATGTAATAAAAATGGGATTCTTAACATCATGACATCATAAAACTATTCATATAAGATAAAGAAATTCATAAAAATAATTCCATCACAACATAATCAAATCAATGTAATAATAGGGATAGAAACAGAACCCTATATTATCTTATATGGAAAATAATTTTGATAAAACACTTGAACTCCATTCTTGAGGAAAATATCCTTTCAAAAACATTTTCCTTTCTTAACATGTCATACAATTTTAAGCTATAAGAAGTTGATTAAAAATAAACTTGAAAACTTGTAAAGGAAGCTTCTTGGAAATAATGTTTTTAAAATCCATTCATGCCGTATAAGTTAAAAAAACATTCTTCTCGTACTTTTTTCGGAAAAGTCAAAAAGTACCTCGTACGAAAAACGACAAAACATTCATTTCATATCTTTTACTAAAAACTCACCGAAGGGTAAAATTGGACTTAAAAAATTGTACGTAGATGGAAACAATATTACATATTGGGAAAACATGGATGTGGATGATAAAATACACCCCAGTAAATACCAAAGTATAATCAATCTCGGATAAAATGAGATTGTGATATTTTCCCTTACCTTAGGTCTGATTTTCTTCGTAACTGTCTGAAACTCTTGTATAATGATTTAAATAATGTCATTGACTTATTCCAGAATCATACTCATTGTTATTATTTCATATATGGTTCACTTATGACATTATACTACCCGTTCTTTTGTAAATTCCATGTTAAAGAGCGTTTTGGGTAAAATCATTTCATTTGTCGTCCGTGTTTTGACTTGTAATTATTAATATGATTACTTAGATCATGATTACTTAATTCCAGAATATAAAACATGATTTATATATAATATATATTCAGAATATACATATATATATAATAGATCAGTAAATGGAGAGAAATACATCGTTCTTGGAGACGGTAGGCCGTACGTACGCATGAACGATGTTTTCATTTCCTTATTGAGTTGAATGGAATTAAGTAGATGAAATACACATAAATCCAGTATCATTATTATTTCATATATTTCATGATTACATATTATATATACTTTATAATCATTCATGAATGGTTAACGTGGAGAATGAATCTCATCGCGTCATGGAGATGGTAGTCCGTACGTACGCACGAGCGATGATATCGTTCTCATGATCGTGGAATTGTATTGGAGTGTATGTATACAATTTCAGAATCAATATCACATTACAATAATCATATATAGTTGTTATGTACACCATTATTCCCATCCAAGTAAGGTGGTGGTGGAAAATATATTACACCACGGCGTGGAGACGGTATTCCGTACGTACGCACGCGCGGTGATTTCGTTTTCGGTAGGATGGATAGATGGTGAAATAGGGTTGTTTAGTACTTATAATAACATATCAGTATATGAGTGATACTTATGTTATTACTTCATAATGAAACAACCTAATAATAAGAAGTGGAAGAAAAAAATAAAGGTGAAAGAATCGGTAACAGAAATTATCTCTTCTTTGAAGCGCCTCTTTAAGACCTCCTCTTAGGGCACTAAAATTGGTATTTGAAGAAGACCAGAACCTCTAGGATGTTTCTAGGGAAGTGGAGAAAAGAATTGGGCAGGGTTTGGCCGGGCTTGAATGCTCAAAGTGGTGTGTGGAAGAGAGGGAGGAGGTTCCCTTTTATAAGGGAGGAGAGGGGCACCTTTGGAATTCTTAAAAAGATTAATTTATAATAAATCTAACCCCACATAAAAACCCCAAAAAATGACTCATATATGAATATTAGATGAGATAAGGTTGTAATATCATCAACCAATCAAATTTATATATGTTTTGATCTTATTTTAAACCTTATCATTTTGATTTATTTTTATTTAATCTATTTAAGTTTATTTGTGGTAATAAAATTATAAATTTTAAATGGTTATATATAATAACTTATGTGTTGTTAATTTTACATAATTGGATACTTTATGACATTTTAGACTATATAAATTTCAATTTATAATTTTTAAATTTTTTTTGATTTTTAAACAATTTAATAATATGTTATTTTTATAAAATAACAATAGTGTCAATTTTGACACTATTCATTTATTTGAATTTAAATAAAATCTAAACAGAGGATATATTCGAACTAAAATATTTAATAGATTCATAAAAGGTCATATGTATCTATAAAATTAGTTTAGCACATTAAATAGTTCATATAATATTTATTTTATTATTTTTAAAACCATTTATTTGGTTTATCTCTTAATAAAATAAATAATACAACATTTTTGTATAATTATTTATTATACTTATTTTTTTCATAAAAAATAAAAATAAAATCATATGATGAAGATAAATCTAGTTACTTTCACAATAATACTTTTACTCGAATTTATCATCTTAAAATAAAAATATTTAAATTGTTATATATATTAAATTATGAAGGTGACAACTTTGGCATCATTTAAAATAAAATAATATAAGTGTCATAATCACTTTTATAAGGCTCCAAATGGTCAAATATTCGACCATTGGATGATTATGGTTTACATTTACATGAAAAATAAGTTTTTTTCCGGGTTTTGTGCATTTTATGGTCACTATTAGTTTAATAAAAACTATATTCTTGACTTTTCACTAGATAAACAATTTCTGCATCACTATTGTGTCATAATTAATGATAACTATTTAATCAATAAAAATTATAAATAAATTCATATGATGTATATAATTTTATTATCTTTCTGGAGACTACTCATGTTCAAAGTTTCATGAAGTTTATCACTAAATTAAAATTATTATACTTATAATATTTAAGAGAGCGACATGTTGTCACTTTCTTTGGTTTTAATAATAATTAAATTATTTTCATGGACAAAAGTCTATTAAATGAATATAATCTGACCCTTAGGTGATATTGGTCGACTTTTAGTCATCCAATAGAATTTTGGCATGTGTTAGGGGAATTTTTATAATATTATATTTACCCTTAATTACCCGATTTACCTTTAACTATGGTAAATAAAATTCACCGTAGTTACTATACATAGTTTCCAAAAATGAAAAGTAGCCTATTAACATAATTTGGACCCACTAATTCCAAATATGGAATCTATTTTTCGAAATTCAATACACAAAAGTTTCAGAAATTAAATTAAAATTAATACCGTTGTCCAAATAAAACGGGTTTTTGTTTAAAACATTGCAAAAGATTGAGCCGATTTAACCTACAAATTCAAGGTAAAATAAATGCTAATGACATAAATTATTTTAAATAGTAAAAAGATATTCTATTTATATTTTAAAACCGTTCAATATTATAATTTAACCATATAAATTATTACGATGAAAAAAGTTGTTTTTAATTAAAATATAGCGTGTTTTTAATATTCATTAAAATAAGAAAGTTATCAGAAAAATATCAAAACTTTATCCAATGTAAATTTTTATATCCTGATTCAAAAGAAGAAGTTTATTTTGTAAAATTTTACTTACAAACATGTCAAAAACTAGATTTTGAGTGGTTGCGCCATCAAAAGGTGGAAAAAATTCATTTTTTGATAAATACTTATTTTACACGAAAAATTTATTTTGTTCACATAACATGTTCTAGAAAATGTGTAAGACGAAATAATAATTTTATAACATTCAAAATTTAGTTAATACTATGCATAAAGGCTATTTTTTAATAATATTATAACCATATATCATTGTTTAGTGAAACCTGATATTGCGTACGACACATGCTATTAAGGAAAGTCGCGATTCCGAGTAATGCAAGCCAAGTCAGGGTTGCATGTTGTGAAAGAATCCTTCTTTGTTTCGTATAACAGAATCCAACCAAATTTCATTTATACATTGAATATATATATACACACACTCAATGTTGCGTAGAATGACTATTAAAGAACAAACATGAAATTGTGTGTAACACAATCTAATAATAGTGTTGTGTATACTTCAGGCTAATACAGTGTGGCATATAGCACAAGATGACCTTGTTGTAGCATAAAACACATGACATCAAATAAATTAAATATAATACTTATCATAAAATGTCAGGTTGTTACAGTTATAATTATTATAATAATTGGTAACTTGTAATAATGTAATAAATGGTTTGAAATTTAGTAATTTGGATAAATTAATTGATATGTTATATATTAATTTATTTGATAATTATAATTCATTGGTTTTTTCATTTGATGTTGAATTGTTAAATCAGATCTAGCATGGGGATTCACATAGAGTCTTATTTTCTATCGGTATTTTTGGGGCCAAAATATTGGATGAAAAGAACGAAGAAAAAGAGGCCTCGCGCCCTGCCTCACGAAGCCCCAACATGGATCCCCCCAAGCACTGCGGAAACCAAGAATCAAATGAGGTGGTACCGCTCCATGAACTCCCTGACATTCTCAAACCCACTGCGCAGCACCAGAGGTGGTATTGCTCCGCAAACGCCCTGACGTTCGTGAACCCGTTGTGAAGCAAAAGAGGCGGTACCTCTCCATGAATCCGGTTGACGTTCACAGCCTACCGCGAATCAACTGAAGCCCCCTTCACGCCACGTGAGCTCTGCGTCGTGGTTCCCCTTTCCTATAAATATCGAGCTCCCCCTAAGCTCTCAAGATGGAAAATCCGACCTTTCGGCTTCTAAACTCCCAAATCACGAAGCATTCTTCGCGCCGAGAATCATGAGCTCTGCGAGGTATCTTTTCTTCATGAGAGGTCTCCGCCTTGTCTCGTTTTGAGCCCCTCTTCCGAGAGGGATTCCCTTCGCGAAGCCTAAGGGAATTCGCGAAGCTAGGGGATCCCCAAGGGGACCCGGGCAGTCTCGGAGCATTTATGATTTGTCAAACACCCACCCTGTACACGTGATCCACATGACAAGGTAGGGTCACTTTTCTTCGCGAAGCATACTGCTTCACAACACCTTATTTCACAAGGAACCTATGTTTCACGAGGCAGTGCTTCGCGAACACCATTCCACTTCGTGAAGCACCTCCCACTCGCACCTCTTCCCCATGCTAAGGCCAAGGCACTCCACTTCATGAAGCACACCGCTTCAAAAGTGCCCTCCACTACGCAAAGAAACCAAGCTCCGCAAGGCCCCTGCCTGTGGACCACTCTACTTGGCAATTCCTCTTCTCATGCGACCCTCCATGTTTGGACTATGTGATTCCAAAGTACCCTAGACGACACCACCTGTAGAGTTGCTTCGCCTAATTCTTCTTCGCATGGGCATGCTAACGGCTATTACTTCTTCACATAGACACACTAACGTGGACCCCTCGATGGTTCTCTCTACGACCCCCCTTCTCCACGGCCTTACTAAAGCCTTCCCTCCCACAAGGGGTATGGGTACCGGTTATGTAAGTCCTAGGGGTGTGGAGCGAACCCACCTCATCCGAGCAACAGGACATTAAACTGCCAAGCACCTTGTCCTCAACACATGACGTTAAACTGTGATTTGGCCCCGTGCCTCGCACATAGGGTCCCCCCGGCTCAGACATTCTTTACTCCCACTGGTCTCCATGGAGATAGGATCACCCCTAACAGGGGATGATATCCTCCTTGTTGGTGCGGTGTTTGTCCACGAGATAAGGGAGGCCATCTTGGTGTAAGCCCCTAGTCCCTCTTACGGAAGGTAGCACTCGTGCACCTCCATACTTCCCCACCGCCAGGGCCAGTGGAGGGCGTGATAGGGAACGAGGCACCTCCTTTCTTCATCCCAAAATCCCCTCTACCTCAACGCTTTGTCGCACTTTGGGCCTCTATCTTGGATTATGTCCCAGCACCATGGGCCGCCTAACGTGTTAGCCCCTCTTCGCTTTTCACAGACACACCCTTCGCGATGTGATCCTCGGGTCTCTATTGCCTCTTGTTTCTCGCACCAAGAATGACTCACGTGGGCTTAGAGTAAGCATCAACCATAAAAATACCCTCGTCCAGCATGACATTAAACTATATTCCCTAATCCATCATGACGATAAACTGCACACCCGAACTACGAGGACTTTGATCCATGTCAAGGCATGGTACGTAGGAAGCCCCACGATGTTCAAGCCCACCACCAATGGACCTGTGGGTTCAACTTCATGTCGGTTCACTGAAAAAACCCCACCTGAGCTATGAGGACTTTGATCCATGTCAAGGCATGGTACGTAGGAAGCCTCCCTGAGGTTCAAGCCCTATCTCCCATCAGACCAAGGACCTTCTTCACGTCGGTTCGCCGACACCCACATTCATACCCGTACTATGAGAAATTTGATCCATGTCAAGGCATGGTACGTAGGAAGCCTCCCTGAGGTTCAATCCCAACAATCATTGGCCCCGACCATCACCTTGTTGGTGTGACAAGCCCCCTTTTTCACCCAAACTATGAGGACTTTGACCCATGTCAAGGCATGGTACGTAGGAAGCCTCCCTGAGGTTCAAGCCCAAAAATCATTGGCCTCGACCATCTCCATGTCGGTGTGCCAAGCCCCCTTTTCACCTGAACTACGTGGTCTTTGATTCAAGTCAAGGCATGGTACGTAGGAAGCCTTCCTGAGTCTCAAGCCCACCATCCACCTAGACCAAGGCTCTTTTTTACGTCGGTTCTCTTACACGCCCTCGTCCCGCGTGACGTTAAACTGCTTCCCAATCCAGTGGTAAGCCGTTGTGACCCTACCATACAGTTGTTCTGACACCGCTTCTTGTCAGTTCAACATCCCCTATCTTGAACTACGTGGACTTTGATCCATGCCAAGGCATGGTACGTAAAAACCCTCACGAGGTTCAAGCCCACCACCCATTGGACCAAGGTCTTTCTTCACGTCGGTTCTTTGGCATCCAACCCAAACTACGTTCACTTTGATCCATGCTAAGGCATGGTATGTAGGAAGCCTCATGAGGTTCAAGCCCACCACTTGGTCATTCTGACCTCATTCGCACCAGTTCTCCCACCACCTTGGATGTCCTAGAGTGTAAGCCCCACACATTCATCCTGAACTACGCGGACA
Organism: Viscum album; assembly: GCA_963277665.1. Classification (NCBI taxonomy): domain Eukaryota; kingdom Viridiplantae; phylum Streptophyta; class Magnoliopsida; order Santalales; family Viscaceae; genus Viscum; species Viscum album. Next base: position 705,191,539 of record OY728145.1, read on the forward strand.
TTGATTCCCTGCCATGGGGATATGTAGGATGTCTCTTTGAGACTCAAGCCCAACTTCACCGTCTCCCATGCAACGGCTCCATTTCATTCCCCCCTCCACTTCGTGTAGCTTTCAATTATCCATCATGATTCTTACCTGGGCCTCCACATCCCAGTGAGATCATGCAACCCCATTCCACCCCAGAGCGTTTGGGAAGCCACCCATGGGCTGGATCCGATAGCGGTGTTCCCTCAAGAGGAGTTCTTCAATCTGATCCACTCCAGCTAGTGTTCTGATCAGCCCGATCCGTCTCCGCTGGAAGTTAGACTTGCGGCATACGCTGTGTTAAACATGGAAAGCTAAGAAAAACCTCATATACCTGCCTATGGCATATGATTTATTTCACTCGATGTGGGATTCCTTAGGCTTACGCACCCTCAAGAATCCCTATATTAAGGAAAAAAAGATATATACCCCAATTCCCCAGCGTTCCGACATGTTGATGATGCCTCGATGTGACTACTACCCCAACTGATGGTTGCTGCCCTGACCGGACCCTTTGGAATGTCTTGACAGAAGTAGTGTAATTAACCGGCGTCCATGGAAACATGGTACTGGGATGAGTTTCATGAACAACGTATTAAATCTATGAGGGAGACCCAGACTAGGTAATGAGTTTTGAGGAGGAATCCATGGAAGGAGGAACCGACATCCCATCATCCTGTTTCGATCAAGGAACAAATGTCCCTGAATAAGGAACGGATGTCACCCGCCTTTGGAAAGCGGGAATGCGGGGCAAAAAAAAGGTCGCGCTGATGTCCCCCACAGATAGACGCGCGCGCCCCAGTGAAAGTGTCAGAAACATAAATGGTGAACCCGATGTGAAGGACTTCTCTTCAATGTGGATATTATTAGCGCTCAATAAATAATTATATTGGCGTGTCACCATATCCATATATAGGACACCAGGTCCCGCCATGCAAATAAAGGGTCTGGCATGAAACTCACCAGATGTTGGGGCAGTAGAACGTGGGGCATTCTATTCTGTAACGTTTTCGGCGTCGATCCCTCTTACCGGCCACGAAGGACAGAATGGAGTTAGGGCATTGGTTGTCGATTTATTTTCATTGCAGTTCTGATGAGTGAATCTCTCTACTTCCCAGGAATAAGGTTGATGCTACAGGGACACGATCGCCGCCCACCCGCCCAAGCAGGGGAAGGGGCAATACCAGCATAGCCGCTCTGCATGTCTCCACTACAGCAACAACGGTGTCTGCGTCCACAAGCGTGGGGCACCCACGCCCCCTCTCCCTATCGGTTGTCATCCAACGAAGGGTGATTAACAACCTCGTACGCTGTTACGAGGAGGATGGCATAATCCCAACTCGGGATATGGCCCACCTGGACAAGGAGCCATCCAGGTCCCACCACCAACACTGCCCTCGAGGGCCGCGTAGGGTGCCCCTTCTCCTCACCCCAACATTCAATCATTTCGGGAGCATATCCCTAGAACGCCTTAACGACTCCCTGCCTTACGCTGATGAGGTGTGTGACATCCGGCTCAGCCTGGTTAGAGTCCTGATCAAAAGACTCTAAGCAAGGTCCCCCACTCGGCCGTGTCAGCGCCACCATCCGGCCTTGCCAGAGGATCAGGTAGGCTATGCCCCTGCACCACCCGCACTGGCTCACTTAACCCGACACCAGTGTTGGGCCCGAGCTGAGGATGCCCGCCAAGGGGCGTCAATGTCGACCACCCGCACCTACCCGCACTGACCAGGGACACTCCTATGCCCAACCCGGATCGAGGCCCCAACCGCCCCACGGGCAGGCTGGGTTGACTCTCCGGGTCACAAGCCTGAGTGGTGATCGCCGCGAACCAACCCGTGAAGATGTCACCTCGTACAGAGGTCCTCCTTGTACCATTAATCCATAGAGCGTGGGCCTTCCCCACTCCGAAACTTGTCATGTAGGTATGCCCCGTGCTACTCCCAACCCGAATGAAGACCTGTCCCGTGGTAGTGATACTCGGCGCGGAAGCCTCTCTCGTGCCCATCACACCGGGTATGGAGTTCCTCCTCCTGCCCCCGACAATCGATGTGAGGATATTTCCCATCTGGTCCCTCTACAATGTGGGTATCCTCCCTATGTTCTCTCTACAAATTGCAAAGGTTCTCCTTTCCCTGGAAACAAAAGGGGTGAAGGCTAGCCTCGCTCCACCCGCAACAAGCATGGTGGTCCTCCACATACTCCCTCTGGTTCGAATGAAGGTTTCTCCTGCTCAGGTGTTGTTCATGGAGGTCCTCCCCATGTACCCTTCGACATTTTCCCCAGTTCCCCTCGCACCTCATCTATTTCAAGCGGAATTCCTCTCCGCCCTGGAGCCTTCACGGCCCCGAGACTACATGTCGGGAATCAGCCGTGTCCCGAAGAGCCATCCAGGGGCTGGAGGGCGGGTCGTCGCCGCCACAAGAAGAATCTTGGGAAGCCCCGGGCGGGGATCAAACCGGCCCGCTTCTCGGATTCTGAAGAAGAATGTGACTCAGTAGTGGAACCCTCCCCTCGTTCCTCTGTGTCAAGGACTGGGGAAGGAACAAGGTTTGTCAGCCTCATATTTCCAGAATGTGAAGTCCATCAAATTCCCGCATCTCTTTGCAGGTACATCTAGGAAGAGGAAATTGTGGGAATCCCACAGGTTCTGACCGTGAAGTCACCACCGTCATCATCAGAAGCGCCCTCAACCTCGACTAGAGATCATAGAGAGCTATTTTGGGGACCGATAGTGGTTGAGAAACATCAGGACCCATCGCCGGTAATCGTGATCCCTGCACCAGAAGCTATAGCTGTTAGCCCGTCGTATCGTGACATTGTGGTCAGGCCACCGCACTCCTCGGAGGAGGTCCTGGGTTTCGGCGGCAAGTCATATCGTTCTCTATATTCTCCACCGCCCAGTATACTATCCCAGCGGTCCACCTTAGTACAGCTACCAGTTCCTCAGCCACCTCTGGTTGAGGAGTGGGGCGATATGGGGCTAGACCCTGAATCCGAGCCCTGGAGCTTCTAGAACATTCTCTCGGCAGATCACTTCCCGGAGAATTTCTGGCCGGCGGTAGCGTCAAAGTTTTGTGTGTCGGAATTCCTCACCCTGGAGGAAGTCGATTGCTTCCATAAAACTCTATGGGCGACGCACTTCCGTCTTCGCTATCATCGGGTGGTGTACCCCAGGAGCCAAGTGCACTTCGAGGAAATCGGCGAGTAATTCTGTCTGGTCGATTTGGTCGCACTCCCCGTGGCCCAGATCCCTGAGTCACCAGGTCACCAGAACACCTTCTAGCACAAATGTGTTTATAGTTTCAAGGTACTCCGCAAAAACATCAGGGAAGCTACCCCCCACGTGCAAGTTCGTGGTTGGGACAATATGTCGCCCTCCTTTTTAGTCCTATATGGGGGCAGCCCGATTCATTATACGACATTGAGGACATGCCCCCAAGAAGGGTTGCGGTCCACATGGCTGACATAGTGGACAAGAAGGACGATCTGATGTTTTTCGATGGATACTTACCCCCTGAGGGTGTACCGCCACTGTTGGACCCATTAAGGAGGATTACTCGTCAGTAGAGGAACCTTCTAGGCCTCCCTGTGCCCACAGAGTCGCTGGTACTCAGTCGGAATGACGGTAAGGGTAAAGAACATGTCAGAACTATCAAGCACTCTGACCTGTCCGCCTTAGTAAAGAAGATGGATGAAGACACCGAAAAGGCTGTGTTGCACCAACAGCTCGCTGAGCAGAAAAAGCTGGTTGACAAACTCATAGCCGAGCGCGCTATAGGGAGGTTGCCCAAATATGGTGATCCTAAGCCAAGGCAGCAAGGGCAGGAACAACTACCCCCGGTGAGATGCCTCCAAGAAACCCTGATCATGCTGCTCCCACAGATAGGGTAGAATCCGGATCTCATGGCAAGAGGGGACGATACGTCTCGCCAAACCCCCCGGAACGGTGAGGAAATCTGAGGAATCTAGCCCAGGTTCCCCCAGCCAGCCCAAGGGACGTTCCGCCAGTCGCTCCACAAGCCGCTGAATCCATCTACCATGTCAAAGAGCTCGGCCATGCACTCGTGGTTAGGGATACCCGTCAAGACAGGGACCCCCACCCAGATAATCCTATAGTGGCACTCATCTCCCGCCTTGAGGCATTGGAAACACGAAAGGTGGCAGTCCCACCATATAGAAAGCCATATCCCACGTGGGTGGATGATATGCCCGCACCTCTGGGTTTTGGGAATCCCACTTTCTCTCCCTTTAACAAGACAGGGACCCGCTGCAGCACCTAGCCCACTTTTCCTCCAGGCATGGCCCCATGTGGGGGACCCCGGCATAGCAGGAAGCCACCAAGCTCTATTGTTTTGTGCAGACATTAGAGGGCCCTGCATTTGTCTGGTACAACCAGCTTTCTATCAGATCGGTGACCAGCTAAGAGGATCTCCACTGATAGTTCCTATACCAGTTCAGCTCCACCACGCGAAAGACCAGCACCGCAGACCTCTTCAAGTGCAAACAAAGTCCTGATGAGCGAGTCGCGGACTTCATCTCCCAGTGGAAGAGGCTTACATACTCCCTCGAAATGCCATTGACACAGCTGAAATTACTGAAAATGTGCATAGGGAATGTTAAAACAGAACTAGTTCCTTCCCTGATCACTCAGAACTACCCTGGAGGGTTCCGGGACATCTCAGATAAGGCTCAGCGCCTCGAGGAAGCTCTGCAACAGGCTAGTCAGGCGCGTCAGCTTCCCCCTATGATCCCAGCAATAAGGGCTGCCAAAGATGAGCTTTCTACAGTGGCCCAAATAGAAGTCCCCAAGTAGCTAGAGTTTCTACCATTTGTACTGGCTCCGCAACCCCGTAGAGGACCTCCACCTCAGGCACAGGCTCTAGCCCAACAACGACTGCCTTAGAACCGACAGGTTCCCCCGCGCAATGCGCCACCACCGCCTAGGTGGGACAATCAGGATCTGCCTCCTCGGCAGGCCCCTCTGGCCCCTCATCAGGGCCAGGCTCCCAGGGCCCCCTATTTGGAAAGAAGGCACCAGACATACTCATTCAACAAGAATCAAGACCCTGGTTACTTCCGCAGTTCCCTAGAGAAGGGGATTGTGCACTTACCCGACTGCAGAAGGCCGGCAGAGGCAAATCTCACCGATCGCCCCAACTACTGCCCCTATCATCGGATCCTGGGGCACACCCTCAAGAAGTGATATGTGTTTAAAAACTGGATCAAAGATTAGATCGATAACAACATAGTCAAGTGGGGCTTGGCCTCGACACAAGTGGCAGGTGTCTTTGTAAGGTCAGAAAGTGGTAGCGACGACGAAGTCGTGTGGCAGTAGGTTCCCAGCCGTGGATCCCAGAATACGATGCCTGGATTGACCGTAAAACCGTCGCCCGTTCCCATGGTATCATTTGGGCACACCTGAATTAGCTGGAACCTTCAGAAGATGCGACCAGTACCTATGCGTCATCATCTCAGTCGGCCTCTTCCCAAAAGGGCAAGCAGCGGCGGTGCAAGAAGAAGCAATGTGCTCCACCAATTCCATCGTTATCCCACACTCTTGGTGATTTCATGCCCCCTGAGATGGGGATTCTTTCTAGAATATGCCTAGCGGTGGATGATTCATCAAGCGACAGTCATGGGTACACTTAGGTTAATACAGTGGAGATGGTAAATCCCTATGTGACCACCGACGAGGGAGAACGCCAGACGGGCCTCACCAATGTCCATGTCCGACATCAACGTCAGCGGAACCGCGACCACATGGGTCATCAAAGCACATCAGCGGGCGCTTTTAGCCAGGCCGTGCATGATACAGAAACCAGACAGCAGGCACAGCGCAGAGCTCAGCACACACAACCTCATCTGGTGCCCTCAGATCTACATTCACTGTCATTTGTGCTACTAGATCAGGCAGAGCTGCCTCATCCATACCGTGGCCAGTCTAGCCCACCTACAGGCCAATCTCAGTTGTCCGGTCCTCATCTGGTAGCTACTCTTCAGTCCTCTACTGGAGGCAGCGGGATTTACCCAGTATCAGCTAGCCGCTGGTCTAGCCAGCAGGGCCCGCTATGCTTCCAATTGAAGAGTGACCTCCTGTAAGCAGAGGTTCGATTTTGGCACGGAAGTATGATGTTCTGAAGCACCTTGCTGACATTCCAGCGAAGCTTTCTATCCTTGAATCTCATCGCCTATTGTCTGAAATGCATGAGGCACTTTCCAAGGCCCTAAGGATCCCCCTCCAGTTTGAGACGGAGGTAGCAGCTATAGAATCCATCCACACTGAGGCAATTGAGAACACCGAATTCCGGGAAGTTATCTCGTTCTCTGGTGAAGAAGAAGACCCTCTTATACAGGGGCACATTCGCCCACTGTACCTCACTGGTCAGTTCAATGGTGTGGAAGTCCGCTGTTGCCTTGTTAACATAGGTTTTGGGATAAACCTAATCCTGACTCAGACACTGCGGAAGCTGGGTTTGTCTGAGGATGATCTAACTCCCTCTGACCTCATAATCCAGGGATAAGATAGGACCGAGCAAACCCCGGTCGGCAAGATCCGCTAGAAGACCTAGTTCGGTGGCCTAATTGCCAACACCGAATTCATGGTCGTCTCTCAAGACACCACATACAACGCATTTATGGGAAGGACAGGGCTCCATCTTCATGCAGCGGTCTCTTCGTCATATCACCAATGCCCCAAATACTCTCTCAATGGTCGAGTAGGCGTGCCTCCAAGGAGATGTGTCTCCTTTTGCCTCTTGTGAAGCCCGCTATATGGACGCTTACTATTACAAGAGCGAGGATAAGAAAATCCTGGAAAGTTAGGATGAACGCGCCCTAGTCACAAGTGATCCCTGGGCAGGTCTGGAAGACACCTAAATCTTCCCGATCCATTGGTTGGAGGCCACGACCCCCGACATGGGGCAGTGTTTTTTTGTTTCGGGTACAAGAGGAAGGAATATTCTCAGGTCCAAGCGATTGAGGAAAATCACCTCATACTCCTACAACAACTAGGCTCAGGTGATCCCTGAACCTCATACCCCTATACGGTATCGGGGCGTCAGGCTCATGGAAACGACGGTACGTCATATGTGTCTCTTCCACCGGTCTGGAATCAACCGTCTCAGACCGAAGCATCACTACTACTTTGATGTCATCAAACGTGGCCCCTTGGGGAAAAGGCCAGATGGGATTGGATCGACTGCCTTCATCACTATGGTCTCAGTGGCACATAAGTCTCCAAATGTGATGATATCTACCGCTCAGGCCAGCACCAGCCTCCCTTTAGAGTCTGGTGGCTCAGAAACGACACCCCTCGATGTAGTCATCCACCGCCTAGGTCTCCCGATAAACCATCATAGGTTCAAGAAGCTTCCCAGGAAAATGCACCCTTCTCATGGTGCCATGGTTGAGGCCGAAGTTGACAAGCTTATCAAATCCAACATCGTCAAGGAAGTCCATTACCCCTGGTGGATTCCCAACATTGTTCCAATTAGGAAGAAGAACGAGAAGATCAGAGTCTGCATAGACTTCCATGATCTCAACCGCCACTATCCGAAGGATGAATTTTCTCCTCCTAGTGACATAGTTGTTGATTGATGCTACAGCCAGTTTCCAAGCCCTCTCCTTCATGGATGGGTATTCCGGGTACAACCAGATATGGATGGCCCCTGAGGACGAGGATTCCACTTCCTTCAGGGCTCCCCAAGGTAATTTTTGTTACCAGGTTATGCCCTTCAGCCTAAAGAATGCAGGTTCCACCTATCAACGGGCTATGCATCACATATTCAATCCGATTATCGAGACACTGGTGGAATGCTATGTGGATAATCTGGTGGTCAAATCTCGCCAGTGTTAGGACCATCTCAAGGACCCTGAGAAAGTGTTTGGCTTCCTCTGTTCCTGCCACCTGAAGATGAACCCATGGAAGTGTGCCTTCGGTGTCACCTCCGGGAAGATTCTTGGATTTCTTGTCAGATACCAAGGCCTCGAGATCGGCCAGAAGAAAATCAAGATCATCACCCAAATGCCTCCCCTGAATAATATTTGGGATCTTCAAGGTCTCCAAGGCCACTTAGCCTACATTCGCCAATTCATTGCGAATCTGGCTGCCAAGTGTAAGCCCTTTTCTCGGCTTATGAAGAAAGGCTCTGACTATGAATGTGATGAAGAGTGTCATACCGCCTTTGAGGAAATCGAGAAATATCTACTCCATCCTCCGGTCTTGATGCCACCTATCTCCGGAAAGCCACTGGTCCTTTACATGACCTCCTTGGAACAGTCCCTCGGCGCACTTCTCGCCCAGAAGAACAATGAAGGGATAGAGAATAGCCTCTACAACCTCTTCGGCATGCTCCTCAATACGGAGACCAGATACTCCCCCATCAAAAAGAGCTTCCTTGTGCTCGTGTTCGCCGTGAAGACATTGCGGCATTACCTACAGCACCATGAGGTATAGTTGATCTCTCAGGTAGACCCATTGAAGTACATTTTGAACCTCCCCATGTTGACTGGCTGACTAGCGCGGTGGGCGGTGATCCTCTAGCAGTTCGACATCAGGTTCGTGCCTCATAAGGCTATCAAAGGACAGGCATTGGCAGACTTTCTAGATGCCCATCCAACCTCCACGGATCAATCCCTGGACCTGGATTTTCCTGATGAGGCAATCCTCTCAGTTGATCATGCCATCTCATGCTGGAAAATTCACTTCGACGGTGCCTCCCGGAGCCCCACCAGTATAAGTCTCAACAATCCTAAGCTTAACAGAGTGGGTCTGGGTATCGTCGTCATCACCCCGGTGCAGGTCATCCTACCATACTCATTTCTGTTGTCAAAAGGTTGCAACAACAACGAGGTAGAGTATCAGGCTCTCATCACCGGCCACGAGCTGGCCCTTGAGATTGACTTACCCCACCTTCATGTGAAAGAGGATTCTAAACTAGTCATCTAGTAGGTCAATGGAAACTATGTTTTCAGGAAGCCGAAGCTCGTACCATTGTTGGAGTTCACCCTCCATCTAATGGCCCAGTTCCCTTCTCGACCAGAGGTTACCCATGTCCCTCGGTCACAGAACAGTCGAGCAGAGGCTTTGTCCAGCCTAGCTGCCTCACTCGCAGAACCCGAGTAGGATGATCTAATTATACATGTGGCACTCCGGATAGTCATTACCCCTGTCACCTTCGAGGATGACGACGACCTGCGGGTAATCCATCTTACCGCCGGATCCTCCACGTCAGGAGCCCCAGGTTCTTCAGATGCAGTGGTTGAGGCCACTCCCAACTAGAGGGCACCTTTTGTCGAGTATCTCAAAAATCGTTGCCTCCCGGATGATCGGGCCAAGCGCAAGTGAATATGATGTCGCGCACTGCAATTTACCCTCCAGAGTGGTCCCAGTCTTAGGCGGATCCTCTATAAGTAGGGATTCGATGGTGTTCTCCTCCGTTGAGTTCAACGAGTTGAGATTTCTCAGGTTATGAAAGAGTTTCACGCTGGTTCCTACGGTGCCCACCAAGCTGGGCCCAAGCTGTCCCATCAGATCCAGAGGTTGGTGTACTTCTGGCCCTCTATGATCCATGATTGTATTGAGTTTACCAACAGATTCCACGTGTGCCAAGTCCATGCTAACTTCCTGCATTGGCCACCAGAGCCTCTACACTCCACCAAGTACTCTTGGACATTTGCAGTATGGGGACTCGATGTCGTGGGACTATATCCGCCGGCAACAACTCGCCAGTGTAGGTTCATCCTGAATGCTACATATTTCTTCTCCAAGTGGGTGGAGGCAGTTCCACTAAAAGAGGTCAAGGCTCGTTCCATTGTTGACTTCGTGAGCTCCAATATCATCCACCAGTTTGGAGTCCCTCACACTATCTTCACCGATAATGGCACCAAATTCATAGCAGCCGAGCTGAAAAAAATTTACGCCATGTACAATATCCATTCAAACCATACCGCTCACTATCATGCGCAGGCAAATGGGTAGATCGAGGCGTTCAACAAAACTCTCACTAAAATTATGCAGAAAATGGATGGTCAGAACAAGAAAAGTTGGTCGAACGAGCTCCCCAATTACCTCTCAGCATATCGGATGATGACTTGAAATTCCACCTAGGTGACTCCATATTCCCTAGTGTATGAGGCTGAGGCTATCCTACCCATCGAGATCCAGCTGCCATCGTTACGCACTGTAGTCTATCACCAGCAGGCGCCAGATAAGGTGACCGAAATCCGTCTAGCTGAATTGGAAGCACTGGACGAGAACAGGCTTCGCGCCCTGCACAATCTAAAAAGGCATCAGAATAAGATAGACAAAGCCTTCAACAAGAAGTTTCGCCTTCGATCTTTTTTGCAAGGCGACCTGGTGTCGGCCCTCCGAGCACCAATGATCCCTGGCAGGAAACCACCCAAGCTGGAGCCCAAATGGTAAGGACATTACATCATTCATAAGGTTTACCCCAACGGAGCATACTCCTTGGTGACCATGGATGGTGAGCGCGTAACTCCTCCCTCCAATCCCATGTTCCTCAAGAAATACTTTGCCTAAGCACCATGGTTCTGCACGACCATAAACTGTACGGTCTCGCATGACCCTAAACTGCACCTCGGTCCTGCATGACCTTAAACTGCACCCTGTCCTGCATGAATTTAAACTGCAACACCGTTCTGCATGACATTAAACTGCTCATCTTCATCTGTCATGACATTAAGCTGAACATTATGGTCTTGCAGAACCTTAAATTGTACGGTCAGGCATGACCCTAAACGGCACCTGGGTCCCGCATGACCTTAAACTGCACCCATTCCTGCATGACTTTAAACTGCAACACCATCCCGTGTGACATTAAACTACTCATATTTATCCTTCATGATGTTAAAATGCACATTATGTTCTTACATGACCTTAAACTGTACGGTCTCGCATGACCCTATACTGCACCTGGGTCCCGCATGACCTTAAACTGCACCCAGTCCTGCATGACTTTAAACTACAACACCGTCCTGCATGACATTAAACTGCTCATCTTCGTCCACCATGGCATTAAACTACACATTATGGTCCTACATGACCTTAAACTGTACATTCCCACAAGACCCTAAACTGCACCTGGGTCCCGTATGACCTTAAACTGCACCCAGTCCTGCATGACTTTAAAATGCAACATCGTCCTGCACGATGTGAAACTACATCATCGTCTGTCATGACGTTAAACTGCTTTGTATCATCCGGCATGACCATAAACTAAAAAATGGTCCGACCTCTATGACCTTAAACTATGATCTCTTTCTTCCTCACTGCAATACATTAAGCTGCAAGCTGGTCAGGCATTCCAGATCGAGGCCCAGTCTCGGGCCCCTTGGCCTCTTCAGGCCCCTGGCCCTCTTCCTTAATGCAATACATTAAACTACAGGCTGGTCAGGCCTTCCTGACCGAGGCCCAGCCTCAGGACCCTTGGCCTTCCACGACTCAGGCTCTCTTGTGGGATTGTACGGCGTGGTGTGGGATTATGTCCTCATTCACACCAGGTTAATCATCGTACCGTAAATATCCCTGGATGAGACGCATCCCATCTCGCATGACGTTAAACTACATCTCATCCCACATGACGTTAAACTGCACTTCTAGAACTACGTATTTCTTGATTCCCATCCTAATCAAATACACAGGAATGCTCAGACATCTCATCTTGATCCCAGCCTAGAGTTTTTCTCTTTGACTGTCCCCCCTGGGTATAGTTTCCTCGGAGGGTCCTCGCATGATGAGGAGAAGGCTTCCTTATCCCCACTCATACGAGGATTATAATAGTCCCACCATGTTCCCACTCCCATTATTCTATCCACCCACGTCTTCACCGCACGACGTTAAACTGCATGGACTTAAAGAACTATGTATGGCTTGATTCCCATCCTCGTGGGATATGTAGGAATGCCCGAACATTTTGTCTGTTGGCCCAGCCCAAAAGCCATAATTCTTCCCCTTGGGTCAGGACATATGGTAGGGAGCATATTTTTTCCCCGATTCACATCGAGCAATCCTCGATCCGTCCATACGCCCTATTCTCTGGGGATGTTCGCCTCTCTCACAGATGGGTACAGCCACACATCACCCACTCCTTGACTGGGATTCCATCACTTTCCTCATCCATAAAGGCCCCTGAATGGTATAGATGCTCAGACTAAGGGCCCTATTACCACTTCGGGCAAACACCCTTGAGGATGTCGAGCAGCATGCCGATACAAGTCCCACGTTTTGAATGTGGTCAGTGGTCGACGCTCATTTGTTGCTCCCATATCAGGTCACCCTAGGGACGTTGTGTTTCTAAAATGGTCAACAGTTGTCCTGGATCTTCAGGTCCACTCCAACATGTCCCAAACATTGAGTGTAGTGATTCGTTCTACCCCATTGCCAAGCGACGAACTCCCCTCAAGAGATGCCAACTATCAGGCCCCTTGGCCTTTCGGGCCCCAGCCCAGGTTCTCTCGGATAGAACTGTACGGCATGGTGTTGGATTATGTCTTCATTCACGTCGGGTTACTCTTCGTGTTGTACATGTCCCCGGATGATTCCTTCTCCTTTTCCCTTGACCTTACTGCAAGACGTTAAACTACAAGTTGGCCAGGCCTTCCTGACTGATGATAGCTATCAAGTCCCTTGGCCTTTCGGTCCCCCGACCCTCGTCCTTACTCCAAGATGTTAAATTGCTAGCTAATCAGGCCTTCCTGACCGAGGCCTATCCTTAGGCCCCTTGGCCTTTTCGGGCCCCGGCCCCTGTCCTTACTGCAAGATGTTAAACTGAAAGCTGGTCAGATCTCTCAGACCGAGGCCTAGCCTCGGGCCCCTTGGCCTTCTCGGGGCCCATATCCCAAGTTCATACTCGGCGTGTACGATGTGGTGTGGGACTATGTCCTCATTCACGTCAGGTTACATGTTGTGTCGTACACCTCCCCTATCTAGGGAGTCCTATTCCCCGACCTTCGTCCTCACTTCAAGATGTTAAACTACGAGTAGGCCAGGTCTTCCTGACCAGAGCCCAACTATCAGGACCTTTGGCCTTTTGGGCCCCTGGCCCAGGTTCTTTCCTACAGGATTGTGCAGTGTGGTGCGGGATTACATCCTCATTCACATCAGGTTACTCGTCGCGACGTACACGTCCTTGTTAGGGTATCCTGCCCCTTGGGTATCTTTGAGAACTGCGTGTGGCTTGATTCCCATCTTCATGGGATACGTAGGACCACCCGAATGTCTAGGCTCCGGGTCTAGCCCCATCTTCTGAAAATCTCCATCCCACTGTGGCCCCTTAGCCTAACCTTCCCCGGAGAGGGGTGTATATAGAGTGTTGCGGGATTATGTCCTCATTCACGTCAGGATTGTACTGACCATGTCGTGTGCCTCTCCCTCCTGAGCCACTTTGTCGACCCATTGCGGTGGTTCCCCAATGTGCTTAAGGGAACTCTAGTTTAGTTCCCTAGATTGTCAGACTCTACTTGGACACGTCTGCACCCACTTTTCAGGCTTTTTGTTCCCCTTCATCAGGGCTTTCATCACCGTTCAAACCCAGAGGGACCCCCAAGAATGGCCTGGATACCATGCCTAAGGGCTCTCCTACCATTAGGGGCCAACTCCCCTGAGGGTTTTGGACAACAAGTCGACACAATTACCGCATTACAAATATGGTCAGCGGTCGATATTCATTTTTTGTTCCCACTTCAGGATAACGTGATACAGAGACTATTTTTCTTCCACGGTTAACAGTTATCCTCCATCGCCATGCCAACCCCATTAAGCCCAAAATGACAGTTACAAGATTCACATCCTTCTGCATCCTCATAATGTCCACGTGGAGTTTCGAAACTCTTGGTATTATTCCACAGTGTGAATCTGTGTGTTAGGGGAACATAGCCGCGTTAAAGGTGTCCTTTGGGGCTCTTCACCGACTTCCCCTTGATGGACGTTTCGGGTATTGCAATAAGAATCTTCCTCTCTTGTTTCCTACACCGAGTTTAACTCACATGGGATTAGGGATCAGGTAGAGGTCTTCACTTATTTGGAAATTTTCCATCCATCCATGGTCCAAGCTCTAAGACCGTAAACTACGATCTCCCCAGAACTATGTTTGGCTTGATTCATATCCTCATGGGATACATAGGAATGCCCAGACCTCCTGTATATGGGTCCAGCTTGAGTTCAGATAATTTTTCTATTCTGTCCCGCCTTCGGGACCTTGACTATGGGATCGCGTGGCATGGTGTGGGACTACGTCCTCATTCACATCGGGTTTGCAATAGTCGCACCACGCGCACCCCATTCTAAGAATTAGTCTTCCTATTTCCTGTACCGCACGACATTAAATTGCGCCCTCCAAAACAACATGTGGATTGATTCCCATCTTTATGGGATACGTAGGACCACCCGAATATCTAGACTTTGAGTCAAGCCCCACTTATTAGAGATCTCCCGATCTCCCGGTCACCTAGGCCCCTTGGCATGTCCCTCTCCAAGAGGGGATACATAGGTGTGGTACATGTTTTTTGGAACTATGCCCCCCTTGTCCTGGGAATTCCCCATCTCTTGTCCACCCTCAAGCTGAGTCCATTGACCCCTTTTTGTGGTTCACCCATGTTTTAAGAGTACTCTGGTATAGGACCAAGAGTTTCAAATTCATCTTGGTCAAGTTCCTTCCACTTTTCAAGCTTCGTGTTCCCCTTCACTCGGGATTTCATCACCTTTCACACCTTGAGGGACCCCCAAGAATGGCCTAGATACCACGCCTAAATGATCTCTTACCATTACGGTCCAACGCCCCATAAGTTTTTGGGCAAAAAATCGATACAAATCCCGAATTGCGAATATGGTCAGCGGTCGATGCTCGTTTGTTGTTCCCATTTCAGGATAACGTGACAGGATGTTGTGTTGCAAACATGGCCAACTGTAATCCTCCATCATCACCCCAACCCATTCAGGCCTTGAATGTTGGTTGCATGATTCCCATTATGTTCCACCCCATCGTGCCCAGGTGGAATCTTGACACTTTTGGCATTATCCCTCAGTGCACCTTTCCATGACGGGGGGATAAAGATGCAATATGGCATCCTTAGGGGCTCCTATGGTCCGATAGCTAAGACAATAAACTAAGATCTTCATCTAAAACTATGTATGGCTTGATTCCCAGCCTCATGGGATACGTAGTACCAAACGAACGTCTCGTTTTCGGGTCCAGCTCATTCGGGTGCCAGTCTCTCCCCCTTCATCTATCACCTCTATGTAGGCCCCTCACCCTGATGTTCCTCACTCGGAATTGCATACGGTGTAATTAGGGATCATGTCCTTATTCACATCAGTTATGCTTCATGGCACTGTACACATTCCCCGCCTAGCATCATCTCTGCTACATCTGCGCTGCATGTCGTTAAAATGCATGTTGGGTCCTATCACCGGACCCTAAACTGAGACATTATCGTCCTGGACACACGACAAAAAACGGAACTGCATTGTGGTTGCCTCATCATAGAGGACATCACATTGGGTATTGGTCACGCGCTATACCATTTTTTCAATGCCTATTATGGCTTGATTCTTGTGGTGACACCAGGGATTGCTACCCTCGGCATGTCACTTCACAAAAAAAACCACTCACCTTAAAGGACAAACAAGATCTATCAAATACCACTCCTCTTACTATGAGGGATAGACCCGCACACCCCCCTCATACTTTGCATTGGTGCCTTACCACATTGTGCCACCCTCAAGAACTATATGTAGCTAGATTCTTATCCTCATGGGATACATAGGAATGCCTGTGCTTTTTGCCTCAGGCCTATCTCAACTCTCGTTTTCGGTCCCTTGGCCTAAAACCTCTTCCAGGGGGGTTGTGCGGAGTGGTATGGGATTATGTCCTCATCCACGTCGGGTTGTTCACCATGTCGTACACATCCCCAGCTCCCATCCACATCGGGTTTTTGTAATTACCCGCCGCCTGCCTCCTGTTTTTCCTTCCATCCATGGTCCGAATTCTACGACCCTAAACTAAGATCTCCCTATGGTAAGGGACTCGAATCCCTCTATCTAATATGTATCATTAACATATTCAGATGCGTTTTGACAAAGAGTCTGAAGTGTTGAATTTTCATGGGGACATTCTCTCGTTCCATGACCAAGCTTCATGAGCTCGCTATTTGGATCCTCATCCTATTCAACATCCAAAAGGACCCTCGAACGACATGGATTCTACGCTTAAGGGCTCTCCATGGATGTTGGGCCTAAGGGATCTCCTATCGTTTCGGGCCAAAGTCCCTAAGGATCTCCGACAACATTTGTGACATGGTCTCGTGTTTCGAACATGGTCAATGATCGACCCTCATTTGTTTGTCCCCATTCTTGGCTATTGCGATATAGATTATGCGTTTCTGCCACGGTAAATAGTTATCCTCTATCGCCACCCTGCCATCATTGTCATCCCAATATCAAGCATCATGATTCACTCATTTCCACTTCCTTATGTTCAAGTGGAATTCCAACATACTCAACTCTAACTCTTCGTGCATCTAGGTGTGCCACATGGATGTGTTAGAAGCATTGGACCGGTATTCACTGAGTATCCCTTCTACCTAACATGCCCCTTCTTGGGTCGGGAAAGTTCGCCATTACTTCTTGTTTCCCACATCGAGCATGACTCACGTGGGCTTAGTAGTTTTGGTGGGATGTGTACCGGCACAACCAGGCGTCTCTCCATCCTACATGACGTTAAACTGTTCTTATAGAACTATGTATGGATTGATTCCCATCCTCATGGGATACGTAGGGACACCCTGGTAGTTTTTCCTAGGGTCCAACCCCCAGAAGTTATGTAACCTATTCCTTCCCTTTCCGGCCCCCTTGCCGGACCCCTCGTAGGAAACCGTACAACTATAACTCTGCCCTGAACAAGTTCATGATTCCCCAAGATGACATTGGGAAACGACAGACTCCCTCACTAGAGATTCCCTGTCTGAGAAAAGGAATGATCCATAATCAAACCAATGCATCCATCCAACGTGCTCCCTCCATGGTGGCGTAATTTCAAGAGTGTTGGATTCTGTTCGAACAATCCTAAAATCCACATTCAATGATTTGTGTGCCCCACTTATTCGGACCCTTGTCCCCTTTCATGTCTAGAGGAACCCCCTAACAGTATGGATTCTCGACCTATGGTTCGCCTTCTGTCCTGGGCCAACGTTCCAGAAAGACTGGTCATGTTTGGAGGGACCCTCTAACAGTATGGATGCTCGAACTATGGTCTGCCTACTATCCTGGGCCAAGGTCCTGGAAGACTGATCGGCGATATTTGAGTTAGGCCCCGTGTTGTGAACATGGTCAGTGGTTAGCCCTCATTTGTCCCCATTTTAGGCTAATGCAATATGGATGTTGTGTTTCTGCCACAGTCAACAGTTATCCTCCATTATCAGGCCACCCCCCCAAAATGTTCCAAATCATGGGTATCGTGATTCACACTTCCCATTCCATATGTTCTGACCAATTTCAACGCCCCTGGCGATGCACCATTCGTGCACAGGAGCACGCTGGAAAAATGGTAATTCTGCTGTTCTAAGAACTTTCCACTCCAGTCAGGTTTCTCCCATTTCCCAGAAATCCGGACCGGTTATCCAAACCCTAGATGCACGAAGCTTGGTTTACACTCCTATGTTTGGATGGGGTGACTAGGTGACTATCTCTTGTTTCACACATAGGGCTCGACCCACGTGAGCTTAGGGAATTGTCACTGGATGTTCCGCAAACATTGTAAGGATGCAATGAACCAGTGAAAACAATGGAACTTGTGCATGATACGACATTCAAAAAAATTAAATCACAAAAGTAAGTTTAAGGGTTTGTCATCATTACAGTACACGGGGGTCAACTCCCCCCTTGGATGGATTGACCCCATCAAAAGAGCATTGCAGCTCTGCCACCCTTTGACTTCTGGCACCTAGGAATTGCTGCCGCCGACTTAGCTCTCGCTCATCCACATCAGCGATGGGGCACAATTCATCAGCCTCGTCTCAGGCCATCTCCATGTCAGCCTGAATGGAGACCATCTCTCAGGAAGCCTACCTCATACGCTCTTGTGCCTATGCCAGCTGGGCCTTCAATCGCAAGATCAGCTCAGATTGTGTATTGAGAGAGGCTGAATGCTCATCCACCCAGATCTGTAGGTGTTGGACATCGTTTTCATCCTCTTGGAGCTTCTTGATGTTCATAACCTTCCTCTACTACCACCCCACGCTGAGCTCACAATCATACTCTCGGATCATCTCTACCATGAGATCTTAGATGATCTTATGAGGGCGTTGGTCATTCACTCCCCCAGTGCATAGTTCGCGCAGTCACGAGCGGAGTCTGTCCATCTCATTCAACCACATCACTTGGGGGCGTCATTGATGAAGCTTGTGATCATATTCTACAGTCGGTGGTAGACTATTTTGTTGTCCTCTTCATCGGAGGCCGTTTCTTCCCAGTCCGCGTAATTGGCAGGCTTGTATACGGGATACACCCACAAAAATTCTTCATCAGGATCTGTGTCTGGAATTGAATCTGGCGCGGCATCTGGCACCGGAGTAGGCGTGGCAGGACTTGGGTCGACCGGTCGATCATCATCGTCGGACTCCACCTCAATAACCTCGGGTATAACCCTGCTGGTGGTCCCGCTAATGATATGGAGTGCTGCATATCGGGTAGGAGGGGTAACTATCTCCACAATAACTGGCATGCCCCTAGGAGGGATGCCACCAGACATCCCGACCAGCCTTGCTACAGCAGCCCATGCCAGTCGAAGAACTGCACGATAGGGAAGGGCGTGGATGTTAGTTGAAATGATCTACATATGACAGCAATGAATTCAGTGGAGAAAACTTACAAAGATCGAACTCCTAGTGATGCTCCTGAGTTGATGCTGACGGAACCCCGATTCGTGGCCCTCTGTATATTGTCGAAAGGTCTGGAGATCCTAGTGGAGCCACCTCGGGTGCCCTAGCCTTTCCAGACATAGAACTAGATGCGGCCACAGGCACGGGTTCTGAAGGTCCTGCATCATTACCCGCCAAGGGACGAGAGCAAGGTCTACATACTAGTTCCTCCAGCATGGTTCATATGTTCGTAAGAGGTCTATAATGGCCTGAATGGCCGGAGAGCAGACCCTGAGGAAAGAAATAGGGAACGCTACTTCAAGAACCTCTGCGAAATCATCGAGATCCAAGTCTTGATCTCTGAATTCTCCTTCCTCCAACAGGCTCCCTCCACTGGACTCGTTTTCCCCAAAGGATTCATCTAATTCTTCTGGTAAACGGAAGCGCTCTCTCAGTTAGGCAGCCGACAGCTGTGGGGGAATCGTCTGATCCAGCAGTACCCTAACATGGTCTTTCATTGGACACAGGGCACCACTGGAATGGACAATGTCCTACAACTCATCCAGATACCGCTCCGCCTCCACCAGAGACACCGTGAAACTAGCCTGAAGAGGACCTATACCCAGTAGAACCATACTGAGACAGTTTAGGTGTTCCCACATCTCGGGCGGACTAAGGTGTTGCTGGTTGATGTCCCAAATGTCTCAGGCCTCCAGGAAAATAGCATTCTTTGGCATGTCGATATGGCGCAGCCACTTCCCTGGAGCCTGAGTGGATATCCTACGGAATCCCCTTGGTGGCCGCCCCTCCGAGTGGATCTGTTCTTCCGAAACCACCGGATCCGCCGCTGCTACCTCATCCTCAGCTGGTGGAGGTCTCACTGCCACGGCAGCCCCTCCACCGCGAGAGGCCCGTGTTTCCCTCTGACCCCGACCTCAGGATAGGGGAGGCCCGCCGTCACTTGCCCGAATGGTCGGCTACTTCAGTATTTCCCCCGGATAAGCTGACTCTCAGCTAATGGCATACTCCTTCACCAGTCCGAAGGTGGCAGTGGATGGAGGCAATGCATTTCTCATTTTCCCATCTTCCCATGTGAACATGAGCCACATTTGCCTCATTACACATGGATGCTCCTCATGGCGCACCTCCCAGTAGACCTGTGGGGTCAGCCACTGCAGGCACCAGAACTGCCTCACGAACCGGTGCGCGGTGTACGGCTCGCAGAGCAGCGCACGATCCACCCATTCCACCAAAACTTCGCCTCGAAAGGCTAGGAGATAATCCTGGTGCTCTTCCGTTCCCTGACCGTCATCGGTGAGTATCCCCGTCAGCAATAGAAATGGGTGGAAGTTAAACTCACCCGCCTACCACACCCAGTTCAGCACTGTCGGTACGGTTAGTTTGACTAGGAAGCTCCCGGACACATTCAGAATGGAGGGGCGGAAGTTTGACCCCGATGGAAAAAATGGGGTTTGGATATTCATAAACCCCCTGATGTGCGCTGTGATCCACCCATACAGAAGGTGGAAGGGCCCGCATATCCTCGGCAGCTTCTTGCCCTTGCTAATGTTCCACACCATCCTGTATAATCTGGCGAGCATTGGAATCCCCAGATTGACCCGCCGTCCTGTGGCCAGCATGGATGCCATGATGAATGAGCTGGGCTGCACCCCCATGTTGGTATCCCTCACCGGTAGGATCCAACCGCAGATAAGGGCCGCGATAAACGCCGCCAACCTGACTATCATCTGTTGTTCAGTATTGACACTGAAACCCCAGGTCTTGCATTCGCTTTCCTCCAAGAGCCGCCAATTCGAGTTCTCTTTTCCCCGTTGAGGCCCCTTCGAAAATATTTGAGACCTCGGGGGAAAATCTCGGTTCACCAGGATGTTCAAGAAATTCTTGAACCACTTTTTCATGTGGAGATCCCTCACCGCTTCTTTTTCCTCTCTGGGGACCAGTCACATTAGTGCCAGCGCCAACTGCGGCATCTGCTCTGGATCCTTCCACACACTCATGAATGGGAGGAACTCATCATACATGGACCCCAAGATCGAGCCCCCTGAGATCTGATGGACATCCCATAGACTGATGCCAACCTCCCCATGGTGCAGGTGAAAATTGTTGGTCCTAGACGACCATATGCTCAACACCTCCGACATCAGCTATTTCGGTTGATAAATGTGGAATTGGAAGGCCCATTCCGCCTCGTACAAGCCCACTCTCCTCAGATCGGCCCCAAAATCATCGCATGAGGCACCTACCAAGTAGCCCCATGCCCATTCATTGGTGAAGTTGTCGCCATGGCACAGGTCCCACTCATCGGACCACCCCTTCTTCGAATCCTACAAATATGACTTCAAAATGCTGTGGTACATGGGAGGGGACGTCTCCGGTTGCAATGGCTTCCCATCGATGTTGTTCACATGGTTGTACAGACAGTCGGTGGTGACAGGTGTGAAGTTCTCCTGCGCATGACCATTAGCTGACCTGAACCATTAGTGCTGGCATGGCGTGCTCCTAAACCAGCAAGCTGGTTCGTCCCTACTCGCCTTAAGAATGAAGACGTCATCCCTCAGCCCGAAGCCATACAAGGGAAGCTTCTTGCACAGAGGGTAGTTCTTTTGGCTCTCTGATAGCAGTTCTATCAAAGAATTGTGGTCTGAGTGGCTTTGGACCAGTTCCCCCAGGCCTAGACAGTTGGCCATCTCATCCCATCAGGCCGCGTCTGTGAGCACCCCCAGCACAGCTTCTTGATGGGCCATTACGGTTTCAAAACATAGAAAAATTTCTGGTCAGGTCGCGAAAATCATTCGTGGAACTTGCTCGCAAAGCTCGTTCGCAAAGCCGAGACGTGGGTCCATGCCTCGGCTTGCAAGCAGATGGTTTCTTGGCACAGTCGCGGAGTCAGAGACTTGCGGTTCGCTGCGAAGCTCAATTCGTGGTGAGTAGACGCAGAGTACGCAGAGCTTCGTGAATCGAGAGCGCAAAAGGACAAAGTTACGGAGAAGGGATATGAAAAAAGAGAGTTCATCCCCCCTATTTATAGGCGGCATCCCTCGGAGCTTCGTGGCGTGTCCAGCCAGTGCGGAGCTTCGCGGCGCATCCAGACCGAGCGGCCCCCGTCCGCCTCACGCGCCCTCTCCATGAGTTATCACCGTGAAATGCTGATAATTTTGGCGATTTCCCATAGACTTTCCCCCTTGATCCCTCTCCGGCTCGAAGTTTAAGGGAGGGAATTTTTAGGCGCCAAAATATTGGATGAAAAGAACGAATACAAAGAGGCCAGGCACCCTTCCTTGCAAAGCCCCAACGAGGAGCCCCCCCAAGCACCGCGGCCGCCGCGCAGCAAATGAGGTGATACCGCTCCATGAACGCCCTGACATTCGCGGACCCACCGTGCAGCACTGTAGGCAGTAACGCTCCACGAATTCCTTGACGTTTGTGTACCCATCGCGAAGTAGAAGAGGCGGTACCTCTCCGCGAATCCGGTTGACATTCACGGCACGCCGCGAAGCAACCAAAGCCACCTTCGCACTGTGTGAGATCTGCTTCATGGTGCCCCTTGCCTATAAATACCGAGCTCCCCCTGAGCTCTCAAGTTAGACAATCCGACCTTTCAGCTTCTCAACCCCCAAATCATGAAGCACTCTTCGCACTGGGAATCATGAGCTCCACAAGGTATCTTTGCTTCGCGAGAGGCCTCCGCCTTGTCTTGTTTTGAGCCCCCTTCCGAGAGGGATGCCCTTCGTGAAGCCTAAGGGAATTCGTGAAGGAAGGGTATCCCCAAGGGGACCCGTGCAGTCATGGAGCGTTTATGATTCGTGAAACACCCACCCTGTACACGTGATCCCCATGCCAAGGCAGGGTCACTATACTTCGCGAAGCATACTGCTTCACGGCACTTTGCGTCGCAACGCACCTATGCCTCGCGAGGTAGTGCTCCGTGAAAACCATTCCACTTTACGAAGAACCTACCACTCGCACCTATGCCCCATGATAAGGCCAAGGCACTCCACTTCACGAAGCACACCCCTTCGAAAGTGCCCTCCACTATGCAAAGCAACCGAGCTCCGCAAGGCCCCTACCTGTGGACCCCTCTGCTTGGAAATTCCTCTTCTCGTGTGACCCTCCACGTTTGAATGATGTTATTTCAAAGTCCCCTGGATGACACCACCCGTAGTGTGTCTCTGCCTAATTCTTCTTCTCATGGTCATGCTAATGGCTATTGCTTCTTCGCATAGCCACGCTAACGTGGACCACTCAATGGTTCTCTCTACGACCCCCCTTCTCCACGGCCTTACCGATGCCTTCCCTCCCACAAGGGGTAGGGGTACAGGTTATGTAAGTCCTATGGGTGTGGTGTGAACCCACCTCTTCCGAGCTGTAGGACGTTAAACTGCCAAGCACCTCGTCCTCAACACATGGAGTTAAACTATGATCTGGCCCCATGCCTCGCATGCAGGGTCCCCCCAGCTCAGACATTCTTTACCCCCAATGGCCTCCATGGAGATAGGATCACCCCTCACAGGGGATGATATCCTCTTTTTTGGTGTGGCGTTTGTCCACGGGGGAAGGGAAGCCATCTTGGTGTAATCCCCTAGTCCCTCTTACGGAAGGTAGCCCCCATGCACCACCGTACTTCCCAACCGCCAAGGCCAGCAGGAGGCATGATAGAGAACGAGGAACCTCCTTTATTTGGTCCCAAATACCCACTCCCTCTGCACTTTGTCGTACTTTGGGCCTCTATCTTGGAGTAAGTCCCAGCACCATGGGTCGCCTAACGCGTTAGCCCCTCTTTGCTTCTCACGGACGCACCCTTCACGATGTGATCGTCAGGTCTATGCTGCCTATTGTTTATCACACCGAGCACGACTCACGTGGGCTTAGATTAAGCATCGACCATGACAATACCCTCGTCTAGCATGACGTTAAATTGTATGCCCTCATATAGCATGACGTTAAACTACACGCCTGAACTACGAGGACTTTGATCCAGGTCAAGGCATGGTACGTTGGAATCCCCACGAGGTTCAAGCCCACCACCAGTGGACCCCCGGGTTCACCTTCATGTCAGTTCACTGAAAAAACCCTACCCAAACTATGATGACTTTGATCCATGTCAAGGCATGGTATGTAGGAAGCCTCCTTGAGGTTCAATCCCCGTCGCCCATCGGACCAAGGTCCTTCTTCACGTCGGTTCGTTGACACCCACATTCATACCCGAACTATGAGGACTTTGATCCATGTCAAGGCATGGTACGTAAGAAGCCTCCCTGAGGTTCAAGCCCAACAATCATTGGCCCTACCATCTCCGTGTCAGTGTTCCATGTGCCCTTTTTCACCCAAACTACGAGGACTTTGATCCATGTCAAGGCATGGTACATAGGAAGCCTCCCTGAGGTTCAATCCGAATAATCATTGGCCCCGACCGTCTCCGTGTTGGTGTTCCAAGCCCCCTTTTTCACCTGAACTATGTAGTCTTTGATCCATGTCAAGGCATGGTACGTAGGAAGCCTTCCTGAGGTTCAAGCCTAATATCCACCTAGATCAGTGTCCTTTTTCATGTCGGTTCTCTAACACACCCTCATCCCGCGTGATGTTAAACTGCATCCCAATCTAGCACTAATCCACTGTGACCCTATCATCCTGTTGTTCTGACACCCCTTCATGTCCGTTCAACAGCCCATATCCCGAACTACATGGACTTTGATCCATGCCAAGGCATGGTACGTAGGAAGCCTCGTGAGGTTCAATCCCCCCACCCATTGGACCAATGTCCTTCTTCACGTTGGTTCTCCTGTGTCCAACCCGAACTATGTGGACTTTGATCCATGCTAAGGTATGGTACGTAGGAAGCCTCACGAGGTTCAACCCCACCACTTGGTCGTTCTGACCTCTTTCACACCACTTCTCCCACAACCTTGGGCGGCCTAGAGTGTAAGCCCCACACATTCTTCCTGAACTATGCGGACTTTGATTCCCTACCACGGGGATACATAGGAAGTCTCTTCGAGACTCAAGCCCAACTTCACCGTCGCCCTTGTGACAGTTCCATTTCATTCTCCCTTCCACTTCGTATAGCTTTCCATAATCCATCATGATTCTTACCCAGGAAATCACATCCCTATGAGATCATGCCACCCCATTTCACCCCATAGCATTTGGGAAGCCACCAATGGGCTGGCTCCGATATCGGTGTTCCCTCAAGAGGGGTTTCTCAATCTGATCCACTCCAGCTAGTGTTCTGATCAGCCTGATCTGTCTCCTTTGGACGTTAAACTTGCGGCATACCCTGTGTAAAACATGGGAAGATAAAAAAAACCTTAGATACATGCCTATGGTATATGATTCCCCGTGCTCGATGTGGGATGCTTCGAGCACCCGCGCCCTCGAGAAGCCCTATAATAAGGGACAACAAATAGACACTCCAATTCCCCAGCGTTCAGACACTTCGATGATGCATCGACGTGACTACTCCCCCAACTGAAGCAGTGTAATTAACTAGAATCCATGGAAACATGGTTCTGGGAAGAGTTTCATGAACAACGTATTAAATCTATGAGGGAGACCTGGACTAGGGAACAAGTTCTGAGGAGGAATCCACAGAAGGAGGAACTGGCGTCCCATCATCCCGTTTCAATCAAGGAGCATATGTCCCTAAATAAGTAATGGATGCCGCCCTCCATTGGAAAGCGGGAATGTGGGGCAAAAAAAAAATTTGCGCTGACGTTCCCCACAGACAGATGTGCGCGCCCTGGCGAAAGCGTTGGAAACAAGTATGTATGTATCCCTAGAATGGTATTGCGCAATGGATCATGTCGTACATTTTCAAATGATATGGTCTTGGGTAAGTGTTATATATAAGGGTCTCTGGCATGTGAATTCCTAGAGTCCAACATTAACAGTTACAGGTTTCCAGAGGGAAGGATGTCTGATTACCATATTTCTTTGGAGAAATATGTTTGTTTAATTTTTTTCCTAAGGATCATATTTTTGTTTAATTGATTTCTAATGTAAATATACAATATTATTTGTATTTGGTATGAGTTATTCATCCAATGAAGGATAATATATAAATGGATATTGATACTAGGTCCATAATATATGGTATGGGCGATAAAGCCTATGAAGGAGAATCTTCTAATTGGAAGATACATCCATTAGTGTGTTGAAGCAGGTATGGTTAAGCTAGGGTTCCATCCTAGAGCATGAGGGTTGGTGAGTTTATTTGATTTTATTCATTTATTTACAAATAAATTCCCACATTTATCATATACTTTCATCCGCAATCTATTCAGGATGGATATTTTTACACACTGTATGTGTTAGCCAACTGATTTTTACTCACACCATATTTGAGTTCTATTTGGTACCTGAAAAAACATCATGAATTTTGGTTTGGAAAAGGACAAGGGGTCTTAGGATTTATTAGTTTCTTTTATGGATATTATTTTATCTTAGAGATGAGACTGAGCATGGGGTTTAGGACCATAATTTTTTAAGTCTTTATTTTAGATTTTTCTTTTTTGTTTATTTCTTGTATGATTTTCTTCATGACATTTAGTTAGAATTAATAACAACATGTCATGGTTTATTATATATATATTTTTTGAATTTGTTTATTTGACTTCTCAATTTGTATATTTAATTTTTTTATCTTATTCTCAATGTGGTTTCTGCTCTATACCAAATGGAATAGTCTCCCTAATATATTCCTCACTCCCTTGTAGATAATCAGATGCACTAGAATATGGATATGTGTACCTAAGGTTACATTGAAACTCGTCTCATCCATATGTGGCAGTAACAGACTGAGGACATTACCCTAGGTTCACTTTAATTCATTCTTAGTGATTTCATATCATAAACAAATTGGAAGTCAACTAGTGATGTTTCAAAATTACACCTAATGTTCTCGTAAGACACTAGAACACTATAAACACACTCCAAACACTTAATTTGGAAGGAAAGAAAGCATAGTAATATTTGGGGTTCATTGAATATTATCAATTAAACATGGATCTCGTGAATGGTCCATGGTGAGAAGAAGAATATTTTTACAAAACTATCTAAATAATTCACATAGTCCTTAATCAGGAACATAGATGAAACATACTCTTAGAAAAACAGAGGAATCCCACATGGGAAATGGAATTTGAGATTTATAAAAGGGTATGAAAGTTATAATCACACGTAAAATATTGACTCACACTATCCAAGTAGAATGGACATATTTATTGAGAATAATTGCACAATAAACTTTACATAAACATTATAAATATTTCAAATGGTATTAGAGGGAGATTAACTTTCATAAGTTTAAAGGAAAAGAATACTTATGAGCTTGGAGATTCATTCATAGGAAAAATTTCAAAAAAATCACTAAATATTATTTGTATTCTCAATTTTTTTATATTATATAACATGATTATATCGGGATAAGCACATAGTGGGGTTCAAGTGAAGTTTAGTTGTGAATTGGTGTTAAATTATTGAATCAATTTAATTCTAGCTATATTCTACTTCCATACATAATGATTTTCCAACCTAATCAACTAAGAGATGTACATATGGGAGTTTTTTAAGGAACAAGAGTTGAAATTCAATATTGTTCACTTGATGTGGGATATTATACCTCTTAAGTATGAGAGTAACATTATAGTCTAAGTAACACACCAATTACAGATATAAAGTGCTTAATACTCTTAGTGTATTAAATATAAGAAATGTTAAAGGGGTCTGTGGTTTCACTATGAAGCTGAAGAGTTACGTGATAGAGAACTTTGAAATGATATGCGTGTGTACAAGAAAATAACAGATGAATTTATGGAAGAGAAACATTAACTAGTAAAAAAAATCCCAATACAACACTATTATCTCATTTTATCCTCAAAAACATTAATAAATTAATCATATTTTTATCATCTCATCATCATTGTTTTCTTAATGGTTTCTATTCCATGTTTCTTAATTTATAATTTATACACAACTACACGTATCTTTACATACGAAAACCATTATACATAATTAGTGAATAAAGTTTATATCCTTGTGGATATGTCTAGGGTAACTCTATAAAATTTGTTTATAGATACCCTGACATTTTTCACATATTATTACATGATATTTAACAAAAATATCCAATAATTGAAACCAAAATATTATGAGCCATGTTGTCTTTACAAAACTGAGTACAAAAAACATCAAAAGAAACTAAAACAAAATGTCTTTATTTTTAATCTCTTCTTTGTGTTACTAACTCTATTTAAGATTGTAAAACATTATAGGATAACCTGGGGAATAAATAAAAAATATTTGATCCCAAATTTAATTAAGGGAATAAAAATGATAAAGAATCCTAATGTGTGATTCAATGGTATAACATTATATCATAAAAGAGAAGTATCATGATTAATCACATTGAAACATACCATAAAGAACATGGTATCATAAGATCGTAGTAATCTAAGAAATTTTCCAGCAATATGTAACATGACATAAGTATAAGTAAAGGATAACTTTTAAGATAACATAACATAGTGAAAAAATTCCCATAATGAATTAGGTTTACTCCCAAATCCCATAAATAAAGTCTCATCAGACCAAAAACATTACCCAATAAATTGGAGAACTATCTAGGTTCACCCTGTAACATGTACATTATTATGTGTGAAACATAATGGAAATCAATCATAAGGTATAAACAAGATAATTACCCATGGAAAAAAGTGATTTGTATAATCTATCCTTATCTCAAAATCAAAGAATATTTCAAAACGAAGGCATTTGATAACTAAGATTAGGGAATCTACTACACCCTCCAAGTAAGAAATAATGATCTTGGTATATATTTAAGGGACATATAAACATAATTGAAAGTAATATGTAACATAAATGTTTTTCACCATTGATGAATAAATCTTAAAAACATCTCATTGAATATTTGATACGGAAAATACCATTTTAACTTTTAAATAAATTATTTAAAATATAAACATTTACAGAATATTATCAAAAAAAATTATTTTAAATGAACCATTGACAATTGTAAAGTGTTATTAAAATCCCTTATTGTTCATGATGGTGGTAAATTTCATTCATGTTTTACAGGTTAAAAACCCTTCCTTTCACACTTTGGAATAAATTCAAAAACTGTGTTATTCAAACAATGGTAGATAAATTCTATTTAAACCATTTTTTAAGAAAAGTAAAATATATGTAAAAATGTCTCTAAAAATCATTCGATAATACTAAAAACATTATTTAAGTTATTTTAAGGAAAATATAGACAACAATGAGAAATATTCCCGATCTAAAAGAAGATACAACATTAGTATTACATACAAAAAACTTTCCTAATGTTTCTTTATTCGGAAAGGGGGGAATTAGAAAACAAAATGTTAAAGAACATTCATGAATATATTAGAATAAATGAGATTTAGATCTTGAAAATAATTGTATATTTTTTCCCATAAAGTAACCTTGAACATTAACAATCTTGAATAGAAAGATGATTGCAACATAAAACCATTAAAACTTTAGTAACTTTCCAATCAAATACACATGAATGGAGAAAAATTAATTTTAACTAAAAATTACATGAATTATAAAGGATTAATTATATAATATTTTTAAGGTTTATTGTATACACAACATAAAATAAATTAGGTATATAACATTAATATAATGGGCATTAGGACAAAAATTTGAGCTTACGGGCTATGTAATGGGCTACATGCCCACTGGGCCTTCGGGCAATGTAATGGGTCTCCCTATACCCAGTTAAAAGAGGTATTTTCTTTTATTTAATAATAAAAAGAGGCTTCAGCCCCATCCTTTAATATTATTTTAATATATTTAATAAATAAGTAATATAACCCAATGAAAATAAATTTAGTTATGAAACCTCTTACCTCAATTTTGATTCACCACTTATGTACATTATATTTATGAAAAGTAAAATTTTGTTAATTTTTAATTACTAAAACACATTTTAAAGTTCAATATTAATTTTAATTTATTTATTAAAACATTATATTTATTTACTTAATCAATTAATTTTGCATCAAATGTTTTGACAATATTCGATTCATATATCCAAAATGACTTCGGCAGGTTGACAGTGGTACAATAATTTATAATTACACAATATATATAATGATAATCCGGAAAAAATGAAAAAATTTATACATCAATTAAAATTTAAAAATGAATCATGAAAATTGGTTATGAAAAAAAACTATGTTACAATCATAGAGATGGTAGGATGTTTATATGCATGAGTAGTGTTTCCATTTTTCAATGATCATAATAGAAAGAAAGAAAGTATTATTTTATATTTTATAATTATAATTATATCATAAATAAATATTATTTCTTTAAATACACTTATATATACCATTAATGTGATTTGGTGTTGAAAAACGAATCACGTCACTTCGTGGAAGTGGTATTCAACACGAACGCACGGGGGACATTATTATTCTTATGTTAAAGGAATGGTAATAAAATATATCATATATAAATTTTTTAGAATGATAAATATGTCATGAATATAATATATATATCAAATCAATCATAATATATAGTCATGATAGGAAATTATGGAAACCAAATTATATCGGTTCATGAGGTGGTCGTTCGTTGTACACAAGAATGATGGTTTTGTTTCCCATTTGATGTGATAGGGGACAGATATATATTATTTAATTAAAATAATAACATATAATTATATGTTATATACATATTATATTATATTATAATATTTTAATAACAATTATAGAGCTATAATATTATAAAAAACAAAAATTCATGGTTAAGAATGATATATCTTATTCAAACAACCTCATTAGGATTGCATCCAAATCTTTCCTTGGAGGGTTTTATATTGAAACTGTGACCTTTAATTCATTTTAATGGAAGTAATAAACTAATTTAGGTAGGTATTATTTGAACCAAAATGATTTTTAAGTGTGAAGAAAAGTGGATAGGAGGACCCCTTTTCTAAGTCAGAAGTGTGCCATTTTTGTAAATATACAAAACTATAAAATAATTGTAAGTCACTCTCAATAAAAGTTCCTCAAAATTTAAAAATGGTATATTAGAGGTAATATATGGTTTATTCACAGCTAAAACATCAAAAACTAGTTTTTTAAACATGTCACTCATTTTACCGTTATGGTTACTCAATTTTACCATTTTAGTTTTCACCGTGATAACTAGTTTGTCTACCTAGGTAACTTAGCCTTTAAAAATAAAAAATAGAAAAATTATCAAAATTAGATGAAATTATTATAAATATTGAATAAAATTTATCATATAAAATTCATAGGTGTTTTGAAAGATAATTCTTACACAAGCACAAGTAACGCACAAAACCCTGTTTAAACCGTACTCGTGGTAATAAAGTTTGAATGTATTTACTATTCAATATGACCAAAAAATTTGTTGTAATTATTAAATAATATTATTTACTCAGATTAAAAATATTTAATACATTTTTTCAAATTCAATTCATAAAATTGGAATAAATTAATATAAAATTAAACCCACAAAATATGATGTAAAGCAGTTTTTCAGGAAAATTCATTTTCAAGCAATAGATAATATTAAATTTACTATATAAAAATAATTCATAATTATATTAAAATAAATTCATATAAATATATATATATATATATAATAAATTAATTTCCTTTAAATATTTTCTTTTTGGGGTTTATTTTAATTAATTTAAATGGATTACCTTTATGAAATTAAAAGCAGTTTATAGAAAACTGTGTTTTTAAGTATAAAAATAAACTTATACCAAAATCAAGAAAATTTTTGTTTAAAATGAAATTAATTACATTATTCTAAATCATTGGGTTCATATGTTACTTTAATACCAAATAAAAAATATAATAGGACTTTAAAATTACTTTGATCGGTGGAAATAAATGACAGTATTTGAAAAATATGTAATTTTCACTATTCACTAAAAAATCAATCATTTCAGAAAAATCCAAAAATTTAACCCTATGATAATTTTAATCTGATGATTTAAAAAATTAAATTTTTTTATAAAAAATATTATAAAATTTCCATAAAATAATTATAATACTTTCTCACAAAAATTAATAAAATTTATTTTTGAAGCAAATGTATTTTTTAAAAAATGCCTTCATTGAAACATTTGGTGCTATTTTTCTAATAATTTATAAAAAAATTTATACTAAGAAGGATATTTATATATATCTATTAAATAATTTCATCTTATTCATACCCACCAATTTAACAACTTGGTTATAATGGTCATAATTAGTTAATAATATTTCATGGTACATTTAGGCTCGATGTTGCATGTTGTACACTCTATCAAACATTTTTTCTTTTGAAAATATCATATTATTATAGTATTCCACAAACCTATTCACTTACAGGGTGGTTGTAATGTTACCACGACTGAATTGATCATCAAGAATGTTTAGTTCCATTTCTAGGGACAACAGTTCCATTCCACTAATTATGTTTGTAGGACACGTTGAAAACACAAACATTGGGAATAAATAGAATACAAAGTTATTATAGATTCGCAAATTTACATTAATTTTATTTTATAACAAGTTCACAGATATAATTACATGATTTTATGGGTACATTTACACAAATAGTTTGAGTTCATACCGACTTCCATTCATTCCTAGAATTGAATGGACCTTTTACGGAAGAAATGTTAATATTAAAAGGACTTAGATGAACCTAACATTGAAATGAGACATTATAAGAAAGGAGATATACATTTACCTGATTAAATTATCCAAAAAAAGAAATCAACACATATATTTATGGATTTTTTTCCCATGGATGTTTAGAAACCCCTCATGCATCAAACTGACCAAAAATGAAATGAACTATGAGCTAAAGAACAATCACTTGAAATACTTACCATTATTAAATAGATTACAATCAAATGATGCTTTAGATTTCATAAATGGGTTGATTCCAATTTTCAAATACATTCCACTAAATAGAGTGTGTGAAGGTGAGATAAATATGATATTCTTAACCTACTATCTTAGACAAAACCAAATATGTGTTTATTGATACAAGAAGACGATCAATTTAACACTTAAGAGGATATTTACAATTATTTTATTTAGTGATTATTTTTTACACAATGAACTATGAAATTAAAGAAAAAACTATCAATATTTGTCCATAAATATCAATAAGTCTACTATGATGCATCATAAAGATAAAAATATTACTACCAATAGATATTTCATCACTTATTTACACACTCTCTTTATATTTAACTGTTTAATGAAAGGTTGAATGAAAAAGAATAGGAATTAGTACATACCATGGTAGGAGTCCGTTATGGTGACATGATAGTTGATGAACTCAATAATCTTTTAAATATTTTTGAATCTGATTGACAAAAATATATTAACTATCAATTCAGTGAAACAAAGTTATGTTGTGAGTGAAAAAATATATATAATTTAAAAATAAAAATGCATGGTTTAATATCAGGAAACCATGTCATAAAAATGTAATTAATATGGAATTCAGAGTAATAGTGTTTTCTATTATGTAAATCTTGACATGCTAACTAAACTAAATTTTCCCAACCTATTGTAGGAATTTTTAGTAATTGTGTTCCTAGATTCAGTGAGATCGATGAGAGGATGATGGCCAAAATAGTGATCCATTTTCTTTTTATAACCTTGTTCTATTCAATTCATCCTTTGTAACCAGTTAATATCTAGATACACCCTTTTCATTGTCTTTTAACTATTCCAAAATATAAATAATTTATAAGTTACACTACAAAAATTATTTAAAAGTGTCTTCCATGAATTCCATCTCCTTACTTCCATTGATTATACAACCAGATTAAAGATTCCTCCATTATTTATGCAAGTGGTTAGAAAAACATATTCTTCAACCATTCATACATGAAAAACCAACTTCATTTACAAAACCCAACTTGAATTTATTTATAATTCATCACATATCTCTTATCCTCTCACTAGTTATTCTTTGTTATCTTATACAAATCAACCATTTCAATAGGAATAGAGTTCTTTAAGGGACCTTCTCAACCTTCAAAAACAAGTCTTTAACCTCCTATGTATTATTATGAAGTGGTGTGTTTTCCCTTTTATCCATTAAATTTTCTTCATCACTCTTTTATAGTGACATTTACATATAAAAAATTACAAGAAGAGATTCAGGATTGTCATATTATCCTTAGAGTTTATACAACTTGTACAGTGTCATCCACCATCTCCTTCTTCATCAAAACACAAGATTTCTTTGATACACTCATACTCTACTTCTTTTATATATTGTAACTATTATTATTTTTCAATACCTCATTATCAGTTAATTCTCTTTACACTTAATCACATATTTACTTTCCTTTTTATTTATAGAAAAAAAATGTGAATATTTTAACCATAATAAATTATCTAAACCCCCTCGCTTTTTATGGAAGATAATATCTCAATTTGAATCTCATAAAATCTGAGTCAAGGCCCCACATAAAATGCTCCTTAATACTTTTTTTCATTTTTCTCACAATAAATTAAATATCATAAACTTATTCTTCCATAAAATTTTAATTTTTAAATCTTTTTAAATCATCACCCATGAGCACATTGAATCATATAGTGTGGCGTTGAATGTTTCCCCAAGTAGTAAGTAATGCTTCTTCATATTCATCTTGAATCATGATCCACTTGAATAACTATATGATCGATGAAATGAATAATATCCTATAATTATTACAAGATTTAGAATCTCTTTTCTTCAGAATAATTAATTTTAGAAATATTATATTTTCAGTCGTCGAATGATTCATATTTTCATCAAGTATAATGACATTTATAGGGTTTCTAAATTTGTCGTACAAAGTCATGAAATGACTCAAACACGGTCTCAAGAATGAAAAATATATAGAGATCCTTAGTCATAAATGACTCATACATTGTTCCCTAAATGACACATGCACACCCTTGAATGAATCATGTATACGTTAAGATGAAAAGTATGTAACATATAATGACCCATTCAGATAGGCCGAATAGTCAAGGCATAGTCTATATGAAACATGTGGTGTCTGCATATGACTCACACACAAAGTCTATATGACTCATACAGAAATGTCTGACTTTGTCAAAAACTCAGTGATCAACTTCTAAATGAATACTATGAATATCAAATTAAATATGGACTAGCTTGTATTTAGTTCATTTTCCTTTGAAAAGATTTATCCTAGAATTAGAAATGACTCATATAGAATCTATGAAATAGTTAGATTTTAGGAAACCAAAAATTACAGAATTAATAAAACTCTTTTAAAGCCATCCCCAAGACTTCTCATACCCTTAAAATCAACACATAGAATCATCCAAAAACCTTTATAATTAATTTTCGTATCTTTGAACCTAAAGGTAACATTGGATAGATTCTCAACACCTTTATATAGTTTTTCTTCTTTAATAACAATTTTTAAATTAAATATTCAACATCCCCATTGGATGGATTTCTTCTAAATATCTTTCAAATTATTATAGACAATATTTCTTACTCCATCAATACTTGTACTCTTTTCCTTTGTGATCAAATATATTATAAAATCATTTAGAGAGGTTTTTATTTTGATTTACACATCAAATTTATTCAAGAAGAAGTAGAACAGTATCATATTAAATTTATGATTGCAATACCATCAATAAATCATTATAATCTATCCATATATATTTATATACACTTCTTGAATCACCATCCACACTTATTGATAAGAAATGAATCTTCACATGGGATCTTCAATATCACCCTTTAAGTTTTTTTTATACTATTAATCCTTCATATAAATATGTGTTATTCAACTCTTTTCTTCTACCCCTTATTAATAATAAATAAAAAGGAATATATTTGGTAAATCTCACACATATTCAACTATTTTCTATTATCTTTTAGAAAAACTTATTCTCTATTTTTATTTGGAGTTTCTGACTCATCAACTTTGAGAGATGGATAGTACCTCATATTCTCTTAGTAATAATCCTTTAATTAGTCAACTATATGTCTATGTGGAAAAACCCATTATAGAAAATGGGGATAATTTCACAAAAGCATGATATATTTTCAATAATCATTTAATTATATAATACCATTATAAATATTTTCCTTTTATGGGTTGATTTAACAATTTTTTCAAGAAATAATATATCCTTCAAGGGATGTACTTATTTTCCCTTAACACCAGTTGTTAGAATACTCAATTATGGGTACTCTTTAATTTTTTACACATTTATTAAACCCTCACATTATCCCAATTATTTATCTCCTTCAATTCCTTATAAGTATGTGAAGAGGAAAAAGGATAAGGGACTAAAGGGGGGTTTCTTTCTTATTATAAGAAATAGAAAGGTGGAGTGTTTCCTTCCTATAAAGGTTTTTTACTCTTTAAAACTATTTACTTGTGTGGGATATCCTTCTTTACTTGGGACCTAAAATAAAATTCACTCAATAATGATTAATAATTATCTCCAACTTCCCTACTTCTGTTGGTAAAATAATTATATAATCATTGGACTCATGACTAGTTTTTCTTTATCTTCCTCATAGATTCTAGTTGAATTTAATTTCTTTTTTTTATACATATTGACTCTCTTCTCATTGACTTATGCTTCCTTTTATTATAATTAATCTAGATTACCTTTAAAAATTATTACTTTTTTCTCTCTATTTTTTGAAAAATATGGACTGACTAGACATCCTTTCAATTCTTTAAACCATATTAATTTTAGTAGTCTGTGGATTTTTCCTTTCCGACTTCCTAGTTTTAAATTTCTATATTATAGGTTTTCTTATTCTTCTCATGGAATTACTTATTTTTTTCTAATATTTATATCACTTAATTTATGTCAATTCCATGGGAGAGTCATGTTATACTAGTAGCTATAAAATTTATACCAAAATATATTACAACACCAATAGAACATTTTAATGCTAGATCCTATATAATGTTGATGGTTCTATCTTTGAAATTATTCTTTCTATCTTGGTGTACTATATCCCTAATTTTTTCCTTTACCTAAACTCTTTTCTATTTTCCCTTTATATACAATCCTCATTGATTTAATAGATTATTTTTTAAAATTTTTATCAAATCAAAAAAAAATAACTTCCTTATATATATAGATCTTGGAAAAATAGATTCAATACCACTAGAAAATATATGTATTTCTTGAACATTTTTCTTAATGATAAAATTCAATATTGTTTTGGATTATTATTTTTATATATACACTACCTATTCATAATTTTATTTATTATTATTCATGGATTTTTAAACAAAAATACATTGAGACTATTGTTTATTCAATTATTTATCTTTTAAAGAATATTTTGCATTGAGATCCTAAAGTTTTTTCTCTTATTCTATAATTATTACC
Source organism: Viscum album (assembly GCA_963277665.1). NCBI lineage: Eukaryota > Viridiplantae > Streptophyta > Magnoliopsida > Santalales > Viscaceae > Viscum > Viscum album. The sequence goes on from OY728145.1 coordinate 705,228,894, forward strand.
CTGGAAGTATTTATATATATGGTGATATTAAACTCATTCTCATAAAACTACTTTATTTTATATATAACCACATGATTTTCTTCTTGAGGGTAATTTTTTTCTTAATAAATACCTCAACTTAAAATCCTAGAATGTAATCACTATATGTTTCTTTCTATTTTTACTCACTACTTGAAGTGGTCACATGGTTATTTTCTAGATCTATTAATTTTTTGTGCTTTTGAGAAGTTCATCTATCTTATAATTCACTACAATCTAAGGAGTATTCAATTTTTTCCAAACCCAAAATATTATCATAATATTTCTTCAAATAATTTTTCCTCATTATTTTTTCATAATTTCTATGGTTTAAGTTTTCTCTTATAATATTCTTGACTTATTTAGGTTTCTACACTATGTTCATTAAACTCATAAAACTCAATTTTTTCTATCATCAGTTTGTAGAAAAATCCACATAACCTTTATGTTAAAAACACCTTCGTGGGTTTATTCCTCTGTATTTACATTCACCCTTCTTGAACACATTTGTCATAATAGCAATCAATCTCTTATACTCTTTATACTCTTCTTCAATTTTAAATTTTCCTGAGACCATTTATTCCTCTATTTTCATCTTAAAACTTGATCTATCCTTATTTCATAGTATAATAGTTTGTTTTTTGGTTCCTAAAGAGATATATCTCCAATTTATTAAAGGGGATATATCTTTAGTTTAAACCTATTAAGTAAATTCCTCATCAACTTCTAGAAAATATTCTATTACTCCAATCCATGGACTCTTAAATCATTACATTTCCCTCATACATAGTCCCAAAATTTTCCCACATCTCCTTAGTAGTATTATCTATCATTACCTTTGAGAAAACATAATAAAATAGAGATTAAATGATAACATTTATAGCTTTACCCTCCCCTTAAAGGGTTCTATTTTTAGTGTAAGTCATGGGATTATATTTTCTAAGTGGATTAAAACCTACCATGACAACACCACTTTCCAAAAAATATTTTGTAAATCGATATGGAAGCATTCGGTTCTTCCATCCATGAAAAAAATTTCAAAAAATATGCATAGATGTATTATTAATAATATTGAGATTCTTTAGGATTATACTTCAATATGGGTCTGATATTTCATAGGGGATCCCAATTATCTCTAATACCACTTAAATTGAAAAAATCCATTGAGACCATTGAGAGGGGGAGAGGTGAATTAGTGACCCCTATTCTTCGTATAAACAAGGTAATTTTAGCTCAAACTCTATTATTGGTAAATATCCTTATCCACCCTTATATTTACCTATAAACCTTACTCAAACAAATATAAATTAAAAGGAAAAATATATAGGGATTTAATAGGATTTTCCTTCAAACCCTACTCTTTCTAGGAATTAGTTATACAAATTGAATACATATCCATTCACTATTAGTGCATGTGCTTGTGAAGGAATAATATCACAACATGATTACATGAAATCCCATATCATGATTCATCATCCAACTAGAGATACTTTATAAAATATAGCATATATCAAAAATACCCATACATTCTTCTCTGTTATCTCACATTACATAATCACTATAATTGGGATGGATTTCTTCAAGGTTTTTATGCAACCTTATTTTATATAGATTTATATATATAATTATGAAGTGGTTTTTCACCCTCTATTTCTTATTTATTTGCTTTAATGGAATTTTACTATGATATAGATATATCACAGTTCCTAGTAAGAGGTTCATGCTTCTCATATTCTCCTTCTCTTTGATATAATTGGCTCAGTTACCACATCCTTCTCCTTCATCTTCGACAAATATCATTTCCAAAATCCTGTCATACTCTCCAACTTTGATACATATATTTTGTCTATTTTTCTTTGGTATTGAGTTCTATCTCAATTCTATATTACATTTATTCTCATATTTAACTTCCTTTTCATTTACATAAAAATTAAGAAAGCAGTTTCCACATTGAAATTATAGAAACCCATTGATTTTTAATGGTAGAGGATATATCGATTTGAATATCATAAAATCCCATTAAAGGTATTCCATAAAATACTAATTGATAACTAGGTTGATTTTCATGAATTAATATTTAAATATCAGAACCCTCTTCTTTCACAAAGTACTTATATTTAAATCTTATGAAATATTCATACAAGTGTGTATGTACTCATATAGTGTTCCATAGAAATTTCTTCATTGTGGCATAGAAATATTCCAAATATTTATCTTGAATCAAAATTCACTTTAATGATCATGATGTTTAATCAACAAAAACTTTAAAGCATCTTCAAATATATAGTCTATTTTATTCAGAATAATTCATCATAGAAATATCATATTTTTTCATCAAATGGTAAATATCATCACTAAGTGTTTGCATCCAAATGATTCATATAGATTAAATAATGAATTATATGGAGGTGGATAATCCATCTAAAATGACTCTTACAAAGTCACATAATCGCCCTTAAAAATTCATGAAATCACTCATATGTAGTCTCAAGAATGAAACATATGTAAAATTAATTAGTCACAAAAGACTCATATATACCTTATTATAACATGTATATAGTGAAAAATGACTCATATGAAGACTCAAAATTAATTATCTACATTCTATATTACATATACAATATCTACATATCACTCCTATACAGATTCAAAATGACTTATACAAAACTTTTTACCTTTATAAAACACTCAGTACTGACACTATAAATGAATATTAAACATATAATATGATATATATGAAAACTCATATGTTGTCTTGGTTTATTTTCCAATTTTCATCCTAGAGTCATAATTGACTCATATAGAATCTGGGACTTAGGCAGATTTCAAGTCACCAAAAATTCCAAATTTATTCAACTCTTCTCAATACATCCTCAGTCATGCTCATACTCTTAAAATCAACACATATAATCATATGAAAAACTTTATTAATGATCTTATCATCCTTTAATCTTAATGTACTATTGGACGAATTCTCCACACCTTTAGCTAGGTTTTATTCTTTAATACTCATTCATCAATTAAATCTTAAATCTCCCAACTTCTTGGATATATCCAAATCCTCATCCATACTATTGTACATAATTTTTATTCCATCATCAGCAGTTACCTTTTTTAATAATATTCGCACTTATTAAAAAATATGATCTTCACTTGGTATTTTCAATTAAAAATACCTCAGGTATTTTTTTCTATACTTTTTTTTGTGTTTGTAGAGGAGTCAAGTTTAAAAGGATCCAACAAGGGTGATTAATGATATATTCAAGAAGATAAGGTTTATAAAAGTTTTTTTAGTTTTTTATGTTTTATAAAGTTTTGATATAATAGATGTGTTTTTTGAAAAAGATAAAGTAAATGTGAATTTAAATAAAGGGAAAGAAAATCATAATGGAAATTATTTTCATAAAGGATTAACATCATAAAAACTATATAAGAAATTATTTTCCAAATATATGTGTATTTTTTCATGGGAAAGGAAAATAAAATCCTATGTAAATCATCTAATATAAAAGTTTTTTTATTCAAAATGTATTTATAAAAAAGGAAAAAATGTAATCTTATGTAAATAATATTTTTGGGATCCTATGCTTAAAAATAGGTCCCTAGGTAACTCATAAGATATATTTTATTAATTAAAATAAAATTATATTTAATTAATCACTTTGTTTTAAAAAAAATTAATCTCTTTGTTTTTGGAATGTATGGCTAGTATTTTTTTAAGGAAAGGAGTATTTGCATTAAAAACATATGAAAATGGAATATATTCATAAATAAATTAAAAGAAATGAGAATAAAAAAGAAACTACTAGAAAGGAACATTACGAAGGAACTATACATAATTTAGATCATGAAAAAATTACATGTTCATATTTATATGGACTTCATTCTATGAGAAGGGGAATTTAAGAGGAGAAAAACATAAAAGGTAAATGGGAATTAATATTATTGATTAAAAAGGATCATTTTGTCACACCAATGTTAGTTTGATTTATTTTATCACTAATTAAAATTATTTAAATATTCTTCTATAGGAGCGGTGAGTTTACTTCCGCTGAGAGAGTAGTTTATTCTTAGTAGTAATTAGTTTTAAACCAGGGCCAGTGAATCCTCTCTGAACTAGTAAACAGAAGTGAATTTTGGTGAATATTGTTATACTAACACATTTCCATGTGTATTATCATTATAAATATCATCATATGGGAGAACCAAGTTAAAAATATTATGTAACTTTCATGCTTTTATTTTCATTATACATTATTGTGAGATTAAGAGAGAAGTGTTTTTGTCTCCTGATTGATTAAAAATAATGGGAAAATTGTTTAAAACATCCATACCTGGCATGTGTCTTTCATAGGTTTTGAAAAAACAAGATATTACCTAAGCTAAAATATATTACAACAGTTACCCTTGCTTTTCTTCAGAGAGGAATGCACGACAATTATTTTTGTCACTTAAATTTGAGAAAGAATAAGAAGTTGTTTTTGAAATTGATTGATTTTAAAAATAATTCACGAAATTAAAATTGAGGTTGAATACTAATGGATTAAGAGAGGGGTTGGGTTAGGGTAGGATCACCTTTTTCAATTTAGTTTTATACATAAATATCATTCCCCCTTTATCCCAATTTAATGATAAATTAGAGACTCCTCGATTGAGTTATCTATCACCCTTGGTTGAAGAATGAAATGGAAATCACTTTTATGTGCATGAAAGTTCATAAAATATTCCTAAAAGAATATGGAAAGTCATATTTGGGCATTGTTTTACCTTAAAAGTATAGAAAAATATTACTAGTTCCACACACGTGCCAACGATTTCTCAACACTGACCACCTAACACAATATCCTCAATCGAGACAAATTGCTCTAGGAAGAGGGAGATCAAAAGTCATCAAATAAAGCTATTAATAATGAATACACCAAAACCCAAAAAATTATCTCATTAATAGAATTTGGAAACACAATGAATATAAATCATTCAATTGAAAAATAGGGTTTTACATTCAAGCACAAGACTCCGACATTACAAAACAGAAACTCTCCATTCCCCAATTACTCAAATGTTTTACCCCTTCATGTGAAAGGTATTAGAGATGAACGGGGAAGAAAAGAGAATAATGGAACTAAGAAAAAAAGAAAAAAGAAAATATAAAGAACACTAAGACTCCAATACTCCATCACAGTACCTCTTCTACCTTCATCAACTCATTTGAATGTAAGGGATCACTCATATAAATTTGGTGGAGAAGTATAAATATTCCCCACCAGAATCATTCCACCAAAAGTGTTAGTGTTTTTCTCATATTAAATGGATGAATATTGGAAACGTGGATGAATGAAAATTATTCTCCTATATCTTTTTCATGCACCCAAAATATCTTAGTGTATTTAGACAGGCATCCAAAAGCTTTAGCTCAAATAAATGAGGAAGTATTTTTCTCCCCGAGGATACCCTTCAACTTACTCTTTTGGAAACATTAAAAGGAAGCCTTAATGACATAATTTCATCATGAAATTTAATTTTTAAATGATCCACAGATTCCTAATTCTATTCAATCTATAATCCCTACATATTGAGAAATTTAGACATAGTTATGCCTCATTGATTGAAGTGGGGTCTATTATGTCTTCCAGTAAACGTTTCCCACTTGCATGATTTTTCTCGGCCATTATGTCTCAAATTGGATCTATGTTCAGAAGGAAAAGTTGAATCCCACAAATAAGGAAAGCCAAAAAAATCACCAAATTTTGATCAAAATTGTATTAGTTATGCTTGAACAACATAAGCTCCATAAAACTATAAATTTTCCAAAATTAATAAATTTCTACAATTAAGCCAATAATTCACCAAAAACACTAAAATGATAAAAATTAGATCAAATTGATTAATTTTAAGGGGTTAAATCAATGAAACACACATGAAAAATAATTAAAATATTATCTCTATAAATTCCCCCACACTAATCACTTTGACTCATGGACAAGTCAACATCAAAATCAAATCAAATAAAATTCCAAACACATGCCCATGAGATCCACCAATTCTAGACCAAGAAACCAAAGGATATCATGCCTCAAAAAAACCGTTATTATAAGTTCCCCAATCAGATAATTAAACAATTTTACTCTTCATTTCTATTCTTTTGAACACAATACACCAAACTCACATGAATTTTTTCTTATCTCACAAATATCAATTTTAAAAAATGTTTTTCCATCCAAACCAATGCAAGGGTCACCATAGGTTTGAATATTTTATAATTTTCTACCTGATGTGATTCAAGTACATGTGTTTATAAATATGACTTTGTAGGGTTATTCTATGGCTTTCGGTTGGTAGGATTGTATTGTGAAAAATAATAAGGTTGAATGAGGAGGGCATGGATCTTTTTGAATAAAAATGAAAAGATTATAATTTTCACTCAAGTATGGTATCCTCCTCACTCACTATAGTAGCAATTCATATCCATCATCATGAAAACTCTTGTAATGTTCAAATAGCTTAGAATTTCAGAAGTAAAATTTTTAGACTTCTCAAACTGGATTTTTCTAGAAATCTCCAGAAAATAAACAACTTTCTTTCTCCATTAGAAGCTCCAGAAAAGGCACATCTTCTCTTATCATGAATGCTCCAAATAAGACACATATTTCAATAGATTAATTTTTTCTACAAAAACCACATCTTTTCAACATTCAATTTTCAAGCCAATGTTTCACAAAATGAGGTAGCACAAAACAAGGCAGCTTCCCCTGCACTTAAGTTCAACTAGATAATTAAATTTCACTTCAATAGATAGTTCGATAAGGGAAATTGTCATGTAATGTGGCTATTATGATAGGATGTTCATGGATTCTAAGGGATACATAGATTAAATATACAATTTAGGCCCGAATGAAAGGAATTATCTTGAAAATGGGGCATTATGACCAAAGAAATACCTAAATCGTCTAATACAGAAGTACCCAAAATCCTCTTGTTTTGAGTGGAATAAATAAAATTCTAGTCAACTCAAGCATGGTCTGGTTCTCTAAATAAGTGAGGTGAAAAAAAAGAATATGAAAAAAGGGTTTAGAAATATCATGGGAAGGTGATTTCAAATATAAAGTTAGTGAGATATGGCATGGGCTTCAAAAATAAAAGTAATTTACGTGGAATTCTCAAAGAATATAACTTGAAAACAAGTCATTTTCTATATTAATTTAATTTCAATTTCATGGGAAACCAGTTCTCCCAATTCCATGGATTACAAATTTTTTAATGATAATCTTTCCAGCTCAAAAGTTTCAATGTGACACAAAAAAATGAAAAATAAACAACCAAAAAATTGAAAAACACGTTTTTTTTAACAAACAATAATTGAAAATCCTAAACTATAAAGGTTCCCTCCCACACACTTAAATTATGCAATGACTTCAATGAATTCAGATGGAATTATCATGTAAAAATATTTTAAAATGAATCACAGTAGTAAGAAATTATGAATGAGAGGTACAACCTGGTGACTTTTATTGATAGACAAGCCGGAGGGGTGTGATCTCACCCACTGTATTTGATTTAATGGTCCAATGAAAGTTTTTCATCATGTGTCCATTAACATTGAATGACTCCTGATCTCTATCCTTCACAATCTGCATAGCACCAAAAGGATATACATTAGTAACTACAAATGGAACCTCCCATCTAGAATTAATTTTACCTGGCATCAACTTTAGTCTTGAGTTGAATAGAAACACTTTGTCTCCATGATGAAATTAATTTGGTGGGATCAACTAATCATGAGCCACTCTTGCTATGTATTTGTAAATCCTGGAATTTTCAAAATATTCCTTTCTAATTTCCTCCAACTCCTGAAACTACAACCTTTTTCTCTTTTCTATCACTTTTAAGATCCAAATTCATCTTCCTAACTGCTCAATACGCCTTACGCTCCAATTCCACAGGTAGGTTACAAATTTTCCCATAAATCATCCTATATAAACTCCTTACAATATGGTTTTTATAGGATGTTCCATTATCCCATAATGAGTCTTCTAGACTTTGGCATAAATCCTTCCAATTTGGATTAATAGTATTCTCAAAAATTCCTTTTATTTACCTTTTGGAAACTTCAGCTTGACTTTTTTTTTGCGTGATAGGGAGTTAAAGTTTTAAGAACACCCCATACTTCTTTATAAAAGCCTTTGTTCTCTAATTCCAAAAGTGAGTACCTTTATCACTAATTATGGATCTATCTAACGACCCAAGCTTGACATACGAGTATATTGAATTAATTTTTCAGAATAATTGATACATTACAAAAAAATTCCTAAATACCGTGTTAGTATATGTGTTTTGAAACTTTGAACATATTCTTATAACTTGGTGAATGATCTTCAACATCTCCCATAAAGATCTATCCCTTTTGTTTTCCTACCAAAAACCTTTCTTTATCTCTAACAAAAAGAAAACATAAACAGGGTGAGTTCAAATGCTCAGTAAGGGTAAACATTGAGAACATAAAACACATAAACATAAAAATTTAAAACTAAGAACATAAAATTTAAATATCAAAGTGTTTAGTCATGAAATAAATTGTGGTAGTATGTAAGGCCTATATTATAAAGGAACATTAACCATGATAAAATACAATTATCATAAAAAATAAAACTATTGAAAAAAATAAGTACATAGTATGATTTCTGTAGTATCTAAGTCATTTTTCCAAGACCATCATAGTGGAAAAAGTCCATTACTAAACCAGATTTACATGTTGTTTCAGCGATTTATTAGTGAACTGGATTTCCTTGTCATTCCAGTCCTATATTGATAAACCAGATTTATATGTCATTCCATTAATATCCATCTCATGAGATTTAAATATTTATCCAATTAATTTTAGGGAGATATTGGTCACATCCATCTCATAATTAAATCATTCTTACATGTCCCAAAAAAACATAAATCATTCATCATAGCATAACCCAATAAATAAAATGGGTTTCTTAAACATTATTTTGTCATAACATTATACTTATAAAATATCATTCAATCATTAACACACTAAAATCATAGTAATAATAGGTATAGAAACATAACTTTGTTTAAATAGAACCATCTTAGATGAAAAATAATTTGGATAAAACACTTGAACATAATTCTTGAGGAAAATATCCTTTCTTATTCAAAAACATTTTCTTTTCTATAAATTCCATGAAATTTTAAAATAAAAGAATTTAGTGGAAAATAAAATTTCAATATTTTAGGGTAATATTCATGTAAATAAGGCGTCAATAAACCATAAAAATCTATTCATGCTGTATAAGGTAAAAAATATTCTCCTCATACTTTTTCCAGAAAAGTCAAAAAGTACCCTGTATGGGAAATAAAATAATGAATCCTTCCATACCATATAGTAACAGTAAAAAATGTGTAAAAAATAATTTAAACATACATAGAATAATAGTGAACATTTTATTAAAACATTTTTAAAAAACATTTACTTGGATGATAAATATATCTTCACTAAATACTTACGTATAAAAAATATCTCATAAAAATGAGATTGAAAAATTATCCCTTACCTTAGATCCAATATGCTTCTTATAATTCAGAACCTCATGTATAAAATCTTATAAAATGTTTTTAACTTATTCAAGAATCATGTTCATTATATATGGTCATATTATTTTTCATTTATTTGTAACAATTCATTGTTACTTTCTATTCGGGTTTTAACTACTTTATGATTGTATGCATGTTTTGTCAAATAAGTTCTGGTTATCCTTATTATTTAATATTTATAACATTATAAAATGAAAATAAATACCATATTTATTCATTCTATACATTTATATAATCATTCTTCAGTGGTTATCATGTAGAACGAATCACTCTGCATCATGGAGATGGTAGGTCATACATACGCACGGGGGACGATATCATTCCCATAATTTTTGAATGGTATTGATTTGCATTGTGTACTATATTTAAGAATATATATAATTTTATATTAATAATATATAGTTATTACATCCATTATTATACCCATCCAAGTAATGTGGTTGTGAGAAACCGATTACACCATAGCGTGGAGATGGTAAGTCGGACATACGCACGAGTGGTGATTTCGTTTTTCTTATGATGGATTGAAAGTTGAATATGGTTGTTTCATAATTATTATAATATCTTAGTATATAATTTATAATGGATTTATTATTATGTAATTAAACATCTCATGAACTAGAAGTAGATTTAGAAAGAAATATGAAATAATCAGTAGAGGTGATTACCATTTCATTAACGTGCTCTCTTTAGACCTCTTGTTAATGGAAACAGGGTTGTTCTTTTGAGAAGAAAAGAAACTACAGAATTTAACTAAGTAATTTTATAATAAAAATGGTTTGGGGAAGGATGAACTTTAAGGATTAATGATTTGTGAAGAAATTATGGAAGAGGTCCCATTTTATAATTGAGGTGAGGGGCACTTTTTGAAATTTCAAAAAAAAATAATATTTAACAAAATCAAACCCCACTCAAAAACATAAAAAATTTCCCAATTTATAAGATAATATGAGATGGGGTTGCAATATCATCAACAAATAAACTTTAGACAAGTTTCTATCTCTATTCAAACCTTATATTATCAATTTAACACTTAGTTATTATATTTCATTTTAACTAGGGTAACAAATATTTCAATATAAAAAGGGTTAAATATTTACTTATTTAATGTCAATTAGATCATAATTAAAAAATTCAGAAATTATTTTACCATATAATATTTATTATATATTTTAAACAAATATACTATTTTTAAATAATTTAATAAAACACTATTTTGATAAATAATCAATATTGTGAATTTTGACACTATTCAATTTATTGATTTTTAAAAAATATAAAGATAAAAATTTAACCTCAAACAAACTATTTTATTATATTTATATTATTTTATGTTTGACTATAAAATTCATTGGAAATATTAATTATTCCAAAATATATTTATTTTCATATTTTTAATAACATTCATTTGATATGTCCATTAATAAAATAATTACAACAATGATTTTAATATTTGTTTAATATATTTATTTTTTAAGAAAAAATTTAAAAAAATACAATAATGAATTTAAATTTAATATACTTCATGATAGTATGTTTATTCTAATTTTTCTACTAGAAAATCAATCATTAAAAATGTAATAATTATTAAAGTATGAATGCGACAACTTTAACATTACATTAAAGAAAATAATATAAAGGTCATAATATATATTATAAGGATCCAAATTGTCACTATCTTGAATTTTGGATAATTATGTTCAATATATACTCAACCAATAAGATTTGGTCATGTTTTTGGACCTTTATTAGAATTTTATTACAAAAACTTTCCGTGATTTCTCATCGATTAATTAAATATTACATCATCAAAGAATAATACATTTCGCTAATTATTTATTTCCTAAAAATTAAGAATAAAATACCATGATGTAGGTAATTATTTTATAGTTTCAAGGATTAATTATTTTTTAATATATCACTTGGTTCTACCTATATTAAAATTATTATAGGTATATAAAAAATGCGAGTTTGACATTTTTTCACTTTCTTTGGTTTTGTAAATATCTATGTCAATTTCATAGTCAAGAGGACTTTAAATGACTGTTTGTATAACCTAATATGTAAAGGGTATAAATATATTCAACAAATATTATTTTTTAAGGTTTTTGAATAATTCTATTCTCTTTATCTTATTACTTTTTACACTAATTTACCTGATTTACCTTTAACTACATTAAAAAAATTACCGTAGTTACTATTCATAATATCAAAAAAAATAAAAGTAACCTATTAACATAATGTGGACCCACTGATTCCAAATATAGAATCCATTTTTTCAAACTTCAAAACACTTAATTTTTAGTAATTAATTTGAAATTAATCTCATTGTCGGAATAAAAAAACAGGTTTTTGTTTTAAAGTAAAAACATAGCAAATGATTGAAATGTCTTTACATATGAATTCAATGTAAAATTAATGACAATGAATAACATTGTATTTACTTATAAAAATATATTATATTTATAATTTAAAACCCTTAAATAATATAATTTAACCATATAAATTATTTTCATGATAAAATTTGTTTCAATTAAAATTTAGCTTATTTTTAGTATTCATCAAAATCTGACAATTATCAGACAAATATCAAAATTTCAACCAAAGTAAAATTTTATTACCCACTTCCAAGTAAGAAGATTATTTTTTAAAATTTGAATTATAAAAGTTTCAAAACTGGATTTAAAATGGGTGCACCATCAAATGGCGATAAATCTGAATGTTTTGAAAAATACTTCGTTTATTTAAAAAAATGAATTTTTTCTTATATCATGTTATAGAAAATATGTAATATGAATAAGAATTTTATATAAAATTAAAATTTTGGTTAATAATATTCATAATGATTAGTTTATATCCCATTAAAAAATAATATTTTTAATAATATATCATCATTTAGTGAAACTTGATATTGCGTACAACACAAACTATCAAGGAAGGTTGCTCTTGCATGTAACTCAATAAAAGTCAGTGTTGCGTGTAGTGAAAGAAATCATTGGTGTTTCTTATAACATAATCCAGACAAAATTATTTTATAAATTGAAAAAAATTGATACTCAGTATTGCATGAAATGAATTCCCTCAAATGAACGTAAAATTTTGTTTAAAAGAAGCTCAGAATAATGTTACATATACTGCAAGTTAATACTGTGTTTCATATAGAACAAGATAATATCGGTGTAGCATACAAAATAATACATCAATGAAATTAAAAATAATATATCTCATAAAATCTAAGGGTGTTACATTCAACCACCCTTAAAATGAATTTCTCCCTCGAAATTCATCGGGGTTATAAAAGGTTTACTACTTGAGAGTTTCTTTCATGGGTACCTACATTGTAAAAAGGAATACTAAAACATCATTTTAAAAACGAAAGTTCAAAACATTATGGTTACCCAAAGTAACTCATCACTGATTTTCCACATAGGATAACATTGGTGTGAAGTGATAACATGGATATGGAAGAGAAATATAACCATCAATTTCTGAAGGATAGTGATATAGAATAAGGTTTGGAAAAAGTTAACTACCATAAAGTAGTAAATCTGTGATGAATTAAGGGACCCTATGATTCATCAGATAAAATGGTACTAGGATGAGATTTTTGGTTTTTAAGATCATTTTCCTAACATTGGTGATTTTTTTCATGAGGATAAATACTTTATTTCATTAAAATATCATTATTGGTCATTCCCTGAAAAATTTCCACTTCATCTCACATTTAATGAAATGAACTAGAATTTGACATTCTGGATGTGTTAGAAGATCTTGCGATAGAATGATAGGTCATTACATCTAGTGGAAATTCCAAACATGTGAATTTCTTAACCATGTATTATCTTGCTAGTGGAAATTCAACCTATACCAACACAATATTCCCAAAGGTTTAAAAATTGTTTGGAAAGGGCTACTATACCAATGATTATGTTGAACCATTGGTATATTCTTGTGGTTTCTTATATTTTCCAATGGTTTGAGGAAAATGTTGGGTATAGTAATAATTAAGAGGTTTTTTCCAATGGTTTAAACAAACCATTGGGTATAGTTTTGAAGGGTTTTTTCCCAACAGTTGTTAATCGTTTGGATAACATTACTTTCCCAATGGTTTTCTAAAACCATTGGGAACGAAAATACCCAAATATTGATGCCTCCAGGGATCTTGAACTCTAGAGATCTCAAAAGGTTTTTCCTAAATGAGAGCTCGACGCCCCATCTTGAATATTTTTCCCTAAAACTCGACTATCTCGATGATTTGTCCCCAAATCTGGATGCAAACACCACTTCCCAGTACAATAGGTCTGGTTTCCAAATTATTTGTTCTTCTACTTTAAATTGATACATGTGAGTTCATTTATTTTATATTTTGTTATTACATTTTTCTATAATGTAGTGTGTATTATGATCCTCTTACAAAAAGAAGGCATATATCATTTTAGGTTGTGGTTCGAAGCCAACTTCCCAATCTGCTCTCAAGGGTGATAACTCTAATTTCCAACTAGGCATCTATCTTTGATTCAAGTAATTTTTGTTCTTCCTTTTTAAATCGGAACATTTACTTTAATTTATTTTAGATTTTTTCATTCCATTTCGCTGGAATGTACTGTGTATTATGATCAACTTATTAACACAATCAATATAACATTTTATGTTACGGTTTGGTTTTGATTTATCTATATAGAATAATTTGGATTGATATTGAAGAGTTCAATATGATCCTGAGTTATTTTATCCTTGGTTGATTTTAAATTGTAGGTCTATTGACATGATTTAATTGGTTAGAAATTAATACAGTTATAGAATTTTTTATCCTAAGAGGAATGATAAGATAATCATGCATTATGAATGTACCCCTAAACGTTGTATTTTAAATATCACACTCTAACATTAAGATTATAATACCCTCATTATAAGTCATTCAATGAAGTGGGGCTTCCACCTGAACAACTAGAGTGGTTTTGGGTTCAATTTCATGTGTGAATGTTGATAGAACAAAAATTTAAAAAGAGATAAATGTAAATTTTGTACCTATAGACCTTTGTAAGTTTCTTCTTTTATATTCTTGTTAATAATGATTTTCTGCATTCTCTTTTAAATTTTTATTCCTACTCTATCAAGATGTCCGGTCATACACTTGTAATATTTTTGGAAATTCAAAATGAGTTTTAGGAATTCATGTCACAATTTTCATAGGTAGTAATAAAGCATTATTAAGTTATTTATATCATTTTCATTCCTAGGAAGGAACCCATAATAAAGGAGTATAACCATCATATAACTCGCCAATTTCTTTCATGCCCACACTTTATTTAATCTATGATATATGTATCAAGAAACAAAATAGCATGGTCATGTGTACGTAATTATTCACCGCTAGTTGATAGTATTGTATGTCTCTGGAGGTTCACATGAGGTGTCGTTGTGAACTTTCTTGGATTATATTGTTTTTCTTTTATTCTAGGCATTAGGAATCAATATTATAGAGTTTTATTTTTCATAATATTTTTGGATATTTGTATGGTGATAGGTTTGAGTTGGAAAGTTGAGTCATGAACCCATCTCTAGTGGTAATTATATGTTAATAGGGTTACGAAATTGTGCTTCTGGATTATCAATATTACCTGGACCCCCCCACCCACCCAGACACACCCTACCCCTTGGAAAACACCCTATAAATCCCCCCAACCCCCTAGACACCACCCCACCCTCGTGGACAGCCCCTCCAACCCCCTACACAGCCCCCACCCCCTTAACACCCCCTACCCCTGGCAAATCCCAGCAACCCTCATGGACAGCCCTGCCAACCTCGTGGACAGACCACCCCCCACTATTGTGGACAGTCCACCCACCCCCATGAACACCCCCAACCCCCATAAATAGTCCTGACACCCCCCGTGGATAGCCCAAACACCCCCCTAGACACCCTCTACCCCCCATGGACACCCCCCCTGTGGATAGCCCGCCCACCCCCATGGACACCCCCTACTCACTGGACAACCCTGCCACCCCTGTGGACACCCCCAACCCCCTTGGATAGCCCCACCACCCCCATGGATAGCCCACCCACCCCCCCTAGACACCCCCCACCACCTGGACAGACCCACACCCCCCAGACACCCCCTACCCCTGGAGATCCCCCCACCCCATGGACAGCCCGCCCACCCCCTTGGACACCTCGTGCCCCCAAGACAGCCCCACCACCCCTATGGACATCCCACCCCCGTTGGACACCTTGTACCCCCTGGAAAGTCCTTCCACCCCCGAGGACATCCCACCCGCCCCCATAAACACCTTGTACCCCCTGGACATCCCCCCACTCCCTAGACACCTCGGACCCCATAGACAGCCCCTCCACCCCTGTGGAAAGCCTACCACCCCCTTGGACATCTCGTACACCCTGTACAGCCCCCCCTGGACACCCCTTCACTCTTGGTTACGACACTACCGGGGATATGTTGGGTTAATCATAAGTTTTTTATGAATCATTATGAAGTATTTAATGAGAAATGTAATTGTTTAAAGAAAGATGTTTTAAGACATAAAATCCTTTATAGTTAAAAGATTCTAAAACCAAATAATTTTCTCACTAAGGTTTTATTCTTATATAAAACTGTGGGAAATAGGAGGAACCATAAAAATGGTGACCACAATGGACTATACGCTGATGGGCCTCCGATGGAAGCCGGAATGGAAACATTCATGTGAATGATGAACCAACTCAGTCATGTTATGGGAAATAACTTGAATCGATCTGAGAGATTGACCTCACCATGAAGGGAACAACTTTTTGATGAATCCTTTATATGTCAACGACCACCAACCTTCACTGAATCTACCGAACCATTGATTTCTGAATAGTGGATCAGCTCTGTCAATAAGATCTTTTATGTGATCCGCTATTCTGAACAAGAAAATGTTACCTTGGCTGTTTATTGTTTAGAGGGATAAGCTGATCGGTTGTGGGAAATGAATTAAAACACAAGGCCAAGAGTGGAAGTTGAAGCAATGGAGTGGGAAGAGTTCTGAGGGATATTATTCAACAAGTATTTCCCTTGATCGATGACAACAAGAATGGATAAATAGTTTCTTGAGCTAAAGAAAAAGAAGAATGAATCTATGGGAAGCTATGAGATGAACTTCACAAGGCCTTCATGTTACACCTATAGCTTTTTCATGGATCCAAATGGTAAGGTCGATATATTCCCTGGTGGACTGAGACCTCATCTGTGGGAGAATCTAGACAAACGTGATTGTGATAGTTATGAGGTGATCGTGCAAAGTGTGATGAAAGTAGAATCGGAGTTTGGTGAGATGTAATGGTATCATAAATCCAATGACAAGAACAGTTTTATGGATCTAAGATTAGGTAGGAGCTTAGATCTAGGAAGAGGAGACAAGCAAGTACAATTTCCCACGTGTAATAAATGTGGGAAGAAGCATTTAGGGAACTACCTACTTGGGAGAGGGAAGTGAAACATGTGTGCTAGAGATGGCCACATTGTGTGGAATTATCATAGTGAGGTGAATCCACAACTTCCTAATACAAACGATAAAGGGAAGAATGTGAAGTCCCTACCTCATGTCTAAAGCTATATGTGTGGACAACTTGGGCACTTTTAGAATCACTATCCAAATCTGAGGGCAATGGAGGGGAATCACCATCAGCCTCTACAATGGCCAAGGGAACAGGTTCATACTTTTTCAATCACTATGGCCAAATTTAAAGCACCAAATGATTTGGTGGTAGGTACTCTTGTTTTAATCTCAAAGATATCAAGTACTTTGTTTGATTTTGGTTCTACGCATTTCTTTATTTCCTCTATGTTTTCAAAGAATTTATAATAAACCCCTAATTTATAAAAAGCAAAGTTATCAGTCAAAACTCCTTATTGGATTATCCAAGAATCTTCATTATTTAGAAGCACTAGTATTTAATTTAGTGATCACAATATTATCGTAAATCTAGTAGTCATTCCCATGCTGCAATTTGACATTATACTAGGGATGGACTGGCTCTCAAAATATAATGCTAAGATCAAATGAAAAATCAAGAAATATTGGTAGACTTGAATGTAAAACCTACAGTTATATTTTATGGAGAGATATTTCAACCTGATCATTGCCTAGAAGAACCTCCTATATCATTTTTTATGGATTTAATCAGTAATGTAGAAGATGGAAATTAGATTTTGAGGATATAAAATGTCCCCACTATCCTGGGATACATTGACGTATTTCCTAAGGAGTTACCTGGACCTCCCCCAGAAAGAGAGGTAGATTTCCCCATTAAACTCGTACTTGGATCTCATCCAATATTTAAGACCCCCTAGAGGTTTTCAAAAGTGGAGCTAGAAGAATTAAAGAAACAACACCAAGAGCTTTTGGAGAAGGGGTCTATCTGACTGAGTGTGTCTCCTTGGGGAGCACGTGTTCTCTTTGTGAAGAAGAAGGATGGATCAGTGAGGCTATGCATTGATTATAAATAACTTAATGGGGTCAAAATGAAGAACAAATACACTCTTCCACAAATTAATGACTTATTTGACCAACTTCTTGGGGATCAATTCTTCTCTAAGACTGATCTTTGATCTGGTTATCATAAATTGAGGATGAAGAATGAAGATATTCTGAAAACTACCTACTGATCAAGATATGGGAATTATAAGTTTGTTGTTATGCCCTTTGGACTGACTAATGCACCTGCTATTTTTATGGATTTTATGAATAGAGTATTTAATGACTACCTTGATAACTTTGTGGTAGTTTTTACTGATGATATTCTGATATATGCAAAAATCCATGAGGAGTATGAGGATCGTATAAGGGATATTTTGAAAACTCTACGGAAGGAGAGGCTTTTGGGAAGTTCCGCAAATGTGAATTTTGGTTACAACAAGTGTCTTTCTTGGGGCACATTGTAACCAATGAAGGAATCATAGTTGAACCTGCTAAGCCAAAAGTTGTATAGGAGTGGCATTAACCTACAATAATAACTGAGATTTGTAGTTTTCCTGGATTATCAGGATATTATAGGAGGTTTGTGAAAACCTTTTCATGACTTTTTAATCCATTGACCAAGTTAGCTTGAAAAGGGGTCAAGTTCGTCTGGAAAAAGGAGTGTGAGGAAAGTTTCCAAGAGCTGAAGAAGATATTGGTTACTGCACCCGTGTTAACTCTGCCCTCAAGTGGAGAAGGATTTGTTATTTTTAGCTATGCATCTATGAAAGGTATTGGTTGTGTCCTCATGAAAAATTACACGGTCGTAGCTTATGCATCTCAACAGTTGAAGACTCACAAGAAGAATTATCCTATGCATGACCTAGAGCTAGCTGTCATCGTTTTTCTTCTAAAGATATGAAGGCAATATCTTTATGGGGAGAAATGTCATATATACATAGACCATCAAAGTTTGAATTTTATTTTCACACAAAAGGAATTGAACATGATACAAAGGAGATGGTTGAAACTTATCAAAGACTATGATTGTTCAATTCATTATCATCCTGGAAGAGAAAAAAAAAGTTGCTGATGCATTAAGCTGGAAAGACCCAGTTGTCCTTTCGATGATGAGAATTCAAAGTGATCCTTTGATCAATGTCCTAGTAAAGATGGAATGGGGAATTATAATGTAAGGGACATCATCAACCCTAACTCAAATGATTTATCAACCGTCGTTACTAGAGAAGATCAAGAAATCTTAGAAAAAAGATCATTTGTTATATAAGAAGTTTGAGGCTATAAAAGATGGGTAGTTTCCTGAGTTCAATATTTATCAAGAAGGTGTACTGAAATTTCGTACAAGACTATGTGTTCCATCTATTCCAGAAATAATTAAGGATTTGATGGATGAAGCTCATAGCTCTACTTTCTCTATATATCCTGGAAGCACATAAATGTATAGGGACCTTCACTATCATTATTGGTGGGATAGTATGAAAAGGGAGATTGTTAAATACATTTCAGGGAGCCTAGTATGTCAGCAAGTGAAGGTAGAGTGACAACTTTCTAAATGGGTATTGCAACCACTACCCACACCAGCATGGAAGTGGGACAATATCACTATGGACTTCGTCACAGGTCTTCTGAGAACTTCCAAAGGAAAAAATTTGATATGGGTTATTGTGGACCGTCTCACCAAGACTTCCCATTTTCTATTCATTTAGGAAGATTTCTCTATTAATCAACTTGTCATGATTTACATGAAGGAAGTGGTAAGGCTGCATGGACTTCCACTTTATATCATATTTTATCATGATCCAAGGTTCACATAAAAATTATGGAGAAGTATTCAACATGCTCTGAGCGCTAAATTTAATTTCATTTTGTCCTATCATCCCCAAACATAAGTCCAATATGAGAGGACTATTCAAACACTCGAGGACATTCTGAGAACATGCTCAATGGAATTTAACGGTGTATGGGATCAACATCTCCCTTTAGATGATTGATATTACAATAATAGCTTCCAATAGAGCATTCAAATGACACCCCTATGAATATCTATATGGTATGTTATGTAGAAATCCTACTCATTGGGATGAAGCTGGTAAGAGAAAGCTTCTTGGGCATGATCCTGTGCAAACATATGACATAACAAGTCCATTCCATCCACCAACACATTAAGACTGCTTAGATTTGGAAAAAGAGAAATGCCGACAACCATTGAAGGGACATGGAGTTTGATTTTGGTGATATGTTCTTTCTTCGAATTTCACCTTGGAATAGAGTCATGAGGTTTGGGAAGAAAGGGAATCTCAGTCCTAGGTACATTGGCCCTGATGAAATCCTTGATCGTGTGGGAGTAGTGGCCTATCTGCTTGCACTTCCTCTAATTCTAGCCCAAGTTCATGATGTCTTCCACATATGCATCTTGAGGAAGTACATATCTGGCCCTTAACATGTACTAAACCTAGAGGTGTTATAACTAGAACATGACATCTCTTATATGGAGCATCCAGTGGAGATCTTGGATCGTAGAGACAAGGTTCTACACAACAAGACTACCCACATTATTAAGGTGTTATAGAGGAACCACAAATATGAAGAAGTCATGTGGTAACTAGAGGAGTATATGAGGCAAAAATACCCACACATTTTCTCTTCTGAGGGTACGAGATAAAAATTTTGGGGACAAAATTTCTTAAGGGGGGGAAGAATGTAACGACCAAAACTTTTTATTACATTTTGTTTCCTAAATTTTTTGACTTATTTTATTTTTTACTCTACAAAAATATATTCTTTAATTAATGAAGTGAGTATAATTAAATGATACTTTTGGATTTTTACTGTTATATGACCATTGATCAATATGACCATTGGAAGTTAAACCCTTAACGCTGCATTCTTTGGTTTATAAATACAATTGATCTTGGTTAATTAATACATAAAGGATTTTTGGATAGCCCTCATCCAGTAGGCTCGAGCAGTTCGAAGCCTATCTGATGGAACTTGGGAAATATGTGCCACCACTGGGCTTTGTTATGGACCAAACCCAAGCCGAACTTCATCGTGTGAAGCTGGAACGGAATCACCTTCGGGAGAGATTCAAGCTGATTGAAATCACCACTCGGGCAATGTTGGTCAAGACGCCCCAAGATTCTATCACCTTAGAAGACCTTACACTTAGGTTCTATGTTGGTGTTATAAGGGGCTATGTAACAGGACCATAGCTTTCTTATGTAATCCTTTGATATAAATACAAAATTTGATTTCTTCTAATGGTGATGTTTGTGAACTTTCAAATGTCCAGATAAATATACCATGTATATTATTGATGATTTTTGAAAAAAAAGATATTTTAAAATATTTGTGCAAACCTTAAATAATTAATAATGTGTAATGGTTTTCAAAAAATGGTCTTCTATAGTTGTGTTCAGTAATAAATTTAGAGACAAATAAGAATAACTTATTTTTTGGAGAATAGTAAATTATGAATGGTGATTTTACGCTTATGAATAGTAATGTGACCAAATGGATTAAGTAACCTCACTTAAGAAATTATTAATATAATTTAGGCACCCTGATAAAGTAATGTGATTCAATAAAATAGGTAAATAAATGTTTCAGGAATTATTAGTTATGAATTAGCTTTGTCGGGTGAATAGTGTTTTTTATTTAAAAATTAAATTAAAAATATTTAGAAATTTATTTTTATAAAATGGAGTTCATTTTTGAATTCAAATCATCGATATTAAGTTAAGGTCATTTTTTGGGATTTTTCTGTAAAATTTGAATTTTTGGTGAATTGTGAAAATACAGTTTTGAGTTTCGGGTGTTTAATGACATCTTTAACGATGTAATAATTATGTAATCTTTATATTAGACTTATGAATATTGAGATATTCTATGAGGTGTATCAATTGGACAATACCATGGGAAAATACCATGGGCATATCCATGGTTTTTCCAATACCACCGATGAGGTGTCCCCTTGGCAATTAATGATTTGTTCCCTCACTTACCCTATAAATACCAAGCCATTATCTCATAAATTTAGTTCCAAAATTCTCCTCAACAAAGTTCTGGTCTCCTTAATTCCCAAGGAGTCCTCCCAAGGTTCCCTCAAGCCACCCAAGTTCCTGACCTTCAAGATTTAGAAGTTACTCTTCAAGGTAAGGGATCCTTTCACAATCCTCTTTTAAGTCATGACTTCATTTATGTTGTGTCTTCTAATTTCCGTCTCTTTATGTTGAGTTTATGTCCTTATATGTTCCCCTTTATTTCCATTTCATGTCTAATTGTTGATATACCCTTTCCTCTCTCATCAATTTGTTTTCTGAATTTTTAAGTGACGCTATTAGGCAGCCAAATTTCTCGTAAAATCAATCACATCTTCTCTTTTCTTTCAAGTTTCTTTTTCATGAGTAATGTCATTAAAATATCCATACCATGATCTTATTCAGTACCCATACTTTATTATGAATTATTTATGATTGGGTGACTCTTTTCCCCTCTCTTTGCATCGTTTTCTAATACCATGTTATATAGCTGTTATGCTGTAAAAATTTCATCTCAAAATTTCAATCTCTTTATTTAAAGAAATTCAATTGTTTGTTTATGTGAATACTCAGACCGATTTTATTTCTCTGGGTGTTCATAAATATATAAAAATGATATATTTGAATCTTTAATTGAAATACATATAACCTTCACTCCCATTCCATGGGTTATAAATGACATAATGATCTTATTTTTTAAACTCTTTTTAAACGTCATGATTTTGAAATGGAACCCATTTATTTGATTCTATTTTGGTTATTTATGAAATTTTTGATTAGGATATATGTGGGGTTACATGAAAGTAAAGTAATTTTAAGGTCGCACCCTGATAGGGCTCCAATGCATTGGGTAAATAATTAATCTCTAGAGATAACATGTTTCACGATACCTTGGTGAATAACCTAAGTAATTTTTATGAAGCCTTGGGTATGGAACTTGGTGATATGTTCATGAATGTATGAATGAAATGTTGTAGACAAATATTCAAGTTATTATTAAAGTTCTTTTCATTATTATATGATTATTCTTTCATTGCTCTTGTCTTTTTTGTTTTATTTCATGTTTGTACTGATATCACAAGTAAATTGATTCCCTAGTTTAGACTTACTTGGCCTTCTACTCACCCTTTCCTTTGAATTTATGTCTCCAGGGTTATGATATGCAGTAATTGTACTTAGGATGAACTTATGATGAAGCATTACAAGTGGATTATAAGAATTTTTTATGTTGTACTCAATTGTTATTGTTCCTGATTTCCAAGACACTAGACTTTAAAAATCCCTTGTTTTTTAAAATGTAATGAAACATTATGTATTAAAAAGGTGGGATGCCATAATAGAAACCCCCCACCCTCCTGAACACCCCCCATCCCCCTTGGGCAGTGTATGTGATCACTCAAATAATGTACTAAAATAATAAATTTTTTTTATGTAAAATTTACTCAACTTGTGAATAATTCTCCTCCAAAAGTGTACGTGATCTTAAACTCTCAAGTATATTTATTAAAAGATATTTTGTTATAAATATAGTATTTTGTTGTTTTTTATATTATTATTCTCATATGGATTAGTGTGTTAGTTATGGTTTCATATAAAGTGAAAAATTCTCATTTATTTAAATATATTTTCTATGAAACTTCAATCTTATTGAATTTCTTTTGACGAAATGACTTATTACAATTTTTTTATAGAATGGATAGAAGTTGGAAGTATGAAAACGATCGGATCTCAAGTGATTTTAAAAAAAATGGAGATCCTTTTTAAATTTTTTATTTCACGATGCTTTAGACAGTGGTCACATACACTACCCCAGTAACATTTTTATTTGAAGACATTGGTAGAGCCGTGAAGAAGTCCGCTACCACATAACCAAATATGGTTTTCAAGCAATCTACTCTGTCTGGTATCACAATGGGGAGAAAATGAAATCTCAAATTGTAGATGATCCAAATGAGAGGACTCGATTGGAGAATTTTTTATATGAATGGTTTCTATTTATTTTTCATCATAAAAAAGATAGGATTCCAACCTAAGAAGATTTCGATATGAGTAGACATGATTTGTTTAATGAAAATGATGAAGTTTTTAGGGTGAGAAAATTGATTGATGCTGCCATGACTCCAGTGTATCGACATTGCGGTAAAATGAAAACGCTGTAATTTTAATCTGATTGTATCATGGGAAAACTATGTATGAAATTTATAATACTACCATCGATTGAATTATTACCTTATTGAAGGACTTACTTCCAAATGATGCAGATATTCTCTCAAACCACTATATAGAATAAAAGTTAGTTGAGGAACTTGGATTTTATAGAAACAAAAATCTGTCTTGCTCGAAAAGTTTTTAGTTTATTATGGGAGGAAACTATGGACCTAAATGCTTTTATAAATTGTGGCACATCCCTCTAGAATCCAAGATATGATGGAACACCATCTCTTGTGCCATAGAAAGTTATATGGAACTTTCCATTGATCCCCAAACTCCAAAATCTTTTTATGTTTGAGGGAATATCAATGAAAATGTGATGGCATAATACAAAGATAAAAGAAGACTAATGATGAGTTGGTTCACCCTGCAGATAAATTTTCATGAAGAAGTCAGCTACAACATAACCAAATATGGTTTTCAAGAAAAATAATGTGTATTGTATCACAATGGGGAGGAAATGAAATATCAAATTGCTGATTATCCAAATGAGAGGAATGGATTGGAGAATTTTTTATATGATCGATATATGTTTATTTCATCATCATAAAAAGAAAGGATTTTTACCTAAGAATGTTTCGATATGAGACGACATGATGCGTCTAATGAAAATGATGATGTTGTCAGGGTGAAAAAATTGAATGATGATTCCACGACTCCCAGTATATCGGTAATGTAGAAAAATGAAAAATTGAAATTTTTAATCTGATTGTTTCATGGGAAAACAATGTATGGGATTTCTAATACTATCATCGATTACATTTTTACCTTCTTGAAGGACATACTTTTAGATGATGCAGATATTCCCTCAAACCACTATATGGGATGAAAGTTAGTTTAGGAACTTGAATTTTAAAGAAACAAAATTCATTCTTGCTTGGAAGATTACAGTTTATTCTGGGGGGGATTGATGAACGAAATGACGGTATAAAATGTGGCACATCCCGCTGGAAGCCAAAAGATGATGTAACGCAATCCCGTTTTCCACAGAAATTAATGTGGCACTTCCCATTAATCACCAGACTCCAGAATATTTTTATGTCTCATTAAATATCAATAAAATTTTGATGGAATGATACCGAGAAAAAGAAGACTAATAATGAGTTGGTTCACCGTAGCGATGGATTTTCATGGAAAACATTTGATGCATGATATCCTGATTTTTCAACTGATGTGTGTAATGTGAGGTTGAGTCTTTCATGTGACGGTTTTAATCTGTTTGGGATGATGCTTACAATGTACAACACATGGATGGTTTTTTATACACATTTATAATCTTCAATCCTGGTTGTGTATGAAAAAAAAACATTCACTTTCACAAGTATACTCATATCCGGAATTTATGATCCCATCAATGATATAGATGTATACATGAAATGTTTAATAAAAGTGTTGAAACTTATTTGGGATGTGGGTGTACACACATACAATGCATGTTCAAAAGAAATATTTCAGATGTGTGATGCACTTATGTGGATGATCAATAATTTTCCAACTTATGAAATGATGCTTGGATGGAGCAAGAAGGGAAAACTATCATGTCCTATTTGTATGAAAAATACATGATCCAGAAGACTGAAACATCGTTTTAGTTTTAGTTTTATGGGACCTCGTCGATTCTTGCTAATGGACCATCCATATTGAAATAATCATTGAATATTTGACAATACCATATAGACCGATGATCCACCTCAGCGTATATCTGGAACTGATGTGCTTAATGAATTGAAAGATTCTTGTTTTTCATTTGGGAAGGGTCAAATGAAAACTGGAAAGATAATTAATGTTTCCACTAAAACCTATTATAATTGGAAGAAGATAAGTATCTTCTTTTATTTTCCTTATTGGTCAACCAATTTTTAACATCATTGATTAGACGTAATGCACATTGAAAAAAATATATGTGAAATTTTTCTTTTGATTCTTCTAAATGTTAAAAGAAGTATTTAAGGTCTCGACATGACTTGGTGAATTGGGCCATCAGACTTGAATCGCACCCTGTGCGTATCAATGAAAATAAATGGCAAGTTTAATGTGCTTCTTATGTGATGACACCTACAAAAAAAAGCAATTTCTAGAATTACTAGATACTATTAAAGTTCATGATGTCTATTCAACCAACATATCTAAACCGGTCAATATAAGAGATCTAAAGCTAAAATCTTTGAAGACTCAAGATTATCACATCTTTCTACAAGAGTTGATTCTAATAACAATTCATCATATTTTGACCAATAATGTAAGAGTGGTTGTTTTTCAATTCTTTCACGTTTTAGAGATATGTGTGCTAATAATTTTTCTAAGTCTTTCTTGTGAAAAATGTTTGTATATGCCCCATTAATTTTGTGTGAGTTAGAGAAAATATTTCCTCCATCATTTTTCACATGCATGCTGCATCTGATTGTCCATATTCCAACTGAAATACTTAGAGAACCTATTTCTTTTCATTGGATATATCCAACTGAAATAAATGTGTACACATTAAATTCTTATGTCTGTAATAGGAATAATCCCAAAGGTTCTATCGGGAATGGTTAATTGGCTCAGGAATGTATAGATTTATGATCTATGTATTTGTCTGAACTTACTACAAGAATAAACGTACCAATGAGAAATTAAGAAGAATAGTATGAGATAATTTAACCCAATTATCTATCACTTCCTCAAACAGGAGGAATTCCTTGATCATATACATTGAGGACATTATTTCTTCAAGAGCGGGAGATGGCACATCGCACAGTTTTATTCAACTGTGAATTTTTCGATGACTACATCATGTATATAAATTGAATATGTATATCTTATATATATATATATGTTAAACTATTCTTATTTTTATCTACGGGGAATATAAATCGATGATAAATAGAAATAATGTTCTTTGTCTTTGAAAAGGAGGTAGACTTTGCATGGGATAGAGTTTTCTTCTTGGTTAAAATTGAAGATAATAATATTACTATTTAAAATAATTAAAATAGTAATTAATTAATTTTAATATTGATTTATATTTCAGGTATTGATTTTTCCTCCTCACTATGTCTCTGAAGAAATAAGATATTTGGCTTTTGGTCTAAATATCGTGGTTCGTGACTGTAAATAAATTGTAATCAATGGGTATATATTTTTTATCACAAAACAAGCAAAGAACATAAGAACAGAACATGATGGTGTTATGGTTACTACCATAACAAAAAATTATTCCAGTGCATCAGATAGTACACAGTGATTTGAAAATGTAGGTTATTATGGAGTCATTGAAAAAAAATATTGGATTATTATTCTCAGGGATGAGTCATGATGATGAAATTCCAGTGGTTTGATTCTATGACGAGGCAGAGCACATTTTTTTATGATTGTAGATTTCAAGTAATTTATTTGACATGCACTCTTGCTACTGAAGTACCATATGTATTGGTATCAATGGATAAACATGTTTTTATGTCGAAGACCATCTTCGACCGGAATTTTGTGTCATTATTGAAGTAATTCCAAGACATAATTTTGATAATGGTTATGATGGAATTGACACCATCCATTCTGCCATTGGAAATGATCCATTTATTACTTTTGGTGACTCCAATAGGTCAATTGTCAGAGTTGACTGTGAACCTATTGTTGTGTTGGGAAATATATAAAATCATCCCTTCATGTTCTCAATTCTTTTTGTTTACCTCAACTTGGGCTATTAAGGTTGGTAATATTAAAAAATGATTTAATATTGATTACAAATATTTTGTATCCGACTTGACCTTTATGTTAATTTCCGATGTTTATTGGTTGTAATTTTATTAGAATTTCATTTTATAATTTGGAATTAAACTGTATTCAAACCTACGAAACCAGCATTTCTCACTTGGTGAATATTTCAATGCTTCAACTGTTATTTGTAGAAAATTTGTATAAATCTAAGACCTCTCTTTAAAATTTTAGAAAGTAATGAACTTCATGGTTTGTATTATTCTGCAAAACATGAATTGAAACCTTTATAATCTACCTTGGCTAAAGAAATTAAAATTTTCCTTAATTTTGACAACTGCTTCTCCCCTTATGAATCCAGTATAATCAATGTTAGATGATTTTAATAGACTGATGACACTTAGTAAATAACCATCCAACTAAAAATTAAATTTCGTTATTACATCTAGTATGATTTATTGACTTCATTATATATCTGTTCAAGCTCACCAGAAATAATGGATAGTTAAATTATCCATGAATCCCCCTATTCCCACTCATTTATTTTGTTTTTTGGGTTACACATTAGTTATAATTTTTTATTCACTTCCATATTTGTTTTCAAATGCAGGAAATGAAACCAATTGAAGAGAGGAAATGAAAATAGATTATGGACAACAATCACCGCATGACTGAGCTGGGAATTCATCCACTAGTGCATATAGTGAGTATCTTATTTCAAATATATATATTTAAATAATATATAATGTCATGTGATTAATGTTTTTAAAAACAATTTGCAGGATCCATCTTTTAGGTGATAGTTATTTGATGAGTAGCCTAGTAGTGGTCCCAGTACTCAGGGTGTTTGTATGATGGGGGTGGTATGAGAGCTAGATGATTTGGTCGACGTTCCCAATTAGACCCTACCCCACCCACTAACATATCATCTATCCCACATTCTGATCCCGATGTGTTGTTAGGGACACAAGGGATATTTAGGCCTCCCAAGTTTACACTACCCTTGACATCTGATCCTCCTCACCCGTCTGTACCATATCTGAGAATGATTCCCACTCCCCATCCAGCATTCTTCCACCCATCTGTATCATTTTCTTTTACCTTTTCTTCCTTCTCTCTGGGATTTTATATTCCATCTTCATTAACTCCTACTCCACCAGAGTCTGTCCCTGCAGAACATACATTGGGACATAATCCATCTGTACACAGTGTTCCTTTAGTTTTTTTGCATCTAGTGGTTCCCATTGGTCATACTACTGCAGGTATACTTATACAACCCTAACGAAATTTTTACACCATTATTTATTTCCATTATAACATTTGTTGATAAAATATTTATTTTTATTTCCTAACAGATAAATCTACTGATAAGAGGCAGGGGTGGGGGCATTTACGCATGTGTGCGGTGTTGAACAACCGCACGCAGTTTACAGTGGACTATAATGAAGATAGTCGAATGATTGAAAAATCAGGGCAGCAATGTCGGAGTTTTTTGACGACACTGGCCAAATACTCTGACATCATTCCTTTCAGCCCGCTCTCATGGAGATAGATGCCAAATGACGTAAAGGATAAATCTTGGGTAGAGATATGGGTAAAAAAATATGTTGTATTTAATGTAATATATTATTTTTTCTATTTATATGAATTAATATTTTGGTTTCAACTATAGCTTAATTTCCCCAATGGTGAGGGTGCACGGCCAGCATGTCTAAAGGATTTAGGAAAGATTTGGAGAGCTTATAAGCACGAGTTGTACATTGGCTGGTGTGCTAGTGTGGGCACATAGATAGTGGTGGTCCTTGTTGTGGATTCTTTTCCATTAGATTATTATCGACAGATGATTACACATTGGATGACTAGACAATTTAAGGTATTAATCACATTATAGGTATCTAAATTAAAATTTTCTTGTTTTTCGTTAATACTAATTATTAAAATTTTTAGGATTCATCTGAAAGAAATAAAAAAAAACATTGATGCTAAAAAATGTTTCCCCACATTGGGAAGAACTATGATGCTAGATCACAATAAGCAGCATGTATGACAGTTTATAAGTTTTCTTTACGAATTGCACTTTCTGTTGCTTCCTTTATAATTTATTCGATTGTTATAGTTGTTATATAATTTCAGTTATGTAATTACTTATTGGTATCATATTTTTAATTATGTTTTCCTACATTTAATTTCATTTTAGAGGCATAAATTGAATATAAAAGGATGAGAGCCTTGGGAAAAACTGTTTTGCTCGAGTAGAAGGAAAAAAGATGGAAGTGCAGTTAATGAACCGAATCAGTAGCAGATTGTAAGTTTTACTTTGTAGATTTAAATTTTTAATCTCCATTTTTTAACTTAATAATCTATTTGTATTTGTAATAGTATTTTTTAGAGGCCCTTGATGCCATGGAACCTGACAATTTTGGGCCAAACGATCACTTACATCAGGTGTTGGGAGATGATCACCCTGGTAGAGTGTGCAGTTGACCTAGGAAGAGTATATTTCCGACGAGGTATTGACCCTCCATTGGTATGATTTATAGTGCCACCAAATTCTAGCAGGTTAAGGTACATGTAGAACATGCCAAAAAAAGGGCCACAGAGATGGAAAAACAGTCTGTTAGGGAAATAACTACATTTATGAATCTGATGGAAGTTTTATGTTCAACACTTCCACAAGAGGCCATCACAACTTGTGATGAATATATGTCATTTATGCCTTCTATATATGTTGAACCTGGTGGTAGTTCTAGTGGTGGTTGAGATTATGGCGAGGAGGAGGTCGAGGCGGAGGATGAGGAGGACAATGAGGAGGCCAAGGCGGAGGAGGAGCGCGACGTAGAAAATGAGGGAGATGAGGAGGTTGGGGATGAGTACAAGGGAGAGGAGGAGGGCGTTGAGGATGGAAGGGATGATTATGGGGATGACGATGAGGATGAGGGTGAGGCTGATGAGGGTGGTGATGATAGTGATGGTGATGAGAGACTGATTTATTCGTTACATTTATGACTGATAATATTGACCTTCGATGTTTATTGATTTGTTGTTCCTGAATATATGTGTGATTAGGTAGGTCACAATATCTTTATTTTTTATCTATAAATAATAAAACATTACTTGGTGATTTGTTGTGACTGATTCACCCCTCCCTTATATAGCCTCCAACCCCGTGGATAGCCCGCCCATCCCCTAGACACCTCGTACCCTCTAGACTACCCCGCTACCCCCGTGGACAGCCCGCCAACCCCTTGGATAGCCCATCCTTTTGTGGCCAGCCCTCCCACCCCTGTGGATAGCCTCCCCCCCCCACCCCCACACCCCCATGTACACCCCACCCCATGGACACCCCCTACCCCTGTGGACAGATCGCCCACCCCTGTGGACAGCCCGCTCACCCCCATGGACACCTTGTACCCCCTAGAGAGCCTCTCCCACCCCCTAAACAATGTCTCCCACCCCCCCTAGATTTCCCTGCCCACCCCCTGGATAGCACACCCACCCCCTAGAAAGCCCCTCCCCCGTGGATCCCCCACACCCTCGTGGACATCCCACCCACCCCCCTTGGACACCCCCTACACCCCTGGACACCCCTGACCCCCCCTGGACATCCCCGCCACCATAGTGGACACCCCGCCCACCCCCCGGATAGCCACTCCCCCCCATGGACAGCCCCCCCCCCCCCCACCCCCATGGATTGCACCCCCTGGACAGCCCCGCCAACCCAGTGGACAGCCTTCCCACCCCCATTGACAACTCGTACCCCCTGGATAGCCCCACCCACCCCCTAGACACCTCATGTCCACCTGGACACCCCCCCCCCCCACCACCACATGGATAGCCCTCCCATGACCGTGGACAGCCTGCCCACCCCCTTGGACACCCATATGCCCCTGGACAAACCAGCAACCCCCGTGGACAGCACGCCCATCCCCTGGACACCTCGTACCCCCCTGGACACCCTGCCAACCCCACTGGACACCTCATTCCCCCTTGGACACCCCCCACCCCCGTGGACACCCCCCCCCCCCCCCCCCGCCCCCCTGGTAGACAGCCCGCCCACCCCCTTTTACACCTCGTACCCCCCTGGACAGCCCTACCACCCTCATGGACAGCCCACACCCTCACCTTGGAGACCCCATACCCCCCTGAACACCCCACCCCACCCCCGTGGATAGCCCCACTCGCCCCCCTGGACACCCCCTACCCCATGGACAGCCCCGCCACCCCTGGTGACAGCCCCCACCACCCTGGACACCCCACACCCACCCACCCACCCCCATCGATTAGAGGGTTTCTAACAACTTGAATATCACATTAATTATAGCTACCCACTTCGTTTCCTCCTGGGATCCTTGATCACCAATAAAAAATAGTGGATGCTATTTTAGAAACTCCCATGCATAATCAATGATCCGAGAAGAACATGCCTATTTCACTTCCACAAGAGTTTGAGTAGAGACCAATACAAGGAAGACACTAGGTGGATCACAAGAGTGATTACCTTAGATATCCACTTAGGGACTTGTTGATTCATTTATAGTGGTATCATTCTAAAGAATTATCAAAAACAAAACCTTTAGTAAAATAATTTAATGCTCTAAAACAAGGGACACAAAATTTCAAATCCCATAAAGATGCATCATAAATAATTCTTCATAAAACCTTTTCAAAACCACATAATAAAGATTTCCTTCAATTTTAAACTCCCCAATGGTTTATAAAAATCCCTTTTAAGGTTTCATTTCAAAAATCATATGGTATTTTTGTCCCACAATAAAAATGTAATCCATTTCCTAATAACCAAATCCCCCATCCTACCATACACACCAAAATCATTCATTTTTTCCTAAAGAAACCCATACTATTGAAATAAATACTATTCCAAAACCATTTTAAAAATACCAATTATCTTAAAAACTATGAAATTCATCCCATTAAAACCATTACAGCCCCCACCCCTCCAAGACACCACCCCACTACCTGGACACCCCCCCACCCCCTGGACCCTCCACCCCCTTGGATAGCCCCCCCCCAACCCACCCCATGGACACCCCCACCCCCTTGGACACCACCCCACCCCCTTGAATATCCCCCCCAAGCCATGGACTTCCCACCACCCCCTAGACACCCCCACACACTTGGACAGCCCCCAACCCCCTAGACACCCCCACAAACCCATGTATGTACCCCACCCCTCATAGACACCACCCCGCAACATGGACACCCCCACCCCCAGGACACACCCACTCCCATGGATAGCCACCCCCAACCCCTTGGACACCACCCCACCCCACTTCGACAGCACCCCCAACCCCCTGGACCCCCCCCCCCCCCACTCCCACCAACCCACCCCCTAGACACCACCTCACCCCCGGGACACCCCCACCCCCCCCCCCACCCCCTGGACACCCCCCCTAGACACCCCCATGGACGGCTCCCCCCCCCCCCCACCACCCTGGACACACCCCCACCTTTGGACACCCCAAACCCCCTGGATGGACCCCCACCCCTCCTAGACCCCACCCCACCACTTGGATCCCCCCCCCAGACACCCCCACCCCCATGGACAGCCACCCCTACCCACTGGACACAACCCCACCCCGCTTAGACAGCCCACCAACCCCCTGGACACCCCACCCCACCCCTAGACATCACCCCACCCCCTGGACACCCCCCACCCCCGGGACACCCCCTACCCATGTGGATAGCCCCCCACCACTCTCAAACACCCTAGGTAGCCCCCCCCCCCCCCCCACTCCCCTGGACACCCCTTTTCTCCTTGGACATCCCCCCAACCCCCTAGACAGCCCCTTTACCCCCTAAGCACCCCCACCCACCTGGACACCACCCCACACCCATGACAACCCCTACCTCTTGGACATCTCCCCCCCCCCACCACCCCCCTGGACACCCCTTACCCCCTGGACACCAACCCCCACCCCCCCCCGGACAACCCAAAAGAAGAGCCCCGTGTAAAAATATATTAGTATCATCTGAACCAAATAATTCCCAATGTTGATCTTTTGTCTTTTATATCATGCATTTTTTCGTTCATATTCATTTCCATCAAATGGAAGCGCTTTTGGAAGAAAAATTAGGTGACCAAACTGGAAGTAGGGGTGGATTAGAGTGATGGATGTAGTGCCTCGACTACCCAGTCTCAAATTTCGAATCATTGTAGTTTTATCAATTGTAATATATAACTTCCATAAATTGATATTCTCCACTTGGGCCCAAAAAGTGGTATCAATTCTTACTTATAGTTTATTGGTTCACTAAATTACCAAGACTCGGAATTTGATATTGGTTGGAAGACTAAGGAGAAAACATTCAGCTATTACCTAGTTTCAGTATTTAGTAATGTGGAAGGCGAGGGTTTGGAAAGTAACTAATAGTAATGGGATGACTATTCTAAAATTTTTATCTTCTGGTTAATTTAGAATGTAATTTTGACAATGTATTCAATGTTGGAGTCTGGTGTATGCAATATTGGATTCTGTGTGAATGTGTATTGGCTTGTGTCTCTAGGTGTATTTGATTTATTGTAGTTGT
The DNA here is from genome assembly GCA_963277665.1 of Viscum album. Taxonomy (NCBI): domain Eukaryota; kingdom Viridiplantae; phylum Streptophyta; class Magnoliopsida; order Santalales; family Viscaceae; genus Viscum; species Viscum album. The sequence goes on from OY728145.1 coordinate 705,263,465, forward strand.
ATTGGAGTTTGGTGTATGCAATATTAGATGCTTTTGAATATTGGATTCTATTTGAAAGTGATATTGGATTCTATGTGGTGTATTATTCTAGGTGCATAGGCTTCTTGAAGGTGTATTGGGTTCTGCATATCTAGGTAATGGGTTCGGCATGCTGCTGTGAGATCTGGGAGAAGGATATACCAATGGTTTATAACCGTTGGTATACAGTTAAAATAAATTTTAATACTATACCAATGGTTTATAAATGTTGGTATAGGGGTGAAAGGTATACCTACGGTTACAAAACCGTTGGTATATCAAAGGACTTCTGCATTTTACCAACAGTTTTGTGCAACTATTGGGAAAAAACTATACCAACGGTTCAAAACCCATTGGTCAAAAACTGAATTCTTTGTAAACCAATGGTTTCAAAACGTTAGTATATATTTTTTCCAATGGTTCTAGGTAATCATTGAGAAGCTGCGATTTTTTTCATCATATACAAATGGTTATTTAGAAATTATTGGTATGTATCTATCCCTACGCTGGACTTACCAACGATTTTCCAAATCATTGGTATATTGTATAGAAACATTTTTCCCTTCAATACCAATGGTTTTAAACTGTTGGTATAGTTTAAATTTCTAGTAATCCTTGTTGTCTCTTTTTCCTTAGCATATCCTTCTCTTCACCCTCTATCTTCTCTTCTTCACGATTCATTTTCACAAAATTATCAGAATTCAAAAGTTCATTCTTTCTCAACTCTGGTGGTCTTGTTTAGGGATCAATGGTGTTTGGTGGTGAGATTTATTTTCCAATTCTTGTTGTTATCATGATAACATTCTATTTTGGGTTTAGGATTGTCTGAGAAGGATGTTTCCTTAGATTGTTTTTCAGGATTTCCAAAAAACATCCCACCTGGTTTTCCAGCTTGTCAACCTTATCTGCTTTGTCAACATACTTGGATTGTAGTTGTTCCAAAGAAGGTTGTGTTCTGTTGGATGGTTGATCGTAGGGTCTTGGGATAGTGGGAGGTTGGTGGTGTGAAGGCTGGTTAGAATATTGCTTTTTTTGAAATCGTGGTGGATTTTTGAATTTTTTCTATAACGGGGGTTGGTTTTTGAGCTAGTTTTGGTTCGAGGGTCTAGCTTGATTTTGCTGATTTCCAAACCCATATTGAACATGGTTATGCTCTATCCATCCTTGATTTTATTGATACTGCTTGGGTAGAATGGTTTCTACACAAGTTTTCATTCCATGTATTTCATCCCATAGGTCAGTGAAATGATCAGGTGATGAGCATAAACCACATACCTTTCCAGGTGCTTGTTGGTCACCCACATGTTTCAAAGCCATCTTTCTCACCAAATTGTTCACCTTCTCAATCCTGGATTCTATTAAGGGCTATGGATGATAATTTCATACCCCATGAATACCTCGTGAATCAGTACCTCTTGTTCCAAATTGTTGCGAGTTTAGGGAAATCTTCTCAATCAAGCCCTTGGCTTCATCAAAAGACATGTTAATCAATGCACCTCAATATGATGCATCAAAAAGGAATCTTTCATTGTCTAGAAACCCTTGATAGAAGAAGATAAGAAAGTGATGTTCCTCAATTTCTTGATGTGAGAATTTGTCACATAACTTTTTAGATCATTCCCAATACCCATAAAGGGTTTCTCCAAATGACTATCTGATAGAATAGATATCTTTTCTAATGGTTGTACTTCTATAGGTGGGGAATAATATTTTCATGAATCATCTAACTGAGTCATTAAAATCATAAAATTCTCTAGGTTGTAGAGAATACCACCATTATTTGGAAGTTTCTTCCAATGAAAATCGTAGTTCCTTTGAATTTATTTGTTCCTCACCTACTCCACGGGGTTTGAAGGTTGAGAAGATATGTCTGAACTCTTTAATATGTTTGTTGGGATATGCACCTATCAGCCATAAGACTTTGTAAGAAATGTAATCATCTTATGTTTCATCTCAAAATAATTTTTTAATACTGGAATGAAAAGTTTATTATTTGGCTTAAGGAATTGTGGGGCACATCAGTCTCTAAGGGTTGGGTTTTTATTTCTATCCATAGTGATAGGCTCAAAGTGAATACTTTAAGTTTCACTTGAGTCTTCAATAGAAATTTCCTAAAATTATAATTAAAAATTAAGGTTTCTAAGTATATTCAACAAGGTTATTTCAATTTTAGGATCAAATAGGGAAAGTTTCAGTGTTTGAAGTTCTATTCATGCAATTTTTAAGATAAAATAATAAAATAGAATAGAAAAAAAATGCTTGCACTACCTCCCTGAAAATGGAGCAAAGTTTTGACATGTTCATGTCATGGGGTGTTACAAAAATAGATATTACCAAATTCAAAATTTAGTACAGTGGTTACCCTAGGTTATATCCAGATATTAATGCACAACAATTACATTGGTCACTAAAATTTGACAAATAATAAGAATTGTTTTTGAAATGTATTTAGTTTTAAAAGAAATAAAGAAATTAAAATTTAGTTTGAACATTAATGTATTAAGAGAGTGATGAGGTTATGGAAGCATCAACTTTTGAAATGTCATCATAGTCATAAAGATCATTCCCCCTCCCTTCTTATTCAATGAAAAATAAAAGACTCCTCAATGGAGTTATCCATTACCCTTGGTTAAAGAAATAATTAAAACTCACTTCTATGTGCATGGGAGTTCATAAACAATTCCTAAACAAAAAAGGAAAGTCCCAATAGGGTACTGTTTCTCTTTATAAATATAGAAAAAGAACAATAGTTGCACAAAAGTGCCAATAATCATTGGACACTCACCACCTAACACAATATTCCCAATCGAGACAAATTTCACTAGGTAGAGGGAGATCAAAAGTCTTAAACCAAATAATTAATACAAAAAATACCCAAAACATGATCACATTAAAAAAAATGGGAAACTATAATAATAGAAATCATTAAAAACAAAATTATTGTTTTACATTCAAGCACAATACTCTGACATTACAAAAGTAAAACTCCCCCTTCCCCAATCACTCAATGGTTTTACACCTCCATGTGAAGGGTAATAGAGTTAAAAGGAGAAGAAAGGAGTATAACGGAACTAAGAAAAAAGAAAAGGGAAAATAAAAATCAAATCAAGTTTCCAATCCTCCACATCAACCCCTCTTTCACCTTCTTCAACTCATTTGAATGGAAGTGGAAACTCGTATAAATAGGGTAGAGTGGTAGAAAAATTTCACTCCAGAATCATTAAAAAACGTTTGAGTGTTTTTAGCATATTAAATGGAATAATCGTGGAAACAAGTCTTCATGAAAGTTATTCCCTATCACTTTTTCATGCACACAAAAAATCTCAAATTATTTAGACAAGCTTCCAAAGGGTTATTCTAGAATAAATGATGAAGAATTTTTCTTCCCAAGGATACTCTTCAATGTTTTCCTTCTGGATGCTTTAAAAGGAAGAATTAGTTACATAATTTCTTCATAAATATTAATTTTCAAATGAATCGTGGAGTCCTATTTCTATTATAGTAGTAATCACTATATTTGGAGTTACATAGACCGAGATATATATCATTAATTCAAGTGGGTTCCATTCTGTATTCCAGAAAAACAAATTCCATTTTCTTAATTGTTTTGGGCCATTGTGTGTAGAATTAGATTGGGTTCCAGAATTAAAAGTTTAATCCAAAGAACAAGGAAATTCTAAAAAATAATCACTCAATTTGGATCAAAATTTTTTTAGTTATGCCTAAAAAACATAAGCTCTCGAAAACTATCTATTTTCTATAATTAACCAATCTTCACAATTAAGACCATAATTCACCAAAAACACCAAAATGATACAAATAATATCAAATTTATTAATTGGAAGGGGTTAAATCATTGAAAAACACATCAAAAATAATGAAAATATTGTCTTTATAAATACATTAATACACCCCTAGGGTATTTTCCCTAGTGTGGGACTGACATGTAGTATTAGATTCAAAATTTGGTATCTATGGAATTCTTCTCTTTTGAAAGTTATCATAGTAGAAAATCATTATTGTATTATGATATTTTTTTGTTGAAGTAATTTTTAACTATAGAATAATAATATTCCACACTACTTATGATATTTATTCATGGATGTTTATAAATTTTTAATTCATTTAATTTTAGTCAACATGGATAAGGGAGATTTATTGGAGGGTGATTGTAAAGAGTTTGATGTTTACACCAAAGGAATGAATGTCTTGGGGGTATTATCAAATTCTATCAACATGAATGTGTTTTGTTGTAAATCCTCACATTTAATGTGGTAATAGTTACACATCATGTATTTTCAAAACTAAAAGGTACTTGAATAAAATATAATGTTCTATGGAAAATGTATGAGGATCTAAGGATGGAGCTAAATGAATTCATAGGTGAATTTTTTTAACGGGTGAATGAGATTATATAGGAAATGTGAGGAATAGGTGAAATTATTTATGTTTTCATAATTATGTAGAGAATTTTGAGAATATTTACGACCAAATTAAATCAAACTATTTCAGTTCATGAGGATAAGAAATAAAAAGAGATGAAATTAGATATTATTTATAGATCTCTAGGTTCCTATTTAATTAGGAATAATGAAAATTATTCTTTTGAAAAAATAAAAAATCTTTAAATGTTACATTCAAGATAAGTAATAATCTCTCGGTGGATGTTGATCCTAAAGAAAGGAATGTCTGCGGAGTTATTTAATTCATTTCCTCAAATTTGAAAAGGAGAAAACAAAAGTTCAAAGGAAACATCTACTCATATTATTTTGGTGTAGAAATTTTGGAAACCTCACTAATAACTGTCTAAAGAATTTTAAAGATGATGAAGACAATGATAAAGTACCAATAAAAAAATCACTAAATAATTTTAAATCTAAGAGGAATTTCAATTATAATTTATTCAAAAATAAATAATTTCATTCATAATAAGATAATATCCTTGAATGATAACAATTAAATGAATTCATGGACTGAAATGAATTTGATTATGAAGTTATTGTGGATGTTATAGATAAATTTCATATAGAATAAGATAACGATGATGAAAAAGAAAATGTTGAATAAAGATTTGACCAAAATGAAAAGATAGTGGATACAATTAACAAGATATACGTTTGGAGAGACAAAAAAAGAAATCCAATAGAGTGATTCAAAACACCAAAATCTACATGTAACACTAAGAAGAAGAGAAGTCTGAGTTGAAGTTGGAAATCGAAAAGATCAAATATCTAGAGAGAACTATTGGGAAAGGTTATTGATTACAAGATTCTAATAGAATAGAATACTTTGGTTATCTATGTTATGACTTAAACAATGAAATATAGATTCAAATGTATTGAAGATATTATGGGAGAAATCACTATTCTATGGAAAAAATTAAAGAACAGTAGAGACACTAGATTCTTGCCTTGACATCAATAAATAAAATCAAATGAGATAAAAAAAGAGGAAGGATAAGTATAGAGGTAACGAGAGATATTTAGGGGTTTTCTATATAAAAAAAGATACATCAAAATAAAAACCTAGTATGGGTATTGAACATAAGTTAAAGGTAATGTTAGTTAATTCAAATCGAAAAACACAACTCCAAAGTTAAAGGTTGATTCCAGTGTGACTCATAATCAAAAAACTTAAAAAAAAAACCCAAAATACCACCAGTTTTGTAGTAAAGATAAACAATATTACACGAAAAATAAATCCTTATTATGGAGTAAAGATGATACATTCATGAAATGTGTGTCCCATATCGAAGAGGCATTAGAGGGAATAATTGAAATGATGGTATACAAGAAAATTTCAACATTCCAAGTATGTTTTATATGGATATGGCTTCTTGTGTAATGTATAGGTATATATGTCCTCATATTTTTCATTAATAATGTAGAGATATATACCAATGGATATCCATAGTTTCCATACACAATATTTTGAGGAATCCTCAAGTGGGATAAGAATCAAAAATAAATTTCCCACATTTCAATATGAGTTTGGTCCATCATATTCAAAGGATAATCAAACATATCAATTATCACCAATTGTGAAGTCAAATACAAGGATCAAAAATAAAAAAACTAAGAAGACAGCGGTTTAAAATATTTCCCAAAAAGTAATAGATCATTCCAAAGTGTTGATCTTTGGTTGTGGATTCACTTCACATATGAAAATAAATAAGGATATTGTAAAATACATCAAGTATGGAAAAGAATGTGTCATAATATTTGTAAAAAATGAAGGGATAAATATAATTGGCTCGAGGAAATCCAAAATTGGAGGAAAATATATGAGATGTGAAAATGTCTTGGTTGTTGTAGTACATGGATAGAACTTGTTAATTACAAATCAACTGCATGTATCAGTAAAAAAGAATAAATATTTCATAAAAATATTATATCATCATGGGAAAGGAAGGTGCAGTTGTAATGTAGGGGAAGCACACAAAGGGGATTCTCAACCATATTTGGGGAGAATATGATATATGATTTCAATCTGTAGAAGAATAAAATAAGTTTCGATATAAAATTGTTTTCCATTTGAGCCATAAAAAATAGAATATTTTATGATGAGTAATGAAACTCGTGATATCTAAAGCTTATCATGAAATTGTAATCACACATTCAATATTGTTCAAATGGGAAATATTATTCATAGGTGTTACAAGATGATGCATAATAAGTCACAAATCTTTCTAAAAGTGGTGAAAATTGACGTGGGAGGGCCTATATAACTATGATCCAATGCTAGAATGAGTTACTATATTTTATTCAATGGTTATTTCAATAACATGGAATGGTTTATAGTGATTAACCACTATTATGATTTGTTAAATTTCATTATTATGTATTAGTGGAATGTTCAAAAGATGATAGGGTAAAAAATTATAAAATTATAGATTGATAATGGAGAAAAATTATCAATAATATAGTGGAGTATTATCTTAATAATCACGGGATAAGACACCAAGTATTGGTATTAATAACTCTAAAAATTGTTAGGTTGAATATAGAAACTAGATAATAAATAACATGGCCAGGGTGTTTCTTATTTGTAAAGATATAACAGAATAGTTTTAAATATAAGCATTCCTAACATTGTTCTATATTAATAATAAAAAATCATGGAGAAGGTAATTCACCATATGGTATGTTGAAAATTAAGAATACATTTTTAAATACTTTATATTATTTAGAATTAATTGATTTATCCAAAGTAAAAAGAATCATAGGATGTTTGAATCACATGGAGATAAGCGATTTTACTAGGATACTCATCCAAGAGAAGTGTATACAAGTATCTTAACAAAAGACTTGGAAGGATTATCAAATTTCAATATGTCACAATGATAAAAAGATAAAATCATCTTCAGAAACAATAGTGATAAACATTTTGATGAATGTGAAAATGAGTTGGATATCTTGGGGGAGAGAACAAGGGGTAGTTTTGATTTTGAATAAGGAATTGATCAAGTGCGTAATTATGTTTTATTAGTATTTTTATAGAAGATAAGAATAAAAGATGAAATTTATGAGTATAATACCATTATTGATCGAATGGGTCTTGTGTTGACAAGGAGAATGAGGTATTTAAAGAAAAAATAACTCTTATCTTATGTAGATAAAAGGCTCTTTGAATAATATTCTGAGTATGGGAATTGGGTTAAGGTGATTCATGAAGATCTTTAACAAATGTAAAATAATTATACATGGGATATAGTTTCAAAGATAGAGAATAATAACATCATCAAGACCAAATGGGTTTTTCATAATTAACTAAATGAAGAAGGAAATTATAATTTAAATAAGGAATAACATATTTGAAAGGTATACACCTATATATAAGGTATAAATGTAGATCAAATAATTTCTCTTATATCTAGATTAGAAATAGTTTGATTATTTTTGTTCATAGTAGTGATAAAGAGGTTACCTTTTTTCCATATTGATATTAAATTATAATTACTTAATCTATTTACTAAATAAGAGATATACATTGAGAAACCTTATGGTGTTCTTATCCATAAAGATGAAAAAAAAAGTATTAGAGATGAAGAATTCCTTTTAGGGTTGAATCAATCACCAAGAGCATGGTATTATTGAAAACATAAATAATTAAAAAATCTTGGTTTTTAGTGAGGTTAAGTTTATCATATTATCTATATCAAAAAGAAGAGCGGTCATGGGATTTTTATGGAACTGTATGTTTAAGACAAAATATTTTTTAGATCTAAAAATTCATAAGTTCAAAAGGTTCTAGAATTCATGAAATAAAAATTCAAAATGTTAATGATTAGAGAGTTTATATTTTTCCATGGATTAGAGTAGATATAAGGAAGGCTTGGAAAATCTCACAATCCAAATATACCATGGTTGTTATAAAACTATTTATAATAAAGGATTCCAAGGAAATTAAATCACCATTTTTTACTAAATTGATGTTTAAAAGTGATTATGATAAAAAAATCAATATAATTGATTATAGTCGTATAATTAGGAAAGTATTATACTTAATTGAGATAATACATGGAATTTGTTTTCAATTTTCAAGTAATAAGTTTCTAGAAATTGTTTTTTCAATTTTCAATATCATTATTTTTCTATTCAATTAACGATTTAAATTACTTTTAGGGAAGCTTAAGAATAGATTTTTTTGGACCCTTCATAGTGGTAGAAATGAATCCTAACAGAGATGTGATTATTTATAGAGAGGATAGAAACATATTCAATGTGAATAATCATAGGATAAATTTAAAATTTGAAATAGGAAAGGTGGAAAATCAATTATTTTACAAATGGAATATCGAAGAGTTGAAAATCAATTATTTTACCCACTAAGTGTGTTACTTTCATTTTTTAACTTGGATAAAAATACTGATTAAACAACTTCAGAAAACATACATTGCACAATAGATGATACAAAGAAACGGGAGTATTCTACTAACCCTATATCTTTTATTTAAAATTAATAATTATGCATATTTTAATTATCTATATTAAATAATATTATATTTTGAAGAAAAAATAAGTGTTCAGAGTGTGTTTAGTGAAAAAATTTAGAATCATACTTGATAATTTTTTTCATCAATTATATAAGTTATAGATCACTTTTAAATAAATTAATCTATTGTCTATGAACTTATTTAGTGAAGTTTATAATTAAATACTCAAGGGGATTATAATCTGATCTATACACATGGAAATTTAAAGTTCAATTTGGGTGAATATTTTGTTATATTGGAAAACCCCTCAATGATCCAACTTAAAATATGATTATATAAGCTCTTTGAAATTAGATTAAAATGGTTACCCATGATCCCACTTTAAATTTATAAGATTATTAGGCACATAGTGTGTGACTGAATAATAAAAGGCATGAATAAGGTTGAAATTAATTTCAAGGAGTGGGATTCCCTCACCCTGCTTCCATCCCCTGACTAATTCAATTAGTCATGGGGGATGCCTACTATGAAGGATACTTCAGATTCTAAATATTTTTTCCTAATAAATAAATGAAATCACGTACCATATCTCATTATAATATAAAAAACAATGAGTGTTCCTACTTCTCAAAATAAGTAGATAGTAAATGGAATATTTAACCCAAATGAGAAGGAAAAAATATACTAATAATATTTTCACTTAATTTATATTAACAAACTAAGCCAACAAGTAGATTAAAAGAAACTTTAAGGAGAATAATTTTTGAAAGTATTTCATGTTGTAGAAATAATTTAATGAAAATATATTCATTTAAACACTCAATGAATCTGGGATAAAACTTTAGATGGTTTTAATTCTTATTTAAACTTGTTAAAAGAAAATACTTGGGGAAAATAAATCATCCAAGTGTGTGGGAATGTACATTGGAAAATGTGTCTCTTGTTTTTATTTGTTTTTATTTTTTATTTTATGTGCTTTTATTTAATTTTTTTATATTATATAGTAATTTGTAGAATTTTTTTAGATCTGTAAATAAGATCTTAGTTTTATATATACATGTATATATTTTCATTGTTTCGTGATAAATTTTGATTGTTCATATTTTTAAGGTGAATCAGAACATTTTGGAAGTGTTTTGATACAAAAAATATACGACATATGAGAACCTTCAAAGATGAAACATGTGTAAGGATAAATAAAAGGATGTAAAAGTTATATAGGCGTGAAAATTTGGTCTTAAGTTGATATTGAGGTAAAAAAAATTGAACATTAAGATGTATCCTCTAATAAGTATAGTCCCAGATCTTATGTTGAGAAGGAATAAATTTTACATCATATTGTTGTAGATAATCAAGAAAATATATTAAGAACAATGTATTCCAAGGTCAAAACATGATATTTTGTTGTTGATCTAACATAGTCCAACGATCATCACCAATAGACAATGTCATCTAATCAATACCCATTTCATCAAATTAATATTACTATGACATCCACCATGTTGAAAGAGGAAAACACTTGATGTCTCATTGCTTCCAATGAATTCTCAGAAAACCCAACATAAAATAAGTCTGAAATCCAACATATCATGGGATTACACTACAAGATACAAACTCAAGACGATACCCTCTCTATTTCCAAACTCTACATCTAAGAATACCATAATCCAGAAGGTTGAGATTACTTTTCCAATCTATTGTGACCCGCATCACATCCCAAGGATATTCCCAAACTAATATGACACCCATAATTTCATGAGATTAAATCAAAATTCCTATGTAATTTCAAGAATAAATATAGGTTAAAACCATATTCCATTTAATCCCTATGAACAAGTTAAAGAATAAATTTTCTATACACATAATGATGGTATTCAATGAAGAATTTGTTGATTCAACTTCACTATTAGGGCTCACATTACATAATTTTTTGTAAGTCAGCCAATGAATCTTCAAAAGTACACTTGAAGTTTTTGTTCGGTCCCAAATAACTAAAAACTACTCAAAACACTTAATAAGGAATAAAATAAATGACATTGAGCATTAGGGGACATTGATCTATGAAGACTCCACGTGGAGCACATGCATGGGTTGTGGGGACCAGAGGAATCTTCATACAAACCTGTCTAATAAATTCAAGTAATCCTAAATCAAATGGATAGATAACACTTGATCCTATAATAGGAGTAGAAAAAAATGTGATAAAGGAGAGTGTATCTTTACTCAAGTGAATACAAGTTTTAGCTATGTATAATAATCTTAGTACTCAATATACATAATAAATTATCATTGTTGGGGTTAATGAGTACATAATAAAGATTCTATACACATAATAGAGATTCAACAGTCAAAGTGGAACTTTAACATTAATAAGTTTAGAGGATAGGGATATTTAAAATCCTGGAGATTCATATATTCGAGAAATTTGAATCAATAATAACTATTGAGCTTATTATTCTCATTTTGTTTAGATTATATAGAATTATTATCTATGGATACGCACCTAGCGAGGCTTGGGAGAAATGTACCTATATATTGTGGTTAAATGTGTTGATGCTCCTTTTTTTCATCACAGAGTCTAAACGAAATAAAAAAGGGAAATACCTCAAACAAATAAGATTCATCCTTTGAAAAAACATCAAAAAAATAGAAAGGGATGAACAAGGAGAACATTCCCCAGAGGCCACGCAAGTTCCAGCAGGTCGCGAAAGTACACTTACGCGCCTCCTAGTGGTCACGCAGGTGACTTGCGTGCCCCCTTTGAAAACCGCCCAGGGTCTTCTCCAGCCTATAAATACCCCCGGTGGGCCCCCCATTGGAGGAGGATTTTTTTCAGAATTCATATACAGAGCTCTGAACGCCTAAGTCTCTTCTTCAAGTCTTCCAAACACTTCTAAGGTAATTCTTTACCTAGAATGGAAGGTCTAAACAAGAGGAGTAAGTTCTAAGTGTTATAATTCACTAACACTTGCGCGCCTAAGTGTTTTACCCTTAAAGGAAATGGACACACTTCCACGCCTCCTTACCTACTCATTAAAACTTGTGCTCCACTCTTCTGGAAGTACCTCGGGATAATTCTAAGGGTTTTGGTCAAGGATCTCCCAAGTATTACCTTATTGGTTAACCGTCGCCCAAGTATATAGGTGTCGCGCAAGTATAATTGTGTGACCAAGACTTTCACGCCCATACATTACTTGCGCGAACCCCCAGGACTTGTGCGCCCTTCTATTTTTGGGTTACCTTCCTTCCCATTTCACCTCTCTTATCCCATTCCACCTCTCCTATTAAAGATTCAATCTTCAAGACACTCTTCAAAGCCATTCATGGCATGTTTTCTTGATTTAATTCCTTATCTAAAAAGAATTCTGTGGAATATCTCTCAAAACCTAGTTATTTACACATCTTTATGTCACTAAAGTTATATATTTCATTCATTCAACCTCGTCCTTTAAGATCAGAGAACCCTAAACTGGGCTTCCTTTTCAAGAGTAAGCCCCAGTAATAATTTCCCTTAACCTGGGCCTCCTTTTCAAGAGTAAGACCCAGTCTTAATTTCTCTTAAACAGTCTTCATTTACTTTTGATTTGAGTTTCCTTTTCACGAGTAAAATCCAATCATAATTCCCCTCCTAATGTGGGCATCTTTCTCAGGGGTAAGCCCCAAGTTAGAGTATCCAAATCTCCATAAAGTACATATACCTTTATGGACCATGTTTCCAGGTTTCTACGCTGAAGTAAATCCTAATCATCATTTATCTGGGAAGTCATACATACATAAGCCCCACATTATTGCTCATGATTTCATTTTTCATGGCACAATTGTCTGGTTTTACCAATACCTCTTGTTTCTCACACCGAGCATGACTCACATGAGCTTAGAGTGTAAAAGTAATTATGACATCTTTCTTTGAGCCATAAATCATACATAAACCTCATACTACCTTACTCGAACTACGTGGGTTCTGATTCCTTATTTAAAATAGGATACGTAGGTAGCCCATCTATGGGTGTGATCCCAACTCTAAAATAATCTATGTCCTTCTGAATGACAATAAACTTCAACTGCCCTGCTGAGTGGCCTTAAAACTAGCATGGTTATCATAACAACCAAAATACTTCTATATAATGTATTAAATGATACCATTGACTCAGAATCTCTAAAAAATACATATGATTCTCTATCGATGAAGAACCTCTAATACATATAAAAGATTCTCTAAATTTCATACATATTTATCATTCATTGGCAGATCTAAAGGAAAGCTCATTTTAATACTTGGTAATGTAATAAGGATTCACGAACATAACTTAAATCTTTAAAGAGAGTCCCGGATTAGACAATAATTCCCCTCAACAAGTTGTGATGAGTCCGACCTCCCATCCTCTCGACCAATGAAAATTCCTAAGCCTCATCAGTGCATAACTAATGTGTGCATGCCTTTGGAAAGTAGGTCCAAATGAATATGGAATCATTGGATGTTTCCAGTTCTATGAACAAACCCGTTAGAATCCCCTTGTAATGTTTGAACCTTAAACCAATGAGGTCATACCCAATTCTAGAGGGAAACAAAAAATGGTGAACCTGACGTGAATCCTTAACCAAGTTAAAATGATAGTTTACCTACATGTTAGGCCCCTATTTAAAAATCAATGAGAGGGCCAACAAGACAATCAATAACATATGTGTTCATACAAAAGATGAAGTGGTTGGACTTATCTTGATTACGTCTGTTATATAAAATAGTCACTCTTTTCCAAGATCTTCTACATTATGAGAATGGATTCTCTCAAGTTCACACCCGTGAATACTTCTGCTGTGAATGCCTCTACTGCAACTCATACAGGATCATCATCCGCTATGAGGATGATATCACCTACTCAGTGTCTCCAACACTGGGTATAAAATGCACTGGTTAAGGAGTACCATCAACACGGTACCATTCCAACTCTGGAGGCTGCTCGACCAGCCCTCCAAGTCAATAATTTACTCTGGTCGTCCGGACAGCAACGACCAGCGATCAAGAAGTAGGTGGTGCCAACCACCGTTTTCAACCTTTTCGGGTCATTATCCCCGGAACGCAATCACCAGTACCTTCCATATTCTAGGGAGGTGAATGAGCAGGCCCCTCATGGCCTTAATTCAAGGAGACCGGAGTCCTTCCTGAGGGCTCCCATCAACAGTCACCGCTAGACTCGTGCGGCAGTGCGCCCTCAACATGATGAGGGTGTCATCTCCAGGCATTCGTCTTAGGTTCCTCGAACCCGAGCAGGCAAGACGAATCTCCAAAGGTGAAATCCGGTCAACAGTGAGAAGGTTCTCATCTTTTCCATCTCCGGAGAAGTCCACCAACCTAACTTGGTGGAAAGAAACGAGCAGGCACATACACCCGTCCGTTTTAATTCCATTATCCAGCAGACTCGTCTGGCAGCAGCGCGCCAATCCCGCCAGGCAATTCTGGCGGAGTAATATAGACAGGAACATACCCCTGTTTACACTCATCAATCCTGCCAGAATCCTCGTCTGTTAGTGTTGAAGGATGTTCGTCTACCACATTTGGTGGAGTGCAATCAGCAGGCACATACAGCTGCTAGTATTGATCAAGACTACCAATAGTCTCATTTGGTAGTACCAGGAGAGGTCAGTCGGAAAGCTCTGGTGACAAACAGGAGGCAGACCTAATTCGCTGCCCCCACACTTGAGTACTGTCAGGATTCACTGACAAGAAAAGGAGGACAGGAGCAGGAACACACACCTACTCCAAGAACGGAATGGACGTATATCCTCGTTCCGGCAGCTGAAGTCACCAAGGACATTCTGTGAATGGTGAAAGAGCAGAAGAAAAATCCCTGCTCATATTCTGAATGTCTGCCAGGATATTATAACAGCTTCAGTAGAATCTCAGGGAGAGACACATAAATCTATCCCTACCAGTGGAGTGACTCATCAACAGATCACTCCAAAGCAGATACATACCTCTATTCCAGTCGAAGAGGGTTTTGGGCCGTACTCCCCCATAACATACGAACAAACAAGTCAGGCACATACAACTGATTTGAGTAGATATCGTCAACCTAACATGGCCATCTCTCCTGATCAGGCAAATACACCTGCTCAGAGTAGCCATTTTTTTCAACAAGTGGTTTCCAAGGTGAGTAAGAAGGCGTCTAAGAAGAAGACTCGCCCAGCACAGTCAAGAAATCAAGATCCAATCTGTAATAAGGCCTTGCTCGATGCTGGAGTTCTTGAAGCCCTTAGATAGTTATCTGTTAGAATTAAAGATTCTACTCCCTCAATTCCCAATAGTGGGAACATTAATTCTGAAGGTATATAACAGACACTTCCTCATGAAGGCTTGCTTCATGACAGTTCGGTCGATCTTGAAATTTCATCTTCAGATGAGAGCTACAATAACCGTCTGTGTGGCCAAAAGACCAAGGAGCAAGAGATCTCATATTTTGTTGTAACACACCATAGTGGTCCTCCCCATGATGATGAATTTCACTATGAAAGTCCTCTCTGCAGTAGTGATGCACATTGCCCAGAAAATTCTCCAGTGGACAATGTAGTGTCGATAAATCCCTCTTTTCTTGAGGAACTTGAAATTCGAAACCAGTCATGTCTGATGCTTTACCATCAGCAAGTGAAATACTTTCTCAATCAGAAGAGAGCCTAGTGCATAGGTCATTTTCCGAACCACCCCTGGGTCATTTATATTCTAGTTTGATCAGTAGATTATCTACCAATCCTGTTGAATCCGATTAACCAACAAGGAAGCACCATCTCTGGTCAAATCAGGTAAAAGAATATTCATTGAATGATAAAGAGGAAGTGCTGAATATGAGAAAACAACTGGCGAAAGGTGAAGTGCTAGTCATGTTTTGGCCCTTGGCTGACTCTCAGTATGACATTCCAAAAGTGTTGACGGATGACTGTATTCAAGATATTCGTCCCAACATATGGAATACTCTTTTTCAGTTGAAAAAAAAATATTATCTTATGATGAATATGAAAATCATTTCAAGAAAATAGAAGGGTTACACCGTCAAATTGACTTGTCATCTCTATCAGTCTCTCGATATCCGAAGGCTGAAAGGAAGCAGAGAGCCCTTCAGCGTTCATGCCTTGGTGCATTAAAGAGATTGCGCCAGTTAATTGTCAATGCCCCATCTGGTATTCATATCATAGGATGGGGTGCTCATGGAGCACTACATTTCACTATTCTCTCCAGTCAGCAAAGCCCACCGAAAATGGTTTCATGCAATGTTATTGCCCATGGTCGGCCATAGTCAATGGGTTTTGTTTGTAATCAAAAGCTTTACCAAGAACAGGCTTCTACTAGTTCCTCTCAAAATCAAGAATACAGAGAACAAGTTGTTGAATTAATCCTGCATCAAGAGAAAAAGAATATTGAACAGGCCTCTCGTATGGAGAAATCATATCATAAATTTACAGAAATTTCAGAAATCATCCAGCGTTCATATGAGCTAGGTGATAAAAGTGGATATAGGTTGAAGCATCCAGCTAATTTCTGGACTAAAGTCCGCAAAATCAGGGGAGATTTTAAGAAAGTCTCGGGCATAGCATGTCAATAGCCACCCCATCTTTACATACTAGGGACTATTTTAAACCAACCCTCGAAATCAACAAATAGGATTCAAGGAGTTCAGCGGGAATAGCAGGAACAGCCCCAGTCCACCGGACTGGGGACTTTTTCAAACCCTCAATCCCTCCTTCAGAGAAAGTCAGTCTTCTCTCGATTGGGGAAGAAGCCCCAAGAGGAACGAAGAACCAAGTTAACAAGAGATTCTCTCCAAATTACGGTTCGTCAAGAAGTTCCTGAGGGATCTAATCAACAAAAGGCAATGTCCCATCAAAGTCATGGAAGAAGCCAATATCACAGAAATTCCGATAGGATGGATGAAATGCATTATGAATCAATCAATGTCATCTATGCTGTTGTTGTTGATCCACCAGATGAGGTTCAATCAGAGGGATCAGATGAAGAGTTTCATGCTCAAGAAGTTGTATGCACAGACACAAATGAAGAAGGTGTGCGTACACGAAATCATAGGATTACTCAGAACCTAGGTAATCCTTCAAATAACCCACTTCTCCCTCTCCGAAAGGGATCCAACAGGGGGAAAGGAAAGAATCAGGTTACATACCCTTCTTCTAGAGAAGGACAATCTCTCTCATTAGAGAAAAGATTTGCAAAACAAGAGGAAGAAATGAAGGAATTAATGAGGATGAATACAGAACTACTTCAGGGTAGTCTTCCTCCTAAACGTGCTAGAGCCAGTCAGCCAAAGGAATTTGTTGTGTCTACTGATATGGATCAAGAATATCTTACTCTATCAGTACACCCTCACAGGTCTAATCCTACGGGTCAAGTGAAACAACAAACGGAAGTGCTTCCATTGGTTGCAGTACCAGCTGTTATACCTGTCCAAGCTCCAGTCATTGCACCTATTCCGGTCCAAGCTCAACCGAATGTTTCTCAAAATTTAATAACTACTATTGAGTCATTAACAGCTCGGTTGGAAGCTATGGAGGGAAAGGGTGCTCAAATTCAACCAGAAAAGAGAGCTTAACCTGAATGGGTTGATGCAATCCCTCAACCATCAAGTTTTGGAACCCTGTATTCCATATTTTCAATGGATCAGGTGATCCTGAATAGCATTTGATGCATTACGGGTCTTGTTACGATCTTATGATGGGAACTCCGGAATAGAAAGAAGCAATGAAACTCAGATGCTTCGTGCGAACTTTGCAAGGACCAGATTTTGTTTGGTATACAAGCTTGCAATCCCGGTCAATTACCGGATTGGAAGATCTCTATCAACGATTTCTTCTTCAATTCAGCTCAACTTTGCCAAAGACAACAGTTTTTTATCTTACAAACTAAAAGCACGGGGAAAATGAAAGGGTTTTAGATTTCATTGCTCGCTGTAAGGGGTTAACATATTCCCTAAGCTTATCACTCCCTAAAATAGAACTGTTTCCAATCTATGTGGAAAATCTGCGTGATGAATTATGCACATCGTTGATCCCTGTGAAATATATAGGAGGGTTTCGAGACGTTACATCAATTTCTCGGCAGATTGAAGATTCCCTTATATAGACTAAGGCTAAAACTCGGGTAATTCCATTAGCTCCATGAAGGAGAATGGGTAAAGCATAGACTTCTATAGTTATGCTTAAGGAAGCACTTGTACCTGCTTCTACTTCAAAACCTTTATCTTCCTGAAGGGCTCCACCTACTGAGTGTCAGCAAGAGAAGTCATTTCGTCAAGACGATCAAAGAGATCAAAGACGTAAATAGTTTGATGAGTTTAAGTGTAAAGTTTATTCTTTCCAAAATGAAAAAGTTCTTAGCTACTTCATTTTGGCTCTGGAAAATAATTTGGTTCAGTTTCCAAGGCCCAAAAGTCCAAACAAGGAAGGAGATGAAAATAGTCCCAATTATTTCCCCTTTCATAAAATGTTGGGGCATCCCATACAGGAGTGTTTTGTCTTCAAAGACCTCCTGAAAAAGATGGTCGACTCGGGAAAAGTCAAATTAAAAGGCTCTTCATCCTAGGTAGAATGTGTTACTGCTACAGATCCGGAGGAAGAAGGTGAGTGGTAAGAAGTCAAAAGAAAAAATGCACAGAAATATGATGATTTGATGGTCAGAAAAATGATCAACCGAACTCATGCAATTTTTCAAACGCAATTGAAGAAACCAATTGTATCATCTACTGTAAATTCCGTAGTTAAACCTCCATCACAATAAAAATACACAAAATGATAGCATAATTCAGGGAAGGAAGAAGAATCAGGAAAAGATGATTATGTGTCAAAGCCTAAGCTGTCTTTGTCTCTGGCAGATTTCATGCCATCTACTTTGAAGCTATGGGCAGCATCCCACCAGATGGCACAGCCTAAATTGGCTATTCAGGAAAAGTATTCATCATATAAAGAACTGATCTTCAGTTTTATTAATATGATTCACTTAACAGATCCTTATGCCAGTCGCAGTTTCAATTTCTATGAGCCTAAATTCCCTGTATCAAACTGAGGAATTAGAGGGAGTTCCAGGGTTCTTGGATACAGAGGAAGATGTGGATATCCTGGAAGCCACTATTCCAATTCTACTCATCTTAGAATTGTGTATGCAGTAGAAACTCGTGGCAGAGCCCTTCAGCGATCTCAACAAAAACAACCAAGTTCTTCCACCAATAGCAAATTCAGTCCTGGCATAGTTATTTTGGAGGACCAGTTGAGGATTCCACCTTCATCCTCTCAACAAGTAAATGGATCTAATCGGTCTAACCTTCCAAAGCCAGGAATATTTCCAACTCATATCCCGATACAAGATGCATCAACTTCCAACGCATAAACTTCAAAGGAACATGCTAAACCACGTGTTCCTGTTGGGAAACGCAGACCTCTAGATCAAAAGTATGATGCGTTAAAACACCTGGCCCAAGTACCGGCCAAGTTATCAATTCTGGATGATTTAAATCTGTCAAAAGATCTTCAGGAGGCACTCATCGAGGCTTTGTCAAGTCCTAAGAAGTTTGAAACTAAAATTGCTACAGCTGAATTCTACCACATAGAAAATAATCCTGCAGAATGCCATGCAGTGAAATATTTCACAGATGAAGATTAAGATGATGTCGTGCATGGGCATATTAGACCTTTGTACATATCTGGAAAGGTCAATGGTGTCGACATCCGAAGAGCTTTCATCGATAATGGTTCAGGAGTCAGCTGCATCCCCATTCGTACACTTCGTCGATTGGGCCTCGAGGAATATAATTTATATCCTTCTACTATGATGTTAGAAGGATATGATAAAAATGAACAAGAACCACTGGGCGAGATTACACTCAGAAATCAGTTTGGAGATCTTGTATCTAATTCAGATTTTATGGTTTTTGATCAAGACTAAGCTTTTAACATCTTGCTTGGAAGACCCTGGCTTCATCAACATGCGGCTATCCCTTCATCATACCATCAATGTCTCAAATATTGTTTTGATGGTCAAGTTGGGACATTTTATGGTGATAAGGCCTCGTTCAAGACAAGTGAATCTCAATACATTAAGGCATAATTCTATCACATGATTGGAAAGGAGAAATCCACAACCAAGGATATTACCAAAGTTAATGCTCCATATGGTTTGGAGAAGATTCCAGTAAATCCATTTGTGCATGTGAGTACAGATTATGTGTTTCCTATCAGTCAAATTGACAGTATAGACCAAAATCAGAATACTATTATGGAAAGATCCATAATGTCAATTACAGAAATTGAGTGAGACAACATGGGATAAATTGGTGATCCTCCAGGCAATAATGGAAGCTCAAATGGAGATGTCTTCATTTCATCTTCTGAAATCCAGAAAGTCTATACTTTTCCAACAATTCCAGAAGAAGTTATAGCAATACCAGAGGTGAACGATGATGTTGATTATAAATCCATCATCTTCTCTTTATTACCCAAGGGAGACCCTTCATCATCAATTGGGTCAGAAATGGAAGCTTCTTCTTCAAGATGTTCAAATTTTAACATATCTTCTAATCATGGAAATTCTGCTTCATCATCTATTATACAAGTAGAAATAGAAGAAATAACACATGTTGAAGAAGAAGAGGAATATCTTTGGGAATCTCCTCCAACATTTGAAGAGGGTATCTCTACCACTGTGGATGAACTCAGAGAAATCAATCTAGGTACAAAAGAAGATCCACGCCCCACTTTAATCAGTGCATCCATGACTCTTTAAGAACAAGAGATGTATATTTCCTTTTTATATAAAAATCGAGAAATATTTTCTTGGAACTATACAGAGATTCCCAGGCTTGATCCTAATGTTGCTACTCATCATTTGGGTTTACCAGAAGAACATAGAGGATTTAAGTAAGCCGCAAGAAGAACACACCCAACTTATGCTTCTAAAATTGAAGCTGAAGTGGATAAGCTTATCAAAGATAACTTCGTCAAAGAAGTTTCATATCCCAAGTGGATGGCTAATATTTTCCCTGTGAAGAAGAAGAACAGAAAAATTAGAGTTTTCGTCGATTTCAAAAATCTTAATTGACATTGTCCTAAGGATGATTTTCTAGTTCCGATTAGAGAACTTTTAATCAATGAAACAGCTGGCTATGAAGCACTTTCCATCATTGATGGATATTATGGATATAATCAAATTCGAATGGCTCCAAAAGATTAGGAATACACCGCCTTCAGATCCCCTCAGGGTGTGTTTGGCTATCGGGTAATGCCCTTTAGCTTAAAGAATGCTGGTGCAACATATCAGCGGGCCATGCATCGTATCTTCAAACCCTTTTTAGGGAAGTTTGTTGAATGTTATTTGGAAGATTTGGTGGTTAAATCCAAACAATGTTCTAATAACATGGGTGATTTAGAAGTCATATTCCGCAAGCTTCGACAACATAATTTGAATATGATCCCCTTAAAATGTGCTTTTGGGGCAACCTCAGCAAAATTTCTTGGCTTTGTTGTATGCCATCGTGGTATTGAAGTAGATCCTGAGAAGAACAATTCAATCCTTGGTATGTAACCTCCTCTAAATTTGAAATAATTAAGAGGACTTCAAGGAAACTTAGCCTATATTCGGCATTTCATCGCCAATTTGGCAGGCAAAATTATACCCTTCACCAAATTGATGAAGAAGGGAGTCACTTACCAGTGGACTGAAGAATGTCAAGAGGAATTCGATATTCTCAATAAATACTTCTTGATTCAACCAGTACTTATGCCACCTATTGATATAATTCCACTTATCCTCTATGTGACAGCCTTAGAGTGATCATTGGGTGCCTTTCTTGCTCAGAAGAATGATGCTGGGAATGAAAACAGCCTCTACTATCTCAGTCGAACTATGCTTGTAGTAGAAACCTGGTATTCAAATATTGAGAAGTGTGGCC
The DNA here is from genome assembly GCA_963277665.1 of Viscum album. Lineage (NCBI taxonomy): Eukaryota > Viridiplantae > Streptophyta > Magnoliopsida > Santalales > Viscaceae > Viscum > Viscum album. Next base: position 705,285,356 of record OY728145.1, read on the forward strand.
TGGAATTAATCTTTGCAGTTCATAAGTTGAGACACTACCGGCAACATGACGAGGTCCAATTGGTATCTCGCAATAACCCGCTCAAATTCATCCTTAGTCGTCCAATGCTTACAGGATGTCTAGAAAGGTGAGAATTTATTTTGCAGCAATTCGACATTCAGTATGTGTATCAAAATGCAATAAAGGGCCAAGCTCTGGCTGATTTCCATGTTGAACATCCTTCAGTAGAAGATACATATTCAGATATTGAACTCCCTGATGATGCAGTCTTCTCTATTCAGGATAGTCCTCAAGTATGGGAAATGTACTTTGATGGTGCTTCCAAAAGTCCAATAGGGAAGAAAATGGAATATCCTAAATTAAACAAGGTTGGATTAGGAGTTATTCTTATTTCCCTGGAAAAGGCAGTGTTACCTTATTCCTTCTTATTACGGGAAGTTGGTACCAATAATGAAGTAGAATATCAAGCCCTCATCGCATGATTAGAGTTGGCGCTTCAAGCACAAGTGAATCACTTAAAGGTGAAAGGTGATTCAGATCTAGTAATCAAACAAGTCAATGGGGATTATTCCATTAGAAAAGAAGAATTGATCCTTTTGTATGATTACATCAGAGAGTTAATGGAAGAATTTCCTACGGAACCAATATTTTCTTATGTCCCGCAATCACAAAATGCTCAAGCTGATGCACTGGATAATATAGCCACAGCTCTCGCAGATCTAAATTGTGACAAAACAACCATCAGTATTTCCCATCGTCGTACAATTTCACCTTATGTTCGAACTAGAACAGAGGAGATCAATGAAATTAGTCCCATTCCTGAACTGTATGGTCATACTACAGGATGGATGAAACCTATCAGGGAATACCTTCAAAATGGAACACATCCACCTGATAGAGCCAGGAAAGAACAAATCTGGTGACGTGTGGTCAATTTTACTCTTTATGATAGCCTAGATCACCTGGAACAAATTCTCTACAAGTGTGGTTTTGATGGAATTCTCTTCAGATGCATTGATGGTGAAGATACAATGGTTTTCATGAAAGAAGTGCATGCAGGATTCTGTGGTTCCCACCAGTCTGGACATAGACTGTCTTATCAAATTCGAAGGCTTGGGTACTTTTGGCCTTCAATGACACAAGACTGTGTTGATTTCACAAAGAAGCATCATTCATGCCAAGTACAAGCCAACTTCATTCATCAACCTCCAAAGTTGCTTCATACAGCTAAATACTCGCGGCTATTTGCCACCTGGGGAATGGATGTGGTGGGACCTTACACTTCAGCTACGGCCAAGCAGTTTAAGTATATTCTTACTGCTACTGACTTCTCTTCCAAATGGGAAGAGGCAATACCTCTCAAAGATGTTTGTTCTAAAAGAATTGTTAGCTTCATCAAGTCTAACATAATTACCTTATTTGGTGTCCCTCATACCATATTGATGGACAATGGCACCAACTTCTGTTCATCTGAGATGAAGAAGTTGTATCAAGAATACAACATCAAATCCCACCATTCATCTCGGTATCATGCAGCCGCCAATGGCCAGATAGAATCCTTCAACAAGACTCTTTCAAACATACTGCAAAGGATGGTGGATAAAGATAATAATTCATGGCCTAATAAACTCTTTCATGCTTTATGGTCTTATCGGACTACCACCCGCACTGCAATGCGGTCAACTCCATATTCGTTGGAATATGGAACAAAAGCAGTCTTGCCTATTGAAGTTCAACTACCCTTGCTCAGAGTAGCTATTTGCGATCAGTCATCTACATATGAACAATCTCAAAAGTGATTGGATGAATTGGAATGGTTGGATAAGAAAATATTGTGCACATTGCACCACTTGGAAGTTTATCAGAATCGAATAGAACGAGCTTTCAACAAAAAATTTCATCTTCGTTCATTCATTCAGGGAGAACTGGTATTGGTTCTCAGAACTCCAATGATACCAGGAATGAAACCTCCCAATCTTGAACCAAAATGGGAAGGACCTTATTCAATACATAATGTCTTCTCCAATGGATCATATTCATTAATATCAATGGATGGAGAACTCATCACTACTCCAACCAATGCCAGATTTCTGAAGAAGTATTTTGTATAAACACAAGATATACCAACAACGGTCTATACATATGACCATAAACTATTTGTATTACTTTCATCCCACATGACGTTAAACTGTGATGTCCTAACTACATGGTGCTAAACTGTACAGAAGTCTCTTATGTCCAGCAAGACATTAAACTGCACCATCTACGGTCCATACATATGACCTTAAACTATTTGTATTACTTTCGTCCCACACAACGTTAAACTGTGTTCCTTTCATCGTCATTTCTATATGACGTTAAACTATATAGCAATGGTACATGAATATGACCTTAAACTATTCTCACTTGAATCCAACATGACATTAAACTGTGAAAAAGTCCCTAATACGTCCAACATTACGTTAAATTGTGTCCTCTTTTGTCCTTATTTCATGACATTAAACTGCACAGTCCCCATTTTGTCCAAACATGACATTAAACTGTATTGTCCCCATCGTCCAAACTACATGACGCTAAACTATATAGAAATTCTATAATATGTCCTACATGACGGTAAACTGTATTTTTTCCTGCTACATGACACTAAATTGTGAAGCACCAATAGTCATAACTGCAAGTCTTTAAACTGCATAACCCCTTTATATGTCCTACATGACATTAAACTATGCATCGTTAAGGTTGTTGCTGCCTCTTGTTTCTCACAACGAGTATGAATCATGTGAGCATAGAGCAAACATCAACCATAACACCCTCTCTGGGCCGCTAACCATGCACAAGTCCCAACACCATTTTTTAGGTCGTTGTCCCCAAGAACAACTTGATCACTAATACATTCTTTAAGTGAACTACATGGACTTTGATCCTCACCTTCTAGGTGGGTACGCAGGTAACCTCCTATGGTTCAATCCCAAAACCAATCTCTTCACATCGGTTCACCTCCATCTCATACGATGTTGATTCGTGAAACCACCCCCAGAATCAATATCTTTACATTGGTTCACCTTCGTCTTTGCTATACAACATTAAACCATACAACACTTTGTCTTGTACGACAATAAACTACTATATTCTTTGATACCCTCACCTGAGAGGGAATCATTAGTTACACTGATTCTCAATCATGTTATATTCCAAATACTATGTACATACATGGCAATACATGAACATTTTATCTTAGGTTAAACCATCATTGCACTAAAGTCCCCTTTCACCCTTCACATGTACGAACCAAATCTATAAAGATGGTATTTATAGAAATACATGGGATTGATTCCCATCCTTATGGGATATGTAGGAATGTTCGAGTGTCCCTCGAATCCAGCCACAGGTCTTTGGGCCTAACCCCAAATTCCATTTTTAGTCCCTTTGCTGAAAAGTCCCCATGAAAACAAACATTGTGTAATTATTATAATGGTCTGATCTCTATGACCTTAAACTAAGATCTCCCATACTTTAGTCTCACACGACATTAAACTGTATTTCAAGAACTATGTATGGCTTGATTCTCATCCTTATGGGATACGTAGTGAATTCTAGTATTTCAATTCAAGACCCAGCCGCAATGTGATTATGGTTAACATTGATCTATTTATCTTTACATACATTGAACAATACCCATTTTTATGTGTCATAATCCTAACCTTAAATTTTTTTCAGATCTTCATAACCCATTTTTTCGGGCTTCTAATCACAAAATGTCGAAATTTTAAGAATTCTTATGCCTGACCATGTAGCACGTGCCCTTAGGTAGCCTTGCATAAACAGTCTACATAACAGACCTGTCAGCCAATAGATGCTATTAATTTGACTATGCATCCAATTCCCTTAGGCGGCCCTTCATAATTCAACCCCCTAACAGGTTTGTTAAATAATTTTAATTTCATTCTTTGGATGAAAACCTCCTTTTATCCTTAGTTGTCTTAACGATGATATGTAGACATTATTTACATATTTTTCTTATACTCTTTTTCATGATCTGAAAATATTCAAGTCTATAATTTATATTTTCCCTTCCCTACGTTTGGGTCAGACCATCATAGGAGTGAAAATCATCCGGTTCTTAAACAATCTTGTTTGGAAATATCTTCTCCATATTCAAGTACCTCTATTCATACAGCAAACTCTATGATTTGGAAAATTTTAATCTCCATAAACATCCACTGGATTTTTAGCAGTATAAAAGTAACTTTCTAAGAGTTCTTTTTCCTGACTATGCAGCACGTGCCATTAGGAGGCCTTGCATAAGTAGTCTACATAACAGACCTGTCATCCAATAGATGTTATTATTTGACTATGCATCCAATGCCTTAAGGTGGCCCTGCAAAATTCAACCCCCTAACAGGTTTGTTAAAAAATGGTAACTTCATTCTTGTGAAATACTTCTTCTAATGCCTTTCATTCCTTTTTCATATCATTCCTCAGATTCAAGGTTTCTTAAGTCATAGTTTACATTTTTTCCCTTCCATACTAGAATTTGGTATTATGTTTTCAAAATAATTATCAAGGAATTCAGTCAATTTTCAATCCATTTGGTCAAACCTATTTCAATCTTAAACATTAAAATTTTTATGTCTGACGTGCATGACTTTAAACTGCCCACAAAAGACAAGGAAAATCTAAATAAAAGCCAAGTTCCAGCTTACTAAAAATACATTTTTATTATTTAGGTAATATTGAGCAATTAAAATATTCAAATTTTGTAGGGTTATTTATAATAATCTTAGTAAAAAAATTAAACTATGCTTACTAGGCCCATTGGATTAGGAAAAAATCTAAAGCAGGTAGAAAAGGAAATACATGCACAAATGATCGTAGATGAAAAAGTTTTTCATTTGGTGTACATGATATTAGAAGGACATCCACATATTGGATTCTCTTATCTTTTCCATGAAATTACAAGAGGCTTTTAACATAAGTCTTCACTTGATGAACAACATCCCGATCTTCATCAGTGGCTAGTTGAAGCTCATGAACTCGACCAACTTCAATCTTTTCAGCCTAATGGAGTGCTTTCCTGGCATCTGCAATCGCTTTCATACCATTCGTTTGATCTCCCTCCAGTGAATTATTGAGTTGGTCAAGTTCCCCAGTAACAGGTTCTAACTGTTTCCGAAGGTTCATTTGCTGGACGACTTTATCATTGATATTATGCTTCAGCTCCTTCATCTTGGCAGCATAGTCAGCCTCAACTAGAGATACCATAGCCTCAAATTCACTAATATTGGCTGATAGCTTCACCCTGGTCAGATCTTCACGGCATTTTGGCTCCTGCTCTCTTCTTAAGATGACTTGTTTCACCACGGTATGGATCTCTTGATATCCAAAACCGCCAAGTCCTAGCATGACGAACAGGGACAAAAATCGAGGAATCTTTGATGACAGCTCTTCAAGAGGCACTTCATATAGGATTTTCCATATGTTGTTCCATGTCTTGCATCGTGAAAAGCTGAGAGCCATAAGCACCTCCGGGTCCGATTCGACATCATCATCACAGGGGGCATGTAATCTAGGATTAATGCACTTAAGGAAGTTCCATGTTCTGCTCCTTCCCCCCTGACCCTGGTTGCTTCGCCTTCTACTACTTTTTGGGTGGAAGTTGAGACTTCACCTCTAGATCTAGCCATTAAAGTTGATAGTTTTGGTTGATCAATTAAAAGTATGGTTAGTTTCATAGAATAGTGAAATTTGGTTGTCTATCTTGAAAACTCAGTACAATCATTACCTAACAGTAGATCAACATCTTGAGAATACTCCTCCCCATCTTTCCCAGTTTCAACAAGATCTTCATGATGGGTCTCAGGAGGGTTTACAGGGTTTATCTCCACTTGAGCTAATTTTTCTACAATGGTAGGGTTGACATCAATTTCCACACCCTCTTCAGGCATTGGCAGTTCAACAGCTTCTTTGGATGGAACTGCATATTATTTTCAGTCATGATTAGAAGTGTAATTTATAAGAAAATTTATCGGACGAAGGATAACACTCATGCCCAAGATCTTCTAAATCACATGATAACATAGCATGATCCAAAAATTCATCGAAATACATGCCAAGATTCATCATTTCATCCAATGATATTTCAGAATCCTGGTTAGTCTCACCAGTGGGAGCATTTGATGTGTCCTCTTGGCGACCTTCATTTTGCAGCCCTTGACCCTGGACAAATTCTTCAAAAAGGATGGCAGGTTCAGTTGTTGCGGCCGCCAATGATTCTGGTGTAGGTGTTATACCTAAAATATCACAGAATGGAAGTTAGTTTATGTTTTCATTCAACATTTAGTGATTCATTGTACGAATCATTGTTAAATTACCAGAAGTAGGTTCTTCTATACTTGTAGCAGTAGTAGGAGCAGTACTGGGAATAGATGTTGGCTCTTTTTCAGAAGCAGCCAAGTCATCCTGAATTTGCGTTTGTTCCACCGCACCGTCTGTGGTCCTCAAAGACGATCAGTCCTCTCCCTCATAGGGAAAATTGAATAAGCCCCTAAAATCCCAAGGAAAATGAGAAATCATTTCATGGTTTAAGAATCATGATTATCCTAAGGACTTACCACTACTGATGAAGTGTTTAGTCATCGACTACTTCCTCCGACTCCTTTGTCCCTTTGTCTTTTGGGGGGTGTCGGCAGTCTCCATTATAGGTACCTGAATGGGAGAATGGAAATCCATGCCCAACTCCTCATCCATGGCTTGTTGGCCTGGAGATACCTCACCCAACTCACGATGAGATTCAACAGTAGCCCCAATGGAACTACCATTAGTGCTATACTGTGGTGAAGGAACTTCAGTAGTTCCTATCCTTACAAGCTGTAGGATAAAGAAGGTAATTTCCATGAGTAACAAAGCTTTGACTGAAATCGAGTTGCAATGTAAATAAAGAAAGAAAACTTACATCTTCAGAAGCCACGTACTCATGCCACTCCTCATCAGTGGCGTTGTGATCCGTCATTTCCTTCACCTGCTTGGTGATAGGGATAGAATCATCGGTGGCATGTATATAGGTCCTGAAATCTTTGACATAGGCTCTTACTTGATCAGGGTTATCCTTGAAATGAATATTTTCAGGAGCTTGAAGAGTCCCTACTTCAGGAAGATGTATCCCTTCACATAGCTCCAGCCATATAGTTTCAGTGTCGCAGTATACATCCCTCCATGCTTGGATGGTCTCTGTTCATAGATATGCAGGTGTACTAGAAGGATGAAAAGAGGGTCCTATAACCTTGGATTTTAATTTCTTTCTAGCTCCTGCAACTATGAAAAGAGAATGAAAACTTGTTACTCTATAAAGTTACTAGAAATTAAATTGCCTCAATAAAGAAACTCACCAAGAGTTGATGGAGTGGCTCTCTTGATTATGATAGGAGGATTATATACGGCATGTGGCTGCTTTGACACATGTTGTATCTCCTGAGAATCTGATGAATCAGCCATAGTTGAAGAACTCGGGGAACCAGCTTCAGGAGTGGAAGAATCACCGGCCACCTGAATTGTTTCCTTCTCAATGGTTATCTTATTCTTCCCCACCTGATAAATAGGTTTATTCAATATTTCCTTAGGATATGACGCTATCCAGTTTTCAGATTACCATATGGCCAAATTTCTTACCGCTTCAACATCTGGTAAGTCAAAAACTGCCCCAGTCCTTTCCATAGCCATTAGAAACCATAGTTTTTGGGCAACCATTGGATGCTTGTCTGACCTGACGTGCACTAGAGGAGATACAACAATAGTCTGCAGACACTAGAATTGGCATGCAAATCGATATGGAGCATAGGCCTCACATATAATTTCCCTATCAATTCTGGTGGCCAGTACACCATCTCTGTAGGCCAGCATGTAAGACCACTATTCCAAGCTGGCTGATCCATCGTCAACAAATCTCCCTGTCAGCGGATTTCCATAGGGAAAGAAGTGTAATTCCTTATGCATACCCAGCCTTGGCCTAAAATCATAGGCATCAAGGAACAGAGGACAAACTTCAAAAAATTCCTGAACAGATGGCCTGAAAGAACATCCATGAATCTGTATTCCGTTCTGTACAGCATATGTCCGGAAGTGAGTGGTGATCCATCCCCATAAAACATGGAATGGTCCCACTAATCTCAAATGAGACTTACCCATATAGACATGCAGTAATCTCTTGTGAGTATTTGCCAAAACTGGGGTGTCCAACCCCACCATCTTCCTCTCAGTCAACTTGGCTGCAATAATGAAGGTCCCTGGCCTGACGCCTCCCTTCGAATCACTAACTGGAAAAAGATAGACAATGAGCCATAAGGCTAAAAATCCTTCCATATGGGTCTTCTCCGGGATTTTATGATTCACTTCATACCCCCATTTCTTAAACTCTCCTACTTCCAGAGTCGGCCAAAATGTGCCAGAATCACCTCTCTTATCTTCTCTAGGGCAGCTAGTAGGACGAGTATAGGTGGGCCCCTTTTACCTCTTCTTCTTGAGAAACACATCCATCCATTATTCTGGATGAATATCCCTTCTAGAATGAGTCTTTTAAGTCTTTAATATTTTGATCTTATGATAAATATTCAATAACTCTCGAACCAAATCTGGAGTCTTCTCCGGATCATTCAAGGTTGCCTTTGGAGGGATGAATTCGTCATACATATCACCCCAAATTGGAACCCCTGAGATTTTGTAGACATCCCACAAACTAATTCCTACTTCTCCATGGGTCATATGGAAAGAATTTGTTTCTAGGCTCTAGTGGCTAAGAAACTCCAGTGAAAAATTATCATTCCTATAAACATATGTCTGCCCAGCCCAGACAACTTCATAAATTGAAAATCCCTTCAGATCCTCGACAAACTATTCAAGTTTTTCTCACCCAATAATCCCACATCCAAGTTGGCTTCACCCCTCCTCCAGAACGGAATTCTTGTTTCTCCTTCCAGCCTTTGGATTGATCCATCTGAGAATTTCAAAAGATTGAGGGATAACAATGTGGTTGCAGCTCAGGTTTGTGAGGTTTCAGATCTGGTGCCACGAGCTATGATGCATTATATAGGCTTTCTTTACTATTCTAGTATTAGAAAATGTTCTTGTGATTGAGAAGTTTTCTGAAGAAAAGTTGGTATATGACTGAAAACAGGAATGTGGGAGACAGTTCTTTTCCTCTGGAATATTGATATCTTGCAGATGACCATGGCCATACAGAGGCAGATAGATGCTGTGTGGGAAATTAATATGATTCCTCTTCAAATACTTGGCTAATTCTTGGAGAGTACTTTTGCAGGTGGAAAAGTAATCATGTCCAACGATGTCCAACATATCATCAATTATTTTTCTTTCCAGTTCATCAGTCGTTCCGATTATCTTGGGAGCCATTGGATCTAGACAAAAGTCGAATAATTAACTCTTAAAGTAAGTTAATTTTTCATAAAATTTGTGAAGCAATTGAAAAAAAAATTGGCTAAGGCATTTAGGCGCCCAAGTCTCCTTTGGTCACGCAAGTATTGGGCGTGCATGTATCACTGCGCAAGTCCAAATACCTTAATAGAAGTCTGACGCAAGAAACAAGAAGCGCGGACGAGCGAAAGCCGGGAGTCCACTTACACGCCGAGAGAAATAAACAAGCGAGAGATGGGTGCGTTGCGCAAAGTGAGGCCATATATTTATAGACAAGGACGTACCCCTGCGCGCCAGACCCTGCGCGCCGGACCCTACACGCCCAAAGCCCATTTGCGTGCCATACCCTGCGCACCCTAATTTACTTTTGTTTCTCATTTTCCTCAGAGTCAAATACTCGTTCCATTTTGAATCCAACACTGAGGGGGGACTTTGGTTGACGCTCCTTTTTTTCATCACAGAGTCTAAACAAAATAAAAAGGTAAATACCTCAAACAAAGAAGATTCATCCTTTGAATAAACATCAAAAAAAACATAAAGGGATGAACAAGGCGAACGTTCCCCAGAGGTCGCACAAGTTCCATCATGGTCATGCAAGTACACTTGTGCGCCTCCTAGTGGTTGCATAGGTGACTTGTGTGCCCTCTTTGAAAACCACCCAGGGTCTTCTCCAGCCTATAAATACCCCCAGTGGTCCCCCCATTGGAGGAGGATTTTTTTTAGAATTCAGATATAGAGCTCTGAACTCCCAAGTCTCCTTCTTCAAGTCTTCCGAACACTTATAAGGTAATTATTTACCTACAATGGAATGTCTAAACAATAGGAGTAATGTCTAAGTGTTATAATTCACTAACACTTGCGCGCCTAAGTGTTTTACCCTTAAGGGAAATGGACACACTTGCGCGCCTCCTTACTGACTCATTGAAACCTGTGCGCTACTCTTCTGGAAGTACCTTGGGATAATTCTAAAGGCTTTGGTCAAGGATCACCCAGGTATTACCTTACTGGTTAACCATCGCCCAAGTATATAGGTGTCGCGCAAGTATACTTGCACGACCAAGACTTTTTCACCCATGCAGTAATTGCACGACCCCCCAGGACTTGTGCGCCATTCTATTTTTGGGTGCCCTTCCTGCCCATTTCACCTCTCTTATCCCATTCCACCTCTCCTATTCAAGATTCAGTCTTCAAGACACTCTTCAAATCCATTTATGGAATGTTTTATTGATTTAATTCCTTATCTGAAAGGAATTCTGTGGAATATCTCTCAAAACCTAGTGATTTACACATCTTCATGTCACTAAAGTTAGAGATTTCATTCATTCAACCTCATCCTTTAAGATGAGAGAACCCTAACCTGGGCTTCTTTTTCAGGAGTAAGCCCTAGTCATAATTTCCCTTAACCTGGGCCTCCTTTTCAAGAGTAATCCCCAGTCCTAATTTCTCTTAACCGGTCATCATTTACTTTTGATTTGATTTTCCTTTTCAGAAGTAAAATCCAATCATAAGTCCCATCCTAATTTGGGAATCTTTCTCAGGAGTAAGCCCCATGTTAGAGTATCTAAATCTCCATAAAGTACATATACCTTTATAGACCATGTTTCCAGGTTTCTACCCTGAAGTAAATCCTAATCTTCATTTATATGGGCATTCATACATACATAAGCCCCACATTATTTCTCATAATTGAATTTTTCATGGCACAATTGTCTGGTTTTACCAATACCTCTTGTTTCTCACACCGAGCATGACTCACATGAGCTTAGAGTGTAAAAGTAATTATGAAATATTTCTTTGAGCCATCAATCATACATAAACCTCATACTCCCTTACTCGAACTATGTGGGTTTTGATTCCTTCCCTAAACAAGGATACGTAGGTAGCCCATCTGCGGGTGCGATCCCAGCTCTGAAATAATCTATTTCCTTCTGAATGAAAATAAACTTCAATTGCCCCGCTGAGTGTCTTTAAAACCATCATGGCTATCATAATAACCAAGAGACTTCTATATAATGTATTAAAGAATACCATTGACTAAGAATCTCTAAACAAACATAGATGATTCTCTATCGATAAAGAACCTCGAATACATATAAAAGATACTATAAATTTCATACATATTTATCAATGATTGATAGATCTAAAGGAAATCCCATTTTAATACTTGGTAATGTAATAAGGATTCCTGAACATAACTTAAATATATAAAGAGAGTCCCAGACTAGAAAATAATTCCCCTCAAAAAGGTTTGATGAGTCTGACCTCCCATCCTCTCGACCAATGAAAATTTTTAAGCCTCATCAGTGAATAACCAATGAGCTCCTGCATTTGGAAAGTAGGTCCAAATGAATTTGGAATCATTGGATGTTTCTGGTGCTACGAACAAACCCGTTAGAAACCGCTTGGAATGTTTTAACCTTAAACCAATGAGGTTATCCCCAATTCCAGAGGGAAACAAAATGATTAAATAAATAACATTTAATCTCTCTTATACTTATGTTCTTAATGTTTTTCTATCCTAATCAACTAGAATATGAACATAGGGTTCATGGAAAGGTAATGGGAGTTATGATCCAATTTTGTGCACTTAAATCATAGACATAGACCTATAAATCCAAGGAGTTCATAAAGATGATAGAGAACACAATAATCAAAAATATAAAGTGTTTAAATCTCCTTGTGTATTTCATATAGTAAGTCCTACAGGGACTAATGATTTCACTAAGAAATTGAAAAGTGAATTGAGAGATCGCTTTGAAAAGAATAGTGAGTATACTGGGAAAGAATCGTTGAAATTATTCATGACCAACATGAAGCAAAGAAGCCAATCCCAAACCCACACTATTATCTCATTTTATTCCTAAAAACATTAATTCATTAATACTTTACTCATTATCTCATCAACCTTATTTTATTGATGGTGTCTATTTATGTTACTTTTTACTTGAATTACAGTTCATATACATACTAACACTTCTCTTAACATGATCACAGTAGCATACCTAATTAGTGAATTAAACTCTATGACCTTATGAATAGGACATAGGGTAACTCCAGTTAATGTTTTTCTTGACCCTGTAAACCTATAGGGAGGATATTTAGCTACCACTACATATTTTATCATCATGAAATGATTCGTATAAAAAACTAAGTATTATTGTAAAAATCCTAATGTGCAATTATTAATCATGAAAAATAAGGAACAATGGATTGTTCTGCGTAGGAGAATGATGATTTCCAAAATAAAAAATGGTAATTATTCATGTGAATGAATCTTGGAGGAGTAATAGAATCATTTGATCCATCCTGGGAATTTTCTTTTAGGGATAAATGCAAGACCTCTCTTAAAGATGATAAATCTATGGATGAAAATGAAGCTCTATTTTAAAAAATTAAAGGCATCCCCTTTCCAGAGACTCTCGATGGATATTTGAATCTGGGAGAAGATGATACTCAAAAATATACCAATATCATCAAATTAGATGATGGAATTATTTTGATAATGGTGGATCATAATATTATGCAACAAAGATTTGACCTATGAAGATTTTCTCTTCTTGTGAAAGTAACCTATTCAAAGAGAGACAAGCCTCGGTCTTTGACTGATCAAAAAACTAGGATAGAGAAATACTATAAAGTATGTGATTAGGAATTTATACCAATAGGGAAGGAATATTTTCATCATATTTTGAAGAAAAAATAGAAACTCAATGTTGCATGGAGCATGGAGAGTATTCACCTTATGCCTGGAATTCTCAGACTCTCAAAATGGGATTTCAATTTCAATCATTTGGATCAGAAAAAATATACTACTTAGGTATTCATAATACTACATGGGCTCAGATTGGTTTTTTGGAACCCAAAACTATTAAATTATCTTACATAATGCATTGAAAGTCCTATTAAAATGGATCAGCACACTCTGTATGAAGATCTTATATAGTGACCCTAGCCTTTTACAAATAACATTACTTGATTTTAAGCATAATTATACATCAGAGTACAAGCCAAGGATCGTAAATTCTAGTTTCTTGGAAGATAAGGTACTTAAAATTGAAAACATGGAACTAAATAAAACATTTCTTTATTTAATCTTGAAACTGATCTTATAACTTCAATTGTTCTCAAATATCTACATAGGTTACCCTGGGGAACACATGAATAAATGGATGACCTAAATAGGATAGTAAGTGAATGACCATAAGAAAAAAAGCATTATCACATGGGATAGAAGGAATGACATGATGATGTAAAAATTTATGTAACATATGGAATCATAATATATAAACATGAAATCATGTAAACATGGATTTATAATAATGTGTCAACAATATAAAACATGACTTTGGCACAAGTCAATGCTAACCACCAAGATCGGTGCACATTATAGCCCAACCAAGGATAACCTCCAAAACCATCACACATAATGTCTCAAGAGACTCCACATTGCCCAATTAATTAGATATATATCTATTTTCACCCATATTAACATTTCATTAATATGTTTTACACATAAAGAATCATATATAATCTATCTTACATAAAGATAACGTTTACCCATAGAAAGAATTGGGTACAATAATAATGTTATAAAAAATGGGTGTATCATAAAACAGTCCATGAAAGAAAAGAATTAAAATATACATGGATATTCATAAAGGAAAATAGGAATGTATCATTGTAATGGATTTCAAGTAGAAGTGACAACATGTAATAAAAGTATTATTATTAAAATATTTTTGTGTGGTTTTATAGAAAATACTATAGATCATTTAAAAGAGAAAAGGGGACAATCATTTATATAAATCCATAAGTGAACCAAGAAGGTTTTCATAATAAAAAAGTTGGATTTTATAAATAAAATTGTGTCTTAAAACAAAAGATAGTTTTCACTTGAAGTCGGGTAATAATTTTGGATGTTCCCTAAAAACATATTTCTTTGTTGGGAAGTATTGAGGAGGGAATCACTTAAAACATGTATACCCCATAAAGATAATGATGAAAAGATCTTAATAAATAAATTTAGTACAAGTACACATAATTTGGAAGATGAAAATAAAAACTATAACATAACTTCATTAATTTAAAAGGAACACAAGGCAACCTGAAGGAACAAAGGATGTTCGGGTAGAATCCCTTATGAATTATCAGCATGGCATCAGGTGTACTTAAGAGGGATTAATGAGAGAGAAAGGGGTTTATAATAACATATAAATCATGAGGTAAGTATGTGGAGGTGAGAAATAATACCCATAAATAGGGCTTAAACATAAAAGGACATAACATAGAGGAGATTCTAGAATAAACATGAGAAAGAGAGGATCTCATACCTTAAGCCCGATGGTGTTCTTCGCTTTATCTTAATGACCTGAATAATCAAATTAGGTTCATTAATTTATAATTAAATAATGGGAACTACATTTTATTGATATATTATAACTATATTAAGTTCATTCATGTTCTTTTTGATGATTTATGAGGTTCAGTTTCATTGTTTGGGAGTTCTTGCTACCTTAGTTTTAATGATCCATCCACTTATATTCATGTTCAGCTAAACATGTTGAATAAAAATGGTTGTATAGATTAGGAGTTATATGAAATTAGTTAATAACCAAAATATTAAATGGTTATAAAATTCCATTGGTTATTTGGAGTGAATTTGAATCATTATATTAGAAAATAATGATAAACGCTTGGATTAATTTGGTGATTTTGCTCACAATTAACTTGTTTTGTGTTATTATTTTACATCATGTATGAAAAATGATTAAAAAATATCAGATAAGATAATAAATATATTTAATAGTCGGGTTCTACCATAAAAATGGTTTCATGGAAAGAGTTGAATATGGTAATAGAAATCAATAACCCATCGTCCTTAAATGTGATAAATTAACACATCTTAGAAGGTGTTTTCGTTTCTTTCTTATAAAAGGAGGGAAAAGGAGACATGATAATGAATTATCCAATTATCATAAAAAAGTTACAATACAGTTATGGTACTAGATTTTTCATACCATTTGGACGAGGAGAGGTTAGGAAAGAAAATAAAACAAAGGAACATGAAAAGAAAATGAAGGGAAAGAAAAAGGGGAATTTACCTCTTCAATTAATCTTCCTTGAGAGCCTATTAAGGGGAGAGGGTTTGGTATTTTGTAGAGAATAATGGATTCTAGACGTGGTGGAGGATATTGTGGAGATATTTTGGCATAATTTAAGTAGGGAACAAGGCTTGAGAGGCGTGAATATAAGAGGGGAGTGTGGGTGGTTTTTATAGGGGAGGGGGGAAGGGTTTTCTTAATATTTTAATCATTACTTTATTTTTTCTTTAAATAAAAGAAATAGTGATTATTCCATGAAAAATAATAGCAATAATTCAATTCGAGTTCTAGATATTGTTTCTTACATAACTCATGATGTCATAAATAGTGGATTTAAATTGTAATATATTTATATGGTAAATTTATGTATTTTACTATTCCCCAAAAATTCAAGTCTTTCAGAAAATTCCCAAAAATTCACCCTAACCATTTTTTGACGTATAGAATCTAAAAATGAAATAAATTTTTCAAAATTTGTTTTATAAATATGATTAATTTAATTTTAAAATAAAATCAAAAATTACTTGAAAAATACAAAATTTAAAACTATAACTGATTTTATAATGTTTTCAAAGATTACATAAGGTCTTATAAATTTTTCTTAAAACCAGAAGACATAAAATTGTTAATTTATGAAAACCTATTATGAAAATACATTTTTTTTTTGAATTATTTAATGAATTTTAATTAATTATTTATGACTTACAAAAAGTACCAATAATTTTACTAGGGTTATATTAACACTTATAAGATGCGTAAATTTTATTTATACATTCATGGGTGAGGATACTATTCTTTGGAAGATTTACTATTCATAAGTGTAGTATTACTATTCTTAAGGTTAACATTGAAATTCATAAGTGTCAGTTACTATTCACCAAAAAGTATGTCTGTCTTATCGAACTCCAAACTTCTTACTGATCACAACTATGTATGTAATATTTTCGAAATTCAAATCACAAAAGTGACAATATTATGTTTAAAGGTCACATAGTACATAGTAATTCATTGTGTTTTGATTTCCTATGATTATATTACTTAATGATAAGAAGAAAATTTTCATTGATCAAACATTGGGTCGTTACATTATTCCCCCCTTATGAAATTTCTCCCTTGAAATTTTGCTTTACATTTTAAGACAAAAACATGTGTGTGGGTACTTTTCCTTCATTGCCTTATCCAATTCCCATGTTACCTCTTCGTACTTATGGTTCATCTCTAGTGCCCATGTTGCCTCTTCGTACCTATGATCCAAGATATTCACTGGCTACTCCTCATAAGAAAGATCATTCTCCAACTGAACCACCTCTAAAGAGAATACATGTGAAGGGTCTGGTATGTAATTCCCTAAGAGGGATACATGAAAGACATCATGTACTTTGGACATTATAGGCGGAAGTGCTAGTCGATAGAACACATCCCCAACACGATCAAGAATATCAAAGGGTCTGATGTACATGGGACTTAACTTTCCTTTCTTCTCAAACCTCATGATCTTATTCCATGGAAATATACATAGAAATATCATATCTACAACTTTGGACTCAAGGTCTCATTGATTATTGTTTGAAATACTCTTTTTTTTACTTTGGGCTGCCTTGATCTGTTGTTGAATAGTTTTCACCTACTCCACCATTTCAATGAACATTTCATGTCCTAGAATCTTATGCTCATTAACTTCATCCCAACACGCTGCTTTTCTGCACCTTTTCCCATAAAGGGCTTCGTATGGTTCCATTATAATTCTCTAGTGAAAAATATTGTTGTGGTAGAATTAAACTAGTAGAAGATGTTGGCCATCCTCCACTTAAGTCCATAGAATATTCTCTCAAAATAACTTCTTATGTATAAATAGTTCACTCAGATTGGCCATCATTTGGAGAATGATAGGCCATACTAAAGTTCAGCTCAGTGCTTAGACTGTGTTGGAGACTATTCTAGAACTTTGAGGTGAATCTGGAATCTCGATTGGATATAATAGATAGTGGTACCCCATGAAGCCTTACCGTCTCTTTCATATATCTCTGTGAAAGTTGATCCAAGTATAATTCCTCTAGAATTTAAATTATGTGAGCTCTCATTGTAAGACAATCCACAATGACCCATATATCATTGTTTACTCTCTAAGTCCAAGGAAGTATAGTGACAAAGTCAATGGTGATTTTCACTCGATTCCATGTTTGTATGTGTAGTGGTTGCATCATTACCTTATACTTCTATCTTTCACCTTTCACCTATTGACATACCTAGCATGATGATGTATATTCATCAATCTTCTTCTTCATATTGTCCCACCAAAATCTCTCCCGGAGATCTCAATACATCTTTTTGATCCCAAGGTGAATAGAGAAGGTTGATATATGTGTGTCATTAAAAATATCCTTCTTTATCTCTGGATCAGATGGTACATATAATCATGACCTAAATCTTACAACTCCTTCATCAATCTTGAACTCAGCGGATTTCCCATTTCAAAAATCATCCATCCTTTTCTGAATTTCCACAAGTTTTCTTTGAGAATCTTTTATTTTCTCCATGAAGATGGTTAAGAAATCATTTTAGAAAGGATTTATGGTTTTAATACCTTAATTATTCACATGTCTATCCTCTATAGACCTAATAATATTGGATCCTTTTCAATTCTCATCATTAATAAAGATGCATGATTATTTCTACTCGGAGCATCTTCCACCCTATTTGCCTTATCGGGATGGTACTAGATTGAGCAGTCAGAATAATTGATGAGCTCTATCCTTCTTTGTTGGTTTATATTAAGCTATTTTTTTGAATACATATTTGGGACTCTTGCAATTAGTATATATCTCCAATTTCTTCCCATAGAGATAATGCTGTTAGATTTTTAATGCAAAGATCACAGCCTCCAACTCCAAATCAAGCATAGGATAATTTTGCTCATGGATTTTTAGCTTCCTTGAGGAGTAGGCCATCACTTTATCATTTTGAATCATCACGTATCATAGGACCTTCTTTGAAGCATCATTGTACACCAAAAAGAGTTATCCACTTGTTGGGACTTTGAGTATCGGTGTAGTGATTAGCCTCATTTTCAACTCCTTAAAGCACTCTTCACATTCTTGAAACTTCACTTCCTTCCATGTCAGCTTGGTCATTGGGTTTTAAAATCATGATAAGTTCTTCAAAAATTGTTAATAATACCCAGCTAGACCCAAAAAACTACAAATATCCATTACAAATGATGGCCTAGGCCACTCTTCAATCGGCTTCATCTTGGAAGGGTTTACAGATATCCCTTTGCTGGTGATAAAATGCCCCAAGAATGATACTTACTCCATTCAGAAATCACATTTACTATAAATTTCATACAGCTTCTCCCTTCAAAAAGTCCTTAACATAGTATTTAAATGCTCCTCATATTGCTCCTTACTCTTGGAGTGTATCATAATATCGTCGATAAATACTACTAAAATTTTGTAGAGGTATTAAATCCATAAAAATTTTCGGAGCATTATTGATTCTGAACGGAATCACTATGAAATCATAGTGTCTATACCTCGTTCAGAAGGAAGTTTTGGGAATATCTTTCTTCCTCACCTTTAATTGGTGATATCCCGAATGAAGGTCCACCATAGAGAAATAATTGGCCCCATGAAGTAGATCAAATAGGTCATCTATCTCTGGTAGGGGATACTTGTTCTTTATTATGATTTTATTGATCTCATGATAATCAATGTAGAGGGGAATTGATTAATCCTTATTTTTGAGGAGGAGGTCTGGCTCACCCCATGGTGAAGTACTCGGGAATATAAAACGCTTATCAAGATTCTCCTATAACTTCTTCTTCAGATCATCTAGCTCTACAGTGTCCATTATATAAGGTTTATTTCATATATTCAGAGATCCAACAATAAGTTCAATTGAGAACTCAACCTCTCAATTGGGAGGAAGACCAGGAAACTCTTCCGCGAATACATCAGTGTAGTCCCTCATAATGGGAATTTCTTCAATAATGATTCTCTTCTTTGTCTCAATCGTTTGATCTATACATGCATTCTCATAAGGACTTTATATAAAAACTTGAGAAAATCATTCTAAAGGAGATTCATCTTCCTCCTTATACAATTAAATAATTGGAGGATGATTCGGGATGTGAAGAGTGATCTTCCTTTCTCGATAGTTGATGTTGGCTATGTATAAAGATATCCAATCCATATCCAAGATAGCATTTAACTAGGGGGGATTTATAATCGATGTATGCAACAATTTCCCCATTTTTTGTTCTCAAAGATAACATATCCACAAAAATTTTAAGGAGGTGTTTAAATAGTTCTACTAAACTTTCAAGATATGAAAAAATGTGTAGAACCAGAATAAAATAGTACATTCACTATTATTGAATGATCAACTAGAGTACCAATCACCACATCATTTTCTAGATCCACCTCATTAGTAGTGATAGTATTAGACTTTCATTGTTTCTTTAGAAGTTATAGGTTATTGCCTCTAACAGCCCTCATCTTAGGGAAATTTTTTTCATAACACACATGCTCCTTGTAGTTGCAACACTACACTATAGGCTGAGTGTGGATCTGAACCTTAGTTTCTTCTTCCTCATTAGTGTGATTTTTAATATCACTTCTGTAGTTTTTAGCTAGATGTCCCAACTTTCCCCATTCGAAGCAATTTCTGGTTCCCTTTAGTCTATTCTAATGATGCTTCTTCCCACAATCTTTACACATGGAAAAATCCAGATTCTTTCCATCATAGGATTTATTTGAGGAATTCCCACATTAGATTCCATTTTCATTATTTTCTCATCAGGCCCACGATACCATTAAGAGTTTCCAATCTCCATTTAAATATTAAGGGAAAATGGAAAATCTTCTAATAGCTATCAAAGTCTCAAATTGTCAATGTTTTTCATAGACTCATATTTAGTATGTCAAATAAGAGATCCGCCTTTATTTCAATGATCATGACAAAGCTAGAGCCATACCTTGTAATCCTTTTAAAATTTTCTTCATATGCCCTGATTTACTCATCTTCCTTCTACTTGAGTCTGACAAACTCTCCTTTCATCTTGAGGTAGAGGGTTCTGTGAATATTTTTAATGAAAATAATTACCTTGAATTCATCCAAATACATGGAATCAATTTTATCCTGGGGCTTCATATTCTTGATCAATGTCCACCACTAATCAGCTTCCCCATCAAAATGATAGATTTATAGTATGAATTTCCCTTTTTATGAGAACAAGTGGATAGAGAATATATTTTCAATGGATTTAATTAAATATTCCATGATAAGGGGATTAGAATATCCACTAAACATGGGAAGTATTTTACTCATGAAGGATTCAATGGACAATTTATCTTTCTGTGGAAGAGAAGTGTGTTTCACATGATTCAAGTTATAATTTATAACTTGAGTCTATTGAGCATGTATTGTCCTGATGTATTGAGCACACCCTACCATCATAGCAGGCATATCATTAAGAAAATATTCATATTCCCTTTAACATTTATTTTTTTCATGTGTTCTTATATTTACTTCCATTAACTATGAAAAAGATCCTACAATTAGAGGGCTTGAATACTTAACCTAAAAAGGAAACATTGAACATTAAAGTATAAACTTATAAAGGATATTTGTATCCTAACTTGTGATTCTTCGTGTTTAAATCTAGGTTATCCTTGACCTATTTCTTAACTTATATTATTATGGTCTTTTTTTCATTCTCTGAATAATGTTTTGTAAAAAGCTCATGAATTTACAAAATCATGTCCCCAAGGAGTGTCAAACCAAGAGAGTAGAAAGGCTCGTTGTTGGACATTAGTTCCCATTCGAGTCTAGCTCAAAGCTGTGTTTTTTGGTTTTACCCCTAGATACATTTTTTCCAGATCCACCTCTACCTATTTTTACCCAAACAGGGATGTATTTTCTTAATAAACCACTTACGCTATACTTACCAAAATTTAGGGGTGTTTTATTATAATTAGACTCTTTCTTAAGGTTCTTACTGAATATATCTATTCATAATATATAGAAGTAACTAAACCTCCCAATGATACAAATTATAGAGAAATTATCCTTTTACATATAACATTACATGATTTTGAGCATAATTATACATCAGAGTACAGGACATGAATCGTAAAGACTAGTGTCTTGGAAGACTAGGTACTTAAAACTAAATACCTGAAACTAAATAAAACATTTCCTTATTTAATCTTAAAATTAATATCTTATCTTCAATTGTTCTCAAAAATCCACATAGGGTACCCTGGGGAATACATGAACAAAGGGATGAGATAAATAGCCCAGTAAGGAAATAACAATAAGAACAAAGCATTAACACATGGGATAGAAGGCATGAAATGATGAGATAAAAATGGATGTAATTTATGGAATCATAACATATAAACATGGTATCATATAAACATGCAGTCATAATAATGTGTAAATAACATAAAACATGACTTTATCACAAGTCAAGTCTAACCGCCAAGACCGTTGCACATGGTAGCACAAGCCAAGGATAACCTCCAAGATTGTCGCACATAACGTCTCATGAGAGTCAACATTACCAAATGAATTAGAGAACTAACTAGGTATGCCCATCTTAAATTTTCATGAATATGTTTTACACATAAATAATCATACAGAATCAATATTACATAAACAAAAGGGTTATCCATGGAAAGAATTGGGTATCATAGTCATGTCATAAAAAATGGGTGTTCATAAAAGTGTCAATGAATGAAAGGAACAAAAATATAAATGAACATTAATAAGATAAAATAGGCATGTATCATGTTAAGGTATGTTAAGTAGAAGTCAAAACATGTAATAAAAGTATTAGCATTAAAACTTTTTTGTGCGATTTGAAGGAAAATACTATATAGCCTTTAAAATAGAAAAGGGAACAATAATTTATATAAAAATATAAGTGAACCAAAAAGGATTTCATAATAAAAAATACATATTTTATAAATAAAATGGTGGCATATAACATATGATAGAGTTCACTTGAAATTATGTAATAATTTGGGAAGTTCCCTCAAAACAGGTTTTCTTATTAGGAAATATTGAGGAGGGAATCACTTAAAACGTGTATGTCCCCAAAAGATAATGATGAAAGGGTCTTGATAAATTAATTTTTTACTTGTAAAATAATTTATAATAGGAACATAAAAAATATAAGATAACTTAATTTTTTTTATAAGGAAGATAAGGAAACCTCAGGGATAAAAGGAGGTTTTGTAGAATCCCTTACGGATAATCGGCATGGCATAGGGTGTACCTAAGAGGGATCGATGAGAGATAAAGAGGATTATCATCACTTATAAATCATGAGGACGGTATGGGGAGGTTATAAATCATACCCCATCACTATGGAATACACAAAAAATGACATAACAAAGAGGATATTCTTGAATAAATGGGAGAAAGAGAGGATCCCTTACCTTAAGCCCGATGGTGTTCTTAGCATGACCTTAATGACCTGCATAATCAAATTAGGTTCATTAATTTATAATTCCTTAACCTCCACTATATTTTATTAATATAGTATAGAAATATTAAGTTCATTCATGTTCTTTTTTTATGATTTAAGAGGTTCAATTTCATCGTTTGAGAGTGTTAGCATCCTTAGTTTTAATGATCAGTTCACTTTATACATGGTTGGATAAACATGTTGGATGAAAATGGTTGTCCAGAATTGAAGTTATATGACATTAGTGAACATATATAGGATTAAAAGGTTATAAAATTCATTTGGTTATTTGAAGTTAAGTTGAACCATTATATAAAACATTAATAATAAACGCTTAGATTAATTTGGAATTTTTTCTCACAATTAACTTGTTTTGTATTATTTTTTTACATCATGTGTGAAAAAAAGATTTTACGACATCACAAAAGAAAAAACATATTTAATAGTATATTTCAAAAATAAAAATGGTTTAAATACCTGAATTAAAGATGGTAATATAAATTGACAACCCATCTTCATTGAATGTGATAAATTAACACATCCCAAATGGTGTTTTCATTTATTTCATATAAATAAGGGGAAAGGATATATGATAATGAATTATCCCATTAACCTAAAAACATTACAATACATTTATGTTACTGAAGTGGTCATACAACTTGGATGAGTAGAGGTTAGGAAAGAAAATAAAACAAAGGAACGTGAAAAGAAAATGAAGGAAAAGAAAAGAGGAATGTATCTCTTCATTTAATCATCCTAGAGAGCCTCTTATGGGGAGAGAATTTGGAAATTTGAAGAGAATAAGGGCTGTTGGATGTGGGGGAGGATCTTGGGAGAGATTTAGGAATAATTTAAGCAAGGCACAAGGATAGAGAGTAGTTAAGGGAAGAAGGGAGTGCAGGCGGTTTTTATAGTGGAGGGGAGGAGGGTTTTATTATTATTTAAATTATTAGTTTATTATTTTTCCATAAGACGTGAAATAGTGATGATTCCATGACCAATAATAGTAATAAGTGTTTTTGAGATTGATCTGTGGGTTCTTACATCACTCGTGATTTCAATAATATAGGATTTAAATTATAATGTATTTATACTATAAATTAACAGATTTTACTATTCACCAAAAATTCAAATAGTTTTGAAAAAATCACAAAACAATAACCCTAAACATTTCTCGATGTTTATAATCCAAAAATAAAATTATTTTTTCAAAACTAAATTTTCAAATATGATTAATTTAATTTTAAATTAAAATAATTATTTACTTGAGAAATACAAATTTTGAAACTATAACTGATTTTATAATGCTTTATAAAATTACATAAGGTCTAATAAAATTATCTTAAATCTTGAAGACATAAAATTTTTGATTTATGAACACCTTTTAGGAAAATTCATTTTCTTTTAAATTAATTAATTAATTGTAATTAATCATTTATGTCTTACAAAAAATAACAATACTTTCACGATGGTCATATTACCACTTATAAGATGCTTAAATATTATTTATACGTTCAGGGGTAAGGTTACTATTCTTTGGAAGATTTAATATTCATAAGGGTTATATTTTTGTTCATAAGGGTAACATTACTATTGATAAGGGTCAATTACAATTCACCAAAAAATAATTTTGTCTTATAGGACTCCAAACATCTTACTGATGGAAACTGTATATGTCAAATTTTGAAAATTGAAATCATAAAAGTGAAAATATTATGTTTAAAGGTCACATATTACTTAGTAATTCTTTTTGTTGTGATTTTATTTGATTATATGACATAATTATAAGAAGAAAATTTCTATTGATAAAACATTGGGTCATTAGATTATCCACCCTTATTAAATTTCTCCCTCAAAATTTTATTTTACATTCGAATCCAAAAATAGGTTTGGGTACTTTTCCTTTATTGCCTCCACCAGTTCCCATGTTACCTCTTTGCACTTATGGTTCCACCACAGTACTTTGATCAGGTGAGTAGTCTTGTTATATAGAACTTTATCTATATGGGCCAAGATCTTCACTAGTATCTCCTTGTAAGAAATATCATTCTACAATTGTATCACCTATGAATAAAGTAAATGTGAAGGGTCTTTTATCTACTTCATTAACAGGGATACATGAAAGACATCATTTACTTTGGACATAGTAGGTGGAAGTTCTAGTCAATAGGCCAGAGTCCTGACAAGATCAAGAATCTCGAAGGGCCCGATGTACCTTGGACGTAACAAACCTTTTTCCCCAAAACTCATGAACTTATTATATAGAGATATTCTTAGAAATATCAAGTCTCCAACCTTGAACTCAAGGTTTCTTTGGTGATTTTCCGCATAACTCTTTTGTTTACTTTGGGCTGTCTTGATGTGTTGTTGAATGGTTTTCACCTTCTCCACTATTTCTCCAACTATTTGGGGTCCTATAAACTTAGGCTCACCGACATGATCCCAAAACACTGGTGTTATTTCTATTTTCCCGTAAAGGGCTTCGTATGGTTCCATTTGGATGCTCTAGTGGAAACTATTCTTGAAGGATAATTCAACCAGTGGAATATGTTGGTTCCATCCTCCTTTGAAGTCTATATAATATGTTCTCAACAAATCTTCGAGTTTCTGAATATGTTTCTCATATTTATCATCATTTTGAGGATTATAGGTCATACTGAAGATCAGTTTAGTGCTTAGAGTATGTTGGATACTTTTCCAGAACATCGAGGTGAATCTCATATCTCGGTTGGATACAACAGATAGTGGCACTCCATGTAGCCTAACCACCTATTTGATATATATCCATGAAATTTTATCCAATTAGAAGTCCTCTCGAATTGCGATAAAGTGATATGTCTTTTCAAGATGATTTACAATGACCCATATAGCATTGTTTCTTCTGGATGTCCTTGGAAGTCCAGTGACAAAGTCTATGGTGATGTTCTCCCACATCCATGTATGTATGGGTAGTGGTTTCATAATCACCTTAGACTTATATCTTTCATAATTCACTAGCTGACATACCATGAAATTTGATTTATATTCAACAATATTCTTCTTTATATTGTCCCAAAAAAATTTCTCTTGGAGATCTCGATACATCTCTGTGATCCTGGGGTGAATAGGGATGCTTGAGCTATGTATGTCATTCAAAATCTCCATCTTTATCCCTGGATCGGATGTTACACATAATTGTGACCCAAATCTTACAACTCCTTCTTCATCAATCATGAACTCAAAATATTTTCCTTTTCTAATGGATTCCACCCTTTTCTGAATTTCCACACATTTTCTTTGAGCATCCTTTATTTTCTCAATGAGGTATGGTTTAGAAATCATTTGAGAAATGATTGATGGTGTTCTGCCCTTAATGATTCCCATGTACATCCTCTAAAAATCTAAGAAGATTTGATCCTTTTCAATTCACATCATTGATAAAGATGTAGGATCCATTCTACTCAAAGAATCCACCGCCTTATTTATATTACCAGGATGGTAGTGCATTGAGGAGTCATAATCCTTGATGGGCTCTATCCATCTTCAATTGCGCAAATTAAGCACTTTTTGTGTGAATATATATATGATACTATTGTTATTGGTATATAAATCACATTTTTACCCATAGAGATAATTTTACCAGATTCTTAACGCAAATATCATTGCTGCCAACACCAGATCATGCGTAAGATAGTTTTTCTCAAGGATTTTCAACTACCTTGAGGCTTAGGCTATAAATTTATCATTTTGCATCAGAACATGACATATTCCCTTCTTTGAAGCATCATTTTACAACATGAGGAGTTCTCCACTTATTGGTAGTGTGAGTACTTGAGCAATTATAACACCCCAAACTTACACGGTACGCTTCTCTTTGAATAATACAGTAGCGTGTGTTGTACGCAACTTCGAGTTCTAAAACACCACAACCAATCAAACTGACTGTTATGAATTGTAATACCCACTTTTTGAAATTTTATAAATTTTATCTTTCAAAATGGAATTCATTTTTGGATTCGGAATATTGAACATATCTTAGGGTGAATTTTTGGTATTTTTCTAAAAACATTCAATTTTTGATGAATAGTGAAAAACACTGAGTTATATTTTAAAACCTAATTTTTATAATTATTTATTTTATTTAAATTTATTTTAGGTCAAAATAGATACCTAATATCTATATAAGTTCAATTTAATTTATTGTAGTCAGTTAATAATAATTTTAGATATATAAAAATTTTAATGAACTTTTTACTGTCTTTTACCAACCTCCTAGGAGCATATGAAAATTTACATAAAACGTAATTTCACTGCTTCTATGAGTTGAATTTAAAAAATACTAGAGACAAGATTGATCTCATTAAGTTAAATTTGGTTCAATAAGATGAAAATAATTTTTGGTGAATAGTAACTTTTTAATTTTATTTACCACGGTTAAAAGTAAATAGAATAATTATGAGAAAAATGATATTATTATTACCCTAACACATGTTTTAATTCTATTGGATAAGTTTAATTCGACGAAAAACAACCTATGGAATAAAATATGATCCTTTAGGTCAAATTGGATTAGATTACGACATTTATTATTATTTAATTCAGAGAAGAGTAAAAAGTGATAAATTCGAAGTTTAATAACTAAACAATTTTTAATATTGGGTTACACATATGATAAATTAGACTATAAATATTCATTGGAAATATAAAACGATTTCCTACAAAATAGTATTTTATTTATATTTTTTATACATTAAATAATTAAATTTAATGATGACGCAATGATGATGGAGTAATTACCGTATTAATGAAAGATTAAAATAATTGATATTATAAATATCCAAATAAATGTAATTTGAGACTTTTCATAAATTACACTAATTTTATAGGTTAATATGACATATTAGGGTTATTTAGATGAATTGTTTTGGAAGTAATAATTCTGTTATGAATTTAGATTAAAAAAATACCAAATAGTATCAAAATTGACAAAAAAGAGTTTCTAAAACAAATATTATATTATTAATTGATATTATATTCCTAAAAATATAAGGTTCAGCCAAAAGGATTATATAATGATATTTTTATAATTAATTAACCACTTGGGGTTCTATTGGAAGTTTGTATTATGTTTATTAACCATATAATATAAAAATACAAAGAGACATGGTAAATGTCAAAATATTTAACAAATAGTTAAATCTAAAAGTTAAGGTTAAAATAGTGACCCAAACCTGTATAAAACCTATTTTTTGAGGGGTGTTAGACCCATCCCCATCTTATCCTTTAGATAATTCATTTTGGAGCCATTAGAAACCGAAAATTATTTTATTATAAAATAATATTTCTAGCTTTTCCTAAGGTTCCCCTCACCCCTCTTATAAAAGGGAACTCCCGCTTATCTATATTTCACACCTTCAAAGCCATTTGGATCGGTCAACCCCTACCCAAATACCCTCTAAACTGTCCTCCCTTAATCCTAAAGGCCTTCCTCTAGTCATAAAGCCAACCTATGGATCCCTTTTGATCAAATCAAAAGGAAGAACCTGAAGAAGAGGTAAATATTTCATCACCTCTTTCACGTTCCTTTCTTCTTCTACTACCTCTTTCTTTTTTGTTTCCATTCTCAAATAATAACTCCAGTATCTTCTATATACTATGATGTTATTATAAATATGGTACAAATATATTCATTATTCTATCCATCCTTTTAATGACATGTCGCCATACGTGCGTACGTACGGATTACCGTCTCCACGTCGTGGTGTAATTGTTATTCGATACATTATTATTTGGATGGGCATAATAATGATGTGTAATTGATTTAAATAATAAATATAACATGATAATTATTATGTATATATGATATAACATCTAATTATATATTATTTTAATATCAAAAGAATGATATTGTCGCTCGGGCGTACGTACGGATTACCGTCTCAATGAACGCGATGAGATATTCATTCCCCATCATATCCATTCAGGACTAATTTTTATTAGATGATTAAAAATAATTTTTAAAGACTTAATATCATTCTGAATATGAATAAGATATATCCTATCCCTAACAAACATTACTTACGTAACAAAGCATATAAAGGGAAATGAATCAGTTTACACCCTAAATGACGATAATACTAAAATATTGTTAACAATGCAATATTAAAAGATCATATATGATATCATATTAATGTATATGATTCTTTTATAATTTAATAAAAATTATTTAACCATTATACAGACGTTTAAACTACCCTCGACCAAGGAAAAGTACACGGTAATGGTTAATTTCACAATCACTTTATTACCTGAGGTTGTTTTATACGTGAGTATCTACTAGGACCTCTTTATCATCCACATCCATGTTTTCTTAAAAATGTATTTCAATTTTTTTTAATATCTACTATAAAATTGTTTAAATTCATTTAGACCCTTATATTACCTTACAAGTTTTTAAAGGAATCTCTCCGTCATTTCCCAAACAAGGTACCTTATGACCTTTTCGACAAAATTAAGGTAAGAATTTTTTTTTACTTATACGCCGGATGCGGCTATTTTCCACCATTATTACACTGTAGAATCTTCCCTTACAAGATTATAATAATATTTTTTAAAATAAATGTTTTATTTTATAATTATATTACTTAAAATTATTTCCAAACAGAAATAGATATCTTTCAAAAAATGTTTTGGTTTCATCTATGTGAACATCCTTTGATGGATTGTAAGCTTATTTTAAGTTGATTTATTATGGTACAAAACTTCCATATTATATTGAATGTTTGGTGATATTTTTTACTATGGATGTGCTATTTTTATACCATTCATGGTTTATAGATAAAGTATTTACACTTCGTATGATGTTTTTAATACGAATGTTTATGTTATGTTTAAACATTTTTATATGAGGAATGAATTGGACTTAGTAAGTGACGGGTGGAGCCTGCTATAGCTCCTCAATGCATCGGTAGTTCTCATGAGACAAACTCGTTTCTCGGAACAAGGCCTTAAGGAAATCTTACTTGTATTCTCAGCACAAGGCCTTGACTATGTGGTTATGGAAGTCTGGCATTATGAATTCCATCATTATGAAAGTGGCTATTGATATTGTGTATGATTGTTAGACAAGTAGAATATCAATGTGAATAAGTAAATGGCATTATTTGATTTTTATCTTTCCATATAATGCTGAAGTTCAAGTTTAAAAGTCTTCTATTTTAGTCTTATTCATTTCCTTAAATGTTTATGCATATTTATGGATGTTTTCTCTATATTGTTATCCATACTGAGCATCTGAGCTCACCCCTTTCTATGTTTTATTTTTCCCAGGATGTGAAAAATTATATTATGAATGACCTACAGGGATAGTCTATGGGATCTCAATGTTGTCCAAGGAAACAATGTTGTTGTATTTTTCCATTTTATGATGTAATGTAAACCTTATGAATGTATCTAATACTTCCAAGGCTACTAAACTAATCAGTCTTTCGAGAATTAATCTTTTGTGATCATTCCAATGATATGTAATAATGCACCAAATCTGGGTAACTAGGTTCGGGGTATTACATCAATGATTAGCCTATTTGTAAACTCCTTAAATAAGTCTTCACATTCTTGAGTCCAACAAAAACATCACCCCCTTTCCATGTCATCTTGGTTATTGGGTTTGAAAATTGTGAGAAGTTCTTCACAAATCATCGACAATACCTGGATAGACCCAGAAAGTTATGGATTTCTATTATAGATGTTGGTCTTAGACACACTTCAATCTCCTTCATCTTGGAAGGGTTCATAGATATCCCTTTTCTGATGATAACATGCCCCAAGAATGATACTTCCTCCATCCAAAACTCACTTTTACTATACTTTTCATACAACTTATCCCTTTGAAAGGTCTTTAACATAGTATTAAAATGATCCTCATGTTCCTCCTTACTCTGGGAGTATTTCATAATATCATCGATAAAGACTACCACAAATTTTTAGAGGTAATATCTAATGATTCTATTCATTAAATCTATGAATGTTTTTGGAGCATTATTGGGTCCAAAGGGAGTCACTATGAACTCATAGTGTCTATACCACGTTTGAAAGGAATTTTTGGGAATATCTTCCTTTCTAAGCTTTAATTGGTGATATCCTGATCAAAATTCCACCTTAGAGAAATAAATGGCCCGACGAAGCTGATCGAACAAGTCATCTATCTGTTGTAGGGGATACTTGTTCTTTATCATGATTTTATTGAGCTCACGATAATCAATGTAGAGGTCCATTGATACATCCTTTTTCTTGGAAAAGAGGACTGGCGCACCCCACAGTGAAGCACTCTGGCATATAAACCCCTTCTCTAAATTCTCCTGTAAAATCTTTTTCTGCTCTTCCAGTTCTATTGGTGTAATTTTATAAGTTTTCTTTGATATAGGCATAGATCCAGGAATAATTTCAATTGATAACTCAACCTCTCATTCAAGAGGAAGACCAAATAACTCTTTAGGGAATACATCAGTTTAATCCCGAACAATGGGCATGTCTTCAAGCATGATTCACTCCTTTGTCTCAATAATTTGAGCTAGACATTCTTTCTCATAAGGAATTAATATCCACACTTGAGACAATGATTCTAAGGGAGATTCATCTTCCTCCTTACACTTGTAAACAATTGGATCATACTTCAAGATGTGAAGAGTTATCTCACTTTCCCAATAGTTAGTGTTGGCTTTGTATAAAGATAGCCAATCCATGCCCAAGATATAATCAAACTCTACTAAAGGAATTATGATGAGATTTTATAGGAGGTTTAGTCCACAAACATTAACTACGATGGAGTTAATAACAATTCATGCAATAATTTCCCCATTTGTTGTTCTCATAGATAACTTATCCTCTAATTTTTGAGGTGGTTTTTGAATAGTTCTATTAAAATTTAAAGATAAGAAATAATGTATAAAACTATAATCAAATAGTACATTCTCTATTCTTTAATGAATAACTAGTGTACATGTCACCGCATCATTTTCTGGACCCCCCTCAGTAGTAGTGATAGTATAAGCCCTTCCTTGTTGCCTTGGATGTTGTAGTTGATTGGATCTAGTAACCCTAGGATTAGATAAATTGTTCACATAATTCCCATGATCCTTCAAGTTGTAACACTACACTACAGGCTAAATGTCGATCTAAAACTTCCTTTATTCTTCAACATTAACGATATTTTTTATATCTATTTGGTAGTTTTTATCCATATGTACCAACTTTCCACATTTGAAGCAATTCCTAGTTCCCTTTATAAAGTTTCTAAGATTCTTCATCCCACAATTTTTACACGTGAGATGATCAATATTTTTTCCATTATGGAATTTATTTACAGAACTGACCATATTAGATTCTATTTTACACTTTTTGACAATGGGACCACAATAACACTGAGAGTCTCAAATCTCCATTTCAACCTTAATGGCACAACATACAATCCCCCCATAGCTGTCGAAATCTCGAATCACCAATGATTTTCTTATAGTCATCTTTAGTATTCTTAATAAGTGATCCAACGTGCTTTCAGTGTTCATGAAAAATCCATAGGCGTACCTTGTAAATCTTGTAAAGATTGCTTCATACGCCCGATTGACTTATCTTCCTTCTGCTTGAGTCTGAGGAAATCTCGTTCGATATTGAGAAGGTGGTTTCAGGGAAAAAATTTATTAAAAACATTCTCTTGAATTCCTCCCAATCAATGGAATCAATTTCCTCTTCAGGCTTCATATTCTTGATCAGTTTCCACCACTAATCACCTTCCCCATCAAAACAGTAGACTGTCAGTACAACTTTATCTTCTTCTAAGCACTGGAGGATATATAATAACTTTTCAATGGAGTTAATCCGATGTTCTGCGATGAGGGAATCATAAGATCCACAAAACATGGGAGTTATTTTCCACATGAAGTATTCAACAGCAACATTATCTTTTCTTGGATAAGGAGGTTGTTCCACATTATTCAAGTTATTATTCACAACTTGAGCCAGCTGAGCAAGTACGGTCATGAATTTTTTAGCACCTGTTCTTATCATATTAGGCATATAATTAGGGATATCTTTAAATTCCCTATCACATTTAGCGTTGGTGCATGCTCTTATATTTCCCTCTATTAACTAAGAAATAGATCCTACAATTAGAGGGCTGAAATACTTAGCATAAAAATGAAACTTTGAATATAAAAGGATAAACATTCAAAGGATAAGTTTATCCTATCTTTTAATTCCCCAAATTTAAATATAGGTTATCCTTGATCTATTTCTTAACTTATATTTTTACGGTATATTTTTCATTCCCTAAATAATGGTATGTACCATGTTCATGAATATACCAAAGAATATCCCCCAGCAGTGTCAGACGAAGAGTGCAGCAAGGCCCGTTGTCGTGCACTAGTTCTCATTCGAGTCTAGATCAAAGTAGTATTTTTAGGTTTTACCCATAGATACATCTATTCTAGATCCACCTCTACTTGTTTTTATCCAGACAGGGATGTATTTTCTTGATAAACCACTTACTCTATACTTATCGAAATTTAGGGGTGTCTTATTATACTTAGTCTCAACCTTAAGTTTCATACTAAAGTTCTCTATTCCTAATCCTAAAAAATAAATAAACCTTCCAATGTTACCAACTATAGAGACCCTATCCTTTTACATATAACATTACATGATTTTAAGCATAATTATACATGAAAGTAAAAGCCAAGGATCATAGAGTCTAGTGTATTGGAAGACTAGGTACTTAAAACTGAAAACATAGAACTAAAAACATTTCTTTATTTAATCATAAAATAAATCTGTTAACTTACATTGTGCTCAAATTTCTTTATAGAGTACCCTGGGGAACACATGAACAGAGGGATGAGATAAATAGCTGAGTAAGGTAATAACCATAACAATAAAGCATTATCATATGGGATAGAAGGCATGACATGATGATATAAAATGGCATGTAACATATGGAATCATACATATAAACATAGAATCATATAAATATTGATTCATAATAAGGCTAACCTCCCAGAACGTTTCACATGGTAGCACAAGCCAAGGCTGACCGCCAAGATCATCCCACATAATGTCTCATGAGACTCAACATTACCCAATGCATTCAATAGAAACCTGGATGCACCCATATTAACATTTCATGAATATGTTTTCTCCATAAATAATCATACATAATCGATCTTATAGAAACATAAGGGTTACCCTTGTAAATAATTGGATACCATAATATTATCATAAACAATTGGTGTATCATAAAAGTATCAATGAAATAAAGAATCTAAAACATACATCGAAATTAATAAGGTAAAATAGGCATGTATCATGTTAGGTAATTGCAAGTAGAAGTAACAACATGGAATAAAAGTATGGGCATTAAAATATTTTTTTTATTTTTTAAGGAAAATACTATAGAGCCTTTAAAATAGAAATGTAACAACACTTTATATAAAAATTGAAGTGAACAAAGAAGGTTTTCATAATTAAAAAATAATATTTTATAAATAAAATGGTGGCATAAAAAATACGATATAGTTCATTGAAATTGGGTAAGAATTTTGGAAGTTCCCTAAAAACATGTTTGCTAATCGAGAAGTATTGAGGTGGGAATCACTTAGAACATGTATATCCCTGAAAGAGAATAATGAAAGGGTCTTGATAAATGAATTTCTTACATGTAAATAGAATTTATAAGATTCACATAAAAATATAATATAACTTAATTATGTTAAAAGGAAGATAAGATAACCCCAAGGAACAAATTTTTCGAGTATAATCCCTTACGGATTATAGGCATGGCATCGAATGTAATTAAGAGGAATTAATGAGAGAGAAAGGGGTTTCTCGTCACTTATAAATCATGAGGGAAGTATAAGGGAGGTGAAAAATCATACCCCATCATTAGGTATTACACATAAAAGGACATAACATAGAGGATATTCTTGAATAAATGTGAGAAAAGAGGATCCATTACCTTAAGCCCGATAGTGTTCTTCGCTTGGTCTTAATAACCTGAATATTCAAATTAGGATCATTGATTTATAATTCCAATACCTATAGTAGATATTATTGATATAGTATAAACATATTAAGTTCATTAATTTCCTTTTTTAATAGTTAAGAGGTTCAATTCATTGTTTGTGAGAGTTTGCTCCCTTAGTTTTAACGATTTGTTCACTTATATTCATGTTCGGATAAACATGTTGGATGAAAATTGTTGTCCAGAATTGATGTTATAGAAAATTATTAAACATAGAAAAGATTTCATGGTTATAAAAATACATTTTTTATTTGTAGTGATGATGAATCATTATAAAAAAAACATTAATGATAAGCGCTTGGATTAATTTGAAGATTTTTCTCACAATTAACTTGTTTTGTATTATTATTTTACATCATGTGTGAAAAAGGATTCCAAAACATCACATTAGATAAAAAACATTTTTAATAGTTTGGTTCAACCATAAAAATAGCTTCATGACCTGAATTGAATATGGTGATAGAAATTGATAACTCATCGCCCTTGAATGTGATAAATTAACACATCTCAGATGGTGTTTTCATTTCATTCATTCAAAAGGAGGGGAAAGGAGATATGATAATTAACTATCCCATTTTCAAAACAACACTAAAATAAAAGTAAGGTTCTAGAGTTTTCATTCCATTTTAATGAGGATGGTTTAATAAAGAAAATAAAACGATGTAGCATGAAAAGAAAATTAATGAAAAGAAAAGAGGAATTTACCTCTTGTTGTAATCTTTCTTGAGATCCTCTTAAGGGGATAGGATGTGGTCTATTGAAGAGACTAAGGGATATTGGACGTGGAGGAGGAACTAGGAGAGATATTTGGGAATAATTTAAGTAAGTCATAAGGCTTTAGTGGAGTGAAGGAAAGGGGTAGTGTGGGAGGGTTTTATAGTGGAGGGAGGAGGGTTTTCTAAATATTTTCATCATTAATTTATTATTTTTCAATAAGACAAGAAATAGTGATTATTTCATGACCAATAATAGTAATAAGTGAATGTGAGTTGGAAATGTGGGTGATTACATCACTCATTATGTCAGGAATATTTTATTTAAATTATAATGTATTTATACGGTAAATTAATGTATTTTACTATTCACCAAAAAATCAAGTTTTTTAGAAAAATCAAAAAAAAATCACCCTAATAATTTTATGATGTGTAGAATCCAAAAATAAGATAAATGTTTCAAAAATAATTTCCTAAATGTGATTAATTTAATTTTTCATTAAAATCATAATTTACTTGAAAAATAATTTAAAAACTATAACTGATTTTATAATGTTTACAAAAATTACATAAGGTGTTATAAAATTATATTAAAACCAAAATACATAAAACTTTTAATTTATGAACACCTATTAGGAAAATACATTTTCTTTTAAATTAGTTAATTAATTATAATATATTATTTATGGCTTACACAAAATACCAATACTTTTACTATAGTCATATTATCACTTATAAGTTTTCTATATCTTATTTATACCTTTACTGGTGAGGTTACTATTCTTTAGAAGATTTACTATTCATAAGGGTCATATTACTATTCATAAGGGTAACATTACTATTCATAAGGGTCTGTTACTATTCACCAAAAAAATATGTTTTCCTTAACGGAATCCAAACATCTTACTAATCACAACCGTGTATGTCATATTTTCAAAATTCAAATCACAGAAGTGACAATATTATGTTTAATGGTCACATATTACTTAGTAATTAATTATGTTGTGATTTCATTTGATTATATGTCATAATTATAAGAATAAAATTCTCATTGATAAAATATTGGTTCATTACATTTTGGCTATTATGTGAGAATGCTGGTGGGGGTGGATATCGATTCTAAGCATCCAAAGGTAGTATTCTTGATTTCCATTGACATAAAGTTGGAGGTTAAAGTGGTGTATAAACATAAACCTCTATATTATAGAGTCCAAAAAATGTTGCGGAATGATATCAAAAATTGCAAGAAAATTTAGAAGTAGGCGATCGCCCTGAATGATGAAAACTTTGGGATGGAAGTCACTAATCCCAAGAGATCAAAGGAATCATTCTTGGAGTTGGTGGAAACAGCTACCAAAATGTTAGATCAAAAAAATATACCTTAGGAGGTTTCTATTTTGGAAACGAATTAGATGATTTCATTGGTAGATTTGGTGGAGAATGAATACATGGAAACCCCTAACACATGTTCTGATGCAATCTGTAGGGAAATGTTTTCTAAATTAGAAGAGATAATCTTTATAAATGAATTATCCCATGATATAAAACATCTATTTCATCAGTCTCAAGAATTTCAACAATCTAATAGTGAAACTCATTCTAGTGTAATAGTTATTTCTGACAACCAAATTGAGTCCACTCAAGAAGACGACACTACTAAAGTGTGAGTTTCTTTATTGTTGTCTCTACATGATTATTCTACTGGTATTCCTCGTGTTGAAATGAAAAAAATGGATACTGCAAATATAGACATATCTATATCAATACTTGAAGGTACTGATGATAAAAATAATTCATTAAAACTTTCCAATGAGAACAATACATATATAGTAATGGGACTAGAAGGATCTGATAATGACTAGATATATAAAAGACTGGAATTTAAGGATTCTTTTGATATGGCTCTCACAATAGTACCTCACTTCACCCATGAATCTGATCAATTTGAAACTGATGAGGGGAGGGGCCTACTGCTTGTGGATTTACTCTTGTAGAGGATGGAAGAAGTGATTTAGGTACTTTAAAAAGCCCTATATTTCCGAGAAGATATCATAGATGTCCAAAAACTGGTGGAAATGAATATGGGGGTTGCACCCCCAATCTAAGAAACTCGTGAATATTATTTTCTATAACTATCTCGGTATGGCCAACGCATGAGAAGTTAATTCTCTTAGGATTTTTCTTCAAACAAACAAACCTGATTTTGTTGGGATAACAAAACCAAAATTTATTTTCTCTCCAAAAGTGGCCACACTTGATAGTTTGGGATACAAAATTTTGGAAAAAATATGTCCTATTTAGATAAAAAAACAATAAATTGGGTTCTGATTCAAGGTATTACTATAAATTCTATCTCATATAATTATAGTGAAAAATTTGTTACCTATCGGTTTGATGTATCAGGATAGAAATATCTTTCTTCTATGATTTATTCATATAACTCTAATCAGGGTCATAGGTAATTATGTAAGTATGTGTGACTTTTGGGTTTCCATATTATACCATGGATCCTAATTTGATACTTTAATTTCATTATGAAATCTAATGAAAAATGGGTGGGCTTAATTGCTCAACATCTTCTAAAGAATTTAGATCTTGCATGTATGACTGGAACTTAATTTAGGTAAATAAAGTGGGAGCCAAATATACCTGGTATATGATATTTCATCAAAAAATGGTTTCAAGAAAGATTGATAGAGACTTTGTCAATGATCTTTCTCTAGGAATTTGGGATGATCTCTCTTGTGTGTCATTAGCTAATCTACATTCTAACCATCGCCAAATTTTGTTATAGTTGAATCTTAGTGTAGGACCCCGGGACACCCTGAGAGGGGAGGGGTGAATCA
Organism: Viscum album; assembly: GCA_963277665.1. NCBI lineage: Eukaryota > Viridiplantae > Streptophyta > Magnoliopsida > Santalales > Viscaceae > Viscum > Viscum album. The sequence continues at coordinate 705,323,962 of OY728145.1, forward strand.
GGGTGGAAACTTTTTCTTCTTTTAGTTGTGGATCTTGTTCCCACATTGGTAGGAACTACTTAAACCTGTATGATGGATATGATCAGCAATTAAACATTCACATGCAGAGACAGATGACACAGCTATTTTTACTTGGTTCACCACTAAGGGCTACGTCCAAGGAGTATACGCCGACAGGTTGCCGGTCGTACCTAAATCCACTATGCTTCACTAGCTGCGGATACAAATGTTCGGGTACAGACAATTTGTCCCAGGATCACTGCCTTTACAATTGTTTAGGGATAGCTCACTGCGTCCCTCGGGTCACTCCCGTTGACTCCCCCTGTCTCACTGCCGGTGGAGAGGATCACCTTCTTCCTCTTCCTAAGCTCACTGCTCTTGGAAGGGATTCAGTCACAGTTTATAGACCTGTAGGTCTCTTCATTTTCATGAAGGAATGCATCTTCCTCTGTATGTAGATGCTCTGTTGAAGTCCAACTTTCACCCGCAGATGAATCTCACTTTGCACCGGATGTACCGGGCAACCTCAATTTTTACGCGCAACCCTTACGGTGTCTTGGGCGCAATTTCTATGGTTTGCGCGAAATTCCTTTTTCGCGCAACTTCCAAATATTACGCGCAGCCTGGAAACTGCCTTGCGCGCAATTCACTACTCTTGCGCGAAATCCACTTTTCGCGCAATCTTCCTTTTACGCGCCAATCACCAACTTTCTGCGCAACCTTTGCTTTTCGCACAATCTGACTTTACGCGCAAACTTTAAGTTTACACGCAGCACCCTTTCTAACTTCAATTTCACGAACCAGAGCTCGGGTATTTTCTATGTCTTGAACTCTGCTGAATGGAGGAGGGTCACTTCATATTTATAGGCAAAATCGACCCCGCGCGAAAAACCCTCCTTGAGCGAGTAATCCGCTTTGATCGCGAAATACAAATCTTCCACGCACAACCATTTTCCACGCACTGCTCCATAATTTCGCGCACCTCATGCCTTTGCCATTTTCCGAGATTCGGACCTCGAAACATCTTTTGCGCGAAATACAATTTCGTGCAACCCGCTATTTTGCGCGCCACACTTCAAGATTTCGCGCAACCCGCTAATTTTGTGCGCCCAGCTCAAGTATTTCACGCAAGCCTCTTATATTTCGCTCACCACTTCCTTTTTGTGAGAACCTCCTTTTGCAGACAATCCATGTCTTCATTTTCTGATTTTGAGGCCCAAAAATTTGGCAAACACTGGGAAACAGCGCCACCTTGTATCTGCTCTTTTTGTACCGCCTCCAGATCATCCATTCCTCTGTCGAAGTTCATGAATCAAACATATATCGTTGACCACAACTCTTGAACTTGACATGTCACCATGGAATCTCCTTTGTCAACAAATTTGTATGTCGTTTGTTTTCTTTGTCAACAAGCACGATCACCTCAACATCATTTCTTCTTGGTGATCTGTATCCTTCAGCAACTCTTTTGCTTTTATCACAAACTCCACTATTGTGATATGTATTCTTTAAAGGAACATCTTTAGCATCATCATCTTCAATGACAATGTGATGTGCATGGCTGTCGTAGAATTCCAATCCTTGCACGACGACAATCATAGAATTACAATCATTGGTACATTGCCTCCTTCATCAATCGTCCTGATCAACTTCATGCAAACCATGTGATTCAATCCGTCAAGAAGTCTCTAGCATGGTTCTCATGCAATCATGAGTAATTTCATGGTCTTCATCCAAAAACCCCATTCTTCTTTAATCATCCTCGAATGGATTACTCCTCACATTCTTCATTGTTGTAAACAATGTATCACCTTTGACACATGTTCTTTGAACTTAAGATCAGCACAACAATCATCTGAATCACCACTCCTCTACTTCATCGGAGTATTTCATGATCACCTTCATTTTGATCTGCATTGACAACTATTGACAACAAATACAACCTTATACACAAAGTGGTTCCAACACTTAGAAAGTTTAAGCCCCACTTCCCATTCATATTCAATAATGCCTATAATTATGATGATGATTTTATTAAAATTATTCATGACAGCTGGCATTCAGTGGTTTTTAAGGATAAAGTGTATGCTTGTACCTTAAAACGGAAAATCCTTAAAAAGAGACTTAAAGAATGAAGAAAGATTTTCTTCAGAAATATCGATCAAAATATTTCCCCTATTAGTTAATCCCTTCAATGAATTTGGTGTAAAAACACATAGACTAATTTTTATAATGTTTCAATGAAGTAAAATGTTATATGGATAACTTTCCCTTTTAAGTTATGGTGATAAGGTTTTCTCATATAGATAGTAAATTTCTAATCGTATGGTTTCTTACTACATGGGTCTTTACAATGGTTCTAAAGCTACTTCATGCTTAATGGAAGGGATTATTCCTACTCTTGTGACCAAGTATGATAATGAGATGCTCAAATCTTTCCCCCTATGATGGTAAATTAAATATTTAGTGTTTAGCCTTAACTCTGGGAGCTCCACATGTCCAGATGGAATCACAAATATATTTTTTCAAAACTTTTGGGATCCTATTCATGATGATGTTTATCGAATAGTTCAATGATTCTTAAAATGAGGCTCATTTACAAAAGGGATAAATTTTAAATTCATTAACCTAATTCCAAAGGTTGAAAATGCTGATGAAATACAATAGTGTAGGCATGTTGTGCTGGTAAATTCTATTTATAAGACTATTGGAAAAATCCTTGCCTCTAGACATGCAAAATTTTCTAACAAAATTATCTCTTGTAATAAATTTGGTTTTATTCAAGGGAATAATATACAGTATTGTATTACAACTGCATCGTAATGTGTAGATAATCTTATTAAATCCACCATAAGAGGTTACTTTGCATTAAATATTGACATTAAAAAAGATTTTGACACTCTGGATTGGGGCTTCATTTGTACGCTGTTGTGCAATTTTGGATTGAATGATACCTTTATTAATTGGATCAGCACTCTTATTTCTTAAGCTCAAATTTCAATTTATGTTAATGTCTCTCCTAAATTCCACTTATCTTTCTCAAAATGGGTGTGGTAGGGTGACCCCCTTTCATATATTATCTTTTCTATAGCTGTGGACTACCTAAGAAAACTTCTTTCACATTTTTTTAATAATTGAAGAATTAATACCCTAACATCTAATAGAGTCTTTACTGCTCCTTCACACATTTTTTATGTTAATGAAATTATTCTTTTTGTTCAGGGTGAAAATAAAAATGTCAAGATTTTTAAGGAAGTCTTTCAACACTATTAAATGCCTTTGGGGAAATAGATAAGTTAGAACCAATATTTTATGTGTTGTGTAAATAATGAATGTTATATAAAGAAAAATGAAATCATTCATGAGATGGGTATAAGACAAGTTATGCACTCCTTCACATATCTTGGGGTCCCAATGTTTTGAGGTAATCATCATGATTCTATTTCCACTGATGTTGTGAGTCAAATTAAAATGCATTTATCTAGTTGAAAGAAAAATTTATTTCAATGGATGAAATAATTTACCTTGTAAAACAACTTATTGTCTTCAAATATTTTAAATCATTCATGTTTTAAAAATGGTTGGTTTATTTGTTCAGGAAACAAATCACTTGTAGGAAAGGTTTAATACGGATTGGTAGTATCATTGAAAGAATAATTATTACAGTCCGCTGGAAAACATGTTGTAAGCCTGTTGAGATTGGAGGACTTGGAATAAAAAACCTCAATAAATTAAATGATTCTCTTTAAGATCACTTTAAGTAGAAGCTGATGAATTATAAATATGATTACCTAGATTTCTTCATAACCATATTTCAACATAAGCTCAAGGTGTTAAATCTTAGCTGCACGGACTCCACTATTTTTCATGTACATATCCATTATTTTAGAGGTATTCTTACTCAGGACCAATATTTAGTGAACATAAATTAATCCCTCACATTTTTTTTGATAATTGTATTGGTTCCCTTATCTTAAATCTGATAACATATATTGGTTTTATGATTAACTCAAATGCCACAATCATGGATCATATAGCATTCCCAAATTATCTTCCTGATGATGTCAAAAATGTTATTAATAACAACACGTCTATCAACCAGTATGATATTCTTGTCTAGGAGCCTAAAATTAATGGGATTCTTAAAGCAAATAAATATTATCAACACTTGATTGAAAGGACACAACATGGATGGATCAAAAAGATACATAAAACATGGATTTATCAATCTCATTTTATGTTAATATAGAGGATAGATAACTACAAAATCCTTATTGATGTTTCATTAAGAAAATTTGGCATCACACATTGCTCAAGATTTGATCTATGTCACCAACATAGAGAAGATATCAATATCCTCTTCTTGAGTTGTGCCACTTCTGCAACTCTATGGAATTGTTTCTTCAGTTTTTTTGATGTTCAAATTCCCTAGACTAACTCAATAATAATATTTCTATAGGAATTATTTATTGTTAATCTATCAAGGAAACTCCTCTCTTCTTTTTAGGTTTCTTGTGCTCAAATTATTCACTTGATCTGGAGGATTTTTAATGATTCCAAGCATGAAAGCACTACTATCAACATTCATGGTTCCCACATGAAATTTTTTACTAAAATTAGAAATGTGAAATCTATTCAATTGTGAAGGTTCAATAATTAGTTTCTTATTATAATGGTTATTTGTCATTTTAGTGTTGCCGCATTATTTCCAATCCCACATGGCATTTTTGAATTTTTATGGATATCCACATTCATAGACTGGTTCAAATGTAATGTTGACAAAGCAACCAATGATAATCCAAGACCAGTATGTTTTGGGAAATCCTTCTGGGTTTAGAATTTTAAAATTATGGGATGTCCTTATAGATTTTTTGTCATTAAAATATCCTAAAAATAATATTTTATAGTTATGATAAATGAAGTGAAAAATGAAAAGAAATGAGGTTGGAACAACATATGGCATGAATATGACTCTATCCTCTTGATCAAAGCAATATGAAATATGTAGCAAAATTTATCTTCGAAACTCACTATGCATTGGATTAACTGCATTGAGCCTCTCGCGACTATTCTCTTATTTATCACACATGTTTTCCATGAATTTATTTATCTTGTGGATTTTCTATACAACAAAGAATATTATATTAATGGTTGTGTTTTTTCTGATTATCTCCCTAATGATCTCTTTCCCCTGTTTCAACTGTATTTTTTTAAAATTTCATCATTTCAAATTTTGTAACTCTATTTTATTCTATAATAAAATAGGATTTCCCTATTGAAATTACTCATCTATTCATTAAAAAAACCCAATGTGCATTTTCTTCTATAAAATATCATTTTTCATCAATATTTTTTAGCGAATAATATTATTATGAAATATAAATTTATTATAATACCTTTCTGAATAAACTAGACATATAAGTACATGATAAATATAGAGATGATATTAATTTAGAATATAATGATTTCTATGTAAAGATCTTTCAATTGATGTGGAATAATCCAAGATCTCACTGAAGGTATTTCCATTTTAGTTCGAAAAGAATTTTTAAATAAAACCCAATATAAACAAGTTTTATGGTGGATTTTATGTTAGTAAATATTTTTGGGGTTAAGGATAATATCTTACCATTTCTAACTCACATTACAAAATTATTGGGATACATATGCATTGGCTTTCACTGAGATCAGCAACGATATAGCCACCCAAATTTGATATGAACCTTGTAAAAAAATTATGTTCATTTCTTTTATTTTATTATTTTTAGCATACAAGTGAGGGTGAGTTATATTATTTATAGGGTCTCTAATTTAATTAGTCATATATTTTGGTTTTTTGAGAAATTATAAATGTTAGAAATAATGATTCACCCCCTGTTGTTTTTTTAGAAGATCACCTAGGAAACTCACTATAGATTACCACATCCATTTAAGCTTCTTCTCTTACATCTATTGTCATTATCTATAAAAAAATATTTGATTAAAAATTTTAAAAATCTAATAATATCCTCATATGTTTATTAATAATACCGTTGTCAAAAATCTCTATCCAAAAATAAAAATTAGAAAAATGAATTTGGCAGGGTCATTATAAATGTTTCTTAGTGGTCCAACAAATAAGTAAAATGATATAAATCAGGTGCCTATTCTCTAAAAATTTATATTCATTAAAAATAAATGATTAGTAACTCCCATGAATGTGTCCAACTTATCTATCAAAGAATTATCATCCCCAAATTTCAAATATAGTAACTTTTTTATTATGTATGTCTTGGAATTCCTTATATTCTAAAAATACAACTACTCTTGCTTGAAGAAAATTGTTTGTTCATGTGTCTTCCCTAAAAATTACCAATCCATGATCTAATATATTTATATAAAGGGGGATGATTTATGACAGGATATAATAACACAATCTAAAATCACAAAAAAAAAATAATGTTTTTTTTTGTTTTTAAATTTTTTATGTGTTTATTAGTTGAGGTTTATACTTATAGACATGATTATAATTTATTCCATGATTAATTTTATCATTTCAACTCAAATATATCATGAAATACACTATTTAATTGATTCTTTTATAATTTTATTTGTTTAATTTCTTTAATATTCTTAACTCTATTATTTTATGTCGAATTTCATCATATTGAGTCAAGCTTAATAGGTTAATGTAATGAAATTTATAACAACTATATTTACTAATTATGTTAATTGAGTTATGTAATGTTACACATGTTGTAAACCTATGGTGATCATGTTTTTGGTTTTTTTTGAAATTATTAGTATTAGGAACATGTTCAGGTTGAATATATTCATGTACGTTTCAACATATGACTTGAAACCTTCATCACCCACAAATAAAAAAAATTCACCCCTATCTATAGACTTCTTAATGATATAAAGCACATTCTATATCACTCATCTCATATCATTATTTATAATTAAATATCTACATATATCTTATGGAGACTGAAACATCATGATGTATGAGGTTCTATAGGCCTATCACTATTTGATTGTTGGTAATTTTTTATTTTATTTTTTTGTTGTTTAGAAATAGTGAGAACTATCAGATCGGGGATCGTGGTATTTGGGATCATTAATTGTGATAATACAAGTCTCGTATATGAGGTGAAGTATAATGCATAGTTAAATCACGGTCATGAGTGACAGAATGTGTGCTTAAACCATGTAGTTGGGGGTCACATACAGTAACAAGTGCATGATATTTGGTTACTATCCATATAGACTATGAGGTACTTATTTAGTGAGCACAGGAACCTACATGAACATCTCAAAATAATAGATGCTCATGTTTTCTGACCTTAGAGTATGATCCTCATTACAATAATCATCAGTTAAAAACATTACTATATTATCCAAAGAATCATTAAATTCCCTTATTCAACTTGGGATGACCCCAGGATTCCTTGGGAGTAAATTTTTTAATTCTCTGTCAATACAAAACAAAATTGTCTTCAGGATGGATCAAATCAACATCAAATCTAAGGTTTAATCTTGAGGATATAACATGTTCTTTGATACTTATCTTCCTTCTACAGGATCGAAATGATACTAATTGTAGTATAGGAATAATGATGTAGATGCTCAACATATAAGAGGGGGGTAAATTGTATACTTTAAAAATTCATTAGGAACATTTAAAGTTAGTTAGAAAAATTTTTATTGTTTAACACAGTTAAACATGGAAAATTCACAAAACCTCTATGTTCTACAAACTTGCTTGATTCTGGAAATGTGGTTCCGAAAAAGAGATTCTGGAAATGTGGTTCCAGAAATTAAACTAGAAAAAAGTTCAAAAAACAAATACTCTACCTTAAAGCATAGAGAATCTTATTTAATCAATGTACAAGTGAAAAAAGTATAAAATAGTTATACTTTCCTTGACAAATAAAATACAGTGGAATAAAAACTTGAAACAAAACATGAAACAAGTAAAGAAATATTTTAACCCAATGATTAGGGTATCCAAAAACCTTGGATAATGGTCTCTTGATTTATAATTTCAAGAAAATATATCTTACCCACAACTAGGAAATCCCTCATTTCAAATATTGGTATTTGTCTTGCTATCCCCGAAAGACCTCGATTTAGAAAGAAATCAAAACCTTTGTCTTCCAAACCCGAAAGCCCACGATCAGCACGATCGGAGTCTGTATGAAGTCTGAACAAGTCATTCACACCCGAACAAGTTGTTCAAAACATCTGCACGAAGAACTAAGAGTTTAAAGAGCCTCTCTCTCTAGAAAACACTTTTACAACATATAATCTCTAGAATCATAGAAATATTCATCAGCGTTGTCAAAGTTGATCAAGGTTGTGAGCTCTTTCAAATGAGCTCCTATTTATAGGCACATCTTCAACGGTTGGGTCCCTCCTCCAATGGTCATATTTTTCTTTAAATTTCAGAGGGACCTATACACGTGTCACTCAAAAAATGGTTAGATAGTAACTGAATTCACGATATTGTTTTATAACTAAAATAACTGTAAGAAAAAATATGGCTACTTAACCAAAACCATTTTTCGAAATGTAAGGAAAAATAAAATTTTGGAGTCTAACCAAAAATAGTTCGGTATCAATAATACATGAATATTCAGATTCTGTTCTTCAAAATAATTCGGAACCTGAATTTTATAGAATTACAGAGTCTGAATTTCAATTAAATTTGGAGTCTGAATACATAAGATTTTGGAGACTGAACTCAGAATGTTCGGAGTCTCAATTCATAGAATTTGGAGTCTAAACTCAAAAATTTCGGAGTCCGAATTCAGAGAATTCGGAACCTGAATTCGGATCCCGAAAACAGAATGCTCTATGTCTAGGTATTTATAAGATTCCAAGGTTTTAGATGCGAAAATGAATTTTATTCTTAGAAATAAAATGAGTTAGATTATAATATGAACAATGAAAACCTGGTATGGATAAATTTCCTTGGGGAAGGAAAATTTCCTTAAGAAAGGAATGTTTTCCTTATCAATATGAAACAAAGGGGAAAAGAGATTTACCCTAAGATAGAGTGTTTGTGATTTTCAAAACTAGAAGGAATGAAAAGGTCATAAGGAAACCTTAATGACTCAACAATCTCCCTCCTTTTGAAAAGCACAAACATCCTTATGAAAAGGAATATAAGTACTTAGAAAATATTTTTCAGGACTTTGAAAATAAAACTTATCTCCCTTAACACAAGGGAAAAGATTAATATGACTAACTACCCCTTATGCTTTGGAAACACTAAGTATCTTATTCGTGATTTCTTAATTGAGAGGTAGAATTTTATTGCATATAAAAATCTTATTGGATAATAACTCTCCATTAGATGAACTCCCCCTTAGGGAAATTTCTTTTTTTACTTTGTATTATTTTTTATCATTTCTTTCTCCCCCTTTGTGATTTTCAAAAAGTAATACAGGGAATGGAAAAGGAAATATGGTACCTAAAATATTAGTACTAGAAAACCAAAAATATAAAGAGAAACCCAAAATTTAATTATGAGTGAGAAAATTTATACAAGGAAGAGATAAAACAAAAGATCAGAATTGAACAATATTATCCTTCCTTATCCTTCTAAATCAACTTCTTTACTATGGTTCTGAGCTTCTTGAGTTCCTTTTGGTTTCCTCTACTCATTTGAGAATCTGATACTGATTTTCTGTTTTCTTTTGTAAGGCCTCGCTTTTTTCTTCTTGAGCCTTAAGAACCTCTGCCCGAGCCTTCAGGTCTTCTTCCATCTTAGCAAGATTCTCTTCTATCTCAATCCTAAGATCCATTTCTCTTTTCCAACTATGATAAATTGAATACAACTTCCCATTCAGATCCTTCACTTCCAGAATTTGAGAATTTTTTTCTAGAGTTGTCTTCTCCTCAAAACTATTTGTGAGATCCTTGATCTTCACATCTTCGGTGTCAAATGCTTCTTTGACACTTTCATGGAACTCATCCAGAATAATCATGTATTCTATAGTTTTCTTTGAGTAGATGGTCATCTTTTTGAAAGATCTTTTATGGGCCTACAAAATCATGTCCTAGTGAGGATGATTCTGAATCAGAAATTTTTCTTGGTGAGGATTCTTTTTCTATATCAGCAGCTTTCCTCTTTGAAGAACCACCAGCATCCTTCATCTTAACCAAAATTATGGTAGGTGTATCAACTACCACCTGTTTTCCCTTATCAGTTTTCAGAATGTCTTCCTCTTAGTCAGCAGATTCATCCTCACTATCAGATAGCTGTAAAATTTTATCTTCATCTATCTCTTTATTCTCAACTCCGACCTCAGCATCCTCTGGGTGGATAAAATCTTTTTTTATGATTTCTTCTTTAGATGGTTTGTCTACTTCTTCTTCATCCTTCTCTTCTTCTTTCCCAGTAGTATAAATCTTTGATGATTCAGCTTGAGAGGTTAGGAAAGATAATTTCTCTGAAGGGCTTTCCCTCTCATGAAATTCCTCAACTTGATTTTTGAGATCTTCGGTATCACCACTTCCTTATTATTATTACTATTATTATTCCACTACTTTTTCTTGAACTTCTTTTTCTTGTAATTTTTACTGAGTTACAAACCTCTTTCCCAGAGTCTCTAGTAAGGGTTATATCAAGAAGGATTCTGGTACTAGAATGTTCTGAGATGCTTTCTCAGTGGCCTTTAGGAGTGATTTCACTATTTCAGGCTCAGAAAAATTCTTCTTCTGCTTCTTCTATTTCTCTTGCTTATCAAGTTCTTCAAATGCCTTCTCTTTCAATGATTTTTCTTCAGCAAGGTCCAAGACAAACTTAGACTCCCCTTCTTTCAGATTTTTTTTTTCTTCCCTCCACTTAGCTACAACCTCAACCAGAAAAGATTTTTGTTTCATTAGCTTCAATGGTGCGGATTGGGTTTCCTTAGCCATTGGGGTTTTCCCTTATCTTCCACTTCCTTCAAATTCGTCTTCATTCTTCCCTTCTTAGAGGTCTCAGCATCCTCCTGTTTCTTCAATAAGCCTTCTACCTCCTCCTCAGGAAAATCATTAAATTCTTTGGATTCTTTAGAAAATAAAAATTTTATCCTTCTTATACTATAATCTCTCAACAACATGACTTTTCAATTTTTTGACTTAGATTTTCAAGGGATTTCGAAATATTCTAGACACTAAACAATCATTTTTGAGATAATGATTGGATACATTATAATCTGAGCCTTCAGATTTCCACAATTCACGAATCTGATAATTTGTAGTCAGTTTATGAATCATCAGATTCTTCACCTATGAAAGACCAAGAAATTCCAAGGCCTTTATCTTATCAAAACTTCATTGGACATCAGGCGGCTTATGAGAACAAAACTCATCTTCCCCTTCATATGGAATACCAACCAATCTTGGATCCTTGGTGTAAGAAACTGAATAGTTTTTTCCATAACACTAGAAAGAAAATTTTATTCTAACTTCTTCTTTAAAAGAATTTACTGACTCATAGAATTCTATTAACAAATCCAGATAAACCAAATCCTGATCTTTTGGTTTTGAAAGGAAAACATTTTCCACTCATTCAGCTTTATATTCTTGGAGATAATATAATTATACTTTGTGAAAAACTTTGTACCCACTAACATTCCTCTGTATACCTACCATTTAGAGATTGGATTAACAGTTGACAAATCTTTCTGAGAGGATACTTTGGAAAATTCGGAAGTAAAAAAGATCTGAGAAGTTCAGAACGGTCTTTTGTAGGAGGGAAGAGCTTCAGCATGCACAAGCTTGAGTTTCAATGAGGGACAGCCATCGGGGGTCCTTTATATATGCAATTGAGGAGACAATTCAGCTTCCATACTCAATCCAATGTTTAAAAAAATCTTCTGATCAGATCCGATGGCTGAGATGATAGCTGGAAGAAAATTTTGGTAGAATCCGATCATTTGAGGATTTTTAAGAAAAACATTCATATTTAAGAAAAGGTGAATACCAAAATTTAAAAAAAATGGAAATACCAACAATTAAAATATGATTACAAAAATTTAAGAAGAGAAACATACCTTTCGGATTGTTAGGGAGATTATTCGTAATGAGGAAAATTCATCTTGAAGAGCTTTAGATTCCAAAAATTTTGATTATGAAAAGTTTTTCTAAAAAAATCTTTATTACGAAAAAATCATTATGAAACTTTCAAGTAGAAAAATTATAATTATGAAAATTTAAGTATGAAAATATTCATTTAGAAAATTTTAAGTACGAAAATTTTATGTAAGAAAATTTTCATTATGAAAATTTTAAGTTATAAAATTTTTATTACAAAAATTTTGAGACTACAAAAAAAATTAGACTGCAAAAAATTTAGAATCTTACAAACAAATGTACTCCCCCTATGAAAATTAGTTCTCAACTGTATGAAGATTGGTTTCAATAGGAAGTTAACATGGAGGATTACCTTACAGTTATCATTCATAACTTATGTTTAATTTATTCCAATCTATTGGAGGGTAAGGATTTTGTGAAAATATCAGCAAGTTGATCTGGTGTTCCGATAAATTGAAGAATGATATCTTCTTTTCTGTGTGTGATCCCTAAGAAAGTGATGCCTAATATCTATGTGTTTTTCAAGAGGCTGATGTGCGTGGTTTTTACTTAAGACCATGTCACTAGTTTCATCACACAAAATTTGTGTTTTGGTTAAACTCATACCATAGTCTGTGAGTCTGTGTTGCATCTAACTTGATCACAACAACTTCCAACTGCTACATATTCAGCTTCAGCAGTGGAAAGTGCTACTGAGTGTTGCTTTTTGCATGACCATGAAACTAATGAATCTCCTAAGAAATGACATGTTCTGGATTTACTTTTCTATCCATTCTACATCCACTAATAGTACAAGTGTTTTGGTTAAAAACTCTATAAGCCTTTGAAGTTGAGAAGTATCCTAAGAAAATTCCTTCATCAGATTTTGGTGCAAATTTGTGTAGATTATCTTTAGTATTCAGAATGAATACCTTGCAACCAAAAACCTTGAAGTATGAAAGTCTGTGTTTTCTACATTTCCATAACTCATAAGGATTTTTATTAACAAAAGGTCTAATCAAAACATGATTTATAGTACAACAAGCAATACTTACAACTTCAGCCCAAAAATGTTTGGCTACCGAATATTCTCTCAACATAGTTCTTGTTATCTCTTGATGAATTATGTTTCTTCTTTCAACAACACCATTTTGTTTAGGTGTTCTAGGTGCTGAGAATTTATGAGTAATGCCTTTTATACTACAAAAGGTTTCAAAATTAGATTTTTGATATTCTCCTCCATGATCACTATGAATAGTTATCAAAGGAAGTTTTTTCTCATTTTTAAGTTGGGATCTAAAAGTTTTGAAATAAGAAAAAGATTCAGATTTCTTTACTAGAAAATAGACCCACATTAATCTAGTATAATCATCAACTAAGACAAATACCTAATATTTTCCTCCAATGCTTCCAGTTTTTGTAGGACTAAAAAGATCCATATGCACTAACTATAATGTATCAGTGGTTAAGACTTCACCAACTGATTTAAAACTTGATTTATGTTTCTTTCCATATTGACAAGGATCACCAACTTTTGAAGAATCAAATATAAGCTCCGATAGATCCTTAACGAGTATTTCCTTAGAGAGTTTTGATAAGTTCCTAAGGTTACAGTGTCCTAACTTTCTATGACACAACCAAGAATGATCTCTAATTACACTAAGGCAAGGTAGATCTTAGATCCTAAGGTCTTCTAAGTTTAGTGTGTAAACATTCTTGTGCCTAAGGGAAGAAAGAATGATCTCTTCTTTAGAACTGTGTACTAAGCACTTATTATTCCTGAATTTCACAAGGTAACCTTAATCACATAATTTACTTATGCTAATGAGGTTTTGATCAAGAAATTTAACAAATAAAAAATTCCAAATAAAAGTTTTTCCAAGAAGAAAAATGTTACTTATACCAATAATTTTTCCCTAAGTATTATCTCCGAAAGTTTATTTTACTCCTTTATTCTTGATAATATTTTCAAAGAATTTTTTTTACCATTCATAAGTTGGGAATATCCACTATACATGTACCATGTATTGATGTTGGTACTTTCTTTATTTCCCTGACAATAAGAGTGTTAGACTTTCAGAATCCAAACTTTCATGGATTCGGAATTGTTAGACAATAAAATTTTGTGTATCCACATTTGTTTAGAAAATTTATCTTTATGAACCTCAAGATATTGAACATTATTTAAAGAAAAAAGATTATTCTAATTCCCACCACTTTGACATTTAATACAAAAAGGGCCTCTAGGAGGAACAAAATAATTGTTTTTAAAAACAATTTTTTCATGAGAATAACCTAATCCTTCATTATTACCATGAGGTCGGATCTGAGAATAAATCTTGTTAAAATTTTATTTACCAGATGTAAAATTTGTAGGAAGTTTCTTCAATGAAAATATTTCAGACATTAGTCTAAGGACTAAATTTCTATTCTCTGGAATAATAGACTTAGAGTTAATTTTATCCTCCAAAATATATTTTTCTAAAAATAGTTTTTTAAGATCCTAAGAAAGATTATCCTTTTCAGAATTAGCTTCCTCAAGTTTCTTAGAAATATTTTCTAAAACATCCTTTTTCTTATCAATATATTTAGTAAGATCCGGAATTTCTTTTGTTAAAATAAATTCTCTAGAATTTTCTTTTTCGAGTTTCTTAGAAACTTTACAATTTCTTATTCCTAGAAACTTATCAAACCTAGAAACTTCCTCATAGGATGGAAAATCATTATCATTTTCTAATTAATAAGATTCTTAATCTAAAGAAAAATCATTATTTGTAAAATGTTCACCCAAAGACATATTTGTAGAGGATTTAGCTATTCGTACCTTATCGATAAAACATTGAGTTTGAAATAGAGCTCAGGCTATTAAACCAATATTCTTTTGTTGAGAAGATTCATATTCTGAAGAATCATCCAAAGAATCTCCACCACTGGCACTCCAAGTGTCATTGGATTTTAGGAATTTCTTATGTTTTTATCTTTAGAACTTATTCTTGTTTCTCTCATAATTCATTTACTTATTATCTCTCTTCTTAAGTAAGGGATAATCCAGTCTAATATGACCAGTTCTTTTGTATTAATTGCATGTCACTTCTCCATCTTTATAATCTTTTTCATCTTTCTTGTTATATATATATTGAAAGTTTTTCTTCCCAAAAATCGTGTTCGACTTCTGATAAAGATTAGCTACTTCATTCTCGGAATGTTCACTTTCACTAGATTTAGATTGAAAAACAACTTTCTTGGATTTAGATCTTGTGACTCTCTCAGGAGTCTTAGATTTTATATAATTTGATGTAGTTGTGAAGGAAACACTTCCATTACCATTCTTCTTCTTAACATTGTCAGCATCTCTCTTCATTCAAGTCTCATGTAGAAGAGGAGTTCCAAAAAGCTCATCAAGAGTAATCTGTGAGACTTTTCTATTCTCATATATAATTGTTCTTTTTGAATCCCACACGTTTGGCATGATGTCTATAATCTTGTATACAAGTGACTTGTCATCCAAACCTTTTTCAACCATGGATTTAAGATATTGACAATAGTCACAAATCTCTATTGTACCTTACAAATAGGTTCCCCATAAGGAAAGAAAAAATCATGGTACTCGTCTCTAAGCATATCTCTTCTGGTTTCAATAAATTTGGAAGTACCAAAATGTGTAACTTCAAGTTTCTTCCAAATAAAATTTGTGGCTTCACAAGAAGAAATATGGATATATATATTCTTGGTCATAGAACATAAAAAATTATTGCGTACCTTATATTTAAGTTAATATTCTAACTTCTCTTGATTAGAAAAATTTCTAACTTCCTTATCAGTAATCTTGTAATCTCTAGTAAGAATTACAAAGTTTTCCACTCCAGTGTTAGTGACAAAAGTCTTCATATGATCTCTATAACATTGATAATCATTCCCATAAAAAACAGGTGGTCTAATAGTATTATGATCTTCAATTGAAGTAACATTTACTCCTGCCATCTTTAGGAAAATGTCTCCACACAAACATGTCACTAATAAAAGTTTGTAAACAAGGATAAAAATATCCTAAGCAAGAAAAATATAGAACAATGAAAAACTTGAGCAAAAAAAACTTATATGTGAATATAAGTATTTTAGAGACCTCCTCTGATACCAATTTTAGGATCAAAATGATACTTATTATAGTATTGGAATAATGATGTAGATGCTCAATATACAAGAGCGTGGTGAATTGTATACATAAAAAATTCTTTAGAAACATTTAAAGTTGGTTATAAACCTTTATATTGTTTAACACAATTAAATAATGAAAATTCAGAAAACCTCTAATTTCTACAAACTTCCTTGATTCTGAAAATGTGGTTCCAAAAAATAGATTCTGGAAATGTGGTTCCAAAAATGAAACTAGACAAAAGTTTACAAAACAAAGATTCTACCTTAAAGCATTTAGAATCTTATTTAATCATATTACAACTATAAGAATGTATAAAATAGTTATACTTTCCTTAACAACTAAACTAAAATGGAATAAAAAAATTGAAACAATACAAGAAACAAGTATATAAACCTTTTAACCCGAAGAGTAGGGTATCCAACAACCTTAAATAAAGGTCTCCTGATTTATACTTTCAAGAAATTCTATCTTACCCACAACTAGGTAATCCCTCAATCCAAATATCGGTATCTGTCTTGTTATCCCCACAAGCCCTCGATTTAGAAGGAAATTGTAACCTCTGTTTTCCAAACCCGGAAACCCATGATCAGCACGATCGGAGTCTGCACGAAGCAAGTCTGAACAAGTTTTTCACATCATCCACACAAAGCACTGAGAGTTGAAAGATCCACCCTATCTAGAAAACACTTTTACAGCATATAATCTCTATAATCATAGAACTATTCATCATCATTATCAAAGTTGATCAAAATTGTGAGCTCTTTCAAATGAGATCCTATTGATAGGAACCTCTTCAACAGTCATCTCCCTCCTCCAATAGTCATATTTTTCCTTGAATTTCAGGGGGACCTTTACATGTGTCCCTCAAACAATGGTGAGTTAGTAACTAAATTCACGACACAATTTTACAAATAACTCAAGTGTAAGAAAAAAATACAGTTGCCTAACCAAAACCATTTTTCGGGATGTAAGGAAAAATAAAAGTTTGGAGTCTAACCAAAAAACAAATATGTATCTATAATACATGAATATTTCGATTTTGTTCTTCAAAAGAATTTGGAACCTGAATTTTATAGAATTATGAAGTCTGAATTTCAAGGAAATTTGGAGTCTGAATTCATAAGAATTTGGATTCTGAACTCAGAAAGTTCAGAGTCTCAATTCATAAGAATTCAGAGTCTGGACTCAGAAAGTCCAGATTCTGAATTCATAGAATTTGGAACCTCAATTTGGATCCCAAAAACAGAATTCTCTATGTCTAAGTATTTATAAGATTCGGAGGTTTTAGATACGAAACTGAATTTTATGCTTAGAAATAAAATGAGTTAGATTATAATATGAAAAATGAAAACATGGTAAGGATAAATTTTCTTGGGGAAGGAAAATTTCCTTAAGGGAGGAAATTTTTCCTTATCAAGATGAAACAAAAGGAAAAAGAAATTTGCCCTAAGATAGAGTGTTTTTTATTTTCAAAACAAGAAGGAATGGAAAATTCATAAGGAAACTTTATTGACTCAATAATCTCCCCCTTTTTGGAAAGCAGCAAAAACCTTATGAAAAAGAATATAAGGACTAAGAAAATATTTTTATGGAATTTGAAAATAAAACATATCTCCCTTAATACATGGGAAAAGATGAATACGACTAACTCCTCCTTAGGCTATGGAAACACTAATGATATTATTCTTAATTTCTGGATAGAGATTTATCATTTTATTATATATAGAAATCTTCTTGGATAAGAAATCTCCCTTAGATGAACTCCCCCTTAGGGAAATTAATTCTTTTACTTTGTATTATTTTTATTCATTACTTTCTCCCCCTTTGAGATTTTAAAAAATGAATACAGGGAATGGAAAAGGAAATATGGTACTTGAAATATTAGTACTAGACAACCAAAAATATAAATAGCAACACAAAATTTCATTATGATTGAAAATTTATACAAGGAAGAAATACAACAAAATATCAAAATTGAGCAATATTATCCTTCCTTCTCCTTCGGAATCAACTTCTTTACTATGGTTTTTAGCTTCTTGAGTTCTTTGGGGTCTTCCTCTAATCATTTGAGAATCTGATCCTGATCTTCTATTTTCTTTTGTAAGGACTTGATTTTTTCTTCTTGATACTTAAGAACCTCTACCTGAGTCTTCGGGGCTTCTTCCTACTTATCAAGCTTCCCTTCTATCTCAATCCTGAGATCCATTTCTCTTCTAAAACTCTGAGCAACTGAATACAACTTCCCATTAAGATCTTTCACTACTTGAATCCGATAATTGTGTTCTAGAGTTAGCTTCTCCTAAAAACTATTTTTGAGATCCTTGATCTTCACAACATCGGTGTCAAATTCTTCCTTGACACTTTCTTGGAACTCATCAAGAATTCTCATGTATTCTATATTTTTCTTTGACCATCTGGTCATCTTCTTATAAGATCTTTTGTGGGCCTACAAAATCATGTCCCATAGAGGATGATTCTAAATCAGAAATTTTTCTTGGTGAGGATTCTATTTCTATATCATCAGCTTTCCTCTTTGAAGAACCACCAACATCCTTCTTCTTAACCAAAAATTTGGTAGTTGTATTAACTACCAACTTTTTACCCTTATCATTTTTTGTAATGGCTTATTCTTGGTCAGGAGATTCATACTCACTATCAAATAGTTGTACAATTTTATCTTCATCTATCTCTTTCTTCTCAGCTCCGACCTCAACATCCTATGGGTGGATAAAATATTAATTTATGCTTTCTTCTTTAGATGGTTCGTCTACATCGTCTTTAGACTTCTCTTCCTTCCTAGAAGTAGCAAGCATTGATGATTCAGCTTGAGAGGTTCGGTAAGATAATTTCATTGAAGGTATTTCCCTCTCATGAAATTCCTCAACTTGTTTATGAGATCTTCGGTATCACCACTTCCTTATTCTTATTCTTATTCTTATTCCTCCACTACATTTTCTTGAACATATTTTTCTTGTACTTTTTATGGAGTTACAAACTTCTTTCTTGGAGTCTCTTGTAAGGGTTCTATCAAGAATTATTCTGGTACCAAAATGTTCTCAGATGCTTTCTCAGTGGCCTTCATAAGTGATTGAACTATTTCAGCCTCCGAAAACTTGTTCGCCTCTTTCTTATCTTTCTCTTGATGAAGAATGTATGACTACTCTTCCAAGAAAATTTTTTTATGCAATAAAAGAAAAGTAATTAGTGAAGAAGAAAGTTTAAAAAATATCCATCATGGATGAGACTTCCTTGAATGAAAAAAAAAGAAGAAACCATGGAAACTTGATAGCTGTTGTTCTTTACACATGAAAGGTGATTTAAAAATATTAAAACATGTTGAAAATTATGATGGTAGTGTTGTTACCTTTGGGAATGATAGTTCTCCAAAAATAATAAGAATTAGAATGGTTGATATTGAAGCTAAAAAGTTCAAATATAAGGAAGTCTTATTTATTGATGGACTAAAACGTAACTTATTGTAAGTCAAATTTCTGATGATAGAAAAGAAGTGATAATCATAAAATATTATTATGTTATCAAAAGTGTGAGAGGTGTAAAATTTATTACAATAGGATAAAAAACTAGTGGGAATCTCTTACAAATAGAATAATTTAACAAATCCTATAACTTAGGTGTTGAAGATGAAAATAAGTTGTGGCACCCAAGACTTTTCCATCTTGGGAAGAACAAAATATCTAAAGTTTATGTTGTATGAAACTTTCCATTATTCAAAATAATAGATGGAGATGTTTTTGTAACTTTTTAGAAAGGGAATATGACTAATAAAACTCATAAGAAAGTTGAGATTTAGTTTTTCAGGCCTCTTGAACTTATTTATTCCGATTTATGTGGGTTGATAGTACATCAATCAATAAAATTTGATTTTTACTTTATCACATTCATTTATGATTTCACTCAAATGACTAACATAAGGTTTATGAATAATAAGTCAGAGACTATTGAAATGTTCATATTATTTAAAAAATATGTTTATAAAGAATTGGGGGTCTAAATAAAGAAGTTCAAAATATAAAATGGTACATAATTCACATGAAATACTTTTGAGACATATCTGAGGAATCATGGAATCAAAAATCAATATAGTTCTCCATATACCCCAAAAAAATTGAGAAAGATAATGGAATAATATAAGTTTTTAGCAAATGGAAAGGGGCATGTTATCATAATACAAACGTTCAATGTTATATTGGAGATAAGTTATTAGTAATATTTTACATGTTTATAAAAGATGCATGTTATGGTAGTTATCCAACATGACTTTTTATTAAATTTGGTACAATAAAAAGCCTTCATTGAAGTAATTTATTGTATTTGGAATCAAATGTTTACTTAAAATAAAAAATCTGGATCTGGGAAAGTTTGATGAGAAAGATAATGAATGATATTTTATATGTTATTCTCCCAATGTAAGAAGTTAAAAATTTTGGAATAAATGTTTAAAAAAGGTGGGGGACTCATGTTATGTGCCATTTACTGAGAATCCGGATTCTTTAAAAAAGTTTTTGGGAATATGGAAGAAGAAAAAATAAAAGTTTCCAATGAAAATAGAAGTGAGAAAATTAATTTTCATAAATATTCAGATGAATTTGCTGATGAATAAATGAAATTAGGGAGAGTAACTATAAAATTTCCTACTTTAAAAAACATATTGAGACTGGAAATATTATTGGGAATCAGAAGCCCCTAGTTCAGACCAAAATAATGTGGAGATTAGAAATTTAGACTTCTCTCATCTCAAAATTTCAACCTGAGTCAGTTTGAGAATCTATTCAACACAATCAATAGGTGGATTCTATGAATGAAGAGTTGGATCATATTGAAAAAAAATTAATCATGGGAACTTTTTAAATATCCATAAAATAAAAATCTTAACAAAATAACTTGGTTTTATAGAAAGAAGTTTAATGAAAATAGATAATATTAAAGAAACAAAGTAGGTATTATTTGTAAAGGTTATGCACAGGTGGAAGGTGTGGATTTTGATGAAACAATTCCCCCCATTACAAGGTTAAAAACTATTAGAATTTTTCTAGTAGTGTATTGTCACCAAAACTACAAAGTATATAAGCTACATATAAAGTCATAATTTATCAAGGGATAAATTGAGGAAATTTTTTAAATTGAACAGTCTTGTGGGATTCTACTTGAAGAGGATGAAAAAAAGTTTTTATATTGAATAAATATGTGTATGGGTTCAAACAAAATAAACTTACATGGTATTCAAAGCATGAAATTTTGTGAGGTAGATGAATTTTTCTACATAAAAATTTTATAGCAACTTCTTGGTTAAATATGTTGACTCTAGAACTCTAATTGTGGTTGTTTAGGAGGATTATATAATTTTTCCAAGGTATAGAGAAGATATTCAAAAAATGTTTTCTAAAGAAATGAAAAGGAAATTTGTGGTGTTAATTTTAGGACAATTAACATTATTATTTAGATTAATAGTTCAACAAAAATAAAAATATATTTTCTTATCATAAGAAATTTATATCAAGTAATTGTTATAAAATATTGGCATAGCATAATACAAAGAAAAAAATATTCCAATCTTAGTGGGGATGAAGTTGTGTAAAGATGAGTTCGAAAATAGATTTAATTAGAATAACTTATACAAGCCAATAGGAATACTAAATTACCTTACAGGCTTAAGGTTCAATATAGTTTATGTTGTAACTTTGTGTTCAAGGTATCAAATTAATCTAAAAAATATATCATATTTTTGAAGCAAAGATAATTTTGAGATATGTAAAACGAAAAATTTCACATGTATTGTTTTAAAAAATAAATTTTGAGATAAAGTTTCATGGATATAATGACGATGACTTGGCAAGAAATTGTAATGATAAAAAATCAACATTATGATGACTATTTTTATTGGGTTAATTTTTTGTAAGTTGAAAACGTAAGAAATAAAGTTCAGTAACATTAACCACAGTAGAATTAGAATATTTTACAACTAATCAGAATTTCACTCAGATGTTGTGGAAGAAAATTCATCAAGAAGATTTGAATGTAATAGATTCTAAACCATTGAAGATACTTTATGATAATCACGTTGAAATTTATGTTTCTAAAAATGTTTTCCAACATTCAATTTCAAAACACATTTATATAATGTTTTAATTTATAAAATGAAAAGTCCTTGATGGATATGTTTTACTGGAATATATCTCAATGAAGGATCATATTTATGATATCTTCACAAAGTAAATTCCAAAATAAAGTTTTGTTGAATTTAGGCTTTAACTTCATGTTCATCCTCCTCTAATGACTTCCAAAAAGTCATAAGGAAGACCCCCATCATGCTTTGGATTATATAAAAAAAGGGGGATAGAAAGTAAGAACTTTATTCTTTTTAATAAATTTTTACATATCTTTCTTTAATAAATATGAAGTTGTGGTTTTCATAAATTGGTGGAGAGATAAAGAAAATGGATAGAAAAAGAAATGTTAGTGGAAAAGATTAAAGTGAAGGGGTTATCTTCGCATGCCCCAAAATTTTATTCTTAGTGAGGGATAGAATTCCTTCACCACCATTACTTTTTCTAGTAGTGTTTTTCAGGTCACATTTTTTTGAGAAAGGGTATATTTTTGTAATAGTTGAAAACCTTTAGTTGTCTCATAAGAAGATTTATGATATCTTTTTGAAAATAGAAAATGTTTTTAACATGTGCTGTCAAAATATCCAAAGGGGGTGATTGAAGAACCTTTGTGATGTTTTTTTAACAAATTGTTTATTTTTTGACCACTAGACTTTTTTCTAAAATAATGTTTTTGTTCTTTAGGATTGGACCCCATACATCGTAATGAGTTTTTTTAAGAAAGATTAAAGTTTTTAATTTTGGAATCCAAACAAAACGGGGAGAAAATTTTTTATCTTTGAGAAAGGTGTTTTCAGGACACAAGTTTTTGGACAGAGGTTCATAGACTGAGTAGTATCGGATGCAAAAGGTGTAAAAAATATGGAATCTGTAAGTTCTAGAAAGTTTTTTATCCGATACACCATCAGACATAGATTTATTGGTATAATGTTCAAGATCGATCAAGCATGATGTTTGTTATAAATATGTTCTTGAAAATTAAATTTATAATGATACTGAACAGTTTGAATGAACATAGTTATATTAGGAGTTAGAAAGTTATTAAACTTTATAACCTTAATCCTGGATATGATTTTTTGGTTTGTAATTATAAAATATCATAATTTGTGTGTAACACTTGTGATTCAATATTTATAAAGAAAATGGGGAGAATATGTGCATCCAATAATATTGAGTTTTGGTTTGAAATACACTTTGTGCTGAAAGTAAGGGAAGCAAAAATACTTTCCTTTTTCAATCAGATGATGCTTTATTGATCATAATGTTCTCATAAATCATGAAAACTCTCATGATAAATTTTTTTGAAGAAATGGAGGTATCATAAATATTGTACTGGTACCAAGAATCAAAACATATTTTACATTGGATCCAAAAGTACTGAACACAGAAGTCTTCAGAACTCTGAATGAGTTATAGATGATGTGGTTTGAAGAATTTCAAATTTGTAGAGTGGATTTTCTATCATAATGATAATTCTATCATAATTAAAATTTCATCACTTTGAAGAATCAATCGGATTGGCTCTAGGGAGTAAATTCAATCGGACTGACTCTAAAGAGGAAATTCAATCGGACTAACTATGAGAAGGAATTTCAATCGAACTGACTCTGAGAAGGAAAGTCAATCAGAATTACCTTGAGAATAAAATTTAATCAAACTAACTCTAATGATGAAATTCAATTTAGAATGAGTAGAGTAAGTTCCATCATAATGAGTTTATGAAGTTCAATTAGAATGAGGTAAATAAGTTCAATTGTAATGAGATGAGGAATTTCCATTACACTAAATAAAAGTCATAAAGTCTAATAAGAATTATTATTGTGAATACTGAAGATTATTCTAGAATATTTTCAAAGATTTCATGTTGTCAAACTTGAAATTAAAATATGCATATATCTCAGAGTTTTTAATCTGAGTAAGTGTGAAAAGATTTTTATTTTCTCTCCTTTTCCATTCTGAGATTCCTATAAATATAGGTATAGTATGTTCATACTATGTAACGTTTCCAGGTGAGAAGAAAAGGTAGAGTACTAAAAAATTTGTGTTAAAGTTATCTTTTTCGATTGAGACTTCATTAGAAGGTCAGACAATTTAATGTATTGTTTACCAGACTAAGGAATATTATAATGGTAATTTGAGAAGAGTTTGAGTAATGGGGATTGATAATGGGTTCATCATACTGAGTCCATCAGAATGATCTCATCAAACTAAGTTCATCAGACTGAACCTTATTGGACTGATAGAATCAAACCACTCTACATATAATTGAGTATTCTCAATAGATCTTTTACAAAGTAATTTGAAAAAATTATTTATTATTTTTATTTGGATCAATTAATTTTAAGAAAACATTAAAAACTGAGGAGAGTCAGTACAATCAATCCTATTAAGATATAAAAGGTGTCTAACAGGATTTGAAACAAGGTGTTTTCATTTATTCATTATAGTGAATTTATATAGACCCACAAGAGTGATAATGGAAATGATGTAGGTTCCCACCTTGAGTCCATACCTTGTAAATCCCATGTGATTTACTTTATTTCCTAATTTTTCATGAAGGGGTATTTATGAAAAGATAAAAAGGTAGTGAACATTGACTGGTTTAAGTCGTCATATTTCTAAAAGTCTTAAAACTATTAAAAAGTTAATAACTGATTCGACCCCCCCCCCCTCTCAGTGGTACTTCGATCTTTTGGAACACCATTTTTCCTACATGAAATTGATTTTAACAATGTTTTTAAAAATGTTTTGGAAACTACTTTGATTTTAAATGAATTTGGTTTAAATTATTTGTTTTTTATTATTTGTTCTTGATTTATTAGGGACTCACTATGGGGTTAATAAATCCACTTATACATAGAATCTAGATGTTATGTTTTGGTTTTAATGGATTCAGTAGAGGGTATTTTCTCATAATTCTCTAGGTTCTTTTTCCATTTTTCTTATAGTGTAATAGATATTCCTCCTTTTAGAGAGATCACTTGTGAAGAGGAGATAATAAATTTTGGTGGTGAGAATGCACATGATTAAAGAGATAATTATGTGGATAGAATTCCTAAACTCTTGAACACCTTCATTTAGGTGGTCGAAGTGATTAAAAGAGGTTCAAGACAAGTCTGATATGAGGAAGTGGGTTATGCTCTGAATTTTCATAGGAATAGTCACTTTATATTTTGGGTGATTCAAGTGTTCATTAATATAACGATTGGTTCGAGAGTTTCAACCAAATATTCCAGTTTATCTATACAGTTGAGACATTGAAGTTGGAGTGTGTTACTTACTTGCTTGAGGGAGAAACTCATAAGTAGAGGAATATGACTATGTAAGTAAATATAAATTAGGATATGACATGGATTGGATTCCATAATTTATTTATTCAATAGTTATATATAAACACATTGAAAATAGGGAATTCTATTGAGTTCTTGGTGCTAAATTAGGGAAATATGATGGTTCTAGAATATACTACTCTATTTGTAGAGTTGGTTCATTTTTCACTTGAATTGATTTCCAATGATAGTCTCAATGAATAAAGGTACAATATGACTTTTTTAACCTAATAATGATGTTGATTATACTTTATTAACCTTTCTATGTGGATGTCGTAAACTATCTGAATATAGGTAAGGTATAAATGATGGATATGAAAGGAAGGAATGCTTTTATTCACTTGCATGAGGGTGGAAAAAATTTATGGCTTAAAAAAGAGGAAGTGGGAAGATTCTCAATGGGAAGGTATCCAAAAGCAATTTATGATCTCGGGACTATATCAAGGTATGAGACATCTTGGGTGTTACTAATTTAGTAGCACAACACACATAAAGTGTTACTAATCTAATGAAAATAGGATATGTAATTAGTGTGGGAAAGATGATCATTTGAAGAAGTTATGTAATTTTCTCCCATGATCTGTTAGCATTAGAGGATCCCACAAAGATATAGTTAAATAATATATGTAGAGAATGAAATATAGGAAATATTTGAGTAAAAAATGAGTATTGGAATTAATCCTCATCAAGGTTAATCTCAAAGGGTTCCAGGTTATCTTTTTTATGTATGGAATGTGCCAGAGGAGTTTGATACACGACCTAAAATAGTTAGGTATACTCCTCTTATTTCATCTATTATGGTCTCATATATAATTGATATAGGTGAATACCATTCATTTATATCTTCTTCATGTTTAGTATGACTGAATTTTCATTTGGAGTTACTTTAATACTATTTAAATATTGAGACAACTCTTGGGGAAAGGATAAAGCAGGGGTTTAGTTGTTTGTATTATTCCACTATGATCTGTGATATAGAGATCTTATGAGACTTTATTCATATGGGTATAGAAATATATGATTTCATAATCGAGGTGGATTTTATTGTGAAGTTCAAGTCTTGTGTAGACTGTTATGAGATGAAGTATTCCTATAATTCACTTAATAGAACTGTTAAAACTTTCTAAGAGGAGTGGTACATTTGTGCATGGTGGGAAGGAAGGAACAATAAAGTCCATTTCGACTTCAAGTGCCAACTACATGAGTTAGTTACTAGATTACTATAACATAGGGATCTGTTTTAGTTATTTACAGTGGAAAATTATTTCTTTGATGTGTTGTTGAAAGACATCACTAGGCTTCCAATAGAGATAAATATATAGTTATCTGTTGAATTATTTCCAAGGAAATCCTGATCTCATTTCCTTGATAATGAATTTCACTCATAGAGCTATGAGAGATGAATATTCAGCTAGAGGAATTTAGAGAAATAGATTTAATTAACTAAGAGTTTTAACTGGGGCAGTTCTATTTCTGTTTTCTAAAAAAATCATGATGTTAGCTTATAGTTAGGCATTAACTACCAAAATTTTAAACAATAAATAGTGAATAATAAATACCATACACCATAAAAGATATATCTAATAATCCATACAAATATCCTTTGGGACATATCTGGGTAAAAAAATGACATATTGAGTTTATTTACTCTGAAAATGATTAGTGATGCCTCAAAATTAGCTGAATTATTATATTGTTTATCTTTGATGGATGTTGGAGTTTCCATTTGGGGATTGATATTTATTTTTAGTGTAATCATGGTTTTAGAACATAGATTACTTAGTACATAGGGAAATTTGGAACCCCAGTATGTGGGTCCATTTAAGGATGTTGAATAAATTAGATATGTGTCTTGTCTATTTTAATTTCCACTAAAGTATATTGTAATCCACAATATATTTCATCTCTCTAGGTAGATAAATTACTAATTAGACCCATATCATGTTCTATCCTATGATGTTGAAGATATATAACTAGAAACTACTTCATTGGAAATGATTATAAGGATCTAGGATAGGAATATTATAATCTTGAGAGGATGTAGTTTTCCGGAAGTATTGTTGGTGTGGTTTCATGTTATGATTCTAGAAATGATATAGGGGGAAAGGATCAGATATGACATCAATAGTGGGTCTTGTTTGAGGAGATTTAATCACATATAATTTTCAAAGATTAAAATTCCAATGGTTAAGGGAATTTTTATAATTACATGAAATTTTATAGATGAAATACCAAATTTAAATGGGTGAATTCCTTATTAAGAAATGAAATCATTGAAAAAACATCCACAAATTTTCATATTTTGG
The DNA here is from genome assembly GCA_963277665.1 of Viscum album. Classification (NCBI taxonomy): domain Eukaryota; kingdom Viridiplantae; phylum Streptophyta; class Magnoliopsida; order Santalales; family Viscaceae; genus Viscum; species Viscum album. The sequence goes on from OY728145.1 coordinate 705,351,926, forward strand.
AAAACTATAAGTTTTACCATGTCAAATAGGAAAGACTATTAAGAATCATAATCATAGAGAGTATATACATTATATAGTGATTGTATAATTAATAAATTTAGAGTTATGATAAATCTAAATGGTGCAAACAAAGGAAGTAGTGGCCTCAAATAGTTGGATGATACACTATGAGGCCCTATTATCAGAGATTATAAGGGAGATAGAATCATTAGGCTTCACTCATGACCAATACTAATTAAACATTCAATAACTAATGTATGATAAAAATCATTTATAGGATAAGTTCAGGCTCATCAATATCATATCCCAACCCATGATAACCGGAACACCCTAACAAAATCTCACCATCGCACACCTTATACTTTAGAAATTTGTTGTTTTAATAAAGTGAAATGTATCTAGAAACTAATTTTATGAATTTATTTTTTAAAATTTTAATAAAATATGGATTATATTTATTTATTATTACTATATAATGAGTAAATAATTTGTTTCATAAAAACTAGATTTTCATAGGATGAAGCACAAATTTTATTTTTGGGAAATATAAAGTTTTAAACAAGAAACTCTTTTTGATAAATTAAATTATTCATAAAATAAATTGTGTTTTAATAAATCATTAATATTAAAAATTATTTATTAAATATAAAAGATAATATAATTTTATGAAGTCAAATGTAATTTATATAAGGGATAAAAAGATTATTATAAAAAACCAATATTTTTTAATAAATGGGGACTTTATATTTGAAAGAGTAAATTCACATATTTAGAGAATTAATTTGATAAAATAAATATTATTATTTAGATCATCATGTTGAAATTATTCAATGTTAGATTTTCCATAATTTTCTGAGATAGCTGAATTTTTGTGTAAAACTTTAATACGGTATAAATATATGGTATGTATCATGACATCCTAATGACCCAAAAGGAATATAATATACTCCATAAAAGTTATCCAAACCCAAATATATATTTCCCCTTTAAAATTATGTGTTTTTAAAGTTATTGAATTAATTTTACAAATCCTTAATAAATCCTCCAAAACCTATGTTATATTTTAAGGTATAAAAATAAAATCTTTATAAACATGACACACTTCCACATCACCAAGGGTATTATTTTAAGGATATAGGTTCTTAGAAAAATAAAGTAATTAAATTCACTCATATTTGATAGAAACCTAAGGTAAAAACCATGGGATGATTTGTGGTTATGGTTAATTTATTATAAAGAGTCCAAAAACTAAGTTTAAAAATCAATGAATAATTCCAATCACTTTTTCTATATAAACCCACCCAAACTCCAATCCCACTTCTCTAAAACATCTTGGAGACACTTTTACTCTAAAATTACCTATAGATAATCATCTTAAGGTTCTACCAACCTCTTAATAATATCCTCCCAAGATTTTAGAATCACCCTCTCAAGGTAAGGGATCTTATCCTTCTTCTCTTTATTCAAGAACATTCTTTATATTATTCTTATTAATTTACAATTTTTAATGTCGGGATATGTTCTAAAACATATATATTAGTATCATTATTATCTAAAAGTTATGATATACCCCTTTTACTCTCATTAATCCCTTCTATTAATATTTATATACTGTTGTTTTGCTATTAAATTACTCTCTTATTTTCCATGACAAAAAATTGTGAAGTGAATAACCATCCCCACTTATATTCAAGGGTATTCACATAGATTCACATATACTTTATTTATTATGGAATTAATTGTATTTATATCACATTCCCTAATTTTGGTATTAAAATTAATGAAATGCATCCTTATGTTTTATGATCTATGTGGAACACAATTGTATGTACATTATGTGAAAGTGATGGGTGGGGCCACAATTATATATCCCTCCAATGCATTGGGAAATTTTTTTATATCATAAGAAATTATTTATTGGATTATGAGCTGAAACTAAATCATTATGGTACTTTTTCCACCATTTGATTTTGTCTTAGAAGTTATCCTGGAATTATGCTTATTTCATTTTTTATGTTTTTTCCACATTATTATGTTTCCTTGAAACAATCTTGCAATATATTGCCTTATTGTTCAAGATTATGATTCTCACCCCTTTTATTTCTCGTTGATATGACAATTTACTCACATGTATTAGTATCATCATGTTATGATTTTATTATTCGCTTACTAAGATTTATATTTCACCCCATTCTTATGTACATCCCTAGGATATCCCTTGTAGTTTTAGAAGACCAATGAAATGTAAGATAATGTTATGGAGTTTTAACTTATGTGATTGTATTTTTTTTTCAAGTTATGTTATGTACCTAATTACCCAAATACACTAGGCAGCATGATATTATTGTTTGGAATTAAATGTACCTTAATGTAATAAATCATTAATTAATATGTATTAAAATATGGGATTTCATAGTTGGTATCATAAAAAAGTCTAGTTATTTAAGGGAATTCTGATTAGAAAAGTCTAGTGGCAGCCTTGGGGATAAGACTAAACATATGTAAAATCCCTAAATTTTTGTAAATTATATATTACATGGTTTCCAAGAAAATACATCCTTTTTGGATACTATATGTGGATGGGGCTCTAGAATAGTTGTACCAAGGGGGAATGACCCTGAAATGAGAATATTGAGTTGGACTTGATCATCACCAAGGGAACAAAAATGGGACTTGCTGCACACCAGGTTTGGCACTCTTAGAGGGTATATTCTTTAATAATTCACAAGATCATTATGAACCATTATTAAGGGGGGAAAATAACCATAAGAACTTATTTTAGAAAATATATCAAGGATATCTTGTATTGAAACCTATTAATTAATATGTTAACAAATATATTTCATTTATGAGTTAACCCTTTAATGTTCATAGTAAATTACCTTTATGTTTAATAGCTTGAAAAAACTCAACCCAATGTCCATTTCAGATTATGTAACTGTTTTGAATCAAAATAAAATATTTAAGGGGTGGATTATAGTTCATGACTCTACACATTCTTTCATATCACACAAGTTTTGTAGGTATATTCAAATACCATCCCACAAAATGAAAATTTAGTTATCAGTGAAGATAGAAAAAGGGTGAATTTTTACCAAATAAGAAAATAACTCATCCCCAATCCAAATTTTTTTTTTTAATTTTCCATAAAACCTTTTGATACTACCATTATCTGAATTTGATGCTATTCTGGGGATGGATTGGTATTCATTTTATAGATCCAACATAAATTTCCGAGATAAATAAAACACCCTATGTATCACAAATCACCCTCCAAATATATACAAGTGCAAGAATGATGAATATCATTTTGTACCATCGTATTAATCATGGATATTATTTACTTATGATCCAGAATATCTAACTCAAAGGATTGAGACAAAAAATATATCATCCTTTATGAGACGCCCATTGTAATATAATTCATTGATAAGTTTCCCAAAAAAAATTTCCCGGACTCCCTCCTAGCTGATCGGTTGAGTTTTTCATCGAACGTATACCTAAAGTTATGTTAATATTGAAGAATCTATATATAATGTCAATTTTTTAACATGAGGATATAAAGAATAAAATAGATTATAATCTATATAAAGGCTTCATACACCAAAGAGATTCACTATAGGTTTCACTGGTAATCTTTATCAATAAGAAGGATGGGTCTAAGCCTCTACATTGATTATCATGAGCTCAACAAGATCACTATAAATAAAAAGTATCCAATTTTATAGATAGATGAATTATTTGATCAGATATGTGGAGTCTGGTACTTCTCTAAGGTGAATCTTTGGTTGGGATATTATCAAGTAAAGGTGAAAAAGGATGATATCCCCAAAAATGTTCTTTATAAAAGATACGGGCACTACGAGTTCCAAGTGATTCCATTTAGACTCACTAATACTCTATCTATATTTATGGAATTGATGAATTGAGTATTTAGGGATTAGCTTAAAAAATTTATGGTACTCTTTATATATTATATTTTTATCCACTCCAAAATGAGGAGGAACATAAGGAGCATTTGAATTATATACCGAAAAATTTACTAATGGAAAAGTTATTTGAAAATTTTAGCTAATGTGAGTTCTAGATGGAAAAGGTAACCTCCCTTGGGAGTGTTATCACAGGTGAAGGGATATCTATGGATCCCTCAAAAATAGTGGTAATTTATGGATGGCCCAGATCAACCTTCCTGATGGAGATCCATAGTTTCCTTAGTTCATTTGGGTACTATCATAGATTTTTGAGAAACTTATTACATATTTCGAGCCCAATAACTAACCTAACTCATAAGGTGTGAATTTTATTAGGAATGAAGAGTGTAAATAAATTTATAAGGATATGAATAAAAGGATCATCACTTCACCTATTCTCACATTACCCACTATTGGGGAAGAATTTTTTATCTAGAATGATTCATCCAAAAAGGGATTGGGTTTTATACTCATTCAATATTAAAATTTGATAGTTTATTCCTACTTCCTATTAAATATCCAAGATTAGAACTACCCAACACATGATCTAGAATTTACTATGGTGATCTTCACATTGAATATTTCACGACATTATCTATATGGGAAGAAGTGTGCCATAAATACGGATTATAAAAGCCTAAATTATATATTCATACCAAAGGAGCTTAATATATGCTACTGAAGGTGGTTATATTTGATCCAAGAATGTTATTTTTTTTAATCCATTAATATCCTAGTAATGAAAATAAAGTGGCGTATGCTCTGAGTAAAAAGGATCATGAAACCCAATCCATGATGTGTATTACAAGGGATTTAAATTTCACGGACATGAAAAGAATTAAAATGGGAATAAGAAAAGTATATTCATATTATCTTTCCCAAATAACTGCTCAACCATCTATTCTAGAGAGGATCATGAAGGACTAGAAAAATAATGAGGTTTTATATAAAAAATAAAAAATATTCCAAAGTTTGACTTTTCTAAAGATGGACTTATAAGTTTTGTAACCCAAATATACATTCCATCAAAACCATAAATTAATAGGGAACTTATGGAAAATTCCCATACTCAATTCATATAAGAATCATAAATATGCATAGATATCAAAATCAAAGATTATGGTGGCATAACATAAAGAGGGAGATTGTAGAATTTGTATCTCGATGTTTGGTATACCAAAAAATAAAGGTTGAATGAGAGAATTTCAAGGGTATGATGCCACCATTACTCATACCATTTTGAAAATGATAAAACATAACCATGGATTTCATCAAAGGAATTCCTAATACACATATAGAAAATTTTCCCATACGGATGGTAGTCAATCACATTACCAAGTCAATGCATTTCAATACAACCAACGAAGATTTCTCTCTTCACCAACTCAGCAAGAGATACATAAGGGAATTTGTGAGAAATTATAGATTTCCAAGCTCTATTGAATCTACTTGATATATGAGGTTCACATCATGGTTTTAGAGAATCTTTTATCAAGCATTGGATACAAAACTGAGCTTCAGAACTCCTTATCACCCGTAGATGGATGGTCATTCTGAGAGAACAATTAAAACTTTGGAGAATATGATGAGATCATGTTAAATTTGTTTAAATGGATTCTAAGACCAACTCATTCCCCTAGTGGAGTTCTTATATAACAACATTTTTCATTCTATCATTAAAATGGAACCTTAAGTGGCTCTATATCAAAATAGGTGTCAGATTTCAACATGTTGGGATAAAGTTGGAGAGAAAAAGCTCATGATACCTAATATTATCCAATAAATAATAGATATGGTTAAAACCATTCATTTTAATATAAAATCAAAACAAATTTTATAGAAATATATGTATAAAATCATCAACGAGACTTGGAGTTTGAATTTAGAAATAATGTGTTCTTTTATATATCTTCTTGGAAGATATTCATGTAGTATGGGAAGATGTTAAAGTCTGGTCCAAGATACATCAACCCCTTAAATATATTTGATCACATTTGAGTGGTGTCCTTTCAACTGGCACTCTCACCAAACTTATATCAACTAAACAATGTGATCTACATATCCTTATGGAAGAAATACATACTAAACACATCTCATTTACTGAATCTAGATGTGGTACCATTGGTTAATGTTCTTTAATTCAAGGAGTAGCTGGTAGAGATGTTAGGTCATAGATACCAGGTTATAAAAAACAAGATAACTCACCCGTTCAACGTGTTGTGGTCGAACTATAAGTTTGAGCAGGCAACATGGGAACTGGAAGAGGTAATGAAACAAAAGTACCATCACAATTTTTAATGTATCAAATAAAATTTAAAAGGGTGAAATTTCTAAATAGGGTTGAATATAAAAACCTTAAATTTCATAAATGAAATTACACTTTCAATTGAGTATATTCCTTATCAAGAAATGAAATTATAGAAAACACATGCACTAATTTGGTTATTTGGGGCTGTTATAAGTTATATCCCATCAAATTTATAAGAAAATTAATCATCATTACCATTGATAGAAAATTCATTATAAAATGATTTTATTATTATTATATATATAGTTATGACAAATTTATTTGACCTGAAAAAATAATGTGATGGCCTCAGATACTTGGATCATACCCTATAAAGCCCATTTATCATAGCTTCTGAGGGAGATAGTATCACTGGGATTCACCCTTGACCAAGACCAAGATGAAATTCAGTAAATAAATCATGAGAAAAACGGTTTATGAGGGAATTTTAATCTCATCAAGATCAGGACCCAAACCTTCTTCATTGAACTGCTCAAAGAAAATATCACTATCACATAACTTACCCTTAGGGAATTCACTAGTGTAATAAAGGGATATGTATCCCGATCGAAATTATTATCTTATTTTTATTTTCATTAAAATAATTGTTATATGTATCAATTATTTATTTATAATTATTAAACAATAAATTTGATAAAAATTGGATTTCGATACAAAAACAACAATAATTATATTTTTGGGAAATATATGGTTTCAATCAAGACAAAATTTTTGATGAATTCATTAATTTCTTAACTAAATGCGTTTTAAAAAAATATTAAATAATATTTAACAAATATAAATTATTACTTAATTTTATGAAGACAAAAGTAATTTTTATAGGGGTCAGAAAATAGTTATTTTAAAAAAAGATAATTTTTTAATAAATGGATATTTTTAATTTAAAATATTGAATTATCATTTTAGAGAACTATTTTAATGAAATAATTATTGTTTTAGAAATTATCAAATTTAAATTATCCAATAGGTAATTTGTCAAAAGTTTCTTTGAGAGTCGAATTTTTGGGTAAAAATTAAATACGGTATAAATATGAAGTATGTATTGTGAAATAATAATGACCCAAAAGTGTTTTAATATATGCCATAAGATGTATTCATGAACAAATAAATATTTACCCTTTAAAATGATTAATTTTTAACTTATTTAATTAATTTAATAAAGCCTTAATGAATCCTCGAAAACACATATTATATTTTAATGTTTTATAACAAAATATTTATAAACATTACTCACTTCCACATCACCAAATGTTTTATTTTAAGTATTTAGGTTATTACCCTTACAAAATAATTAAACACGCTTCTATTTATCATAATCTATGGTCAGAAAGCCTAATATGGTGTGTGGTTTTGATTAATTTACCATATAATGTTCAAAACCTATTTTTATAAATTAATAATGAATCCCGCTCTATTTTTCTTTATAAACCGACAAACACTCCTGTTTCTATTCACTAAAATATCTTATAACGTGAATTTAATCTATCTTTCCCTCTATAGATTCCTCCAACTATTCCCCCAATCTCTTAATAAGCTCCACTCAAACTTTTAGAAGTTCCCTCTCAAAGTAAGGGAGCATATCTTTCTCCGCTTTATTCAGGCACCTTATTTATATTATTCCTTTTAATTTCCAATTTTTCACATTGGGATATGTTATTAAACATATAAATTATTTTCCTTATGATTTTCAAGTGATTATATACCCCTTTTACTCTCATTAATCCCTTCTATGGATCTTTATGTGTCATTGGTATGCTGTTGAAATTATCCTATGATTTTTCCTGCCAAATAATTATGTAGTGAATATCCATCCCCAATTCTACTCAACGGTATTCACCTAGATATACCTATCATTAATTTATTGTTGAATTCCATGTAAGTATCTAACACTCCTTAATAATGGGATTAAAAAGTCTTGAAATAAAACCTTAGGTTGTATATTCTATATGGAACATTATTACCTATACATTATATGAATGTGATGTGTGGGCCCAAAATTATATATCTCTCCAATTCCTTGGGTAACATTTTTCCTCTTTAGTCATTATGTATGGGATTACATAGTGAACCTAATTCATTATAGGACTTTCTCTACCAAGTGATGTTTTCATGGTAGTTATACTTGACTTATGTTTACATCATGTTTTATGTTGTTTTTACATTCTTCTATTGCCTTGATGTTATCATGTTATAACTTTCCTCATTTTTCAAGATAATGATTATTATCCCTTCTATTCCTTATTGATATTCCTATTGACTCAAGTGTATTACATTCATCATGTTATTCTTTGATTAATCCCTTACCAGGATTTATATCTCACCCCTTCATTATGTACATCCCTAGGTTATCCCATAGAGTTTTATACGATCAAGGGAAATTAAGTTCATGTTATGGAGTTTTAGTTTATGTAATTATATTTTTATTGAAATTTTTTATGTTATTTTCCTAATTACGGAAATACATTAGGTATCATGATCTATTGGTGTTGTATTAATTGTATATTTATGTAACAAATCGTGAGTTATAATGTATTAAAATACAGGTTTTCATAATTGTGATATCTTAGGTTTCATGGTCAACTCCCATTTTTATTTTAAGTTATTTTTTTATTAATTTTTACATTTTTTGGGAAGTTGTAAAAATTTCATAGTTGGGGTTCATGGTCTGGGGGACCCTCAAAGACACTCAGGTGAGGCAGATATAGATGCATTGTTAGTCTACAATCATTGGTGATCTTGTGGGTTGACAATGCTGTTGTGGAATGTAGGTAGTGATGATTGAATGGTTGGTGCATTGTCCTGGGTGAACATGCATCGAAACAATGACAATATTTTTTAGTGGGAAAGGTAACTTGGAGAGCCGACATGTGGTACTAGACGATCGCATATCCTAAATGGGTAGTTAGGTTTTCATTACATGAAATCGATTTAAAAAACATGATTAGACTTGGAAAACCTCATTAAACACCTTATGGTTCTCTGGTAATCATAAATTTATAATGAACCTATGGTTCCTTGGGAGAAAAATTATGGATTCCCTATCATCAACTGACATAATTCTCTCTAGGATTGATAAGATCAATATCAGATTTCAGGTTTAATCTCAACAATCTCATGTGTTCTCTAATATATTTCTTCCATTATTATATATATCAAATTCCTTATATGGTTATTTCTTTTTATATTAGAAATAGATATTTTGATTAAATATTTTTAATCATGAAAGGAATACTTATCATATCTTGTTATTAATTTTAGGGTTTGGAATATTGCATTGCGATTGTCAGTGTTGGAAATAAGGATTAATTATTATCACATAATCATAATATTTTGGAGGTGTCTTAGGTTTTCTTTTCATTAGAATATGATTCCTTTTTGTGTTATTAATGTGATTTTAGTCTATTTTCTTGTGCATTTGTGTGACCATCAAATAATTTAGTTGAAGGTTTTTTTTATAGTGGTTGTTTTTATGGATTTAAAAAATTTAGGATCAGGGATTTAAATTAAATAATGGGATTTTTTCAACATGGTTGTTATATTTTAATCATGGTATCAAGGTTTAAATGGTGGTGATGAAAAAAATGGTATCTTAAATATGTGCATTTAAATTTTTTATAATGGATTGAATTTTGGTAAGCAGTTATTGGGAAGTAAAATAGTTTTGGTAATTTAAAATGTTAGCTATAAGTACAGACTAATAATTTGTAGGTAGTGATTAAATGGTCTGGTATTTACCAATCCATTATTGACTCAAACAGTGGGGATGAATATGGGATCCAAAAACAAATAAGCAAAATTGGAAGATAATCAGGGCCATCAAAAGTAGTATGAAGATCCAAATGAAATCTATGAGGCCATGGGAGTAAAAATTCCACAACCTGGAGAGACTAGATAGTTTGAGGAGGATACTGATCTTCATAACCATCTCAACAGCAATGAACATGATGCCTTGGAAGGACAACATATGAGGCAATATATCAAATCGGGTGATGTTAACACTATATTATAGGAGGCCAATAAAAGATTGTCTGAGGATGAAGGTTCAAAGGTATAAGGATAGCCCCAAGATAAAGGGGAAACTAGATAAACCTTAAATTTATATAATACAGTGTAAAACATATATGATATATTTGGAATGTCTATAAAAGAAATGTTCTTAAAAGAGTACTTCCATAAGATAATGAAGGACTTGAGAAAATTTAATTGGGAGAGACTGTCATGAGGGATTTGTCAAATAATCCTGAATTGGTTTAACTTAAAACTATTGTGTACATTTTAAGAACTATAATCTACATGAATATCCCAAAATTATTTTTAGAACATCCATGGATTCATATCATTCAAAATTGAAGACTCCCTAAGGATCAATCCAAAAATTGACAATTGGGATTATCTTGGATGTAAGAGGATTTCTTTTTTATCATGGTTGTTGTTATTGGTTGGGTGTACGGTTTTGTGTGGGTTTCCACTTAACCGACAAAAGTGAATTGAAAATCATATAAAAACATAATCGGAGTGGGGGAACCACTCGGGAGGATGACTATCCACAAGGGGTGTATTATATAATCATATGTATGGATTTGTGTCCTGGGATTATTTATTGCCCATGCTTACTTTACTTATATTAGTTACTTCTTATTTCCGTCTTGGAATGAAACCAGGAAGGGTTATAATGGTTGTCAAGATAATTAGTTATATTATATTCAATTCCTCCTTAAATTATTATGTATTATTATAAAACTATTTTTATTTTAAATTTTTTCACCTATTGTCAAGGGAATTGTTCACATTGTAAGGATTTATTCTTACATTAGATTTTATGATGATGGATTAGGTAAATAATATTAGTTATTCATATATACCACTACATGCACATATTTGTGTGTGTGTGTGTGTATAGATGTCTTGTTTCATGATGTTGGTAAGGGAAAGGTTTTAATGTTATTGGGTGATTGGTATTAGGAGATGATCTCGTGCAGGATGTCCAAGTGGTTTACTAAGCATAAAATGAGGACTTAGACCACCCAAATATTTTTTTCTATCATTGGCTTGGTCTCCATTTCATGTCAAGTAATTATTTTGTTTCATTTTTAACATCACACTATTTGTTTTTCAATTTATTTTAAAGGATATTTCAAATATGGTTTTGGTTGTAAAACAAAAGTTATATTTTTATCGTATATATTTCATTTTTTTACTTGAGGCAAAATTATTCCCTAACTATTATGATTATCCCTTTATAATAGGCCCAAACTCGCACTTCTAGATCTTAATTTAACAACATAGTATTTACATTTCTGGATTTGATACCAATAATTGGAGACAAATTTTAGCCAACAAAAACATCCAACATTAAATGGAAATATATAATCACTTATATACCAATATACCTTTTATGTTTATAATTTTTGATAGTTAGAAAAATCTCTAGTATAGCAATACCCAAGTCTTTAAGTGATTATTTTACTTACTCTACCCAACATTTCTTATTTCAAAATAAGTCTTCAACATGTCCCATAAAATTATTCACAAATGAAACCTCTCTTGATATAATTTAGTTAACAACATTCTTTATAACATAGGGAAATATAAAACAAAAGAAGGGTGAGCCCAAATTCTCAGTAAGGGGAAACATAAACATAAACAATTGAATTTTATCAATGAGAATCATATGAGAACAAGGGTATGATGAAATAAAAAAGACACATTATTATAACATAACATAATTCATACACTTAAAAATCAGTATCATAAATCATGTATTTAACATAAAAATAGTCATATAATTCATCAATCATGGTCTATGTGAAAACAATCATTGATTAAAGGATCCATTAGAACTCATGGAAAGCATTATAAAATTTTTGTGGGTTTCTTGTAGAAACAATAATTCATCATAGAATAACCTCATAGGATAATTAACATATCTCATAGTAACCTTTAACTAATAACTTTTTCATCTCCTTGGGATAACACAAATTCATCATCACTTAGGAGTAAATTCCATCCAGTTAACTCCATATCATTACCCAATGAATTGGATGTAAAGACCCGCAAATTTCAAGGAAATTGTTTTCTTAATTTTCTTTGGAATTTTACAAGAGCGCAGCTTCAGACGGCACCTGATTCCGAGGCCCGGTGTGCCCGGAATCAATTTCCGAAGTTTGGCTCGGGTACGTTCAGTGAACGGATGAGCGGGTTTTTCTATCTTTTGAACCGGTGCCCGGAATCGAATTCTGAGGGCACCGATGAAATCGCAGCGCCGGTATTTGCTTAGAAACACCTCTTCCGGAGTTACGTTTGCTCAACCGTGGTTTTTAAAATTTTGGGCTTTAAGTCGGAAATAAAATAAAGGTTGTGCGACAACTTTATTTTATTTCACTTAAGCTGCTTGGAAGTCACCTGGAAGCCACTTGAACTGAGTTAAAGCGGATAGGGTGCTATCCGGAAATACCTTACCCCTTGGTAGGATATTTGTGCGGTGGGGCCCGCACGAGCTCCGCCGTTTCTTTCGCTAAGTAACGCACCCGCGAAAACCCGTCAAGTAACTGAAAAGTCAACCGACGCGTTTTCCTTAATTCTTAACAGACCATTTAATTGGGCGGTTTATTTCGTGAATTAAATGGGCTGTTTCATTCGTTGAATTAATTCAACGAATTTAATGAGTCGTTACTTACGCGTTTGCATTCGTTGGAAAATTAATAAAATAGACAAACTTGTCTATTTTGGAGGATTGCTATCGTTGTGCGAATTCTCTGAGCCTCCACTCTCCACGCGAAGAACGCGAAGAACGCGAAGAACGACGGCGACCGGAATTAGACGACGCACACCGTGATCTGCGACGTCGACGAGCTCTACCCGCGACGTTCTTCGGCGATGCCTCTTCTTCCGCGGCTGATCCTCGTTCGGCAACTAAGGTGAGAAAAGGATCGTTTAATTCTCCCTTTTTAATTTCAATGACAACGGATTTAATTAATTAAATCCGTTTGTTCTAGATCCGGAGATCGTCGGTGCGACGTTTTTTCCGCGGTGCGACGAACGTCTCTTCCGCGACGACGCGACGATCCCCTCCTTCCGCGATGAGCGATTCCGCGACGACCTCACGTCCGACGGCGACATCGAGGTAGGGATTTTATTTTTCTTGGTGATTCGTTCCCGTGATCTAATTCTTTTTAATTAAAGAACCAAACTTGAACAATATTATTTTTGGATAAAATTGTGGCTGCCTTAATCCCTCCCGATGATTTTTATGACTAACGCGGAGGGTGCGGATCTAACGAACGAGACCCGGCAACCCTCCGCCGATCTTTTTGTTGTGCGGATTTGGCGGACGACGACGAACCGTGCGGCAGGGGCGATCCGTTGATCCTGCAGTGAAGATCGGCCCCCGGGAGGAGCTATGGCGCAGACGGGAGGCAAAACGGGCCATCGGAGCAACTCTGGCGGCCCGCGGAAGGCGGCGGCGGCGCGGGTTGCCGGCGCGGCGGCGCCGGTGACCGGAGGCGGCGGCGCCCGGCGCGCCGCCGGAGGAATCCGCCGCGGCTCGGCCGCGGCGGCGGCGAACCGCCGGACCGCGTCCGTGGTCCGGCCACCCAGCACGCGGCCCGTGCGGGCCGCGTTCCTCCAACCCGCGGGTCAAACCCACGGCGGTTTTCTTCGGCCGCTCGGCCGAAGCCGAGCTGGCCGGTCCGGTCGGCCGGGCCGCGCCCAGGCCGGACCGGACCCGGCCTAGCCGGGTCGGGCCGGGTCGCCCCGGGCCCAGAACCCCCGTTTTCGGGCCCTCTTCGGTCTTTTGCCCGTATCTTGGGCCTGGGACCTCCGATTGACGAACCGTCAGCGGCTACGCGATCCTTGGATCGATACGGTCGTTTTGGTATATTACACTCAAGGTTTCGGAAGACTTTGGGTTCGGCCGGGTTGGTTCGTACACGAAACCAACCGGGCCCTCGGAGCGGAAACGCTCATAACTTGAGCTACGGACGTCCGATCGACGTACCGTCAGTTGTGGTAGTTTCTTCTAAGTGAGACGGAACTTTTGGCATACTTCGCCCAAGGATCGGACATAGGCGGAGTACGGTCGGGTTGGTTTTTCCCTAAAAACCAACCGGGCCCCTGGGACGAAAATGCCAATAACTCTCAGACCGGGCGTCCGATTGACGCGCCGTCTGTTGCGTTGAGATCCTGTTGTCGATACGGAACTTTTGGATACATCAACTTCGGACTACGTGTCAGTTGATATATCAGCCTCTCGGCTCGTGGAGCGGACCCTCCTAAATGAGCTCGCTGTGTGCGGGAACTCTAGTGTTGGCTGTGACTTCGACGACAGAGCAGAGATCCTCCGTGGACTGCGACGACGACAGAGCAGAGATCCTTCGTGGACTGCGGCGACGACTGTGCGGAGATCCTCAGTGGACTGCGTCGACTACTGCACTCAGCGATCCTACGTGGATCAGTGCTACAGGTCCTGTGTGGGCCCGATCCTATGTGGGTCCTTACTACCGGTTCTGTGTGAGTCACTGCCTACAGGTTCTGTGTGAGCCCGATCCTGTGTGGGTCTTTTGCGGGGGTTAGTACCTATCGATCCTTCGTGGGTCCGACGACTTAGATGGATCAGTGATCATCTTTGACGTCATCTGAAAAAGTATACCTGGTTGAGCTGAATCTTATGTTACTCTCCTTTGTGGAATGTGTTGAACTATCCTATGTGGATTTACTGTTTACTCTCCTTTGTGGATTTGAGTCTTGCTTTCCTGTGTGGATTGAGTTGTTCTTGAGCTCGTGAGCAGAGCTAGAATTGGGGACTTAGGTATATGTATGGGCATATACCTAAGTCGAGTCAGATGTTACTTCGTGATTGCACCTTCCTTTTGTGCTATATCCTTTGTGGATTTCGGGAGACCTTCGGGGGTCTCGGAGTCCTTACTGAGTAGCTTATACTCACCCCTGCACGGGCTATGCCCGCACCTTGTTGTGTTGGATGCAGACGATGGACAGCGCTGATCTCGGTTGGGGCGTGGAGCAGGACGGTACCTGGAGGCGGACCACTGGGCGGGACGTGCTCGGAGCGGACGTGGGACCCGAGGAGCCTGGAGGCTATCTGTACCCACCCTTCAGGTGGGATTGCCAGTGGACGACACGAGGCCGCCGTCTTTTCTTCAGTTGCTGTTCTTTTCCTTTTCAGTTGTACTTTCAGTTGGGCTTGTATTCCGGCCCCCTTTACTTTTCTGCACTTTGTAGTTACTTTCCGCTTGCTGACTCTGTGGTGGTTGTTACTTATAAAGGCAATGCCTTCCATGTTTACCGGGATTTTACGCCTTGGTGCTAGTCGCCAGCCCCTGGCCTATGGAAGGCGGGCTTGGGGTAGTCACGGCACGGGCCCCGAGGTCGGGTCGTGACATTGGAGGGCAATAATGGGCCCACCCATTAAATATTAGATTAAGTATAATAATTTTTTGGGTAACCTTCTCAATTAAAATTAAATCAATAATTGCAAAGTACTGTATCATGAAACAAAACACATATATGTTATCATTTCATGAAAATTGTAATGATTAATTTACCCCTGAAAAAGAAAAAGGTTTCCTAAAAATCACATTAAAAAACATCATAAACTATTCAGAGAAATATAGTGAGTGGTATTATAATATCATGTCCTCAATGAAGCGTAGGAATCATTAAAGGACAATGTAATTGATGAAAATATATTCAAAAGAACATTTAAAATTATTATTGGAAAATAGTGGAAAATACCAATCCCTTTCAGTACCCTTAAAAACTAAAAAGTTCAAAACAAATATTGAGAAAAAGATTTTATTTTAAAATAACTTTTTAAATTTGTTAAGAAAACTTCAAAGAAAATAATACTTATAATGGTGGGAAAATCCATTCATGTCGTAAGGGTAAAACTAAAAATTCTTTTCAAACTTTTATAAAGAGATACAAAAGTAAAAAATTTAGAAAACATTAAGAAATTTACTTTTAATAACCATTTAAAGTAATTCTTATGATCATATAAAATAAATTTAATAAATAATTTATGTTTAAAAAATAAAATTCTTTAAACAATATGAATAATGTGGAGGATTATTTTGTAAAAAATGTATTTAAAACCTTTAAAGAATTTTTTTTAAAGAAACCCCAATTACGACCTTTTAAAACCAAAAATACTTTGAAAGAAATAGCATAAGAAGAACATAAAATATCACAAGTATAAAAAAATTCATGATATTTTATTTCAATACTCATTATATACCCCATATAAATTAATAAAGGTGCATCAATTAAAACATATCTCAAAGAATGAAGTTTGAGATGAGAAATCATTACAACACGGGTAATGCAGTAATTAAAAAGCCATTGAATGAAGAAATTGGACATGATAATATAAAACCCTTAATTTTCATTAAAAAATATGTGAAAACACAATCTTGGTTTTGTAATTATACCATATAAAAAATTCTTCAAAACATGAATTATGTATCAAATAGTTGAAATTAAGACAATGAAAACCCTTGTAAGTTTCATAACATTTGAATAAATATATCATGAAAGAGGAAACATAAGAGAATATATATATATATATATATATCAATATAAAAGATTCATTCATGATATAATATCTCCATAGGTATCATATATATCTTATAAAATTAATTTTTTTCATAATATGAAACATGTCTCAAAGAAACAATATAGAGACAAATAGTCCTTACAAAGATCATATCTCTGGAGTGAGAATTAATCATTTAGTTGATTATGTGTAGAAATTTTATAAAGAAATAAAACAATTAGAGCTACTACATAATATAATAAAATAATATTTTATACATAAACATTTTATGATATAGTCAATGAAATGGATGTATAACCAAATAATGGAAATTGATTTTAGAAACCCCTTATCTCGAGTCCCGACATGCTACGTACATTCTTTAACTCATGTATAATAAACTTATTTTTATTAACTTATTTAATAAAAATTATATGATTTTTAATTTATCAATAAACAATTTATTTCATTTATTTCATTAACATATCTAATTTCTTATTTGGTTAATTTCACGTTGGGTTCTTTGATGACATTCGTTTCATAATTTTAAAATTAATTTAGTAAGTCGACCATTTTCAGGGGTTTAATTTTTCCATAATATTAAAAAATAATTATCATGAAATAATTATCATATTTATATAAAAAATACAATTTTATATTCACCAATGAAATTAGAGCATTAAAATGAATCACATCGCTTAGAGGAGGTAGTATTCCACACATACACCTCAGTGATATTATCATTGTTAACGAGTGTAAGTGTATGAAAATATATGGTATATTATATTTATAGAGTGATAATTATGTAATTAATATCATATATATTCATTAAACACATCATTAAAAACATCCATGAGAGGTGGGGAAGGAAAACGAAAAATGTCAATTTGTAGAGGTGGTAGTATACATGAATGAGGTTTTGGTTCCTCATAGTATGGAAAATAATATGAATAAGGTTTTTCCATTCACATAATAACATATCAGTATCTAGTTATAACTTATTTTTTAATATTGTAATGTTCAGCATAGAATTGAAGCAAGTATAAGAAGAAGTAAAATGAAAATGCTCACTTAAGGCAACTACATCTTCTTTGAAGAACCTCTTTTGGATATATCCTTAAGGACCCAAGGGATAATATTTTAAGAATACAAGATCCTATATATTGTTTTTAAGGAAGTGAAGAATAGGTTTTTAGATATTTTTTTGAGATTAGTAGCTCAAAAAATGTGAGGAAGATTGCAGAGGTGGTATCCTTATATAAGAGAGTAGAGGGACACCATTGGAATTAATTAAAGTAATAAATTAATATAATTTAATATTCATGTTTATGTGGATAAAAATGATATATTTTTAATAAAGGACTTATATAAGTCTAAATACTCTCATATAGCAAAATTTAATAAATTTTACATGATTTTTTAACTATTATCTCTTATTTTTACCCCCCCCCCCCACCCACACACACACACACCTTAACCTTTTTACGATTACCAAAATATCAAAGTTTTTTACTATTTAGGGTTCTAGAAACACACTATAAAGGTAATATTTAGTCATAAGTGGATAATGGTATAAATTATAGACCATATCCCATTAAATATTTCAAGGATAATATTTTTATAAATTTAAAATAACATAATAAAATATTAGTTGATATAAAATACCATTAAATACATATTCGGTAATATTCCCATGATTGGCATTAAAAATATAAAGATAGTAGTTGAGTTCAAATATAAAATTTTAACACATAAATAATACATTATATATATATATATGTGTGTATCCAATAAAATCAGAACACCATAACTCAACCAAAAATATCACTTTGTATGTTTTTAAAATCATTTAATTGATTTTTGTTACTACTTGAACAAGAATAGTGTTGGCACTACATAAGCATTTGAGATAGTTATTCTGTCACTAAATGTTTAAATAAATTACTATGATAAAAAAATTAATTCATATCTAAACAAACCGATTGAAACGATACATAAACTATTTTAGTTTATGAAAACAAATACTTGATATATTAAAAGAGATTTCCATTTTGTATTTATTCTTTACTTATAATAATATTAATGTAATTATCAAAGAAAAATGTAAAAAAATCTAGATATATTTGAATATTGGATAATTATATTCGAACTAAACTAATTCAACATAAATAATCCAGGTGTTTGATAAATTGTTAAAGCCTTGTCACATTATTTTCAAACTTAACTACCTGATTTATCTTTACTGAGCCCACAAATATTTACACGGTTACTATTCATAATGACCAAAAATAAAATGGAACTATTTAAAAAAAATTAACCTCCTAATTAAAAATATATAATAAATATTAATAAATTAAATTCATAAAAGTGGATAAAATTACTTTTGAAATAAACCTTTAAAACACAATGAAAAACACTTTTCTAGAAAAATGCATTTTTAAGTATAAAACATTTTTTGCACCAAAATTAAGCATATTTAAAATTCCAATTACATTATTTTTATTATTTTTAATTAAAATGAAATAATGAAATTTTTTAATCAATTAAATAAATGGAGCTTTGTAAATACTTCAATGAAAACTATTTTTTACTATAAAATCATTTTTTCATTACTCATTAAAAAAATTATTTTTTAACAAAAATAAAAAAAATCATCCTAATATAATGTTTATAAGAATATTTCGAAAATCAGAAAATTTTCATAAAATAATATTTCTAAAGTAGGAAAAAATTAATTAAAATGCTTGCTCAAAAAATTAAAAACCTCATTTTTGAATAAAATGTATTTTTAATGCATAATATTACTTTACTAAAAATAAAATGGTTATTTATTAAGAGTTAATTTAAAAAAATTCATTTATTAGGGAATTTATATATATATATATATATATATAATAATTTGGTTACTCATATTCATACCCTATAATTCAATAACTATGTTATAATAATCCTATTAAAATAATAATATTTTTATATGATATCGCAATTCTCTTAGAGATCAGTGTTACGTGTTAAGAAATATTTCGAGCATAGTATTATTTTAAACGAAATTTTTAGTGTGTTAAATTCTACCCCCTTAAAGAAATTTCGACCACTCAATTTTATCACATTCCTGATAAAAATGGTTTAAAACATATTTTTAAAATCAATACCCCGGAGTGGAAGATAAAACATTAGATCATCAAAGGAAAAAACCATTATTAATATTTGAAAATAACTATATTTAAAACACTCCTAAAAAAATAGGATCCTAAAAATCCTTCTGAAAATAGATATTTAACATAAACATCATCTGGAATAATATATAACCAGGTTCTTGAATAAGGACAATATTATTAGGACATGAAAATATGGACAAGGAGAATAAAAATAATATCTAATGAATAATGAAGAATGATATAGAACATGGAAATAATAAATATTATGACCAAAAACCCATAAATGGGTATGGATACTAAAGACCATCAATTAATCAGTAATGAAGATAATAGGATATCCTTTTTTAATTCAATATTTGTCTTCCTAGAGTTGAGGTATTTTCTTACCATTAGGACATAAAACATGATAAAATATAATTACTTGATTTATTTCCATTCAAAAACCTTAATTGCGTCTTTTAATTATGATTTGAGATGTTTTTCCACTTCTATATCATCTATTACTCTGATAAATTAATATTCTAGATGAAAGTTTCATGATTTAAGCACCAAAATCAAATTTTAATGGATCATAAAATTCATAAAATAATTAAAATTTCCTACTAAAGTATATTTATATATAGTACAAGATAAGATAATATTAAACATGCATAAACATTCATATGAATAAAAAATAAATTTAACTCCAAAATTTCTTCAATAACTCCCAATGTTTAACTAACAGTATTCCAAAACAATTTACCCCACATCTCCATTAACATCAATAACCTCAACATTAAAGAATGTTTTAACCTCAAATATTATATCATACCATTAATCTTACATACCCAAACCTAAAATTTAATAATTTCAAGAAAATACTTCATGTTAAATCACATGATACACCTAATGGTTACTTTTACTTCATCCCAATAAAACATCTCCTAAGATATCATTAATCACTTTAAAATCTCATCACTTAAAACCAGAAAAGGGGTGTCTATGAATTGGAACTTATGATCAATGTCAAAATTATAAACCTATGATGAAATACATAACTATTAGTATAACCTTATATTAAAACATCATAATATCTAAATTTATCTAAACCCTGATCTGATTCCAACTATAATATCCTTGAACCCGAACTCCTAGATCTGATGCTGAAAACAGTCATTAGATTTCTGGATTTTATACAATTAAATAAGGCCTGGTTTTACACATCCAAAATATTCAATATAAAATTGAATTATTGGATCACATAGATACCCAAGGACATTTTAGGCTTATAATTTTAAATAATTATCACAAACTCTTATATAAAAATACCCATGTCTTCATGTGATCATTTTTCCTAATACACCCATAATTTTTTATTTCATAATATGTCTTCAAAATCTCCCATAAAACAAAACACCCATAAAACTTTTTATAAATAATCCATTTAAAATCTTCCTTCATAACCAGGGTAAATGGGAAAAATAAAAAGGGTGAGCTCAAATTCATGGTAATGGAAAATAAAATCATTAATATTTGAATATCATCGGTGATCATAAGATGAGAATAAGGGTAAGGTGAAATAATCAATTTCATGACCATTAAATAAGAGAATCCATGCCCATAAAAACTTGGATCATAAATCATTAGACATGGAATAAAGCTAACATAATCATATAAGTCAACACTCATGATCCATGTTAAAAAACTCCTTGAGTAAAGGATCCATTATAACTCTTGGTAATCATTGAATGTAATGACCTGAACATTCATGAATAAAATCCCATTTCTTTTATTTAATTAAATGTCTTATGGATAAAGAAAACGCATGCACTTTTTTTAGTTTATCAAATTGGATTTAAATGACTGATAGTTATCACTATCATTTATAATATATTAATTGAATAGTGAGTATAAGACTAGTACAAATATAAGGTTTTAACAAATCCTTTTGAGATAGATAAAAGAGGTGATGGCCTCATCCAATAGACTCAGGTCGTACGAAGCTTATTTTTCAGAGATCAGTAAGGAGGTAGTATCATTGGGATTTTCTCTTTACCAATTCCAAGAGAGCTTCAACACGTTAAACTTGAACTGAATCACGTATGGGATAAGTACAAGTTAATAGAGATTACCACCTGAGTGATGTTATCTGATCTGATCCAAGAGTCTTCACCATCGCACACCTTACCCTTAGGTATTTTGCAGGTTTTATAAGTGGTTATGTAACAAGGTACAAGTTACTTATTTTTAATCTCATTTATAAATAAAATTCTTATTCCATAAATACCTTAATGAGAATAGTTTTTATTAAATATATAATGAATTAGATAAATTGACTTTTCAGGTAAAATGGTACTTTTCATAAATATATAAATTTTTATATTAAACTATTTTTTTATAAATAATGTTATTATAATAGTGTTATAATAATACTCTTTTTAATTATAAATGATTATTATATTTATTGTTTATTGTTTTTACTCTATAAATGATTAGGTATTCAATTTGATAAGAATTATATTTTTATACCATAAAACAGAAATGTTATTTTTAATTAAAGAATGTATTTTAATAAATTTTTGAATTTTTGAAATAATTAATATTTTAATAAAATGTTTTTATCAAATTAATTTTATGAATAATAAATGAGTACATAATTTTTAAGATGTCAAATGTAATTTTTATTAAGGTTTAAAAACTGTTTTTTCAAAACCCGTCAATTTTCAATAAATGTCAGTTTTTATTTTAAAAGTTAAAATTCAAATATTTAGAAAATTATTTGAATAATATAAATATTATTTTTTGAATCTGGATATCAAAATTATCTAATGGTAAATTTTTCATAATTTTCTGAGAGAGACAAATTTTTGGTTAAAAATTAAATATTGAATAAATATATAATGTGTTTTATTACAACATAACGACCCAATATTGATGTCATAAAATACTATACAAGGTTTATTCTTCCAATATATGTTTTACCTTTAAATATTGGTATTTTAGATATGTTTGGTTAATTTTATAATGACGTAGTGGACCCTACAAGACTTATAAAAAATTTTAACATTTTAAATAATTTCCTTGAGAGTGTGAATCATCTCCACATAAGAAAGCCAAATATTTTAATTTATTTGGAACATGAACTTATAAAATATTTTATACCACTCCCCTTTGTCAGAAACCATGGGCAAAAACCATGGTATGGTTTATGGTTTTATTATTTAAATCTGTAGTAACCAAAACCTTAATAATAATGAATTACCTCTCCTTTCCTATATAAACCCACACATTCTCCAAATCCTCTTCCCTAAAATTATTTTTATCTCAACCAACCTCTTATCCATACTCCCTAGAGTCCTCCTAAATCGCCCCCAATATTCCAATAAGCCTATCCCAAGCCTTTGGGGTCACACTTCCAAGTAAGGGATCCTCACTTTCTTCTCCTCCTTTCAAATTCAAGCATCTTATTCGAAACTAGTTCTTGTAATTTCGAAGGGTTATAATTTCATTATTTTATAATTTTTATATTAATTTCCATTTTATTCTATTTTAATGAGATATTATTTATCCTCCATCATTTTGACTCTTACCTGGGTTGTCACTATGCCAAAATAATGTAAGGGGTCTTCAACCCTTCTCTTTTACAAAGAATTCTTTTCATGTAAGGTATTTTAGTTTATTTTATTTATATTTTGGAATATTCTATTAAATATAATCCCTACATCCAATTTTATTTAAAAATAATTATATCCCCATTCACTCACATTTATCACTCTTATGGTCACTTATGTACTATCGTTACCAAGCGGAACTTTCGTAAGGGATTCATTCCCTTATCATTTTTATCCATGTTTCTTTATGTTGTAATACCCTTTTAATTTTAATTAAAAATGATGTTTTACGATTTATAACCTCCCAAATACTTCCATAGTTGCTTTTAAATGATTATATACCACTTTTTATCTCATTAATTCCTTTCGTGTACACCCATTAACATGTAGAAATTCCATAAGGGATTTCTCTCTTCTTATTTCCATTCAAGTTTTTCTATGATATTATAAATATAAATAGAATTTAATATGTTGGGATATTATGTTAAATGATACCATTACTGTCTATTTAATGTATAAATGATTATAGTCTTCTTTCTCTCTCATTAACCAAACTTATGAATTTCCGAATGATGACGTTATGCTGTCGAAATTGAACTGCGATTTTCCAATCCAAAATCATCTTGTAGTGAATACCATACACATTTCTCTATCAAGCGCCTTAAAATTTATACACATATACATATTTAGTGGTACTTAAATTTATATATTATACATTTCTTAATCTTATAATAACTTATGTTGTTGAATGATTCTGTGTTATATGTTCCATGTGGCACACTTATGCATGAAATGAAATGTTTATAAACGGTGCGGCCTTATAGAGCTCCAATGCATTGGGTAATGTTTAGTATCATGATAAACCAAGTTAAATGAGGGTTTACACACTTTAATTAATATAAGAAATAGGTTTTAATCATTATAATTCATTGAAATGAGGGTTTAATCGTGATAATTCATGTGCAATGAGCCTTTGCTCATGATAATACCATGTTGTATGTTGTTTCCTATAGCATCCCGGCCTTTTTTACAGTATTATTACATAATTTCAAAGATAAACAACGTAATAGTATTAATCTTAGAGGATCCAAAGGTTTAGACTCATGGGAAAACTAGGACCACACATAACAAATACAACATCAACCATAAACATTTATTTAATTTCTTCTTCACTAGCATCTTAGTGGAACTTGTCCTCTCCTTAGTACATGTAGCCACCTGAGGATATACATCATAAGTGGTGAGTTATAATCCCATTAATAGGATAGTTAAGAACAAAATATCATGGGGTGAGCATAATCATAACATAGGCAAAAGATCATGAACATGAGAGGTGCATAAATAAAAGACTTGAAATGTGGAAATGCATAAAAATGAAAGATAATGTCATAGTGGTTAACTACCACAAAAACATGTGAACAAAGCTATAATCTTTTTCACATATCATTTCACATTTACTCATGAGATTCATCACTTTACCCAATGCATTGGAATGCTGTATAATTCTGGGCGCACCCGTCACATTTAAACATTCATATTGTGCTATATAATTTCGGGGTGCACCCGTCACATCATAACATTATCATATATCATGCATGAAAAAATGAACATATAACATATATGAACATAACTAACCAATTAAAAGAAATGGGTTTCATCTCATAAGAACACATTCATAAACTTTGGGTTCCCAAAATAAAGAGGGAACAACATACTTGATATAAGAATCATAAACCTTGAATGAGAGGTAAAAGTTGAGTTCTTAAGAGAAGAGTTATTTTAGAAAACATTTGGATTTACATAAACTTCATTAAAAACATTTATATCCCAGAAAAGGAAATACGATGATGAAAAAATGATTTTAAGTTGTGACCATATCAAAAATGGAGTGAAAGAGGTAGAACCCGAAGGATAAAAGTTGGGTTCGAGAATTTCCCCTTACCTTGTACCCGAATGCCTCATTCTCTTCAATGTCCTGTATAATGAAATTATATACATTAATTATAAATCCACAACCATGTTTACATTATTAGGGATCATTCTGGTTTCATTATGTCATATTATGTTCCTTTGGATGACTTATAGAGTTTAAAAACATTGTTCTGGGATGTTCGTTTTTATGGTTTTTCTTTGGTGGTTCACTTGTATTCTTAAATTGAAGTTTGGGTAGAACATGAGTAAACATCCAGAAATTAAATTACATTTAATTAATTATATTACAAGAGCTTTAATTATTTTATAATGAATTATGTTAGATCCATGTGGACTAATCATTAGATAAGAATTTAATGATGGTTATTTGGGTTAATTTGAGCAGTTTTTGGATCACAACGAACTTGTTTTAACTTTTAACTTAGTAATGTTGACATAGGTTATTTAAAGAACTATAAATAAAACATAATACATATAAAATATTCTGTTTCATCCATAAAAATTGTTTCATGACCATATCTGAAGGTAGAAATGGAAGAAGAGAGCATGTCGTTTTTGAAGGTGATAAATTAACACCTCATGAACAATGTTCTCTTTAATGAAATAAAAGGAAGAAGGAAAGGGTGTCGGGTGATATAATATCCCATTAGAATCATAAAATTACATTATATGTATAATAATTGAGTTAAAAAACAATTTTGATGAATATAGGTGGGGAGATATCCAGAAAGGAACTTGAACTTGAAAGGAAATTAAAGGAGAAGAGGGAGCGAAATTACCTCTTAAATCTTCCTCTTGAGATCCTCCTTAAGGAAGATAGTATTGGTCTTTGGATGAGACCAGAAGCTTTTGGACGTGGGGTAGGGGATAGGGAAGATGTTTGGGCAGAGTTTAGAGAATTCCTGAAGCTTGAGAGGTGTGAGGAAAAGAGGGAGTGAAGGGTGGCTTTTATAGTGGAGGGGAGAGGGGTTTCCTTAATATAAAATTCATTAGTTTATTATTTCCCCAAAAGACAAGTAATAGTGAGTCTTGAACGACCAAGAACAGTAAAAAAGGCATTTTATTAAGAGATTTGGGTGCTTACATCACTTGTGATGTCAGGAATGGTGGTTTTTAATTATAATGTATTTATTCGGTAAATTAATGTGTTCTACTATTCACCAAAAATTCAAGTATCACAGAAAAATCCAAAAAAATTACCCCAACCATTTCTCGATGTGTAGAATCCAAAAATGAAGTCAAGTTTTCAAAAATAATTTTCTAAATATTATTAATTTAATATTTAATTAAAATCATAATTTAATTTAAAAAACAGTTTTTAAGATTAAAACTGATTTTATAGTGCTTTCAAAAATTGCGTAGGGTCTTATAAAATTATCTAAAAACTATAAGACATAGATTCAATAATTTATGAATACATTTTAGGGAAATAAATATTCTTTTAAATTAATTAATTAATTATAATTATTTATTTATGACCTACAAAATACCAAAAATTTTACTAAGGTCAAATTGTCACTTTCTAAGGTGTCTAAATTTTATTTTATTATTCATAGGTCATGTTACTATTATGTTAGATGATTTACTATTCATAAGAGTCATATTACTATTCATAAGGGTGTGTTACTATTCTTAAGGGTATGTTACTATTCACCATAAATTATTTTTGTTTCATTAGACTCCAAAAACCATCTTGAACACAACCGTGTATGTCAGATTTTCAAAATTCCAAACATAGGAGTGACAAAGTTATGTTTAAAGGTAACTTATCACTTAGTAGTTCATTATTTTGTGTTTTCATGTTATTTTATGTCATTAATATAAGAAGTTAATTTTCCATTTAAAAACTTTGGGTCGTTACATTCTTCCCCCCTTAAGAAATTTCACCCCCGAAATTTCACTTTACACAAAAAGGTGATGGTACTTCTCCTTCATTACCTCACCTCGTTCCCACCATTTTCTAAAATAGAAAAGGATAGAACAAAAAATAACTAAACAATTCATGAATAACTTATTTATCTAAACAATGTATACTAAAAATATAACATATGGGGTCCCTAGGTGCTTATTTGTACTTAGCCTCATGCCATAATTTTCCTCTAGGGTTCACTAATCCTAATTCCCAAATTATCTAAACCTTGCCTCTTATACCAACTATAGCATCCCGGCCTTTTTTTACAATACTATTACATCATTTCAAAGATAAACAACATAATTTTATTACACATAGAGGATCTGAAGGTTTAGTGTCTTGGGAAAACTAGGACCACACATAACAAATACAACATCAACCATAAACATTTATTTAATTTCTTCTTCAATAGCTTGTTAGTGGAACTTGTCCTCTCCTTAGTACATGTATCCACCTAAGGATATACATAAAAAGGGGTGATATAGAATCCCATTAAGAGGATAGATAATAACAACATAGCATGGGGTGAGCATAATCATAACATAGGCAAAATATCATGAACATGAGAGGAGCATAAATAAAAGAC
This sequence comes from Viscum album, assembly GCA_963277665.1. Lineage (NCBI taxonomy): Eukaryota > Viridiplantae > Streptophyta > Magnoliopsida > Santalales > Viscaceae > Viscum > Viscum album. Next base: position 705,379,932 of record OY728145.1, read on the forward strand.
TTGAAATGTGGCAATGCATAAAAATGAAACATCATGTCTTAGTGGTTAACTACTACACATACTTGTGAACCAAGCTATAATCTTGTTCACACATCATTTCACATTTAATCATTAGATTCATCACTTTACCCAATGCATTGGAGCATTGTATAATTCCGGGCCCACCCATCACATTTAAACATTCATATTGCGCTTTATAATTTCGGGCGCACCCGTCACATCATAACATTATCATTTATCATGAATGCCACAATGAACATATAACATAAATGAACATAACTAACCCATTAAAAATAATGGTTTTCATCTCATAAGAACACATTCTTAAACTTTGGGTTCCCAAAATAAATAGGGAACAACATACTTGATACAAGGATCATCAACCTTGAATGAGAGGTAAAAGTTGAGTTCTTAAGAGAAGAGTTCTTTCAGAAAAAATTTGGATTGACATAAACTTCATTATAAAACATTTATATCCCAGAAAAGGAAATACAATTATGAAAAAATTATCTTTAAGGAGTGACCGTATCAAATATGGAGTGAAAGAGGTAGAACCCGAAGGATAAAAGCTGGGTTCGAGAATTTCCCCTTACCTTGTACCTGAATGCATCCTTCTCTTTAATGTCCTGTATAATGAAATTATATTCATTAATTGGAAATCCAGAACCATGTGTACATTATTAGGGTTCATTCTGGTTTCATTATTTCATATTATGTTCCTTTGGATGACTTATAGAGTTTAAAAACATTCTTCAGGGATGTTCGTTTTTATGGTTTTTCTTTGGTGGTTCACTTGTATTCTTAAATTGAATTTTGGGTAGAACATGAGTAAACATCCCGAAATGAAATTACATTTCATTAATTATATTACAGGATATTTAATTATTTTATAATTAATTATATTTGATCCATGTGGACGAATCATTAGATAAGAATTTAATGATGGTTATTTGGGTTAATTTGAGCGATTTTTGGATCACAACGAACTTGTTTTAACTTTTAACTTAGTAATGTGGCCGTAGGTTATTTACATATCTATAAATAGAACATAATACATTTAAAATATTCTTTTTCAACCATAAAAATCGTTTCATGACCATATATGAAGGTAGAAATGGAAGAAGAGAGCATATCATTTTTGAAGGTGATAAATTAACACCTCATGAACAACATTCTCTTTAATGAAATAAAAGGAAGAGGGAAAGGGTGTGCGGTGATATAATATCCCATTAGAATCATAAAATTAAATTATATGTATAATAAAGTAGTTACAAAACAATTTGGATGAATATAGGTGGGTAGAGATCAAGAAAGGAACTTGAACTTGAAAGGAAATTAAAGGAGAAGAGGGAGGGAAATTACCTCTTAAATCTTCCTCTTGAGATCCTCCTTAAAAAAGATAGTCTTGGTATTTTGATGAGACCAGAAGCATTTGGACGTCGGGGAGGGGATAGGGAATATTTTTGGGCATATTTTAGAGAAGTCTTGAAGATTGAGAGCTGTGAGGAAAAGAGGGAGTGAAGGGTGGCTTTTATAGTGGAGGGGAGAGGGGTTTCCTTAAGATAAAATTCATTAGTTTATTATTTCCCCACAAGACAAGGAATATTGAGTCTTTAATGACCAAGAACAGTAAAAAATTAATGTGATTCAGATATTTGGGTGCTTACATCTCTTGTGATGTCAGGAATGGTGGGTTTTAATTATAATGTATGTATTCGGTAAATTAATGTATTCTACTATTCACCAAAAATTCATGTATCTCAGAAAAATCCAAAAAATTTACCCCAACCATTTTTCGACGTGTAGAATCCAAAAATGAAGTCCATTTTTCAAAAATAATTTTTTAAATATTATTAATTTAATATTTAATTAAAATCATAATTTACTTGAAAAAAACAGTTCTTAAGATAAAATCTGATTTTATAGTGCTTTCAAAAATTATGTAGGGTCTTATAAAATTATCTAAAAACTATAAGACATAGATTCAATAATTTATGAATAAATTTTAGGGAAATATATATTCTTTTAAATTAATTAATTAATTATAATTATTTATTTATGACCTAAAAAATACCAAAACCTTTACTAAGGATAAATTGTCACTTTTTAAGGTGTCTAAATTTTATTTTATTATTCATAGTTCATGTTACTCATATGTTGTATGATTTAATATTCATAAGGGTCATATTACTATTCGTAGGGGTATGTTACTATTCTTAAGGGTATGTTACTACTCACCAAAAAATATTTTTGTTTCATTAGACTCCAAAAACCATCTTGAACACAACTGTGTATGTTAGATTTTCAAAATTCCAAACATAATAGTGACAAACTTATGTTTAAAGGTCACTTATCACTTAGTAGTTCATTATTTTGTGTTTTCATGTTATTTTATGTCATGAATATAAGATGTGAATTTTCCATTGAAAAACATTGGGTCGTTACATATCCATATTTCCATGTTCTGATAATCATGATATATCATGCCTTTATGTTCATCATTATCTTTTTCTCCATTGATATTCCAATTTCCTAACATGTAAATTATTCTTCATGTTATTCCTTGTTTACTCTCTTACTATTCTTTATAGATCACCCTTTTCTTATGTATGTCCTCATGTTATCCTAGGAAATGATATGTACAAAGGAATGTTGTCGTCATGTAGAAGATATTTTCAATAAAGATATTGTATTTTATGTTTTAATTTGTTATAAAATGCTCTTAATTTACCAAGACACTAGACCTCTCAATCCTCAGAGTTTTCTGAAGTGAAACTTTTAGTAATAAAACATTCTTAAGTTCGTAACAAATAGAAGGTTTGCTATAGTTGGTATCAGATGATAGGTTTACTTATTTTTTGGGATTTGGATTTCAAAACCCTAGTGAAATCCAAAAGGATAAGACTAAATATAGGAAAAAACACATAATTTTTTTTATTATATATTAAGTGGTTTATCAATAAAATACATCCATGTATGGATATGAACAAGTAGAGTTGGCTCTGGCATAGATATATCCAGGGGTAAAACCCAAAAACACCGCTTTGAACTAGACTGGAAATGGGAACTAGTGCGCAACAACAGGGATTGTTGCACTCTTAGTTCAATAGTATCAGGGGATATTATTTGGTAAATTTATGATCTTGGTATTAACCATTATTAAGGGAATAAAAAAATCCCCTAAGAATATATTTTGGGAAGTATATCATGGATAACTTATATTAAAGCCAATAAATTCATAAGTTAAGTAAATAAAATTAATTTATAAGTTATCCCTTTTTTCATTGGATTACCCTTTTTGTGTTACCCATAATTTTCCTTTTATTCCATCCAATGGCTGGTAATATGATGAATATGGCTAACAACTAATGGGAAGGGCAATGTGATGAATCTCCCAACGAGATTCCCAATCAAATGGGAGCTAAAGTAGGAAATATCATGATTATTCCAAACCAGTCATCAAAGATCATGATTAACAATTGGAACTTTTTTCAATTCCCAAGGAAATCAAGGAATTGGAAGATTAAATTTCATGAAATTATATCTGATAAAGTTGATAAGGGGAAGAAAATTCAATTTCCTCGATGCAATAAGTGTGGATATAGGAACTAAGGGAAATGTCACAAAGGGACTATGATACGATTTAAGTTTGGAAAGGAAGGGTAAAAAGTATCCAATTGCCATGAAAGTATGGATAATGTGATGGATGGAAACAATGATCCATATAGGGAATCTTACACAGCTATATGCTATAAATGTTGAGAAGTTGGGAATTACCCAAGACAATGCTCTATTGCAATGGATGAGAAGCATGATGAGAATCAATAATCTTCATGATCAAGGGAGAATGGGAAGTCCTATGATAAATGGAAAATGATGAATGAATTATATGTAACCACTACTTCAAATAAGTGTATGAAATAATTTATTTCAATTTATATAATATTATTATATATTTTATTTTTTCAAAGAACATTGAGTCCCCGTCTAAAATGATATTAAATAATTAGTTAAATACTTCTATAAGTTTTCTATCACATGTTAAAGATTGTGGGAATCTCCTTTTTAAAAATTTTATAATTCTCGCTTTGATGTAATTTGAGGAAAAAAGACAAATTAATCTCCTATTCCTCAATTCACTTCAAAATTCATGAGAAAAATTATCCCACGCTTGATACAGAGTTGACGGTAGTGATCTTTGAATTAAAAATTAGGGTATATTAACTCTTTGGGATAAGTGTGAAATATATACATATCACAAAATCCTCATGTATATATTTACACATAAAGAGTTGAATATGATCCAATGAATATGGTTAGAGCTGATCAAATACTATGACTGCTCAATTCACTACCACCCGGGGGAAGCAAATAATATGGCAGACTCTCTAAGTATAAAAGATCTATAAAATCGTTCATTGATGAAAATTAAGAAGGATCTAGTCTTCTTATATTTAATGAAGATGGACATGAGAATCATAAATAAGGGAACATCATCAATAATTTCACAAATTTTTGCTCAACCGCCTCTTTTGGAAAGGTTAAAGGATGCTCAAAAGAATGATGTGGGAATTCATAGGAAAGTGGAAACTAACAGAAAAGGGAAATCCTAAAAGTTCAATGTTAATGAATAAGGTATTGTGAGATTTGGTTCAAGACTATGTGTTCCATCAAATAATTTGTTAAATAAAAACTTTTAGATGATTCAAATAGTAATAATTTCTCCATCCACCGAGTAAACACAAAGATGTATCATGATCTTTGAGATCTTTATTGTTGAAATAAAAAAAAGAATGAGATCGTTGAATAAACATCAAAGTTCCTGGTATGTCAGCAAGTGAAGGTGGATAGGTATAAGTCTAAGGGGATGATTCAACCACAAACCATACCAACATAGAAGTAAAAGAACATCACCATGGAATTTGTCACCAGACTTCTGATGACATCCAAATGTAACAATGTTATCTGGGTTGTTGTGGATCATATTACAAATACTACACATTTATTTTCAATTCAGGGGGATTTTTCATTGGATCAACTACCATAGATATACATCATATAAGTGGAAAGGATTCCTAGTGTACCACTATCGATTGTATCCGATCGAGATCCAAGATTCATCTCTATGTTTTGGAAGAGTCTCAAATAAGCTCTTAATAGTAAGGTGAGCTTCAGTATAGCTTATCATCCTCAAACTAATGAACAATCTGAGTTGACTATCCAAATACTTGAGGACATTTTGAGAGCATGCTCAATGGACTTCAAAGGAGCATGGGATCAACATCTTACTCTGGTTCAGTTCTCTTACAATAACAGTTTCCACTCATTCATCCAAATGGCTCCTTATGAACCCATTTATGGGAATAGGTATAGAACACCTACATGTTGGGATGAATTTGGGAAGCACAAACTTCTAGGTCTAGAAATGGTCGAAAAAATGGTTGAAAATGTTAAAACCATCCCACAACACATTAAAGATGCTCAAAGTTGACAAAAGAGCGATGCTAACACCCATCGATGATACCCAGAGTTTGATGTTGGAGACATGGTATTCCTTCACATATACCATGGAAGAGAGTTATGAGATTTGGGAATAAGGGAAATCTTAATCCAAGGTACATCATCCCTTTTGAAATACCTGATTGCATCGGAGCAGTGCCATATCGACCAGCACTCCCACTGAACCTATCTCATGTACATGATGTATTCTGTGTATCACTTTTAGGGAAGTAAATCCCTGACCAATCGCATTTACTCAATCAAAAGGTCGTACCATTAGATAATGACCTCTCCTATGAAGAGAAGTGGGTGAATATATTATATCACAGAGAAAAAGTTCAACAAAATAAGACAATACCCCTCGTCAATGTGTTGTGGAGAAACCAAAAGTTTGAAGAAGAAATGTGGGAACCAGAGGAAGTGATGGGGCAACGTTACTCTCATCTATTTTATAGTGGGAAAAGAAAATTTTGAGGGATAAATTTCTTAAGGTGGGAAGGTTTTAATGAACTGAACATTCATGAATAAAAATCCGTTTATTTTATTTAATTAAATGTCTTATGTATATAGAAAACATATGAATTTTTTTTATCTAATTGGTTTTAAATGACCGTTAAGTATCATTACCATTGATAAAATAGTCGTTGAATAGTGATCACATGACTAATACAAATATAAGGTTTTATGAAATCATTTTGATAGAGACAAAGGAAGTGATGGACTCATCCAATAGATACGGGTCATACAAAGATAATTTGTTAGAGCTCGGGAAGGAGGTAGCTTCATTGGGATTTTCTCTTGACCAATCCCAAGTTGAGGTTCAACACGTTAAGCTTGAACAAAATCACCTATGTATGAAGTACAATTTAAAAGAGATTACCACTCAAGTGATGTTATCCGAGTGGCTCCAAGAGTCCATCACCATCGCACACCTTACCCTTAGGTATTATACTGGTGTTATAAGGAGTTATGTAACAAGGTATTAGTTACTTATTGCGTAATACCTTTTATAAATAAAATTATTATTCCATCCATTCTTTTAGGATAATAGTTTTTCTTAAAAATATAATGAATTAGATAAATTGATTTTTTGGGTAAAATTGTACTTTTTAGAAATATATTAATTATTATATTAAAATAAGTTTTTATTAATAATTTTATTATAATATTTTTATAAGAACATTAATTTTCATTAAAAAAATGATTATATTTGTTCTTTATTTTTTTTTACTCTATAAATGATTAAGTATTCAGTTTGATAAGAATTATATTGTTATATGATAAAAGAGAAATTTTATTTCTAATTAAAGAATTTATTTTAATGAATTAATGAATTTTCTAAATAACTAATATTTTAATAAAATATTTTTATCAAATTACTTTTATGAATAATAAATGAGTATATAATTTTCATAAAGTCAAACATAATTTTTATTAAGGTTTAAAGTCTATTTTTTCAAAATAAATCAATTTTCAATAAATTTCAGTTTTCATTTTAAAATTGAAAATTCACTTATTTAATAAATTATTTGGATAAGATATATTTTATTTTTGGAATCAGTACGTCGAAATTATCCAACAGTGCAATTTTCATAATTTTCTTAGATAGACTAATTTTTGGGTAAAAATTAAATACTGAATAAATATATAATGTGTTTTATGACATAATAATGACCATATTGTGATGTAAATAATACTATAAAAGGTATATTCAGAAAATATATGTTTTATATTTAAAATATTTTGATTTTTTAATTGTTTGATTAATTTTATAATGCCTTAGTGTAACCTCTAAGACTTAAAAAATATTTTAACATTTAAAAATGATTTCCTTAAAAGTGTGAATCACCTCCACATAATAAAGCCTAATATTTTAATTTTTCGGCCATTGATCTTATAAATTTTTTTATAATAATCCCCTTTGGAAGAAACCATGGGAAAAAACCAAGGGTTGGTTTGTTGTTTTGAATAGTTTAATGTTTATGTCCAAAACCTAAATAATAAAGAATTCTCTCTCCTTTCCTATATAAACTCACCCAATTTCCCATTCCTCTTAACTAAAACCATTTGTAGCTCGACCAACCTCTTTCCCATACTCCCTATAGTCCTCCAAAGGTTCCCCCAAGCTCCCAATAATCCTCTCCAAATCCTTTGGGATCACACTTCCAAGTAAGGGATCCTCACTTTTCTCTCCTCCTTCCAAATTCAATCGTCTTATTCGAAAGTAGTTCTTTTAATTTCAAATGGTTATAATGTAACTATTATACAATAATTATATTAATGTTCATTTTATGTTATTTTATAGATATATTATTTATCCTTTCTCACTTTTACCCATACTTAAGCTGTCACAATGCCAAAATGTCATAACGGATCTTCCACCATCTTTTACCAAGCATTCTTTACATGTCATGTATTTTAATTTATTTTATTCCTAAGTTGGGATATTTTATTAAATATAATATATAATACCCATTTGATTTATAAATATTGATATCCCCTTTCACTCTCATTTATCACTCTTATGAACCCTTATATACTATTGTTACCATGTCGAATAGTCATAAGGGATCCTTTCCATTCTCATTTTTATCCAGCTTTCTTTATATTGTAATACCATTTTAATTTCAATTAAAAAGGTTGGAGTATGACTTCTCACCTCCCCTATACATCCCTAATTATGTTTTAATGATGATATTCCACTTTTTATCTCATTATTTCCTTTCTTGTACACCCATTACCATGCCGAAATTCCGTAAGGGATTTCTCTCTCCTTATTTCCATTCAAGTTTTTTTAAAGTTTGGGGCCGAAGCCATAATTTATTATTTAAATAAACGACCTCTTTAGACTGGGAAGAGGGAGATCCATTACATAGCCCTAAGTCTCAAGTCCAAGTGTCTTGAAGACTAGGCTTGAAAGCCCATATTTTTTGCTCAAAGAGCCCCTCGGTGAATAGTACTGCTACAGTACCCAGGCTGATACAGTACCTCCTACAGTACCGCCGCCGCTACAGTGCCTCTGCCGCTGTAGTGTCGTCACTACTACATTTCAGCCACTAATACAGTGTTTCTACAGTACCTAGAAATTAGTCCCTTCCCAGATTTGATCCTGGGTCTTTTGGATGCCAAGCAGGAGCTTGTACCACTAGCGTACAAGCTGTTGGCCTTATTTCCATTCAAGTATTTCTTCTATATTATGATTCTAAATCCCATTTCATATGTTGAGATATTATGTTACATAATACCCATACTATCTATTTTATTTATAAATTATGGGAGACCTTTCTCTCTCATCAACCCAACTTATGAATTTCAAAATGACGACGTTATTCTGCCAAAATTGCACCACAATTTTCCAAGCCAAAATCATTGTGTAGTGAATAACATACCCATTTCTCTAAAAAGGGTATTCACCTTTATTCACATATAAATATTTAATGGAACTTACATGTATGTATTCCACATTCCTTAATCTTGGAAAAACTTGTGATGTTGAATGATTTCATGTTATATGATCCATTTGGCACACTTATGCATGAAATGAAATGTTTATAACAGGTGTGCCCTTATAGCACTCAAATGCATTGGGTAATATTTAGTATCATGATACTCCAAGTTAAATGAGGGTTTACTCAAGCTAATTCATGTGAAATTAGGTTTTACTTATGCTAATTTATGTGAAATGAGGGTTTACTCATGTTAATCCATGTGCAATGAGCCTTGTCTCATTCTAATACCATGTTGTATGTTGTTTCTACATTTCCATGTAATGATAATCATGTTATATCATGACTTTATGTTCATGTTTCTCTTGTGCTCCATTGATATGCATATTTCCTAACAAGCACTATATTCTTTATGTTATTCCTTGTTTACTCCCTTACTAGGATTTATAGCTCACCCTTTTCTTATGTATGTTCTCAGGTTATCCCATGAAATGCTAAGTACGAAGGAATGTTGAGGTCATGTTAAATAAGTTTTCAATAAAGATATTATATTTTATGTTTGAAGTTGTTATGTAATGCTTCTAATTTCCTAAGACACTAGACCTCTCGATCCTCAGAGTTGTCTAAATTGCATTTTTATGTAATAAACCATTCTTAAGTTTGTAATAAAGACCAGGGTTGTTATATTGAAAAACAATTTAGGTATCTTGGAGCATCAAAACATCATCATCAAATCACATAACTAGATAATTCCCATATCTATTAGGAGAAAAAAAACATATGAATTCTATAATCTCGTAGAAATAACATAACTTTAACATGTCTTATTATTAATTTCCATCCAATTAAATCCATCTCATTGCCAAAGGACTTAGAGGGCTACAGAAGACCTACCAATTACATATCATATAAATGCACTTAAGTAATATGGTTCACTCCCCAATCAAACTTCAATTAATATTATCCAAGTACAATATCATGAAACGAACACACAAATTCTTTAATTTTATAAAAACTCTCAAGCTTGATTTACCCATGAAAAAGAAACAGTTTTCCTCAAACTATCTTTAAAAATCATCATAAACCATTCAAATAATGAAAGTAAATGGGTTAATAAGATTATATATGTAACACCCGAGATTTTTATGAGAAATATTTTGTTTTTATGTTATATACATCATCAAAGGAATCTTTCACTATACACAACACTAGCTTGGCTTTCTTTACACATAATTGTGACCTTCCTCGATAGCTTGTGTTGTACTCTACACCGAGTTTCACTAAACAAAGATATGCTATTAAAATATTATTAAAACTAGTCGTTATGAATAATAATACTCACTTTTTGAAATTTTATAAATTTTATCTTTCAAAATGGACTTCATATTTGGATTTGGGATATCGAAATTAGCCTAGGGTGAAATTTTGGTATTTTTCTGAAAACTTTCAATTTTTGATGAATAATGAAAACACTGGGTTACTATTTAAAAAACGACTTTTTATTTAAATAATTATTTATTTTATTTAAATTTATTTTAGATAAAAATTGATACATAATACCTATATAATTTCAATTTAATTCATTGGAGTCATTTTATAATAATTTTAGATATATAAAACTTTTATTGAACTTTTCACCGTCTTTTACCCACCTCCTAGGAGAATTCGCAAATTTACATAAAACATAATTTTACCGCTTATGTGAGTGGAATTTCAAAAATCCGAGAGACACTGTTAATATAGGATTAAAATTTTGTTTAAAAAGATAAAAATATTTTTTGATGAATAGTAACTTTTTACTTTTTCTACCACTGTTAAAAGTAAATAGGGTAATTAAGGGTAAAAATGATATTATTATTACCCGAACACATGTCCTAAATCTATTGTATAAGTTTAATTCGACCAAAAACAGCCTTAGGAATAAAATATTACCCTTTAGGTCCACATGGATTAGATTAGGATATTTAATATTATTTTATTTAAAGAAGAGTTACAATAGTTAAAATCAAAGTTTAACAACTAAAACATTTTTAATATAGGGTTATAAATAAGAAAAATTAGACTATAAATATTAATTAGAAATCTAAAAATATTTCCTACATAATGGTATTTTATTTATAATATTTATACTTTAAATAATTTAATTTATTTATGACACAACGATGATGTAGTAATTACCTTATTAAGGAAATATTAACATAATTGATGTTATAAATACACAAATAAATGTAATTTTAGACTTTTTATGAATTACACTAATTTTCTAGGTTAATATAACATTTTAGTATTGATTTAATTAACTGTTTTCGAACTAATCATGCTATTATGATTTTCACAAAAATCAAGTACCAAATAGTGTCAAAATTGACATAAAATAGTTTTTAAAACAAATATTATATTATTAATTGTTATTTTATTCTTAAAAATATAAGGATTGGACAAATGACTTAGATAAGGATATATATATTAATAATTAACCACTTGGGGTTCGTTTGGCATGTTATAATACGTTTATTAACCATATAGTGTAAGAAATCAAAAAGACATGATAAAAGTTAAATTATTTAACATAGAGTTAAATCTAAATGATAAGGATACAATAGTAACCTAAACATGTCTAAAACCTATTTTTTGATAGGATTTATACCCATTACCCACCTTAGATTCTAAATAAATTAATTTGGATCTATTAAAAAATGAATAGGACTTTATTATAAAATAATATTTTAAGTTTTCTAAGGTGCCCCTCTCCTCCCCTACAAAAGGGCACCTCCACCCTCTCCTCATCACACCACTTTGAGCCTTCAAGCTCGGCCAACCCCTGCCAATTTCTCTTATACACTTCCCTAGAAATATCCTAGAGGTCCCGGTCTTCTCCAAAGACAATCTTTAGTTCCCTAAGAGGAGGTTAAGAAGAGGCGCTTCAAAGAAGAGGTAATGTTAGTTACCGATTATTTCAACTTTATTTCTTCTTATACTTATTCTTCTTTAGTTGTTTCATTATGAAGTAATAACATCAGTATCAATCATATACTGATATGTTATTAAAAATATGAAACAACCCTATTTCACCTTCTATCCATCCTACGGAAAACGAAATCACCGCGCTTGCGTACGTACGGAATACCGTCTCCACGCTGTGGTGTAATCTGTTTTCCACCACTACCTTACTTGGATGGGTATAATGGTGTAAAGAATCACTATATATTATTATTGTAAATTGATATTGATTCTAAAATAGTATACACACACTTCAATACAATTCCACGATCATGGGAACCATATCATCGCTCGTGTGTACGTACGGCCTACCGTCTCCACGATGTGATGCGACTCATTCTACATGATCTTCATTGAATAATGATTATACAAATGAATTAAATGAATAAATATGATATATTTTACACTAATACCATTCTAGAAATGAGTTATCTATAACCTAAAAATAAGAATAAGAATTTATTTGGCAAAACATGCATAATAACAAAAAGAAATAAACACCGAAATAAAAAGTAACAGTAAAATATTACTAGTAAGAAGCTAAGAATATGATCATATATGACATCATAACAATCAGTAAAATTATCTAATAAGTCAATAACATTATTTAAATCATTATACAGGAGGTTCAGACACGTACGAAGCAAATCAGACCTAAGGTAATGGAAAATCTCACAATCTCATTTTTATCTGAGATTGTTTATACTTCAGAATTTACTGGGGAATATTTATCATCCACATCCATGTTTCCTCAATACGTAATATTATTTATATCCTCCTATAATTTTTTAAATCCAATTTTACCCATCGGTTAGTTTTTATTAAAAGATATTAAAGGAATCTTTTGTCGTTTTTCGTACGAGGTGCTTTTTGACTTTTCCTGCCAAAGTACGAGAAGAATGTTTTTTTTACTTATATGGCCTGAATGGATTTTAAGAACATTATTTCCGTGAATATTACTTTAAAAGTTTTCAAGTTTATTTTTAATCAACTTCTTTTAGTTTAATATTATATGACATGTTAATAAAGGAAAAATCTTTTTGAAGTATAAAGGATATTTTCCTCAAGAATGGAGATCAACTGTTTTATCAAAACTAGTTTACATCTAAGATAATATAGGGTTCTGTTTCTGTCCCTATTTTTACATTGATTTGATTATGTTATGATGGAATTATTTTTATGAAGTCCTTTTATCTTATATGGATTATGTTATGATGGCACGATGTTTAAGAATCCCATTTTTTTTACATGGGTTATGCTATGATGTATGATTTATGTTTTTGTGGCACGCATAATAATGGTTTTATTATGAGATGGGTGGGATCTATATATCACTATAATGAATTGGGTAATGATTTATATCTCATGAGATAGACATGGCTGGAACGGCAGGTTAATCTAGTTCAGTGAAACAGGACTGAAACGAGGAGTGAACTCCGTTCAGAAATGGACTTTGACCACTAAGATAGTCTTGGCAATGAGTCTTGACTACTATGAAATGATTCTCTATGATAATGTGTGTATGCCCCAATGTTTCATGTTTTTTATTATGATTACATTTCACTACTATGATTTATCCCATGATATAATATTATGATCTCTTTTGCAGGTTATGATTTTCGAAATACTATGTTCTTATGAATATGATATTTCCTTTATTTACCCTTACTGAGCATTTGAGCTCACCCTTTTGTATGTTTTCTTTCCCTAGGTCGGGAAGAAGATTATTAAGTAGGATGTGCCAAAAGGGACTCTATATATGATGAAATAAATGGGAGACAATGTAGATGCTTTTTGAAACAGTTGTTTATGTTTCCCATTTTCTAAAGACACTATACCTATACGGTCCTTTCATGGTTTTGTTATATGTTGTAATAAGTGTGCTTCAATTTTTAAGTGTTAACAATGTATGTAAATTATGGGTCGTTATAGTTGGTATCAGAGGAAGGGTATAGTCAACCTTTGGAAACTAGGATGTGAAAGCCTTATTAAGAACCCTAAGGATAAGTCTAAGCAAAGAACGCAATCTTAGGGTTTTAGAAATGGCCATGAACAACCTATGATAAGACCTTAAGTGTGAAATTTTATTCTTGATTATGTGGTTTTCCTATTATAATTAGTGTTTCTCACACTATTTTTCTTGGTTTTAGTCAATGGATGGAACCCAAAGGGACCGTGTTAATGCGGAATGCGACGGGCAATGCCATGATTGTCCCCCTGAGCAACCAAACATTATGGGAGCTGGAATGAAAATTCTTGTATCCATGCTCACACAGCTTTGTCAAGCTATGAATCTTGCAGGACATCAAACGAGAAAAGGAAGGAGCAACATTCTACTGAATCCTTCATGAGGCAGCGTCCACCCTCATTCAGCGGGTCTACTGATCCATTAGTGGCTGAACAATGGATCAGTACCACTGAAAAGATATTTTCAATTCTTCAATGTTCTGAACATGATAAATTCATCTTATCAGTTTATCATTTGGAAGGTGAAGCTGATCAATGGTGGAATATTATCAAGAATACGAGGCCAAGAGATGAAATTGAGTCCATGGAATGGGACGAGTTCAAGAACTTATTTTTCAATAAGTACTTCCCTCGTATTCTTCGAACAAAGATATATAAGGAGTTTCTTGAACTAAAGAAAAAGGATGATGAATCTGTTGGTACCTACGAAGTAAATTTTACAAGACATTCAAAGTATGCTTCTGGTATTATTATTGTAAGAACATGGACCTTCGTTCAGGTATGTTTTTCCTTTTTCTGGAGTTTTTAAGAAAAATGTGTTTTCTGGAAATTTTCAAAGTACACGCCGTGTACTTTCTGAGTACACGCGGTGTACTCTGTTCCGGCTCGAAACCGTGTGCTGGCCGTGTCCGGGCCACACACACGGTGTGTAAGGCTGAGGTGGAGGCCGATTTTTCAGAGTATGGAAGAAATCGAAGTACACGCTGTGTACTCTAGAAGTACACGCCGTGTACTTTCTTTTTTTCATTAAACAGACCGGGGTCACGCCTAACCCCCATATTTGTCTTCTTCTTCTTCAGTTTTCGACCGTCTGAGAGCGTCCATACGGCCGGATCTTCGACGGAGTCCTTCCTCATCGTCCGTTCTCCAATTCGAGCACGGTTGATTGCGTTGGAATCGCAGCGGTGAGTTCTTCCTTCTGCTTGATCCTTATTTCTTGATTCCTTCTTATTTTCAAGTTATCGTGGGATGAACGTTTTGTGTGTTTTCTCATATCTACGTCGTTCTAAGGGGAATCTTTCATCGAGGTTCACGTATATCGATCTCTTCGGATCGAGGTAGGTGGATTGTGCCTTTCCGTAGAAAGTTGATGGATATTTTGTGAAATTCCCACCAATAACCTTGAACGGGGTATTGCGTGTTTCCTGTTTTTCCCTTGTTACTTTCTTGATTTTCATGATTTCTTTAGTAGAGATTATTGCTTGTGATTAGAGTATTTTTGTTTGTGCTCAGTTTTCTTGCCATTCTTGTTCTGTCTGTTTGGCGTTTAGCCAGTTTCCATGCCTAGTTGTAGGATTGTGGACTGTTGTTTATTTATTACTGTTGAGCCTTAGTTGATAGACAAGTAGTTCTTGAGGTTTACTTGGACGATACACATGTGTTGAGCATGTTTAGTTATACTCAGGACTGTGAGAACCTAGAGTAGTAGACCAAAGGGAGAATTGACGGAAGGGCTTCTCCAGAGTGTCTTTTAATTACGATGCGAGACTATAGGGGGAATTGACATTGAGTGATTACCCATAGAGTTTGTAGATCCATGATGCAGGCCATAGGGGGAATTCACGTTGAGTGCTTCCCCAGAGATCCTTTAGCATGATACGAGACTATAGGGGAATTGACAGTGAGTGCTTCCCCAGAGAGTCTGCTTAATAACATAGCTGAACCAGAGGGGTGAGATTGTGTGTGCCTCCCAGAGGGTTGCTAGTACTATAGGTTGAACCATAGGGGTTAGACTGTGAGAGATAACCAGATGGTTACCTATTTTCTTCTTGTTGCTGGTTTCTTTCTTGTGTACTTTACTTGTTGGAACTGTGGATTGTAGCTGCTTGTGCTTTTCTGTTTACTGCTTCTTGTTTATTCCCATGTATTCATTGACTGTTAGGCACAAATCTTTGGGTGATTTCCTACTGGGATTGTATCTCACACCCTGTTTGGGACATGCATTTGGGCCCAAGAAGACTATGTTGCTGCAAGTAAAGACAAGGGAAAGCTCCCTTCTACTTCAGGGTCTTGACTGCATTAGGAGTTGGGGAGCATGGGACCGAGCCGTGGCTCGCGATGCTGAGGAGATTATTTGTTTTTCTTTTTCACTTGGTTTCAGTTGTATTTCAGCACGTTGTTGTGTTTTCTGTTTTCCTTAGATACTTGTACCTACTGTATTATTATCATCATTTTTATATATCTTCATTGCTTCCGCTTTTTGGTTTCTGTTGTTATGCATGTTGGTTGCTGCTTCTGCTATTTATTGTAGTTTTCTTACCTTGTATACCTTATTGAATGAGGGAATAGTTTCCCCACCAACTCACCAAGGTCCTCGCTGCTAGTCGGCATTCTCTGGAGTTCGGGGAAACGCGCTTGAGGTCATGTGGCGAACCGGGTACGGGGCACCAGTGGAGGGGCTCCGGACTCTGGATGTTTCAAAGTGGTATCAGAGGAGTTATTTTCTCTTACTTTACTATTTGGAGACCTTAGCCAGGGATAGGAAATATTCGGTACTTGGCATTATGCTGTGCTCGGGAGTAGCTAACCCGTGTACATGGAAAATCCATACTACCTCGTTAATTGCAGTTTCTGGTTTTGAGATTTTATGGTTGGTATGTTTTCACTTAGAGTGATTCGTCTGACTTGTGTGGTTATTGTTCTGATATTTCGGTTCTATTTATGTCGCAACCCGATGAGATGAGGGTATTCCATCTCATGCATCATATAGTCACTTGTAGAAATCACATGTCATGCATTCTTGCCATGCCATCTAGGGTGCATTAGCGATTGTAAGTTGTTGTGATAGGCTCTGTGTAGATTATGCATGTTGTTGTGATAGATGCTTGATATATTCTTTGTTGTTATGTTAGAAAAACTATTTTTTTGTTCCTTTCTTAAAATGAACGCCAAATTTGGGTTCTTAAGGTGTTATGGGCCCTCACGGATCGGAATTTGGCACCTTTTTTGCCTTGTTTTTAGTGTTTCTGGAATTCTGCGCAGTTTCTGAGCTACTGCCCAAAAAAACCCAGAATACACGGTGTGTACTTTTTGTATACATGCCGTGTAGTTTTCAGGCTGTGTCACTGACCGTGTGAGCAGAACACGGTGTCGTGGGAGTAACTTCGGGAACACGCCGTGTACCAGTGGTACACACCGTGTGAGTTCGGGGCCGTGTACCTGGCCGTGTCACTAACAACACAGACCGGGGAAGCTCAGGTAGAACACGATGTGTCCATCGAGAACACTCCATGTAGTCCTGTCCAGGTACCCGGTCGTGTCACGAACAACACGGGCCAGCGTTACCTTCCTTTCCACGTGTCATGTTTGTTCGAAACATGCTATGTATTCTTTCCAGGTACCCGGCCGAGTCACGAACAACACGGGACGGTGTCGCCTTCGCCTATACACGTCGTGCTTGTTTGGAGGATGTTTTGTAAGGTCCATCCGTGTAGACGGTCGTGTAATCAACAACACGGACCGTCAAAGCCTCGTCTAGTGCACGCCGTGTTTGATTCGAACATGCTGTGTAGTCTCGGGTTTAGTCGGACCATGCGGGTTAGCCGTGTAAGGAGACTCGGGCAAGGGAATAGTTTTCAAGTACACATCGTGTGTTGGAGTCAACATGCCATGTAGTTTGAAGTGTACATGACTTGTAAGGTAGGGGTACACACCCATGTCAGTAGTTTAAGAAGACACGCCGTGTAGTTTTTATACACGCCATGTAGTCGTGTTTTTCAATCATGTGTGTTTTTTCCTTGTTCCCGTTTTGTACTCTTGTGTTCTTTGTCCTTGTTTTCCTGATCTAAGGTGTGGTTTTGATCTTTCAGAGTTATGCCTCCAAGACTTCCTCCGGTCGTACGTCTGTCGTCAGACAGTGATCAGAATCCAGACAAGGCTGATCAGGGACTTCTTATCGATCCCCCAGCCAAGACAGCCTTGGCACCAGTTGTTGTACCAGTTGCGAGCGCCGATGCGTAGTTCAGGGAGTGTTTCATGAGGATGATGAAGGCCTTCTAGGTAGAACCGCCTCCTGCTTCATCTATGGCAGACTTGACGCGGGTCTTTCAGTAGTAGAATCCTCCCACGTTCTCGGGGGAGGGAGGACCTCAGGCTGCAGAGTCATTGATGGAGGCCATGCTGACTATATTCGAGCATCGAGAGATGCCTCCAGAGAGGCGGGTCAAGCTCACCACCCGGATTCTCTGAGACTCCGCCAAGAGGTGGTGGGACGTGATCTCACAGGCGGGTCAGCAGCAGGCTATGGCTTGGGAGGAGTTCCAGCGCTTGTTCTACGACTACTTTTACCCGAAGACTCTGAGGGACGATCGAGCCCGGGAGATCATGAGCTTAGAGCAGGGTAATCTATCTGTCATGGAGTATTCCTCTCATTTCACTGAGCTGCAGCGTTTTACACCCCTTTAATATGGGATTGGGGTGTTCTTGGCAAGGAAGTTTGAGTATGGACTCAGGCGGGAGATCTGCTCGTAGGTGAACATCTTCCAGCTGACTTCCATTACTTCCATCGTCAACCAAGCACTGATTGCGGAGAGAAATCTGAGAGACTCTGGAGCAGCTAGTCTGGGCGGTTCTGCTTCCAGAGCTAGTTTTCCTTCAGATGACAGCAATAAACGTCGTAGGGAGCCTACAAGCGATGATTCGAGGAACCGAGACGAATCATCAGGAAGTCAGGTGACATGCTACCAGTGTGGCCGGATAGGGAACACGAGGCCACAGTGCCAGAGAGACCCCGTGGAGTGCCGATCTTGCGGCAAGATGGGTCACCTTCAGTGTTTCTGCTAGGTTTTCTCACCAGCAGCAGGTGACAGGGGCTCTTCCATGACTCCTCATTCAGGAGCAGCCCCACCAGTCTCTCACCAGTCAGGGAACTAGAGTTCTAGTGGCCATTCGGGACGAGGTGGAGGTCGAGGTCGTGGCGGTCAGCCACCAGCCCCTCAGCAACAGTAGGGAGGTTCAGCTCAGAGTGGTCAGCCAGGGGCGTAGGGCCGCGGCACGGGCCAGTCTTTGGCCGTGGAGCATACTTATCATGAGCAGGATCCCGACCCCTCTACTGTTCGAGGTACGATTTTAGTAGCCTCAGTTTTGTCTTCATCCTTTTTCGATACTGGTTCTACGCATAGTTTTGTCTCTATTGCCATTGTGGAGATCCTTGGACTCTGCATCTTTTCTTCTACCGACTCATTGACACTAGACACACCTTTGGTAACGAGGACATCTAGTGTACGCCAGTGTAGAGAGTGCCCTCTCGAGATTGCAGGGTATCGCTTCTTATTGGATCTCTATGTCCTAGAGATGGAAGGATATGATGTCATCCATGGCATGGACTGGTTGATTCCCTTCTGGGCAGTCGTTGACTGTTATCGCTGAAGTGTCAGTTTCATTTCACAAGAAAGTGAATATTTCCTTCATAGAGGCGAATGGGACGTTCGGGCAAGTCGGGCAGGACTCGAGCATCTTGGGCTAGGAGGAGTAACAGCCCAGATTGCTAGTCTTTATCTGGATGATCAGGGGACTCCACAGTTGGACTTTCCTCCAGTGGTGAATCGCTTCCGGGATGTCTTTCCAGAGGACTTTTTAGGTTTTCCTCCGGAGCGTGAGGTAAAATTTTATATTGAGCTCGTGCCAGGAGCGGTACCAGTGTCCATTCCTCCCTATTGGATGGCCACACCTGAGTTGAAGGAGCTCAAGAAGCATTTGGAGGAGCTACAAGCTAAGGGTTTCATCCGACCCAGTACTTCTCCTTGGGGTTCGCCTGTCCTGTTTGTGAAGAAGGCAGACGGTACCCTTCGTCTTTGTGTGGATTATCAAAAGCTGAACCAGTTGACAGTCAAGAACCGATATCCATTGTTGTGGATTTATGACCTTTTCAATAAGCTTCAAGGAGTCCGGGTGTTCCCGAATATCGACTTGAGGTCCGGTTATCATCAGTTGCGTGTTAGACCATCAGATATACCTCTGACAGCCTTCAGCAGCAGGTACGGTCTTTACGAGTATACAGTCACGCCTTTCAGACTCACGAACGCACCTGCAGTTTTTATGGCACCAATGAACCGAGTGTTCCATCCTTACTTGGATTCCTTCGTCATGGTCTTCGTGGATAATATCTTGGTGTACTCTCACACTTGACATGACCATGCCACCCATCTTGAGATCGCTCTGAGTACACTGAGAGAGCATCGACTTTATGCTAAACTCTCGAAGTACCACATCTGGATGGATCAGATTCACTTCTTGGGTCACGTCATCTCAGAGTCGGGAGTATCTGTGGACCCATAGAAAGTGAGAGCTGTAGTTTCCTGGGAGCAGCCGAAGAACGTCTTTGAGGTACGGAGTTTCCTAGGGATGGCTGGATACTACAGACGCTTCATTCAGTACTTTTCTCATTTAGCAGCACCTTTGACCGGTCTGAACAAGAAGGGGGCGAAGTTCTTATGGTCAGATTCTTGTGAGTCAGCCTTTTAGGAGCAGAAAGGGAGGTTGACTTCAGCATCGATACTAGTCTTGCCAGAGCCAGGCAAGGGCTAATATGTTTACTGTGATGATTCATGTATCGGGCCGGGAGTTGTTCTTATGTAGAGAGATGGAGTCGTTGTGTATGGGTCTCGGTAGCTGAGGCCACATGAGAGGAACTACCCTACGCACGATCTGGAGTGGGCAGCTCTTGTTCATGCCTTGCACTATTGGAGACACTATCTTCTGGGGGAGAACTTTGTGGTCTTCACTGACCATAAGAGTCTCAATTATATCTTCACTCAGCATGATCTGAATCTGAGGTAGCGTAGGTGGGTTGAGTATCTATAGTCTTTCGATTTCAAGCTTACATATACACCGGGAAAGGGAAACGCCGTGGCTGATGCGTTGAGCAGGAGAACTCAGATTCAGGCAGTTCAGGAGGCCAGTAGTGAGTGGCAGTTGATGGCTCTGTTCTCTGAGATGCATCTTGAGGTGCACGACAGACAGGTACAGACCTTTCTATATTCTGTAGTTGTTACCTCCACGCTACTTGATCGGGTACGGATGAGGCAGCTATCAGATTCGGAAGCCTTAGTCCTGTGGGAGAGTGTGTTAGGAGGGGACCCTATTCCTAGATGGACAGTGGTCCAGGATGAGATCTTTCATTTCCAAGGATGCGTGTGGGTTCCAGCAGACATACGCGAGGAGCTGATGCCGGATTTCCATTCCTCAGTTTGGGTAGTTCATCCTGGCGTCACCAAGATGTATCCGGATCTTCATCGCCAGTACTGGTGGCCAGGTATAAAGAAAGATGTTGCTGGTTTTTTCATGAAATGTTCTACTTGTTAGTAGGTGAAAGCAGAGCATCAGTGACCAGCAGGCCTTTTATAGCAGTTACCCATTCCAGAGTGGAAGTGGAATGATGCTGCGATGGACTTCGTGACTGGGTTGCCGAGATCACCTCGAGGGAACGATGTTGTTTGGGTTGTCGTCGACAAGCTTACGAAGGTTGCTCACTTCTTCCCGATCAAGGAGACCTTCAGTTTCGATGATTTGGGAAGACTTTACATCAGAGAGATCGTTCATCTGTATGGAGTTCAGTGCTCTATTGTTTCAGACAGAGATGCGCTCTTTGTCTCTCGGTTCTGGCAGGGACTTCAGAAGGCCTTGGGTACACAGGTACTTTTGAGTACAACATACCATCCCTAGACTGATGGCCAGTCCGAGCGCACGATCCAGGTTCTTGGGGATATGCTTCAATCTTGCATCCTTGACTTTGGCGGTTCTTGGGAGAATCATATTCCTCTTGTGTAGTTCGCCTACAACAACAGTTTCCAGGCGACCATTCAGATGGCGCCATACGAGGCCTTGTACAGTAGGCCATGTCGATCACCCTTATCCTGGTTGGAGGCAGGAGAGGCAGCTTTGCGGGGACCTCGTCTTGTTCAGGAGACTTTAGAGCAGATAGAGCTGATTCGGAAGAGGATGGCTACAACATAGTCTCGACAGAAGTCTTGTGCTGATCAACAAAGATGACCTCTGGAGTTCGAGGTCGGTGACCAGGTTTTCCTACGTGTCGCACCGAGGTTGGGACACAAAATGATTCGGAGACAGGGTAAGATTTTTCCACGGTACGTCAGGCCATTTGAGGTTTTGGAGAGAGTGGGGCCAGTCACCTATCAGTTGCAGCTACCTCAGAGGTATCGGTCCATGTACGACGTCTTCCACATCTCTCAGCTCCGACGTTACTTTTCAGACCCGCCTCACGTCTTTCAGCCTGAGGAAGTTGAGCTTGAAGCGGATGCATCGTTTGAGGAGCATCCTATCCGGATTTTCGATCGTAGTATGAAGGTTCTCCGTGGGTGGTCTGTTCCTCTGGTACGAGTGCTATGGCAGCACGGGAGAATATAGGACGAGACCTGGGAGAGGGAGGCCGATGTACGATCGTAGTGGTCGGAGCAGTTCGGGGATCCTTCTTCTCCACCTCGTTAGGGAAATTCGGGGAAAAATTTCTTTAAGGGGGGAAGTTTGTAAGAACCCGAACCTTCGTTCAGGTATGTTTTTCCTTTTTCTGTAGTTTTTAAGAAAAATGGGTTTTCTGGAAATTTTCAAAGTACACGTCATGTACTTTCTAAGTACACGCTGTGTACTCTGTTCTGGCTCGAATTCATGTGTTGGCCATGTCCGGGCCACACACACGGTGTGTAAGGCTGAGGTGGAGGCCGGTTTTTCGGAGTACGGAAAAAATTGAAGTACGCGTCGTGTACTCTAGAAGTACACGGCGTGTACTTTCATTTTTTCATTAAACGGACCGGGGTCGCGCCTAACCCCCATATTCGTCTTCTTCTTCAGTTTTTGACTGTTTGAGAGAATCCGTATGGCCGGATCTTCGACGAAGTCCTGCCTCGCAGTCCGTTCTCCGATTCGAGCACGGTTGATTGCATTGGAATTGAAGCGGTGAGTTCTTCCTTCTTCTTGAGCCTTGTTTCTTGATTCCTCCTTGTTTTCAAGTTATCGTGGGATGAAAGTTTTTTTCGTTTTCTCAGATCTATGTCATTCTAAGGGGAATCTGTCATTGAGGTTCACGTATATCGATTTCTTCGGATCGAGGTAGGTAGTTTGTGCCTTTCTGTAGAGATTTGATGGATATTTTGTGAAATTTCCACCAGTACCCTTGAATGGGGTATTGTGTGTTTCCTATTTTTCCCTTGTTACTTTCATGCTTTGCTTGATTGATTTAGTAGAGGTTATTGCTTGTGATTCGATAATTTTTGTTTGTGCTCAGTTTTCTTTCCATGCTTGTTCTACCTGTTTGGCGTTTATCCAGTGGCCATGCCTAGTTATAGGATTGTGGACTGTTGTTTATTTATTATTGTTGATCCTTAGTTGATAGCCAAGTATTTCTTGGGTTTACTTGTACGATACACATGCGTTGAGCATGTTTAGTTATACTCAGGACTTTGAGAACCTAGAGTAGTAGACCAAAGGGAGAATTGACGGAAGGTCTTCTCTAGAGTGTCTTTTAATTACGATGCGAAACTATAGGGGGAATTGACGTTGAGTTATTCCCCAGAGAGTCTGTAGATCCACGACGCGGGCCACATGGGGAATTGACATTGAGTGCTTCCCCAGAGAGCCTTTACCACGATACGAGACTATAGGGGGGATTGACGGTGAGTGTTTCCCTAGAGAGTCTGCTTAATTATGTAGCTGAATCAGAGGGGTGAGATTGTGTGTGCCTCCCAGAGGGTTTCTAGTACTATAGGTTGAACCATAGGGGTTAGACTGTGAGAGCTTCCCAGAGGGTTACCTATTTTCTTCTTGTTTCTGGTTTCTTGCTTGTGTACTTTACTTGTTGGAACTAAGGATTGTAGCTACTTGTGCTTTTCTGTTTACTGCTTCTTGTTTACTTCCATGTATTCATTGACTGTTAGGCACAAATATTTGGGTGATTTCCTACTGGGATTGTATCTCACACCCTGTTTGGGCCATCCTTTTGGGCCCAAGAAGACTATGTTGCTACAGGTATAGACAAGGGAAAGCGCCCTTCTACTTCAGGGTCTTGACTGGATCAGGAGCTGGGGAGCATGGGACCGAGTTGTGGCTCGCGATGTTGAGGAGATTATTTGTTTTTATTTTTCACTTGGTTTTAGTTGTATTTCATCACGTTGTTGTGTTTGTTGTTTTCCTTAGATACTTGTACCTGATGCATTATTATCATCATTGTTATATATCTACATTGCTTCCGCTGTTTGGTTTCTGTTGTTATGCATGTTGGTTGTTGCTTTCGCTGTTTATTGTAGTTTTCTTACCTTGTATACCTTACCGAATGAGGGCATAGTTTCTCCACCGACTCACCAAGGCCCCCGCTGCTAGTCGGCAACCTCTGGTGTTTGGGGAAACGCGCTTGAGGTCAAGTGGAGAACTGGGTACGGGGCACCAGTGGAGGGGCTCCGGACTCGGGAAGTTACAATTATCCAACCTTAAAGTAAGATCGATCAATAATTTAGTGGCTTAAAACCAAATCTTCGAAGGGAAATAGTCATAAGGGACTTCAATAGCAACGAGGAAATCGTTCGATGTGCTCTCAAGGTTGAGATGGAGATTGGAGTAATCCGTCTGTCATATACATTTGATAAGAAGAGGAAAATGGAATTCAAAGAAAAATCTAAAGAGGACACTGAAAAGAAGATGAGTTTTCCCTTATACTCAAAGTCTGGAAAGAAACATGGAGGGAGTTTTCTTAAAGGGACAAGTAAATGTTTCAAATGTGGAAAGGAAGGTCATCGGGCATTTGAATGCCACAATGATGGGAAGAAGATGTCTAATGATGCAAACAAAGGAGGGGATACACAGAATGAACCTACTACACTTTAATGTTTCAAGTGAAAGGAGATGGGGCATTATTCCAATAAATGCCTTAATCCAATGGTTGTTGATGATGATCGACATCAACAAAATCTTAAGGCTAAAGACAAAGGAAAGTCACATGCAATTTCTATCAGTGATGTGGAGTACGATAACGATGTGGTGAAAGGTACACTTACTATCCACTCTAAAGTAGAAAATGTTTTATTTGATTCTAGATCCACCCACTCTTTTATTTCTGAAGATTTTTCTAAGGGTATCACCGTATTACCTCAACAATTAGATTTTGAGTTAGCTCTGACAACACCTAATGGCACAACAATCACATCAAAAGTTTATAATTCTTCCCCGATTGAAGTTTGTGGGAAAGTGCTTCCTACAAATCTTGTGATCCTTCCTATAGTGGAATTTGATGTGATTCTTGGCATGGATTGGTTTTCTTTATATGGAGCTCATATGAATTTCCAAAGAAGGGAAGTCACATTTCATATTCCAGATCAATCTATGATCTTCTATCGATGCAAGGATGAGCATAACCTTCCAGTGGAAATTTCTTCCATGTTATGGGTCTTGATTCCACTAAATGAGGGTTATTTATCTCAAATGGTTGGTGAGAAACTCATGATTAAGAATATTCCCACTGTACGAGAGTTTGATGCTGTCTTTCCGGAGGAATTGTCGGGTCTTCCACCAAATCGTGAAGTTGAGTTTTCAATAGAACTCGTACCGGGTGCATTGCCTATTTCAAAGACACCTTATAGAATGGC
The DNA here is from genome assembly GCA_963277665.1 of Viscum album. Classification (NCBI taxonomy): domain Eukaryota; kingdom Viridiplantae; phylum Streptophyta; class Magnoliopsida; order Santalales; family Viscaceae; genus Viscum; species Viscum album. Next base: position 705,405,712 of record OY728145.1, read on the forward strand.
CCCAATTGAGTTGTAGGAATTGAAGAAGAAACTCCAATAGAATCTTGATAAGGGATTCATACGCCCTAGTGCATCACCTTGGGGATCACCTGTTCTATTTTTTAAGAAGAAAGATGGATCAATGAGACTCTGTATTGATTATCGAGAACTTAACAAGATCACTATCAAGAACAAATATCCTCTCCCACGCATTGATGACTTATTTGACCAACTACACGGAGCTCAATACTTTTCCAAGATTGATCTACGTTCAGGGTATCATAAATTAAGGTTCAAAAGGGAGGATATACCAAAGACGGCTTTCCGTACAAGGTATGGACACTATGAATTTATAGTGATGCCATTTGGCCTTACTAATGCCCATGCTATCTTCATGGATCTGATGAATAGTCTTTAGAGACTATCTTGATCAATTTGTGGTAGTCTTTATAGACGATATTCTTGTCTATTCAAAGATCAAGGAAGAACATGAAGATCACTTGAGAATTATATTGAAGACACTGAGAAAGGAGAAGCTTTATGCCAAATTTACCAAGTGTGAATTTTGGCTTGAAAAGGTTGCATTTTTGGGTCACATAGTCTCAAAAGAGGGGATATCTGTGGATCCAGCAAAAAAAGAGGTTATCAAAAGATGGTCGAGACCAACAACAGTAACCGAGATCTAAAGTTTTCTTGGTTTGGCGGGATATTATCGATGTTTTGTGAAAGATTTTTCACGATTATCTAATCCACTCACCAGGTTGACTCGAAAAGGAGTTAAGTTTGTTTGGACTGAGGAATGTGAAGAGAATTTCAAGGAGTTGAAAAGAAGGTTATCCAGTGCACCTGTCCTCATACTTCCTTGTGGTGGAGAAAGGTTTTTGATCTATAGTGATGCATCCAAGAAGGGACTGGGGTGTGTTCTTATGCAAAATGATATGGTGATAGCTTATGCCTCACGATAGTTGAAAATCCATGAGCAAAATTACCCAACTCGTGATTTGGAGTTAGCTGCGGTAATCTTTGCATTAAAGATTTGGAGGCATTATCTTTATGGAGAAAGGTGTGACATTTATACTGATCATACAAGTTTAAAGTATATTTTCACACAAAAGGAGCTGAATATGCGCCAAAGAAGATGGTTGGAGCTGATTAAGGATTATGACTGCTCAATTCATTACCACCCTAGGAAATCAAACAAGGTGGCAGATGCATTAAGTCAACAAGACCATGCCAGCTTATCCATGATGAGGATCACAAAAGATCCAATATTTATGGATTTACAAAGGATGGATCTTGGAATTATAATGGAAAGGGAAAAATCTTATCTTTCCCAAATGAATGTTCAACCGTCTATACATGTGAAGATTAAAGAGGCGTAGAAAGAAGATTTAGAGTTACAAAAGAAGGTGAGAAATATTCCTGAATTCAACCTTGATTGTGATGGGATAATAAAGTTCAGGAATCGGGTTTGTGTTCCTACCATCCCCGAATTAAAGAAGGAGCTGCTGGATGAGGCTCATAGTTCTTCATTATCTATTCATCCTCGCAGCACGAAGATGTATAGGGACCTGAAAGAGTACTTCTGGTGGGATGGCATGAAAAGAGATGTTGTTGAATATGTCTCTCGATGCTTGGTTTTTCAGCAAGTTAAAGCAGAGAGATAGAAGTCTAAGGGGATGTTACAACCATTACCCATACCCGAATGGAAATGGGAAAACGTCATTATGGACTTTGTCACAGGACTTCCTAAAACATCCAAAGGCAATAATGCTATCTGGGTCATAGTTGATCATCTTACAAAGTCCGCACACTTCATTGCTATTAGAGAGGATTTCTCTCTGGATTAGATTGCCATGATATATGTGAAGGAAGTGGTAAGATTTCATGGAGTACCACTTTCTATTATATCTGATCAGGATCCAAGATTTACCTTGAAGTTTTGGCGAAGTCTTCAGCATACTCTGGATACAGAGTTGAGTTTCAGCACTACTTATCATCCTCAGACAGACAGTCGGTCTGAGAGAACAATTCAAACTCTAGAAGATATATTGAGAGCTTGCTCTATGGATTTCAAAGGTGGTTGGGATCAACACTTACCTTTGGTGGAATTTTCTTATAATAATAGATTTCACTCCAGTATTCAGATGGCTCCTTATGAAGATCTCTATGGAAGGAAATGCAGGACTCCAACTTGTTGGGATGAAGTTGGGGAAAGAAAGCTATTAGGACCTGATCTTGTTGATGAGATACAAGAAAAGGTCCGATCTATTCAACAACACATAAGAGCAGCTCAGAGTCGACAGAAAAGTTATGCCGACAACCGAAGAAAAGACCTAGATTTTGAAGTGGGTGATAAAGTGTTCTTACGAATATCTCCCTGGAAGAGGGTCATGAGATTTGGAAAGAAGGGGAAGTTGAGCCCTAGATATATCGGTCCTTTCGAAATACTAGATCATGTTGGAAAGGTAGCTTACCGGTTGGCGCTTCCACTGAATCTCTCTCAAGTTCAAGATGTGTTCCATGTATCTCTCCTGAGAAAGTACATACCAGATCCTTCACATGTACTCAGCTCAGAAGTTTTACCGCTGGAGCAAGATCTTTCTTATGAAGAACAGCCGATAGAGATTCTGGATCGTAGAAAAAAAGTCCTACGAAACAAGACCACTCGATTGGTGAAAGTTTTATGGAGGAACCACCAATTAGAAGAATCTACATGGGAGCTTGAGGATATGATGAGGGAGAGGTATCATCATCTGTTTGTTACAAAGTGACGAATTTTGAGGGCCAAATTCATTTTAAGGGGGGTAGAATGTAATGCCCGAGACTTTTATGAGAAATATTTTGTTTTTAAATCATCAAAGGAATCTTTCACTACACACAACACTAGCTTGGCTTTCTTTACACGCAACCGCGGCCTTCCTCGATAGCTTGCGTCGTACGCAATACCGAGTTTCACTAAACAATGATATGCTATTGAAATATTATTAAAACTAGCCGTTATGAATAGTAATAACCACTTTTTGAAATTTTATAAATTTTATTTTTCAAAATGGACTTCATTTTTGGATTCGGAATATCGAAATTAGCCTAGGGTGAAATTTTGGTATTTTTCTGAAAACTTTCAATTTTTGATAAATAGTGAAACCACTAAGTGGTAGTTAAAAAACTGAATTTTTCATAAAACTTAATTTTACCGCTTCTGTGAGTGGAATTTCCAAAATCTGAGAGACACGGTTAGTATGAATGACTAAAATGTGGTTCAATGAGATGAAAATAATTTTTGGTGAATAGTAACTTTTTACTTTTTTTTACCACGGTTAAAAGTAAATAGGGTAATTAAGGGTAAAAGTGTTATTATTATTACCCTAACACATGTCCTAATTCTATTGGATAAGTGTAATTCGACCAAAAACAACCTTAGTAATAAAATATGACCATTTAGGCCCACTTGAACCTCCTACACTTCAATGTTACAAGTGCAAGGAAATGGAGAATTATGCTAATCAATTCCATAATCCAAAGGTTCTTAGTGATGATCGACGTCAACAAACTCTTAAGGGTAAAGACAAAGGAAAGTCACATACAATTTCTATCAGCGATGTGGAGTATGATAACGATGTGGTGAAAGGTACACTTACCATACACTCTAAAGTATCAAATGTTTTATTTGATTCTGGATCCACCCACTCTTTTATTTCTGAACAATTTTCTAAGGGTATCACCGTATTACCTCAACAATTAGATGTTGAGTTAGCTGTGACAACCCCTAATGGCACAACAGTCACATCAAAAGTTTACAATTCTTCTCCAATTCAAGTTTGTGGGAAAGTGATTCCTGAAAATCTTGTGATCCTTCCTATAGTGGAATTTTATGTGATTCTTGGAATGGATTGGCTTTCTTTATATGAAGCTCATATCAATTTCCAAATAAGGGAAGTCACATTTCATATTCCAGATCAATCTATGATCATCTATCGATGCAAGGATGAACATAACCTTCCAGTGGAAATTCCAACCATCCTATGGGTCTTGATTCCACTAAATGAAGGTTATTTATCTAAAATGGATGGTGAGAAACTCACGATTAAGAATATGCCCATTTTACGGGGGTTTGATGATGTCTTTCTGGAGGAATTGTTAGGTCTTCCACCAAATCGTGTAGTTGAGTTTTCAATAGAACTCGTACTGGGTGCTTTGCCTATTTCAAAGACACCTTATAGAATAGCCCCAATTGAGTTGTAGGAATCGAAGAAGCAACTACAAGAGAATCTTGATAAGGGATTCATACGCCCTAGTGCGTCACCTTGGGGAGAACCTGTTCTGTTTGTTAAGAAGGAAGATGGATCAATGAGACTCTGCATTGATTATCGAGAACATAACAAGATCACTATCAAGAAAAAATATCATCTTCCATGCATTGATTACTTATTTGACCAACTACGCGGAGTTCAATACTTTTCCAAGATTGATCTTCGTTCAGGGTATCATCAATTAAGGGTCAAAAGGGAGGATATACCAAAGACAGCTTTCCGTACAAGGTATGGACACTATGAATTTATAGTGATGTCATTTGGTCTTACTAATTCCCCTGATATCTTCATGGATCTAATGAATAGAGCCTTCAGAGACTATCTTGATCAGTTTGTGGTATCTTTATTGACGATATTCTTGTTTATTCAAAGAGAAAGGAAGAACTTGAAGATCACTTGAGAATTGTATTGAAGACCCTGAGAAAGGAGAAGCTTTATGCAAAATTTACCTAGTGTGAATTTTGGCTTCAAAAAGTTTCATTTTTGGGTCACATAATCTCAAAATAGGGGATATCTGTGGATCCCGGAAAAATAGAGGTTATCGAAAGATATTCGAGACCAACAACAGTAACAGAGATCCGAAGTATTCTTGGTTTGGCTGGATATTATTGACGTTTTGTGAAAGATTTTTCATGATTATTTAAATCCACTCACCAGGTTGACTCGAAAAGGAGTTAAGTTATCTTGGACAGAGGAGTGCGAAGGGAATTTCATGGAGTTAAAAAGAAGTTTATCTAGTGCACTTGTGCTCACACTTCCTTGTAGTGGAGAAAGGTTTGTGATCTATAGTGATGCTTCCATGAAAGGATTGGGGTGTTTTCTCATGCAAAACTATATGGTGATATCTTATGCCTCATGACAGTTGAAAATCCAGGAGAAAAATTACCCAACTCATGATTTGGAGTTAGCTTTAATAATATTTGCATTAAAAATATGGAGGCATTATCTTTATGGTGAAAGGTGTGATATTTATACTGATCATAAAACTTTAAAGTATATTTTTACACAAAAGGAGCTTAATATGCACCAAATAAGATCGTTGGAGCTGATTAAGGATTGCAGCTGCTCAATTCATTATCACCCTGGGAAAGCAAACAAGGTGGAAGATGCATTAAGTCGACAAGACCATGCTAGCTTATCCATGATGAGGATCACAAAAGATCCAATATTTATGGATTTACAAGGGATGGATCTTGGAATTATAATGGAAGGGGAAAAATCTTATCTTTCTCAAATGAATGTTCAGCCATCTATACATGTGAAGATTAAAGAGGCACGGAAATAAGATGTAGAGTTACAAAATAAGGTGAGAAATGTTCCTAAATTCAACCTTGATTGTGATGGGATAATAAGGTTCAGGAATCAGGTTTGTGTTCCTCCCATCCCAGAATTAAAGAAGGAGCTGCTGGATGAGGCTCATAGTTCTTCATTCTCTATTCATCCTGGAATCACGAAGATGTATAGGTACCTAAAAGAGAACTCTTGGTGGGATGGCATGAAAAGAGATGTTGCTAAATATGTCTCTCGATGCTTGGTTTGTCCGCAAGTTAAAGCTGATAGATAGAAGTCTAAGGGGGTGTTACAACCATTACCCATACCCGAATGGAAATGGGAAAACATCACTATGGACTTTGTGACCGGAATTCCTAAAACATCCAAAGGCAATAATGCTATCTGGGTCATAGTTGATTGTCTTACGAAGTCATCACACTTCATTTCTATTAGATAAGATTTCTCTCAGGATCAGCTTGCCAGGATATATGTAGAAGAAGTGGTAAGATTGCATGGAGTACCACTTTCCATTATATCTGATCAGAATCTGAGGTTTACCTCATAGTTTTGGAGAAGTATTCAGCATACTCTGGATGCAGAGTTGAGTTTCAGCACTGCTTATTATCCTCAGACAGACGGTCAGTCTGAGAGAACAATTCAAACTCTAGAAGATATGTTAAGAGCTTGCTCTATGGATTTCAAAGGTGGTTGGAATCAACACCTACCTTTGGTGTAATTTTCTTATAATAATAGCTTTCTCTCCAGTATTCATATGGGTCCTTCTGAATCTCTCTATGGAAAGAAATGCAGGACTCCAACTTAATGGGATGAAGTTGGGGAAAGAAAACTATTAGGACCATATCTTGTTGATGAGATGACAGAAAAGGTCAGATCTATTCAACAACACATAAGAGCAGCTCAGAGTCGACAAAAAAGTTTTGTTGACAACCGAAGAAAAGACCTAGAGTTTGAAGTGGGTGATAAAGTGTTCTTATGAATATCTCCTTGGAAGAGAGTAATGAGATTTGGAAAGAAGGGAAAGCTAATCCATAGGTATATCGGTCCTTTCGAAATACTGGATCGTGTTGGGAAGGTAGCTTATCGATTGGCGCTTCCACTGAATCTCTCTCAATTTCATGATGTTTTCCATGTATCTCTCCTGAGAAAGTACATACCCTATCCTTCACATGTACTAAGCTCAGAAGTTGTACCGTTGGAGCAAGATCGTTCTTATGAAGAACAGCCGATAGAGATTCTGGATCGTAGCGAAAAAGTTCTACAGAACAAGACCACTTGCTTGGTGAAAGTTTTATGGAGGAACCACCAATTAGAAGAATCTACATGGGAGCTTGGGGATATGATGATGAAGAGGTATCCTCATCTGTTTGTTACAAAGTGACGAATTTAGAGGGAGAAATTCATTTTAAGTGGGGTAGAATGTAACACCTGATAATTTTATGAGAAATATTTTGTTTTTATGTAATATACATCATCAAAGGAATCTTTCACTATACACAACACTAGATTGGCTTTCTTTACACGCAATCACAGCCTTCCTCGATAGCTTGCGTTGTGCGCAATACCGTGTTTCACTAAACAACGATATGCTATTAAAATATTATTAAAACTAGCCGTTATGAATAGTAATACCCACTTTTTGAAATTTTATAAATTTTATCTTTCAAAATGGACTTCATTTTTGGATTCGGAATATCAAAATTAACCTAGGGTGAAATTTTGGTATTTTTCTGAAAACTTTCAATTTTGGATGAATAGTGAAAACACTAGGTTACTATTTAAAAACCGAATTTTTATTTAAATAATTAATTATTTTATTTAAATTTATTTTAGATCAAAATTGATACATAATACCTATATAAGTTCAATGTAATTCATTGGAGTCATTTTATAATAATTTTAGATATATAAAAATTGTATTGAACTTTTCACCGTCTTTTACTCACCTCCTAGGAGATTTTGAAAATTTACATAAAAAATAATTTTACCTCTTCTGTGAGTGGAATTTCGAAAATCCGAGAGACACGGTTAATTTCAAGTAGTAAAATGTGGTTCAATAAGATAAAAATATTTTTTGCTGAATAGTAAGTTTTTACTTTTTTACCACGGTTAAAAGTAAATAGGGTAATTAAGGGTAAAAATGATATTATTATTACGCTAACAAATGTCCTAATTCTATTGTATAAGTTTAATTTGACCAAAAACAACCTTAGAAACAAAATATTACCCTTTAGGTCCACAGATATTAGATTAGGACATTTAATATTATTTTATTTAAAGAAGAGTTAAAATAGTTAAAATCAAAGTTTAATAACTAAAACATTTTTAATATAGGGATATAAATAAGATAAATTCGACTATAAATATTAATTAGAAATATAAAAAGATTTCCTACATAATAGTATTTTATTTATAATTTTTATACTTTAAAAGATTTAATTTATTTATGACACAATGATGATGCAGTAATTACCTTATTAAAGAAATATTAACATAATTGATTTTATAAATACCCAAATAAATGTAATTTTAAACATTTTATTAATTCCACTAATTTTCTAGGTTAATATGACATTTTAGTATTAATTTAATTAATTTTTTTCGAAATAATCATGCTTTTATTATTTTCACAAAAATCAAGTACCAAATAGTGTCAAAATTGACAAAAAATAGTTTTTAAAACAAATATTATATTATTAATTGTTATTTTATTTTTAAGAATATAAGGATCGGCCAAATGACTTAGATATAGATATATATATTAATAATTAACCACTTGGGGTTCGTTTGGCTTGTTATAGTAAGTTTATTAACCATATAGTCTAAGAAAACAAAAGGACACGGTAAAAGTTAAATTATTTAACATAGAGTTAAATCCAAATGATAAGGATACAATAGTAACCTAAACTTTCCTAACACCTAGTTTTTTAGAGGATTTATACCCATACCCACCTTATTTTCGAAATAAATCAATTTGGAGCTTTTAGAAACCGAATATGACTTTATTATAAAATAATATTTTAAGTTTTCCTAAGGTGCCCCTCTCCTTCCTTATAAAAGGGAACCTCCTCCCTCTCCTCCTCACACCACTATGAGCCTTCAATCTCAGCCAATACCTGAAAATTTCTATTCTCAATTTCCCTAGAAATATCCTAGAGGTACTGGTCTTCTTCAAAGACCGTCTTTAGTGCCCTAAGAGGAGGTTAAAAAGAGGCGCTTCAAAGAAGAGGTAATGTCCATTACCGATTCTTTCAACTTTATTTCTTCTTCTACATATTCTTCTTTAGTTGTTTCATTATGAAGTAATAACATCAGTATCACTCATATACTGATATGTTATTATAAATATGAAACAACCTTATTTCACCTTCTATCCATCCTACGGAAGACGAAATCATCGTGCGTGCGTACGTACGGAATACCGTCTCCACGTCGTGGTGTAATCTATTTTCCACCACTACCTTACTTGGATGGGTATAATGGTGTAAAGAATAACTATATATTATTATTTTAAAGTGATATTTATTCTGAAATAGTATACATACACCTCAATACAATTCCACGATCATGGGAATGATATCATCGCTCATGCGTACGTACGGCCTACCATCTCCACGATGTGATGCGACTCATTCTACATGATCTTCATTGCATAATGATTATATAAATGAATTTAATGAATAAATATGATATATATTACACTAATAAAATTCTGGAAATGAGGTATCTATAACCTAAAAAGAAGAATAAGAATTTATTTGGCAAAACACGCATAAGAACAAAAAGCAATAAACACCCAAATAACAAGTAACAATGAAATATTACTAATAAAAAGCTAAGAATATGACCATATATGATATCATAACAATGAGTAAAATTATTTAATAAGTCAATAACATTATTTAAATTATTATACAGGAGGTTCGGACACGTACGAAGTAAATCGGACCTAAGGTAAGGGAAAATATCGCAATCTCATTTTTATCCGAGATTGTTTATACTTCAGAATTTACTGGGGAATATTTATCATCCACATACATGTTTCAGAAATATGTAATATTATATATATCCTCCTAAAAAATTTTAAATCCAATTTTACCCTTTAGTGAGTTTTTAGTAAAACATATGAAATGAATCTTTTGTCATTTTTCGTATGAGGTGCTTTTTGACTTTTCCGGCCAAAGTACGAGAAGAATGTTTTTTTAACTTATACGGCATGAATGGATTTTTTGAACATTATTTTCATGAAGTTTACTTTAAAAGTTTTCAATTTTATTTTTAATCAACTTCTTTTAGTTTAATATTATATTACATGTTATGAAAGGAAAAATGTTTTTGATGTAGAAAGGATATTTTCCTCAAGAATGGAGTTCAAGTGTTTTATCAAAATTATTTTCCATATAAGATAATATAGGGTTCTATTTCTCTCCCTATTTTTACATTTATTTGATTATGTTATGATGGAATTATTTTTATGAAGTGCTTTTATCTTATATGGATTATGTTATGATGGCACGATGTTTAAGAATCCCGTTTTTATTACATGGGTTATGCTATGATTTATGATTTATCATTTTGTGGAACACATAAGAATATTTTCATTATGAGATGTGTGGGACCTATATCTCCCTCCAATGCATTGGGTAATTATTTATATATCACGAGATAGACATGTATGGAACGGCAGGTTAATCCAGTTCAGTGAAACAGGACTAAAACGAGGAGTGAACTCGGTTCAGAAATGGACTACTAAGTAATGATTCTCTATGATTATGTGTGTATGCCACAAAGTTTCATGTTTTGTGTTATGATTACATTTAACTACTATGATTTATCCCATGATATGATATTATTATCTCTTTTGCAGGTTATGATTTTCGAAATACTATGTTCTTATGAATATGATATTTCTTTTATTTACCCGTACTGAGCATCTGAGCACACCCTTTTGTATGTTTTCTTTCCCCAGGTCAGGAAGAAGTTTATTAACTAGGATATTCCCAAATGGGACTCTAGATATGATGAAATAAATGGGAGACAATGTAGATGCTTTATGAACCAGTTGTTTATGTTTCCCAGTTTCTAAAGACACTATACCTATACGGTCCTTTCATGGTTTTCTTTTATGTTGTAATAAGTGTGCTTCAATTTTGAATTGTGAGTAATGTATGTAAATTATGGGTCGTTATAATATCCCTACTAAAACATATGAATAATTAAAGGATGGTGAAATAGATTAAAATACCTTTAAAATAACATTTAAAAATTTTCTCTAAAATATATGGGAAATAACCATTTCTTTTAGTTAATTTAAACTAAAAAACCCAGCGAATATTGTGAAAAATTATTTTACTTGAAAATAAAAATGGAAACCTAGAAAGGAAGCTTCAAATAAAATAATATTTATAATAGAAGGAAAATATATCCATGTTGTAAATGTAAAAAATAAACAATCTGTTTAAACTTTTGTAAAGAGATTTGAAAGTGACATGTGCGAAAAACATTAAGAAATTTCCTTTTTATAAAATTTTAATATAAGTTCAATTATAATAGAAAATAAATTTAATAAATCATTTCTGTTTATAGAATCAAATTCTTTAAATAAGATATAAAAATGGTGGAAGTGTTTGGTTAAAAGTCTTCAAAACCTTTAAAGCAATGTTTCGGGAAGAAACCCCATTTAATGCCTATTAAAACAGAAAACCATTTGAAATAAAGAACATAATGTGGAATATAAAATTACATGACTATAAAAAAATTCATGATATTATATTTAGATATTTAGTATCTACACTATATAAATGAATATAGGTTCACTGATCAAAACATGCCTTAGAGAAGGCAGTCTGTGGTGATAAACCGTTGCCACTCAGGTAATGCTTGAATAAGAAGTACATTGAATGATGGAGCATAACATTATTACATAAAACATTAATTCACATTAAATAATATGATAAAATACAATGATTGGTAATTAGGTACACAATATAAAATGAAACACGATGTCTAACATGAATTATGTTTTAAAGAATTGAAATTGAGACCATAAAAAACCCTTGAAACGTTTATAACATTTGAATCAATATATCAAGAAAAAAAACATAAAAGGAACATTAAATTTCAAGACAAAATATTCATTCACGATATAATATCTCAAAAGGAATCATATAATCCTTATACTAGGAAGTAGTTTCATAATAAAAAACATGTCTCAAAGAAAACAATATTGTGATGAGTAATCCTTAAAAATATCTTATCATTAAAGTGAGAAATAATCATTAAAGTGATTGAGTGTAATAATTATATAACCATATAATAAATTTTAAATACTATATAACATAACCAAATTTTATTTCAAATATAATCATTTCATAATATATCCAATGAAGTATAATTATAACCAAATATATGGAAATTGAGTTAATAATCCCCATACCTCAAGTCTCGGCTCTCTATGTACATTATTTCACTCTTGTATAATAAAAATATATTAATTATTTATGTATTTAAGATTATTTTACAAGGTCATTAATTTATCATTTTTTAAATCAGAATATATTGTTCCAATGTTCATTTTTAGTTTGGTGTCGTGTGTGAAGCAAGCTATTTGGAACATTAAGTTTTTAAAGGAAAATATAATTTATAAACTAAGGGTGCTACATTATCCCCCATTAAATATATTTCATCCTCACACATTTTAATTATTTTTCTCTTAGTAAAATATTTTATTATATACTCAATATAGACAAGATACAAGGTTTTAGTTCTAATGAGATATCAAATTTACAATTATAGATTTTGGGAAACTCTTGATTGGGTATCAGGACTTATATGATTAAAGTAATTTTCATAGTAAGTTCATAGTAAACATCAATGATGATCATAAGTAGATCAATATTAAAATTGATATAATATCTTTTAAAACATTCCTTATTCATTCCTAATACCACATCAAATTAAGTTAAAAAAGTAGATCCATAAGAACTAAATTCCCACAAACCTTGAAGAAGATTTGATAACAATCATACCAGATGGTGGTATTATTTATAACTCAATATCTAATAGTTTTTTAAAACATAAATTTCATAAGTCAGTAGGAAATATAAATTTATGAAACAATATCCCCTTCAATAGCTTTCATTGGGTAGTATTTTTCTTTTTTCCACAGTCCAAGCGGTTCTTGGTAGTTATTTTCCCCGATAGTCATTGGATTAGTGAATTGACTTTCATATTTTTCAAATGTCATAGCAATTTAAGTAGTGAATTTTTCTGATTCTCACTTTCCATAAAAACTATAATATTTATAACCTTTATTTTCTCACTTATATAGAATTTTTATTTACTTCAATAAATCCCTAAGGTTTTCCATCCCACATTCCTGAATTATAGAAAATTGAATATTCTTTCAATCATCATCTTTGTCACCCAAACCTTCATGAGACTCTACCTTTCTATTAGTTAGTTTATTTGGTTATTCAATTATGTTCACATTGTTAATACTAATTCATGGTAGATGATTTTACATAATCATAAGATTTCTCATGCCAATTCTAGTCCTATTAGGCTACTCATTCGGACAATATCTATTTTTCAAAGCATAAATTGTTAACATAGTTCTTTCAGGCTTCATATATTACTAAAACCAAAAGGAAATAATTTTGAGTGATAAAAACTATAAAATAGTTATTTTTTGATAATTTCATGAAAAATTCAACTTCAAAATGTCTCACTCTTAGATATTATTATATTATATTTATTTTTTAACCAAAATAACTCTTGGTTCAATATATATTTCTTTAGGCAGGGTACTCTCATATTCCATAAACTAATTCCCAAACATATTAAATATTTTTTAATAAATTGTATAGAGAATGTGATTAAACTAGGTATATATATTTCATATAATTCATCCACTTTTAGTATCAATATTCGTATTTAATAATTATTATAACTATAAAATATCTACTTCATGAAAATTTTGGGATGTTATTCTATACATAGACTTATCTCTTAAACTCCTACCAAGGGATTTCATGGAATTTCTATTATTTTAAACCATAAAATATTAAATATTACTTCAAATAACCTAAAGGGTTATCTATACCTTTGAAATTAGGATAAACCTTAACTTATCACTCTTAAAATTATCCTTAACTAACATATTAATCTCCAAAGTAATCTAAACCATTATTTGATATCAATTGTGATACCCTAGACCCATGCTCCCAAAATCTAATTCAAATCAACATATTAATTACAAAAAAACTTTGAAATGAACTAGAGTGATAAAATTTTAACCATTTATAATTGCAATATCATTGATAGATATTGAGTTACATACATTAAAAAGATCTTTTTTCTTTGTGTTTTAGAGAGTTAGGAAAATGTTTAACTAACGACTCCCATGTATTTCTCCTCAAATGAAATTTTTTTTATTTTATAATAAACTAATAAATTCATAATAACTCATTAATATCTCCCACTAAATTCTCCACATATTCTACTCTTATATGTATATGTATATATCATATATAATATTTTATTTTATTACCTTGGGAAATTGAAACATAATAATGGTGAGCTCAAATTCTCAGAAATGGAAAACATATATCAGAAGTTACCAAGGCATAAAAATGGAATAAATATGGTAGTAAAAAATGGTAGTCATATAATTCAGAATGATTGATCACATGAACATAAAAAAATCCATGTTTTATAGAATAAACACTTAATTTATAATGATGGAATACATAATGATGGAAATTTGGATCTTTACTATTAAGGCCCCATTAAAGAAATTGTTCTTATCATAAATTCATCAGCCAATACTTCATTACTATAATAAAATTTGCAATCAATGAATCATGGATGAATTGGTTAGGCATGCTAAAAATGCCGAAACATTTTTCCTTATAAGATCAAATGATGCATCGAGGGGCTAAGTAATATCAGGCCACACCTATCACTTCATTATGTCCAACGCATTAACTATATAAAATATATGAATATCATTACACTGTATTATCAACTTTACTTAGGTTACAGTAAATATATTTATTAATACATTAACATATGGAATTTACATAGTTATCATATCAATAAATGAACAAATTCCATCCATAAAAATAAGGTGGATAGTTAAAAAATAAAAAATCAACTCTCCTAAGTAATAAAGATTATGAGTCTAAAACATTATATATATTTGAAATATTTCCCCAATAAATTTATGTATGGAATACATGATAACACCCATAAATCAAAGGAATGAAATTTAGAGTGTCTGTAGTGGAAATATATTGAAAGAAAAATTATTCCTATAGTAGTGGAGGATTTGGCAAGAAAAATGCAGTGATGGATTTATATGACTTTAATCCCCTAAAATAAAATATTATGAGAGGAATTAGAAGGTAATATGTGACCAATATAAACACCCTGAATGGAAAACAAATTTTGAATATGAATCATATATCAATGATGAAAAATTGGGTTTAAAATCCCTTATGGTAAATGTAACAACCTAACCCATAATTGATCGCATGTCCGGAAGAAGGGCGTGCCATAACAACCTCAAGCCCATGTACAATAGGCCAAGAAATGGTGAAAAGTTATGAGAAGGAAAAAATGCAATGGTATTCCTATTTCTAATGTACCTATATGCATGCACCCAATCGTCTCCATGAAACAATTAAAAGGAATAATAAAAAATAGGAACATTTATTGTGAAACCATGCATGCAATAAACTCTAGGAAATACATTTGTTCATGATAAAATAAAACCAAATAAAAAAATTATAAAAATACATGCCCAACTAAAATAAAGACCCAACATGACAGCAATTGGAAATAAATAAAGCTAAGGGATCATGACACCTAATATTCAATCTCGATAAATGTACGTGATCAATGCACCTAAGTATCAATATGATTCACCAAAGTCACTGTCGGTCTGTTCAAGGTCTTCATAAGACACAACACGTGCAGGAAATTCCCTTGTAGGGGTGACTATATACATACCCAGTAGGTAATCCTTAAAACTGAAAGGGAGTGATAGAAAGATACAATGATATTAAGCTCAACCTAAAGAGGGAAACAGAACCCAATATATATAAATATATATTCTCATAAAGAAACACAAACAAGAGAGAACGGGGATCTCAATCTCATAGCCTAGACAAAGACGATGACTAAACCTGCATCTCCAAAATTCCAAAAACAATACCCTATATCATATGAAACATCACAAGTATATTTGTGTAGATTCCCACTCCACACTATTATGCTATAAATTTGAGAGATACACAAATCCTATAGTGGATCCACAACCATTAGGAGCTTGAGTATGGGGGAGTACCACTTCGTAGAAAGGTTTTATGCTCCCATGTAGTGTAGTACCAACTCCATATGTATAAAGATTATGGGGAACCTACACCCTGGTGTGACAAGGGATTACTGACCCAAGTATCTCTTTGATAGAATGTGGAACCCACACCCAAGTGCGGCTGGGGAGTACTAACCCCAAAATCTCTCTGATGATCCTGCATAAATCACTTTCAATATCAAACATATCCTAAACAATCATCATGATTAGAACATCTTACATTACATATTGAATGAAATAACTAAGGACACTGCCACATTTTATATGGAGAAATTATTATGATAGGCCACTCATGGGACAAAATTAAATTACAAATGACGAAGATGCCAGAGGAAGAAGCCAAAAGTTGTAATACAGAGTGTGTAAATGGATCAACATGGCATGTGACCTCGAATCATCGCCTAGTTGTGTTCTCCTATAGACATGGATTGGAATCCAAATCATCAAGCATAATGTGTATGGCTCACAAATAGCATGTATCATTCACTTGGGGTATTTCTATGTTCTCCTTGTTGTGCCCATGTACATCGATCTATGACTGTGTACCTAGTTGTGTACCTGGTTTTGCCTGCATATTGGCTCGTGCTTGTGTACCCACAGAGTACACGGCATGGCCTCCTACATTGGGTCCTTGGTGTGTACTAGTTGGAACATGTATTGTACACAAGGGGTTCACAAGGTTGCTGGTCTTGGCCACATGGCTTGTGATCCTTAACTTAGCTAAAAACACTAACCACCATGGAAGCGTAGGTACATAGAGTGTGATCTTCTAAACTACACGACGTGTACTTTTATTTTTCATAGAAACTCTAGAATACTCATGCAATGATTTAGATTTATCCCCTTCACTTATTTTCTTTCAGATTAGACACTTGGAACTAGTTGGAATCACCTCTGAACATATATTTCATCCCACCGATTGTAGAAAATTGAAAACTAGCTACTCGTAGAAAGATTAACCATGTGATCTACAGGCCTACCACCACATGTCTCCACTCCACAACCCATATCCATGGAGTATCACCCAAACCCCATCTATATCCAACCATAAAACACTAGTACATTTTTCTATCATCAAAACACAGTGAATCTGAGGCTTCGATTAGGCTTGAACCCTCCCTAGCAATGTTAAATCGTGACTTCATGGGATATCGATGAAGAACACAAAACATATGTGGGGAAAATGCATGAAAACAAAGGTGAAACCATTTTATCTAACACTTCTTATTCAAATATCATAAATCAATGATATCTTTGGTGAATATCATAGAATACCAAGAATAAATGACATAAATAAATTAAATAGACTCATGTAAATGGAAGATAAATATAGATCAACTTAATATAAAAATATATATGATCAATATTTTAATCAAGGTAAGAAACCATATTTGATAAGTCTTACCTGAATTTGGGATTCATCATTGGGGAAGAACACATTTTCCTATGAAGAAAAAGTCCCAGTATGTTCACTAACTCTCAATAATCCTTGATACGATCAACTGTAATCCTTATAAATTGATATGTTGATAAATAACAACAAAATAAAATATCAAATATCCAAATTTTATGTGGATAACCCAAGATAAGTTACATAATAAGATATTTAAAAAATAAATTAGGTCATGGGTATTCAAAAAAAATAAATAAATTTAATTATTTATTTAGATTAAATGCATCACCAACGACTTCCTCAAACAGACGTCCAAGGCCATCAAACCTATGGTCGTATCTTGGGTAAACCACATATTCTAGACTCAACTGTGGTCTCATATTTCTTATCCATGTCTCTATTTGGGATTTATTACACTTTTTCCTAAAAACCACATTTGTGTGATATTAAGATATTTAATATTTTTTATAATATTAATTTTAGGCTCACTAGACCATGAAATATCATGATGTCTTAACAAATGGATCCAAAAATATTCCTTAATATATTTCAAAGTATTATAAGGAAAAAATAGGGTCCCTACATTATCCCCTCATTTAATTCTTTTCTATACTAAAATCATAAGCTAAAAAATATTGGGATACTGGGCCTGCATCTAATTATCTTGCTCCTAGGAGATCTCCTACATCCTCACATGCGACCACAAAACATGAACCTGGGGAATTTTCTATCCTTACATGTTCCTCTCCTTCCAAACCTTAATTTCTATAGGGTACTCTTTGAAGTTGGATCTATCCTCAATGTCCATCTCTCCCTAGTCAATGATGTGTGTAGGATCATTCATGTACTTCCTCTGCTATGAAAAATGGAAGAATTATTGCACCCAATCTAACTATGGTGGTAAGGCTAAGTGGAAATAAACCTCACCATCCCTTTTCAAGATCCTGAATGGTCCAATAAACCTCAAGGATAGATAGCCTCTCTGACCAAACCTCTGTAATCAACTTCATGGGGAGAATATCATGAAAACATTATCTCCCAATTCAAACTCCAAGGGATGATGACATCGATATTTTTAAGATTTATATTAGTTCCGGGATATCCTCATATACTCAAGGATCACCTAAAAATCTTCCCTCATCACATAGACTATCTCTATCCCAAAAAAAGATAACTCTACCATCACAACATTCACCTACGAGGTTTCCTGTAAAGGTCCTTGAAATTTTCCATTCCAATAATAGAGTTATATATATTATTATAAGAAAACTATACCAATGGAAAGTGATCCTCCCAACTCTAGCAGAAGTCTCACACATAATCCCTCAATATATCCTCTAACACCTGGATGGTCCACTTGATCTTCCCATCCCTCTGGGGGGGAAACATTGCACTCCTCAGTAATTAAGACTAGAATTCCTCTTTTAGGACTCTCTACAACCTCGATTTAAATAATGAATTATGGTCAGAGACAATCGTTGATGGTACCCTTTGGAGTCAGATGATCTGCCACATGTATAACAACCCCAAAATCTCTACTAAACACTACTCCTTTATAGAAAGTAAGTGCAAAGACTTGGAAAATCAATCACCTATCACTCTGATATAATTATGCCCTCATATTTTCCACATAATTACTATTACAATGTCCATGGATATTCTTTTTGATATTCACTTTGGGATTTAATTAGGCTACATGAAACATAGTGAAACCAAGTGAAACTTAGTGATCATCAATCACTTGATAAAAAGTGTTAAATCGAGTGAAGAACTTGACTATGCCCTACCTCATTCCACCACACCATAACTACCGATAAAGATCCTTGTACATCTTCACCACTCAGGAATGTAGAGCCAAAGGAGAAATGTGAAGCTCCCTCATCACCACCTCTCACGTAATGACCAGAACCACCATCCACCCATGAAAAAGTATGATGTTCTCTCCCACTTCAGAGAATACATCTCACGTATACCTAGAGGATATCTAGTCCTGAAGAACCTCATATTCAATGTCTCCCAACTTTTCCAATCTCAAACCATGGAGAAGTGGGGAAGTCAACACCGTCAACTGAAGATATGTTTCAACCCTATCCTTTACCATGTTTAGTTGTAAAAAATAAAAATTCTTATATTCTACCTCTATAAGGCATAAATGGGAATATATTTTAAGGTAATCAGCCACCACGTTTCCCTTCTTAGGAGTTTATACTATCTCACTTTCATAGTACTGTAGTAACTTTAACTAGTTAATCTATCTTAGATTAAGATATATCTCCATAAATATATACCTGATACTTTATTAGTCTAAGGAAACAATAATGCGATCTCCAAAAATTTATTGCCTCCACATCTTCAAAGAGAAGACTACCATTAACAACACTAGGTCATTACTAACATAGTTGTTCTCATGGGGTCTCAATTTCCTTGACCCAAATGTGATCAATGCCTACCATTCCATCAATACATAGAAAATACTATCTCAAGAGGAATCATAAAGCACTATGTGATCCATGAACTCCTCTAGTAATATAAACATAGGGGCACAAGTCAATCTTAGAATCAACTACTTAAAAAATTCTTAACACTCCCCAGACAATATAAATGGATTCCCTTTCTATATTTGGGTGTCCAAAGGGGATTATACTCTGAAAAATTCAGGAAAATACCTTCTATAGTACCCCAAAAAGACAATAAAACATTGTACCAACAAAAATATCTCTGTTGGCTCCCAAAAAATCACTACATCAATCTTCACAAGGGTAAAAACTAAACTATGCTCAAAAATTACAAGACCAAGAAAGTGAACGTCATGAATCCAAAAATGACACTTCAAAAGTTACAATAATGATAGTACTCATGGATTAATTCTAGAACCATCCTCATATGCTCTATTTGCTTCTCCTATGACACAGAGTCAAAAAGTATGTCTCCAATGAAGACAACCAATAATGTCCATCGATCCTTTAGGACCCACTCGCGCCTCATAACTGATTAACTAGTTTATCAATACTCATACGGTGGTACTTGTTCTTTATTCTTACCTGAATTTGGAAAGGATAACCAAAAAAAGCATCAATATCGTATCTTCCTTTACCAAGAAAAAAATCAGATATATCTTGGAGGAAACAATGGGTATTTTAAAACCCTTCTCTTGAAGTTCCTCCTACTACACCATTAGCTCCTAGAGCTCGATAGGGGTCATCCGATAGGTTTCTAAATATATCATCAAGGTCTTGGAGTGAAAATATATTTTTAATTATATATCATGTTAGCGAGGTAGTCTCGTCACATCCTTGCGAAGATTTCCATATATTCCTCCACTACAAAGGGAATTCAGATTCCTAAAGAGCCTACTATGACAAGGGATAAACTAGATAACTCATGGGTGATGGGATATAACCTCTTACTCGCAAATCCCGCTCAATCAGCAATGAGATCTCACCAACCTAAAAAGAATCATCTCCTATAATCCATATATAAGAATACAATCCATTCATGATGATAGTAAATTTGGGCTCAAACCATGCAAAACCAACATATTACCAAGATGACGTCATAATGTTTCATCACGACAACCAAGAGGTCCAATGAGAAACTCTTTCTATAGAGTTGACAAGTAGGTAGTCCTAGTACTGGTGTATGGATATGTTATTCATCTCCCCAAAACTGGGTTCTATGTCCTAGAATTTTCACTAAATACACATTAACACAATTTCCCTAAGTCACAATCAATCTTTGTAACTGGAAAACATTGAACTCCATCTTAAGGGATTAACTTCTCTGATACCACTCAATAATGACCTGACCCACCGAGGCCTTTCTATCCAATGGAATGTCAAGCCGTCACAACCCCAATACTACCTCCAAAATTTCATTCGTTGGAAAAAAGCACCAGGAAGCTATAAATGGAATGGGAGGCCTTTTCCTAATGTAATAGTATGAATGTACCCAACCGTTACCATGAAACATTCCATAGAAATAATAAAAATACAGAAAAAATCTAGGGAGAAACCATGAATGAAATAAAATCTAGGTAACAAGTCAAATTATGATAAAATAAAACCAAAATATAAAGGGGGGAAACACACGCCCAGACAGAAATGAAGTTCTAAACTGAAATCAACTAGAAATAAAGAAAGCTAGGAGGGTTCGTCTCCTGGTCTCCAAGCTCACGCACCGTTCATGGTAAATGCCCCTAGGTATCACTACGCTATACCAAAGTCATTTCTAAACTATATTTGATATATATAAGAAACAATACATGTTGGAAAATCCCATTTAGTGGTGAGTGTATACATACCTAGTAGGATTCCCCAAAAACTGAAAGGTGTTGATAGAAAGATATAACAAAATTAAGCTCAACCCAAACCAATAGGGAAACAAAACCCAAAAAATACAAATATATATGCACATAATGAAACCCATATGAGAGATAAAGGGGATCACCATCCCACAATCAAGATAAATTATATCAGTAAGCCTATAACTCCAAATGTGCATCACTAATTCCAAACATCCAATAAAACCTCGCCAGAATATGTATGGAGGGGCCTACTCCTCGCTACTTCACTCTATAGTCAAGGGATCCACAACTCTTATGGAGGACCCGCAACTAGACGGAGCACAAAGAAGAGGTAGTATGACTCCATATATTGAAAAATTATGCCTAACTAAGGGAGTACCATCACTATATGTAAATAGATTATGGGGAACCTGCATCCTGGTGTGATAGGGTAGTACTGACCCTTGAATCTCTTTAATGATATGGAGACCTGTGCCCTACTGTGACATGTGAGTACCAACCCCGACATCTCTCGAATGATCCTTCCCAAATCACTACCATCATCTGGAATCGCCTAAAGAAGAGTCATTCTCATAATATCTTACATCATATCATTTATTCCAAAATAAAGGACACTATCGCATTCTACACATAAAACTACTCTTTATAGGCTACTCATAGGCCAAAGCGTGAATCCAAATGAAAGATATATGAGAGGAAGAAGTTGAATGTGGGAATACATGGAATGTATAGGGGTCTATATGATGTTTCCTCACCACATTTCGTCGTTTTGTTCTCCTATGGACATTGATTTGAATCCACATCATCATAAATGGAATGTATGGCTCACACACAGTGTTTCTTAGCCACTCGAGGCATGTTGTGTCCTTCTGGCCATGCGTGTGTACGTCATCTTATGCCCACGTACCTGGTCATGCCCGAGTACCAACCTAATCCCATATACTCCCAAATTACAAGGTTTGAATTTCTGTATGGGGTCAAGGGTGTGTGCCAATTGAAACACTACTTGGCCACCCATGGAGGGTCAAACAATGTGTGGGCACATCCACATGGTGTGTGATCCTTAACATGGATAAAAACCCTATCCATAATGGAAAAGGAGGTACACATTGTGTGTTCTTTGGAATATCAAAAAATCTACATCTTTTTTCCAAAAAATCTTCAGAATCTTAATTTAGTTCTCAAGATCTAGCCTCTTCACAAGTTTCCTCACTCATAGACTACACAGAATCGATGGTAATTTCCTACATCCATTGATTTGGACACTTTGGTGGGAAAAAATTGTAAACATGCTAACCACACGAAGATCTTCCACCCATTATTCATACAACTTGTTTCTTGTAACCACTCCAGATTTCTAATCCATTGATTATCACCCATGAACCATCCCAATCCATTCATTTTTTTTAAACCACCATCAATCTGAGTGTTCCATCCTGCTTGAACTTTTCCCAAAAATGCCGAATCGCTCCTCTATGGGCCATTAGTGAAGAATTTTAAGAACGAGTGGGGGAAAGTCATAATAAAAGTGGTACGATAATCAATGGGTGATCGTCCTTGTCTAATGATCATAAATCAGGGTCATCCATGGTGAATAGTATAGAATATCAAGAATAACTATTATAAATAAATTAAATGGGATCATGTGAAGTGTGGATAAACACATATCAAAAGTAGATAAAAATATCCATGCTCAATATTTTAATCAAGGGTAGAAATGGAAATTGATAAGTCTTACCTCTATTTGGGATCGATCATTGGTGAAGAACATATTCACTAGTGAAAGAGAAGCCCCACTGCATTACCTGCCTCTCAATACCTATCGGTATGATCTACCATCATCCTATGATCTTTATCCTCTAATGAATAACATCAAAGGCTCCTCGCCAATCTCCCTGGGTTATGAACCTTACCTAAGATAATTTCCCTAACATTATATTGAAAGAGGAAATTAGGTCATAAAAATTTAAACAAAATAGAAAAATTTAACTATATATTTTGATTAAATGTACCACCAACAACTACTTTAAATGAAAGTCTATCACTAAACAACCTTAGGTCATACATATGGTAAACTCCTCCTTCTAAACCCAACTGTAGTCTTAGATTTCCAAACCAAGACTCCATTTTTTATTCCACTTTTTAAGGAAAACCATGCCTACATGATATTAATATATTTAATAATTTTAATAATTTCAATTCTAGGCCCACTGAACCTCATAATCTCACTCCGTATTAGCACCTAGCATCGAAAATAATCCATAATATATTTCAAATTCTTATAAGGAATAAACAGGGTCACTATATTAATGGTAGTGTAAGAATCAAAAGAACATGATAGGGATACCGTGAAATTAATATATAATGGAATTAAATATATTCATTATACTTTAAAGTAATAGGGTAGTGAATAAACCACATAAAATAAAATATATTGTTCAATAACAAACTTGTATTAAGGAATTTAAAATAGAGACAGATAACACTTACGGATTCCAAAAAAAATTAATTAATACCCATTGAAGGATATGATTTCTAATGAAACATTAAATATCATGAATAATGTGAGGATCATCATACAAAATATTAAAGGTTAAGTAAATAAACCATTATAAAGAAAACATTATGTATAATAAGAAAAATGTCTCAAGAAATTAAATTTGAGATAAGAAACTCCTTCCTTGTTCCTGATTTTTTATTAAGATGGGCCTAAATTTTTGAATAATTCAATTAAGTTTGTTAGATACATTCATTGGAAACATATTCAACTATATTTTAATTAATATATACCATTTATTTTTATATGATATTTATTTATTAGGTAGTGTTTTCTTATGATTTTAGGAAAATTGAATCGGTGTCTGCTGGTCTCAGAATGTCTAGCGATCCAAGATGGTATTTTAATAATTAGTTAAATACTTAATATAATTATTTAAAAACAATAAATAATTCATGATTTTATTCGTAACGTATAATAACATTATTATTTAATCTATAATATTCATCCATGGTATATTTTTATAGCATTCTTCAAGTAGGTGGTTAAACCAACCTCAAACATGAACACACTATATCTCAATGGGTGAGAACTGTTAAGAAAGTGTATAAAATTATTATAACAGAATAATAATTACTTTATCTAAATTTTCTAAGTTATTTAATCTTATTTTATGTGGTTTATATAAATAAATGTAATAGTATGAAAAATGGAAAAAATTGTTATTTCATGGATGTGGTAGCCCGCCTAATACACAATAAACATTATTTTGTCCTTCAATGTGGTTTAGAGGAAATAAATAATGGTTGTTAGATTAATATAATTACACATAAGTATAATAATTACATATAGGTCATTATAATACTATTTTTAGGTCTTTTTTGGATGAGAATGATTAAAACTAAAAGTGTGTAGATTAAGTAACATAGACATTGGGTCCTTAAACTTTCTCTTGAAATTATCTTTATAAATGAAGGTATTAGGATAAATATTTAAGACCATTAGATTTTAAATATAATATATGATTTCAAGAGTAGAAAAATGAATTTTTTTTTATAAAAACAAAAAAAATAAATGAGATTGGAAAAATGGGTGTAATATTACTCTTTTATAAGTAATTAAAATGGAGCTTTTTGAATACCAATTATTTTCCAATAATGGAATGAACCTATTCAAGTGTAAATGGTACCAAAAGTGATAAATAATTGATTTTTGTGTGATATTGGGTTGATAAAGCCTCATAAAATTATTTCAATATTTGTATTAAATATGTTGGAAGTCATTTGTTTTTATATTTTTTTCTTTAACCTTTTTTTTGTTATGGTAACTAGTTTTTACCCATTTAACTTATGTTTTACAAAACATATAAAATAAAAACTATTACCATATTTCGGTTTTATGAACCTAAATTCAATATTCATTTAATCAAATTCAATATATAATTAATATAAAATTAACTTTTATATTAAAACATTTTACAGATATAAACATGGTTTTGTAGAAAAATGTTGTTTTCAACAACAAGTGTCCTTAGTCTTATTTAGAATTTATTTCCAATTTAATGTTGATAATTTCTTAAAATATTAGCTTAAAAATTATATTAGTCTAGATTTTTAGAAAAAATTATTTTTTATTAGATAAAATATACTCAAAATTAGTAAAAAATTCATTAAAAATAATAGTTTCTTCATTATCATGGTCATTAAATTTAATCACATAGTGCATACTTTTATACTGAAAAATAATATTGAAATTATTATATAATATGAAAATGTTTATCCTAAATATTAATTCCATTTCTTTGGATTTAATTACTATAAGTGATGAAAACTAATTTCTTAATATAAGTAATTAAATCCATTTTTAAAGAAAAACATAACTTGCCTTTCCATAATGATATACGTATGTTTTATAAACAAAAAAAGTAATTTTAAAAAAATATTTTAAATATATATATATATTATAACAAAATTTGAAAAACATTTATTTCATTTTGTTACTGTTATTATGTCTTAAAATTAATGGCTTTATAAATATCGGTATTTTTACCTTTTTCACGTAAAACCCAATGTTTTCAAAAAAAATCCCAAAAATTAAAACTAAGATAATTTTACAGTTATAAATCTAAAAATTTGTTTTATAATTTATAATTTAAATTATAAAAGTCAAGAATTTAACTTTCAAATAAAAACATAAAATTATAATTCACTCTATTTTCATAGGAAAATAGCTTTTTAAGAAATATTAACTATTCTTATTCTTATTTCTCATGAATTACAAATAATATTGGTGTTAATATATTATTCATATCAAAAATATATTTTATCCACGATATATTTTATAACAAAAAAAAACATACAATAATAATTTTTAAAATGGTTATATTTTAAAGCATAAATCAGTATTCTTAATTATTCAACTATTCTAATTGAATTTTATTTAATGTCTGATATAATTTACTGTTATTTATACATATATTTAATAATTCAATGTCATTTATTTTTTACCCGCCATTCCTACAGCTACATTTTCATGATCTTATACTATTTCACGATTTATTTTTATTTTGATGTCTCATGTAAAGCAAGATATTGAGCACATTTGGTTTATAAAGGAAAATATAATGTTAGATATTTGGTTGTTAGAGAGATAAGATTGAATCATTAATTATTCCTTCAATGGTGTCTTGTGAACCTGATCATAATAAAAAGGTTATAAATTCTAATTCATCATATACGGAACACAATTATCATCCCATTTTAATTGAAAAAAAGATATTAGTAAAAAATACGAGAAAATAAGATGAATCAATTATGCATATCATTGCATTTACATGTGACTCACTATCTAGGAGGATAAGTTTTCTAATTTTTGATAATAAATTTTTGGGATGAATAAAAGGATTTTATTTCCTATATCATTCCTTTTAATTTAATATATCGATCTTTAAGAGATAAAATTCATATTTAAATCCTTAATTTTAACATTAAATAATGAACATTAATACTCAAAAAACATAGGATAAATCCCATTTTACTAAGAACATATGTTATACTTGAGTGGATATGTGGTCACATTTTAATTTTATGGGTTCTGTAAATGATCTAAAATGTGGAAAACAATATAGAATAAAAAAATTCTTGTGAGTGGGTAATTTATTTCAAGGTTAGGATGGTGTACATGTTAATGGACATATTAATGGAATTGAATGAACTTTAATTAGAATTATTATAAGGATATTAAAATTATAAATGAGGTAAAATGAGAATAAGAAAAAAATAGGAGTTTAATTCCAATTTTTTTTAATTTGTTTTAGATTTGAATGTGCGTTGTTTTTTTTCCCATAGTTTCATGTTTAAGTTTCCGGGATTTATGAGAGAAAAATTAACATATTATTTTAATTTCATTTCATTGATTAATTTCCCCATAATTTAATTAATTAGTATGGAATTAATCAATTTTTAAGTTATTTTGGAATAAATTAATTAAACTAAAAATGGTATAAAATATAAATTTTCACCACATTTAAAGGTTTTGGATGTATATTTATTTATTTATTTGTACACTATAGGAGAAATCAAAGCTCATTTAAGATAATTATCTAGTCAAGAGAGGTGCAACTAAGATGCATTTTTTGATATTAAAACAAAAGTTCCAACTTGTGGAAGAATAAATGAGATACAAGTCCACTATATAACATTAATGATGGGATTTAACTTGTTTCATATGAATACTCAGTAAAGATGAGTGAAACATATGAATAATTGGATTATGAATACACTATATAATATTAAGTGGGAGTAGATATGAGCTACATGTGATTAACATATAGAAAAAATAACTACATATGAATAAAAATCATGATGAGAGAGCTATGTCTAGAAAATTTCACTATAGACACACTCCCCATGTCATTTTTTAAGACTCATACAATTTAATATATTATTTTAAGACACTCAAAAAAACTAATCAATTAAAGGCATGAATAACACTTTATATGATTAATGAAGTTTGTGATATTATCTGCAAATCTATGTGATGGAAATTTAAAATGTTTAATTCCTTAAAGTCACCCCACACTCCTTTAATATATATATCCCATTCTTAATATAATTTAAACAATGAATTTTATGAATATAATCATATTCTTAATTTAATGTGTGTAGAATTTATAGGGAAATCTATGTAGTAAATCCTAAAAAATTCAATGTCGGACTCATCCTATTATATTGATCATGATATGTGCTCTCATCCCTTGTGTTAGGAGTAAATGAGAGAATGATTATATAAAATTATTAAAATTAAAGTCACTATAAATGGGCTTGAACCCTTGGATGAAAGATATAGGGAGGAAGAAGGTTCATTGGTTGGGAAAGCTGATTGTATGATTTTATTTCCTTTATATTGTATTATTTATGATCAAATAAATTACATTATCTCTTTAGTATATTAAACATTATTTATATTATTTTTGCATTATTTAATGAATTATATTCCTTCCCCTTGTTATTAACTATCCCCTTTCTCTCTATGGTTGTGATCCCCCATATTTATCAACAGATGGCTAATTATAATATCAATTTCATGGGAGGATAGGAATAATTTTTTTGTTTAATATAATTTAAATTTTTTCATTTCTAATAAAATTATGATTCATAGGTCATGGATTTCAGTGAAGAAACTTCGAACAACTCTCTATATACAATAACTTCATATATTTTTTTATACAACCCTTCATTGGTAGTTTGTCTCGATTTAGTGAATTGTGAGTGGATAAGTGTCATGTAGTTCTATTAAAGAATCAGGGAACCTTCACTACACTTATATGAGGATAAAATTATAGTGGATGTAGTGGGTTTGTCGAACTGAGAAATCACTCAATTGATTGAGTTTGTGTGATTAAATGAATGATAATCAATTAAAAAATAAAGATAAATCCATTTCATAATGGAAGACTGTAAAATTAGATTTACTCTTGTTAAATATAGATTCAATCATCCTTCAATTGATCCCATAAATTTTGAACCATTTAGCATAATTAATGTAATATTTATGTTATTTATAAAACATTTTTATTTCATGGAATTAAAATAAATAAAGAATATGATAAAATTAATTATTTTAAAATACCAATCTATTTAATAAAAAAGATAGAAATTTCGTGGATAATTCACAAATGACTCCTTAAGAGAAAAATATAGGAAATTAATTCCTATGTTGTTATATTCCTTGGAGCTTATAAATTTCTAAAATATGTCATAATCCCTTTAATAAATTCAACACATCATCATATTTTAGTGAATATTAACAAGAATAATTAAGGTAATATAGATAGAAAATTTTATAATAAAATCTGAATAACCACACCACTGAGGGGTGATAGGTTGACCAAATCATTAATATTCTCATCCAAAGGATATATAAGAACCTAATCCTTCAAAATGGACACATCCCATCCTTATCATAGACCATATTTATTATAAAAATGGATTGATTATCACACAGACACAGTTGTGTCAACTACATCATTAAAACGTTTTTTAATCCAGTATATCCTAACCACAACATAATTCCAAAAGGAATTATTATTTCACCAAAGAATCCCGAACATCACTACGATGTAATTACATAGTATTTTAAACCACGACACTAAAAATTTAATTCCAAACTTTCCCATGGATTATAGTGATTTCAATGAGGACTACACCCACTGAAATATATTCCTTCGTGAAAACAAACTTGACCACGGCATCACTATTTACCAAAATGGTCTAAACTAAACCAAGAAATTCAAACCCAAAAAATAGTCAAGAAACCTTCTCTATATCCTGACCATGAATAACTTAAAACTCACCGTGGAATTTTTAATACCAGAATATTCCATTATTCCCTTCAAAAAACCAAAACTCTTATCTCCACTTTAAATATCCCCCAATGACATGCCACATTGAGCTATATGTTATCAATAAATCTAAATTTATAATATAGTTGGACTATGATATCTGACTATCAGTTGTTTGCATCTCAAAACATTTATACTTATTTCTATGCATTTTTCACATTTTGATCCCCAAGGGAGTTGATCATTAGTGTAATGCCACAAATAGTGATTCTACGCACAATATATCATTTGAAATTATTTTATGTGATCATGTGTAATAGTCCTTATAATCGATACGATTATTAATGTATATCATGAGTAATAAACCTAGATTTATGATTTAAACTCTGATGTATATGCTCTTGGTGAAGTACTTTACATTAGGTGTCTCATGAGTGTCATGAAATTAATTAAATGTTAAAGAATGTATTGCTCACTTTTTAATTATAGAACAATATATATATATTGAATTTTTATTGAGATGAAATTGATTAAAGAAAACCAATGTTTGTGGTAAATATATTAATTTTCAACTCATTATAAAACAATATAAATTAATCATTAAAGGATGATTATTCATGATTTCATCCTTCCTAATGATATATCATATGATTATATTACATTTTTAGAATTCCTAGAATGGGTCTCATTGCTATGAATTTTCTCTTTCACTATGGAAATGAATATATGATTCTATATACAACTTCTGGTCTATGAGTTGGACTCATTTCCACTAAGCTAGAGACATATCGGTTCTCATTCTTAGTGTATCTAGTTGCTCATAAAATTTGGTTAAATTTGATTTATAATAATTAAATCAATGTTAGTTATTAGATAAATGCATGTTTGTGTTATTTTGATCATTATTCAATCCCAAGTTATTCATGATAAAGATTTAATTGAATTTTAATTTTCATTATCATGTATATATTTAATGGTTTTTTTAGTTATTATATATGTGAATATTTATTACAGATACCATAGACGAGTTAATGGTCCATGTCATTATTATTATTTAATCAAATTAATTGTTACATGGTATTTATTTAAATATATCTATTAAATAATTATCTACCAAAGAAATGACATGTTAAAAAAATATTAATTGAAAACAGAGTAATTTTTTATTAGTTAAATATTAGAAATTGTTATTTTAATATAAATTAAATATTCATCAATAACATTGGATTTAGTTTAGAAAAAATAAAAAGGGTATGAAACATTTTGATGTTTTATAAATTGAAAAACAAGGACATATCACATTGATTTTGGTGGAAAATTAGGATTACCAGTCATAGCCCCTATTTTAATCTCAACATAGAATTGGGAGAACCTTCTTTCTTGTCCTTCACATCCATACAAAGAATCAGATAAATTCTTCTACAATCGACAAAGGGGATTTAATTTATTCTCATTTCATTGACATAGAACCCAAATAATTTAATATAATATCTTCATCTTCATAGAGCACATTTTTATATCTCTATAGGGATTTATGTTCAGATCATTAAAGAACATTGACCTGAAAATTGAGAGAAAATATATTTAGATGATAATTAAAATATTTAATAGTGTTTTTTTATATTTTAAAATACCTTAACACATATATCATATTTATTAGATCTTGACATATAGATTTAGATTATTTCATAAATATGGAACCCATTATACCATGCATTTATTGTTCCTAGATCAAACAACCTCAACTTGGTATTGTGCTTCTATAATAGTTCTGGTGTCCCTGACATCATCTTTGTTGATTGATACATTAACTTCATTGAAAAATCAAATTCTGGTTTTGAAAAATGTATTGAAGAACTCAATGCTTTATATGTGTAAGGTCAATTCATTTTTCGTATAGCTCCATCCCTGGTTAGGTATTTAGATTTTCTCTTATCAGGGTAATTCATTGTGTTCGAGCTATATCAACTAAGAATTGCAGGTGACATCAACCAATTGGATAGTTGACAGAGATCTTGAGAAACATATATAATATGCTTCAAGATTATTATTACATTCTAAAATATATTATGGGAGGTAATTTTTCTCTATTTTTCCATCAAGACATTGTTACTATTATGGAAACTAATTATCACTCCCAATAATTCATTATTAGGGGTTTTTATCCTTTATGGATATTTTTTGGGGAATATACAATCTACTTTATTATTATTTAAGGGATAAAAAAGTTTAATTTTATATTATTTTCATTAGCATCAGTGCTTGGTTTTAGTTTCACTAAGTAGGATGGTTCTAGTCTCACTTCTTCTTTTATTGTAGGCTAGCTAATCAATAATTTTAATGAGTCTACAATTTGTCAAATATGATAGTATCATTCTTCTGTCTTGGTTATATTCTAGAATTCCTCAAATGTATGATTTTTATTTCCACTAGATTATTATACCTATTTTATATTTTTTTTATTTGTATGAGGGATAAGATACAACATTAATTGGTAAAGTGTCATGTTTCCCATCAATATTTATATATTTTGTATTCTAAGAAAGTGTGGAAGAAAAATAATTTCTCTAATCATGACCCCCTATGTAGATGATAGGGTTTATATTATGTTCTTATGTTTTCTATATACATAGGATTACTACTAATAATTTCTTAGGTACATGAAAATAAAAATAAGGCTTTAATATTTTTTATCCAAATCTGTTTGAAGAATAAAATGGGGAAGGCTCATCGAGAAGTCCCACTTTTCAAATCCTTGAGTAACGATATTTCACTAGCCTATAACATACATTTGGTCTATCTAGGATTATAGTAAAAATATTCTCAACTCAATCAATCAAAAATTTAATTAAAAAACAAAATATTGTTAAGAAAAATAAACTTGAAATATTCCAACATTGAAACAATACCCAATGGTGTGCATTTCATATTCCAGATCACAGTGTAACATCCTCACATGGAAGCCTCATAATTTAAAATTTATTTCACCATGATCTGAGGAAATTTTATTTAAAATACATAATAAAAATCACTAAAATTATTAGATAAGAAGGAGAAGAATATGTAAATTATAGTAAGATCATGTATACACACTTGAGAGGGTGGGGTGGTGAATTTTGTTTGGTCGAATATTAACCAAATTATAAATATTCCTATAATACATAAATTCTATTTCATCTTTTAAACTTTTGAATTTGGTTAAGACTCAAATGGGTCTTCTTTTTCACTATTGACAAACTTTTTATCAAAAATAAGAAGTTTCAAAGGGAAATAATTCAAGGAAATCAGTTGTAAATAATACCAAGGGTCACATGCTTCATTAAAGGAAAATCACACAAGGCCTGAATCAGCATTGATACTCCGGTCACACCAGTAAACCTACGGTAGTCCACTAGTCCAACCTCAATGCTTGTAAAATCGCATAGTCCCTAGAAAATCACACCCAAAATAACTATTTAGGTCCCACCTGTGCACTGATCAGAATGAAGAACCATGGTCCCAATATTGCCTATAAATAGGACCTTGATTCTTCTCATTTACAACGACTAGAGAACCTATAGAATCCTTGAAGATATTCCCACCCTATTTCTTCACCCAGAACTTCATAAACCTTCTAGTAGAGTTCTAAGCCTTGAAATAAGAGGGAATTAAGTGGGTAAGTAGGTTTAAATAACTCTTAGTGTTTTATACACAAGAGTGTCGATGTGAACCACCTCCCCAAATGACAAGCACACAAGGGTGAAGCCTCCTTCTCAATCATGGGACATAAGTACAAGTCGCGAAAAGACATCAGAGGAGACTATTAAAGCATTGAGTAAGGATTTTTCAAAGTGTTTTGACCCTAGTTTTCCATCACCAAATTTATCATCAGCTCATCTAGGTGTTACCTATGCGAGATCCCTTCAGATCACCCAGCTTTCACATGCACAATCCACCTTCATGTCACCCAACCTTTACCTATACAGACCACTTATGATCCCTCTCTTGATTCCACAAATGGAAGGGAACATCCTTCCTTGGGATTCCCATCTGAGGGAAACCAAATAAAATCCTTCACTAAATCCACAAAACTTTCACAAGCATAGAGAAATACACATCAGTATGTTTTCCATTTTCTTACACATTCCTTCAGTAAGAGGAGTCATCCACTTTTCGTGCCTAATGGGTAGGGTCCTCATGGTGTTTACAGTTACTCATCCCCAAGATAATGAAGACCCCAACCCTAAGGGAAGTACCAGGGACCTTCCAGTCTCGAAAATGAGGTCTATGGATTTTTTTTCCCCATTTTTTCGTAGAAAAAAGGGTTATTACGTTGTCCTACCACTCTCATATCTAAGACTCAGAACATCCCATTTCAGATGGTGAGGGAGGTAGATCATTCTTTCATTCCCCTTTGGTGGGTATTAGTTACATATATTCCTCTACTCTCTAGAAATTATAATATGAAATCCCTATTGGAGTAACCCCTAGCCTATCTTATAGATCATTTCTATATGGGTAGCCATATGCGACTATCCTAGTCACAAAAAAGAGGAGACTGGAACCTCAAATACTGTTCTCTCTCCCATTTCCCCAGCCGTATCCACCAGCAAATGAAGAATATTGTGTGATTTTTTAGATCTTGTAGTTCCACTTATTTCTCACACTGAGTAAGATCCATATTGTATTAGAGGTTAGTGATGATCATGGAAACTATATGATCAGATGAATTTCTCGGAAGAAAAACTTTTTTTGAATCTTTCCCTCAGCTCCCTTTAGAGGGACTTCATAAGAGTGGGTCCTCAAATACAGGTATCTATATCAAAAGGATATATCCCCTATGAGACTAATGTACTCTTATCCAGTATATTTCCCAATCATACCAAACTCCATGGGCGTCCTACTAGGTGTTAACCCCAAAAAAAACCTCCAAATCAACATTAATCAAGACCATCCACCCTATTCCAAAAATGAGAGCCATCATAGGTGTCTGTCCGCAAAACCATGTCACCATTCTATCAAAGGTATTCATTACCCTACAATAAAAAAATTTTAAGTACATCCATAGTCATGGGTCCTCAAAGAATTTAACTATGTGGGATTTGATTATCCTCCAAATAAGATATGTAAGAAACCTTCCTAAGGTCCAAACCCAACACCCCCAATCAACCCCAATTTGCACTAGGACACATTCTTAATAGGGTCATATCCAACTTGGGAGCCCATATCCCTTCTAGGTCCCTTAGGCCACTATAGCATAAGTCTCACAAAAAACTTTTACTATGCACATTTTTTATAGAATACCTTTTTGCATTACGTTAAACTAAATGGATTGGTCTATATCACATGACCATAAAATGTATGATGTTTATAGTTTAGAAACACTGAACTATGTGAATTTTGATTCCTTTCACAAGTATAGGTAGAAAACCCATCTTATAGCCCTGATGTTGATATCAAGACAACTTATATCTCCCTCTATGATGATACATTCCAGAGTTCCCCACTATATGGCTTGAACCCAACATCATAATGATAAATGACCAAATAATCTCTAATCTACATATAAAATGGTACCATCGATAGAGAACATCAGATACATATAGATTATTATAAAATTAATTCATGAAAATAATTTATTATTGATTCCAGGGTGGTCTATTCCATAGAAGGGAATTAATAAATGATTTGAAAATATGTCCTAAATATTTAAGAGAGTCTCGTAATAGGTAATAATTCCCCCAGAAGTGAGTGATGATCCCGAACACCCATCCTTTCAAAAAATGTGAGTCCTAAATAATTTTTAGTATATATCCCAATAATCTCCTTCCTTTGGAAAGTAGGTTTATGAAATATTTCAAATAAGGGAACCATTGGGTGTCTCTAGCTCTATAAAGAAAACCCTTGGAAGCCATTCAAAAATGGTGTACCTGACATGAATGATTGTGAAACATTCAAACCACCAAAATATATATTTCGAACATAAAACAAATTCCTTTTACACATTTTCATCATAAAAAGTGTTAAAATTGATGTGAATCCTTAGATAATATGAATGGGTCTCCCACATATTCATCCCCTTTTTCACCCAAAATGAAATAGGGTCAAACAAAAAAGCAATTATGCTTGTTTTCATTTATTGAGATGAAAATTTTATGGGGTTTAATTCTTTTTTTATATCACATATATTTTAGGAAATTTAAACTTGATATCCCTTGGATCCAAATGTAATTATATCAATTTCTGTAGACATATGCTCCAATCACTACACAAGCTGGATCCTCATCGAAACGGAGGATGCCATAACCAACCCATCATATCCAATTCCTGGTTTCAAATGTACTAGTTAGGAAGTTTCACCTTAAAGGTATCATACCAAACCTAGAGTCAACTTGATAGTCCCTCCAAATAATGAATCCCCACCAGCCATCCACTCAATAATAGTTGGCATCCCATAAGCAGACGACACCAATTGTCATCTCAAACTATTTTGGGAGCCTATCCCTATAATATGGAAAACATCTCCTCCCTTGTCTCAAGAAGGTAGATCGAGAGACTAATAATGGACTCATCTCGATTTCATAGGGTTTACTCCATAGGGATCCTCCAAGTAGTCATTTTCACTAATGTCTCATGGAGACAGGCCCTAGGTATGATGAGGGTGTTGTCTTTGGAAGTCCAGGCCATGTAACTCAGACCCAGGCATGAAAGATAGGACATTGAGGGAAGTGATCAGACTACAAAGAGTAGGGTCACACCATTGTTCCCTCTCCATAATTCTACCAGTAAAATTCAGCGGTGAATCATGAGTAGACACAAACACCTTCACTCACCAACCATGAATACTAGCATAGTTTTCTATCATCCATAAAAGTCTTCCAATCAAATTCTGTGGAAATTGTGAGGAGGCGCAAACAACTTCCTGTATCAACCAAGCCCGTCCAATTAAATATGGTGGAAATCCCTAAGATGGTGTACACACAATCCCACATATATCAATCGTTTTATCCTTACCTATTAGTAGTCGTAGAAATCATCCAGTGATTCGCTGTACCATACAGCAGGCAGACCCATATCTCCACCCCCTCACCTATGTATTTTTAGTACATACCATTAATAAATGGAGGATAGGAGCAAGTAAACACCTATGTTATAGACAAAAAATGGTAATATATCCTCATTCAAGCTGGTGAGGTTACCCAACCCATCTAGAAAATAGTGAAATAATCGATGCAAATTTCTACCCACATCCTGTAAACTTTCTAGGATATAATAACGAAAGTGGAAGTGGAAAAAATGGAGGACACAAAAATTCATCCCCACAATAGGGGTGACTCATCAAAACAAAACTAAGGTTATTCTGGAGTAGAGACACACATATTCTCCCATAAAGGAGGTTCATTATCCAAATTAACCAAGGATATATGGGCAATAGGATCTCAACTATAACACTGTTCCCATTTAAGGTAATAAGCTATCTTAATGGACACTCACGGGAAGGAACAAACCCCATCCAAAATTCCAAAAACCTATCGGAAAATTCAAGAAGAAACATGGAATCCACTTTTTTATATGAAAATAATTATTCACAATAAGAGGCCCCAATCATCCACAAGAAGGCCTCCAAGAATAAGCCTTACCAAAGGTGACTGTAAAATGAAGATCTGATCTACAATCCCACTCTACTTAAGGTTGGATTTCTCGAATTCCTTAGATGTTTATCTATAGTAGCATAGGATCCTATCTTATGTTACCAAATTAAAAAAATAGTATAAATAATTCTGTAGATCCTCTTCATACATCTTAGCATAATTGATTGATTCATCCCCAAAATTTGTTAAATATTGAGATCCCACCTCATAATGAGTTCCACTGTAGCCCAATTCATGGCCAGAAAATAAAACAGAAATGAGGTCCTCCCCTTTCTATTATATATCATCAAGGTCCTCCCCTTGGTATACGCTGTCAGACCTCTCCTCATAGTCTGATGTGAATCCCTGATGGTATTCTTTTCTAAAACGAAATTTCAATTCATCAAGGAGGTCCTCCCCATGGTATATGGTGTCAGTCCTATCCTCGAGCTCAGATGTCAAGCTATGATGGTATTACTTTATATAATGGAATTTCACTTCATCAAGGAGGTCCTACCCTAGCTAATTTAATGATTAGAAAGACCTCCTACCAGGAATAGATTGGAAAAATAATTCCATTAATGCCTGGTGCCTCGTTATTGATAAGTGAAATCCTTTTTCAATCAGAATACAACCTAAGGAGATGGTCATTATCGGAACCACCCTTAGATTTCTTACCTTCCAATAAGACATACGAAGTCCATACCAATATTTTGTTTATAATAAAGTGGAAGGGAACCATTGGATTTGTTCATACCAAGTTGAGGAGACTCTGGAGAAAGAAAAATAAGACATGTTGAACATGAGGAGAATGTTTCATAAAGATAACATTCTTGTCATGTTCTGGCCATTATTCAATCCCCAATACATCATTCTAGTTATGTTTTAATAATATCGTGTACACTACATCCACCTCAATATATGGAACACTCTCCATCACTTAAGAACAAAATTATTACTTTATGATAAATATATAATCCACATTAAGGAAATGGAAGGGATACACCACAAAATTGACGTGGAATCTCTCCTAGTTGTGCGACATCTAAAACTGGGAAAACAACAAAGAGACATTCACCACAATTGTCCTGGTGCATTAAAAAAATTTCATCAATTGATCACAGATTCCCCATCGAGTGTTCATATCATAGTATGGTGTGAAAAAAGAGCATTGTATTTTACCGGGCTCCCCAATCTGAAAATCCCTCCAAAAGTGATGTTGTGCAATGTCCAAGCCTCAGGCCTACTTCAACAAATTTACTTTGTTCATGATATAATGTGTGATAAATATAAAATTTCCTCTACTGACTCTTATAGATGTCAGACCATAAAAGATCAATCAAACAAAATTATTTTACATTAGGCATCTAAAAATATTGAGCAAGCCTACCGTATAAGGGAATTTAACTGTCAAATAGCACATATGAAAAAAATGTTACAAACATCTTTGGATAAAGGTGGTTCGAGTTCAAACTATATAAATCACCCAACCCATGTCCAAAAATGGCTCTATAAAATCAATAAAGCAATTGTGGTAGTAGTATCCAAGATAATCCCAGTGCAACATTAGCCTGTAGGGCTGAGGGATTTTTTACCACAACCCTCGAGATCAAAAAAAACATGCTCAAAAGGTTACAGAAGGAGGATAATAATAGACTCAACCCTAAAGGATGAGGTATTTTTTACCTCATCAATATCCTTCTTAATGAAATTCAACCATCTCCCAACTAGGGGAGAAATTGTGGAACAAATCCTCTCATTTATTACTATCCAGTGACTCGGCATCTTATCATGGAACATGTTTACAAAAATTGCATATTCCCTTAATAATATTGTTTATCAAACTATTCTAGGATTACTAATGAAGTAGATGGTGAGGCCTCATTGTTTAATAAATCAAAATAAATCTCTCAAAGTGACCTCTAAAATGCATTCAATTCACTACGCATCAGTGAAAGTTGTTAACACCGCCCTTGTAGATGCTACCGAACAAGTGTTCAATACAATAGAGGAGGAGGAGGTAGTTTCATTTCATAATATTGTCTACATTAAAATTATTAAATGATTTTTTTATACCCAGAACCAGAGGCTTGCTCTATATATGGGGATTCCCTCAACCACCCCATTACTATGCCATCAATGAGCATCCACTAAGGAAAAAGGGTAAGATTAAGGTTGTGCCTCACCCACCTCTTAAAGAGGATAAAAACATCACACTCAAGGAATGATTTTATCAGTGAGACAAAGAGATGTAATAGTTGAGAAGGATCAATTTATAATTACTCTAATGAAAAATACATACCATTTAAGTTTTATATGTGTATCCCCAACTCACACTCCCAACCAGGGTAACTCAATAAAGAGGGTTCACCACAGCAACTGAAATGGAACCAAAACATATGATCAACATATGGGACCAAATACCAATATATTTGGACAATATAGTAACAAGATATCAGGTTTTCCTTCTTTTTGGAACATATCAAATGCTTGATTAGATATATCCTTATAGACCATCCCCCACAGGGTACCCATCGTGGGTACTGGTAGTGTGCTGCATATGGCTCTACCTATTTCCACTCCAACTCAATACCTTGTTCAAAAAATATCCCTAAAGGGATCATCAATAATACCGAGTCATTGAAAATTCAATTGGAAGGTATGAAAGAATAGTGTGCATAAGTGTATCTAGAAAAGAGGCATTACCCTGAATGGGTGGATTCGTCCCCTCCCCTGGAAATTTTTAGAACCCTATATTTCCAATTTTTAATGGATCGGGGGATCCAGAGTAGACATTGATACAATTTGTGTCCCAATTTTATCCCATGATGGGGTCATATATATATATATATAAGTAAAACTCATATTCTTCATACAATCCTAGTAAGGGTCAGCCTTTTTTTGGTACGCTAGTTTTCCAACGTAATCAATCATGGGATGGGAAGATCTCTCTTGATAGTTTTTCTTTAAATTAAACTCAATTATATAGAATCCAATAGTCTAAAATAACTTTATAATAATCAACAACAATTATATCCTTTCTAATATGAGTGAAGGGACCACAAGTAAAACCATTCAAATGAGATAAAGAATAAGTTTTATTTTTTCTGAGATGAAAAAGTCATTGGATACTTAATCGTGGACTTATAAAACAACTTGATCAAGTTTACAAATCCCAAGAGTACCAATTATGCTGGTCTTTAATATATCCCAAATTATCTCCCCTTACATCATTCATTGGGTCACACCATCCAAGAATTCTTTTTTTTCATAAACATCCTATAAAAACAGTGGACTTTGGGAAAGTGAAGTTGGGAAAACCGCTAGCACAAGTGGTCTATGTTTCTACCACCAATACAAGGGATGTGGGTCAGTGGAGGGAAGTTTCTAATAAATGTATACAAAATTTTAGTGATTGTATTCCAAGAAATAAAGTCAACTAAAATGGTTCAATCCTATGAGCACAATTGAGACATTCAACTATTCCCCCATTCTCTTATGATATGGCACAACCTACTCCATTGGCAATGTAATCCTCTAAAATCCAACCTTCTAAAAAAAGACATGTCCAGAAGGGTGGGAATCAAACCCAATATGATGAACCTATTACAAGTCCAATGTTTTATCTGACTCTCTTGGGTTTTATTCCTTAAGTCCCAAAAGCATTGCAGCTTCCCCTCCAAAGGGTTTAATAAGTGTTGACCCAACATGTGAAATCCTCATTAGATGAGGATTTAATCTTTAGTAACATTAACATTGTCCACTTAATGTATCCCTTCTATGATTATTATTATTTATATGAACCCAATTTCCCAAAATCCAATTCAGGAACAAGGGGAAGAGGCCAGAGGGTATGACGATACAAGGGAAGATTTGATCGTTGAAGAAATCAATACTCTAGAAATATCATAGCTCGGATTATTTAAGTTACTGAAACATGTGGGAGGTCCCTCTAGTAGGACCATTAGGAATATGAAAGTTCCCCCACATTTTACAGGTCTTTTTTTGGAGGATCATCCTGGAAGATCAACTAGAAGGGACGCCCTCTTAAAAACAACCTTCGTGCACAGGCATATCTAGTCGACCTAACCCACAAAGGAAAGAAGTTCCTTCAACTCTTATTCTAAGGGTCAATATTCCTACTTCAAGAACTTAAGTTTCTAAAGAACCCATGAGAGTGTTTCCTCACCAAAGAGAGCACTGAACTTAATCCCAAAAGTGTGGAATTTTAAATCAATTGAACCTGGTTCCAACCAAATTTTCATCCTATATGCTCTAAGTCAATAAAAAATATTCAGGAAGTGCTCATATAGAGTTTCAGGATCACCCAAGAGTTTGAAGATGAAGTCATTTCTACTAAATTATATCATGAAATGATAGATACTTATGAATTCCACATGATCATATACTTCACAAAGTGGGAAAAATATGCTATTATACAAGTAAATATCATACCCTTGTATGAGTTTGGAAGGATAAATGATGCTGATATATGATGGGATTTCAGTAACAATAACTTTGGATTCAACCTCATTATAGTCTGAACACTTCATCGGCTAGGATAGAGTGAGGCCCACATATCCCCTTATACTCTAACTCTTCAAGGTTACTAAAAGAGTGAACATAAGCCTTTTCGCAGGATCAAGCACAAGGCCTTGTTTGGGGACCTCATATCCAACTTAGAATTTCTGTTTGTTGGGAAAGACATGGCTTTCAATGTTCAGCTGGGAAGATCGTGGTTGCATAAACATACCAAAATCCCCCCATCATACCACCAATGTCTTAAATATTTAATTAATGGTAAAATTTGGCATTTTATCATAACAAATACCCATTTGAATTTTGAAAAACTCAGAACATGGGTGCAAGATTTTACCCGAGGGAATGGAAATCACCCATGACTAATGGTTTTACTCAGGTCATAGTCCAAAATGGTCTGTAAATAACCCCATCAAATCCCTTTAATATAATTAGCGAAGAATATGTGCTAACTATCCACCATATCAAAGGCATGGGATGAAATTCAGGTTCATATTCAACAACCTTCATTATATCAGTCATAAAAACTATGCTTGGTAACACTAAAAAGGTCAG
Organism: Viscum album; assembly: GCA_963277665.1. Taxonomy (NCBI): domain Eukaryota; kingdom Viridiplantae; phylum Streptophyta; class Magnoliopsida; order Santalales; family Viscaceae; genus Viscum; species Viscum album. The sequence goes on from OY728145.1 coordinate 705,448,411, forward strand.
TAACTCTCCATTAAATAGTAAAAGATTAGATGTAACTTCCCTAATTCCATCCCTTGAGCTTAAATAGATCTCTTACACATCATCTGAGTCAAAATAAGATGGAGATTCACCATCTTTATCCCTCAATCCAACCCCTCTAGAACATTGAAGAGACCCCGCTCTATATGCTTGTTTTGGGGAACAATATTCATCTTATGGATGTTAACATGTCTACTCCTCTCCTAACTCTGGAGAAATCACTTCATTATCTTATTCCCCTAAAACTAAGGTAGAATATTAATGGGAAGAGGAATTGGAGTAAATTTAGGATCTTAGGGATTCCCCTACAACATTTTAGGAAGGTGTTTCAACTACCATTGATAAACAAGGAGAAATAAATATTGGTACAAAAGAGAACCTGTGGCTCACTATGATTAGTGTTTCCATGCATTACAAATTATAAGATGTATATAAATAATTTATAAGGAAAAAATGGTACATTTTCTACTATAGTTACATAGATATTCTTGGCCTTGATCCTCAGGTGGCCACTCAGCACCTAGGCTTACTAGAAAGCCATTGGAGATAGAAATAAGCATCTAGAGGGTAACACTCGACTCATGTTTCCAAAATTTAGGCTGAAGTTGGCAGTCTTATCAAATCCAATTTTGTTCAGGAAGTACATTATACAAAATGTCTAGACAAAATCATCCTTTTAAAGTAGAATAATGGAAAAATCAATGCTTGCATCATTTTTAGGGATCTCAACTAGAAATGTCTAAAAGATGATTTCTCCATCTCAGTCATGGAGATACTAATTGATGTAATGATTGGATATCAAGACCTCTCCTTTATAGATGTATATTAATGTTTTAATCAAATTTTAATGAACCAAGATGATGAAGAATACACATTTTTTAGGTCCCCTTGGAAAGTATTTTTCTATCAGGTAATTCCATGGGGATTGAATAATGCTAGTTCAACATACCAATGTTCCATGCATTCTATCTTCAAACCATTATTAAGAAGGTTTGTATAATTCTATATAAATGACCTTCTGGTTATGTCTCAATAGTTTTTGGACCACCTTACTGATTATGATACCATATTCAACAAATAGCTACTGCATATCTGGAAGATGAACTCCTTGAAATATGCTTTTGGGGTCACCTTAGGGAAATTTCTCAACTTCATCATATGCCATCATGGCATTAAAGTCAACCCTTAAAATACAAAGTCTATCCTAAATATTTCACCACCTCATAACATCAATGAATTTAGAGGGACATAAGAGACACCTAGACTACATTTTACACATTATAGTGAACCTTTCAAGCAAGTATTTTCTTATCACGGGGCTGACGAATAAGGGGATCACATATCAGTGGATTGATGACTGATAGTAATCATTCAACAGCCTTAAGATATATCTCTTAATTAAACCATTGATAGTGTTGTATTTTTAATGTAATCCACTAATTATATACATGACATCCTTTGAAGGATCGATGGTTCTTTTATTACACAAAATAATCACACTGAGAATGAAAACAGCCTTTCTTATCTCGGTAAAACTATGCTCAACACTCAGGCTCATTATTCAGATATTGAGAAGAGTTTCCAAGAATTAATATCCATGGTTTAGAAACCGAGGTACTACTTGTAGCATCATGACTTCCATTTGGTCTTTTTCAAAAAACCAATTAAAATAAATCATTATCCATCCTATGTTTAATGGATGTTTAACATCGTGTGTGATTATCCTGCATCATTTTGACATTCAGTTTGTGCCTCAGAAAGCAGTAAAATGTTATTACTTCCCTGATTTCCTTAAAAAAAACTCATCTACAAAAAAATCTATTGAATAATTAATTTATTTATGAAGATATATTCTCAATTTAAGAGGTCCCCCATATGTGGGACATGTATTTTAATGATACATCCAAAATCCCAACAAGGTATAAAATGGAACACCCCAAGATTAACAAAGTCAGATTGGGAGTTGTGATCATATATCCTATAAAGTTAGTCTTTCCTTACTCCATAATATTGTAAAAAATCTACACAAACAACAAGGAAAAATATCAAGCCCTCGTCACAGTTCTGGAATTGGAGCTCAAATTCCACTGGACCATTTAGAGTATAAACAAAATTCAGAGTTGGAAATCAAATAGATCAATGGGGATTATTTTGTCAAGAAAGAAGATCTAATACCCCTTATTGACTATGTTCAGGGAATAATTTTAGAGTTACCCTCATAATCTACATTGAATCACATCCCATGATCACATAATTACTAGGATGATGCATTGGAGAATGCAGTCATGTAGTTGGAATATCTAGACTGGGATGAAACAGTCATCAAAATTTCACACCACCAAATAGTCTCGCCTTTTTCTTATTTCAACATGGAAGAGATCAATGAGTTAAGTCCCATCCCTGAACCAGATAGTTTTATGACCATTTAGAAGATACACAATGTGTACTACATCTAAAATGGAGTACCCTCATCAAAGAGAGAAAAAAAGACCAAATCTAATAACGAGAAACCAGATTTACACTTTATGATAACCCAAATCACCATAAAGTCTTCTATAAAGGAGTATTTGAAAGATACCTTCTCAAGTGCATAAACATAGAAGAGATTGTTGTTTTCATGAAATAAGTACATACAGAAGCCTATGGGGCCCACCAATTAGGGCTCAAGAATTCCAATCAGATCCAATGGCTCGGATACTTATAGCTTTCAATGATGTAGGATTACAAAACATTCACCAGGAAGTTTCATTTCTACCAAGTGCACACCAACTTCATCCACAAACCCTTGGATTTGTTAAACACATCCAAATACTACTAGCCATTTTCTATATGGGGAATGGATATTGTAGGGTAGTATCCTCTAACTACGGCCAAGATGTTTAAACACATCTTAACTTCTACCGACTTCTTCTCCAAACAGGTTGAGTAAATACCCCTTAAATAATTCGGGGCCAAAATCATTATTAGCTTCATGAAAGAAAACATCATTACCAGATTTAGGGTCCCACATATAATACTGGCGAACAATGGCACCAATTTCTTTTCTACTTGGTTGGAGAACTTGTATCATGAGTATAGTATCAAATCCAACCATTCATCCTGCTATCATCGAGTGGACAATGGATAGATATAGGCCTTCAATAAGGACTTATCTAATATAATCTAGAATACGGTGGATAAAGATAAAAATTATTAGCCAGAAAATCTATTCCAATCCTAAGGGGCCAACCAAACAACCACCTGCACGACCACGTAGGAAAACCAAATTCACTTGTATACAAGAAAGAGGTTGTACTACCTATTGAGATCTATTTTCCCTCACTCTACCTTTCCATCTGTGATCAATTATCCATGAATGACAAATGAAAAAAATGCATGGTTGAATAAGAGAAAATTAATTTGAAAATATTGTGTTTTATGCTTCAATTGGAATTCCATCAAAACCAGATAGTATGATTTTTAACAAAAAATTCTTCCTCCTCTCATTAATCCCAGAAGAACTAGTGTGTCCCATAAAACTCCAATGATACTAGGGAAAAATCCTCCCAATCTTGTTCCAAAGTTGGAGGGGCATTATTCCATACAAAATGTCAACTATAAATGTGAATATTCCATAATCTAGATAGATAGAGATCTTATACGACCCCTACCAATGAAATATTTCTCACGAAATACTATTTATCACAAATACACCCTTATCTACATCACTAGATGATAACCTGCATGACCCCAATGTCTTTAACATATGTTATCAAACTACATAGCATCATGGTGTTGTATGTATGAACTTAAAAGGCACACCATATGGTCCTAGTTGTATGACCTAAAACTACAAGATGTCATAGTATGGACTGTAAGACGTTAAACTACATATCCTGACATTCTAGTCACAAGATGTGACATTGTATGACAATGTCCTCACCACATTTAAATAAAACTACATGGATCATTTTCCCGTTGCATTATTTTTAACTATGTAATAATTTTAATCCATGCTTGAGAGGATTTTAATCATTGGTGTTGGTCTCCCACCACACCTTTATTCAAGAATAACATGTGGCTTGATTCCTACCTTCAAAGGATTTGTTGAGATGCCTGGATCTCCAATAATAGGTCCATACACAATAGAAAAAAATGTCCACCTCTGTTTGTAATGTTTAAAGAGACAAATGGAATCCTTTATATCAGAACTATGTGTGTCTTCATTCAATTCTCAAATAAGATATCTTCTGACACCTAGACACTATTACCTAGGCCCATCCATGAAGAAATAAACATACCCCCTCTCCTGCAGACAAATAGAGATCTATATAGGGTACTTCAAACACCATGTCCAATGTCAGTCAAAATGATTCCTTCATTCTCAGACCTATCCCTACCAAACATCATACCCCATGTCCCAAGAAATTTTTATCTCTATATGACTAATACAACCATCGAAACTAGAATTTCATATTTTCTTGTACAATTTTTTTTGACTATACAGTAACACGCCCCAATTGGATTTGCATAATTCATCCACCAAAAGGTCTTGTCAGTCAGAGGACTACTTTGTTTGAATTTGCATTGATACACCCTAGTTGGTTAATATAAGTCACCTGACAAATGGGTATGACAACTGGAGGCACATAATTTCACAAAATAGACCCCTTCCATCTCTGTAAGACTCAACAACATTATATTGGGAACCTACTTTTCAATAATTGGTCTATATTCATTCCATTTTTTGTACTATAAAACTTATCTTAATCTGAGAACCACCAATATCATGGTTTATGATTTCCTCCTTCACATCTAAAGCATTTAGAAGCATCCATGGACCATAAGCTCTAAATCCCTCATTATTTCCTTGACATATGGTCTTAGATGCATGACCGAAAACTAAAAGACACCATGTCATCCTAGTCACATGAATTAAATTATAAGATAATTCCCTCAATATATGATATTATAATGTAGTCTTACCTTGGGTACAGAGCATAGGATGAACTTGTAAACTATCCCCAAAAGCCTCCTATCACAAACATGGGATTCTTCTCATGATATTATTTCCCAAATTCCCAAACCTCATTTTTTAAGGCCGTATTCTTTATTTTACAGATTTGGTAACTTTCATCCTTTACACATGACATTAAACTACATGGTTGATTTCCTCACCTCATGACACTAAATTATACGGTTTTCAAGAAATATGTGTGGCTTTATTCTTTATTGATGAGAGATATAGTGATTACCAAATCCTACTTCCTGGTCCAACCACCACAAAATCAAAATTCCCCTTTCCTTCCTTTTAATATCCTTTGTGTACTAGAAGAAACCTTTTCCACTTATTATTTCTCACATTGATAATAGCTCACATGTGATTAATATTTTTTATAAAAGATTACCCATGTGATCAAGGAATATCTATTCATGTCATGGGTAACATGTTCCTAGTTTAAAGACCTTAAAAGCAACACCATATGTCTTTAACACATGACATTAAACTACACAATTAATGTCTCTTGTATGAGGTAAATTCATGAACCGCATGTGGCTTAATTCTCACTTTGATGAGATATATAGGGACACATGGATCCATATCCTCATTTTTCTTTAATATGGGAAATTACCTAACTCTCCCATATATGATTCAAATCTGCATAAGAGGATTCAATATGGGTTCTCACCCACTCTTAAGATTGTATTAAAAAAAACCCTTATCCGCACAAGAATTCAATTAGGGTGGGGAATCTTTTTGGAACTACATGTGGCTTGATTCTTACTTTGATGAGATACATAAAAATTTCTAGATCCTATATCTTGGTCCCATCTGTAATAAAAAAATCACCCTTACCTATGTATGGTTCATACCTATATAGGGAAACATTTCTCACTATTCTTATGCAATTTTGATATGAAATGATCCTTCCATATTCAATAAATTTCCTTCCACAAAACATACTCTATATCTGGGGGAATATGAATATCCATAAGTTATCTTCATCCATCAGTAATAGAATGTCATATTCAGGACGACACCTTTTCTGACTATACAGTAACATGCCCCATGAGTGACCTCTTTTATCTCCATAAGAATCAACAACTTCATGTTGGGAAATATCTTTTTGAGTATTGGTTTGCAGTCATTCCTTACATACTTGATGTACCATTATTAGAATGATTACTGTGAAATGAAAAATTTATAATATTTTAGAAAAGATGAAACGAACTTAAAATTATAGCCCTCAACATCTTTATAGTGGTATATTAAACTGCATGGTCCATATCCATGTTACACAATATTAAACTAACCAATGATTTAGTTTTTATTATGTAGGATCCTTTCCTCCAGATGTTGGACACCTAACATAATTTCTCCACATTTATAGAAAAACCAAATTTGTGTGGGAGCGACCTCCCATTCATGTCTAGTTCTAACACAGATTCTATATTAATTCTCAGACACATCCCCATCATAGACCAATATCTATGGTCTTGAGAAATCCATATTTTCCAAAACTCCCTATCTATCATCAAAAAAATGTAAAATTCCTGAGAACACCTTTATTTTTACTATGCATTAATACAACCTAGTTTTGATTTTCATAATTCACCCACAAAAATGGACTACCAACCATAGGTACATTCACTCCCATGAGATACCTCTTCTATCTCAATAATCCCTAAAGACAACATCATGCTAGAAAATTCCTTTAAAATATCATATGTGGTTATTCCTGTTATGCATCTCATGTCATGTTTTAGATCTGAAAATCACAAAATCATGAATCAAAATTCCCCAATTCAGGTATCTGAGAAATTTTGGAACATTCTCAGCCAGTAATCCCTACTTAAGTTATCACTCCATAACTCATGTTAAAAGATGTTGGACCAAAAACACTAATATAATTAGTCTTTCTTGCAATATCTTAAAATACACACAAAAAGAGACATAGTATTTTCTAGGTTAAAAACAAAAAAAAAATCACCTTGGTTAAAAGTAGAGTCTTGGCTCACTAGACATGCACTTTGCATGGTTTAGAAAAAAATGAGAAATAAAAAATAAAAAAGGCACAAAACCTTTTAAGGAAAATCCCCAAAAGGGAAGACTAAGAAAAATCCAAGTATCATCTACTAAGTCATTTTCATCTTGACATAGAAAAAAATTTGGCTGATGACATAAAATACACAAATTTTATAGTGTCTGTCATATGAACCTATAAATAGTCAAACTACGCTCGCTAGGTCCAAAGACCTAGGAAAAAATTAAGCACCTCCCCATCCCTATTATTGTGATTGAAACTCATTGATGCAAGGACATTTTTCTATAAAAAGTAGATTTATTATTATTTTATAATGACAAAGTAAAAGAAGTATGAAGACATAGATGGTTTTAAAAAAAAATCATTTATAGAAAAAAAAATCATAAAAAAATCCACAAAATTGGAGTATCTCTACTATGGTATAAAAAAGTCCATCAACATAAATTTTCAATTATTGAAGGGTCTCTAGATCACCATCAATGTCATATCAAATCTTGGAAATATAAATAGCCTCAGTCTTTTCATTCATACAGATTTCCTCCTCCATGGTTGCAATGGTAGTCATCCCCTCAACTTGAACTCCATATAGTAGATGGTGAATTTGTATGATCTACCCTTTAGTAGAATCTATATCTTGTTGGAAGTGTGATATTTTGGAAACTTTCTCATCAAACCTCTTCCTGCACACCATAAATTTCTTTTCAAGATTGAACTCTTCCAAGGATAGTGCAGCTCGAAGGTCTTCTGTTCTGATGAGAATTCTGGACTTGATAAGGTGTTGATGTGACTCTTTCTCTTGATCCTACTGAAAAATTATTTCCTACACATAATTGTGAACCACAAAATAGTCAAACCCACCATACCCCTATATACCAAAAATGCTACGGAGATCATGGAATCTCAAAGATAAATCTACAATGGGTGCCCTCAAAACCAACTCCAAGAATCCTTTAATAAGAGCTTGTACAATGCTCAGAGAGTATCAAGAGCTTCTTATCTCACCACAGAGCGAGTCATAAGGGGAGGGTTATACTCTAGAATTATTATTTTTATGGAAGAAACTTTGATTGACCTCTATAGGGTGATGTCATCCTCTCCATGTGTAGTAGATTGAATTGGATCAGAGACCTCCCCTTTGGATTCAACTTTTGTGACTATTGGTGTTGAAAGATGAATAAAATTAGTCATCGACATTACAATATGTTAAGGAGAAATAAAAAAAGAGAATCAAGGAAGTTTATGGAACTCACTCATTGATAGATCATTTTCTTGGTCGGGTTTCTCCCCAGCACCCTCAGTCTCAAAACATTGGGCTGGGATTTCTTGTTAAGGAACCTTCCCATCAGCTTTCTCAGGGCCCATGATGGAGGGATCTTGGGAACCTCAAACATTAGAGTACGTAGTTGTTACTCTCGCGGTAATGGGAGTATGATAGACTTGGATTCCTTATTCATGAAGTTCTTTGATAATGTTTACTATGGAAAAATTTTCACAAGTTGAGCTTTACTATGAAACATAAAATGAAAGAAGGTCAAATGTGTTTGAAAATGAAATAAAGATAAAACTCACATCCATCCATTCCCTATTAAAGTCCAAAAAACTCCTCATGGGAGCCTGATATACTAATATATAGATTAAAAGTTTCTATTATTTCATTATATATGGAATCAATTCTCATTGAATCCTCACCAGTAAGGGTGTCTAAGATACTATATCAACACCCAAATTGGCTCCACCATCAGTTGCATCCACTGTCACTCTAGTGGGAATGACCTTTTCAGTATCTTCTAGATCAACATCATCACCACCACCTTCATTGTACGGTCTAAGATCCATGTTAATCCCTTCTAGATCGGTGTTTGGACTAGAAATGGTAATTTTATGGGCCTCCGTTCTATGAAGCGTATCTGAAATATCATAAGGAAAATAAGTCTATAATTATAACATGACACATCATGATGAATTGTTTATGTTTCTAGTATTCTTCTCCCTCTCTGTAGTGATAAAACCATATGTAGTATCAACATTTTATGCTTCTCCTATCAAGAGAACTGAATTTCCTGAAGGAACTCGTGTCTCTTCTCATATGTCCTCCTCAATCCTCAGGGGTTCATCTCTAATACCCTTGATAGAATATAGAGGAGTGGATCCTATAAACCAGAGTTATAATTAATCATTTAACCCAGAAAAATCAACAATAAATAGTGTTAGGGAAAACTCTCCTTGACTAATGAAGTGTCAGGCCAAGCACTTCACTCTCTGTTATTATTTCACCCTTGATAATGGAAGGTTTTCACTTTCCTCTACAAATATAAATATTGGATGTGTCGGTTGAGATTACTCTACCATAATATCCTTTTCCATCATCCTATGGCCAAAGGATAGCTCCCTTGATTTAGGACTTAATTCCTCATCCCCCATAGGGGAGCCTGTTGGACAAAATTCTAATGAAGGGATCCCAACTGTTTCTCCAAATACCCATAGTAAATTAGGGTCTCTATTTCTTTATTAAAAACCTTTTATTAAAAATAAAAAATAATGGGATGAATGATGAAAGAAAGAGATGGGGAAATTATATCCTGAGGATCAATGAAGTCATACCATTCATCAATGTATATCTCATCACCCCCCTCATTATACCCCCATTCCAGTATGTTAGTTACCCACTTTTTTTCAAGGATCCAATTATCAGTGGTGTAAATAAGAATATCCTAATCCCAGATATATTTTCCCAACTAAATAGGATTGGCATGAAAGTAGAGGATGGGTGGGGCTCAAAAATTCCCAATTTGAGGAATTCACAACCCAATGCGAAGGACTGACCACTAGTCCTTGGCATCAGAAGGCATGTCCTACCAAAATTAGACTACCTCAGGTCGTATGAAGACTGATTTTGTTCCAGCCTACTACAAAGTAGACCTGACACTCCTTGATTTCACCGGCTTCCCATCTCTATTTATTGTGATAAAAGGGTAAGAAACTAGATCCCCGGTTTCCTCTTGGTGATGGAAGTGAGAAAAACTATGCCCAATATTAGTTAGTATATCCCTTTCAACCCTTTATGGTGGGAAAAATGTGCACAAGGTCATTTGGGTGAGCTAAAGTCCTCATCATTGTCACTCCCTAGAATGAGTAGATCCTCTCTACCATGTTTTCCCCATCCAGCAGTTATTATGACCATGAATGAGGGAATAGTTTTTCCAAAACCCCTTAGGAAAATGATGAAATCCATGTATTGAAATACTAGGAGGTCGACCCAGTGGATGTACTTATTGGAGAAAGATTAATTATAGTACGAGTCACCCCCATAGATGTAAGAATCCAGATTTTTTGGGCCACCATTCGGTGCTTATCTTATCGAATCTTCATAGGAGGTGATATGGTTAATTGTTTCAAGAACATAAAAATGCGTGAAAATATATAGGGAGTATGGGGCTCACATATAACCTTGACATCAATTTAGGGCACTAACATACCATCTAAAGCAGTGATCATATATGACCTCAATTCATAACTAACTTTTTCATTGTTAGTGAATGTCCCAATGGGTGGGTCCCCATTTGGAAACAAGTTGAATTCCATAAATAGATTCAATATCTTTCAAGATTCAAAGTTCTTCAAAGATAGGGGATCGGTGCTTGAAAAGCCTAACCAAATGGTCAAAATCATCCCCCAAAAACTTTTATTCCAATAAATATGGAATAAGAAGATAAATTTTTCATAATCCATCCCTAAAATACGTATACAATCCCCTAAATTTTAAAAGGATCCTTCCATGTGTGCAAGTGAAATAGGTACCGATCGATATTCCCCAAGATAGGGGCTTCCAAACATATATGCTTCCCTCCTAATAGCTTTCCCACTATAATGATTTTTCCAATAATCATTCCTCTATTTGAGTCACAACCTGGAAGCATGTAGATGATTGGCAACATTGCTAATAAGCCTTCAAGATATGTCTTGGAGGGTACTACCAACTTGATTTTTTACCCCCACCAGTTGTTCTCTCACTGCTCCAATGTGGGAGAGAATTTACTAGGAATTCCTTGCTTCTCCATTGTAGAACATTCCATGGTATGTTTTCACAAGGTTATATCCCTATTTATCTCTATAAAATCATTCATCCATGCTTCAGAACGAATTTCCCTCCTTAGGAAAGGGTTTTCATTCTTGACATCCCAAGCTATCTCAAATTGTTCACAGGCTAGAAAAGGAATACTCTTTACATCTCCCTAGGTGGATTTCAAGGGGACAAATTAATCAAACATCTCCCTGAGGATGGGACCTATGACGATCTTATAGATAACCTGTAGAATGATATCAGCTTATCTATATATAATATGAAAAGAATTAGTCGGTGGGATCTATCATCTTAATATCTCTGGAATGATGCTAGGATTATTGTATTTGTATGTCTAGGTCACCTAAAAAATCTCATAGATGTCAAACAACTTAAAATCAGCCATGAAATTAGGAAATGTATGGCTCACCCAATATTCCCACATCCACTTATGTCAAACGCTCCCTCTTGGGGGGTGGTACCAGTCTTCCCTCCAACCATTTAATTGATCTATCTTGGAATCACAGATGATAGATGAGTATCAATGCAGCATAAACTCAGGATTATGAGGCTTCAAATATTAGTTACATATATTATGATGCATGACATGGGTCGTGGATGATGTCCCTATGTTGATGTTCTCCCCTTGGGCTGAGATGTTGGAAGTGGTAAATTTATTGCACTCTTAGAACCAAAAGAGTGGAGCATACTTATTCAGTTTTGGGATAAAGACATCCTTCAGATGTATGTGGTCATATATTGGTAGATAGTAACTCTCTGGATATTCATGATGACACTTTTTTATGTGATTTTCCAAATCCGAAAGGTTGATGTTGCATACAAGGTAATAATAAGACTCAAAGATGTTGACCATCTCCTTGATACGATTTCCAGCTTTTTCATTAGAAACTTTTTCCTTCTGAGAGGTTGTTTTCAAAATGTGAGGTAGTTCTGAGATTTCCTTAAGGATAAATTTTGGTTTTGAAAACAAATATCATAAATTCAAAATTTTGGCAAAGGAATGGACTCCCACATGTCAATCCCCTAGGTGAACTCACATAGGTCACTCACTCAGGTGTGTATGTTGTACCGATAATCGCATACCGAGTCTTTAAGAATGAAGATTCAACAGGAAGACAGGAATAATGGGATCACTGGTGTAGTGATAAAAATAAATCTATAGCAGAAAGAAAAATCATTGATCCTCACAAATATATTTATAGACATAGGGATCCTTGTATGGTACCCATGCATGAAACCCCTAAGTGATCGACCTATGCAATCTACAAGCATGGCCTACTTTCCCAACTTGTTCTCTCACTTCTCCCTTACACCACATTCAACTATCCATATTTTTTAGACTTAAACATAAAAGTTTACAAACTAAAATAGTCCAATTAATGAAAGATCCATCAACATCCTTTTCCTCTACCTTATGATTGAACCCTCTTCTTCTGATCAGATCAAATCTTAGGGGTGGGTATTTTTTGAAACCCTTTTTTTCAAGAAAGTGTGAAGTTTAAAACGGAAACACTTCAAGGAAATTAAAAGTTGAGATGACAAGGGTCATTCACTTTGTTGAAGTAATATCACTTAGGTCCCAAATCAGCTTCGTCGCTCAGGTCACACCTGTGTGCCAATGGCCGTGCGCAAGTCCAGCATTCACGCCCACAGCACTAAAGAAGCCCCATATTGGCGCACCCTAGAGGACCACTCAGGTCACAACTATGTGATGATCAGTGTGGATCACCTAGGACATCCACCTCATTATTCCTAGGTCCTAATATTTCTTATAAATAGGATGTTAGGGCTCCTCATTTACAATGACTATAAAACCCAGAGAAGACTCAAATATTTTATTACACCAGTCCTTTACCAAGGCCTTTATAAACTATTAGGTAGAGTTATAAGCCTTGAAAGAAGAGGGAATTAATAGGGGTATTAGTATTAAAGTTCCCTTTGTACTCTAAACACAATACCACTTATGAAAACCACTTCCCCTAAATCCAAGAACACTAGGGTGAAGGCCCCTTCTCAAGACCAGGACTTAAGAGGCAGTCATCCAAAGACACCTAAGGAGAACCTTGGAGCCTATATAAGGTCCTTTACTAAGTTTTTTATCCCAGGCATTACATCACTTGAGATATCATCATCTCTCCCTAGTCTTCCCTATATGAGATCCCCTCAGCTCGCCCAGCCTTCACCTACACGATCCCCCTTCAGCTAGTCTAGACTACACCTCTGCAAGCCTCCTTTGATCCCTCTATTCATTCCACCAATGGTAGGGAACCTCCTTTCTAGGGACTCCCATATCAGGGATACCAAATAAAATCCTCCACCAAAGCCTCAATACTTTCACAACCATGGTAAAAGGAACACTAGTGTGTCTATCATTTGGTTATGCATTTATTTGGTAAGAGGTGTCTCGCACTTGTCCTAGATGATGGGTTCGGTCCTTGGGGTGTCTAAAATTATGAATCCCCTCGATAATGAATACCCCAACCCTAGGGTATGTTCCATGGATCTTATAATCTTAGAAACAAGGGCTAAGTATTTTTTTCACTCCTTGTTATCTCAGACGCAAGGGTCAGGCCTTTTCCCTCCCCTTCTCTTCTCTAAGACTAGGGACCTTCAGTTTCATAATGGGAGGGATGGGTAAGCATGAATTGTTTTCCCTTTGATGGGGATTAGTTTCATATACTCCTATATTCTCTAGAACCGAGAACAGGGCATCCCTCCAAGAGTAATACCCTAGCCTTTCTTATGGGTCATATCCAGATGGGTAGTCATATGTGACTATCCTAGTTATGAAAGAGATGATATGGGAACCTCAAAGCCCTTTCTCTCTCCCATCACCCTAGCCTTTCCCACTAGCAAATGAAGGTGATTTGTTGGTTTTCCGAATATTACACTTCCTATTGTTTCTCACACCAATCAGGACTCACATAGGCTTAAATTTTAGTGATGATCATGGCATTTTCACGATCATACGCATGTATCAGTAGAAAATCCTTTTGTAGATCTTCCTCTTGACTCCCTTCAGAGGGTCTATATAGTCATAGTTCCTCAAATACATGTATCCATCTCAAAGAGATATATCCCATTCCAACTCCCAGGTCATACTCCTAAGTGTAATCCCCAACCAAACCTTCAAATCACCATGAGTCAAGACCCTCCTCATTGATCAAGAAATGAGAGTACCCATAGGCTTGGGTCCTCAAAACCATTTCACCATTTTCTCTAAGGGTTCCATTCCCATATGAGGAAAACCTGCATATAGCCTACATAGGCAAGGGTCCTCAAATAACTACCCTATGTGGGCTTTGATTTCCATCAAAATGGGATACGCAAGAAGCCTCCCAAAGACCCAGAACCAACACTTCATATCAACCCTAATATTCTCTAGACCACATTCCAAGTAGGTTCATATCTAACCCGAGTGACCATATTCCTTCTAAGTACCCTATACCATTTCATAATAAGTCCCACACCAAACTTTAACTAGTAACATTTCTCTGTTATATCCTTTTTTCATGATGTTAAACTTTAGGATTTGGTCCTCATCACATGACGTTAAAATGTATGATGTGTCCCGTTAAGTGGAACCAAAATGCATGGGTTATGAATCTTTTAATGAGAATACATTGAATACCATTTTATGGGCCCAATCTTGACATCAAGAAAACTTTAACCTCCCAAGATGATGATACATTTTAGAGTTCCCCACTGTGTGGCTTGAAACCACCATCGTAATGATAAATGACCAAATAATATCTAATCCACATATAAAAGGGTGCCATCGATAGAGAAACTCAAAAATATACACTATTCTCTATCAATGAAGAAACTCATATTCATATAGATGATTATAAAATTCATACATGATAATAAATTATTATTAATTCAGGGGAGATATTTTCCATACTTGGGAATTAATAAAATATTTACGAATATGTCTTAAATGTTTTAGAGAGTCTTGGAGTAGGTAATAATTCCCCCCAAAAGGGTGTGATGATCCAGAACTCCTATCCTCTTGAACAATGTGATCCCCTAATCATTTTTGGAACATCTCCTAATAATACCCTACCTTTTGAAAGAAGATTCATTAAATATATTGAATAAGGGAATCATTGGGTGTTTCTGACTCCATGAAAAAAAACAGTTGGAATCCATTTTAAAATGGGGAACCTAAAATGAATGATTTGGAAACATTCAAAACCAAACAATCAAGATTTTGAGTTTAAAACAAACACCATTTACACATTTTCATCAAATAACATTCACCCAACTCATATGCACAACAAGCAAACAAGAAAATCATGAAAGTATATAATGTAGTTTTTTATAAGGCTCATCCCTGATCTAGGAACCATACCCCTTAATGTAATTGTTATTATTTGAATCATTGATTTCACTTGGTAATAATTTTTTCAAATATACGTACAAGTTATATTTTTTTATCCTGACCCACTATCTCAAGATATTACATAGGGGAGGGGTGCTCACAATATAACACATGTTAAATAGAGAAATATTACATGAGTGACCTTAACACTATATTAAAAATGTGGTCACTAATCATGTAAGTTCATTACACACACTCCCATATTTTCTTTAAGAAAATATTTCCATTTTTCTAAAGTAGATCACAGTTCTATCTAGGGATGTCTCTACACCCAAAACACTGACATGCTTCTTTATTCAGATAACTTTGACTACTTCCACATAATTAAACAAATAACATGTAGCATTGTCCTTGAATCTCTACATGGATCCTATATTCTATTGAAATTGAATGTTTCATATCTCTCAACTATTATTCTATTATATCTTCTGAGCATAAAAATATTCCTCTTTCGTGAACTTAGTGCATTACTCAAGAGGGGGGTGAATTTAGTTTCTAATAAAATTTCTATTTAAAAAAAATTGAAATAAAATTAATCTAAGTTTATAAAAATTTCCAAGTTAACAAAAATAGTAGTATTATATAATTTGATATTTGGAAAACATTCCTAAAAGATCTATAACTGGTCAATTAAAATACTTTTGAAGATACTTTGTTTTTTGAAACTAATTTAATCGTATCAAACATAGTATAAAAAACACTAGTTTAAGATAACTATCAGAGTTTGGTTTTGTTTATAATATTAAAAAACAAAAAATAGGTTTTAATTAAAACAAATAAAACAATAAACAATAAATCAATAAATATATTACGGCAAATATAACACAGCAAAATTTCACAATGGGATTTGTCTCAAGTTAATACTTAATCCCATCCACTTATAAATCACCCACTACCACGTAGTTTATAATTAAATAAATTGATCCATAGCCTATATTAGGTTTTATAAACAATATCATGTAGGTATGTCTTGGAATAGATAATCTTACATAGTTATGTATAGGCTAAAACAATATACCGTGCCACATTGGACCTCTTCCATAGTTGTTCTTGGGAATAAAAAAGAAAATATTTTAGAAAATATAAATTATTCTCCAGTTTAGCGAAGGATAATATGTTTTTAAAATAAATAGAGAAATAAAAAACAAGACTCAGAAGTAAAGTATAATCAAAAAGAGAAGGATATATAAGGAAATAAAATTTCATAATACTTGATATGAGTAACTTTAGTTGTACATAAGTCCTTTGTTTTTTCCTTTAAAAGGTACTTAGAAAAGTTTCACAGCAAGTTTAGGAAAACAGGGTGTCATAGAAATTTTTGAATGAGTCTTCTTTCCAACACAGGTGCAAATGTAAGATATTAACTTATTCAATGTAATAGAATTTGTAGTTGAAACTCTTCTCATGATGAGTTTTCCTTATTAAAATATCTTCATTCAAAATTAGTCATTAGAGAAAAATCAACACAATATTAAATGTGTTGAGACATCAATTAATGCTACAAAAAATATTTGTTGTATATTTGAAATGATCCACTCCTATGTTATGCATGGTAAGTTATTATCACTTGATGCATGGTTATTTGAAATAAAGGTCAGTTGTAATGGAAACATGTCAAAGTAGATCCAATTATTCAGGTGGTTAGTTGCCTTTCTTAAGTCATAGGTTCATAACTTCATGTGTTAAGTTGTTTCCTTTACATGTTCACTTAACTTATTTGCATGGTCAGGTATTTTGTACTCATGTACATATCTATAGTATAGTAGGTAGATTATAAATATAGAAATCATATTCTCAACACATGTTAGGTTCATTAATTTGATAGAGTTTTTTCATCTAATGCATAACAGGTAGATTTTCCATGTGGTCAGGTGGAGTATATCATGTGGTAAAGTGGAACATGGTCACTTGACCTTCACATTCATATCATTATCTTCACACTATAATCACATATCACATATAGTAGGTTGTCACAATATGTTCCAGATTTACCCATTTTGTCAATTTTTAACCAAAAAATCATTTACTAAGAAAAAAACATGAAATTCATTAAAAAATTATAAACATGATTTGGGATCATTAAAATAAGGAGATTGTGGAAAAATATTACAATCTATCCCTTTTTTATGATTACAAATCATGACAATTAAATTGAAATAAATTTAATATAACCATATTATATTTGAAGAGGATTTAATTAAATATTTAGAAATTTAATTTTTTGCTACTCCCCTTTTGGGATTAGAAAAAATTGAATGAAAAAAATTAAAATAAAATATCTAGAGGAAAAGTTAGTATGAGGCGTCGATGGGAATGTATGTTCTCAAAGAACTGTATATCTAGAAATTGGTCTTAGTTGCTAAAAGTCTTCTCCTAGAGACAAACCTAAAGGATTGATACTAGAAGATGTATTGGGTAGGGATAAAGTAATGGATGAAGGGTTTAGCACATCTATCTACGAATTGTAGAGATAAGGTCCCATCAACCAAGTAAACTCATCGACTACTTCTGAACTGTGCTCCAAAGCCTGAAGGAAATATTTTCTATTCTCTATTAAAGCTTCCAAAACTGGATTCATAGCCTTTATATTTTCAACTTGTGACATAAAATATTGAGTCAAGGGTGTAATCATTAGATCCAGGACATGGGTTATAAACATACCAATCAAATCAGACTTAGTAAATATTTGGCTAAGATAGTAATCTATAGACTTCTTGATAGTTTCTCTATCTTTACTAACTTTCTTGGCATCCTCTCTAACCTCTACCAAGGTTTTTCCAGCATGTGTTTGAAATCCATCAAACGCATTATCTTAGGTTTCTCTAAACTCATCAAACAAAACTTTAAACTCATACCTTACAAGTTGTCTAATATTATCTTCATAAAATCCTGATTTTATAGGAGGAGTAGGAGAAGAATATTTTTTACAAGCCAAGCTCATATACTTCCGGCCTTATAGAAGTACCATATCAGAAAAATCAGCTCGGGCAATACCCAACTAAGATTTTAGATCTACAATATAATTTTTTTTAAAATCCATCTCAATAAGTAACATAGGATGAAGATGATAAATTACCAACATCACATATTTTTTTAGATATACTTCTTGAGTGTATTCTAATTTATTTTCAGGACTAAGAAATTTTTCCTTGAAAATACTCAAGAAGCTTGATTTGAACTCATTCAAATCATTTTTGGTGACAAATGATATAGAAGGGACATAGGTTGATGGATCATAGTTTTTTCCTTACATCTAACATTAGGAAATCCTCCACTAAATCAAATTTATTTGGATTATCTAAAATTCTATAATATACATTCACTTCTTCTTTATAAACAAAAGGAGAATTATCTTCAACATCGACATCAAGATGACTACATTTCTTACATATCACCAACTTTTCTTGGAATAGGATCAAAGATATCACAAATATTCTAGTCGACAAAAGGTCTCACAGAAGAAAACTCAAGTCTTTCTTGAGTACCTATAGCAGCATAAGAGATCCTTTTAGAACTCTCTATGTAGAAGTGATAGCTGGTCTACCATGTCTAGGTGAACTACCCCCATAATCATCTGAATATGGATATTCTAGTCCCAAAACTAGAGACATAGGTTACTTATCCCCCGTAGAATGTGTATCTAGAATAGTTATCCTAGGACTAACCCCAATCATAGGTGATCCACCAAAACGAAATTTATCAATTTTATAGTCCTCTAACTCATCCATCTAAGGCCTGTATCCACTCATAGAAACATATTTGTCAGAAAAATCCTCATACTAAAGCTATTTTTTGTGTGAAGGAAAAATTTATATAATATCTAGAAGATCCAAAAGATATGGTAGTAGCGGCTTCACTATAATCATCATGAGAAGATTTCTCTTCTTTATACAAATCTACCATTTCATCCTATTTTTTTTCTTCTATCTAATCATTAACAACCTCATCATATGAATAATGAACTATCTCATCAAGTTCAATACCTATATTAACAAGATCCTGAGGTCCAACCAAGTACTTGACAAGACCAAACATTTCATAAATATTTTATAGGCCAGCCACTCATTCCATTTTACAAGGTTTCCAATTTACTTTCATCTATTTACAAATATTCAATATAAGGTAGAGAACATATGATGAGTTTTTTCTTGCCAACCCTTGAGGAACTAAGCCTTTTCACCCTAATAAGTCTGAGATAATCTTCAAGTAAGGTAATGAAAAAAATTTCAAAGTAGGCATACACAACTCAATAATATGCCTCATCAAATATTAGAAAAATTTGATCTGAACACTATTATTTATCTAATATAATAAAAAAATATCATGATGCCTCAAGATACTACAATATTCTTTCTTTGGAAAAATTAGGTATTGTATAAACTTAAATATAATCCTACATTCACCACTCAACTCAACCACCCAATGTATTCAAGGAATTTCATTTCTAGTGAGATCATCTAAAGTATTCTAAAACTGAAAGTGTGTATGATTTACTAGATACAATATTTGGTAATCTCCAAAATCTACTTTGTGAGGTACACGCAAACATTTTTCCCATCACCTCAAAGATAACTCTAAAACCTCACCATTTATCACTGATTTAACTATATACTTTTTCTCTACATGGAATAACTCAAGGTGAAAATTAAATTATTTTATAATTATTGGATAGAAATGTTTAAATTCTCTTTAAACAAAATATCCCATCCATGTTCCATAATTTAATTCAAATCTAAGGATTTACTCAATTTCATCCACTGATAATTGATTTCATTTTCTATTGAGACAACATGATCGACTAGGTGTGGATATTTATCTCCACTTTAATGCTCAATATGGATTTTTATTTCTTAAATTTATTTAAAGGATGTGACTGATTAGGAAATGAAGTTTCCAAGACGCACTTTATCCCCAAAATTTTCAGTTTTGTTTGATTTCTCAAAGGGTTCAAGTTTACGATAGAGCTTAGAAATAAAAATATTAGGGTCAAAGAGAGAGATAATTTGAGAGAGATGGAATTTGGTTTGTAGGTAAGGATTTGAAATAGGGGAAGAGATTTTAGGGAAAAGACACACTTCGACTCAGATTCTAATTTGAAATATAATTTAATCACTTAGGGAGTAAAAAAATGATAAACTTAAATTAAATCCTATGAAAATATTTCATTAAAAATTATATACATGGAGATAGAAATGGAAGTTCTGTAGACTATGGATTCATTAGAATGAGGTATATTAGGCCTACTGATTGTGACCTCATAGAAGGTATGCTAACTGCGTGAATAAAGTGTTCATGGTAAGCATATTGATCATGTGAGTAAATACTCAATGTAAGGATATTGAATTCATGAGTAAATTTTTGTGGTAGGTAAACTAGCCACATGAATAAAAACACACGGTTGGCATATCAACCATGTGAAACATACTTCAAATTTACTTTAAAGGAAGGATCAGAAAAAAGAAGATAAACAAAACACAAATAACTTAAAAGATGAAAACTAATTAAAACAATTTGTCATAATTTATCATACACAATTCATGTTTAATATCATTAAGTCTATCAATATTTTAGGTTTTTTAAATATATCAATAAGATGATGTTTATTACCAATGAACTCAAGAGTTATATCACCATTCTAAAAATGAACTATTAGAAAGTGGTGTATTATATCAGTGTACTTCATCTAGAATGTGATATAGTATTTTTAGAAATATTTATCATTCTTGTATTATTACAATTTATAGGTACATGTCGGAATTAAAATCCATAATAGATTAATGTTTATTTCATCCCCAAAATCTATCAACAACAACTACCTATAGAAATCTAGTCATCTTTGGTAGTGGAAACAACAACATAATTGTGTTTCTTACTATACCAGGACACTAGATACTTACCCAAAAAGTTACATGTTCACAGAGCTACTTTTCTATCTAACTTATGACCACCAAAATCAACATTTGAATAACTTACTAAATCAAATGTGTTCCTTTGTAATAAAACAATCCCAAGTTGGTTGTGATTTTTAGGTATTTGAAAATTATTTTCACAACAAATAAATGAGACTCTTTTGGGTTTCCGAAAAAATGAGCACACATATACACACTAAACATTATATCAGGCTGACTAGTAGTTAAGTATAGTAAGCTTCTAATCATACCTTTGTAAGTGGTTTGATCAATTGATTTCCTAGTTTCATCAAGATCCATTTTTCATCTAGTACTCATGGGAGCATCACTACCTTTAGTACTATCCATACCAAGAATTCATCATTAATTTCTTTACTGAAGTTTTAATTTTCATGTTCTGACAAAAAATCTTGATGTTCATCCAGATTGAAAAGATATTCTCAATTCTGAGTTCTTTAATCTAGGTCTCATATAACTGCATCTAAGGGATGATATCCATGATTTATAACAACATTAGGAATAGATGTTTTTGAAAACTCATTCTCATTTATAGGATTGGGTTCTGGCTATTCATCAGAACTAGAAGAGTTTCTTATAGGAGTTCTAGTAGAATTGTAACTTGATTTCTCATTGATGTCCATATTGGAAGTTTCATATTCCAAATTTTATAAAGTGGTGTTATTCCCATGTGTATTCATATCATAAAACTTGATATGTATATATTCTTCCAAAATCATGGTCTTTTAATAAATACCCTATATGATTCACTATATGTAGAATATCCAAGTAAAAATCCTTCATCGTTATTGGAATAAAATTTATCTAAATTCTCTTTTGTTTTGAGTATAATGACTTAACAACTTAAAAATCTAAAATAATAAACCTTTGGTTTTAAAACATTCCATAATTCTTAAGGTTACTTCATTAAAAGAATTCAAATAATAATTCTCTTAATTATATAGTAATCTGTATTTAAACCTCTTCCCAAAAAAATATGGGTAATTCATATTCATTTAACACGGTCAGGGAAATTTCTTGATGGGTTCTATTTATTCTCTATACTACACCATTCTTTTTTGGGATTTTTTTTTTACCAAGAATCTAGGTAATGGTTTTTATTCCATTTATAAATCCCTCTAGATAATTTTTTAATTATTATTTTTAGATTATTTAAGATCATTATTTCCCTTTAGTAGTTGAACATTTTTATCATTTTCAATAGTAAGATCGGTCTTAAAGTGAGAATACATATCATGATGCTAATAAAATTTTATATTTATATTTTTAATTCATTTAATATATCTTCCATCATGTTATAATATTCAAAGATTCATCAATATTCATATTGTCATCATTTTTTCAGTTTCACATAGAATTAAAATATGTATAGGGGATTCTGGAAAAACACACAATACCTCGGATGTGTTTTTCATAAATCACATATTATATTTGTCATTTATATTTTCTCTACTCGATTATAAATCACTTGTACTATCCTCAAAGTCACTAAAAGTGACATTAAAATCATTTTTATAATTTTTTCTATTATGTTAATACATTCTCTTATATTTGATCTTAGCACAGTGTACATTGATGTGTCATTTCCTCTTACACTAAGGGAACTTTATAGTATTGGTTGTATTATAATTTTTCTATTATTTTCTCCTATTCCAATTATTTTCATACTTACCTGTATGGTTTTATTTCTTGACAAACCACTTCTTCCAATATATCTTTTTTAAAATTCTATTTAGGTGATCCATTTCTTTTTTATTTCTTGATGGTCGTTCTTTATCACTTGAATATTCGTATTTGATATTCTCTTTTTGTTTAGATCCATAGGTTTTAAAGGATACTAAATTCCTTTTCGGTTCATAAACTTCTAATATGTTCACTTGTAGTGCTTATACATAAATCATGATATTTTTAATCATCTTTTTTACTAATAGTGTGATAATGTCACAGGACTCTTTGATAGACATGAATGTTCCACTCCATCTGTCTGGTAAGTATCTACGAAGTTTAATGTATTGATCCTTTCTAATAATATATTCTCCCATTGAAAGAATCATATTACCAATCTCATTAAAACTGAGATGAATTTCATAGATTTATTCATTATGTTTCATCTTAAAATGGTCATTTTTAATAATGTATAAATTTAAATGCATTTCTTTATCATTAGATTTTCTTTCATAAGAAATAGCTAGTGTATCCTAAATCTCAAAAGAAGCGGTATAAGAAGATATTCTATTAGACTCATATTCTCCAAATGAATATTAAAATCCATTCATGGATCTAAAATTATAATCGTTTTCATTCTTAGTCGCATCACTCCAAGAAGATCTGGTAGCTTTAGGTTTTTCACATTTATTATCAATGACAGCCCAGATATCAAAGCCCATACTTTCTAAATAGATTTTGATTTTGATTTTCCATTGAGAATATTGTGTTCCAATAAAATTAGGAGGTCTATTAGTTGTAGTTCCTTATTGTCTATGATTATCCATAAATAAGTACATTTAGATAAATCATTATTTTAAGTTCTTTAAATAAAACTAGATCACAGAAAAAAGATATTTTAAAACCTCTCTAATACAAAATTTTGGTCCTAGGGGATAAATCAGGAGGGGTGAATAAAGTTTCCAATAAATATTTTTTAAAAAAAATTGAAATAAATATCCCCCGAGTTTATACAAATCACCCAGTTAACAAAAACAGTAGAATTATATAATTGGATCATTGGAAAATATTCTCAAAAGATCAATCACTACTCAGTTAAAATACTTCTAAAAATGCTTTAAATTTTAAAACTAATATACTCATATCAAAAACTGAATATAAAAAGTTAGTTTAATTTAATTATCAGAGTTTAGTTTTGTTTATAATTTTAGAAAATAGTCAACATGTTTGAATTAAATGAAGGAAAACAAAATAGATAAATAAGTAAATAAGTTACATAAAATATAGTACAATGGAATTTAACAATAGGTTTTGTCTCAAGATAAAACTTAATCCCCCATAATTGGAAATCACCTGATGAAAATTATTTTATTATTAAATAAACTGATCCAAAACATAGATTGGGTTTTATAAACAATAGAAAATAGGGTTACCTAGGAATAGATCATATTCCATAGTCATGCATGAGCTAAACCAAAATTCTAGGACACAAAGGACCCCTACACAGCTGTTTGTGGGAATAAAAATGCAAATGTTTGAGAGAATATCAAGTATTCTCTTGTTTATAAAATGATACAGTGTTTTAAAAAAATAAATCAATCAAAAACATAGCTTGAAGTTAAATCATAAACAGAAATAGAAGGAGATATAAAGTAAGAAAAAATAATGCAGTTTGATCTGAGTAGGTTTAGTTTTCTAGTAGTCCTTTGGTATTTTCTTATAAAGGATCTTGTAAAAGTTTCATAGTAATTTCAAGAAAATATATTTCCATATAAATTTTTGAATGGTTCTTATTTTTAGTATAGGTTCATGTGGAAGAACCTCTATTATTCTCTATAAGATCTCGTGTATTCAGAAATCTTCACATGATTGGTTTCTTTCTTAAAAAGATCTTCATCCAAAATTTGAAGTTGGATAATAAACAATGAAATATTAAATGTATTAAATATTCAATTAATGCTTTAAAAACTATACATTGGATATTTTCAATACTCTACTGCTAAGTTAGACATGGAAATTTTTCTTCACTTAATGCATGGTTAGTTGATCTCATGGAATTTTAGCACATTCAGTTGGAATGGAAAATTGTCATGGTATGTCCAATACTTGATCTGGTAAGTTTCTTTTCTCATACAGTAGGTTCAAGACTTCACACACTAATATCTTTACTTTATACGGTCACTTTACTTATTCATATTGTCATATATTTTTTACTCATGGTAGGTAGATGTTTTTCACATGGTTGGTTGATTTTACAAGTGGTAAGGTGATTCTCAATGCATGTTAGGATCATTACATTTATAGATTTTTCTCATTTAAGTCATGGTAATTATTTTTTTCATGTGAATGGGTGAATTATATCATGTGGTAAGGTCACACAGTCACTGGACCTTCATGGTCAGTACAAATTCTTTACATGGTAAGCACAAAGCACATGGGGAGGGTTGTCACAGTATGTTCTAGAATTGTCAATTTTTGAAATTTTTGGTTAGAAATTCATTTACTAAAAAAACTTTAAAATAATTAAAAAATCATTATAAACATAATTTTATATCATTAAAATAAGGTGGTTCTAGAAAAAATCCAATAATCTCATCCTTTTTGATGATCAAAAATATTGAAAGATAAATTTAAAAGAATTGAATACTGTAAAACTATATTTTCGGGGGATTGAATTAACTATTTAGAAATTTAATTTATCCCTAATCACCCATTTATGATAACAACAAAAGTGAATGATAAAATTTAAAAAAAAATAAATACAAGTATAGGAAGAGGTGGTCTGAAGACAAGATGAGTATACAGGTTCTCTAATTAATACACATCTTGAAATAGGTATCAGTTTTTTAAATTCTTATCCAAGTAATAGGATGGAAGGATTTGTTGTTGAAATTGTAGTAGGTAGGGACAAAGGAATGTCTGAAGGGGTAGCATAGTTATCTGATAAGTGTAGAGATAAGGTTCTATAAACCTCATAAACTCACTGACTACTAAAGAACCATGATCCAAAGTATGAAGGAAATCATCTATATTCTCCATGAAATCTTCCAAAACTAGATGAAAATCCTTGATCTTTTTAGCTTGTGACATAAAATCTTGATTTAATGGAGAAATATTTACATCTAGTCCAAGGGTTCTGAACATACCCTTTAAATAAAACATAGTACAGGTTCTACTAAGATAGTAATATGTATCCTTCTTGATTGTTTCTCTTTCTTGATTAGAATTATTGGAATCCTCTCTAACCATTGCCAATGTTTTGGAAGCATGTGTTTGAATTTGATCAAACATAGCTTATTCAGTTTTCCAAAACTCATCATACATTACCTTTAACTCATCCCTTATGAGTTTTAAAATATTATCTTCATCAAATACAGATTTTATAGCAGGAGTCAGAGAAATACACATCTGAGAAGAAAATATCATATACCTCTAGTCTAACTATAGAATATTATCAAACAAATCAGCTTAGAGAGCACCCAAATGATCTTTCATATTAATTATTTCATCTTTTAGAAAAATCATCTCAAGAAATAACTTAGGGTGGAGATGATAAATTACCGACATCATAGATCTTCTGAGATCTTCATATTTATTAGATTACATTGTATTTCTAAAAATAAGAAATGTTTCTTTGAAAACACTCAATAAGTATAATTTTAACTCATTCAAATCATTATTATTAAAAAATTATGTAGAAGTTATACAGGTAGATGGATCATTAGCTTGTTTCCTGCCTTATAACTTGGGGGTATTTTCCATTAACTCAGATCTATCTAGATGATCTAAAATTCTAGAATCAGCATCCACTTTCTATTCATGAAAAAAGGGGCATAATCTTCAACATCTATTTTGTGATCACTACCTTACATAGATTCTTCAGCTTCTTTGTTTGGAGTAAGACCAAAGATATCATGGATCTTCTGTCCAAAAATATCATAAGAGATACCTGAAGTCTCTCTTAGGTAGATATATCAGAAAAAATAGATCCCACTAAAACTCTATGAGTGGATGGGATGGTAGGTCCATAACGTACAGGTATTACCCCAATTATCATATCAATCGGAATAATCTGATCTCAAAACTAGAGATCTCAGGGACTTATTTCCTATAGAAGGTGCATCTAGAACAAGTTTCTTGGGAGTACTTCCAATCACAGGTGATCCACCAAAACTGACTTTGACACTTTAAAATTCCTCTAACTCATTCAACTAGGTTGATATCCACTCACAGAAACATTTTTTCCAGCCATATCCTCCAATTGAATCACTTATTCTTGTGAAAGTAAGGGTGAGGGAGATCTAAGAGATCCAAAGGATATATCATTACAGGCTTCTCTACTATCCTCATTATCATCTCTTTCTTATTCATCAAAATCTACCATTTTATCCAATTATTCTACTTCTTTATAATCGATACCCACCTCTTCATCTGAATACAAAATAATCTCACTATTTTCAAGACCTAGACCAACAAGATCACTAGGTCTAACTAGGTACTTCACATTATCAAAAAAATTATAAATTTTATCTAGGCCATCCACCCATTCTGTTTTCCATGGTCTCCAATTTACTTTCATCTTCTTAAAAATATTTTGTGTAGGGTATAGAACATCTGATGAGGTTATTCTTTCACACCCCCCCCCCCTCCCCAAAGTAATTAAGCCTTTGTACTCTAATAAGGCCAGTATAAGTTTTAGTTATGGTAAAGAAGTAAATTTAAAATTATACTTACACAAATAAACCATATGTCTCATGACATGTGTTCACAAGTTGATCAGAACACCATTCTTCATAAAAAGAAATAAATAAAGATACTGATTCCTTGAGATACTAATGTTTCATCTCTTTGGAAAAATTAGATTCTACAAAAACTTAACTTGTATCCTATATTCACCACTCAAATCAACAGATAAAGTTCATCGAGGAGTTCCATTTCTAGTGAGCTCATATAAATCATTCTAAAACTCAAATTTCAAATGATCAAATGGATATAATCTTTAGTAATCTCTAAACTTTCCTTTCTGAGGTACACCCAAACACTTTTCCCATCACCTCAAAGATAAATCTAAAACATAACCATTTATAATTGATTTAAATGTATCATTTTTTTTCAACAGGTAAAAAACTCATGGTGAGAATAAAATTATTTAAGAATCCTCAGATAGGAAGTATCATTATTCTATTTAAACCAATCACCCCATACCTATTCCTTAATTTCAATACAAACCAAGGATTTTATCAATTTCACCCATTGAGAAACAATTTCCTTTTCTATAGATAATGGATAATAAAATGGGTGTGGATTATTTATCTCCACTATCACGCTTGATCTTTCTTTTGATTTCTTTGATTTCTTTGAAGGAGTTAAATGAACAAGAAATTTAGTTTTCAATACTTTCTTCATCCTCAAAATTTTTGGTTTAGTTTTATTTCTCAAAAGATTCATGTTCATGAGTAATTTTTCATGGTAGGAAAACAAACAACATGAATAAAAACTAATGGTCGGCATATTAACCATGTAAGACATACTTCATAGTTTCATCCAGAAAAGGCAAGGAAAATAAAATCTAAACATAACTTAAATTACTTCACAGGCTGAAATTTAATTAAAACATTTAGGAATAATGTAATGGCTGACACTCCCTTTTTACATGGGGATAAAAATATTTATTGTAATATACCTCAAAGTGGAAAAGTAGTGAAGTGTAGTTAAGGAACTCACCCAAGTCAACCTATGCACACCTCACCTACCCACCAAGAGGCTCACGTGGGCCCAGCCTGCGCAGCCTATTAAGAAAATCCAATACCTGCACAAAGTCCATGTGTGAGATATCTATGTGATGTACCTACCTATATGACCTTATTCACATAAGGTCCTAATTTTTCCTATAAATAGGACCTTTGGGATCCTCGTTTGACATGACTGGATGATTAAGATACTACTTGAAGCTCTACTCGCCCAAGCCTCTCAACCAAGTACTCAAAACCATCTGGTAACGCCTTAATCCTACTAAATAAAGATAAATTAATATAAATAAATGTATTTTAGTTCATCAAGGTCTAGAATTCCAAGAACATTGATATGAAACACCCCCAGTCAAAACTATTATGATGAAGGACCCTTTTATTCCTTGAAACTTGAGCATTAGTCATCCAACGACACCTAGGGAGAACCTTGGAGCCTAGAGTAAGACCTTTCCCAAGTATGCTCTCCAAATTTTTCCATCACCCAAAGGAATATTAATCTCTCCCCCGAATACCATGTGTGATGATTCTTCAGATCACCTGGGTCTTACCTATGCAAAAGACATTCTGTACTTCTAAGCCTCACCTACTCAAGCCACCTTCAGTCAGCCCAAGAATCACAAGTAAAAAACCATTATTTGAGCCCCTATTACATGACACCAATAATAAGGAACCTATTTCCTTGGATCACTCATCTGAGGGTCAAAAATAAAATACCTTCTACAAAGACTCTAGATATGTATGATCAGATCATAGGGAACATCATAATGTCCTCTTGATTATATATTCCCATGGTAATGGAGGTCATACATTTATCATACCTAATATATGGGATCCTTGAAGTGTTTTTTATTATAAATTCTTGTGTTAATAATTATATTAACCATAGGAATAATTATAGGACCTCAAGGTTTAAAAATAAGAGAGGATACGGGCACATATCAACTCCATCTCTTCTATAGCCCCAACCTCATCCCCCAGCTGGAAAAGGACATTAAGTGGTTTTCTAGATTCTCCACTTCATCTTGTTTCTCAAACCAATAATGAAACACATGTAATTAGAGGTTATTAATGATCAAAAATATATATATGAACAAACACCTATATCGGGATGGGAATCCTTTTCCAGGTCTTCCACTCACCTTCCCTCAGGGCCTCCTATTTGGTGTATTCCCTAAAACAATGTCATCGCATCAAAGGTCGATATTCCTAATGAGGAAATCCATTGGGAATCTTGGTTTCCACTCTTACATGTAAATTTTTAAATCATATATGGTTCATAGGTGCACTTTCATTGAATACATAAACCCTAAAGGTGGAATAAATAAGGGGAAAGACATATTTGTCTAGACAGGGAGTCTTTCTATTGATCTTCCTCTCTCATTGACATGGGATTCCTCCATAAGTGTATTCCCCAGCCACTTGAAACTATGTTGTATTTGATTCCTGTCCAAACAAGATTCATAGGAAGCCTCCCTGAGGTTCAAACCCAATATCTTAAATCAACCATAATTTTCTTTGGTCCATGCTCTCAGTAAGGCCACATCCAACATATGGTGATACATCCTTTCTAGGTCCCTTAGTCCACATTAGTGTAAGTCCCACACAATCCCTTGACTAGTCACTTTCCACTTAGAAGTATTTTCTATGTGATGTTAATCAATATGGTTTAGTCCTAATCACAAGACATTAAAAGGCTTGATGTGTCCTATTAAGTGTCACCAAACTATGTGGGTTCTGATCCTTTTCGCAAGAATATGTAAGAATCTTGTCTTATGGGCGCAGTCCTAAAATAAAAAAAACTCTTAACTACCTTGATTATGATAAATTATAGAGTGACCCACTACATGTATTAAAACTACCATTTTGATCATAAATGACATAAGAATATCTAATCTGTACATACAAAAGGGTACCATCAATAGAGAACATCGGATACATACATACATCTCTATCGAGGAAGAACCTCAAATCCATACAAATGATTCTAAAGCCGAAAAATTCTAATAATTGTTTGTTAATTTGAGGGTCACACATTTTATATTTTGTATTTAATAAAGGATTCATGGATATTCCATAAATCTATAAGAGAATCTTAGAGTATGCAATAATTCTCTTCAAAAAGGTGAAATGATCCTGACCTCCCATCCTCTCGACCAATGTGAGTCCTTAAGAATTATTGGATCCATTACATAATGAACACATACATTTGGAAATTAGTTTCATGGAAAATATCAAATATGGGAACTGTTGGGTGTCTTTAGCTCCATGAATAATACCTTTTGGAAACCATCTGGAAGTAATATGAAAATATGTGTCTAACGTAGAGGGTCATACCACCAACACTACCAAACACCATTCAACCCCCTTGTATTTTTTTGGTATGAAACAAAAATGGTGAACTTTCCATTAATATTTAACTAAAATGACTATGTCACCCATATGTCATGAACCTTTTTCACTCAAAAAATATGAAATCTGGCCAAAACATGTATCTAAAACAATCGATTGTGCATGAGTTTGTTTATTAAAATGATACTTTTATGTAGTTTTTATTTATTTTTTATCATGAATATTAGATGAAATTTCAACTAGAGTTACCTTCAATACATATGGAATCTTTCCAATTTAAGAAGACATATGATCCAACTGTTGCACAGGTGGGATCCTCATCCAATTAGAGGATGTTGTTTCCATCCCAGTGCCTTAAATACTAGGTATCAAATGAATTGATTTTATAACACCACCTAAATGGTGATTTCTAGACACTATAGGCTTCAAGATAGGCCCTCTAACTCATGAATCTCCACTAATTATCCACAAAATGATAGTTGGTGGTCCAGAATTAGACAACACTAATTATTGTTTCAAATTGTTTTGTGATCCTATCCCTAGAATATAACAATATATTACTCCCTTATCTTAGGGATTCCAATAAATTTTTCACCAAACACCTCATCACAATAGCACATGTGTCCCACCAAGTGGCTACTTCCAATAATTTATTTCACCAATATTGCATTGAAATGATCCCTCAATATGATGAGGGTGTTACCCTTGGGAGTCTAGCCCAAGTCACTCAGACATGGGAATTCCAAATAGCCTACTGAGGGAAATGATTAGGAAAAGGGTAACTAGACAACACCTCTGTTCCCACCAAATAAGTCATCCAGTCAAATACAATGGAAAATTTCAAGTAGGTATACACACATTCCTGCAAAAACCAAGATTTCCAACTTAGTTTGGAAGAATTTTTAGAAACCAGCTATCAAATACTAACAACAAATAAGGGGCACACGCATATCCCCACCCCCACACATGAATATTGTCGGTATATACTGAAAATAAATGGAGGATGAGACTAGGCCTACACCCATTCTCCAACCAAAGAATGGGAATATATCCCCATTATAATAGATTAAGTCATTTAGCATGTCCTAAAAATGATGAAAGGGAAGATAAAAATTCATTCTCACATCCTACAAACATTCCAGGATATAATAATGGCAGTGGTAGTGGTTTTGGGGGGTACATGTAACACCATCCCTATAATTAGGGTGAGTCATCAATATAATATGAGGGTTACTCCAGGGTAGAATCATATCCCTACTCCCATATAGGACGGTCATGGGGCATATCCCGAGATAAATGGACAACTAGATTAGGGTCATACCCCTATTCCAACTAGTGGTCATTGGTCCATCCAAGTGGCCACTCTAGGGTGGGCATATATCCCTACCAAAATTCTAGAAATCTGTCAAAAATTCCAAAAATAATATGGGAGCTAAACAAATAGTTATCCATATATAAAATACATCATCTATATAAAATGTCCTCGATCACCCATAAGAAATCATCCAAAAAGAATCTGCACCAAAGGCGGTTGTAAAATGAAGTTGTGGTCTATGATCCCACTCTAATCAATGCTGGTGTTCTTGAATCCTTGAGACATTAATCTATGATGGATTGGGATCCAATTCATCCATTACCAAATTAAAAAAAATAGAATCTTCAATTGTGAAGGTCCTCCCCAAAACTCTACTTCCTGCAATTACAAAGGTCCTCCCTATTCATCCTATCATGAAGGCATACTTCATGCCCAGAATCAGGTTGATCATGAGATCCCATCTCCTGATAAGAATTGAGGAAACACTCCTTGTGTATAGAAGGTAAAATAGAAAGAAGACAATCCCCTTATTATCTTTTTCACTGAAAGTCCTCCCCAGGGTATGCATTACAGGAATTCCATTTTCAATTGGGTATCAAGTCATGATGGCAGTGCTCACCATGA
The DNA here is from genome assembly GCA_963277665.1 of Viscum album. NCBI lineage: Eukaryota > Viridiplantae > Streptophyta > Magnoliopsida > Santalales > Viscaceae > Viscum > Viscum album. Next base: position 705,481,549 of record OY728145.1, read on the forward strand.
CAGCATTCGTTGCAAAGTTCCTCCCCATAGTGACACTTTATTTAGTTAAGTAGGTACTCCCATTTACACATTAACTATGAGAAATACCTCCTATCATGAGTCACTTGGGAAAATGAGGCCATTCATTCCTGATGCCTCATCATTGAAAAGTAACATACTTTCTCAACCAAAATACTACCCAAGGCAATGGTCATTCTCTAAATCACACATGGATCGCTTTCTTTCCAATATGATGGAGGAAATTCTTTCCAATCCTTCTAGTTCAAATAAAGAAATAGCGAAACATCCACTTTATTCAAATCAGGTTGAGGAACATTTCTTCAAAGATAAGGAAGGTATATTTCTAATGTGGAGATAGTTGTATAAAGAAAATATATCATTTATGTTTTGGCCTTTAGCCACTCCCCAATACATTATTCCAGATGCATTTTTAGAAGAATATGTGTACAACATCTGCCAAAATATATAGACCACTCTTCATTACTAAAAAGAAAAATCCTTACCTTATATTAAATATCCAATATACATCAAGTTAATAAAAGTGATACACCATCAAATTGACTTTGTGGCCTTCCAAGTTGCATGGAACCTAAAATTGGTAAATTGGAAAGGATCCCTTCAACATGCATGCCTTGATGCATTAAAATAGTTTCATCGGTTAATCAATTATGTCTCATCGGAGTTCCATATCATAGGTTGGAAAGAATATGGGATGTTTCATTTAACCTCACTCCCCAGTCAGCAAAGCCTAACAAAGTGACATCATGTAATGTCATAGCCTCAGACGAACTTCAAGAAATGGTATCTTCTCAAAATAGATGGTATGATCCGTCAAAATTGGCCCTGAATGACTCCTGAAGATGTCATGTAAAAGAGAGAGAACCATTGAAATATTCCTACATCAATCATCCAAAAATATTTAGCAAGCATCCCCCATAAGGGAATCCAATTTTCAAGAAATGTCAATATCTTTGGAAGAAGATAGACTGAGTAAAAATAATATAATGGCCCATACCATGTTCAAAAAATAACTATAAAATCAAGAGAGATAACATGGAAGTAGAATCTATAAAAATACAAGAGAAACCCCAGCCCACAGGGCTGGGGGATATTTTAACACAATCTTTGAGGCTGAAAAACAAAGCTCAAAAGATTGTGAAAATGGAATGAGATAATCCCCATCCCATAGGAATGGTGGAATTTTTAATACAAAAAACTCTTCAATAGAGGTTATTATTTTCCTATTTTGGGGGATTACCATATAATAAGTCCTCCCAATTAAACCTATCATATGATATAACTTCCTCACTAGGAACACACACAAAAAAAATTTTGGAGATTCCCTTAGGATCATCCTTCCTTAGAAGAGGAACAATCAAGGAGAGGATAAGGACTAATGGAATATACAGACAGAATAAATATCTTATGGGTATGAATTCTTTGGTAGATCACAATTCCTTCTATAGATATCCCCAAAACAACCTCTCTAAATATCATTTAGAGGCTGATAAAATTCCATCAATGTGTTATACATTGGTGAACATCATTAGGACCACCCCTATAGATGTTACATAACATGAGGATGATATAGAAGAATAAGAAGAGGAGTTTTTTTGTAATAAGTTCCACACTGAAATGATTCAAGAAGTGTGTGTACTTGAAACTAGAGGTTGGATATGAATTTTGGGATTCTCTAAACTACTCTACTTCTACCTCCTCAGTGATCATATTCCAAAAAAATGGTAAAGGTGTGGTCGTACCTCACCCACCACCTAAAGAGTTTTAACACCTCACACTTGATGAAATATATTCTCGATAGGAGGAAGAGATTATGGAGTTGAGAAAACTCATTGAAGAACTTCTTGAAGCAATATACCTGCTGGATATGTTCTATAAGTAGAGCCCCACCCTGCACTCCTAGCCTATGTACCTAAATAAATAGGGTTTTTCATAAAAATTTAAATTGATCTGGAACATCTGATCAACCTGGGGTACCTCAAAATAATATATCTATACTCCAAGAAATTAAGATATTAGGAGTTACCTCCCTTTTTTACACAACCAGATCTAGGTCTAACACATCCTACCCTCTAAAAGTCCAAAAATAACTTCCATAGTTGACCCAACCTATTATTCCCCTTACTATGGATCCTTCCCAATTACTCATTCCTCCCCAACTTATCAATAATATAAAAACATTATAATCTCAATTAGAAGTTATGGAAGGAATATGTGCACTAGTTCAACCAAAGATGAAGTTGTATGCTAAATGGGTGGATGAAACTCTCCCCCTACCAAACTTTGGGAAACCTATGTTCCCAATTTTTAATGGTTCATGGGATCTGGAGTAGCATCTAAGACACTTTCTGTCTAGGTTTGTCCCTATGATGGTGACCCTAGAGCATCAAGAAGCAATTAAGTTTATATTTGTTTTGTAAACTTTAGAAGGAATATCCTTCACCTGGTATACCCGTCTACTATCCATGTTAATCAAGGTATGGGAAAATATTTTCTGAAAATTCCTCTATTAATCTGGCACTATGTTGGAGAAGACAACAATCCTCAATCTCTAAAAATTCATAAAATAGGAAAATGATAGGGTTTTAGATTTCATTTATAAGTGGAAGATCTTGACTTATTCTTAAAATTTACATCTTCCTGAAGAATATTTGCTCGGTATTTTCATTTTGAATCTTCAAGACAAGTTACAAAAACTGTTTATCCTAGTAAAGTATCCAAGTTTATTTAGATATATTGGTGCATTAGAACAAATTTTGTAAGATTATACTTTGTACACCAAGCACAACTCCTATACCATGCTGATATCTCAAGGGAAGAGGATGGGTAGAGTGGAAGATGTAACGGTTACGTTGAATCTATCCTTTATGCGAACACCAAATATAAATTTCACACCTCCTTTAATGGTACCTCCTTATGAAGGGAAAAATTAGTACCAGTGACCTCATCATGATGGAAGGAAAGAGCTAAAATACTATCAGTATGGATATTGGAAGAATAAATTCTACAAATTCAAATATGAACAGGTTTTTAAATACTTTTTATAATCCTTGTAAAATAACCTTTTAACCCTGTCAACACCCAAAATACCAAACCAAGTCAACCTTGATGATTTCCCAAATTATTTGTCCTTCCACCAAATATTGGTCCACCCCATTTAGGAATATTTCATCTTTAAATATCTCCTAAAAAGGATGGTTGATTTTGGGAAAGTGGGGTTGGGAAAAACACTTGTACAGGTATCGTGTGTTTCCGCTGCCACTCCAGAAGAAGAGGGAGAATGGAAGGAAGTTACCAGAAAAAATTCACAGAATTTCAGTGATTGGATGACTATAAAAACAATCAATCATACTCATTCTATATAGAGACCTGAATATTGAAATACATGGACACTATATTACTTTTGCGGAATACTTAATACATAACAAAAATAGACACAAAAGGACCGTAATAGTTTAGTATCTTTGGAAACTCGGAAAGTAATCTTATAATCGTGGTGAAAGATTGTCAACATCTCCCATAAAGATATTCCCCTTTTGGTTTTCTTACCTAAAACCTTTCTTTAAATCACGAGGAAAAGAAAACATATAAAGGGTGATCTCAAATGCTCAGTAAGGGTAAGCATGGATAAAATAAAACAAATCATATACATTTGAACTTAAAAACATGAACATAATGCTTAAACATAAAAATCTTGGGCAATGACAGAAAACATGGCAGTACATAAGGCATAGATCATAAAGAAACATTAATCATGATAAAATAGCATGGGAATAAAACATGTGATTGTGGAAACCATTAAGCATAGGATATGATTTCCATATTAGCCAAGGCAATGCTACCAAGACCATCTTAGTGGACAAAGTCCCTTTCTGAATCGAGTTCACTCTTCGTTCCAATCCTGTATTACTGAACCGGATTAACTTACCGTTCCAGCCATGTCTATCTCATGAGATATAAATCTTTATCCAATGAATTGGAGGTATATATAGGTCCCACCCATCTCATAAGGAAATCATTTTTGTGTGTTCTACAAAATCATAAATCATACATCATAGCATAACCCATGTAATAGAATGGGATTCTTAAACATCATGCCATCATAACATAATCCACATATAAAAAAATGGATATAATTTCATCATAAGAAGAATAAAACCATGTAAATAATGGAGAAATTATACTTGAAACATAAACATATTAAATAATGTCATTTTAGATGGAAAATATTTTTGATAAAACACTTGAAATGAAATCTTGAGGAAAATATTCTTTCTTCTTCAAAATCATTTTCTTTTCACAAAATGCCATGAAATTTTAAAAGAAAAGGGTTTTTTTGAAAATAATCATGCAATATTTTATATTAATTTTCATGAAAATGAGGCGTTATGAAACCGTAAAAATCCGTTCACGCCGTATAAGTTAAAAATAACATTATCCTCGTACTTTTTTCGAAAAAGTCAAAAAGTACCTCATATGGTAAAAAAAGAAAGATTCCTTACATACCATGTAGTAAAAGTAAAAAATGTTTAAAAAGGACTTTAAACATATATGAAACATTTTTTAAGGAAACATGGACATGGATGATAACAATAACTCCAGTAAATACTTATGAATAAACAATCTCGGATAAGAACGAGATAGGAATAGTTATCCCTTATCTTAGGTCTGATATGCTTCGTACGTTTCCGAACCTCCTGTATAATGATTTAAATAATTTCATTGACTTATTAAAGAATAACATTCATTGTTATTATATCATATATGGTTTAATTATGACTTTATATTACCTGTTCTTTTGTAAATTCGATGTAAAAGCAGCGATTTGGATAAAATCCTTTCATTTATTGTACGTGTTTTGACTTGTTGTTCTTGATGTTATTACTTATATCCTGATTTACTTAATTAAATAATTTAAAACATGATTTATATATAATATATATTCAGAATATACATATATATATGATATATCGATAAATGGAATGAAATACACCGTTTATGGAGACTGTAGGCCGTACGTACACATGAACGTTGTTTTCGTTTCCATATTGAATTGAATGGAATTAAGTAGATGAAATACATATATATATACATAAATCCAGTATCATTATTATGTCATATATTTCATTATTACTTATTATATAAATATATTATAATCATTAATGAATGGTTAACATGGAGAATGAATCTCATCGCGTCGTGGAGACGGTAGTCCGTACGTACGCACGAGCGATGATACCATTCCCATGATCGTGGAATTGTATTGAAGTGTATGTATAATATTTAAGAATAAATATCACTTTACAATAATCATATATAGTTATTTATTTACACCATTATACCCATCCAAGTAAGGTGGTGGTCGAAAAGAGATTACACCACAGCGTGGAGACGGTATTCCGTATGTACGCACGCACGGTGATTTTGTTTTCCGTAGGATGGATATAAGGTGAAATAAGGTTATTTAATATTTATAATAACATATCAGTATATAATTAATACATATTTTATTACTTTATAATGATACAACTAAATAAGAAGAAGTAGAAGAAGAAAGAAACTTGAGAGAATCGGAAGAAGAGATTACCTCTTCTTCGACGCACCTCCTTTAAGATTCCTCTTAAGGAAGTAGAGTTGGTCTTTTTAGAAGACCATAACCTCCAGAATGTTTCTATAGAAGTGGATAAGAGAAATGGGTGGGGGTCGGCTGAGCTTCAAGGCTCAAAAGGGTATGAAGAGAAGAGGGAAGGGGTGCCCTTTTTATAAGGGTGGAGTGGGGCACCTTTGGAAAAACTTAAAATATTATTTGATAATAAATCCTTATTCGGTTTTTAATAGCTCCAAATTGATATATTTCGAATCTAAGGTGGTTATGGGTTGAAATCCTCTCAACCAATAGATTTTAGATAGGTTTGGGGCATTATATTTACCTTATCTTTTAGTTTTAACTCTTAGTTAGTTAGATTGACATTTACCATGTCACTTTGTATTTTTATATTAAATAGTTAATAAACTTACCATATACACCCAAGAGACCTCCAAGTGGTCCATTAATGATACACCTATCATGATATAAGTATCTTTTTAGAACCTTAGATTTTTAATAATATAATAACAATTAATAATATAATATGTGTTTTAAAATCTATTTTATTTCTATTTTGACACTATTTGGTAATGGATTTTTTTGAAACTCAGAACACAATGATTAGTTCGAAAAAAGTTAATTAATTCAATACTAACATGTCATATTAACCAATAAAATTTGTGTAATTCATAAAAAGTCTCAAATTACATTTATTTGGGTATTTATAACATCAATCATTTTAATATTTCATTATTTAGGTAATCACTGCACCATCATTGTGTCATAAATAACATAAATTATTTAATGTATAAAAATTATAAATAAAATACCATTAGGTAGGAAATATATTTATCTTTATAATGAATATTTATAGTAGAATTTATCTTATGTATAACCCTATATTAAAAATTATTTAGTTATTAAACTTTGATTTCAACTATTTTAACCCTTCTTTAAATAAATTAATAATAAATTTCCTAATCTAATCCAAGTGGACCTAAATGGTCATATTGTATTCCTAAGGTTATTTTTGGTCGAATTACACTTATCCAATAGAATTAGGACATGTTTTAGGGTAATAATAATATCATTTTTACCCTTAGTCACCCCATTTATTTTTAACCGTGTTAAATAAAAGTAAAAAGTTACTATTTAACCAAAATTATTTTCATCTCATTGAACCAAATTTTAGTCCTTGATATTAACCGTGTCTCTTGGATTTTCGAAATTCCACTCACAGAGGCAGTAAAATTAAGTTTTATGGGAATTTCCAAATTCTCCTTGGAGGTGGGTAAAAGATAGTGAAAAGTTCAATAAAAAATTTGTATATCTAAAATTATTATAAAATTACTCCAATTAATTACATTGAAATTATATAGGTATTATGTATCAATTTTGACCTAAAAAAATTTAAATAAAATAAAAAATTATTTAAATAAAAATTTGGTTTTTAAATAGTAACCTAGTGTTTTCACTATTCATCAAAAATTGAAAGTTTTTAGAAAAATACCAAAAAATCACCCTAGGCTAATTTCGATATTCCGGATCCAAAAATGACTTCCATTTTGAAAGATAAAATTTATAAAAATTCAAAAATTCTATATTACTATTCATAACAGCTAGTTTATATAATATTTTAATAACATATCGTTGTTTAGTGAAACTCGATATTGCGTACAACACACGTTGTCGTGGAAGGTCGTGACTGCGTGTAAAGAAATCCAAGTCAGAGATGAGTGTAGTGAAATCTCCTTTTGGTTTAGCATACAACACAAGACATCAATGAAATTAAAAAGAATATTTTTCATAAAATCTCAGGGTGTTACATTCTACCCCCCTTAAAATGAATTTCGCCCTCGAAATTTATCGGGGTCATAAATTGTTTACTATTTGAAAGTTTCTTTCATAGAAACCCACATCGTAAAAAGGAATCCCAAAACTTGACTTTAAAAACTAAATTATGAAACGTAACGGTTACCCAAATTAACTAGTCACTGGGTTTCCACACAGAAGAACATAGGTGAAAATATAGATATGAAAGAGAAATATAACCATCAACTTCTGATGAAGAGTGTTAGAGGACATGGCTATGAAAAATCCAAAAATCACAAAGCCATAAATTTGTGATGATCTAAGGTACCATACAATTTCTCAGATATAAGAGCTCTAGGACATCATTTTTTTTTCAAGATCATTTCTCTAAAGTTGAAGAATTTGCATTAGATGAAATACTTACTTTATTTTGGTATCATCTCACTATTGCTCGTGGCTCGAACAATTTCCACTTCATCTCTTAAATAAATAAAGTTGAATTTGTCTTCTGTGAAGTGTTAGCAGATTATGTGATAGAATGATAGGTCATTCCATCTATTTCTATCGCAAAAAATTTAGCATAATTTATTAAATATACAGAAGTCCATCTATGCTGAGATAAATCGTATATGGTTGTTAAAATGGACTTATACTTCAGATATCATAGCGCTTAATAAAATAAAACTAGTTTCTACTAACCAGGGACTTCCTGTAGGCTAGTGGTAGGCGATAAAGGCATGTCTCACTTTGGTTGTGGGTTCGATTCCCACATCCTTGTCCGACGCGACAGGTTTTCTCCCATCCTACGGTTGTCCTTTTTCTAAAACTATACTATTATAGCATTCTATCAATAATATCGAAAAACATTTCTAGACTTAAACAATACTAACTTACTTTCAACATAATCCATTATAATCTTTAGGCTTATCCAAAATACTTCTTTCCAAACTCATAGTATAAAGAGAATGATTACTAAAAAGGTCATATAACAAGCATGTGAATACCATCATTTATCCCTCATATATGTTGTTGGTCACATTCCAATCATGTGAATACCTTAATCATGTATTCTCTTGAAAAATGAATACCCATTGAACCTCAATGAAAACATGAATGCTGTCAAAAGTTAACTCTTTCCACATACCAAAATCCAAAAATTCTATATACTCAAACCATGATATAACATTATCCTTATATCAATCATGAGCTCATGAATACTGTCAAACATTTCATTTTCTCCTTATCCCTTCATTATGCGCATATAATATTCTTTCCAAAAATATCTCAGTCACTTTACATGGTTACCGGTACCATAAAATTATTGAAAACCACAATAGACCAATACATAAATATTCCAATATTCCACGATACTATATACAACATTATTTTGTAATCCCACTAAAAACACTTAATCATTCCACCACATCCTTTTCATATTCTACATCACCAATAGTGATCGCATGTGACTTCCCTTTTTCCTTTTCCTTAAGTGGTTGCTCATGTCGATCATCATTAACCCTTGGATTAGTGCATTGATTATCATAATGCCCCATTTCATTGCACTTGAAGCATTTAAGTGTTGGTAGTGCGTTCTCTGCAGTCTTTTCTTTATTCACATCATTAGCAACCCTTTTTCCATTAATTCGACACTCATCTGCTCGATGACTTTCTTTTACACACTTAAAAAACTTTCTAGTCCCTTTAAGACAGTCTCCACCATGCTTATTTCCACACTTTGAGCATAAAGAAACATTCATCTTATTTTCACCATTGTTCTGAGATTTCTCCTTTAACTCCATCTCTCGTTTCTTTTCCAAACCATGAGATGGATATATAACACCAACTTCCATTTCTACCTTGACAGCACAACGCACAATTTCTTCATAGCTACTGAAGTCTCTTATAGCTAATGCCCTTTGAAAACTTGGTTTTAAGCCACTAAAGAATCGATCAACTTTACTTTCAGGTTGGATGATAAAGCCAGATGAATACCTTTCAAGCCTTGTAAAATTTTCTTCGTATATACCAACAGATTCATCATTTGTTTGCTTAATCTCAAGGAACTCCTCTTCCATATTTGTTAGAAGAATATGAGGGAAGTACTTACTGAAAAAAAAAAGTTTTTCAACTCGTCCCAATCCATGGATTCAATTTCATCTTGGGCATTGTATTCTTAATTAGAGTCCACCACTGGTCTGCATCACCTTCTAAACGGTAAACAGCTAGAATGACTTTATCATGTTCCAAACAGCGAAGTACGGAAAATATCTTTTCAATTGTACTGGCCCATTGTTCAGAAACAAGTGTATCAGAAGACCCATTGAAAGAAGGAGTACATTGCCTCATGAAGAACTCAATAGAATATTGTTCCCTTCTCTACTCATTTAGAAGTCCAGAATGATTCATAGATTGCGTAAGTATAGAAATAAAATTTTTCACTCCATCTCCCATAACATTGGTTTGTTCAGGAGGACAATCATTACATTTTCCATTACATTGATCAACACAGTTCCTTCGGGTTCTATCCATTGTCTAATTCCCAAAAAGAATAGTGTGAGAGGAAAAAACCATGCTAGGGAAAACAACATATTAAAGGGGGAGTAACTTCGATATCTAACATCTTAGGTTTAATTATAATATCATTACAGTAATTCTAGGACTATAACCTATACTTATACTTAACCTTAGGGACATCCCTAGACATACCTTAGAAATATCTCTACGGATCTCACTAAAGTTTTTGCGTCCAAATTTCCAAAGGTTAACTAAACCTTTCCTCTGATACCAACTGTAGAGACCCGAATCTTGAAGTACATGGACATTACAATAATTTTGAGGAATACTTAATACATAACAAAAACATACACACAATTACCGTAATAGTTTAGTGTCTTTGGAAACTCGGAACGTAATCATCTAATCGTGGTGAAAGATCTTCAACATCTCTCATAAATATCTTCCCCTTTTGGTTTTCTTACCTAAAACCTTTCTTTAAATCCGGGGGAAGAGAAAACATATAAAGGGTGAGCTCAAATTCTCAGTAAGGGTAAGCATGGATAAAATAAAACCAATAAAATACATTTGAACTTAAAAACATGAACATAATGTTTAAATATCAAAATCTTGGGCAATGACATAAAACATGGAAGTACATAAGGCATAGATCATAAAGAAACATTAATCATGATAAAATATCATGGGAATAAAATATGCTATTGTGAAAACCATTAAGCACATGATATGATTTCCATAGTATCCAAGGCATTTCTTCCAAGACCATCTTAGTGGACAAAGTCCCTTTCTGAATTGAGTTCACTCCTCATTAAAGTCCTGTATTACTAAACCGGATTAACTTACCGTTCCAGCCATGTCTATCTCATGAGATATAAATCTTTACCCAATTTATTGGAGGTAGATGTAGGTCCCACCCATCTCATAATGAAATCATTCTTTTTTGTGCCAAAAAATCATACATCATACATCATATCATAACCCATGTAATAGAATGGGATTCTTGAACATCATGCCATTATAACATAATACATATATAAAAAAATGGATATCATTTTATCATAAGAAGAATCAAACCATTTAAATAATAGAGACATTATACTTGAAACATAAACATTTTAAATAATGTCATTTTAGATGGAAAATATTTTTGATAAAACACTTGAAATGAAATCTTGAGGAAAATATCCTTTCTTATTCAAAATCATTTTATTTTCACAAAATGCCATGCAATTTTAAAAGAAAAGGGTTTTGTTGAAAATAATCATGCAATATTGTATAGGAATTTTCATGAAAATGATGCGTTATGAAACCGTAAAAATCCATTCACGCCATATAAGTTAAAAATAACATTATCCTTGTACTTTTGTCAGAAAAGTCAAAAAGTACACCGTATGGTAAAAAAAAGAAATATTCCACACAAAAGATGTAGTAAAAGTCAAAAATGGTTAAAAAGGACTTTAAACATACATGAAACCATTTTTAGGAAACATGGACATGGATGAAAACAATAATCCCAGTAAATACTTACAAATAAACAATCTCGGATAAGAACATGATTGGAATAGTAATCCCTTACCTTAGGTCTGATATGCTTCGTACGTATCCGAACCTCCTCTATAATGATTTAAATAATTTCATTGACTTATTAAAGAATCACATTAATTGTTATGATATCATATATGGTTCACTTATGACTTTATATTAACTGTTCCTTTGTAAATTCCATGTAAAAGCAGCGATTTGGGTAAAATCGTTTCATTTATTATACGTGTTTCGACTTGTTGTTCTTGATGTTATTACTTATATCCTGATTTACTTAATTCCATAATATAAAACATGATTTATATACAATATATATTCAGAATATACATATATATATGATAGATCGATAAATGGAATGAAATACACCATTCATGGAGACGGTAGGTCGTACGTACGCATGAATGATGTTTCTGTTTCCTTATTGACTTGAATGAAATTAAGTAGATGACATAAATATATATATACATAAATCCAGTATCATTATTATGTTATATATTTCATGATTACTTATTATATATATACTTTATAATCATTCATGAATGGTTAACATGGAGAATGAATCTCATCACGTCGCGGAGATGGTAATCCGTACGTACGCACGAGCGATGATACCATACCCATGATCGTGAAATTGTATTTAAGTGTATGTATAATTCATCAGAATCAATACCACTTTACAATAATCATATATATATATTTATTTATACCATTATACCCATCCAAGTAAGGTGGTGGTCGAAAACAAATTACACCACAGCGTGGAGACGGTATTCCGTACGTACGCATGCGCGGTGATTTCGTTTTCTGTAGGATGGATAGAAGGTGAAATAATGTTGTTTCATACTTATAATAACATATCAGTGTATAATTAATACTTATGTTATTACTTTATAATGATACAACTAAAGAAGAAGAAGTAGAGGAAGAAAGAAACTTGAGAGAATCGGAAGAAGAGATTACCTCTTCTTAGACGCAGCTCCTTTAAGCTTCCTCTTAAGGAAGTAGAGTTTGTCTTTTGAGAGGACCAGAACCTACATAATGTTTCTAGGGAAGTGGAGAAGATAAATGGTCAGGGTTTGTCTGAACTTCAAGGCTCAAAATGGTGATAAGAGAAGAGGGAAGGGGTGCCCTTTTTATAAGGGAGGAGAGGGGAAACTTTGGAAAAACTTAAAATATTATTTTATAATAAAGTCATATTCGGTTTTTAATAGCTCCAAATTGATTTATTTCAAAGATAAGGTGGGTATGGGTCGACATCCTCTCAACCAATAAATTCTAGACAGGTTTGGGTCATCATATTAACCTTATCGTTTAGTTTTAACTCTTAGTTAGTTAGATTGATATTTATCATGTCACTTTGTATTTTTATATTATATAGTTAATAAACTTACCATATACATCCAAGAGACCACCAATTAGTTCATTAATGATACATATATCATGATAAAAGAATCTTGGCAGAACCTTAGATTTTTAGGAATATAATAACAATTAATAATATAATATTTGTTTTAAAAACTATTTTATGTCAATTTTGACACTATTTGTTAATGGATTTTTGTGAAAGTCATAACTGCATGATTAGTTCAAAAAAAGTTAATTAATTCAATAATAAAATGTCATATTAACCTATAAAATTTGTTTAATTCATAAAAATTCACAAATTACATTTATTTGTGTATTTATAACATCAATCATTTTAATATTTCATTTTTTAGGTAATTACTACATCACCATTGTGTCATAAATAACGTAAATTATTTAAGGTCCAAAAATTATAAATAAAATAAAATTAGGTAGGAAATAGTTTTATCTTTCTAATTACTATTTATAGTAGAATTTATCTTATGTATAACCCTATATTAAAATGATTTATTTATTAAACATTGATTTTAACTATTTTAACCCTTCTTTAAATAAATTAATAATAAATGTCCTAATCTAATACAAGTGGACCTAAATGGTCATATTTTATTAATAAGGTTTTTTTGGTCGAATTACACTTATCCAATAGAATTAGGACATTTTTTAGGGTAATAATAATATCATTTTTACCCTTAATCACCCTATTTACTTTTAACCGTGGTAAATAAAAGTAAAAAGTTACTATTCACCAAAAATTATTTTCATCTCATTGAACCACATTTTAGTCCTTGATATTAACCATGTCTCTCTGATTTTCGAAATTCCACTCATAGAAGAGGTAAAATTATGTTTTATGTGAATTTCCAAATTCTCATAGGAGGTGGGTAAAAGACGGTGAAAAGTTCAATAAAATTTCTATATATCTGAAATTATTATAAAATGACTCCAATTAATTAAATTGAACTTATATAGGTATTATGTATCAATTTTTACCTAAAAGAAATTTAAATAAAATAAATAATTATTTAAATAAAAATTCGGTTTTTAAATAGGAACCCAGTGTTTCCACTATTCATCAAAAATTGAAAGTTTTTTAAAAAAATACCAAAAATTCACCCTAGGCTAATTTCGATATTCCGAATCCAAAAATGAAGTCCATTTTGAAAGATAAAATTTATAAAATTTCAAAAAGTGGGTATTACTATTCATAATGGCTAGTTTATATAATATTTTAATAACATATCGTTGTTTAGTGAAACTCGATATTGCGTACAACACACGCTATCATGGAAGGTCGCGATTGCATGTAAAGAAAGCCAAGTCAGCGATGCGTGTAGTGCAAGCTCCTTTTGGTGTAGCGTACAACACAAGACATCAATGAAATTAAAAACAATATTTTTCATAAAATCTTGGGGTGTTACATTCTATCCTCCAAGCATAGTTGAAACAACCAAATATACCCCCATCCATTTCTATTATGGCACAGTTGACTCCATCAACACCTCAACCCCCCAAAGGACAGTATTCTAAAAAACAACATGACCATAAGGGAATGAAACAAATATAGTAATATAAACCTCTCCCAAGTCAAAAATTAGGTTTGTCTCTCTTGGACTTCATGCCTTTAGTTCTAAGAGCAGGGGCACCGTCCAAACAAATGGCACTATAAGAGTTGGCCCACCAGACGAAGTTTTCATCTGATGAAGAATTAATGATTGGTTCTATTAATGACATTTAATTAATGGATACCTTATCTGATGATGAATATGTCTATGAACCAAATTTCCCTACACCCTATTGGGGAACTAAGGAAAGAGGTCGTAGGAGTTGAGGGTATAGGGTTGATTTATTAATGATCAAACTCAATAATTCAACCGTATCCCTAATCATACTATCTATGCTACTGAACCTCATGGGAAATACCTCCAATGGTAATATAAGGACCATGAAAGTTCCCCCAAATATGGTAGTGTCTCCCTAGCCTGATTGTCTTGGATGATTGATTATATGTGATTGAATTATCCAATCGACCTTGGCAAGAAGATAGACCAATTCGTCGTAACGCACCAAAGATAAGAGCATATTTAACTCATGTTCCAAGATATGACCTTCCTACATCAAGTACTTAAGCTCTAAAAGTTCCTTTTAAATAGAATATTCATGTTGGGAAGAAAAAAAAATATCCCATATGTACGATATTTTAAATAAATTTTCCCTAGTACCAACCAATATTTTGATCTTGGATGCTCTAAGTCTATCGAAATCACTCCAAGAAGCACTCATATAGGCTTTTTGGATCACTTAAGAGTTTGAATATGAGGTTTATGCTATTAAAATCTATCATGAATGGATTGATCCCAAAAAATGTCACACGGTCATATCTTTCAAAAAAACACCACAAATATGTTGTTATAAATAGACACATAGGACCCAATGTCTGGTTGGAAAAATTTCACTGATATTTGACGATATTTCATTGATAATGGTTCGGGTTTCAACCTCGTTCTAGTATGAACACTTTGTTGACTATGATATGGTGATTCCCACTTTTCCCCTTCCACTCTAACACTATAGAGTTATGACGAAATGATAAAAAACCTCTCAATGGAATCAATCCTAGAGATGAGTTTGGAGACCTTCTATCTAACTTAGAATTTCTATTTGTCTGACAATATATAGATTCCAACATTCTACTAGGAAGGCCTTAGTTGCATCAGCATGTGGTAGTCCCCTTATCATACCACCAATGCCTTAAATATTTCATTAATTTTCAAATTGGGATGTTGCATAGTGATAAATACCCATTAAAATATTATGAAACATAATATATTGATGTGGGATTATATCATATGTAAGGGAAACAACCCATGACTGACATCATCGCTTAGGTCACCACCTCGAATGGTATAGAAATGACCTCGACCAATACCTTCAAATAGATCAGTTAAGAATACGTGTTTCCCATTAAACAAATCGAATATATATGCCCAAATTTTAGTGGGTATTCAATAACCATCATGATATAAATCATCAATAATTATCCCAACATAACTAAAATGTTCTTCGACCCTCCAAATAGTGACAGAAGCTCAGGTGAACTTTCCCTCATTCCATCCCTTAAGCTTCAACATATCCATGCATCATATGCTAAGTTGGAAAATGTATTCATGTCACTAAAGGAGAGTGAATATACTCTTCTATCACTCTTCTTCCATCCATAATTTCAAAGAAAACCCACATCATCAATATAGTCAGAGGAAGTTTCTTTATCATCTGAATGTCAAAATGTTAACTCCTCTATGAACTCAAAAAAATTTCCTTCATCACCTAATTCCTCTAAGAGAGATGCTAAGGATGAAATATAAGAGGAGGAGGACCTCTGGTGTAATGCCCTAACCCCAGTTACCCAGAGTCGGTGCATTATTTCAGAACATTTTCATGATACAAGGAAATAATGTCCTGAAAGACCGATCAGTTTAGTAGCCTTGGAAATACCAGATAAATTCATTAGTTTTACATTACATTATAAAATGAAAAACTACAACAACATTGTTTCCATAGACCACACTCATATACCCTCAGACTATCCCTACAGGTCAGTCATAAAATACTTCTTTGCATCCTGGGAAAAATAAAACATAGAAATGGGTAATCTCATATGCTCAGTAAGGATAACAATATAGTGGAAACTTTCATAAATAAGCATAAACAATTAAGGAAATTTATATGACTAAAACAAAAGCCTTTTAAACTTCAACTTTAGTATAATATAAAAAAGTTAAAATAAAATAATTCTATTTACTTATTCACATGGATATTCTACTAATTGAATAATCACATGAAATATCAATATCCACTTTCATAATGATGGAATGTATAATGCCAGACCTTCATAACCACATAGTCAATGCCTTGTGCCAAGACTAAAAATAAGATTTTTTCAAGGCCTTGTGCCAAGACACTAGTTTGTCTCATGAGACCTACCGATGCATTGAGGGGCTATAGCAGGCTCCACCCATCACTTACTAAGTCCAATGCATTCCTCATATGAAAAGTTTTAAACATAATATAAACCTTCTTATTAAAACTAGAATATGAAATGTCAATACTTTATCCATAAACCATGAATGGTATAAAAATAACACATCCACAGTCAAACATATCACAAAACCTTCAATACAAAATGGAAGTTTTGTATCATAATTAATCAACTTCAAATAAGACTAAAATCCATCAAAGGATGTTGACATAGATGAAATCAAAACCTTTTTTTTAGAAATATATCTTACTATTTTGAAATCATTTAAAAGTCATATAATTATAAAATAAAACATTTATTTTAAATATATTAATCTTGTAAGGGAATCTTCGAAGATGTTATAATGGTATAAAATAGTCGCACCTTCTGTATAAGTTAAAAAATACATCCTTACCTTAATTTTGTCAAAAATGTTATAAATTACCTTGTCTGGAAAACAACAGAAAGATTCCTTTAAAAAACATATAAGTTTAAATAAGGGTACAAATGACTTTAAACCATGTCTAGTAAATAGTAAAAATGTTTTGAAATACATTTTAAGAAACATGGATGTGGATGATAAATAGGTCCCAGTAGATAATTACGTATAAACAGTCTCGGATAATGAAGTGATTGTAGAATTAACCTTTACCTTGTCCTTTTCCTTGGTCTAGGGTAGGTTAACCTAATGTATAATGGTGAAATAATTATTATTAAATTATTCAAGAATCATATATATTAATATGATATCATATATGACCGTTTAATATTTCTTTGATAATAATATTTTAGTATTATCGTTGTTTCGGGTGTTAACTGATTCGTTTTTCTTTTATAAGCTTTGTGATGTAAGTAATGTTTGTTTTCAATAGGATGTATGTAAAGATCCGACTATAAAAAATTATATAATATTGAATTAAATGAATAATTCACATTGAGGATCTTTTCAGGTTTAGAGTTTTAGATAATTGGGCCATAACTATTACATAACAACTTGAATATTACATATAGACACTACTAATCAGTAACCATAATTTTCATAAAATAAAAACTCTTAAAAAGAAACATGTCTAGTTCCATGTTGTAGACAACATGAATTTTCCTTGATCTCATCCTTGACCCTATTTATCTTTAAGTCCTATGGAAAACATTTCAAAAACTTGGGATCAGCATAAAAAGATCATTAAGGGTTATAAAATAAGAAAAGAAAACATTATTCCATCAATAAATACAAATCAATTAAACCATACTTTTATATCATAACACATCTTACGAGATCATAAGTTTTAGGAATAACACACACAAATCATAAATCATAAAGGTTACTTAAGGAATCCATATCAAACTTACATTGTAGCTATCATAGCTACGTAGGGAGTTACACTTACAATACCCATCATAGTATATTTCCTAAATCTCTTAGGAGAAACATCACGTTTACCTCCGTCACATTACCCAATGCATTGGAGAGCTATCTCGGCCTCACCAGCCCTAGGTTTATCATGGAACCACTCGTATATGTAAACAATTCCCAATAACCATAACATAATCGTAACATATAACTCATGTATAAAGTAAAGATAACATTTCCACATTCCAATATATCAAATCAAGATATTGAAATAAACATTGTTTTATCAAATCATTTTCAAAACCATTTAAAAATAGATTCTTGAATCAAAGTGTCCCATACCACTTTGAGATTTTAAATGAATTATCATTTGAAAAAATTAATGTCCATATAAATAAATCCTAAAACCCATTTTGAAAACATGGACATTAATGAGAAATATATATAATAATAAATCTTTAAAACATTTAAAATTATATTTTAGTTAAAGAGTTTTTTATCAAAAAGAGAGATGCTTGAATTAAAATAATTGAAGAATAAGTTTTAATCAGAACTTTATAATATCATGAGAATAAAGGGATTCATGATATAACATGTCAAAGGACAGTATATACACCATATAATAGTGAATTGGTGCATAACAACAATGAAGTCTCAGTGGAAATGAAAATTGGGATGAAATCCCTTATAAAGATGGTATCCATAAATTAAGGATAAATAAATCACATAATTATGAGAGAGAAATATAAATACACCCAATATAAATGGATTTTAAGTGTAAAATAATCAGAGGTCATTCACACATATTCATAGGATGACATATTCAAGAAGTACAAGTTGAACCCAAAGAATTGAAATTGGGTTAAGAAGTTCCCTTGTAAAAATTTGACAGCCTTACGGCGTCACTTTAAAATTCATAAAATGAGTTGATGAGATAAAAATGGTATCTCATCTCTTGAATATAAATTTTACATCAATGAGGATATAGAAGAACATATCCCAACATAATATGATGTAAATTAAAAGACATAACAAAAAGAAGTCTTTTAAATAGAGGAGGGTCAAAGGTTCCCTTAACGATTTGGTAACTTATAAAACATATGCCGCATGAAAGAAGGATCATAAAATGAATATGTAAATACTCATAAATGAAATTATATTACACAAAGATTACAATCATGGGCAGTATATACACCACACAAAAGTAAATAGTGGAAAATATAGCATGAATCTCACGGGAATAAAAAGTGAGATGAAACCCTTTACCACATTGTAATCAATTGAGTTGTATAACCAACAGTTAATAACCACCAAATGAATCACAGAATAACACGAATATAATGAGAATAATGATAATATATATCAAATTTCAGAACACAATACACCACATGAAATGAATAAGTGGCGAACAATGGAAATCACACAGAATTAAAAGTGAGATAAAAAAATCTCTTACCTCGTGTCCGACTTGACTCGATCGTTCTTTAATATCATGAATAATAAACTAAAGTTAATTTCTAATTTATTAAGAACCTTTTTCAAGATTATTATTCCTTTTATATCACTTATTACCATGTTATAAACATTATGTGACCATTTAAGTTAATAATGTTCATTTTGTCGATATTTGGTACTTGAGTCAAAAATGAACACCTTATATTTACAAGTTGTCCATGTCATCAATAGTCCATTATATCCAGAAATATATTCATGATTTAGATGTCATATATATCATATATATCTATTATATACATGTATTTACAATATTACATAACATTTGGAGGTAAGAAATAAAATGCATCGTTCATGGAGACGGTAAGTCGTACGTACGCATGAATGCTACTTTCATTTCTATTTCTTATTTTAATGGAATTAAAACATAATGATACATAGGTATATTATATTTCCAGTATAATATTTTATATAATATCATTAACTCCATCCTTTATACATACCACATATGGCACTAACAAGTCATGTCACTTTGAGGGGGAGGTAGTCCGCACTTCCTCAAATGAAATTATCCTGTTTACCCATAATAGAAACCATAAAGGTATGATATAAATGGAAAATAAAGAAGAAAAAAGAAAATATAAACATAATATATATCATATATAAATACATTTCCATCATAACGGCCACCATGAGAGGCGGTAAGAGGTAATCGAACAATCATCGTCTCGTGAGGCGTTAGTTTTCCATCCACAAAAATAGTATGTTCTTCACCCATTAGATGGAGGTGTGTGTAATTTTATTTCGAATAATTATCATAAAAACATACTAGTATATTTAGGATATTGGTTTTTTTATAAAATAAATTAATAAAAAGAGTTTAGGGGTTGAATAAGTAAAATAAAAAAAATAAGTTAAGAGAAACAGTTACATTTAATTTGGGTAACTTACTTTGGTTTGAACCAAAAGGACTTCTTGAAGATCCTTATGCCTAAGTTAAGGCTTCTAGGAGGAGGAGAGGGATGTATAGAGCTTAATTGGGCAGAGTTTGGGCGAGCCTAAAGGCTTTATAGGTGTGATAAATTTGTGATAAGTGGTCTCCTTTTATAAGGGAGAGAAGGGGCTCTTTAGGAAAGTGTCAAAATATTATTTTATTATATAATGATATTCAGTTTCTAAAGGTCAAAAAATCATTATAATATAAGAAAAGATGACTAAGGGTAAAAATAAAATCATCCAATAATAATTTGACAGGTTTTAGATAATAATTTAATCGTTATAATATTATTTATTTAAATCATTTATTAATGAGGTAAATACTGCATCATTATTTTGTAATATATAATTTAATTTATTAGATGCCTATAAATTTTAAAAAAAATACTATAATGTATGAAATATTTTTATATTTCTAAATAATATTTATAGTTGAAAATATGAATTATATAACACCATATAAAAATTAATTTACTAAACAATTTTTGTTTATGTCATTTTTGCCTTTACTTTAAATTAATTAATCTAAAGTATCTTTATCATTCATAAGTGGCTCCATGGGGTCCCAAAATCGACCCAAAGATGGAAATGGTCATAAAGGACTCAACCAATAAGGTTTGGGCAAGTGTTAAGGTAATTTTGATTTTTTATAATATTCTTTATACCTTGATTTACCTTATTTACCTTTAACCGCGGTAAATAAAAGACCAAAGTTACTATTCACCAAAAAATTATTTTCATATTATTGAAACACATTTTACTAATTAATAACAACCATTTATATCGGATTTTCAAAATTCAATTCACAGAAGTGGTAAAATTTTAATTACAATGAAAATTTCAGTTTTTTTAACTACTACTCAGTGGTTCCACTATTCATCAAAAATTGATGTTTTTCAGAAAAATACCAAAAATTAAGCCTAATCTATATTTGATATTCCAAATTAAAAAATTATGTCTATTATACCAAATTATAAACATATAATTTTCATTAATTAATTTAAAATTAATTCTCGTTGTTAAAACAAATAGCGTGTTTTTAAGAAACAATAATTATCAAAAGATTGACACTTGTTTATGTCCAATTTCAAAGTGAAATTAATTTCAATGAGAAACATTGGATTTAATGGTAAGAATATATTATAATTACACTTTAAACCCAATTAAAAATATAATCTATCTATATAAATATATTAGATTAAAATGCAGTTTTGAATTAAAATACAATATTTTCACTATTCATTAAAAATGAACTTTATCGGAAAAATTCCAAAAATTTACACAAAGTAAATTTTGATATCCCCATTCTAAAGAATGATTTTATTTGGTCATATAGAATGTATTAAAGTGACCAAAAATTTATTTAAAGTTCATTCTCCATTAAAAGGCTATAAATCGGCCTTTTATTGTAAATTATGCTTAAAATTAGATTCATTCACATTTTAAGCATCTAAATTTTTATTGGATAAATGTAAATACATTTAACAATCATGTATAATCATATTGTAGTTAATGTCGTTCATTACCACCAATATAATGTCTAGGAGTTAACTACCATTTAAAATAATAATATTATATTATTAGTGTGCAACGTATGATTTTAAAGAAACTCATTGTTGCGTATCGAGTACGCTATCGAACATAGCAACCATTATAAAGTAAAATTAATATTTCATTCACAAATATTGATAAATATGAAAATATCTTGCTCATTATTTACCTGGGATGTTACATCCTTCCCCCTTTTGAAAATTTTGTCCTCGCAATTTTAAAACTGGGCATGGAAACTTAATTGAAAGTCCCACATCGGAAAACGAGTCAATAGATATATCACTTTAAAAGAAAGAAAGATAAGTGAAAAGGTCACCTGAGATAATCCCGTACTAGGATTCCATGTAGTAAAACATGGATATGGAAGACAAAATAAACCATCAAGTTCTGATAGAGTGTGATAGAAAACATGATTAGGAGAAAGTTAACCACCAGAAAATCACAAACATGTGATGGGTTCAACGGTCCTTGATTCCCTAATAGAAAAAGTTAACAGAAAAAAAATTTGTTTTAGGTTACTTTTAATCAAGTTGAGGAATTTATTTATGAGCTTAACTAAAAACATTAGGAAGCATACTTACTTGTCCTGTAGACTTTCATCCTTTACTAAATTCCTACCACAAACGCATCTTTTCTCCAAATAATGAGTATTGAAACTGACTTGGTCACATTAAATGCACTAATATCAACTTCTAGAGAATAACATGATCCACAAAATATGAACCATATATTTCCCTATCTTTATACATTAAACAAAACCAAAATTGGTTAGTAGGTGATTAGACAATCCCCAAAACGATAATCCTTTATAAAAAGAAGTACTACTCTTAATCTCAAAAATTCAACCAAAAGTACCCAAAGTTCAAGAAAGGACATCCAATAAACAGTTGTCCATAAAATTCTTCAAAGTAATCCAAACTAATATTGAAACACAAATCTCAAAAGGATTTAATCACATTGTCTTCCAAGATAAATCTTAACATTTATCTCCAAATAATATCAGTTACTCTTAAAGTCTCATATTGAAAAGTAATTAACCTAATCACATATCCTCAATGATAGGTTAATAAATTCCATAGATAACCCAAAATTTACTAATTCTTGATTCATAAAATCTTCTAACTAAAAAGAATTAGTCATACTAACTAGGGACTTCACGTAGTCCAGTCGTAGGCGATAAATACCAATCGTACTTTGGTTGTGGGTTCGATTCGTGCGGCTTTGTCCAACACGATGGGTTTTCACACGGTCCATGTGTTGTCCTTTTTTTCAAAAACAATATAATTTTATAACATTCCTGAAAAGAGATAAATTCAAAAAAATAACAATAACATATTTGAACCAGAAAGGTTATCTAATAACTTTAATTTTTCATCTCAAAATGTATTAACCTGTAATTAACTCAAATTCAAGGATAATATAAACCCAAATGGATATTTATAACTATATCCACAAAAGAAAAGATAATTATTCCCTGAATAAAATTTTCATATATCAAACTTCAGGGTTACACATACTATAAAAAGTCTTCTAATGTAATCCCATCATCAAAAAAGACTTAATACTTTTTAACCATTTCACCATTCTAAAATCTACCATAACTCTTGAATTAGTTATATGTTGACTTCTTACTCATTCAATGTTCTTCATGATCCATTAACCATTCTTTACCAACTTATTCTAAAATACTTCGTTCCTATAAACAAAATCATGAATCATATCCTAGGATTCAATAATGTCAAAACATATGTTAAGAAATAATCCATACCTTTCATTGTTCATTGTCGGTTTCTTGATCCTCAATTGGAATGGAATTATGTATTGGTAAACAAATATTTGTATGATCCTGGTGATCCCATTCTCGAAACATCTTCATAGGACATCTGTTTGTATAATGACCATGCACACCACATTTAAAACATTCAATTGATACCTCATGAAGAAATTCTATCCCTTTCCTAGAGTCAACTGGATGCTTCTTTTTTCCATGGTAGGTTCTTGCTTTATGAACATCATTCCCACATCTATTACATATTCCCATCCCTTTGAAGCATTTTCCTAGGTGTTTCTTTCCACATCCTTCACACATAGGTTTTTAAACATACTTACCTTTTTGATTATTACCTGAACTTCCATAGGGATTTGTTTCTCGCAAATAATATTCCTTATAAAAATCACCAAGGTTCAGGTTGTCAATCATGACTCCAGATATTTGGTTGAGAATAACCACAATATTTTTCATTACAGCTCTGATTTCATTCAGTTTCTCATTCAGAAAACTGTCACAGTTTTCTTTACATCCACTGTTACTTTGGTGCCTTCTAGATCCATCCATTTACTAATGCCAAAATTCTTAGTGTGAGTATATCAGTAAAAATCATCATAAAATATCTTAATAGGTGGGTAAATACTAAGATATACTTACTCATGTTATCTTAAACTCATTCACTTTATCTAAAATAACTTTGTCTCTTTATAAAATCATAACCATTATAGTAATGGCACTTATGCTTAAAGAACACCCTAACCTCTAAAGTTATCTAAACCGACCAATGATACCAACTGTAAAGACCCGGCCATAAAACAATACATAATATTGAATTAAATGAATAATTCACATTGGGGATCTTCTCAGGTTTAGAGTTTTAGAGAATTAGGCCATAACTTTTACATAACAACTGGAATATTACATGTTGACACTACTTCCCAGTATCCATTTTTTTCATAAAATAAAAACTCTTAAAAAGAAACATGTCAAGTTCCTTGTTTTAGATACCTTGACTTTTCCTTGATCCCATACTTGACCCTATTCATCTTTAAGTCATGTGGAAAATATTTAAAAAACTTCGGATGAGCATAGAAAGCTCAGTAAGGGTTATAAAATAAGGAAGGTAACCATTATCCATTCAATAAATTAAAATCAAGGAAACCATACTTTTCATTCATAACATACCTTACAAAACCATAAGTTTTATGAATAACACACACAAATCATAAATCATAAAGGTTACTTAAGTAATCCATATCAAACTTACATTGTATCTATCACAGCTATGTAGGGAGTTACACTTGGAATACCCATCACAGTATATTCCCAAAATCTCTTAGGAGAAACATCACGTTTACCTCCGTCAAGTTACCCAGTGCATTGGAGCAATATATCGGGCTCACCTGCCCTAGGTTTATCAAGGAACCACCAGTATACTTAAATAATGCCCAATAACCATAACATAATCATAACATATAACACATGTTTAAAGGAAATATAACATTTCCACATTCCAATATATTGAAATATACAACGTTTTATCAAATCATTTTCAAAACCATTTAAAAATAGATTTTTGAATCAAAGTGTCCCATACCACTTTGAGATTTTAAATGAATTAGCATTTGAAAAAATTAATGTTCATATAAATAAATCCTAAAAACCATTTTTAAAACATGGACATTTATGACAAATATTTAGAAGAATAAATCTTTAAAACAATTAAAACGATATTTTAGTTAAAGAGTTTTTGAACAAAAAGAGAGACGCTTGAATTCAAATAATAGAAGAATAACTTTTAATAAAATATTTATAATATCATGAGAATAAATGGATTCATGATATAATATGTCAAAGGATAGTATATACACCATATAAGAGTGAATTGGTTCATAACAACAATGAAGTCTCAGTGGAGATGTAAATTGGGATGAAATCCTATAAAAAGATGGTGTCCTTAAATTAAGGATAAATCAATCACATAATTAAGTGTGAGAAGTATAAATACACCCAATATAAGTGGATATTAAGTGTAAAACAGTCAGAGGTCATTCACACATATTCATAGGATGAAATAATCAAGAATTACAAGTTGAACCCAAAGAATTGAATTTGGGTTAAGAAGTTCCCTTGTAAAAATTCGACACCCTAACGGCATCACTTTAAAATTCAGAAAATGAGTTGATAAGATAACAAGGGTATATCATCTATTGGACATAAATTTTACATAAATTAGGATATATAAGAACATATCCCAACATAATACGATGTAAATTGAAATACATAACAAAAGGAAGTCTTTTAAATAGAGGAGGGTCAAAGGTTCCCTTAACGATTTGGTAACTTATAAAACATATGCCACATGAAGAAGGATCATATGATGAAGATGTAAATACTCATAAATGAGAGTATATTACACAAATAGTACAATAATGGGTAGTATATACACCACACAAAAGGAAATAGTGGCAAATATATCATCAATCTCACGGGAATAAAAAGTGAGATGAAACCCTTTACCACGTTGTAATCAACTCAATCGTATTACCAAAAGTTAATAACCAGAAAATGAATCACAGAATAACAGGAATTTAATGAGAATAATGATAATAATGATAATATATATCAAATGTCAGAACACAATACACCACATGCAATGAATAAGTGGCGAACAATGGAAATCTCATGGAATTAAAAGTGAGATAAAAAAATCTCTTACCTCATGTCTAACTTGACTCGATCGTTCTTTAATCTCTTGAATAATAAAATAAATTTAATTTATACTTTCTTAAGAACCTTTTTCAATTTTATTATGCCTTTTATATCATTTAGTACCTTGTTATAAACATTGTCTAATCATTTAAGTTAATAATATTCATTTTGTCGATATTTGGTACATGAGTCAAAAATGAACACCTTATATTTACAAGTTTTCCATGTGGTCAATAGTCCATTATATACAGAATTATATTCAGGATTTAGATATCATATATATCATATATGTCCAGTATATACATGTTTTTACAATAGTACATAACATTTGGAGGTAAGAAATGAAATGCACCGTTCATGGAGACGACTAGCCATACGTACGCGTGAACGCTACTTTTATTTATATTTATTATTTTAATGGAATTAAAACATAATGATACATAGGTATATTATATTACCAGTATAATATTTTATATAATATCATTAACTCCATCCTTTATACGTCCCACATATGGAACTAACGAGTCATGTCACTTTGAGGGGGCGGTAGTACGCACTTCCTCAAATGAAATTATCGTGTTTACCCATAATGGAAACCATAAAGGTATCATATAAATGGAAAATACAGAAGAACAAAGAAAATATAAACATAATATATATCATATATAAATACAGTTCCATCATAATGGCCACCATGAGAGGCGGTAAGAGGTAATCGAACAATCATCGTCTCGTGAGGCGTTAGTTTTCCATCCAGAGAAACAGTATGTTCTTCACCCATTAGATGGAGGTGTGTGTATGTGTAGTTATAATAATTATCATAAAAATATCCTAGTATATTGAGGATACTGGTTTTTTTATAAAATAAAGGAATATAAAGATTTTAGGGGTTGGAGAAGTAAAATAAAAGAAAAGAAGTTAAGAGAAACGGTTACCTTTAATTTGGGTAACTTCCTTTGGTTTGAACCCAAAGGACTTCTTGAAGTGCCTTCTGACTAAGGTAAGGATTCTAGAAGGAGGAGAGAGATGTAAGGAGCTTAATTGGGTAGATTTTGGATGATCCTAAAGGCTTGAGAGATGTGAGTAATTTGATAGAAGTGGTCTTCTTTTATAAGGGAGAGGAGGGGCTCTTTAGGAAAGTGTGAAAATATTATTTTATTATATAATGATATTCAGTTTCTAAAGGTCCAAAAATCATTATAGTCAAAGATAAGATGCCTCGTGATCGAAATAAAATCATCCAATAGGAATTTAACAGGTTTTGGATAATATTTTAATCATTATAATCTTATTTATTTAAATCATTTATTAATGAGGTAAATACTGCATCATTATTGTGTCATATATAATTTAATTTGTTTGATGCCTAAAAATTAAAAAAAATACTATCATGTAGGAAATATTTTTAGTTTTCTAAAAAATATTTATAGTCGAAAATATGACTTATATAACACAATATAAAAATTAATTTACTAAAAAAAATTGTTTATCTCATTTTTTCCTTTACTTTAAATTAATTAATCTAAAGTGTCTTTATCATTCGTAAGTGGCTCCATGGGGTCCCAAAATCTACCCAAAGATTGCCATGGTCATAAATGACTCAACCAATAAGTTTTGGACAAGTGTTAAGGTAATTTTGAATTATTATAATATTATTTTTACCTTGCTTTACCTTATTTACCTGTAATCGCGGTAAATAAAAGACAAAAATTACTATTCACCAAAAATTATTTTCATATTATTGAACCAAATTTAACTAACTAATGACAACCATGTATGTTGTATTTTCTAAATTCAATTCACAGAAGTGGTAAAATTTTAATTTAAATGAAAAATTCAATTTTTTTAACTACTACTAAGTTGTTTCACTATTCATCAAAAATTGAATTTTTTCAAAAAAATACCAAAAATTAAGCCTATGCTATATTTGATATTCCAAATTAAAAAATGATGTCTATTTTACCAAATTATAAACATATAAGTTGCATTAATTAATTTATAATTAATTCCCGTTGTTAAAACAAATAGCGTGTTTTTATGAAACAATAACTATCAAAGGATTGACACTTGTTTATGTCCAATTCCAAAGTGAAATTAATTTAAATGACCAAAATTGGATTAAATGGTAAAAATGTATTCTAATTACAATTTAAAACCAATTAAAAATATAATCTAACTGTATAAATAAATTAGATTAAAACGCAGTTTTGAATTAAAATACAATATTTTCACTATTCATTAAAAAATGAACTTTATCGGAAAAATTCCAAAAAATTACACAAAGTAAATTTTGATGTCCCCATTCTAAATTAGGATTTTATTTGGTCATATAGAATGTATTAAAGTGAAAAAAACTATATTTAAAGAGGATTCTCCATTAAAAGGCAGTAAATCGGCCTTTTAATATAAATTATGCTTAAAATTAGATTCATTCACATTTTAAGCCTCTAACATTTTATTGGATAAATGTAAATACATTTAACAATATTGTATAATCATATTGTAGTTAATTTTGTTCATTCCATCCAATACAATGGCTAGGAGTTAACTTCCATTTAAAATAATTATATTATATTATTAGTGTGCAACGTAAGATTTCAAAGAAACCTGTTGTTGCGTATCGGGTACGCTACCGAACATAGAAACCCTTTCAAAGTAAAATTAATATTTAATTCACAAATATTAATAAATATGAAAATATCTTACTCATTATTTACCTGGGATTTTACAGTGTATCTTATTTATATTATGAATAATATTAAGTCTGTAAACATTATTTTTAATCATCTAATGAAAATTAGTCTTAAATGGATATGATGGGGAATGAATCTCATCACGTTCATGGAGACGGTAATTCGTATGTTTGCATGGGAGACAATATCGTTATTTTGATATTAAAATAATATATAATTTGATGTTATATCATATATAAATAATCTTTATCATGTTATATTTATTATTTACATAAATTACACATAATTATTATGCCCATCCAAATAATAATGTATTGAATAACAATTACACCATGACATGGAGACAGTAAGTCGTACATACACACGTATGGTGACATGTCATTTAAAGGATATATAGAATAATGAATATGGTTATACAATATTTATAATAACATCATAGTATATAGAAGATACTGGAGTTATTATTTTAGAATGGAAACAACAAAGAAAGAGGAAGCCGAAGAAGAAAGGAACTTGAAAGAGGTGATGAAATATTTACCTCTTCTTTGAGTTCTTCCTTTTGATTTGATCAAAAGGGCTACTTAGGTTGGATTTATGACTAAAGGAAGGCCTATAGGAATAAGTAAGGATAGTTTAGAGGGAATTTGCGAAGATTTTGGATGATCAAAAAGGATTTGAAGGTGTAAATTAGAGGGAAGGGGGAGTTCCCTTTTATAAGTGGGATGACCGGCACCTTTGGAAAAGATAGAAATATTATTTTATAATAAAATAATTTTCAGTTTATAATGGCTCAAAAATGAATTATTTAAAGGATAAGTTGGGGATGTGTCAAAACCACTCAACCAATAGGTTTTAGACAAGTTTAGGTTACCATTTTAACCTTATCTTTTAGATTTAACTCTTGGTAAAATAGTTTAACTTTTACCGTGTCTTCTTGTATTTTTATAAAATATGGTTAATAAACATACTCTAAACTTCCAAGATAACCTCAAGTTCTTAATTAATGACATATATAATATGATTTAATTCCTTTTTATGAACCTTATATTTATAGGAATATTATATCAACCAATAATATAGTTTTTGTTTTAAAACTTTATTTATGTCAATTTTGACACTATTTGGTATTTGGTTTTTGTGAAAGTCGTCACAACTTGATTGCTTCGAAAAAGATACATTAAATCAACCCTAACATGACCTATTCACCTAGAAAATCCATGGATGTCATAAAAACGTCTAAATTATATTTATTTTAATATTTATACTACTATTTATTTTATTCTTTCATTAATAAGGTATTTACTAAATCATCATTGTGTCATAAATAAATTAAATTATTTAATATCTAAAAAATATAAATAAAATACCATTATTTAGGAAATATTTTTATCTTTCTAATGAATATTTATAGTCAAATTTATATTTTTTGTAACTCTATATTAAAAATGGTTTAGTTATTAAACTTTGATTTTTACACTTTTAACTCTTCTTTAAATAAAATATTAATAAATGTCCTAATATATTCCATGTGGACCTAAAGGATTATATTTTATTCCTAAGTTTGTTTTTGGTCGAATTACACTTATCCAATAGATTAAGGACATGTTTTTGGGTAAGAATAATATCATTTTTACCCTTAATTACCCTATTTACTTTTAATTGTGGTAAATAAATGTAAAAAAGTTACTATTCACCAAAAATTATTTTCATCTCATTGAACAACATTTTTATTACTGATATCAACTTTTTCTCTTAGATTTTCTGAAATTCCACACATAGAAGCGGTAAAATTATGTTTTATGCGAATTTGTGAATTCTCCTAGGAGGTGGGTAAAAGGCGATTAAAAGTTTAATAAAACTTTATATATCTAATATTATTACAAAATGACTCCAATGGAATACATTGAACATATATAGGTCTTATGTATATATTTTTATCTAAAATAAATTTAAATAAAGTAAATAATTATTTAAATGAAAAGTTGGTTTTAACCAATAACGCAGTGTTTTTCACTATTCATCAAAAATTGAAAGTTTTCATAAACATACCAAAAATTTACCATAAGATAATTTTGATATTCCGAATTAAAAAATGTAGTCTATTTTATCAAATTCAAAACATAGAAATTTTATTTATTAATTTAAAATTAATTCCCGTTGTTAAAACCAAAAAGCGTATTTGTTGAGAAATAATAACTACCAAAAGATTGACACTTGTTTATGTCCAATTCCAAAGTGAAATTACTTCCAGTTAAAAAAATTGGATTAAATGGTAAAAATATAATCTAATTATTCTTAAAAACCATTTATATTTATATTTGAACACTATAAATTATTTTGATTAAAAAAAATCAGTTAAAATTTAGTATTTCTCACTATTCACCCAAATATAAAAGTTATTAGAAAAACACCAAAAATTTATCAAAACTAAATTTTTATATCCCGATTCTAAAGAAGAAGTTTATTCTGTCAAATTTAATATATAAAAGTTTCAAATATTGGATTTAAAAAGGTTTCTCCTTTAAAAGGTGGTAAAATTGCATTTTTAAAAAATATTTCTTTTATCTATAAAAAATGAATTTGTTCTTATATTATGTATAAGAAACTCATAATATGGATTATAAAATTATAAGGATTATATAAAATTAATAATTCAGTTAATATTATTCATAACCACTTTTGAACGACTAGTTTGGTAAGTCGTGGTGGGCTTGAACTCAGTGTTGTGTGTACTGCAAGTTATTGAATTACATTGAAGAAATAACATACTATGAAATCTTGGGGTGTTACATTCTCCCCTCCTTAAATAAATTGAATCCTCG
The DNA here is from genome assembly GCA_963277665.1 of Viscum album. NCBI lineage: Eukaryota > Viridiplantae > Streptophyta > Magnoliopsida > Santalales > Viscaceae > Viscum > Viscum album. Next base: position 705,513,750 of record OY728145.1, read on the forward strand.
CAATTTGAAATTTTTCTTTGAAAATAAAAGGTTAAAAATAGAAAAATACCTTTGTGGATAACCCACATCGGAAATTGGGTTGATAAAATTTAGTCTTAATAAGAGGGAAAGGGAAATAAAAAGGGTTACCACTAAATTATGATCCTGATTAGGAGAACATTGGTGGAAATTAGAGACACATAATTGGAGGGAAAATGCAAATATTTATAGGGAGTGATTGAGGTCATCAATCACAATATATCATTCAAATATATTGACCTAACAAATCCATTATCAAAACCACTTTCAAAACCAAAATACGTAAAAAGAGTACATTGTATTTATTTTCTTTTTTAAAAAACATTTTGGCTTATTAAGGAAGCCAAAGATCAAATAAAACTCATGGCGGTGGAAAGTTCATTGTCACCGCTTACATAAAAAACATTCCTTTTTTATCGTTTAGTAAAACACTTCGTAGAAAAAGATTGCACTTGAAATGAAAAGTCAAAGGGTTTTATACACTGTATTGAAGAAAGTCGTTTAGAAATAAAAGGATGCCTCAATGAAAGGAGATTGAGAAAAAGTCCCTTAAAGAAAGTTTAGGAATTAATTTAGTTATAGAATAAGAGTTAATATATATATATATATATATACTTGACAAGTAGAGTTACATTCTTTAATTAATTCCTACCACAAACTCATCTTTCACTCCAAAAGATTTAAAAAAATATTCTATTTATCCTAATCGTATAGGGTTTCAAAAAAAATGAATTTATAATTCACCTATCAGACCTTTTAAGAAAAACTACATTATACAATCCAGAACAACACGTAGGCTAGTGGTAGGTGATGCACCCTTGTCACCCTTCGGTTGCGGGTTCAAGTCTCACGGCCTTACCGGACGTGACTGGTTGTCGCCTGACCTATGGGTTGTCCTTTTTAGGACAATCCATAAATAATCTTAACAATTGTATCCAATTTAAAACTTAATCCATTACAACCTTTAGACTTATCCGAAATACTTATATCCAAACTCACAGGCCAAAATTTATAAGGAAGTTAAACACAATGATGGTCCTTTTTCCACATAATAACATGTGAACACCTTTATCATATATTCATTTAAAACATAGTAACTCCATGAATTACCGTAAAACCTTATTGATTACATTCATGCTCTCTTATTCTTTATATAATACTAGATATATACCTTATATCCAAAAATTTTGAATATTCCAACAATTATGAAATAAACTAACTATTTATCAGTTCCAAGTGAGTCAATAATATCCAATATAATTTATCTAAATCAACCATCTCTTATTCCGAAATCACTACCTCATTATCAAAACCATATTAAGTATTACTTTTCCTTCAACCATGTATTTTCCAAAAAAGTGTACCTTACTATTAAGTAACTTTTTTTAAAACCATATAATCTCAAATCCTCAATAAAATAGTACTGCAGTACAATCCTTATTTATCTCCACAATTCATATAACCAGTATATTGTTGATACAACACTCAAATGAAATAATTCTATAATGACAACATAAGAACACTAGTCATTCCTCTTCATTTTAGGTAGTATCATAACTTGATTATTATCCAATATAATCATTTACAGTATACTCTGATGACTGGGAAATTGATTCTTGTAGTGTCCCAACGCCTTGTAGATGAATCATTTTACATTTGAAACCTTTTTCTTACCATTGCAATCACGTACTTGGTGTCCTTTTTCTCTATAGTGATAATAAACTCCCATTCCCTTCAAAAATTAACCAAGATGATTCTTTCCTCATTTATCACATATGGTAAAATACTTCTTTCCCCTCTTCTCTTTATCCATCTTTCTCTCTACCATCCTTTTATTCTCTTGTTTCCCATCAAATCCATGGGACTCATAGAATACTTTACTTATCTTATTAACACATGATATTATTTCTTAATATGTTGAGAATAAATGGGAGATTATTTCCCTTCTAAATGTTGGATTAATACCATGAAAGATATTGTCCTTATTACTCTTTGGATCATATGTATTGCTAGAGTTCTCATTCCTTCTATTGGGAGACATTTCTAAACAATGGCATACACTAGGTCAGTTTATGAATCGCAATGAATAATTCCAAACTTGTAAAATACCTAACATAAATTGAACACTTTATTGATATAATCCATAATAATTAAAATGTTTTCTTTGAGGAATTATTTACTTCTAAATCCTTCATAATGGCTTGTAATGAAAATGTGAATTATCCTAAGCATATCCCCTGGGAGTGTTGTAACCAAGAGTGTAGCAAGGCCCATTATCGTGCACTAGTTCCCGTTCGAGTCTAGCAAAAAGTGGTGTTTTGGGTTTTACCCCTAGGTACATCTGTTCCAGAGATGCCTCTACCTGCTCGTATCTAGAAAGGGATGTATTTCTTAGAAAACTCACAAAATCTCTACAATACCAAAATTCTAGGAAATTATTCTATAATAATTCTCAAAGTCTATCTTAGGATAATGTGCTCTAATCAGAGTTTATCTAAATCTAGTTTCCAAGGTTTGTACTAAACTTCCTCTGATACCAACTGTAATGCCCTGACCTCAGTTACCCAAAGTTGGTGCATTATTACATAACATTGGCATGATACAAGGAAATCATGTCCCGAAAGACCGATCAGTTTAGTAGCCTTGTAAATACGAGATACATTTATAAGTTTTACATTACATTATAAAAAGAAAAACTACAACAACATTGTTTCCATAGACCACACTCATATCCCCTTATACTATCCTTGTAGTTCAGTTATAAAATAATTCTTTACATCCTAGGAAAAACAAAACATAGAAATGGGTGAGCTCATATGCTCAGTTTGGATAACAATATAGTGGAAACTTTCATAAATAAGCATAAAAATTTAAGGCAATGTATAAGACTAAAAAAAAGGCTTTAAAACATGAACTTAAGTATAATATGTCAAAGTTAAAATTAAATAATTACATTTACTTATTCACATGGATATTCTACTAGTCGAATAATCACATGCAATATCTATAGCCACTTTCATAATGATGGAATGCACAATGTCAGACTTTCATAACCACATAGTCAAGGCCTTGTTCCAAGACAACAAATAAGATTTTTTCAATGCCTTGTGCCAAGACGCTAGTTTGTCTCATGAGACAAACCGATTCATCGAGGAGCTATAGTGGGATCCACCCGTCACTTACTAAGTCTAATTCATTCCTCATATGAAAAGTTTTAAACATAACATAAACATTGGTATAAAAACTAGCATACGAAATGTCAATAATTTATCCATAAACCATGAATGGTATAAAAATAACACATCCACAGTCAAACATATCACAAAACCTTTAATAAAATATTGAAGTTTAGTATCATAATAAATCAACTTCAAATACGCTTAAAATACATCAAAGGATATTGACATAGATGAAATCAAAAACTTTTTTTAGAAATATATCTTACTATTTTTAAATCATTTAAAATTCATATAATTATAAAAGAAAACAATTAATTTGAAAATATTCTTATAAGCTTTTAAGGGAATCTTTGATGATTTTATAATGGTGGAAAATATCCGCACCTTCCGTATAAGTTAAAAAAGACATTCTTACCTTAATTTTGTCGAAAAAGATAAAGTACCTTATTTGGAAAATGATGGAAAGATTACTTTAAAAAACGTATAAGGTCTAATAAGGATATAAATGACTTTAAAACATGTATAGTAAATAGTAAAAAAAATTTGAAATAAATTTTAAGAAACATGGATGTGGATGATAAAGAGGTCCCAGTAGATAATTACGTATAAACAGCCTCGGATAATGAAGAGATTGTATAATTAACACTTTCCTTGTACTTTTCCTTGGTAGAGGGTAGGTTAACCTCTTGTATAATTTTGAAATAATTTTTATCAAATTATACAAGAACCATATACATTAATATGATATCATATATGACCTTTTAATATTGCTTTGTTAATAATATTTTAGTATTATTGTCATTTTGAGTGTTAACTAATTCGTTTTCCTTTATATGACTTGTTACATAAGTAATGTGTGTTATGGATAGGATGTATCTTATCCATATTCACAATTATATTAAGTATTTAAACATTATTTTTAATCATCTAATAAAATTATTCTTGAATGGATACGATGGGGAATGAATCTCATCGCGTTCGTGGAGACGGTAATCTGTACGTACGCACGAGCAACAATATCATTCTTTTGATATTAAAATAATATATAATTGGATGGTATATCATATATACAGAATAATTATCATGTTATATTTATTATTCACATCAATTAAACATCATTATTATACCCATCCAAATAATAATTTATTGAATAACAATTACACCACGACTTGGAGACGGTAAGCCGTACGTACGCACGTATGGTGACATGTCATTTAAAGGATGGATAGAATAATGAAAATGGATGCACAATATTTATAATAACATCACAGTATATAGAAGATACTTGAGTTATTATTTTATAATTTAAACAACAAAGAAAGTGGAAGTGGAAGAAGAAAGGAACTTGAAAGAGGTGATGAAATATTTACCTCTTCTTCAGGTTCTTCCTTTTGATTTGACAAAAAGGGATCCTTATATTGGCTTTCTGACTAAAGGAAGGAATCTAGGATGAATGTAGGACAGTTTATAGGGTATTTTGGCCAATGTTGGACGATCCAAAAGGCTTTGAAGGTGTGAGTTTGAGCGAAGGGGGAGTGGCCTTTTATAAGAGGGGTGAGGGGCACCTTAGGAAAAGAAAGAAATATTATTTTATAATAAAATACTTTTCAGTTTATAATGTCTCACAAATAAATTATTTAAAGTATAAGGTGGGTTTTTGTCGAAAACCACTCAACCAATAGGTTTTATACAAGTTTAGGTTACCATTTCAACTTTATCTTTTAGATTTAACTCTTTGTTAGATAGTTTAACTTTTATCGTGCCTTCTTGTATTATTATACTATATGGTTAATAAACATACAATAAACATCCAAGAGAACCTCAAGTGGTTAATTGATTACATATATAATATTATTTAATCCCTTTTTCTGAACCTCAAATTTTTAGGAATATTATATCATCCAATAATATAGTATTTGTTTTAAAAATTAATTTATGTCAATTTTGACACTATTTGGTATTTTGTTTTTGTGAAAGTCATCACAACTTTATTGCTTCGAAAACGATACATTGAATCAACCCTAACATGTCATATTCACCTATAAAATTCTTGTATGTCATAAAAACTATAAAATTCTATTTATTTTAATATTTATAATACCATTTATTTGATTCTTTCATTATTAAGGTAATTACTGAATCATTATTGTGTCATAAATAAATTTAATTTTGTCATGTCTAAAAATTATATATAAAATATCATAATTTAGGAAATCATTTTATCTTTCTAATAAAATTTATATTCAAACATATAATGTGTGTAACCTTATATTAAAAATGGTTTAGTTATTAAACTTTGATTTTAACTCTATTAACTCTTCTTTAAATAAAATAATAATAAATGTCCTAATCTAATCCAAGTGGACCTAAAGGATAATATTTTATTCCTAATGTTTTTTTGGTCTAATTAAACTTATCCAATAGAATTAGGACATGTGTTAGGGTAAGAATAATATCATTTTTAACCTCAATTACAATATTTACTTTTAACTGTGGTAAATAAAAGTAAAATGATATTATTCACCAAAAATTATTTTCATCTTATTGAACCACATTTTTCTTACTGATATCAACCATTTCTCTTGGATTTTTTCAAATTCCACTCACATAAGTGGTAAAATTAAGTTTTATGCGAATTTGTGAATTCTTATAGGAGGTGGGTAAAAGACGGTGAAAAGTTTAATAAAACTTTATACATCTAATATTATTACAAAATGACTCCAATGGATTACATTGAAATATATATGTATTGTGTATCTATTTTTACCTAAAATAAATTTAAATAAAATAAATAATAATTTAAAGGAAAATTTGGTTTTAACCAATAACACAGTGTTTTTCACTATTCATCCAAAAATGAAAGTTTTCATAAACATACCAAAAATTCACCCTAAGATAATTCTGATATTCTGAATTAAAAAACGAAGTCTATTTTATTAAATTAAAAACATATAAATTCAATTTATTAATTTCAAATTAATTCCCGCTATCAAAACGAAAAAGCGTATTTTTTAAGAAATAATAACTACCAAAAGATTAACACTTGTTTATATCCAATTTCAAAGTGAAATTACATCTAATGACCAAAATTGGATTAAATGGTAAAAATATAATATAATTATGATTCCAAACCATTCATATGTATAGTTAAACACTATAAATTATTTTGATTAAAAAAGTTGTTTTCAGTGAAAATTTAGTATTTTTCACTATTCACCCAAATATGAAAGTTATCAAAAAAAACCCCAAAAATTTATCAAAATTAAATTTTTATGTCACAATTCTAAAAAAGAATTTTATTTTGTCAAATTTAATATATTAAAGTTTCAAATATTGGATTTAAAAAGGGTTCTCCATTAAAAGGCGTTAAAATTGCATTTTTTAAAAAATACTTCTTTTATCTGAAAAAAATGAATTTGGTCATATATTATGTCTAAGAAACTCATAATATGGATTCTAAAATTATAAGGATTATATAAAATTCAAAAATCAGTTAATACTATTCATAACCACTTTTGAACGATTAGTTTGGTAAGTCGTGGTGCGCTTGAACTCAGTGTTGTGTGTTGTGCAAGTTATTAAATTACATTGAAGAAATAACATACTATGCAATCTTGGGGTGTTACGTCAGGGATTCCCCTCTATAATTCAAGGAAGGTATCTCTTCCACTATTGATGAACTTAGACAAATTAGGGGTGTCCAGACCCGACCCAACCCGACCAACACGACTCGACCCGATTAGGTTGGGTCGGGTTAAAATATTTATACCACGGGATGGGTCGGGTTGGGTTATATCATGGTCGGGTTGGGTCAGGTCACAAGTTGGTAAAAAATTGACCCAACCCAACCCAACCAACCCGGCTACTGTGAGTCGCCTATTCAGACTTCACCCTCTCCCCCTGCCTCTCGACTCAATTTCCCCTCACCCTCGCCCCACACTGCAATTTTTCTTCTTTCCTACATCATCCATTGAGTCCATTCCATAGCCCACCATTACATGAATACTCTATTAATCGCATAGATGATTGAATCTTCCATGACATTTCTAAGATAAACATAAAAATAAATTCAAAGGAATCGAGACATGTGAAATCAGCGGAAAAACAATGCCCGATCAACAAACAAAAATATAAAGATAACTAAATTTCATTAGATTTTGCTACGAAAACTAAAGAACAAGCAAAAAACCAAAGGAATATAGGACAATTTAATGATTTAAAGATCTGACAGTGGAGGATTGACTAAGAAAATAATCATTGAACATCTCCCTCACCCTCACAAGTGCAGTGTATCCACCGCGCTGCACCTGCATGTACCCCCTACCTCTTCCACCACCTCCATCTCCATTGCGTCTATGTGTGGTGCCAAATATATCGGTGTCAGGCACTACCCCATTCTCATCACCCTCTTGGCCTCACCTTGAACCTCCTCAAACCTTGATAACTACTTGCTGGCAAGCTAATCACATAACACCATCGAGTCACAGACTGACATTTTTTGGGGTCAATTTATTACAGGGCGGAGGATTCGGGCATTCCCTAGTGTGACAAAGAAGATGAAACATAGGAATACGTAACCTGATCAACCCACAGGGTGATAGCCAAAAAAAGAACAGAACAATTTTTTTTGTCGTAACCCTATCAACCTGTGGGTTGGGATCATAAAAAAATACCAAACAATTTTTTTCCTTAACCCGACCCAACCCGATTTGAGGCAGGTTGGGTCGGGTCGGGTCTGAATCCCAAAACATATCTGACCTGACCCAACCTGACCCGACCTATTTTTCTTGGGTCGGGTCCAAAATAGCCCTCAACCCGACCCAACCTGACCCATGGACACCCCTAAGACAGCTAAATTTGGGTACATTGGAGGACCCACGGGCCACTTTTATTAGTACGGTCATGCATTCTAAAGAACAATAGGTATATACCTCCTTTCTAAAGTAGCATCAAGAAATATTTTCCAAAAATAACACATAAATGTTAGGCCTTGATCATGAGGCGGCCGCTCACCACCTAGGATTTCCAAAAATCCTCTAGGTTTATAAACTGGATGCTAGAAGGATGAACCAAACTCATTATACCAAAATTGAGGCTAAATTTTACAATATTATCAAGGAGAATTTCATTTGGGAAGTCTAGTATTTGAAATGGATAGCCAACACAACCTAGGTAAGTATGAAAAATGGGAAAATCTGTTTCTCTATTGATTTTCTGATATCCCAACCAGAATTTTCCTAAAGATGATATCCCAATTCTAATCAAAGAGATACTGATTGATATTATGGCCATATATCTGGCCCTTTCCTTCATGGATGGTTAATTAGGGTACAACCAAATCTGTATGGCCCTTGATTATGGGGAATCTAGTTTTTTTAGGTCTCCCAAAGGGGTATATTTCTATCAGGTAATTCCCTTAGGTTTGAAAAATGTTGGAACTATAAATCAAAATTTTTTGGATCATATATTCAAACCATTTTTGGGAAGTTCTATCCAATGTTTATATCTCGAAAATATTCTTACCACCTAGATGATCTTGAGAACATCACCAGTAAACTATAATAGCATATCTTGAAGATAAACCCCTTGAAATTCACTTTCAGATTTACCTCAGTAAAGTTTTTCAGCTTCATCGTATGTCATCGTTTCATCAAAGTCTATCCCAATGAGATAATGGATTTCTTTAACATGTCTCATCCTTGAAACCTCAATGAGTTAAGGGGGTTATGAGGACACCTTTCTTATATCTAGAACATTATAGAAAACCCCACAGTCAATTGGATTCCCTTTATTAGGTTGATGAAAAAGGGGGATACATATCAGGGGACTGGAGACTATTTGGAAGCATTCGATAGACTTAAGAAATATCTATTGAGTCAACCAGTTATAATGCCTCCTACTAAAGGGAAGTAACTCATTTTTTGTGTGAAAGCTCTAGAATGGTTACTGGGTTCTTTCCTCATCCAAAAGAAACATTTTGGGAATGAAAACAGCCTCTATTATCTTAGTTTAACTATGCTTGATACCGAGAATCATTATTTAGATATCGAGAAGAGTTTTCTAGTGTTAATATTTTTTGTTCAAAAGCTAAGGCACTGCTTATAGTATAATGAGGTCTATTTGATATATCATATAATAAATTCAAATACATCATTTTCCCTCCTATGTTTAATAAATGTTTGGTAAGGTGGATGGTCATCTTGCAGTAGTTTGACATTCAATTTGTTCCTCATTAGATGGTAATAATTTAGGAATTAACAGACTTCCTTATCAGACATCCCTCAGTTGAAATGGCACCATTGAATACTGAATTTCTCAGTGAATATATCTTCTCTATTCAAGAGGGTCTCTAGATATGGGAGATGTATTTTGATGGGGCACCTAGAAGCCCAATAGGGAGGAGAACGTAAGACGCCAAGATCAATAAAGTTGTGTTGGGAGTCATTCTCAACTCCCCAACTATGGTTGTCCTACATTACACATTCATGTGGTTAGAAGGTTGCACAAACAATGAGTCATATTATCAAGACCCCATCATAGGCCTATAATTAGCACTTCAAATTCTAGTCATCCATCTGAAAGTAAAAGGAAATATTGAGTTAGTAATCAAGTAGATAAACAGTGATTATGAAATTATAAAGGACGAGCAAACCCTTTGATTGATTATGTCTAAGTACTAATGGTAGAATTACCCTCAGAGATGACATTTACTCATTCCCCGTGATTAAATAATTCCAAAGTAGATGCACTAGAAAACATATATACAACTTTGGCAGATCCAAACAGTGATGAAATAGTCATATTATCATGTGTCATCAAATAGTGTCTCCTTTTATTCATGTTGACATGGAAGAAATCTATGAGGTTAATTCCAACCCTTAACCAGATGGTCCTGTAGCTAGTTAGATGATTCCCATTATGTACTAACTTCGAAATGGAATACTCTTATTTAAAAAAGATTGAAAAGAGAAACCACATTGATGAGCTACCAACTTCACTCTTTATGATGGTCCAAATCACTAGAAATTCCTCTCTAAATGGGGCCTCAATGAAGTCATTATTAGGTGAATTAAAGGAGAAGAGACTATTACCATCACGAAATAATTACATAAAGGGTCTTACAGTTCCCACCAGTAAGGATTTAGGCTCTCCCATCAAATCTAGAGGCTTGGATACTTCTAACCTACAATGATACAGGATTGCACAAAATTCACTAAAATGTGTCATTCCTTCCAATTGCACGCCAGCTTCATCCATAAACCCCTATATTTACTAAAAATATCTAAGTACTCCTAGTCATTTTTTATGGGGTATGGATGTTGTAGGGATAGATCCACCAGCTATGTCCGAGAAATTCAAATACATCCAAACTTTTACCGACTTCTTCTCCAAATGGGATGAAGAAATACCCCCCAAAAAGTTAAGACCTAAATCATTTTAAACTTTATGAAATTTAAAATCATTACTAGATTTTTTGGTTTCCCTCATACAATATAGACGAAAAATGGAACCAATTAATATTTTTATAAGTTGTAAAATTTCTATCAGAGTTATGATATCAAGTCCAACCATTCATCTTGTTATCATGCACCAACTAATGGAAAAATAGAGGGTTTAAACAAGACCTTATCAAATATAATTCAAGAGATGGTGGATAATTATAAAAATTATTGTCTTAACTATATCTTTGATGACTTGTGACCCTACTTGACTATAACTCGCACCACCACATAGGCAACCTCGTATTCACAGGTATACAGAATTGAAGCACTCATGCCCATTGTGGTCCAATTTCCCCCGCTTCACATTTCCATTTGTGATCAGTTTTCAATAAAATAGAAATCCCAAATATGATTGGATTAATTGGGGTGAATTGATGAGAAAACACTAAATACCTTGATTCACTTGGAGGTCCATCAAAATCAGAGATCACACACTTTTCATAATAAATTTCACCTTTTTCGCGTTCCTTCAAGGGGAACTCGTATTGGTCCCCAGGAACTCAATGATACCAGGAGAGAAACCTCCAAATCTTGATCCAAAGTGGGAGGTTCATTATTAAAAACACAAGTTCCACTCTAATGGATCATATTCATTGATATATATGGACAGATATCTTGTTATGACCCCAAGAAATGTAATATTTCCCAAGAAATTCTTTTTTTGAACACAAATAGTATGTGTCTCATGACCTTAAAAGGAATGAAATATGGTCCTAGTCATATGAACTAAAACTAAAACACACTATAGTCTTAGTTGTAGGATTATAAACGATATATCCTAACATCCTAGTCACAAGGTGTTAAATTTTACAATAACATCCCTACCACATGACATAAAACTATATGGTTCACGTACTTGTTTCACAATGTAAAACTGTATAAAATTTAGATACATGCTTAAAAGGATCACCATATGTGGTGTTGGTATCCCCCCACAACTCCATTCTAGAAAAAATGTGGTTTAATTCTCATCTTAATGATATACATAGTGATATCTAGACCATATGTATTAGGCCCAACCATAAAGTAAAAAAATTCCACCTCTCCAACATATAAAAAAAGATCTATACAGGAGACTCCAGCATGGGACTATTCACTTGTATGACCATATTAAATATTGAAAACTAAAAGTTTCTTGACTTCTTCTCAAATAGAATACATAGTGACTCCTAGGTTCCTTAACCTAGTCCCATCCGTAGCAAAAAAAATACCTTGTCTCCTTTTCCTCCTACATACGACCCTAATCCATACAAGAGATCTTAATTTGGGTTTGATCTTTTAGGTTCATGTCATGGAAACCAAAATATCCCCTTCCATATATATAAAAAAACCAATTTAGGGGACTTCATAATATATGATAAATACCATCCCAAATACATCCTTTGTGCTCAAACACATTCTCTTTTCACATCATACTCCTTTTCGAGGGAAATTTTAGATATCTATAAGCATTATCTGTCCATCGGTGATAGAATTTATGATTTTAGAGGAAACCTTTACTTGACTATTCATTATTACACCCCAGTTTGGATTTGTATAAGTCTCCCTAAAAGGCCTATAAAACATAGGATCATTCTTCCTCAAGAGAAACCTATTCTATCTCTGTAAGCCCCAACAACATTATGCTAGAAACCACTTTTAGAAAATGGTCTGCAATTATTCACTACATACTTTTCCTATATCACATCTCCTGATTTGAGTGTTTCTAAGATCATGGTTTATTACTTCCTTTTTCAGGTATAAAGTGTGTTGGAACATCCTTGTCCTAATAATCCCTATGCATATAATGTTTTCTATACATATAGTCCTAGTCGTATGACATAAAACTATAAGACACCATTTTTCCATACCAAATGAGATTACACTACATGGTTAACATCCATCTCATTAAATGTTAATGTGATCTAAGAACTATGTAAGGCTTGATTCTAACCCCTATTTGAAAAGTAGCAACACCCAAATCCTATATCCTATTCCAACCACCACAAGATCAAAATCCACATTTCCTTTATTTTAATCACCTCTCTATGGTGAATGAAACCTTTTCAACTCCTTGTTTCTTACACTGAGCATAGATTATATGGGATTTGGAGTTTTGGTAAGGGAATCCCCACATGATCGAGGCATATCCATTCATTTCAGGGTTTTCATGGTCTTATATTCAAGACATTAAAATTCACACCAAATTTATTTACCATGTGATGTTAAACTACATGGTTGGTGTATCTTGCATGACATAAAATTGTGCATCTATGGGGACCTCACCTGAGAGTATCACTATCTTGGGTTTTGGTCTCCCACCACCCTTCCATTCAAGAACTATATGTTCCTTGATTCTCCCTTTGATGAGATACTTAGTGAAACCAATATCCTACATCATAGTATATCTGTAATATAAAAATTCTCCCACTCTCCTTTGTATGAGCCAAATCTACCTAGGAGGTTCCATTATGGGTTCTCACCACATTTGTAAGCTCGTATTCAAAGAATAAAAATATCTCCTCTCCACACAAAAATTCTATTATTTTGGGGAATTTATACTAGAAATACATGTGGATGGATTATCACATTGATGAAATACATAGCAATGCCCAGATCCTATGTCTCGGGCCCAGTCATAATATAAAAAAATTACCCCTCCCTTTGTGTGGGACAGACCTGTGTAGAAATCAATTCTACCCATTCTTGGGTGATTTTGACATGAAATTCTCCTTCTATAATCAAGAACCTTACTTACCCAAACAAAACATTGTGTTTGGGGAAATCTAGATCTCAATAAGCTTTCTCCGTCCATCAGTGATATAATTTATAATTCCAAAGGACACCTCTTTTCACTATGCATTGATATACCCCAAACTAGACTTGAATAAGTCACCCTAAAAATTATTATCAACCATGGCCACATTCTTCCTCCAGAGAAACCTATTATATATCTGTAATCCCAAAAAACTTTATGCTGGAAACCACTTTTTGAAAATGGTCCATGATCATTCCATACATACATATCCCATATCACTTTCTAGATCTAGAAGCCCCCAAATTATAGCTCAAAATTTCCCTATTCAAGCCTAGAGGATAATGGAACAATCTTGGTTAGATCACCATAAAATAGAACAAGACTAATCATTCGGTCAAAGAAATATGACCATAAATTTCATCCCTCAATGTTCTTTCCATATGAAGTAAAACTATGTGGTCCATATCCTTGTCATGTGACATTAACCTGCATGATGTTTCAACCCTCTTTAGGGAGGATCCTTTCCTTCTACTGTAGGCCATTCACCGCATCACCTCAAAGGAATGTGTGTGACTTGATTCTAATTTCATCAATATGCGTAGTAATTCATGGATTACTCATTCTAGGCCCAAAAATATATCAATAAAATGACACTATTCATATTTTAGTTATATCAATATAGATACTTGGTTACTAAGAACCACATATGGAATTATTATTATCTCAATGAGGTACATAGAGACTCCTAAATCCTCTATTATAGGTTTATATACTATAATAACCAAAATGTGTGTGCTCCTCCATTCATGGAAACAACCTAAATCTGGGAAGAAAGTTTTGGGATGTATCCTAGGACCCCTACTTTGAAAGTGGGAATTCAAGATATAATTCCCACTCCTTTACCTACAGACCAAATTTCTGTAGGAGTGGTTTCTCATTCATAGAAAATGCTATCCTGGATACTCCCTTCATTCTCAAACTCATTCCCTTCACAAACCACCATAAATGCTCATGATAAATCCAGATCTTCATAAAATATTCATCCATAAGTAATAGAATGTATGATTTCTAAATATATATAATAATATTACTCTTTATTACATACTTAAACATGATTTATTACATAAACTTCACTTGATACATCATATTAGATCAAGAGGTCTAGTGTATTTGGGTCTTAGGATCATTATATAACAACTTAAAACAAGAAATACAACATCTTTATTGAAAACTTACTATACAGGACTGCTACATTCTCTCGTACTTAGAATTTCATGGGATAACCTGAGAACATGCATAAGAAAAGGGTGAGCTATAAATCCCAATAAGGTAATAAATGCGGAATAACATGAGGAATACAATACATGTTAGACAACAATCATATCAATTGATCACAAAAGAAACATGAACATAAAGTCATTATAAATCATGATAATAATGACAATGAAATGTGGCAACAACACTTAACATGGAATTTAGCATGAGCCAAGGCTCATTGCACATGGAGCATTAGTAAACCCTCATTGCACATGAAGCATGAGTAAAACCTCATTGAACTTGAATTATCATGACTCAACACTCATTGTACATGATTTATCATGATACTATACTTTACTGAATGCATTGGAGTGCTATCAGGGCACACCCTTCTTAAACATTTCATTTCATTCATAAGTGTGCCACATGGATCATATAAAATGGAATCAATCAACAACATAAGTTATTCCATGATTAAGTAATGTGGAATCAATAAATGAAAGTACCATTAAATATGTATATGTGCATAAAGGTGAATACCCTTTATAGAGGCATGGGTATGATATTCACTACACAAGGATCTAGGCTTGGAAAAATGCAGTGCAATTTCGGCAGCATAACGGTGTGACATATGGATTCATGAAAATGGTTGATGAGAGAGAAATTGGTGTCTCATCATATGTACATGAAATGGACAGTAATGGGGTCATAAAAATACATGTCCCAACAAACTTAATGGAATTTAGATTCATAATACAAAAGAATTACTTGGATGTAAAAGAGGAGAGAGAAATCTCTCACAAAATTTCAGCATAGTAAAGGGTGTACTTGGAAGGAATTAATGACAGAGAAATGGGTCTCCCATCATCCAAAAATAAATATGCTAGTGTTTGGGGGGTGAGAAATCATACCCCAACATTTTTAATTGAAAAAAAAGGCATAACAACTTAAATAAAATTGGACAAAAATGAGAAAGGAAGAAATTCCTTACTTGGAAGTGTGATCCCAAAAGCTTGGGAGAGGCTTCAGAGAGGGTTATTGAGAGATTGGGGAACCTTGGGAGGATTATAGAGAGATGATGTTAGGTTTTGGTCGAACTCTAAATGATTTGAGTGAAGAGTAAGTGAGATCTTGGGTGGGTTTATATAGGAAAGGAGAGGGAATTCTTTATTATTTAGGTTTGGGAAACCTCACATTAAACTAATTAAAAACACAAACCAGCCCATGGTTTTTTCCCATGGTATTTCCCAAAGGGGAGTGTAAAACAATACTTTATAAGTCAAATGGACTAACATCTTAAAATAATATGGTTTCTCATGTGGAGGTGATTCACACTCTCAAGGAAAACAATTTAAAAAGACAAAATGTTTTATAAGCCTTGAAGGGTCCACTAAAGCTTTGTAAAATAAATCAAAAAAGCCCAAAATCACATTATTTTAATGGTAAAACATATATTGGATGAAAATAATATTTAAAATATTTTATTACATCACTATTAGAACATTATGATGTCATAAAACACATTATATATTTAAATGGTGTTAATTTTTTACCCAAAAATTCGACTCTCGTAAAATTATGAAAAATTCACCATTGGATAATTTTGATGTCCAGATTCAAAAAATAATATTCATTTTATCTAAATAATTTTCTAAATATTTGAATTTTTACTTTTATAATAAAAACCAACATTTATAAAAAATTCATGGGTTCGGACAAAAACAGCTTTTAAACCTTAATAAAAAATTACAAATGCATTCATAAAATTATATGATAATTTATATTTAATAAAAAGTAATTTAATAATAATAATAATATTTTATTAAAATATTATTTAATTCAAAAATCTATTTATTCAAAAAAAAATATTTCTAAGTTGAATATTATCTAAAAATACTATTTGTGCATTGAAAACGTTTTACAAAGTAACAATAATAAAAATAAATGTATATTCCCTATAAAAGAATATTGTACATAATAGTAGTAATAGGGTATTGTTACCTAATCCCTTAAAACACCCGAATAAGACATTAGGGTAAGGTGTGTGACGGTGACAGACTCTTCGGGTGGCTCGGATAACATTACTCGAGTGGTAATCTCTATCAATTTTCACTTCTCTTGTAGGCGGTTCTGATCGATCTTAATGAATTCAAACTCAGCTTGGGCTTGGTCAAGAGCGAAGCCCAATGACACCACCTCCTTTATAAGCTCTTATAAATGGGATTTGTATGGGGGGAGTCTACTGGATGAGGCCATCGCTTCCTTTTTCTGAGTAAATTGGATTTGTTAATGCCCTATATTTATACTAATCATGTGATTACTATTCAACAGCTATATTAGAAACAGTCACAATTATAAATGGTATTTTAAAATCAAAAACATAAAACCAAATAAGTTAATACGTTTTACATAACCATAACAAGATATTTAAATATACCAAGAGGAATTTTCATTAATAAATTTTTGGTTCGTTACAATATACCTTTTTTGAGTATGCATAATATGCGCTAGTTTGGATCTAAATAAGTTTCCCCCAAAAGGCCTGTCAACTAGAAGCACATTCATCCTTAGGGGAAACCTCTTTTATCTCCATAATACCCAAAAACATAACACTAGAAACCACTTTTCAAACATTCCCTATGATTACTCCTCACATACTATTCGAAAATCATGTTTTAGATCCATAAATCAAAAAATCAAGACTCAAAATCCCCCGTTTGTGTACCTAAATAATGTCGAAACATTCTCGACCAGCAATCCCTACTTGGTTCAACATCCCAAAACTCAAGGTCAATGTTTTTGAAACTCAAAAAACAGTTTCTTTATTCTACCTTATAAAACTCTAAACTACCCATGAAAATATATGTAGTACTCACCAGGTTAAAAAACCAAAAAAGGGAACCCTATGAAAAATTTGAGTTTCATCTCACTTGGCATGAACTCTATATGGTTTTTGAAAAATAAATTTGTGAAATGGAAAAGAAGAGGAATAAAAATTTTGAAGTTGAAACCCCATAGAGGGTATCCTAAGAAAAATAAAATTATCTCTCTCTAAGTCACCTATATATCTGACTTAGAAAAAAATTTGGGTGATGACACAAATGACACAAAGTTTTCAAGGTTTTTCATGAAACTCTAGTAACAGTCAAACTATGCTCGCTGGGTCCAAATACCAAGGAAAATTTTAGATAACTCTCTCATTCCAATTATTGTAATTACAAAAAATTGACACCACAACATGAAACCAAATTATTCAGTTTCAATGTTATTTTATGGTTACAATGAGGACAGGAACATAGAAATAGATGATTGGGAATAAATTCCTTTTCATTTATGCATTAAAATTTAAAGAAGATTCCACATGATGGAGTCTCTCACCCAAGTTTTATAAGTGCTCCTTGATATAGTATTTTATTTTTTGGAGTGCATCTTGATCCTTATATGTAGTTTGTCAAAACTTAGCTAGTTGTGTCGTGATAGCCACTTCAGTAAGATTAAGTTTCTCTTTCTTTGCAGCAATTGAATCTCCTCATTGTTTCATGACCCTCTTCAAGGATTGGTAGATTTGGACCCAATATTACTTAAGGGAATCTAATTCTTCTTGAAGGAGTATCACTTTGAGAGATTTATCATCAATGTGGTGATAATTATCCTCCACTTCCTTGGCATGGCTTAGCTCTGCCTGCGATACAGTAGTTATAAGATCTTCAAACTACTCCACTAGTTGTGCCCTAGCCTGCTATGATATTTTCTCCTCTTCCCCTCACCGAATTATTGACCTCACGAAATCATAGATCATACATTAATCAAATCTACCATACCCCAAAATAGAAAACATGTTTGGGAGTCAGTGAAGTTGTGATGGAAGATTTTAAGAGGCAAATTTGAGATTAACTTCTATATGAATCATCAAACAAAATTGTGTGAGGCACAAAACGTATCATGTGCTTCTAAGTTTGAATCAGATCCACTTTAGGAGGGGGTATGTACTCTTGGATTAATTAAAAAAATAAGGCACCATGTTCCACTCTCTCCAAAGCAATATCAGCTTCGTATTCCCCTCTTGTCTGAATAGGCATGGATTACTTTCCCTTAGGCATGGTTTCTGAAACCAATGGCACTAGATAATAGAAGAAACTCATATTTAATAATGAGTGTTAACAAATGGAAATGAAAGGGAGACAATCATAGTATTTAATAATATGATTTCGTTGATGGAACAGATATTTGGATTGAGGCCTCACAAACACTCTTAGTCGCATCATTTTGATTAAGGATCCCCTAATAAAGAACATCCTCCTGATATTTCCTATAAATAGGGATAGAAGGCTCTCAAGAATCTCCCACTTTGGGGCCCTCAACTATTTTTCCCTTAGAAATGGAAGCAGGATGAAATCTGATAACTTGGTCATGGATTGCCTTGGAAATTTTTTCTGCCGAAAAATCTATACAAGTAAAGATATTTGGTTTAAGACATAAAATGTATGGATTTTGACCATTTTTGAAAACATAAAATAGGGAAAATCGTATTTGTACAATTACTTGTTAAATTCATCAAACTCATATAAGGTTTCATGAAAATAAAAATCTTGTAAAAGTGATTCCATTATCAATAATTCATTATATATTCTTCAAGTATCATAGAATCCTCACTACTGGGGATATCTGAGGCATTTGGTTCAAAACACAAATTAGCTCTACCTTCTGCTGTATCTAGAACCTTATTGATATATACAACCCTTTTAGGCCCTACCAAATTAGTATTAGCTCCAACACCTTTTCCAAATAGTTTGGCATCCTTATAAACCCCTTCGAAGATAGTTAAAAGGCTAGTGATGGTGGTAGTAAGGTTCTATAATGTATTCACCTGATCTAAAATATCATATGGAATAAAATTCAGTTATTGGTTCATCACACCCTATTATATGCATTTGATATTACCAGGATCCTTCTCCTTATCAATAGTAACAGGGAGAGACAAGGTTTCATCTCGTAAAACTTCTCCCTTTAAAGTAATGGACTCTCCACCATAACTTTGTGTCTCATATAGAATGTCCTCCTTATTCCTTGAAGGATTAATGTAAGACCCATTGAGAGGTAAAAGTGAATAAAATCCTGCAAATGGAAAGCATGATCAGATAGGTACGTCAAGTAAGTTAAAGGACTGGATGAAACCTTGAAGACTTACTATAGTGAATACACCTGGACAACTTTTTTAACCTTTTATGTATCATAACCTGAGATGGTGAAGGTCCCTTGTCATACTTATAAAATATGGGCACCATTTATAGAAAGGGTTCCACCACCATCTCCTTTTTTATCAGGATTTGGCCTAGAGATAACTCCCTAGGCTCATGGGCAAATCCCTCAACCCTGATTAGGGTGCCCGTTGAGGTGTATCTTTGGGGGTCTAATTTTGCTGACACAACTTTCAGTAAGTCAATAGGGTTCATTATTTTAAGTTCATATACTTAAAAAAATTATTTTGGATTGAAAGTAAAAGGAAAGAAGCTTACATCATCATGATTGACGAATTCATCTCATTCGGTCAGATTGGCTAGTTATTCTCCCAGTGGCACCTTGATATAGAATATTGGTTACCCACTTTGTGGTCAGGATCCGATCCTCAGTTTCATATACCAATATCTCCAACTCCCAAATATTTTTCCCCATCTTAGAAAAAGTGGCATCAAAGTGAATATTGTAGAGTGCTTGGATATCCCCAAGTTATGGGTTATGCCTTTATAATCTTGGATTTACATAGTCTGCACATAATCCAAGGTTGATGCAGCAAAATTCAAGGAATAACTAGAGTATTTTAAATTTAAGGTCCTTCCAAGCCTCTCTACTCGGGTAGGAGACTAGGAAACCGGATCTCATGTATCATCCTTATGATGACGATTAGATCATCTCAACCCAGAAAATATGGTATGTTCAACTATGGAATACTTTGTGGCCCATGTACATGATCATTTTTAAGAGTTTAGAGCTTAACCATCATCCCCAAAGGGATGAGCCTTCATACCTTAATTTCTGCATCCAATAGCCATTGTGGCCTCAACTCAGGGGACTCTTATTGTTAACACCCCTTCAGGGTAAGAATATATCTAGGCACTAGCGTATCTGGATTTTAACCCAATGGATACACCCAATGGAGTTAGCTTGATAAACACCATGGATACCTCTAAGGCCATTAGGATCCAAAATATTCGGGCCACCCTAGGGAGCTTCTCAAACAAAACATGTGGGGGGGAGTCATTTGACTATTATAAACACTTGAACTAGTAGAAAGATAAATATGAAGAATAGGCTTTATATGTGATCTCATTTTCAATATAGTATTTTATAACACTTTATCTGAATAAAGAAAGGTATGAACTCATATCATCATCACCCTGTCCCATTTTAGTGAATGTTCTAGCAGGTGGACCACCATATGGAATGAAGTTAAACTCTCTCTACATGTTTAGATTCTTCAAATATTCTCCATATTTCGAAGGTAAATACTGAATTATAAAATCATCCTAAAGGAATGTAAGAAACCAACCTTCATAAATCTCTACTCCACTCATCATAGATTATGAACTATTATGTGTTGTAATCTATCCCCGCAACATCGAAAATAGACCAGAAATTCTGTAGGGGTTATTTACTATGTATACATTCGATAATCACTGGTAAATATTTTCCAGAATAAGGGAATCCATCCTATTTGCTTCACCTCTTCTTGTTTGGACGTTATGAGAGAAATCCCCGACCTCACATTATCATTAGATTCACAGATCTAAAGTACTGTAGGAGCATAAGAATTCTATTAGATGGTTATACATACAAGAGGGGGTCAATTTTAGTTTAAAAAACTTAGTTTAAAATATTTATACTGAACAAAACACAACCCTATTAAAGTGAGATTATTGGACAAAGACTCTTTTCGATTATCAGAGTCACAAAATAGGATTCATAAAATATATGATTATTTAAGACTAAAACAATCACCCCCTCTTTGGAAAGTACAAACCCCAAAACCTAAATAAAAAGGTAACTTGAAAAAACTTATGGCCCATTATTCTTTTAATTATTTTATATTCAGAGATATACATTTAAACATAACTCCCCCTGAGTCTGTAACTCTACTGAATATGATGTTGAATACGGTAAGTGAATTAAAATAGATCTTCTTTAAGAAAGATTCTCACTCTTAGGAATTCTTCTCCCCCTAAGGATTATATTCTCCATTTAATAAAACATCTCCCCCTTTATATTACAACTTCCCATTTAAAAAAATCTTCCCCATTTAATAATACTTTCTCCCCCTTTGTGATTTTCAAAAAGGAATGGGGAACAAATTAGAAGTTTCCTAAAAAGTTATAAAAACAATATTCAACACAATTTTGAACTAACTAATCATCCATGAAAATTACGAAAGAAAAATTAACCAATCTAAATTAGAAAATATTGAGACAAGTCATATTTGGATAAAAATATAATTCATTAAAAGCATTGAAAAAATTTACAAAAAAATTGACAAATAAATACAAAGAGATTTAAAAAGTATAAAAATAAAACTTTCTTCATCAAGGCCTTGAAAAATGCCTTTATTTTTTTGACCTCCTTCCTATATTTTTAAAGATTCAGAATTTTTTCTTCTTGAGTCTAATTTTGATCTTTCAAACTTTTAAATTCCTCTGAAAATTTTTCATTATCTATCAATATGATCACTTCATCTTCATGATATCTCAACCTGGCTATCTCCAAATCCATTTCTCGAATCTTCTATTTCAAAACATTCACATCTTCAGTACGCTCATTGGTGCAATCCTTGAATTCTTCAAAAAACATAAATCTATCATCCATATCTTTATATAACTGATTGAAACAACTTTCTGACTCTACTATAATATTATTTATTTTATCAAAATGTTCATCGTGCATCTGAATATATGAATAAATATAGATGGACCAATTTACTATTTGATTGTACAACCTCTTGTGAGTCTGGAAATTTTCTAGAAAGGTTTTCAAATCAAATTCAATATAGATCACTGACTCAGTCAAGACTTTTCTAGACTCTAATTTCTGATTGATACTTTCTTGAATTAGTTTACTTATCGATTCAATCTTAGTAAAGTAACAAATAGTTCCTTCCAACCTTCTAAGAACATGGCATATATAGTCAAAACCTTTCTGAGCGATAGTTCCAACCGAATTTGATTATTCTAGATTAGGATGTGGAGGTGTTTTTTTGCGATTACTGGCTTCCACTTCTTTCCTTTTTTCTTAACTTTCTCTAGAACTTTTTTATCATATGATATTTCTAAAATTTCTACATCTTTATTAGTCTTGGCTTTATTAGATTTTTTTTGAATTTTGATCTCCTTCGTCTTTCTTTGATGATGACTGAGCTACTTGTTCTAAAGAAAATTCTTCTTTGTGAGAACTTATTGATTTTTCATCCCTTCCAGACTTAGAGGGTAAGCTCAATGAGGATGAGGACGAATTTGATGATTATTTTTCAGACTCGGTTTTTTCACTGTCATCCCCTTTCTTTTTTTCTTCCTCATCGTCATCAAATTATTCTTCTATTTCTATTTCTACTTATTCATATTCTTCTTATTCTTCTTATTCATCATCTCCTTATTTACCTTATTTTTCTTATTCTTATTTTCCTTATCCATTAACTTATTCATTTACTTCCTTATCAATCTCTTCTTCAAGTTGGACAAAATTTCTAAGAGCTCCCTTTCCTACTTTCTCTGATGCTAATTATTTTGTTGGTACTGATTATTCCTCACAAAACATTTATATTCCCTTTTATACCATCAAAGGGACTTCATCTAAAACTATAGATATTTCTTAAAAAAAATAAGCCTACTTTGGGAATGATATGATCGGTATGGTAAATAGGAAGGATTAAATTCTCATATTATCTTTCAACTACTTTAAAAATATTTTCACAAAGATGAACTTCTTTCAACCTTTACTTTTGTTTCTTTTTCTTAAATTCGTCTTCTAAATTTCCAAAAACATGAATTTTCAATTCTTTAGCTTCTATAGGTTCAATTGTTAATTTTGGATCCTCATTCTTCATTTTCTCCTTAAGCTTCATCATGTCATTAAAAACATCATAGGAAATCTTCTTATGCTTTTTTTTCTTCATATGAGATGTATCTACCTTCCTCTTCTTCTTCTTATCAACATTTTCTAATTTCCTTGATGGCTCTACCACTGATGCAGCACCATTATATTTCTCAAAGAACTTCTTTTATTTTGTATCAAATATCAGTCCCTTTATCATCATTGTATCCTCACTAATAAATGAAATTTTCTCCATCATTGGATGTTATTTATTAGCTACTTTAAATATCTCCATAAAATTTACAACCATTTTTTAAGAAGACTATAAACATAATGATCTTTTATTTGATATATTGAGGTTTTATGTTCTCCATAGTGAGAATAATAAACATAAAAAGATCTATCTTCTTTATAATTACCAAAAATTCAAGTACAAAAATGTCCAATACTTTTAAATTATATCTATATCCCTTTCTATGAATGAGAAAACCTTTCATCCAATGTGAAACTACTCAGTTTTCCAGAGTAAGGTGTTACTTTTCTAACCTTTTAATATTCTAAAAGAAATTATTCTTCATCTTTGGTCTTGTTAAAAAAATCAATACTATTCGGAAGCTTGTGAGAAGAAAAAAACCCATCCCCTTCTGATGGTATTCTGAATAAATTAACAATTTTATTATAAGATACCTTATATCTTTTTCCATACATTGAAAAAGAAATTTTTTCTTTCCCAACTTATTTCAAAACCCAAAATGATACATCAATATCATGAACAATTTCATGATAATATAGGTCAAAATCCTTGTCTGGTTTTTCAACACAAATAGATTCCCAAAATTGGAAAGATATTATATTCTTTAGAGTAGAATCATATTTTTCCTACCATGATCTCTCTACTAACATTTCTCCAAATACATAACACCTTGAAAAATATTCCTTAGTAGCCATCATACATAAATATCATGAAATTTTTTTTAAAAAAATTGTACACTCTAAATTTTAAAAAGTTTTATCAGATTGATAATAATTCAATTAGGAAAAAAAATAATTTTTGAACACAAAAAATGGTTTTTGTAAAATTAAATGAATTACAAAAAAATAACAATTAAAAGAGTAACGTAATGAGAGAGTTCAAAAACTAAAACAATAGAAGAGTTCCTTTCAGAGTGAAAAGTGTCATAGGTATGGTTAACCTGTTATTCATCATTTTTGTAAACTAAATATATTAGGATAGTTTTGAAATAAAGACTAAATAAGATATTTAAATTATGAAAAAAAATTATGATAGTTTTTATAGGAAAACTAAATATGATATTTTTTAGAAAATATATCAGAATATGATAATTTCTTAATCATAAAACTTTTTTAAGAAATTTAGAGTCAAGAAATTATGTAAAAAATTTTGAGACTAGAAAACTTTTTGAGAGTTCTAACTCTAAAATGTAAATAAAAAAATGTAAGTCCAAAAAACTAATTATGATAAATGATTTAGAAAAAAAATGGAAAAATAAATGTTTTTAAAAAACATAAAACATATATACTTCCCCTATGAAAATGAGTAAATTAATGTAAGGAGATGGGTAAACAAGAATTTGATAGGAATTATTACTTTACTTTGATTATTACTTACTTATTTTTAATGTATTTGAATCTATCATAAGAAAGAGGTTTTGTAAAAAAATCAGCAAGTTGATCTTGCATTTTGATGAAAAGTAAAATGATATCACCTTTAAGTGTGTGATCCTTAAATAAAGGGTGTATCAAATTTATGTTCTTAGCATGTGAGTGATGTAATAGGTTTTAAATTAAATCAATGGAACTTGTATTATCACAAAATATTTGAAATTTAGAAAAACCCATGTCATAGTTAGTGAGTGTGTATTGTATCCACAACACTTAAGCACAACAACTTCAAGATGCCGCATGTTCAGTTTCAGTAGTGGAAATTGATACTAAGTACTATTTCTCAAAAAACCAAGAAACTAAAGAATCTCCTAAGAGATTACAAGTTCTATATATACTTTTTCTATCTGTTCTACAACCACCACAGTCCGAATTCAAAAAATAATTTAATTAAAAAAACATTTCTAAAATAATAGAAAAAGACTAAATCCATACTTCCCTTAAGTTAATTAAAAATTAATTTCAAATCTTTAAAATGGGATTATGTTAGATTTTCTTTATATATTAAACATAATAATACATAGAAAATTAAGTCTGGATGACAAGAATTATAGTAAAGTAAACTTACTATCATACCTCTAAAAATATTTTGATCGACTAGTTGTCCAACCTCATCAAGATATAAAGTATTAGAGGTACCAATAGAAGTATTAATACTTTTAGTGTTGTCATATCCAAATTTCTTGATAAGATTTTTTATATACTTATTTTGATATATAAAAGTTCCTTCTGTTTTTTGTGAAATTTGAAAACTAAGTAAATATATTAACTCACACATCATACTCATTTCAAAATAAAACTTCATAAGATCTGAAGAGGAATCTATTAAATATTGTCATGTTGAACCAAATATAATTCCATCAATATAATCATATACAATCATAATATTTTAGTTTGATTCTTTTATAAACAATTTTGGATCTGCGTCTCCATTAACAAAATTGTTTTGTAACAAAAATCTATTCAGCCTATCATACAAAGCTCTAGGGGATATTTTAAGTACATATAATGATTTGGTAAGTTTATAAACATTTTTTGGATTATTTTCAATTTCAAAACTAGGTGGTTGTTAAATATAAACTGCTTCATGAACATATCTATAAATAAAATCACATTTCACATCAATTTGAAAAAAAATTAAGTTAAATAATGTTTAAAATGTTAAAAGTATTCAAATAACTTTAAATATTTCTACTGAACCATAAGTTTCTTTATAATCAATTCTTAATTGTCAATTATATCCCTTATCAACCATAAAATCTTTATTTTTAACATTTATTCCATTTTCATTATATTTTTTCTTAAAAAATTGATTTTACTTCAATTATAGAAGTTTCTTTAGGTCGTTCAACTAAATTAAAAACTTTGTTCCTCTCAAACTCTTTGAACTCGTCTTACATAGCTTTAATCCAATCATCATCACCTAAAGCCTCATTAGGATTCTTATGTTAAAACTAAGATAAGAAATATATAGGGTCAATTTCATTCCTTAAGAAACTTATAGTCCTAATTAGTTGATCTACATCACCAATGATACTTTCACTGTGATTATTCCTAAGAAACAACTGACTTATTGGGTTTTCAAAAGGTTATTCTTCAATAATAGGTAGAATATATTCCAGAGTAAAAACTTCAAAAACTAATTGTTGAGTTATTTTCTTATTATAAATACTTTCTTTCAAAGGTTGACAATTAGATTTAGAAATAACATCCGAGGATATAGGTTGAGGCTAAATGAAAATAAAATGACCAGCTTCATCAAACTTAGCATGCACTGTTTCCTCAATAGTAGAAGAATTTTTTCAAAAAACTTCATATGCCTTTGAAGTAGTGTAATAAACTAAAAATATTCCTACATCGGATTTGGGTGTAAATTTATGTAAACTATCTTTAGTATTCTGGATGAATACATTGTAACCAAATACTTTGAAGTAAGAAACTTTTGGTTTCCTTATTGTCTACAACTCTTAAGATTTTTTTTAAGAAAAGGTATAAATAAAACCAGATTTATTGTATAGAGGAAACTACTAACCGCTTCAGCCCAAAAAAATTTAGAAACTGAGCATTCACTCTGTATGGTTCTAGTTATTTCTTGAATAATTTCATTTATCCTTTCAACTAAACCATTTTTCTGGGGGATTCTAGGTGCTGAAAAGTTATGTCCAATACCTTTATTAATAAAATATATTTCAAATACATAATTTAAAACTTCTCCACCATGATCCCTATGAATAGTTATCAAGGAGAGGATTTTCTCATTTTTAACTTCGGCTAAAAAAATTAAATAACATAAGTCTTTGTATTTCTTTATGACAAAATAAACCCAAGTATATATAGTGTAATCATAAACTATGACATATAAATAGTATTTCCCACTAATAATTTCAGTTTTTGTAGGACCAAATAATTCTATGTGTACTAAATTTAAAGCATCAGAGGTTGAGACTTCACTAATATATTCAAAACATGACATATGTTACTTACCGTATTAACAAGGGTTGCCGACTTTTTAATATTAAACCTATATTCTAGTAGATACTTAAATCCTTTATTAGTCAATATATATTAGATTCTTAGGTTACAATGTCTTATCCTTATATTCTATAATAAGTATAGAACTTCAATTCTAATAAGGCAAATCAAGTCTAGGCTCCTAAGGTCTTTTAATTTAAGGGTATAGACATTCTCATGTTGATTGGAAGAAAGAATAAGTTCATCCTTGGAACTTTGTACTAAAAATTTATCATTCATAAATATCACAAGGTAACATTAATCACTATATTGACTTACTCTTATAAGGTTATGCTTAATACCATTGGAAAATAAAAAATTTAAAATAAGAGTTTTTTCAAAAAGAACAATGTTACCTATTCTGACAATCTCTCCTTGAGCATTATCTCTTAAAGTTACTTTTACACCTTTCAACTAGATTATCTTGTTAAAGAAGTATTTGTTTATAGTCATATTCATGGCACACCCACTATCCATATACCATATATTTTTTTTGTGGGTATTATCTTTGTTATCCTAAAAACAAAAGCATTAGACTTTCAGAACTCAAACCATCTTGGGTCATTTAATGCTAGAAAAAAAAACTTTAGGTAACCACATTTTTTAAAAAAAAATAATATTAGTGAAAATAAAGAGATTTAACTTTTTTAGGGAAAAATTATTTTTACAATCCCCACCACTTTAACACTTGGTGAAAAGGGGTTCACATTTTGGAATAAAGTAATTGTTGCTGAAGATAGGTTTTTTATTAGTAAAACATATTCTATAACTATTAAAAGGATAACTAATTTGTTTATAAATTCTATCAAAATTTTATTTAACAGTGGTAAAATTTGTTAAAAAATTTCTCAAAATATAAATTTCATATTTTAGTTTTACTACTAAATTTTTATCCTCATCATTATTAGTTTTAGAACTAATTTTTATTTTTAAAACATTTTTCTCAGGAATAAATTTTTCGTGATCTTTTGAAATAAAATCTTTCTCTAAATTAGTTTTATCAAGATCTTTAGAAAGATATAATATTTCATTTTTCAAAACATTTATTCATGAATCATCCTTTAAAATTTTAGCTTTATAACTATCTAGTTTTTTACAAATTTTGAAATTCTCATTTTCTAAAATTTTTGTAAATTGGGAAACCTCATCATAAGTAGGTAAAGAATTACCTTCTATTAAGGAATATTCTTCATCAAAAGATGTAGAATTTTTCTCATCGGTATAATTATCATTTAAAGACATGTTGGTAAGGGATTTAGATATACCTTATCTATGAGATAATGATTTACAACATGTACATTTAAAAAATAATTACGTTTCTTCGTCCATAACTTTCATTATCTAAAGATATTTTAGAAGAATCACCTCCAATGGAACCACATGTGTCAAATTATTTCAATATTTTCCTTCCTATTAAATTGTATTAATTTTTTGCATTTGTTTCTGAATTACTTTCTTTTCTATCTTTCCTCTTTAGCTTCAAAAAATCTAGTCAGATATTTCCTTCTTTCTTACACTCATAACAAGTGACCTCAGAATCTTTCTTGTCACCATTATCCTTATGAATTTTCTTGTATTGATACTAAAAATATTTCTTTTTGACTATTTTATTTATCCTTCTGGTGAGATTATATAAATAATTTTCTTAATTTTTTTAATATATAGAATCAGAATGAACAAAAACTTTCTTCTTCCTCAAAGATTTCACAACTTTCTAAGGTGTTTCAACTTTAGTATTAATAGTAGTAGTAGAAAAATAAACACCGCCATTTTTCTTATTAGCTTTCTCAGAATCTCTATTAAGTATTCCTTAATATTTCATAAGAGTTATAAAATAATTATTAATCTTTATCATCCCATCCATATCTTTTTTTCCGCTCATTGGGAATGATATCAATAATCTTTTAGAAAAAAATTTCATCATCGTGACTTTTTTTTCCAATAGATTATAAACTATTTATAATTTTTATTACCCTTTGGTGTATCATTTCAATTGATTATTTGGTAAGAAATAAAAATTTTGATAATATCCTCTAAGCACGGCTCTTCTGGTTTCAACAACTTTAGAAGTACCAAAGTTTGTAACTTCGATATTTTTCTATATATTATTTTCAGCTTCACATGAAGATATCTAAATGTAAATAATTCTTGTCAAAGAACAAAATAGAGTATTCCATAACATATAATTTAACTGATACACTTTTTTTCTTGATGTGTAAAAGCAGTAACTTCCTTATCAGGAATATTGTAGTCTCTAGTAAGAATAATGAAATTATCAACCCCAGTATTGATAACAAAAGGATTAATCTTATCTTTATAGTACTCATAAACACCACTATCAAAGATAGATGGTCTGTTCATATTTATATTTTATATAGTACCAACATTAAGACCTCCCGTCTTAAAAATAATATAAATTCTTTTCCACAGATACATATTAGTATAAAAAAATTTATAAACAGAAATTTTATATCAAAACTTAACAAAACTTTCAATTAATAAAAGAAGTAAAAAACACAACAAGCTATATAACTAGTAGAAACCTCATTTTATACTAATTATAGGATCATAAGAAGTATCTTAGATGGATAAACTTACAAGAGTAGTGTAAATTTTAGTTTAAAAAACTTAGTTTAAAATATTTAAACTAAACAAAACGCAAACCTCTTAAAGTAAGATTATCGAACTTGGACATGGTCGGATTATCAGAGTCATGGAATTTCATTCAGAATATGTCTGATTATATTAGAGTAAAATAGTCATAATCATGATGTATCTGATTAAATCATAGAATGGTTTTTATCATAATTATAGTACCACTGATAAAACCAATTGTATAGAAATCTAAGTAGATTACTATCCTTTTATAAAATGTAGTAGAATTGTAACTTTTAAAGAATCAAGAAATAAAATAGCTATGTAAAATTAAGAATTAATTATAAAATATTATTAAAATATTTACTTCTTTTAACCTTACGATTAAGGTATCCAATAACCCTAACTAAATGTATCCACTATTTTATACTTATATTAAAGTTTTTCTTTCCTTACTAGAAAAGACCTTAATACGATGATCGGATCAACTTTGTATTCTTATCCCCAAAAGACCTTCATGCAATGATTGGATCTATCATCCTATCCCCATAATCCCTCGATCAGATGGATCAGATTTGCCATCTCTCTATCCCTATAATCTCTCAATTGTAACAGTGATCATACGTGGATATAATTATAAAAGTTCATAAGGAAACAACCGGATAAGGATTCATTTAGAATGAAAACTCACTAAATAATTGCACTAACTAAAAATGTGTAGTTCATGAAAATAAATCTTAAGATTGAATGTGATCAACCAGCTTCAAACTCTTAAAATGACTTGGTATTTATAGGCAATCTCCCAACATTCATATTTCCAAGTTTGTTGAAACGACATCGGACAGCTTGTGCTTGACAACCCATCCTAACTAAATGTCTGATGTCATATTTATTGACACCATTATAGTGTTAAAGATATTCATTATATATAAATGATTCTATAGATTCCAATTATAAACTTTAGTTAGTATGATGTAATTCCTTAACAATTTCAATATGATAAGATTTATGAGAGTCGATCAAATATATTGGAACAAAAATTAGTCTGATTATTATCAATTTTTTTAGTATGACAGACAACACAAAACATTGAATCCTGGTTTTCTTGGAGTTGAATCAGATAATTAGATTCACACTCATTATGATTAACATAATGATAAATATTAAGTTTATATGCATAATACTGTAGAACTTTTTCAATGTAAAGTTGAAAGCAATGTTTTCTTCAAAAACATTCCAAAACACTTGGGACTTAAAAAGTAAGTAAATAAGTTTTAAGAAAGTTTTTTTCGTTTTAAAAACTAAAGGAATGGAAAATTAATAACTAAAACTTCAAAATCAACTAGTAGATAGTTTCTTAACTGCATCACCAAGAATTTGGCCAAGCAGATACTCATAGTAACATTTGAATTGATTGTATATCCTCATAGTTCATATTATCCTTGCTCTGACATGGGTGATAATTTTTCAGGTATGATCTGATTCTACAATAAAGGAAATATTGTTGGGTGTTCTTAGATAGGACCATATCCTTTTGACTCATGGTTTGCCTTCATCCATGTTTAGAAATGGACGTCTCCCCTAGCTTGAGGGTCTTCCTTCTTAATATTCGAAGAAAACTTCAATAACTTCAAGGCTAAAGCTGGTGTCATTTCAACATCATCCCATGTTTCCTTCGACGAGATGAATCCATCACACATGTATCCAAGAATGGGAACTACATAGATCTTGTAAATTCCCCATAAAATGATGTCAAATTCATTGTGTGTCAAATGGAAAGTTTTAATTTGGGAGATTCACTAGCTCAACAACTCAGGTATGACGTAAATATTATTTTATATGTATGTCTGGGACACCTAGACAGATTCATAGATTTTGAATTCTAGCAGCTCATTCATAAATTCAATGAAGATTTTTCACACCCAGTATTCCCATATCCACTTGGTCTTTACTCCCCCTTCCGAACAGAAGTCCCAATTATCCTTCTATCCTTTTTATTGATCTATATTGGAATCATGGAAGATCAATTAGTAGTAGTGTAGTTTTTATTCTATGGTGTGAGGCTTCATATTTGGGTCACACAAGTCGTGATTCATAATGCACACAGAGGGTAATATTCCTTCATTGATAAATATTCCATTAGAGGAGATATTGGTAGTGGGACTATTGGTGCAATCCATGAACCATAACTTTAGAAAAAAACATTGTTAATTCAGGATAAATGCATCTCTTAGAATACCATGGTCATACAATGGTAGTTGGTCACTTTGGGGGTACTCGTGTGGATGCTACTTCACGTATTTAACTAATTCTAGGAGGGTAGAGTCACACGTGTCATAATAATCTAGCCCAATAGTTTTAATAATTTTAGTAACATGTCCAACTGCTTTTTCAATGGAATCCCTTTGAGAAACCATTGGGAATATATAAAGAGAAATTGATATTTTCATTAAAGTTAAAATTTTGGTTTTGGAAAGTTCGGAAATTTTGGAAGGGGGTGAACTCGCATAGTTCACTCACTAAAGTGACCTCATACAGGTCACTTTCCCAAGTGACCTCACGTAAGGTAACTAGACCTAGTGACCTCCCATAGGTCACTCAACCAAGTAAACTCACATAGATAAAGGAATACCATGTATTTTCATTTGGGGATTCCTTGAAAGGCTTTCACAAATTATACGAATGATAAGAGAAAGGGAAGCGTGAACCACTAGTGTTGCAAGAGAAATAGAATATTAATCATCAAATTTATTATGAATTTTATTAAAAAGGACATCGTAAACAAAGAGAGTCTCTTAAAGAGGTCTAAATTAGTACAATCCAAGGGCATACCCTCTAACAAGAATCACCCCCCTCTGGAGGTAATAAATTTAAACTCGAAAACAAAGTGATATCAGTATCATTGTTTAAAGCAGAGGCCAGAAAGTCTGCTAGTTTGTTCTCCTCCATCCAATTATGAAGGACCTCCATGTCTCTACTGAGATATGTTCTGCACCATCTTATATTATAAATGATAGACCATGACACCCTGGAAATTCCCTTAAGTGAGTCATGAAGAACCAAGGAATCCATCTCCACTAATGCTATAGATATCTTGTTTTTCTAGAAAAGTTTAAGACTAATGAAAAGGGCCATCAACACAGCTTATAAAGCATGGACTTGGCCAAAACTTTTGCTGAATTCAAGAATTACAGAGCCACTAGAATACCGAACAACCCCCCCCCCCCCCTCCTTGAAGAGTACCGAAGATACAAGATCCATCGGTGTTGAGTTTCAATCCTAAGGGGTCAGGGGACCAATGCACCTGAATCCCTTGTATGGATTAGGTTGGAAGGGAAGAGAGCCCCACATCGATAAGCCTGAGAGTGGGGTATTCCTCCTCATATTTGAGGATGCTGGTGAAATCCCTCAGTAGGAGTTTGGTGTGGATGATCAGTGATTGACACCAGGTGGGCACCCCTTCAAAGTGATCCGAATTCCAAGCTTTCCATATGCACCAGCATCCAGAAATAAGGACCAATGCTCTCACCTTTCTCTCTGGTCCTTCGGCGAAGGCTCTATGGAACCAAGAATTAAAAAATATGAGGGATGAGTCTCATGTAAACGAAATACAGTGAAGTCACTGAATGATCTCCAGATAGCACACTCCCAATCAAATTCAAAAAAGAGATGATTAGAGGTATCTGCCTTGTGAAAATGACAACAGGAGCACTTGGAAACCATGGAGATGCCCATGCATTGGATATTTTCATCTATGGACAAAGTGTGGTTCCAAATCCTCCAAATAAGGAATTTGATCTTTATATGAATTTACTTCCTTCATATTAACTCCCTCTACACATCCACCTCCTCTTCTGATCTCGTCAACCTAAAAAATCATTAGACAAGAAAGCACCGAAAGAAAACTTGGTGAAAATGCATCTGTCAGGATCTGGACTGAAGATGATGCTATTGTAATCGGATCTCTAATCGGGATTCAGGATAACATTGATGAAACATGGAAAGAAACTATCCTCTTTGAAAGTGATCCTAGGGATGTGGCACCGAGGGAAGCCAATAATCACTCCCATCTAGTTATGGAACCAAAAATAAATGTCTCCCTTACCAAAAATCTAGAAGAAATGGTCCTGGTGCATCTGAAGGTGTGGATAAACTAAAGGCCTGATCTATGGCAGGCTCCCCCCAGTAGTGGTCTCCCCCGCCCTTGTCTTTTCCGCTCATGTGATAACCCCCAAAATTTTTCTCCTCCAGGTACTCCCAGTCGAGCTTAACATGCATGCATTGAAGAGTAGCCGAAAAGTTCTGAACATTGATTCCCCCTACCCCATATAGCCTAACCATATGCCCCCCACGAATCTCAGTGGTTCTTTCCATCACCATTATCATCCCAAACGAAAGAGGCCAAGATTTTTTCAATAGAGGAAACCACCTTCATGGGAACCCTGACAGTGGAGAGTGCATGTTTGGACATGGAGGAAAAGACACTATTCAAAAGAGAGATCCTTCCTCCAAATTAAAAAAAATGATTCTTACAGTTAAATATAAAATTTTATGTTCTCCCAAGTATATGATTAAAATTATGGATGTTAATT
Organism: Viscum album; assembly: GCA_963277665.1. Lineage (NCBI taxonomy): Eukaryota > Viridiplantae > Streptophyta > Magnoliopsida > Santalales > Viscaceae > Viscum > Viscum album. The sequence goes on from OY728145.1 coordinate 705,548,899, forward strand.
TCCTTGAGGATGGGTGGATCCCAAATATTTCATAGGGAAGGATAACCACTGCATGTGTAATCTACTCACGATGAATGCAGCCCATTAATCTGATCACTTTTTTGAGATATAAAATATTTTCTTTGTAAGATTGATTATTTTCCCACTCCACTTACAATAGGCCTCCAGGACATCATTAAAGCCTCTTATGGATCTCTTATTGGCATTAAGAAAGATAATCTTGTCATTTGTAACCATGAGATGAGACACCCTGTTACAAAGATCCCAACACCTGTAGAGAATAATAGTTCCCCATATTAAGCTCATATTGAGGAGATGATGAAGAACATCCAAAGTAAGGATGAATAATTGTGGAGATAGAAGGTCACCCTATCTAAGACCATGCACCTCCTTGAAGAAACCAAACTTTCTTCTCGTGAAGGAGATAGACATCCAAGAGGAACTGAATCACCTGAAGAGGAGATCTATAGACTTGTTGGAGAAACCCATCCTCAAAAGCACCATCAAAAAGAAAATACACTCAACTTGGTAGTATTCCTTATCCATGTATAGTTTAATCATCGTATTTGAGCCTCGGGACTTGAAACTTATGTCACTGATCAGCTCTTGGGCCAAATAAATCAACCTTTGAATCGATCTCCCCTTAATAAAGTCGTATTCTCTTTAGAAACCCACCTATAGATATGACTATAAATCATTCAGTAGATGAAACTCAAAATCACCTTATAGGAGAAGTTTCAAAGGATAATTTTCATGTAGTGGAGAAGAGATAAAGGGTCCTTGATTTTTGGAATTAGGATAATGGAGGTCACACTGGCCACTCGGGGGAGATTGGCTCCCTAGAAAAAGTCTTGCACCACCATGGTTAACTATTTCCCAATAATACTCCAGTCATACCTATAAAAATAACCATGAAAACCATCTGGCCTTGGGACACTCTCCGGGTTGATCCCTCTCATCGCTGCATGCACCTCGCCTGTAGTGGGCACATACTTAAACAAGGAACTGTCATCATAGGACACCAAGTAAGGAACAACCTCCAAAAACTCTTCAAAACCCTCTGGATAACCCTATATCATTCTTGGATTGGTCCCTCCTAACATCTCATGAAAGTGGGATGCCACTAACTCTCCTAACATGTTGATATCATCATAATAGGAACCATTATCGGGTAGGATATTAGGCCTGATTTTTCTCCTCTTCTCCTTAAGAAATTCATGATAAAAGGTAGTGTTCTAATAGCCTTCATGGTGCCACTTGATTTAGGACTACTTCCAAACAACCTGATCCTATCAGAGAATAAAATAATCCAATATTTCCTTCCTTCCAGCTATCTCCTCGAATATCTGAACATCCTAGTTTTCTTCTAAGCTGGTCTCCAGGTGCTCAACATCAGCTTCATCTTTCTCCAGGTCCATAGAGTGGGGGGGGGGGGTTGCAGGTGTACCCAAGTTTTGAGTACTTCCTTCAGCCTCCGAAGTTTGGAGTGGAGACTCATCCAAGATATCCCTTGGGTTGGATTGTTCCAAGAACTTTCAACAACCTAGAGATAGAATAGAATGTCCACCCAGAGATGTGAAAAGAGAAAATGATCCTCTCTCTCTTTCTTGAAAGACAAAGTAACCAATAGGAGAGAGTGATCAGAAATTCCTCGAACTAAACGTGTCACCTATGAGTTGGAAAAGAGGGATATGGAATGGTCATTAGTAATAAAGTGTACCAAGAAGCTCTATGAGAGAGAGATTCATCTTCTATTGTTTAAAAATGTAAAAGGGTCCCCTGATAAACCCAGGCCCATAAAACCGTTGATAGCCATAAAGTGAGAAAATCTTTCACTTTCACATTTAGGAGAGGTCCCTCTACCTTTTTTCTCCTGTAAAGAAGCCATGGTGATGAAGTCCCCAACCACAACCCAAGGAGTGATTCTGAGGGAAAAGTAACCCAGCTCCCCCAAAATTTCCTATATTTTATGTGAACCACAACTTCCATAGACAAACGTGATGAAAAAACACCTTAGAGTTAGAAGAAACTCTTATGGTAATATGATGGTCTGATCCATCAACCAAGACCACAGAGATGGAACTATTCCAGAAATTCCAGATATGGGAATTATGAGGCCCTTCATGCATGGAATCCCACATACTTAAATAGTGAACAAACTCTGGAATCTTGGTGACAATTCTTCTTGGGTTCAAGCACTGCAACGAGATAGATTTTGTGTTTCCAGATCTCCGAAGATATGAAATATGACTTCACCAGGGCCCCAATCCCCAAGACATTCCATGACAGAAGTCTTAACATGAAGATAGGAAATGCCAGGTTTTGGACCCAAATGATATGCCATTGTTCTTGCTAGAATAGGAAGGAGGAAAAACCTATAGGATTTTTCGTTTGATCCCTCATACACACTCCTTTAGTCTGAGAGATAGACCCCACTAGAGAGGAGTAGCTCTGGGATTGGTTGTGGTATGAGGACTTTATATTCTTGTAGGTAGACATCCCCATAGGTGGATCGTCCACTAAGGGGTCTTCCCATGGTCGAAGAGGGATTGCATCTAAGGAAGTCAGGGAAACCAAGTCCTCCCAAGAGGAAGGGGGAACTAGGCGATAAACAACAAGAAGAGGATATCCAGGTAGCATTGAACTGCCAAGAGGAATAAAGGAGATGAATTGACGAGATACCATGTCTTCCACACGAGCAAGCATGCTGAAAACCTCAAACCTCCCCAGAGGTTGAGGAGGATGGTAAATCTCTAGGTCTCTATAAGTGACATTTTTTAAGGGAAGAGGAATCCCAAGAATAAAAATCCACACAACAGACAATGATGACTAGCGACTGCGGTGAACCTCCATCGCCCAATGAGTTTTAGAGAAATGTGGTCTTCCAAAAAAACTGAGGGGATTTTCACCAAGCTCTGACAAATTCCCAACAAGAGGCAAGGACCACACTGAATGCTCTACAATTGACGTAGGAAACCCTATCCGGAGCACCCAAACCCTAGGAGTTCACAAAAACCTTTGAAGTTTGAAAGTGAATGTCTCTCCACTCCGAAGCGGGCCACAAGGGTCTAGCGGAGCAGGTACATGGCCTCCTCGAAATCCAAAGCAGGAATGACCAACTCTGGAGTTACGCTGTCTTTTGGGGAAGTAAGAACCTCTGAAGTAATCATAGGAAGGATAGGAGGAGGTACAAGAGAAGGTCTGCAAAGAGCATCCTTGAATGATCCACACAGAGGCAACGGGAGATATGAGGGCCATATCGCCTTCGAAACCCTCGTAGGGACAGAAGGTGATGAGGGAACTAGAGCGGCCACAGCTGATAGAGGCTCCTCCGCGATGGGGGAAGTAGGCGGGTCTGTAACAGTCTGATGAATTTGAAAATCCAGTGGCACGTGAAGCGCATTCTCCGGCGTAATGGTCATCATTTCCTTCATTCTCATTTGTGGTAAAGTAGATAAGGGTAGTTAAGTGACTTTACCCATTCAACTTATGCACACCCCTCTTTCATACTAAGAGGCTCACATAGGCCCTTCCTATGTAGCTCAATAGGAACAGCCAATGTATGCATGAAGGCCCTGTGTGAGATACCTATGTGATGGACCTACAAGAGTGACTTCCTTCACCTGGGGTCCTAATTTTGAATATAAATAGGACCCTTGGGATCCTCATATTACATGACTAAATGATGAAAATATTTCTTGAATCTCTCCTCTCCCAAGTCTCCCATCCAAGTCCTTCAAACCCTCAGGTAGTGACTTAATCCTATAAAGGAATGGGAAATTAGTATCAATCAATGGATGAAGGTCCCTTAAGGTCTATAATACCAATAACCTTGATAGGAAACACCCCTATTTAAAACTACTAGGGAAAAGGACCCTTCCATAGATCAGAACTTGAGCATCTGTCATCCAGAGAAACCTAAGGAGACCCTTGGAGCCTAGAGAAATGCATCTACCAAGTGTTGTTTCTTAGGTTTTCCATCACCCAAAGGTGTCTTCAACTCACCCAGGTATGACCTACATGAGACTTATTCATCTCACTCAAGTATAACCTGAACGAAGGACCGTCTCGTTGCCCAGGCCTCAACTATACAAGCCACCTTCTACCCACCCATGCCTCACCTTTGCATGCCATCATTTGAGCTCGTATTTCATGCCACCAATGGAAGGTAACCTCTTTAATTAAATATGTTGTATGAATGGGACTAATATTGGGCCTCCAATAAATCCTCTATATATGCATGCTCAAATAATAGGCATATCAGCATGTCCTCTCAATTATACATTCATGTGGTAATGGAGGTCCTGCATTTATTCCGCCTAATAGATGGGATCTTTTAAGTCTTTTCGATTGTATATTTTCTTGGTAATGAGGATCATAAACTTAGGAATAATGAAAGGGCCTCAGGGTTCAAAACTAATATAGGGTACAGGAACATCTAATCCCTATCTCTTCCATAGATCTGACCTCATCCACCGATAGATGAAGGAGATTGTGTGTCTTTCTAGATCTTCCACTTCCACTTATTTTGCACATCACGAACAACTCACAATGTCTTATAGGATAGTTAAAATCATGGAATTTACATGATAAAACATCTATCTTGGGTGCGGGTTCTTTTTTTGGATCATCCTCACACCTTCCCTCAGGGCCTTTTATTTGATGTAAGCCCCAAAACTATGTCATCACCTCAAAGGGTCATATTACCAATGAAGAAACCCCTTAGGCCTCTTGATTTCTACTCCTCCGTGATCATGTTTGAACCATTCCCTATCTAGAGGCACATTCAAAATGAATACATATGACCTAAAGGTGGAATCACTAATGGGAATGACATAATAGTCTCGGTAGGGAGTCCTTATCTTCCACTTTCCTTGACATGGACCTCCTCCATAGGTGTAAGCCTCAAATATTCCAAACTATGTGGGATTTGATTCCTATAAAAATAGGATACATCGGAAGACTCCCTAAAGTTCAAAACCAACACAAAAAATCAACCCTAATCTTATTTGGTCCATGTTCCTAGTAGGGTCACATCTAACCTTGGGGGATAAATCCCTTTAATATCCCTTGGGCCGATTCTACAAAATCCCACATCGAACCTTGACCCGGAACCTTTAACCTATATATACATTCTGCATGACATTAAACTACATGGTTTGTACCTCATCGCATGACCTTAAAAGGTGTGATGTTTCATGTTAAGTGGCACCGAAAAAAATGGGTTCTGATTTCTTTCACAAGGAAATATAAGAATCCCATCTCAAAGGCATGTTCCCAGTATCAAAACAACTCTCATATTCTTGGATGACAATAAATTACAGAGTTCCCCACTAAATTGACTAAAACTATAATCATAAAAATAAATGACATCAGAATCTATAATATTTACATACAAAAGGCTACCATATTTAGTGGACCTCAGATATATATAGATGTCTACATTGATGGAGAACCTCATATAAATACAATTGAATCTAAATCTAATACATGATAATAATTGATTTTTAAGCTGAGGGTGACTCATTTTATATTTGGGAATTAATAAAGTATTCATGAATATGTCTTAAATACATAATAGATTCCCAAAGAATGAAATAATTCCCCTCAAAATGGTGTGATGATCCCAAACTCCCATCCTGTCGACTAATGTGAATCCCTAACCATTGTTGGATTAATTTCCCAATGACCAAATTAATTTGGAAACTAGGTTCATAAATAATCTTTAATAAGGTAATTTTTTGGTATTTTTATCTCTGTAAACAAAAACCCATTGAAAAATACCTAAAAATTACATGGAAATATGTGTTTGATGTGAAGGTTCATGCCACCACCAACAAAAAGTGCCATTAAACCCCCACATGGTTTTAGAGGATAAACAGTATCATACACAATTCATGCCTAATATAATTTATTTTCTCAATATTCATTGGTTTTGTAAATACATCAGTAAAGTGACATACGGTACCAATGAACTCAATAGTTATATCACATTTCTGAAAATGATCTCTCATAAAGTGATGCCTTATATCAATGTGCTTTGTTCTGGAATTTTATATAGGAGTTTTAGAAATATTTATCACACTTGTGTTATCAAAATTTATATGGACATGTCAAAATTGATATCCATGGTCTAGTAATGTGTATTTCATACCTAGAATATGTGCACAACAACTGCCTACAACTATGTACTCAACTTTATCAGTGGTTAATGAATCATAATTCTATTTATTATTATACCATTACACTAAAAACATTTATAAAAGGTGACATGTTCTGGAAGTTATTTTTATTTCTAACTTACAACCACTAAAATAAACATCTAAATAACATACTTATTATGTTATATTATTAAGGTATTGTAAAATTATTTACAAATCAAGTAAATGAGAATCTTTTGGGTTTTCTTAAAAATAATCACATGTAAACACACTAAACATTATATTAGTATGGATAGTAGTTAAGTATAGTAAGCTTAAAATCATACCTATATAAGTGGTTTGATCAACTGGATTCCTAATTTCATTAGGATCCAACTTGCAGCTAGTAATCATGGGAGTATCACAACCTTTAGTGTTATCCATACCAAGACTTTTTAAAAGATATTTAGTTTACTTAATTTGATTTAAAATAGTTCTTTCTTTATTTTGAAAAATCTAAAAACTAGTAAATAATTTAATTAAACCCATAAAACTCATTTAAAATTCACTTTGTATCATTTTTGAAAACTCAGTACATGAATAATTTTTTAAAGATACAAAAATAATATCATCAATATATATGTTTACAATTAAAACTTCACTTGAAGTAGTCTTAATAGATAAATTAGGGTTAGTTATGAATTTATTAACGCCTTTTGAAATAGAAAATAATTCGATCCTATCATACCATGCTTTAGGATATTATGTTAAACTATATAAATATTTTTTTAATTTAAAAACATGATTTTGAAAGTGGTGGTTTTTAAATCCATGGTGTTATTCAATAAAAAAAACCTCAACTATATAACCATTTAAGAATTCACTTTTCAAATCCATTTGATATAGTTTGAAATACAAATGTGATTTATAAGAAATAAATTTCCCAATGGATTCAAGTCTAGCTACTGGTGAAAAGTTTTTCTCATAGTCAATACCTTCTTCTTGAATATATCCATGTGAAACATATATAGTTTCATTTCTAACAATAGTACCTAACTCATCAACCAAGTTCTTAAACACCCATTTAGTTCCAATAGTTAGGTAGTCCTTGAGTCTTCCAACTAGTTTCCAGAACTTATTTATTTAAAACTAATTAAGTTCTTATTAAATTACCATTACCTATAATTTATCATTAATTTCTTCCCTGAAGTTCTTAGGTTCACGTTGTGACAATAAATCATGATTTTCATCTTGATTTCTAAGAGAAGTTCTAGTATGGGTTCCTTTTCTCTAGGCCTCTTACAACTGCATCCAAGGGATGATATCTATGATTCCTAATAGCTCTATTAATATAATTATTTGACACATCATTCTGATATATAGATTCGTTTTTTGGTTCTTCATTAAAATTGGGAGATTTTTTATAAGAGGTATAGTAGAATTGTTACTAGATTTATTATTGATTTCCATATTGGAACATTCATCTTCTTGATTTTCTAAGGGGTTTTTAGAATCAAGTGGATCTATCTCATCAAACTTAACATGTACAAATTCTTCCAAAATATTGGTCATTTTATTAAATACACTATATAATTTAATATATGTAAAATATCCAAGGAAAATTACTTCATCACTCTTGGAAGCAAACTTTTATTAAATTCTCTTTTGTGTTGAGTATAAATTCTTTAAAAATGAATACTCTAAAGTAACTAAGATTTTGTTTTCTACCATTCCATAATTCTTAAGGGGTCATCTTTAAAAGTGATAAAATAATAATTATATTAATTATATATCAATTTCTATTTACATCCACTACCCAAAAAATTAGATATGTAAATCCTATTCATTGAGCATGGTTCTGGAAATTTCTTGAAGGGTTATATTACTTCTCTCCACTACAAAACTTTTTTTATGTAGTCATAGAAGAATAAAAGTAATCATTATAGAAATGTTGGGATCATAAATATTCAAACTCTTTATTTTTAAACTCATGTCAATGATCACTTTTTATTGTCTCAATTCTAGAACCACTAAGATTTTCTATATATCTTTCATATTAAGAAAAAAATGGAATATCTTCACTTTTATGGGCAAGGAAAAATACCCATGTATATATTGAATAATCATGCACTATAACATAAGAATAATGTCTTCTTACTAAAATAGAAACTCTTTATGGTCTAAAAAAATCAAGGTGAACCAAATCTAATCGTTGAGAATTTGATACTTCTTTATTTGGTTTGAAAGATATTCTGTGCTACTTTCCCTTTTATAGGGATTGCAAACTTTATTTGTTGGAAACTTTAGTTTGGGTAGATCCTTGACTAAACCTTTCTTAGTAAGCTTCCTAATATAGTGTATATTTTAATAGTCTATTCTTCTATTCCTAAACCAATATTCTTTTGGAAAATCACTCAAACAAAAAACATTATAATAAAATAAAAAATTTAAATCTACACCATAAACATTTTCATTTCTTATGGAAGTAAATGATAAATCATTTTTGGAATAAAATACTTTGAAAAAATTATTTTCAAACATAAAATTAAAACAAACATCACACAATTGTGAAATTCTAAGAAAATTATACTTTAATCAATAAATAAATAAAACTTTTGAAATTAAAACCATACTAGAGTTACCGATATATCCAAGCCCTAATATCTTTCCTTTGACATTATCACCAAAAGTGACATGTCAAACCTCCACCATGATTCGGTTCTTGAACATTGAGTAGTATGCAATCATATATTTGAATCATCCACTGTCTAGGTATCATAATTTCTTTTTGGAAATCTTCTTGCTAGTTTCTGAAAAAATATATTAAAACAATAAATGATTTCGGTATCCATATTTTCTTAGGTCTAGAGATGTTAGTGATAAATGATTTAGTAATCCATAATTATTCTACTAGTTTCATATAAGTAGACCTTAGACTTTTATAAATAAAGACTTTATTAGGTCTAGTAGAATAAGAATAATTAGAAGAACTAGTAGAACTAGAAAATGTGACAAATTTATTCTTAAATATTTTCTTATGTCCAGTTTAGTAACCTATTCTTGTAGAATATTTTGGAGTTTCCTATTTACCAAGAATATAAGTAATATTTTTTATTCCATTTGTAAATCTCTCTAAATCCTTTTTAATTTCTCATTAGATAAATTAATCTCATCATTTTCCTTAAGCATTTGACCATTATACTTTTTTTCAATAATAATATCATCTTTAAAGTGAGAATACATAGCATAGTGATTCTTTAAACTTTTATATTTATCTTCTAAATCATTAAATATATCCTCTATCATGTTAACGTATTCAAAAAATTTATCACTGGTCATATTCTCATCATTTTTTTTGTTTTATATGTAACAGAAATATATACAAGGGATTTATCTGAATCACTTGAGTTATCCTCAGAGGCACCCCAAGTGACTTTCATATCCTTTTTATAATTTTTTCCTCTTGTACTCATATTTCTTCTTATATTTATTCTTAGTATAGTATACTTTGATGTATAATTTCCTCTTACACCAATATCATGTTACTTAATTGGAAGTATCATTATTTATCCACTCTTTTATCTAATTTCTATTATTGTCACACTTACCATAAAATTTTTATTTCAAGAAAGACATCTTCTCCTTGTATTACTTTTTAAAATGTATGGCTAGGTGAGTAATTTCTTCATCACTTTTTTATTGTGATTACTCATCACTTGAACTTTCATCTTTTATATCCTCTTTTTGTTTACAGTGATAAGTCTTAAAGGCTATTGACTTTCTTTTAGGTTCATCAAATTCCTCTTTTTCACTTGTGGTCCTTATTCATACATCATGAGATTTATAATGATCCCCTTTATCAGTAGTGTACTAATTTAAAAAAAAACTCTGATAGACATAGATGTCCCTCTCAATATATCTAGTATGTATCTGATAAGTTGCATGACTTGATTATTGTCAGTAATATATTTTCACAATGCATACATCAGGTTAAAAATATCATTAAACCTAAGATAAATGATAGAGATAGATTCATCAGTCTTTATCTTAAAAGTATAATATTTAATAATGTATATATTTAAATTCATTTCTTTAACATTTAATGTTCCTTCATGAGAAACAACCAATGTATCCTAAATCTCAAAAGCAGTCACACAAGTAGATATTATGTTATATTCATATTCTTTTAATTCACAATAAAATGAATTCATGGTTTTATAATTAAAATCATATACTGCCTTAGTTTCATCACTCCAAAAAACTCTATTAGCATGAGGTTTTTTATATTTATCTTCAATGATAGTTCAGATACCAAAGCCTGTACTTTCTAAATGAATTTTCATTTTGAATTTCCATTGATAATAGTTTTTCCATTAAATTAAGGAATCTAATTATTTAAAATACTTTATTGCCTCTGATTATCCATAAATAATTAAATTTAGATAAAATAGAAGTTTAAGATATTTAAATAAAACAATATCATAGTAAAAATATATTTCGAAACCGTTCTAATACCACATATTTGTCCTAGTGGATAAATCAAGAGGGGGTGAATTGGGTTTCCAATAAAATTATTATTTAAGAATAATTTGAAAGAAAAATCCCCCAAGTTTATAAAAATCACCCAGTTAAAAAAATAGTAGGATTATATAATTTTATCTTTATAAATTATTATCAAAATATTGATAATTGTTCAGTTGAAATACATTTGAAAATACTTTAACTTTTCAAACTAATCTACTCATATCAAACATATAATATAAAATACAAGTTTAAGTTAACTACCAGAGTTGAGTTTTGATTAAAAGTTAATAAAATAGTAAACATATTTGAATTAAAATATATAAAACAAAATAGATAAAGTAGTAAATTAGTTACAGAAAATATAGCAAAACAGAATTTAATAAGGGGTTTCATATCAAGTGAAGACTCAATCCCCTACACTTAGAAATCACCAGCTACTAAGTATTTTATTATTAAATAAAATTATCCATAACCTATATTGGGTTTTACATACAATAAAACATAGCGTTGCCTAGGCATAAAGACTATGACATAGTTATGCATGGGATAAAACAAAATACCAGGTCGCATAGAAAATCTTCCACATTTTTTTTTGGGAATACAAATGATAATATTTTTTATAATATTAATTATTATACACTTTAGCATAGGATACTATGTTTTAAAACTAATTGGAGAAATCAAAAACAAATCTCAAAATTAAAACAAAAACAAAAAGAGTAAGATATATAAGGTAAGAAAATGTGATGTGGTTCAATTCAAGAAAATTTAGTTGTCCAAAAATCCTTTGGTTTTGTATTTTAAATGATCTTGTACAAATTTCACAGAAAGTTCAAGAAAATAGAGTTTCATAGAAATTTTTGAATGATTATTATTTTTATTATAGATGAATGAGTAAGATACTCTATTATTCTTTGTAAGATTATGTGTTATTGACACTATTCACATGGTTATCTTTAATTCTTAAAAATATCTCCATCCAAAAGTATTTATTAAAGAACAATCAATGCAATATTAAATGCACTGACACTTTAATTAATTCTTCAAAAACTAGCCATTGGAGATTTGAAATGATCTATTGATGGAAAGTTTTCTTCACTTAATGCATAGTTAGTTGATATCATAGATGGTTGTAATTTTTGGTTGGAACAGAAAAATTTTCATGGTATGTCTCATTATTCCTGCAGTAAGTTCTTTTACTCATGCAGTTGGTTCATGATTTCATGGAGTAAGATATTTCCTTTATGCGGTGACATAACTAATTTTCATAGTCAAGTATTTCTACTCATAGTAAGTACATAAATTTCGAATGGTATATTGAATGTACTTGTGTTAAGGTGATTATAAATGCATGGTAGGTTCCTTAATTTGATATAGTTTACTTATTAGATGAACAGTATGTTGTTTTTTCATGTGGTCAGGTGAATTATATCATGATGTAAGGAGACACATGGTCACTTGACCTTCAATATCAGTTAAAATTCTTCACATGATGAGAAAATAGCACATACAGTAGTTTGTCACAACAAGTTTCAAACTTAGTTAATTTTTCCCATTTCATCCAGAATATAACTTACTAACAAAAGACATTAAATTAATTAAAAAATTATAAACATGATTTCAGACCATTAAAATAAGTAGGTTTTGGAAAATCCAACACTCTTCTTATTATTATTCTTATTCTTAAAAACCAAATTGGTTATACCTTTTATACAAGAAGAAAATATTCTCCATATTTCTCGATAGGTTTGGTTCTATCAGATCTCTCTTAAGTGGAATTAACCCTCTCTCTTTCTTTCTTTTTTGAGAGAGTGTTCTCATTTTTTTCTATGTGGATAATCACTTTTTGGTGGGAGTCTATTTCATTTAAATTTATGGAAAGATATTATATGAATCTTGAATGAAATGAAAACTACATACAACAGCTACTTCCCATGATATCATATCTTCTTTTTTGTGAAGATTTGTCTATTCTTCAAATCTAACGAGTATTAAAAAAATACCCCTTTTATTTCTATTTTCATTTTTTCCAGCCAAATGTGTATTCTTGATTTATTCATCGGAGATATTGGATTCTTTTCTTCTAAATATAGTCTTTATAAATTCCACAACTCAATATTTCTAATTGTATGAAAATCATACAGTATCACAACTCATGGCATTGAACTCTCTCGTATAATGTGAGAGATTCCATGAAACTAATGAAAATTGCATCCTAGACCAGTACACTTTAGTTAGAATCTATGATAACTTACCATATTTATCTAGATTCAATCATTAATTATCTAAGCATCATTTAGTTGACGACACTTAATAACATCATTATCTCCATCCCAAATGGTTTCCCCTTGTGAATAAATAATTCTTGAAAACGTATTTTTTCACCCAAAGGGGACATGAAATTTTCCTAAGTATAATGTAATATAATTTGTTTTTATAGGTAACTATGAAATTTATGTATATGAATTCATATTATCACCACATATTATGACTTTTCTAAAGTCATATGATCTACATATAAGTTTTATGCTCAAAGGAAAGTTGTTTTTTCAAAGTCATATGGCTAGGAAGAGTCAAACGATGTCCTAGAAGACAAAAAATATACACAAAGCCACATGATTAAGTGATATGTGAAGGTCATATACTCAATCTTAAATATATGTGATTAGTAGAAAAAATCATACAATTTAGGACTTTGTTCCATTTTTTAAGGAACTCCAAAATTACATATTTATTCAAATGACATAGAAATGACTTCTAATGTCTGTAGCGATCATCTAAACATATCAAATCATCATACAGGGTTTTTTATAGTTACTTTTGTATACATAAATCCCAACACACCATTGATGGACTTTCCATTGCTCTTGGTCTACTATCTTTCATTCACCCATCTTGATCCTTCTTTAATAATAGATTATTTAGGATATACATAATATCCATCAATTCTCTGCACTTTTTGAAGATAGTTCTCTTATATACATCACCGCATGTCATATATCTATGAAGATTACAAAATACCTAAACTTTTACTCCCAGATTTAGGGCTAAAAACATGATCTATACATTTTAGAATTTGATACCAATAAATGTGACCAAATTTTAGACATACAAAACATACAACATTGAATTAAAATATTGGATCACTTACATTAAATAGCTAGGGACATTTTAGTTTTAGAGTTTTAGAGAATTAAAATATGCTCATACAAAACAATACCCTTGTATTCAAGTAATAATTTTTCATAATATACCCATCTTTTATTATTTTAAAATAAATCTTTAACATCTCCCATAAAATTATTCACACATTAAACCTTTCTAGAAATTATTAAATTAAAATCATTCTTAATTACCTGAGGAAATGGAAAACATGATAAGGGTGAGATAAAATGATCAGTAAGGGAAAACATAAGCATTAAAAATTGAATATAATCAATAGGCATAAAATGAAAATAAGGGTGTGGTAACTCAATAAAATTTCATGAGAATGACATAAAAGAATTTATACACATAAAAAGGTAGACCATAAATCATTATACATGGTATAAAGTTTTCATATAAGATAAGAGTCATATAAATCAATAAACATAATCCATGAAAAAACAAAAATTGAGAAAAGGATCCATTATAAATCATAATAAGAATTTAAAAACTTATTATGTTTCTTGGAACATCAAACATTCATCATGGAATCAACTAACAAGATAATTCCAGTATCTCTTAGGAGTAACCTATAATTGGTAAACTTCATCATCTATTAGGATTAACTTACAATGATTTAACTTTATCACATTACCTAATGGATTAGATGACTATAATAGACCCATCCATCCGTGGTATATAACATAAACACCCATTAATAATTCATACATATGTCCAAGTAATGTAGAGTTAATAAAACATTTAGATGGTTTTACTTTTCTGTTGGAGTTGGTGTACTAGTACCAAATGTTTCTTCGACTGTATTACATGTATATTCAAGGAGTTGAATATTAATTAAAATTTATTACATATTTTTTATTTATTTGTATGAATTTTATGTAAAAATTTCCTAAGGTATATATCGCATGTAGGACCCCGGGACACCCTAAGAGGGGAGGGGTGAATCAGGGTGTCAACTTTTTCTTTTAAACCAAAGGATCTTGTCCCCACGTTGGAAGGAACTAGTTGAACTTGTATGATGGATATGATCAGCAATCAAACATTCACATGCAAAATAGATGACACAGCAATTTTTACTTGGTTCGCCACTAAGGGCTACGTCCAAGGAGCATACGCCGACAGGTTTTCGGTCGTACCAAATTCCACTAATCTTTACTAGTTGTGGATTATAATGGTTCGGGAATAGTTACTCTATCCCAGGCTCACTGCCTTTACAAAGGTTTAGTGATAGATCATTGCTTCCCTCGGGTCACTCCTGTTGACTCCCCCTGGCTCACTGCCCTTGGTGAAGTCACACCTAGTTTATAAACGTGAAGGTCTCTTCAATAGATTTGTATTGAAGTCTTTGTCTCTTCTTAGCACGAGACTCTTCTTGCATCCAAGTCCGAAATTGATGCACTAGAATGCACAGTACCACTGAAGCGGATAACCAGATCGTGCAGACAAGCTTCACTATCAATTGCTCACAACACCAACCCTTTGCGCGAAAATCCTTACTATTGCGTGCAAAATTTACTTTTCACGCGGAAAAATATTTCGTGCAAAGACATCCTTTTTCACGCAACTGAATCTTTTATGTGCGAACACAATTTTTACTCGCAACTCTTCATTTTTCTCATATCTCGGAATTTTCTGCGCAATTCAGAATATTTCACGCAAGCCCCTTTACGTGATCCTTTTTCGCGCATCAGACCTCGGATGTTCTCTAAGTCTTCAACTTATTCGAATGAAGGGGGTCACCTCATATTTATAGGCGTCTAAGACCCTCGCGCGCAAAATCCTATATGGTCCGTAAAACCTCTCGGCTGGCGCATAATCTTTCGCGCCGATAGCATTTTTTACGTACATAATCAGAAATTTTGCACAGCACATGCCTTTGCTGTTTTTCGACGTTCTTATTCCGAAGCACTCTTTGCACAAAAAAAACTTGATCCTCTATTTCGCGCATCCCGCTCTTTTCCGCGCCCAAATCAAATATTTCGCGCACAACCCTTCTTTTTCGCACACCACTTCCTCTTTTCGTGCACCTCATTTTAGCAACAATCCATGTCTTCATTTTCCGATTTTCAGGCCCAAAAATTTGGCAAACACTGGAAAACGACACCACCTTCAATAATGTTGTCTGCTTGAACTGTATGATCACTTTACTGGTTCACATTCTGAAATTCCACTAAGTATTGACAACAAACACAGACCATACTCATATTCATGCATATAAGAACATGGTTCCAACAATCTCCCCCTTTGGGTTTGTTGGCAATCAGAAAATAAATTCAAAAGATCCCCATCCATGTGCAAACCAGAAATGCAAGAATCAACACAGCCAACACTCTAAGTCTACGTGAGCAATGCTCAGTGTAGAAAACAAGAGAGGAATCTTGAATTGGGTTCCAGTGTTTTGGAATTCTCAATGACTCCCAAGAATCACTACATGACTGATGTATTCCTTCTCATCCTTCTCATCCTATCACTGATACTGAATTCGCATCGTGTCACAGGAGCATTACATGCCTGAACATGCCTAAATTTATTCCTTTCTCCCCCATTGACAATAAACCCAAAGACCAGTAAATTGTTCAATGTTCTTCTCAAACCATACTCCCCATGGATAGTATCTCCCCCCACAAACCTGCATCACATCCATAAACAGATAAAAACAGTTATCATAATCGGGGAGAGGGGTATTCCGGAACCTCCTTATGTAGTAAGAGGTGGTTGAACACCGAGGTTCAACCAATGATTTTCAAACACAGTTGCTGACAGTGGCTTCATCAGAATATCAGCTACTTGCTCATCAGTTCCCACGTGATCCATTATAATCATGCCTTGTTCAACTTTCTCTTTGATAAAGTGATATCTAATTTCAATATGTTTTGTACGAGAATGTTGGACGGGATTCGTCGTAAAATCAATTGCGCTCTTGTTATCATATAAAATTACCATTGGTTGATTCACCTCATCACCAATATCTGTAAGTTGTTGTTTCATCCATAGCAGTTGAGTGCATGCCTTTGTGGCGGATATATACTCAGCTTCACCAGTACTAAGAGAAGTAATTTATTGTTTCTTGCTCAACCAGTCGACACAGTAATTACCAATAAAGAATGCTCCACCACTGGTGGAATTTCTATCCACAACATCGCCAGCCCAGTCAGCATCAGAAAATGCTAATAATTCACAGTCCCTTCCTGCAGCAAAGTACAAGCCATAATTGTGAGTACCTTTAATATACCTCATGATTCTTTTTATTATTTCCATATGTTCCTCCTTTGGATTACTCTAAAAGCGGGCTGCAAGACATGTGGAAAAGAAAATATCTGGTTGTGTCGCTGTCAAGTATAGAAGGCTCTCAATGATCCTCCTGTACATGGTGGGATCTACAGATTTCCCATCCTCATGCTTTCCAAGTTTGGTTACAACTGAAATTAGAGTTGACATTGGTTTGGAGTCTTGCATATTAAACTTCTTCAGCATCTCTCTTGCATACTTTTCCTGAGAGATAAAAGTGTAGTCTTTCCTTTGAGTCACCTCCAGTCCCAAGAAATATGTGAGCTCCCCAATCATTGACATTTCAAATTCTGATTTCATATTATTGGAAAATTCATCCACTGATTTCTACTGACTGGCACCAAATATAATATCATCGTCATAAATGAGAACCATGAACTGATCTTTCAGAGAATTCTTCACATAGAGATTGTGATCTACTCCTCCTCTTTTGAATTCCAGCTTCTTGAGATAAGAATCTAGTCTGAAGTACCACGCACGTGGTGCCTGTTTCAACCCATAAAGTGCTTTCCTTAGCTTGCAGACCTTTGATTCATCAGCACCAAGAAGAAAACCCACTAGTAGTTCAATATAGACTTCTTCCTCAAGTACACTATTTAAGAATATTGTCTTGACATCCATTTGATATACTTTATATCCTCTTTGGAGATCCATGGAAAGGAACAGCCTGATTGACTACAGTCTAGCCACTAGAGCAAAGGTTTCTTTAACATCTACACCTCCAATCTGAGAATACCATTTACATACCAGTTGAGCCTTGTTTCTGATAACACTTCCATGCTCATCAAACTTGTTCTTGAATATACATTTTGTTCCAATCACATTTTTAGCTTTGGGTCTCTCGACAAGATCCCATGTATGATTCTTGTCAATCTGATCTAACTCTTCATTCATGTCTTTCACCCAGGATTCATCCTTCGTAGCTTCTTCAAATGAGGATGGCTCCACAACTGACAGAAATGTAGAAGGTGTGTTATTCCTCATCCTCTTTGTCTGTGTGGGTGCATTCCTGTCTCCAATTATGTTAGATGCATCAATCTCTGCTCTTCGATTTCTCCTGTGAGGTTCAGTCGCATCTTCACCATCCAAGATTTCCTCTTCAGATTCTTCGTCTGAGTTAACATCATGATGTGACCCCTGAGTGTTTTGTACACCTTCCTCTATTTCTGTATTTTTATTTATTCCATGTTCACATTCATTCTCATCTTCTATCTCATCATCATAGGTAATATTTGAAGCATTTGGCGTTTTTCCTTCAATGATTTTAACATTGTTTCTTTCCACAATCCTCCCCAAGCATTTATTTAAACACTTGTAATCTTTGTTGTTCATTGGATACCCAAGAAAAATTCCTTTATCAGCATTTTCACAAAACTTTATTTGGTTTCCTTCTTTATTCCAAATGAAACATTTGCTTCCTAAAACATGAAAGTATTTCAAATAAGGCTTCCTTCCATGCCACAATTCGTATGGTGTCTTCGTTTCTCCCATATAGAGCAAGGTTCGATTCTGAATGTTCACTTTAGCTTAAACAGCCTCCTTCCAGTAATGGTGAGAGATGCCACTCTCAATCAACATAGTCCTATCCATATTGTTGACCTGACGATTTCGACGCTCAACAACTCCATTTTTTTATTGAGTTCTCACAGCAGCTACCTCATGCTGTATTCCATGTTTTTCTAGGTAATTTTCAAACTCGATGGACGTGTATTCCCCACCATTGTCAGGTCGCGGGACTTTTATTGTCCTTACAGTATCATTCTCGGCAATCCAGTGATAATATTTCATGCAATCAAGTAATTTTCGCTTCATATGAATCACTATTACACAAGCCATTCTCCTATAATCATTAATGAAAAGGACGAAGTACCTTTCTCCATAGGTTTCAGCAACATTTATTAGGCCACATACATCTGTATGAATGAGATCAAGAAGATGCAATGCCCTTTTCTTCTTTGGCCGATATGAACTACAGACCAGTATCCCACGAATACAAGAATCACAAGACTTTTCCCGTTCATGTTTTAGAATGGGAATATCCATGACTATCTTCAGCTTAGATATCTTTTCCAAGTCTTGTTGGTTAATGTGCCCCAGCCTTCGATGCCACAAATAGTTTTCTTCTTCAATAGGCAAATAGGAGGAGTTCACTTTGTTGTCAACTTGATATAAGTTTCCATCTTTTCTATAGCCTTTCATAATAGAATTCTCTGTTTTTCCTTTTATAGTGCATCCTTTTTGATTGAATGTTACATTGATCCCTGAGTCACAGAGTTGACTTACACTGAGGAGATTGTGGCGTAGACCGTCCACATAAAGAACTTCAGTCTTCTTTAGCTCCCCATTGGCGAGAGTAGTATTCGCACTACCTTTAATCTTCGAAGCACCATCATTACCAAACCATATTGTTCCATCAACATTATTTTCAATGTTCTTCAAAAGTTCAGCATTTACCGTCATATGGGAAGAGAATCCATTATCAAGGATCCAGGTGCTGCTGCTCTTTGTAGCTTTGAGGGATACTTCTGCAAGATTGGATTTCTCGATCTTCTTCTTCTCTTTCCATGAGATATTGGATTGAGCATAGGATATTGATGGACTTTTAATACTTTCTTCCACATAATCTGATTCTTCATACCCATAATCCTCTTCAAGAGGGGTAAAACTTTTTGTGAGAACAACATCATCAGGAGGATGAAAACTGGAATGTCTTTGAGTGTTGTATGAATTTCTCATATCGTACCGCTGCCTGCAATATATAGCTTTATGGCCAAAGTTAGAACAATTAAAATAGTAACCATAGAATCTATTTCTTCTATAAGATGGAGGATATGAAATCGGTCTCCTTTGTTGACTTCCCAGATCTTCCCCGTTTAAGTAGCTCCTTGCCTCTTCGCAGTATGACAAGGTATGGCCCAGATAACCACAGAACTGACACTTCATGAGAGTAAATGTCTTTTCACTTGAATTTCTCCTCATGATTTCTTCCTTGGGAGAATAGTTTAACTGTCTGTCATTTCTAAAAGTTTGAGGATAATTTTCAGTTCTTCTTTTAGTTTGGATTGAGGGTTCCTTTTTCAGAATTTCAGGTAATGTTTCAGCATGTCCAACTTTCATCTTTTCATTCTGTTGGCTCTCTTTACTTCCAGCAGTTGATGTCTCGTCTTCACACCCAATTCCACTCTTTCCCATTCAAGTGGGTCTTTGATCACTTAAGATTTTTCTAAACCCATCTGAACCACACTGGGCTCTTGTTAGTAATTATACATCTGAGAATCTTCCAAAATGAATTTTCTTCTTTCCCTCATTTATCGTTTATTGACATTCAATTTTACTTCTAAGAGTAACAACTTCTTCCTCAAATCCCTCAACAGTCTTGGACTTATCTTCCAGTCTTGATGAAAGGTCATTTATGACCTTTGCTTGTTCTTCAATTTTAAGCTTTAGTTCCACAACATCATCTGTGCTTTCAAGGATTGAAGACTGAACTCTCACTAGTTCTTCTAGTCATCCAATCTCTGATTCAATCTCATCAACATACTCTGATGATTCTTCCACCATTTCCTTCCACTTATTAAATCTTTTACATTTATTCTGAAGATTTGAAAAAGCATCCTTAATTTGAGTCTTTGAATCACCATTAGAAATAATCTGATTATATCTATCTTTGTTGATCAAGGGTTCTGACTTTTCAACAGTAGCCATCATGGAAGCATGCTTTCCCGTTTTAAATTCGGGTTCTTCTTCTTCACAAAATTAAGTATCCTCATCTTGCTCTTCACGGAAAAAACTCTTCCTCTGTATTTTCTTTCCAGATTTGAAGTCTCTCTTTTTGAAAAATCTTTTTCAAGGCTTCTCAATGTTCTCATCTTCACTATCTTCATCATTGATCTTTCTTAAATATTGAGAGGCAATGTGCCCAACTTTTCCACAACGAAAACATGCGAGAGGTAACTTTCCTTTGAATTTCCCTTTTCCCTTATGGAACTTCTTTGCAATGACAGAAAGAATCTCTTTTTCTTAGTCATATTCACTGCTACTATCTTTTGTGATTTTCAGTTTATCCATGGCCTTGAACGCCATTTACTTACTCACACGAGTCGTACCATATTCTGGTTTGACTCTCATTTCGTATGCTACCAAGCTGCTCAGTAGAACATCCATATAAAGTTTGGAAAGATCTCTTTCCTCAAGGGATGACACCTTTGCATTGTACAGGGGTGGAAGTATTCTTAATATTTTCTTTACAATATCAATGTCTTTGATTTCTTTTCCTAGACCCTAAATTGCTCCAACCACTTCAGTAATTCGATTGAAGAATGAGTTTGCATTCTCGTCTGGGTGCATCTTTATATCATCAAACCGATTGTGCAGGACTTGTAATTTTTCCTCCTTCACTTTATATCTCCTTCATAAATATTTTCGAGTTTGTCCCACATGGATTTTGCTGAGGTGCAACTCATCACCTTTAGATAGATCTGATCAGAAAGAGCTGCGGTGAGTTCATTTTGTGATTTAGCATCTACGTCAAGAATTTTCATGTTTGTGTCAGTCATAGCCGGGCCTTTTGGATCAGTGACTTATATTCCTTGAATAGTGGAAGATAGAACTTCCATTCCAAGAGATCTTAGATGATATCTCATCCTGTTCTTCCAGATCTGAAAATTACTTCCATCGAAGAGAGGGACTCCCCTAATATTGACTACATTCTCCATGGCGACAAAGGATAGATTCAATGCCAGCAACCTCCCTTTGATACCCCTTGTACGACCCCGGGACACCCTGAGAGGGGAGGGGTGAATCAGGGTGTCAACTTTTTCTTTTAAACCAGAGGATCTTGTCCCCACGTTGGTAGGAACTAGTTGAACTTGTATGATGGATATGATCAGCAATCAAACATTCACATGCAAAACAGATGACACAGGAATTTTTACTTGGTTCACCACTAAGGGATACGTCATAGGAGCATACGCCGACAGGTTGTCATTTGTACTAAATTCCACTAATCTTCACTAGTTTTGGATTACAATGGTTCGGGAATAGTCATTATGTCCTAGGATCACTACCTTTACAAAGGTTCAGGGATATCTCATTGCTTCCCTCGGGTCACTCCCATTGACTCCCCCTAGCTCACTTCCCTTGGTGAAGTCACACCCATTTTATAGACGTGAAGGTCTCTTCAATAGATTTGCATTGAGGTCTTTGTCTCTTCTTAGCACGAGACTCTTCTTGCATCCAAGTCCGAAATTGATGCACTAGAACGCACAGTACCACTGAAGCGGATAACCAGAACGTGCAGACAATCTTCACTATCAATTGCGCGCAACACCAACCCTTTGCGTGCAAAACCTTCCTATTGCATGCAAAATTTACTTTTCACGTGGAAAAATATTTCGCGCAAAGACCTCCTTTTTCGCGCAACTAAATCCTTTAGGCACGAACACGATTTTTATGTGCAACTCTTCATTTTTCGCACATCTCGGAATTTTCTGCACAATTAAGAATATTTTGCGCAAGCCCCTTTACATGATCCTTTTTCGCGCATCAGACCTCGGATCTTCTCTAAGTCTTCAACTACTTCTAATGAAGGGGGTCACCTCATATTTATAGGCGTCTGAAACCCCCATGCGCAGTATCCTATATGGTGCGTAAAACCTCTCAGCTGGTGCGTGATCTTTCGCGTTGATAGCATGTTTTGCGCACATAATCAGAAATTTCGGGCAGCCCATGCCTTTGTCATTTTTCGACGTTCTGATTTCGAAGCACTGTTTGTGAAAAAAATACTCGATCCTCTATTTCGCGCATCCCGCTCTTTTTCACACCCAACTCAAATATTTCGGGCACAGCCATTCTTTTTCACGCACCACTTCATCTTTGCGCGCACCACATTTTACCAACAATCCATGTCTTCATTTTCCGATTTTCAGGCCCAAAAATTTGGCAAACTCTGGGAAATGACGCCACCTTCAATACTATTGTCTGGTTGAACTGTATGATCACTTTGTTGGTTCACATTCTGAACTTCTACTGAGGATTGACAACAAACACAAACCATAATCAAATTCATGCATAGAAGAACATGGTTCCAACATCACATTGATGAGGTCATAGAAGTTCTATACAATGATGAGAACCTTGAAATGCCATGATGATATTCTTAAATACAGTTTTGTGGTCGGGTTCCATTATATGATGGGGAATATAGTATGTCGACTGACAGATGTGAGTATTCATAAGAATATGAGACTAATTCTCATGAATTTCACACTTGGTAATATTTGAGATGGGAGATTATGATAACAGGAAAACTAGTAGGAATTCTGTAAGTTTTAGTTTTATTAGATATTCCAATATATTAGCATGTGTAATGGTTTATAAACCTTAACAATAATATTAACAAATGTCATGAATCATGTACTTAGATTTACTAAACAAAACAGTGATTCCATATGTTTGAGGTAAGTAGGGTACATTAGGGGTCTCTTAAATGGCGTGTCGTTAATAGATACATCGATGAAGGATTTTTACCTTCCATCTTTATAAAAGTACATATCTCAACCATTTGATTGAAATGGAACCATCACCTTAAATTCCATGACATGCTGTAATGATATGTTTATTTTGTATAGTCAAATAAATATGTATCAATCATATAGGTTTATGGAATATATCTATAACCTACTTGAATATATATTATGATAAATGGATTATATTACATAGTTATCATTCTTATGTGGTTGTCTACATTGTGACATTAAGTTCTTTCTCTTGGGTTAATTGGATCTTTTCTAGATAGTAATGTTGGAATTTAGGAAATCCAACCTAATTCCAATGAGATATAATCCTAAGGTTTACACACTAAGTGTTTCTGTCGATCTAAATTAAATTCCTTTTGAATTTAATTAATGAAATAAATTTTATTCTCAAAACTAAGGAACAATTTTTTTCATATTTTATCAATCAAAAAAATTTATTGAAAATTTAATAAATATTTATTTACTAGATTGTGGATACTGTATTTATTTATGAATAAAATATTTATTTTGGGGTTTCAATAAATTTTGAAGAGTTGGACATGACCAATACCGTATTCAATGATGGATATTAATTTTCAAGACAGTAAAATAATATTTATCATTGTCTGAGTTAGAGCACGCCATAAAATATTATTATTATTATATGTAATGGAGTTTTTTAAGAATTATTATATTATTTAAGGGTCGGTCTGAAATTAAATAATATTTTCAACTAAACTTTATCTCTAAAAATAGATATTTATGTCTACTAGGTTTGGTTGATCAAAAAATCAAGAATTGAGATTCATTGCACACAACAGACTTATCTCGCAAATTCTTTCGTATCTTATCTTCTCAAGAATGAAAATAAATCTTTCAAGACATAAGGATATTGAAGTGATCAAGATGAAAAGTTTGATATGATCGATCCATCACGCTAGCACCAGGAAATTGATCATTTTAGTTCATAGATTAAAGGAGTGCTTATGGATCACTCTTAGAGGGATTCTACACTTGGATCCTATAAGTGCAATGATGGTAATCTGAAAATTATTTTTCATATGATTAACATATTCATAAGAGAAATTTAATAATATGGGGTAAACTTTATTCAAATAAAATATAAATTAATTATAAATTTAACATGCAAATATCCCCTCTAGGTTTTGGTTTCTCTTAAGTCAATATTTAGTGGAAAAATCATTTATCATGACATTTAAACCTCCAAAAAAGTTCATGAATGAACCATAAAATCTAAAATCAATTGTTGTTATTTTCCAACTTATCCACTTCTAATGAATACAAAACATTCATTTTCAATATAACACTCTTGAAAAAACCACCATTCCTTTTTATCTTTATTAAACTATGGAAAAGAAATGGGTTCCAAAAAAATATATTTATAACAATCATAATTCATCATGATAATGAATAAGTATGATATCATTGTAACATATCCAAATTTTATCATAATAAAATAGTAATGGATATTTACATAGATGAAAAATACATTTAAAATAATATTTAATATATTTCTTAGAAAATTGGGGAAAATAACCTTATATTTTCATAATATTTTATAAAAAAGTAAAAAATATTGGGAAAAGGATTTTCTTTGAAAATAATTATGGAAAATTATTAAGGAATATTCAAAGAAAAAAATTATCATGGTGGTGTGAAAATCTATTCATTTTGTAAACATAAAAGATAAACATTCTTTTCAAACTTTTGTAAAGAGAGTCAAAAGTGACTCATGCATAAAACAGTAGGAAATTTCCTTTTTAAACATTTTAAAATAAGTTCAAAGATCATGGAAAATAACTTTATAAAAACTTCTATGTTTATAAAATAACTTTCCTAAAATAAGATATAGAATGTATATGAATAGTTTAGTTAAAAGTATTTAAAAACATTAAAATAATGTTTTTAAAGAAAATCTTGTTATGGTATTTTAAAACCAAAAACCATTTGAAAGAAAGAACATAATAAGGAACATAAAATATGTTGAGTATAAAAAGATTCATTATATTATATTTAAAGAGTCTTTTTATAAACTATATAAATAAATGTTTGTGCATCAATCAAAACATATCTCAAATAAGGAAGTTTGAGATGAGAAACCCTTTAAACTTTGGTAATACAAGAATCAAAAATCCATTGAATGAAGAAACATAACATGATTTTGTAAAACAAATAATTTCCATGAAATAATATTCTAAAACGCATTAATGGGGTGGTAAGTACACCATAAAATAAATCATGGTTCATAACATGAATAATGTCTCAAAGAATTGAAATTGAGACCATGAAAACCCTTAGAACTTTTATATTGCTTAATTGAATATCTTATGAAAGATTTAAATTTAAAGTAACAATAAATATCGTGATCAAAGAATCATTCCTAGTATAATATCTCAATATAAAACATATACACATTATAAAAGGTTGTTGGTTCATTATACAAGGCATGTCTCAAAGAAACAATATTGAAATGGATAACCCTCATAAAGATCGTATCATTGAAGTTAGAATTAATCAATGAAGTGATTATGTGTAACTATTTCAAAACAAAAAAAACAAGTATAAATACAAAATAATTCCATTGGATTTTACTTCACACATAATATCGGTAAAAAATAGTCAATGAAGTAGAAGCATAACCCAATGAATGGAAATTGAGTTAAGAAACCCCTTACCTCAAGTTGCAACTTATGATTTATGTCCTTTAACATATATATAATAAAGTTATATTAATTAATTACATGTTCAATAAATTTTTAATGGTTTATTAATTTATTATTAAACCATTTATTTCATTTATTCCATTTATTTCAAATATATATTTAATTACTTAATCAAGTAAGTCCATGTCGAATGCTTTGGGGACGTTCAGTTCATAATTTGAAAATGACTTTATATGTTGACAATGGTAAAAGAGGTCATGGTTCCATTATATAAAAAATAATTATCAATAAAAATTATCATTTTTAGAAATTAAATATAATTTTATAACCATACATTAAAGTCATACATGAAAACAAATCGCATCGCTTTGTGAAGTTGGTAATCCAGATGTAGGCATGAAAAGTGTTACCATTTTCCAATGAATATAAGGGTAATAAAATAAATGATATATTATCTTTAAAAAATAATAATTATGTCACTAATATCATATATAAATATTAAATTCATAATTATTATAGGTGGTGATGGAAAATGAACACATCTCTTTGTGGAGATGGTAGTCCACACATACGAACAAATGATGTTTTAATTCCTCATAGGATGGAAAGGGAGATGAATAATGTTATTAAATTAAAATAATCTAATCTAATTATATGGTGGATATTTATTTTATTATATCAGAATGGTTGTCATATAATTTAAGTGGATATAATAATAAGTAAAATTAAAACGCTCAGTTGAGACGATTACCTCCTCCTTGAAGAGACACCTTTAGATCTCTCTTTAAGGACCCTAGGGATGGTATTTTAAGAAAAATACACCTCTATAATGTATATAAGGAAATTTAGAAGAGTTTTTGGTAGTTTTTTGTTGATATAAGTTTTTAAATAAGTGTTTGGAAAAGAGTAGAGCAGGTGTCCTTATATAATATAGAAGAGGGGTGCCCTTGGAATTACATAAAGTATTAAATTAATATAAATTAATTTTCCAAATCAATTGGCTCCAAAATGATATATTTTTAATATATTATGTATATATGTCTAAATAGTCTCATATGTTAAAATTTAGACACTTTTAGGTGATTTTTTAACCCTTATCTCTTAGTTTTACCCCATGTTAACACTTTTGACGATTACGATGATATCAAAGTATTTTGTTATTTAGGGGTCAATAAATTTACTATAAAAGAAAAATTAACCCATATGTGTAAAAAAATTGAAATTATTAATAATATCCCATTACATTGGATAAATAAAATGTTTTTATGTATTTTAAATCATTTTATTGAATATTATTGAACATAAAATACCCTTAAAGTCATTTTTAGGACTATTCATATAATTGGATTTAAAAAAATATTAATACAACAATATAGTTCCAAAATAAACTTTAAAAACTTCACTAATACATTATCTTTATACAAAAAATTCTTGAAATATAAAAAACAATCCAATAAATATAACTTTGTAACTTTTTAAAATCATTTACTTGATTTTTCTACAGATTTCACAAGAACTATGTCGGTGTTGTGTAAGTATTTATGGTAATTATTTCATCACCAAAACTTAAAAATAATTTAAAATATTAAAAAAAATATTAAAAATAAACATTTATAACTGAATATTACTTGTTTTATCCTTGTGAAAACATAATATGGATATTAAAATCAAGTGAAATTTGGAATTATTCTTCACTTGAAATAATATAAAGGTATTTATTAAGGAAAAGTGGAACCAAAATCAAATATTTTAAAATACTGTATGGTTATAGTGAAACTAAAATCATCCAATAAAAATAATTCATGTTTTAGATATATTTTTAAATCCTTATCAAATTATTATTAACCTTAGTTACCATATTTATCCATACTAAGGTGAAAAATATTTACAAGGATTATTATTCATTATTTCTAAAAATAAATATAAAACATTTACCAAATATGGAAATTTGGATTCTAAATATGGAATCCATTTTATCAACTTCAATCCCTATAAGTTTTAGAAATTAAATTTAAAATAATCTCAAAAAATAACAAGAAATTTTGTTTTTTATAGAAATGCATTTTAAGTATAAAAATATTTTTATACCAAGATTCATCATAATGTCAATTAAAATAAGATTAATTAAGTTATGTTTAATAAAAATAACCTAATGAAATTTTAAAATCAATTCAAAACATAATGTTATTTTTTAAATACTTGAATAGAAAAGAAAATTTTCTTTAAAATTGTTTTTTGTCAACATTCACTGAAAAATTAATCTTTTCTGAAAAATCTAAAAATATCATTCTATGATAATTTCTATATGATGATTTAAAAAAGTATATCCCTTTCATCAAATATAATTTCTAAAATTTTAAAAAAACAATTTAAATATTAACTCAAAAAAATTAATAAAATCATTTTTGAAGAAACCATATTTTTTAAGAATAAAATGAATTTACTAAAAATTGGGAGCATATTTACTAAGAATGAATCAATGTATTTGTATTGAGTAGGAAAATTTTATATATATTTCATAATACTATTACTCCTACCCATATATTTCAATTTAAAAACTTGGTTATAATGGTCATATTTAAATAATAATATTTTTATAACATATCATAACTATCTTAAAGATAGGTATTGTGTGCTAAATAAGAAATCAAGCATTGTATTCTTCTAAAATAAATTTTTGCAGTGCTAAATTATAACCCTTAAAGAAATTTCATCCTTTTAATTTTATCTCATTATTGTTTAAAAGGGTTTAAAACATTTTTTTAAATCAGTACCAAAGATTAGTAGATAAAACATACGATTATAAAGGGAAATCCATTTTAACATTTAAAGATATCATTGTTGAAAACCCACAAAGTAAAAAGGGATAATAAAATTTCCTTTGAAAGGGGTATGTGAGAAACATAAATGTAACTTAAAATAACACATAATTGGGTTCCTAGATAAGGATATGTCAAGAGAAAGTTAAAATATGGACATGGAGGAGAAAAAAATATCCAAGGAATAATAAAGAGTAATAGAGAACAAGGTCAGGATAAAGTTAATAACCATCAATTTGTAATATATGAAGGCAATTGGATAAAAGTTTTACTTTATGATCATTTTCCTATAGTTTATGTATTATTTTACTATCAAGATTGAAAACATGAGAAAATATACTTTACTTATTTTCAATCCAAAAGCACAATTTCATCCTTTGGTTGTTATTAAAGAAGTTGTTTCACTTCTATCTCATCTCTTAATCCAAGAAATGAATATTTAAGATTAATTTTTCATTCATTAATCACTAAAATAAAATTCTAATGGATCACAAGATCTATAAAAAATGACAATTCATTCCTTATGTCTCTAGATATTTACCAAAACCAAAATAGTTAGCACAAGATAAGATAATATCCAAAATTTAAAAACCACGACAGGGATAAATAATATATTTAATACTAAAATTTTCACACACAAAAACCAAGCTTTAGTATAGATCATTCCATAAATGAATATACCTATATCTCTATAAACCACAACAACCTCAATATTGAAGAATGTTTTAACCTAAAAGGTTATCTCATACCTTTCATATTACATTATCAAAATTTTAATAACATTATTCCCAAATAATCATTCATATTAAATCCCTTGATACACCTAAGGGATACTTGTACCTAAATCTAAAAAACATATCCCAAAATATAATTAATCACTTTAAAATCCCATCACTTAAATCCAAAAAAGGAGTTTTTATGTATTTGAACTTGTGATCAAACTTAAACTTAAACCCATTATTATAGATACCCAATCCTTTTACACATATTTTTACATGATTTTAAGAAAAATTATCCATGAAATACAAACCAAGGATCAAAAATTCTAGTGTCTTTGGAAGACTAGGTCCAAATTAAAAAACATGAAACTAAAGATAAAAGCATATTTTGTTTAATATCTGTAATGAGATCCTAACTTCCACTGAGATCCTATAACTGCATAGGAGAACATGGGGAATACATTGAAAAAATAGATGAGCTAAAAATCACTGTAAAGGAATAAACATGGGAATAAATTATAGCACATGAGTTATAAGGCATAACATGGTCACATAAAAGGCATGGATCATGAACAAACATATAGAATCATAACATATATAACATGTAATCATATGATCATAGAAAATTTGAAATGTGGAAGAAACATATAACATGACATTAATATGAGTCATGGCTAACTTATAAGACTATATTGCATGGTGTACAAAGTATCATAATGGATTGGGTTTACACCATAATCACAAACATGACGTATCATGAGACTAAAAATTACCCAATGCATTGGAGAACTATCTGGCCGCACCCATCAAAACATGTTCATGTATATTTATTCCATATAAAGAATCAAACATAAGGTTTACCCTGGGAAAGAAATGGGTATCGTAATCATGTCATAAGACATAACTTTCTTAACACTGTGGTTTATAAACCCATTTTGCAGAATGATCCTCTATTGTGTTTTGATATTTATCTCATTCGTATCTAGAAATGTTGACCCTTTTTTTTCATGTAATCTTATTCATTTCAATTTTAGTTTGATCAAAGTTCCCTCAAAGAGTTGTGTACATGTTCATCATGTTCCTCCTTTGCTCCCTTATTTGTGGTGTCATCCATAATGAATCCTTCAGGCCATGGTGGTGGTCCTTCTAGCCCAAATTGATTCTATACTTTCTACCTTAACCAATGATGAACTGGTGCTTCGATCAGATCGTACATATTCTGATAGTGAAGCGGGGATGAGATTTTGTAGGGATCATTTTCCTTCGGCTAGTTCGGTGTCCCACAGTTAAGGTATGTTGCTTCATATCTACTCTTTTCATATGGTTTCAGGTTTATTCCCTATTTTTTCACTCCACTTATACTATTTAATCTTGAATAATTGTGTAAGATCCCATCTATGTTCTAGAATGGTATAGATAAAGGATGATTGGGATTGGGTCGTTTGATACACATAACAACGGGTCCTCTGGTTTGGTGTTTGTACGTTTGAGGGGATGTGTTGGGTTAGGTTTTCCTCATTTCTCGTGATTTTTTTTATATTCTTGGCTCAAAGGTGGTGTGAATTTCATTTTTTTTATATGGATTTTTAGTGGTTTCATGATGTTCTCCAATGGTATTCTTTGGGGAAGTTTTGGATCGGGTGATGCTCATGTTGAATACTTTCTCGGTTCTTTTCTGGTTGGTGTCTCACCCTAAATTTTTGTATGGAGTAAGATCTCTGCAAGTGGATGGTTCAATGGTGTGTTAATTTTATGTTAGAAATGTAATCGTAGATAGTGATCGGTAGTGTCAATGATCACCTCAGTCATCATGGACTAGGGTTGTGTGGGTATAGGGTTTGGGTGGAACATTGTCCCCGGGTTCCACTATCCATTCCATCTTATTCCCAAATCTTTCATAGTTTTTTGAAATTTTAATTTATGATTGTTTATTTTCATTTGTATTTCTTTTTATTTTGTGTACATTTTAATTTGAAGCTATATTTTGATTTTTAAGGGTTATCACTCCACACAAAATTGATTTAATTTAAAACAAAAAATAGATTACGCAGTCATAAGGCATAAGCAAAGGGAGTATGACAATGGTATCAAGGAAATAGGGGATTTAAATCATACTTGAACATTCATAAAGGAAAAATAAGAATATACCATGATAAATTATGTCCAAATAAAGTGTAAACATGTAAAAATAGTGGTTAAGTGACCAATGAAATCTTCCACTTAACAGGGTTTTGAGAGAACTGGTAAAGAGTATTTAAAAGGGGTAAGGGAGTAATAATTTACATAAACTTATAATGAAAATAAAATGGTTTTCCAAATAATAAGGATTATTTTTATAAATCATATAATTTTTAAAACATTTCATTGATTGGTACTTTAAAATAGACAAATAAAATTGATAAGTTCCATTTTATCGACTTTTCAAAAGGGGCCAAGAATGGAACCATTAATACATGCATATCCCCTTCAAAGAAAGATTAAATATACATGGTATATATGTGTGAGACAGATATAAAGAATATATAAGAATTATATAAGAATAATTAAGTGATAAATTCAGGTGGATAAAGAGATAACATAACTTGAAAGAAATATGGAGGTTCAGAAAGATCCATTTCCTTTAGACTGAATGTGTTCTGAACTTGTACTTAATATCCCGGATAATCAAATTAGATTCATTAATTACTTAATTTAGAACCTATTATACATTTATTTTATTTATTATAATTGTATTAAGTACATTTATGGCCATTTTTATTAGTTATAAAGTTCAATTTTGTCATTCTGAGAGTGTTTGTTTTCATGGTTTCATAGTCAGTTTACTTGTATATAATTATGGAAGTTATTTTAAAATTGGAATAATTCTACATAAGTGAAATTATATGGTATTAATGCACTTATATAAATATAAAAAACACCCATATCTCATTTTTAACCATGATAATAGTTTTATGTCCAACCTTTAAGTCGGTAATGGAAAACAAAATCTCATTTCCCACAGAGACTATAAACCGCCCTAATTTGAACAATGGTTTTGTTTCTTTAACTAAGAGGAAATGAGAAAATGGATGGAAAGAAGATATTACAATATAAATATAAAATTATATTATATAAATTATAATATATTTATTATAATTTTATAGATTAATGATATGAGGAGAATATAGAAAAAAATAAATAAAATTAAAATAGATGGTTTGAGAAAGTTACATCTTGGATATCACCTCCTTGAAGGAACCCTTAAGGATCTTGGAATTGGAATTTTTTTGAGACTCGTATCTCTTGGACATGAGTAAGATAATTTTTAAGGGAATTGGGCAGAATATTAATAATATACAAGGCTTATAAGGTGTGAGAAAAAGGGGTGGTGAGGGGTGGTGAGGGGTGGTATTTATAGGGGGGCGAGAGGGGTGTTTTTTACTATTATATTCATTAGTTAATTATTATGGCTCAATACAATCGATGGTGCGAATTACTAGGACTAAATAAATTAAATGGTTTAGGATATTTCAAACCAATGGGTTTTTACATCATCCATGACTCAAAAATTCATGTATTTGTCTTATAATGTTAAATATCGTAAATTATCATATTTCACTATTCACCAAAAATTCTACTGTTTTACAAAAATCCCAAAAAAACCTAACCATTTTTCAATGTGTAGATTAAAAAAATTGAATTCATTTTATGGAAATAATTTTATACATATGAGAAACTTAATTTTAAAAAAATCATGATTTATTCTACAAAATACAGATTTTAATATTATAATCTATTTTTTAACCCTTTGAAAAATTAATTAAGGTCATATAAAATTATCTTAAAATTATAATAAAATTTAATATTAATTTTTTAATCCAATTTTATGAAAATAAATTTTCTTTTAAATCATTATATTTATTATAAAATTGTAAATAAACATTTACATTTTACCAAAAATCCAACAGATAATTTATCATTTTTAAAAAATTTATTTACTCATAACATGATATAAATATATAATTTTTTATTTATAATATATCTAAATTTTATTTTATACTTTCATACGTGAGGTTACTATTCTAATTACTATATTACTATTCTTAATGGTCATATTACTATTCCAATGGTCAAATATATAATGATCATATATGTTCATTAATTCCTATAAATACCTTTTATTTCATTCTTTATTTATTAACTTCTAAATTCTCAAGAGGTTTTATATTTTCATATTCAAAATGAATATTTTATAAGTAAAATTATTTTTATTTAAACAACTTTGTTCATGAGTGTGGTTATTTTAGTGGATCGAGCATATCCAAATTTTCCCGATTTTGTTATCTTATTTTCAATTTATTGTCCAGATATAATATTTTTCATTCTTATTGGTTTATTTTATGACTGATGTTTTATTATTCATTTATGTGAATAATTTTTTCTTGGGTTCACTATGTGATGTATGTGTTTTATAACATAATTATAAGAAGTAAATTCAATTAATAAAATCCCAGGTCATTAAAATTTTTGCCTCTTATGGACATTCACCCTTGAAATTTAGTTTCATATACTAAGGTTCAAAAAGGAGATGGTATTTCTCCCTCATCGCTTCCTCTAATTCCCATGTTTCCTCTTCATACTTATGGTTTCTTAATAGTACCTTGACCAGATGATTGGTCTTGTTACATGGAACTTTCTCTCTATGATCCAAAATCTTCATTGGATTCTCTACATAAGAGAGATCATTTTGTAGTTATACCACCTTTGATTTCAGTACATGTGAGGGATTTATTATGTACTTCCTTGGAAGGGATATGTGGAATACGTCATTTACTTAATACATGGTTAGTGCAATTCCTAGCCGATAGGCCGCAGCTATGACCTGATCATGAATCTAGAAGGGGCCAATGTACCTGGGACTTCACTCTCATTTCTTCCCAAACCTCATGAATCTATTCTATGGAGATGTATAGAGTAATTCCTTGTCATCAACCTCTAACTTTAAGTTTCATCGATGATTTTCTACATAGCACTTCTTTCGACTTTGGGTATCTAGGATATATTATTGGATTTTCTTTGCCTTTTCTTCCATTTCCTAGTGCATTTCAAGTCCCAGTACCTTAATTTCATTATAAGGACCTGGCCATAAACATTACAAAATCTTTAAATAAATGAATAATTCACATTGACGATCCTTTCAGGTTTAGAGTTTTTAGAGAATTAGGCCATAACTATTACATATCAACATGAAAATTAAATGTAGACACTACTACATAGTATCCATTTTTTTAAATAAAAACTCCTAAAAAGAAACATGTCTAGTTCCATGTTTTAGACAGCACCACTTTTCCTTGATCCCATCGTTGACACTATTCATCTTTAAGTCCTGTGGAAAACATTTCAAAAACTTGGGATGAGCATAAAAAGCTCAGTAAGGGTTATAAAATAAGGAAAGGAAACATTAACCCAACAATAAATACAAACCTATGAAATCAATACTTTTCAATCATAACATACCTTATGAAATAATAATATTTATTAATAAAACATAGAAATCATAAATCATAAAGGTAAATTATGGCATTCATAACATACTTACACTGTAGATATCACAGCTACATAGGGAGTCACATTTGGAATACCCATATCAGTATATTCCCTAAATCTCTTAGGATAAACATTAACGTTTACCTCTGTCACGTTACCCAATGCATTGGAGAGCTATCTCGGGCTCACCTGCCCTAGGTTTATCACAGAACCACCCGTATGAATAAACAATTCCCAAGAACCATAACATATTCATAACACATAAAAAAATAAAGTAAATATAACATTTCCAAATTTTATTCACAATATATCATTTAAATATACTGACATAACAAATACATTATCAAAACCATTTTCAATAACAAAATACGTAAAAAGAGTATATGGTTTTTATTTTCCTTTTAAAAACCTTATGGCTTGTTAAGGAATCCAAATATCAAATAATACTCGCGGTGGTGGAAAATGTCGTTGTCACCACCTACGTTAAAAAGAAACATTATTTTTTCGTTTAGTAAAACGCCTCACAGAAAAAGATTCAGTTTGAATAAAATGAAAATTCAATGTTATTTATACACCGTATAAAATAAAGTTTAGAATAAAACAAAATATGCCTCAATGAAAGGAGATTGAGATGAAGTCCCTTACCTCGTGTCCAACTTGACTCAATCATTCTTTAATATCCTAAATAATAAACTAAAGTTAATTTATACTTGCTTAAGAACCATTTTAAAGTTTATTATTCCTTTTATATCACTTATTACCATGTTATAAACATTATGTAATCATTTAAGTTATTAACGGTTGTTTCATCGATATTTGGTACTTGAGTAAAAATAAACACCTTATAAGTACAAGTTGTTCATGTGGTCAAATATCCATTATATTCAGAATGATACTAATGATTTAGATATCATATATATCATATATATATCTCTAGTATATTTTTGTATTCATAATAGTACAAAACATTTGGAGATAAGAAATGAAATGCATCGTTCATGGAGACGGTAAGTCGTACGTATGCATGAACGCTAATTCCATTTATTTTTCTTATTTTAATATAATTAAAGCATAATTATGAATAGTTATATTATAATTAAAGTATAATATCATATATAATATCATTAACTTTATCCTTTATACATCCCACATAAGGCATTAACGAGTCACATCACTTTGAGGGGGCGGTAGTCCGCACTTCCTAAAATGAAATTATCGCATCTACCCATTATAGAAACCATAAAGGTATGATATAAATGAAAAATACAGAATCATAAAGAAAACATAATAATAATATATATCATATATAAATATAGTTCCATCATAATTTCCACCATGAGAGGCAGTAGGAGTTAATTGAACAGTCATCGTTTCGTGAGGCGTTAGTTTTCCATCCACAGAAACATTGTGTTCTTTACCCATCAGATGGAGGTGTGTGTAAGTGTATTTTGAATATTTATCATAACAACATCATAGTATATTGATGATACTGGTGTTGTTATAAAATAAAGTAATAAAAATAGTTTAGGGGGTTGGAGAATTAAAATAAAATAAAGGAACTTAAGAGAAGACGTTACCTTTAAATTGGGTAACTCCCTTTGGTTTGAACCAAAAGGGTTTCTTGAAGTGCTTTATGACTAAGGTAAGGCTTCTAGGATGAATATATTCATCTTGGCAGCTTATTGGAGTATATTTTGTATGAGTTAAAGGTTTGAGAAGTGTTTGTAATGAGTTAGAAGTGATGGCTTTTTATAAGGGAGAGGAGGGGCTCTTTAGGAAAGTTTGAAACAATTATTTTATTATAAACTCATATTTGGTTTCAAAACGTAAAACAATCATTAAAGTCAAAGTTATGATGACTCATGGTCTAAATAAAATCATCCAATAAGAATTGGAAGGGTTTTAGATATTTTTTTAATATTTATAATCTTATTTATTTAAATTGTTTATTAATGAGGTAAATATTGCATCATTATTATGTCATAAATAATTTAATTTATATGACGTCCAAAAATTATAAAATAAATACCATGATATAGGAAATATTTTTTTCTTTCCAGTGAATATTTATAGTAGAAAATATAACTTATATAACCCCATGTAAAAATGGATTCACTAAAATATATTTGTTTATGTCATTTTTGTCTTTACTTTAAATTAATTAATATAAAGTGTCATTATTACTCCCATGTGGCTCCATGGGGTCCCAAATTCGACCCAAGGATGCCCATGATCGGATATGTATCATCCAATAGGATTAGGACACATTTTAGGGTAATTTAATATTATTATAATATTATATTTTACCCTTATTTACTATATTTACCTTTTAATCATGGTAAATAAAATATTTACTGAAGTAAATATTTAAAATGTCTAAAAATAAAAGTTACCTATTTACACAATTTGGACATGCTGATTCCAAATATTGAATCCATTTTTCTAAATTCAAA
Source organism: Viscum album (assembly GCA_963277665.1). Lineage (NCBI taxonomy): Eukaryota > Viridiplantae > Streptophyta > Magnoliopsida > Santalales > Viscaceae > Viscum > Viscum album. The sequence goes on from OY728145.1 coordinate 705,586,732, forward strand.
ACACATAAGTGGTAGAAATTAATTAAAAATTAATTCCCGTTGTCAAAACAAATAGCGTGTTTTTAAGAAATAATAACTATCAAAAGATTGACACTTGTTTATGTCCAATTTCAAAATGAATTTACTTCCAATGACCAAAATTATATTAAATGGTAAAAATATACTATAATTAAACTTTAAAACCAATCAAAAATATAATATAACCATATAAATAAATTAGATAAAAAGGAAGATTTGAATTAAAGTATAGTATTTTTCACTATTCATGAAAAAAAGAATTTTATGAGAAAAATACCAAGATTTTATCCAAAGTAAATTTTTATGTCCCTATTCTAAAGAAGAATTTTATTTTTTAAAATATAACATATAATAGTGAAAAAAACTAGATTTAAAGAGGGTTCGACATTAAAAGGCGGTAAATCAACCTTTTAAAGAAAATTATGCCTAAAATTAGATTCATTCACATTTTAAGCCTCTAGAATTTGTTGGATAATTGTAAAAACATTTAACAAACATATATAATAATATTTTAGTTAGTTATATTCATTACCACCAATACAACGGGTAGGCGTTAACTACCATTTAAAATAATAATATTTTATTATAAGGGTGCAACATAAGATTTCAAAGAAACCTGTTGTTGGGTGTCGGGTATGCCATCAAACATAGCATCCCTTTTAAAGTAAAATTAATATTTAATTCATAAATATTAATAAATATTAAAAATTTCATGTTCTTTATTTCCCTGGGATGTTACATTCATCAACCTCATCCCAACATTCAGGCGTTCTACATATTTTCCCATAAAGGGATACATATGAATCCATTTTGATGTTTGAATGGAAACTATTTTTGTCAAAGAACTTGACTAGTGGAATATATTGATCACATTCTCCTTTTAAGTCCAGCTATAATGCTCTCTCCATGCGTCCTAGTGTCTAAATAGTCCACTCAAATTGGTCATTAGATTTGGGGCGATAATACGTACTAAAGTTCAACTCAGTATTTAGAACATGTTAGAGACTTTTCTAGAATATGGAGGAAAATTTTGGATCATAATCAGATATAATTGATAATGGTACTCCGTGGAGCCTCACCACTTATCTAATTTATATCTGTGCAAGTTGGTTGAGTGATAAGTCTTATCGAATTGTAATAAAGTGATTAGTATTTATAAGAAAATCCACAATGAGCCATATAGCATTATTTCCTATGGATGTCTTTGAAATTCCAGTGATGAAGTCCATAGTGATTTTTTCTAATTTATATATAGGTGTGGGAAATGGTTGAATCATCCCCTTAGACTTTTTCCTTTTTCCCTTCACTTGTTGACATACCAGGAACTTTGATGCATATTTTGTTATCTCTTTCTTCATATTGTCCCACCAATGGTACTCTCAAAGATCTTGATACATCATTGTTCTCCCTGGGTGAATTGAAAGGGTTGAGATATGTGAATCATTCAAAATATCTTTATTTATATCTGGATTGGATGGTAAACATATACATGACCCAAATTTTACAACTCCTTCCTATTCAATTTTGAACTATGAGGATTTCCCCTTATTTATATCTTCCACCTTTTTCGGAATTTCAACATCATATCTATGATCATCCTTTATCTTCTCTAAAATTTATGGTTGAGAAATCATTTCTAAAAGAAATGGTTATTTACCTTCCTTGATGATTCTCATGTCCATACTTTTCAATTTGAAGAAGATTTGATCCTTCTCAATTCTCATTATTGATAAAGTTACCAGATCCTTTCAACTTAAAGAATCTACCACTTTATTTGGTTTACCAGGATGATAATGAATTGATCAGTCATATTCCTTGAAAATATCTAACAATATTCAAAAGCACATATTAATATCTTTCTACATGAATATGTATTTGAGGCTCTTTTAATCAATATATATCTCACACTTCTCCCCATAGACATTATACCACTATATTTTCAATGCAAAGATCATAGCCACTAACTCAAAATCATCTGTGGGATAGTTTTTCTCATGAAAGTTCAAATACCTTGAGGCATAGGCTATCACTTTATCATTTTTCATCATTACACATCATAATACATTATTTTAAGCATCATTTTATACCATAAAGAGTTCCCTACTTTTCGGTAGTGTAATTATTGGTGTAGTGAAAAGCCTCTTTTTTAACTCTTTAAAGAAGTCTTCACATTCACTATTCCAAAAAACATTTACACCCTTCCAAGTCCTCTTGGTTTGAGGGTTTGAAAATCATGATAATTTCCTCACAAATATTTATTAATAACAATCTAAACTAAGGAAATTATGGATCTCCATTATAGATTCTGGTCTTGGACAAACCTCAATTGCTTTTGTTTTATAAGGGTCCATAAATATTACTTTCATGTTGATAACATTACCCAAGAATGATCTATCCTACATCCAGAAATAACATTTACTATACAATTCATATATTTTATTCCTCAATAAAGACTTTATCACAGTGTTCAAATGATCTTCATGTTCTTCCTTGGTCTTTGAGTATATCAAAATAACATCTATAAAGACTAACACAAATTTTTCTAGGTAATATATAAAGACTCTATTCATTAATACCATGAAAATTTCTTAAGAATTTGTGAGTTTGAAGGACATCACTATGAACTCATAGTGTCCATACCTCATTAAAAAGGTATCTTGGAGATTATCTTCCTTCCTCACATTTAATTGGTAATATCCCGACCAAAGGTACACCTTTGAGAAATACTTATCCCCACATAGTTGATTGAATAATTCATCTATCCATGGTAGGGGATACTTTTTATTTATCATGATTTTGTTTAGCTCATGATAATCAGTGTAGAGGTCTATCGATCCATCCTTCCTCTCGATGAAGAGGACTAACACACCCCATGGTGAAGTACTCAGGTATATAAAACACTTTTCCATATTCTCTTGTAACTTCTTCTTTAGTTCCTCCAACTCAATGGTGGATATATTGTAAGGATTCTCTGATATAGGTAGAAATCAAAATATAAAATAAATTGAGAACTCAAACTATTGGATATGAGGAAGACCATACAACTCATTAGGGAACACATCATTATAGTCCTTCAAAATCGGAATGTCTTATAGCATGATCCTCTCCTTTATCCCAATCATTATAGCTAGATATGATTACTCATAAGGTAATAACATCCACAATTGAGATGATTATTTTGATGGAGTTTCATCTTCCTCTTTACACTTGTACAGAATTAGGGGATGCCTCGAGATGTGCAGAGTAATTTACCTTTCCTGGTATTTGATGTTGAAATTGTATAAAGATATCCAATACATTCCCAATATAACATCAAACTCTACCAAAAAAAAGTAACACCAGTTTTTTTGGTAGGTTCATCTCACAAACATTATCTAAGAGGTTATATACTATGATACCATAATTTCACCATTCCCTATTCTCATAGATAACTCTGCCTTCATATTTTGAAGTGTTGTTTGAATAGTTCTACTAAGCTTCCAAGAAATGAAATAATTCATATAACTATAATCAAATAGTATGTTCACTAAACTTGAATGAACTAACAATTTACCTGTAATCACATCATTTTCAGGATCCTCCTTAGCAGTAGTGATATCATATGCATTTCCTTTCTTCCTTAGAGGTTGTTGTTGTTGATTTCCACTAATAACCCTTGGATTAGGGAATTGGATCACATAATACCATGGTTCCTTTTAGTTGAAACACTACACTATATGTTGATTTTCTATCCAAACCTTCCTTTATTCTTCAAATTTAGTGGTCTTATTCAAATCCCTTCGATAATATTTATCATGATTCCCATCTCTTCCTCATGTGAAGCATCTATTGGTTCCCTTTAGATAGTTCTTAGGATGCTTATTCCCACACATTTGATATGTGGGATGTTGAGTTTTCTTTCCTTCATGGGATTCCTCTATCGATCATCCAATATTAAATTCCATTTTTTTTGAGCCCACGAGACCACTAATAGTATACAATACCCATATCAACCTTAAGCACACAATAAAAAATCTCCTCATAGTTTTCAAATTCTCGAATCAACAATGTTTTTCTAGACTTGTCTTTAACCCACTAAAGAAGTGATCCACCTTACTTTTAATGTTCCTCACAAAGATGAAGGCATACCATGAAATCCTTTTAGATTCTTACTCATATGTCATGACAGATTTATATTCCTTTTTCTAAATTCCAAGGAACTACCTTTTCATATAAAGACGGATATTTTGGGGAAAATATTTATTGAAAAATATTTTTCTTGAACCCTTCCCAATCCATGGAATCAATTTAATCTTTCAACTTTTTTTTATTAGTTTCCACCACTGATCATCTTCCCCATCAAAATTATAGACATCCAGTATGACTTTCTCTTCTTTTGAGCATTGAAGGATATATAATATCTTCTCAATGGAGTTAATCCATTGTTCAGTGATGAGGGGATCAGAAGATCTTCTAAAGATAGTAGGCCTTTTTCAAAAAAATGATTCGACCGAAACTTGCACTTTCATAGGAGAAGGATAGAATTACACACTATTCAAGTTATTATTCATAACTTGGTCCAATTGAACCAGTATTCTCATAAAGGTCCAGGCTATCATTCCTATCAGTTTTGGCATCTCATTAGGTAAATCATCACATTTCCTATCACGTTGACTATTGAAATGGGTTCTCTTATTTCCCACCATTTTCTAAGAAAAATAAATAAAATAAAATTAGAGGATTTTATACTTAACTAATGAGTATATAAAAGGAAAATATGAACATAGAATGAATAATATATAAATGAATTTTATATCCTAAATTATGACTCCCTAAGTTTCAATATAGGTTATCCATAGTTATAGAATTATTCCAAGGGTTATTACTAAAGTTTTCTAGTATTAATACCCAAAAAATAATTAGATCATGATCTGATACCAACTATAGCAACCCAATCCTTTTACACATATTTTTACATGATTTTAAGCATAATTATCCTTGAAATAAAAACCAGGGATCGAAGATTCTAGTATCTTTGAAATATTATGAAAAAAATTAGAAAACATGAAACTAAAAATAAAAACATCTTTTATTTAATCTCTATAATGATCTCTTAACACCCTTTGACCTCATATAACAACATAGGATAACATAGGGAATACATAGACAAAATAGATGAGCAAAAAAATCTAGTAAGGGAATAAAAATGGAAATAAAGCATAGCACATTAGTTAGAATGAAAAAAATGATAAAATAAAAGGCATAGCTCATGAAAAAACATATATAAGAAAAACATATAGAACATGGAATCATATGATCATGTTAATATTGAAATGTGGCACCAACATATAACATGAAATAAACATGAGTAAAGGATAAATGGAAAGACTATATCACATGGTGGACAAAGTCCTGGAATGGATTAGGTTTACTCCCTAATCCCATACATGGCGTTTCATAAGACTAAAAATTACCCAATGTATTGGATCGCTATCTAGGGACACCCATAATAACATGTTCATACATAAGTGTGCGACATAAAGAATCAAACATAAGGGATTCCCATGGAAATAAATGGTATTGTAATCATGTCATAAGGCATAACCAAATGGTGTATAACAATGGTATCCTATAAAGAAGGGATTTAAATATTAATTTTCCATTGATAAAGTAAAATTAAGTATATATCATAATAAATGATGTCTAAATAAATTGTAAACATGTAAAAATAGTGGTTAAGTAACCATGAAAATGTGTCTTTTAAGCAGGGTTTTAAGAGAAGAGGTGAGGATAATTTAAAAGGGGTAAGAATATAATAATTTACAAAAAAACTAGAATTAAATCATACTGGAGTTATAATTATTTTACGAATTAAAGAGATGAGGAAAATTTTATAAAAAATGAAATTAAAAGGGATGGTTTGAGAAAGTTACCTCTTGGATATCACCTCTTTAAAGAACCCCTTTAGAAACTTGGAATTGACCTTTTGTTGAGACTATTAGCTCTTGGACATGGGTAAAAGTATTTTTAAGGGAATTGGGCATAATATTGATAATCTACAAGGCTTAGAAGGTGTGAGGAGGAGGGTTGGCGAGAGGTGGTATTTATAAGGGGAGGATAAAGGTGTTTTTTATTATTATATTCATTGGTTTATAATTTTGTCTCAACACTATCAATGGTGCTGATTACTAGGACTAAATATATTAAACGGTTTAGGATATTTCGAACCAATGGGCATACATGACTCAAAAATTCATGTATTTTTCATATAATGTTAAATGTCGTAAATTGTCGTATTTCACTATTCAGCAAAACAATCTACTATTTTAGAAAAATACCAAAAAATCACCATAATTATTTTTCAATGTGTAGATTAAAAAAATTGAATTAAATTTATGAAAATAATTTTCTACATATGGTAAATTTCATTTTTAAATAAAATCGTCATTTATTTGAAAAAATACAGATTTCAATATTATAATCTATTTTTTAAGCCTTTGAAAAATTAATTAAGGTCACATAAATTTATCCTATAATTATAATACAATGTAATATTATTCTTTGAATCAATTTTATGAAAATAAATTTTCTTTTAAATTATTATATTAATTATAAAATTGTAAATAAACATTTAAATTTTAAAAAAATTACAACACATAATTTATCATTTTTAAAACATTTATTTACTTATACCATAATATAAATATATAATTTTTTTATTTGTAACATACCTAAATTTTATTTATACTTTTATAGGAGAGGTTACTATTCTAATGGCTATATTACTTTTCTTAACAGTGAGATTACTATTCCAACAATCAGATATATAATGGTCGTATAGGTTCCTAAATTCCTATAAACACCTCTTATTTCATTCATTATTCATTCACTTTTACTTTCTCTAAAGGTTATATATTTTCATTTTCAAAATGAATATTTTATTAGTAAAAATTTTTTATTTATATATCTTTCTTCATGAGCGTGATTATTTTAGTGGATCGAGCATATCCAAATTTTCCCAATTTTGTTATCTTATTTAATATTTATTGTCCTACAATAATATTTGGAATTATTATTGGTTTATTTTGTGACTAATGTGACATTATTAATTTATGAGAATAATTTTTTTATTGGGTTAACTATGTGATGTATGTGTTTTATTACAAAATTATAAGTAGGAAATTCCATTAATAAAATTCATGTTCATTACATTCTTCACCCCTTATGAAATTTGTCCCTTGAAATTTCGTTTTACATACTATGTTGAAAATTGGTGAGGTTATTTCTCCTTCATCGCTTCCTCCAATTCCCATGTCACCTCTTCATACTTATAGTTTTTCAAAAGTACCTTGACCGGGTGATTAGTCATGTTACATAGAACTTTGTCTCTATGATCCAAAATCATCATGGGCAACTCCTCATAAGAGATATCATTTTCTAGTTATACCACATCTAATTTTATTACATGTGAGGGATTTGGTATGTAATTCCTCAAAAGGGATATGTTAAATACATCATGTACTTAAGACATGGTTGGTGGAAGTGCTAGTCGGTAGGCCACAGCACTAACCTGATCACAAATCTAAAAGGGGCTGATTTACCTGGGACTTCACTTTCCATTCATCCCAAATATTGTTACTGTCTTCCATGGAGATGTGTAGAGGAGTACCGTGTCATCAACCCAAAACTCTAAGTCTCATCGATGATTATCTTCATAGCTCTTCATTCAACTGTAGGTATCTCGAATATTATATTGGATGTTATTAACCTTTTATTTCATTTCCTTGTCCATTTTAGGTCCCAATAGATTATTTTCACCAACTTCATCCCAACATGTAGGGATTCTACATATTTTCCAATTAAGTGATACATATGGAGCCATTTGGATTCTTGAATATAAGCTATTATTGTAAAAGAACTTCACTAGTGGAATATGTTAATTCCATTCTCCTTTGAATTCCATTGAGCATTCTCTCTGCATGCCTTCTAGTGTCTGAATATTCCACTCAGATTTTCCATTATTTTGGGGGTGATAATATGTACTAATGTTCAACTCATTATTGGGTGCATGTTGTAGACTTTTCAAAAATTTGGAGGAAAACATTGGATCACGATCAGATATAATTGATAATTGTACTCCATGCCACCTCACTACTTCTCTAACGTATATCTGTGCAAGTTGGTCAATTTAGAATTCCACTCAAATCATAATAAAGTGAATGGTATTTATAAGAAGATGAACAATGATCCCTATAGCATTATTTCGTATGGATGTCTTCAAAATTACAGTGATGAAGTCCATAGTAATATTTTTTTATTTCTATGCAGGTATGGGAAATGGTTGCATAATACCCTTATACTTTTCCATTTAGCCATCACTTACTGACATACTAGGAAATTTTATGCCTATTGTATGATATCCTTCTTAATATTGTCCCACCAATGGTGCACTCAAATATCTCGATATATCGTTGTGCTCCTTGGGTGAATAGAAAGGGTTGCACTATGTTAATCATTCAAAATATCTTTATTTATATCTATATTGGATGGTACACATAGCCATGACCCAAATTTTATAAATCCTTCCTCATCAATTTTGAACTATGAGGATTTCCCCTTATTTATAGATTCCACATTTTTTGGAATTTCCACATCATCTCTTTAATCATCTTTTATCTTATCTAAAATGTATGGTTGAGCAATAATTTCTAAAATGAATGATGATGTACCTTCCTTGATGATTCCCATGTCCATACTTTTCATGTTGAAGAAAATTTGATCCTTCTTAATTCTCATTATTGATAAATTTATTGGATCCTTTCTACTTAGAGCATCAACCACTTTATATGGTTTTCCAGAATGATAATGAATTGAGTAGTTGTAATCCTTGACAATCTCTAACCATCTTCACTAACACTTTTAAGCTCCTTCTATGTGAATATATATTTGAGTATCTTTTAATCAATATATATCTCATAATTCTCCCTATATAGATAATGCTGCTAGATTTTCCGTGCAAAGATCACAGCCACTAACTCCAAATCATTTGTGGGATATTTTTTCCCATGAACATTCAACTGACTTGAGGAATAGGCTATCACTTTATCATTTTTCATCAGTAAATATCCTAATACCTTATTGGAATCAACATTTTACACCATAAATAGTTCCATACTTGTTGATATAATAACTATTGGTCCAGTGATAAACCTCTTTTTTAACTCTTTAAAGTAGTCTTCACATTCACTATTCCAGAGAACATTTACCCCCTTCCAAGTTAGCTTGGTTAGTGGGTTTGAAAATGATTATAAGTTTCTCAAAAATTGTCAGTAATAACCAGATAAACTAAGAAAATTATAGATCTTCATTATATATTCTGGTCTTTGCCAAAACTCAATCGCCTTTGTTTTGTATGGGTCCATAAATATTCATTTGATGGTGACAAAATGACCTAAGAATAATACTTCCTATATCGAGAACACACATTTACTATACCTTTCATATATTTTATCCCTCCACAATGACTTTATCATAGTGTTCAAATGCTCCTCATATTCTTCCTTACTCTTAGAGTATATTATAATATCATCTATAAAGACTACCAAAAAAATTACTGGTAATATTTAATTACTCTATTCAGTAAGTCCATAAAAATTTCTTACAAATTTGGGAGTCTAAAGGGAATCACTATAAACTCATAGTGTCTATACCTCATTCAAAATGTATTATTAGGAATATCTTCCTTCCTCACCTTTAATTGGTGGTATCCCGACTGAAGTTCCCCCATAGATAAATACTTATCCCCACATAGTTGATTGAATAATTAATCTATCCATAGTAGGGGATACTTTTTATTTATCATGATTTTGTTAAAATCATGATAATCAATATAAAGGTCCATAAATCCATCCTTATTCTCAATGAAGAGGACTAACACAACCTGTAGTGAAGTACTCAGGCATATAAAACCCTTGTCCATATTCTCTTGTAACTACTTCTTCGGTTCCTCCAACTCAATGGGGGATATATTGTAAGGAGTATCTGATATAAGTAGAGATCCAAGTATAAAATAAATTGAGAACTCAACTTATCAGATAGGAGGAATAACAAATAATTATTTAGTGAACACATCATTATAGTCCTTCACAATAGGAATGCCTTAAAGCATAATCATATCCTTTCTCTCAATCATTTTATCTAGATATGATTTCTCATAAGACAATAACATCCATAATTGAGATGTTTATTCTGAAGGAGTTTCATCTTCCTCCTTACACTTGTACAGAATTAGGGGATACCTCACGATGTAAAGAGTAATTTTTATTTCTCAATATATGTTGTTGGAATTGTATAAAGATATCCAATCCATTCCCAATATAACATAAAACTCCACCAAAAAAGTAAGAAATGTTTTTTGGGAGGTTCATTCCACAAACATTAACTGGGGAGGAGTTATACACTTAGATTCAATAATTTCCCCATTCTTTGTTCTCACAGATAACTCAACCTTCATATTTTGAAGTGTTGTTTGAATAGTTCTACTAAACTTTCAAGGTATGAAATAATGAGTAGAGCCATAACCAAATAGTACATTCACTAATCTTAAATGGATAACCAGTTTACCTATCTTTACATAATTTTCAAGATCTACCTGAGCAGTAGTGATATCATAAGCCCTTCCTTAATACCATGGAGGTTCTTGTTTTTTATTTCCTCAAACAACCCTTTGATTAGGGAATTGGATCACATAATACCCACTTTCCTTTTAGTTGAAACACTACCCTATAGGCTGATTTTCTATCTAAACGTTCCTTTATTCTTCTACATTAGTGGTCTTATTCAAATACCTTCAATAATATTTATCTCGATTCCCATATCTTCTACATTTTAAACATCTATTGGTTCCCTTTAGATAGTTCTTAGGATGATTCTTCCCACACATTTGATATGTGGAACGTCTGGATTTCTTTCCTTCATGGTATTTATCTATTGATCCTCCAACCTTAAAGTTTGTTTTCTACATTTTCTTCAATCCCACAAGACCACTAATAGTATCCAATATCCATATCAACCTTAAGGGAATAATGAACAATATTCTCATAGCTTTCAAATTATTGAATCACCAACACTTTTGTAAAATCGGCTTTAACCCACTAAAGAAGTGATCCACCTTGATTTTAGTGTTCAAGATAATTCCAAATCCATACCATGATAGCCTTTTAGATTCTTACTATTACATCCTGATAGAATCATCTTCATTTTGATTAAGTGTAAGGAAATCCCTATATATTTTAATATGGAGAGTTTGGGTAAAATATTTATTGAGAAATATTTTCTTAAATCCTTCCCAATCCATAGAATCAATTTAATCCTTATACTTTGTGTTTTTGAACAGTTTCCACCACTGATTATCTTCCATGTCAAAATGATAGATTACCAATAAGAATTTCTCTTCTTTTGAGTATTAAAGGATAGTGAATATATTCTCAATGGAGTTAATCCATTGTTCTGTTATGAGGGGATCGGAAGATCCGCTAAAGATAGGAGTACTTTTTCATATAAACAATTCGACCAAAGAATGCACTTTCTTAAGAGAAGGATGGCATTGAACACTATTCAAGTTATTATTCATACTTAATCTAATTTATATAGTATTTTCGTAAAGTTCTAGGCTCTCAATACCATAAGGTTTTTCATCTCATTAGGGAAATAACAAAAAATTTTATCACATTGATTATTGGCATGGGTTCTCCAATTTAATTCCATTAACTAAGAAAAATAATTAAAATACAATTAGGGGCTTGAAAACTTTGCTAATGAGTATATAAAAAATTAAACTATGAAAATATAAGGAATAACATATAAATGAAATTTATATCCCAGCCTATGAATCCCTAACTTTCAATCAAGGTTATCTATAGTTATATAATCATTCGTAGGGTTCTTACTAAATTTTTCTAGTATTAATACCCAAAATTATTAGATCATGATCTAACACTAACTATAGTGAATCTAGCCTTTTACACATATTTTTACATGATTTTAATAATAATTATCCATGAAATAAAAACCAGGGATCAAATATTCTCGTGTCTTTGAAATACTAGGTATAGGATTAGAAAACTTGAAACTAAAAATAAAAACATCTTTTATTTAATCTCTATAATGATCTCCTAACTCACTTTGAGATCATATAACTACATAGGAAAACCTTTGGAATACATAGACAAAAACGAAGAGCTAAAAATCCCAGTAAGGGAATAAAAATGGAAATAAAGCATAGCACATGAGTGAGAATGAATAAAATTATAACATGAAAGGCATGTCTCATGAACAAAAATATAGAACATGGAATCATATGATTGTGGTAATATTAAAATGTGGAAGAAACATATAACATGTCATAAACATGAGTAAAGGATAACTTCTAAGACTATATCACATGGTTGACAAAATCCCATGATGGATTAGGTTTACTCTCTAATCCCACACATAACGTCTCATAAAACTAAAAAGTACCCAATACATTAGATCGTTATCTAGGGACACCCATCATAAAATTTTCATACATATGTGTTCCACATAAAGAATCAAACATAAGGAATAAACATAAGGTCTGCCCATGGAAAGAAATGGGTATTGTAATCATGTCATAAGTCATGACCAAAGGGCATATAATAATGGTATCCATGAAAGAAAGGATTTAAATATTACTTGGAGATTAAAAAATAATAAGAATATATCATGATAAATTTTGTCTAAATAAAGTGTAAACATGTAAAAATAATTGTTAATTAACCTTGGAAATGTGTCACTTAAGAAAGGTTTTAAGAGAAGAGTTAAAGATACACTAAAAGGGGTAAGAGAATAAAAATTTCATAAAAATAAAACTAAACTAAAATGACTTTACAAATAATAAGGAGTGTTTTATAAATAAATAAGTTATAAAAAATTTCACTGATTGGTACTTTAAATGATAAAAATAAAATAGATTAGTTCCTTTTAATAAACTTTTTGAAAGGAATCAAGAATGGAACCTTTAATAAATACATATCCCCATAGAATAAAGATTAAATAAACATGGTATATATGTGTGAGAAATATATAAAGAATATAAAATAAGTTTTTAAGAATAATTATGGTATAAATTGAGGTCGATAAAGGGAGAACATAACTTAAAGGAAATATGGAGGTTCGGAAATATCCCTTGACTTATGTTGGAATATGTTCTTCACTTGCACTTAATTGTCACATATAATCAAACTAGATTAATTAATTACTTAATTTAGAACCACTTATAAATGTTTTTTATTTATTATAATTTTATTAAGTTCATTTATGGCCATTTTGATGAGTTATAAAGTTCAATTTCATCATTCTAAAGAGAGTTTGTTATCATGGTTTCATGGTCGATTTACTTATATATAATTATGGAAGTTATTGTCAAATTTGTATAATTATACAAATTTTAAATTATAAGGTATTAATGAAATTATATATTTTTAAATGGTCTCATATTTCATTTTTTCTATTATAAAGATGATTCATTTGATAAAATGTTAATGGTAAATGTTAGTTTATTTTTCAAACACTACTGGAAAGAGAAGAGTTCTTGGAACAACACTACTAGAAAGAGAAAGAGTGCTTGGGATTTCCCAACAATTCAAGACAAACCTTTTGGAAAAACTATCCGAACGGTTTGGCACAACCGTTGGGATAGGTAAATTTTTCCCCACCCTATCCCAACGGTTCACTGTAAACCGTTGGGAAAAGCTTTCCCAACGTCTTACTTCCCTACGGTTTGTAGAACCGTTGGTATAACATATACCAACGGTTCTGCAGCCTTTCCCAATGGTCTAGAACCATTGGGAAAGACTGTATTTCTAGTAGTGCAATTTCTTGATCATCAGGAACTAGTTTCATTTTATTTAATATTATATCTATATGTTAGTTCCTAAACATGAAAAAGTTATAATATACAAATTAAAATCAATTTTAATCATAAAAATATTTTTATTACATGCCTTTAATGTGGTAATAGAAAACGAAAACCCATTACCACAGAGATGGTAAACCGCCACAATTTGAACAACAGTTTCATTTCTCTGAATAAGAGGATATGAGAAAAGGGGTGTACATAAGATATTCTATTAGAAATATAAAATTCCAATATATAAATGATAATAGATTTATTATGATTTCTTGTATGAAGGAGGTGAGTAGAAGTTATAAAAAATAAATGAAATTAAAAGAGGTGGTTTGAGAAAGTTACCTCTTGAATATCACCACCTTAAAGGACCCCTTGAGGAAATTGGAATTGGTCTTTTGTTGAGATGAGAAGATCTTATAAATGGGGAAGAATATTGGTAAGGTAATTGGAAATAATATTAACAAGCAAAAAAGGCTTATAATGTTTGAGGATAAGGGGTGGTGAGGAATGGTATTTATAGGGGGAGAGGGGTGTTTTTAATTATTATGTTAAAAAGTTATTATTTTGGATCGAGACTATAAATAGTGTTTATTCCTATAAATAAATATATTAAATTTTTCAAGATAATTAGAACAAATGTTTTATTACATCATCTATGAATTAAAAATTCATTTTTTTTCCATATAATATTAAATACCAAAAATTATTGTACTTCACTATTCACCAAAAATTCAACCATTTTATAAAAATCAAAAAAAAATCACACTAAAAATTTTTCAACATGTATATTTCAAAAATGAAATCCATTTGATAAAAATAATTTTCTAAATATGATGATTTAATTTTTAAATAAAATCATCATTTATTCAAAAAAAATCAATTCTAATATTATAAATGATTTTTTGACCCTTTGAAAAATTAATTAAGGTCACATAAAATTATCTTATAAATATAATACAACATAATATTACTTTATGAATCTATTTTATGAAAATAAATTTTATTTTAAATAATTATATGAATTATAAAATTGTAAATAAACATTTACATTTTATAAAAATTCCAACACATAATTTATAATTTTTAAAACATTTATTTACTTACACCATGATATAAATATATCATTTTTTATTTATAATATACCTAAATTTTATTTTAGACTTTCATTGGTGAGGTTATTATTCTAATGTCTAGATTACTATTATTAATGGTTAGATTACTCTTCCAATTGTTAGATTCATAATGGTCATATAGGTTCTTTAATTCCAATAAACACCCCTTATTTCATTCATTTTTCATTCAATTCTACTTTCACTCAACTTTATATATTTTAATCTTCAAAAGGATTATTATTTTATTAAAATTATATTTTATTTCTATGGATTTGTTTATGAGTGTGGTTATTCTATTGGATCAAGCATATCCAAATTTTCCCATTTTTGTTATCTTTTTTTTATTTATTGTCCCCATGTAATAATTGGCATTATTATTGGTTTATTTTATAACTAATGTATCATTATTCATTTATGAGAATAATTTGTTTTGGGTTATCTATGTGATGTATGTGTTTTATGACATAATTATATGAAAGAAGTTAAATTGATAAAATTATGGTTTGTTACAATTATAGTATCCATAACTCTTAAACTGCCTTTAGATGAAAAATCATAATCTCTAAAATTATCTACACTCTATTATGATTCCAACTATAAAAAACTCAAACCCATACTTTTGGATATAGTAATAAAAACATAATCTTTACTTTTCTGATGTTGATATTGATAAACGTGAACCAATTTTATCCATCCATAAAATAAAATATAAAACAGAAATACTTCTTCACTTACATACTGAAGGACCTTCTAGGTTTAGAGTTTTAGAGAATTATTAAAAACTCATACATAACAATACCCGTGTATTCAAGTGATAATTTTACATTCTATACCATGTTTTATTATTTCACAATAAGTCTTCAATATATCCCATAAAATTCTTCACACATAAAACCTTTTTAGACTCAATTCATTTAACATCATTATTCATAACTCTGCAAAGTTGATAACATAATAAGGGTGACCTAAAATTCTTAGTAAGGGTAAATATAAGCATTAAAAATTAAATTTAATCGGTGTTAATAAGATCAAAATAAGGGTATTATGACTTAATAAAAGTGTGTAATCATAACATAATATAATTCATACCCTAAAAACATGGATCATAAATCATGAATCATGGAATAAATCATTAACATAATACAAGATTCATATAAGTCAATAATCATGAGCTATGTAAAAAAAATCTTTCAGAAAAGGATCCATTAAAACTCATACTAAGAATTGAAAAAATATATAGGTATCTTGGAACATAAACATTTATCCTGAAATCACCTAACCGGATAATTCCCATATCTCTTTGGAGTAACCTACATTTTGTAAAATATGTCTTCTTTTAGGAGTATCTTACAATCAGTTAACTTCATCGCTTTACCAAATTCATTGGAAAACTATAACAGACCCATACAAACTTTATTTATAATGTATTCAACAGTTAATCATTCATACATATATCTAAATACCATAGAATGAACAAAACATTTAGAATATTTCACTTTTTAGAAAGAAAAAACAATTAGAATATTGGTGCAGCCCCCAATGGGACCAGGTCTGTTACCCTTACACATGTTTTTCCTACATCGATGGTGGTGTAGTGGTGAAAGGTTGAGGGACATAGAAATAGTATTTGGTGAGGTATGGGGTTATATTCCTGGGAGCCCACTCTTGGGATAATTCTCTCCTCCCATGCTCCACTCACCTTATCAAGTCACTTGGTGTCTCACCAGGTGGTCAAAAGGGTGAATCCCACCCAACTGATGGATTCTTAGGTCGAAACATCATTGATCAGGTTGTTTCCCCAAGGGATACTTTGTCATCTCGACTACAAATGGCTCCTTCCTCAATGGGGATTTTTTGGATTACCTCTTCAAGGGGAGGGGGTTTCTAGGTGTGGAGGGTTCAAAAAGGCCACTCCCAAAGATTCCCTTTTTATAAAATAAATAGAACACAATAAAACAATAAAGTATATTTCCATAAATGAAAGTTCATTTAAAAGAATTTATAGTACATTTATTTTAAAATGAGGGAAAATATCCATTTATTTTGATAAAAATTTATAAAAATTTCCACAATATTGGGGTAAAAATTATTTGAAGATAAACATGGAAAATTATAATGTGAGATTAAATGAAAAGAATGATCATGAGGGTGGGAAAATGAAACATCCCAAATAAATAAGGAATAATGAACTTTTTATATTTATTAATATTTGTGAATTAAATATTAATTATACATTAAATGGGCTGCTATGTTCGATAGCAAACCCAATACACAACAACATGTTTCTTTGAAATCTTACGTTGCACAATAATAATATAATATTATTATTTTAAATGGTCGTTAACTCCTAGTAGTTGTATTGGAGGGAATGAAAAAAACTAAATACAATATGATTAAACATGTTTGTTAAGTGTAATTACATTTATCCAATAAATGTTAAAGGCTTAAAATGTGAATGAATCTAATTTTAAGCATAATTTACATTAAAAGGTCGATTTACCACCTTTTAAATGGAGAACCCACATTAAATATAGTTTTTTTCACTTTAATACAATATATATGACTAAATAAAATCCTTATTTAGAATGGGGACATCAAAATTTACTTTTTTTAATTTTTTGGAATTTTTTCAAAAAAGTTCATTTTTTTATGAATAGTGTAAATATTGTATTTAAATTAAAAATAGTGTTTTAATATAATTTATTTATATGGTTAGATTATCTTTTAAATTGGTTTTAAAGTTTAATTAGAATATATTTTTACCATTCAATCCAATTTGGTTCATTGGAATTAATTTCACTTTGACATTGGACATAAACAAGTGTCAATCTTTTGATAGTTATTGTTTCTTAAAAATACGTTATATGTTTTAACAAAAGGAATTAATTTTAAAATTAAATAATGACACTTTTATGTTTTTAATTTGGTAAAACAGGCATCATTTTTTTGAATTTATAATATCAAATATAGCTTAGGCTTAATTTTTGGTATTTTTTTGGAAAACTTCAATTTTTGATGAATAGTGAAACCACTTAGTGGTAGTTAAAAAAACTGACTTTTTCATTTAAATAAAATTTTACCACTTCTGTGAATTGAATTTCAAAAATCCGACATACATGGTTGTTATCAAGAACTAAAATGAGATTCATTGAGATGAAAAAAAAATTGGTGAATAGTAACTTTTGACTTTTATTTACCGCGGTTAAAGGTAAATAGGGTAATTCAAGGTAAAAAGAATATTATTATAATTCTAAATTACCTTAACACTTTTCCTAACCTTATTTTTTGAGTTGTGGCCGACCATGGACATATTTGGGTCGCTTTTGGGACCCCATGAAGCCACTTAAGAGTGATAATGACACTTTAGATTAATTAATTTAATGTAAAGGAAAAAATGACATAAACAAAACTCTTTTAGTAAATTAATTTTTATATGGTGTTATATAAGGAATATTTTTGTCTATAAATATTCATTGGAAATCTAAAAAGATTTCCTACATTATAGTACTTGTTTTATAATTTTTATACATTGAATAAATTAAATTATTCATGACACAATAATGATGCAGTGTTTACCTCATTAATAAATCATTTAAATAAATAAGATTATAAATATTAAAATAGAATCCAAAACTTGTCCAATTATTATTGGATGATTTTATTTAGACCAAGAGTCATATTATATTCAACTCTAATGATTTTTGGACCTTTTGAAACCGAATATAAGTTTATAATAAAATAATATTTTCACACTTTCCTAAAGAGCCCCTCCTCTCCCTTATAAAAGTATACCACTTATAACCAATTCCTCACAACTCTCTAGCCATTTGGATCATCCAAAATCTACCCAATCAAGCTCCCTACATCCCGCTCCTCCACCTAGAAGACTTAACTTAGGCATAAGGCACTTCAATAAGTCCTTTGGTTTAAACCAAAGGGAGTTACCCAAATTAAAGGTAAAGGTTTCTCTTAAATTGTTTTCTTTTATTTTACTTCTCCAACCCCTAAACTATTTTCATTTAATTTATTTTGTAAAAAAATAAGTATAATAAATATACTAGGATGTTTTTATGAGAAGTATTCTAGCTACACTTACACACACCTTCATCTAATTGGTGAAGAACATAATGTTTCTGTGGATGGAAAACTAACGCCTCACGAAATGATGATTGTTCAAATATCTCCAACCGCCTCTCATGGTGGCCATTATGATGGAACTGTATTTATATATGATATATATTATGTTTATATTTTCTTTATGCTTCTGTATTTTTTCCATTTATATAAATACTTTATGGTTTCCATAGTGGGTAAATACGATAATCTCATTAGAGGAAGTGTGGACTACCGCCCCCTCAAAGTGATATGACTCGTTAAATGTCTTATGTGGGATGTATAAAGGATGGAATTAATAACATTTTATATGATATTATACTGTAATTATAATATAACTATGTATAATTATGTTTTTAATTCCATTAAAATAAGAAATAGAAATGGAAGTAGGGTTCATGCGTACGTACGGCTTACCGTCTCCATGAACGGTGCATTTCATTTCTTACCTCTAAATGTTATGTACTATTATAAATAAATGTATATACTGGATATATAGGATATATATGATATCTAAATCACTAATATAATTCTGAATATAATGGATATCTTACCACATTAACAACTTGTAATTATAAGGTGTTCATTTTTTTGACTCAAGCACTGAATATCGACAAAATGGATGTTATTAACTTAAATGATAACATAATATTTATAACATGGTAATAAGTGATATAAAAGGAATAATAAACTTAAAAATGTTTATTAATCAAGTATAAATTAACTTTAGTTTATTATTAAGGATATTAAAGAATGATCGAGTCAAGTCGGACACAAGGTAAGGGATTTTCTTCTCTCACTTTTAATTCTGTGAGATATCCATTGTTTGCCACTTATTCATTGCATGTAGTGTATTATGTAATTTAATTTGATATATATTATAATTATTATCATTATATTCATGGTAGTATATGATTCATTTGAATTTTATTAACTTTTTTTCATACGACTCAGTTGATTACAACGTTGTAAAGGGTTTCATCTCACTTTTTATTCCCGTGAGATTCATGCTATATTTGCCACTATTTACTTTTGTGTGGTGTATGTAATGCCCATGATTGTACTATTTATGTAATATAATTTCATTTATGAGTATTTACACTTCATTTTATGATCCTTCTTTCATGTGGCGTATGTTCTGTAAGTTACCAAATCGGTAAGGGAACTATTCACCCTCCTCTTTATAAAAGACTTCTTTTTGTTATGTATTTTAATTTAAAACTTATTATGTTGGGATATGTCCTTATATATCCTTATTGATGTAAACATTATATCCAAGTGATGATATTCCCTTTTTTTATCTCATCAACACATTTTTCTGAATTTTAAAGCGACGTCGTTAGGCTATCGAATTTTTACAAGGAATCCTCTTAACCCAATTTCAATTCTTTGGGTTCTGTACTTCTTGAACATGTCATCCTATGAATATGTGTGAATGAAATGTGATTTTTTTACACTTAATATACACTTATATTGGGTTTATTTATATTTATCACACATAATTATGTGATTTATTTATCCTTAATTTAAGGATACCATCTTTATAAGAGATTTCATCCTAATTTACATTTCCACTGAGACTTCATTGTTGTTATGCACCAATTCACTATTATATGGTGCATATACTGTCCTTTGAAATATTATATCATGAATCCCTTTATTCTCATGATATTATAATGTTCTTATTAAAATTTATTCTTCAATTATTTGTATTCAAGCGTCTCTCTATTTGTTAAAAACTCGTTAACTAAAATATTGTTTTAAATGTCTTAAAGATTTATTCTTCTAAATATTTCTCATTAATGTCCATGTTTTCAAAATGGGTTTTAGGATTTGTTTATATGTACATTAATATTTTCAAATGATAATTAATTTAAAAGATTCAAAGTGGTATGGGACACTTTGATTCAAAAATATATTTTTAAATGGTTTTGAAAATGATTTGATAAAACATTGTCTTGATTTGATATATTGGAATGTGAAAATGTTATCTTTACTTTATACTTGTGTTATATTTTATGATTATATTATGGTTATTTGGAATTTTTTACATATACAGGTGGTTCCGTGATAAACCTAGGGCAGGTGAGCCCGAGATAGCTTTTTAATGCATTGGGTAACATGACGGAGGTGAACATGATGTTTCTCCTAAGATACTTTGTGAATATACCATTATGGGTATTCCAAGTGTAACTCCCTATGTAGCTGTGATAGATACAATGTAAGTTTGATATGGATGCCATAAGTTACCTTTATGATTTATGATTTGTGTGTGTTATTCATAAATCTTATGATTTCGTAAGGTATTCTATGATTGAAAAGTATGGTTTCATTGATTTGTATTTATTGATGGGCTGATATTTTCCTTTATTATTTTATAACCCTTACTGAGATTTTTATGCTCATCCAAAGTTTTTGAAATTTTTTCCACATGACTTAAAGATGAATACGGTCAAGGATGGGATCATGGAAAAGTCTTTCTATCTAAAATATGGAACTAGACATGTTTCTTTTTAAGAGTTTTTATTTTATGAAAAAAATGGATATTGGGTAGTAGTGTCTACTTGTAATATTCAAGTTATTATGTAATAGTTATGGAATAATTATCTAAAACTCTAAACCTGAAAATATACTCAATGTGAATTATTCATTTAATTCAATATTATGTAATGTTATATGGTCAGGTCCTTATAGTTGGTATCAGAGGTCGGTTTAGACAACTTTACGGATTAGGAATTTTTGTTAGACATATGGTTAGTCCCTATCTAATATTTTAATTAAATCATTGTTTTATAACTTTTTCAGATCATGGAAATTCAGTTACAAATGGAAGGAGGAGGATCTCAAATGGCATTCCTATATCTTCTTTATTACATGCTTGAAATAATTATTGCAAAGTCATGTTCGGATGATTGTGAAAAAATTTCTAGCATACAACTCACTTGAAAGTAGTTGTTTGAGATATCAAACACCTCTACTATACCTCGTTATCATCGTGGATCGTGGGTTGTATTTAGAAAAATCCTATTTTCACAATATTCTCTAATTTTCAAGAAAGGTAAATATTATCAAGGCATTTTCAAATATTTTACCTTATCACAAGATTTTGAAGCATAATATGATTTTAAAAAAGGTTCTAAAGAAGGAGACCCTTGCGCAACCTATTTATATTTGATTTTAAAATATATTCTCTCAGCACATACTTATGGTATTTTAAAAGGACCGTTAATTTATAGTTTCAACTCAAATTCGGTTCGACTGTTTTATAGAAATCATGTTTTATCAGATGTTTCGAAATTATATGTCATGCATGATTATTTTCTAAAACTTTTTTTCTATGAACACCCATATGACCCATTTTATACAAGGTGTATTTGGATGGAGGAAGAAAATGATTTTTAAGGATCTCTAAATCATTGTTGAAATGCATGGACCTTCTACCTAAGTTAACAAGATGATGATGAAACCAAATGGGCACCATGATCAAGGTATGATGTTCTTCATTTTGGGGATTGTTTTATTTTATCATATGGTGGTGAAATAAGACTTTAATAATTAAGATGTTGAGATCATAATGAATTTGGATGAAAATGAGGGGTATAAGGAAACATTTGAGTTTAAAACTTGTTAGGGTTATTTTTGAGTTTTATAAAAAGGACAACCCGTAGGATGGGTGACAACCCGTCACATCCAGCAAGGCTGCAGGAATCGAACCCATAACTGAAGGGCGACAAGGGTGCATCGCCTACCACTAGCCTACTTGAAGTCCCTGGTTAGTATGACTTATTATTTTAGTAAAATGTTTTTATGGAACAAGAATAAGTTGATTTTTGGAACTTATGTTTTTTCAAATGGATATACTTAGTATTGAAAAATGATTTAGTGATAAAGTGATAAAGGTGGTTGTGGAAGACGTTCTCTCTTTTGAGGAAACACTATATGCCTAATAAAGATAGAATACTATGGGATTTCAATTGTGGAATAATGTTTTAAATTTTAGTTTGGAAGAATATATGTTTTTATTATGGACACATGATGATTTGATTTATTTATGAAAATGATTAACCTACCATGGAGAATATGTGATTAGGTTAATTACTTTTCAATATGAGACTTTATGAGTAATTGGAGTTACTTGGAGATAAATGTTAAGATGTATCTTGGAAGTCTATGTAATTAAATCCTTGTGAGATTTGGGTTACAATCAAAGTTTGGATTACTTTTGAATAATTTTAGGGACAATTGTTTATTGAATGGTCTTTGTTGAACTTTGGGTTTTGTTAAGACAAATTTTTGAGATTAAGAGTAGTTTCTCTTTTTGTAAAAGTTTATCCTTTTTATGGATTATCTGATCTTGTAATAAACGTTTTGGTTTTCGTTAATATCTAAAGACAATGGAAATATATAGTTCATCTTTTTTGGATTATTTTATTCTCTCGAAGTTGATTATATCACTTTTAGTGTAAACAAGTCATCCAGAATACTCATTGTATGGAGGAAATATGAGTTTGTGTTAGAAATCTAGTGAAGGATAAAAGTCTACATGAAAATTAATTGTGTTTACTTATGTTTTTAGTTAAGCTCACAAATAAATTTTTCAATGAAAAGTAACTTAAAACAAAAACCTTGTCTGTTAACTTTTCCTACTGGGAAATCAAAGACTCTTTAACCCATCACAAGTTTGTGATTTTCTGGTGGTTAACTTTCTCCTAAACATGTTTTCTATTACTCTCCATCAGAACTTGATGGTTTTTTATCTCCTTCATATCCATGTTTTCATGGAATCCTATTATCTGTTGTCTCAGGTAACCTTTTTACTTCTCTTCCTTTATTTTAAAGTGATAGTTTTATTGACTCTTTTTCTGATGTGGGGCTTTTAATGAAGTTTCCAAGCCCAGTTTTAAAATTGAGAGGATGCAATTCCCAAATGGGGGGAAGGATGTAACATCCTAGATAAATAATGAATAAGAAACTTTTCATATTTATTAATATTTGTGAATTAAATATTAATTTTACATTAAATGGGATGCTATGTTCGATAGCGTACCTGATACATAACAACATGTTTCTTTGAAATCTTACATTGCACACTAATAATATAATATTATTATTTTAAATGGTCATTAACTCCTAGCTGTTGTATTGAAGGGAATGAAAAAAACTAAATACAGTATGATTATACATGTTTTTTAAATGTAATTACATTTACCCAATAAATTTTAAATCCTTAAAATGTGAATGAATCTAATTTTAAGCATAATTTACATTAAAAGGTTGATTTACCGCCTTTTAATGGTGAACCCTATTTAAATATAGTTTTGGTCACTTTAATACATTCTATATTACTAAATAAAATTCTTCTTTAGAATGGGGACATCAAAATTTACATTGTGTAAATTTTTGGAATTTTTCCGAAAAAGTTCATTTTTTAATGAATAGTGTAAATATTGTATTTTAATTCAAAATTATGTTTTAATATAATTTATTTAAATTGTTAGATTATCTTTTCAATTGGTTTTAAAGTGTAATTAGAATATATTTTTACAATTTAATCCAATTTTGGTCATTAGAATTAATTTCACTTTGAAATTCTACATAAGCAAGTGTCAATCTTTTGATAGTTATTGTTTCTTAAAAACACACTATATGTTTTAACAACGGGAATTAATTTTAAAATTAATTAATTAAATTTTTATGTTTTGAATTTGGTAAAATAGACATAATTTTTGAATTTGGAATATCAAATATAGCTTAGGCTGAATTTTTGTTATTTTTCTGAAAAACATTAATTTTTTATGAATAGT
Organism: Viscum album; assembly: GCA_963277665.1. Taxonomy (NCBI): domain Eukaryota; kingdom Viridiplantae; phylum Streptophyta; class Magnoliopsida; order Santalales; family Viscaceae; genus Viscum; species Viscum album. The sequence continues at coordinate 705,611,688 of OY728145.1, forward strand.
GAAACCACTTAGTGGTAATTAAAAAAACTGAATTTTTCATTTAAATGAAATTTTAGCACTTATGTAAATTGAATTTCAAAAATCCAACATACATGGTTGTTATCAAGAAGTAAAATGTGGTTCATTAAGATGAAAATAATTTTTGGTGAATAGTAACTTTTGACTTTTATTTACCGCGGTTAAAGGTAAATAGGGTAATTAAATGTAAAAAGAATATTATAATAATTCAAAATTACCTTAAAACTTGTCCTAACCTTATTGTTTGAGTCATGGCCGACCATGATCATCTTTGGGTAGATTTTGGGACCCCATGAAGCCACTTAAGAGTGATAATGACACTTTAGATTAATTAATTTCATGTAAAGGAAAAAATGACATAAACAAAAAAGGAATCGTTTTGTCTATAAATATTCATTGGAACGCTAAAATGAATTCCTACATGATAGTATTTTTTTTATAAATTTTAGACATCTAATAAAATTAAATTATTTATGACACAATAATGTTGTAGTGTTTACCTCGTTAATAAATCATTTAAATAAATAAGATTATAAATATTAAAATAGCATCCAAAACTTGTCCAATTATAATTGTATGATTTTATTTAGACCATGAGTCATCGTATATTTGACTCTAATGATTTTTGGACCTTTTGAAACCGAATATAAGTTTATAATAAAATAATATTTTCACACTTTAATGAAGAACCCCTCCTCTCCCATATTAAAGGAGACTACTTCTAACCAATTCCTCACACCTCTCAAGCCATTTGGCTCATCCAAACTCTGCCCAATTAATCTCCCTACATCCTTCTCCTCCACCTAGAAGCCTTACCTTAGGAAGAAGGCACTTCAAGAAGTTCTTTGGTTCAAACCAAAGGGAGTTAGCCAAATTAAAGGTAACGGTTTCTCTTAAATTCTTTTATTTTATTTTACTTCTCCAACCCCTAAAATATTTTTATTTCCTTTATTTTGTAACAACAGTAGTATCCTTAATATACTAGGATGTTATTATGATAATGATTCTACCTACACTTACACACACCTCCATCTAATGGGTGAATAACATAATGTTTCTGTGGATGGAAAACTAACGCCTCACGAAACAATGATTGTTCAAATATCTCCAACTGCCTCTCATGGTGGCCATTATTATGGAACTATATTTATATATGATATATATATTATGTTTATGATTTCTTTATGATTCTGTATTTTTTCATTTATATAAATACTTTATGGTTTCCATAGTGGGTAAATACGATAATCTCATTAGAGGAAGTGCGGACTACAGCCCCCTCAAAGTGATATGACTCGTTAAATGCCTTATGCGGGACGTATAAAGGATGGAATTAATAATATTGTATATTATATTATACTGGAAGTATAATCTAGTAAATTGAAATTGAGTTAAGAAGCCCCTTTTCCTTGAGTCCAACTTGATATGTATGCCCTTTAACTCTTATATGCACAAACAACATTACAATTTTCCAACATATGGAAATATAAAAAAAATAGATGATATATTATATTTATATAATGATAAATATTTCATGAAAATAACATGTATTAATTAAATCCATTATTATAAATATCATGATAGGTCATGATGTAAAATGAAACACATCACTACGTGGAGGTGGTAGTCCATATGTATGCATAAACGATGTTTTAATTCTATGTTGGGTGGAAAAATTGATGAATAAGGTTGTGAAATTATCATAAATACATATCATTATATGGGAGATACTAATATAATTATATTGGTATGGTTATGATATAATTTAAGGAGGTATAAGAAGAAGTAAAATAAAAACACTCGGTTGGGACAATTACCTCCCCTTTGAAGAGCATACATTAGATAAATCCTTAAGAAAAATAGGGATAGTATTTTAAGAAGACTATTATAATGGATCTATCCTTTTACACATATTATTAAATGATTTTAAGAATAATTAGCCTTCAAATAAAAACCAATGATTGTAAATTCTAGAGTCTTTGGAATATTAGACACATAATTAGAAATCATGAAACCAAAATAAAAACATATTTTATTTAATCACCATAATGATATTCTCACACCATTCGATACCTTACATCTATATAGGGTAACAAAGGGAATTCATGAACAAAGGGATGAGATAAAAATCTCATTAAGGAAATAAACATGATAATAAATCATAGCACATGGGTTAAAAGGCATAATATGATGACATAAAAAAGGCATGGAACATGAATAGACATTTGAATCATAATATAAAAAACATGGGATCATGTAATCATTGAATCATAGTAACATGGAAGCAACATAAAATATGACATAAGAATGAGTCAAGGTTCATTTCTCATGGAGGAGCGTGAGTCAAGTCTAACCACCAATATTATTGCACATGACATCACATGAGACTAATCATTACCCAATGCATTATAGTGATATCTGGGAGCACCCATAACAAAATTTTCATGAATATGGGAATCAAACATAAACATAAGGGTTACCCATGGAAATAATTGGGAATCATAATCACATCAAAAGTAATATCAAAATGGAATATTATAATGGTATCCGGGAAAGAATAGATTTATATCATACATGGAAATTAATAAGGGAAAATATGCATATATCATGATAATTTATTTCAAACTAATTTGAAAACATGTAAAAATAGTGTTTAAGAAAATTTAGAACAAAAATATTTTAGTGTGGTTTAAGGGAAACTTTTTAAGATTTTTTAAAACGAAAAAGGCATAATTGTTTGTATAAAACCAAAAATAAACCAAGATATTTTTTCATGTTAGAATGAGTTAATTTATAAAAATCATGGTGTCTTAAAATATATTATGTATGGTTCTTGATAGTGGGTAATAAATTGGGAAGTTCCCTTTAATCGGGGTTTCTTATTGGGAAAAATTGAAAAGGGAAACTTATAAAGCATGTATTTCCCTGTTCAAGAAAGAAAAATTAATAAAAGTAAATATTTTTGGAGCATCCATAAATAACATATGAATATTAACTAAGAATAATTATAAATTAAATTAATTTAAAAAAATAGTAAGCGTAACCTGAAGTAGAAATAGAGGTTTGCTGAGAATACCTTACCTTATGTAAGAAAGTGTTCTATACATGAACTCATTGTCCTGGATAATCAAATTAAATACATTAATTAATTAATTAATTATCTTTTCTACAAATATTTGATATATTATAATTTGATTAAGTTCATTTATGGCATTTTTTATGAGTTATAGGACAAAATTTCATTGTTTGAGACTGTTCGTTTCTTTGGTTTTCATGATTGTTTTACTTGTATATATGTATAGAAGATCATGTGAAATGAGAATAGTTGTCAAGAATTGACATTATATGTTATTAATGAACTTATATAATATTAAATGGTTTTATATATAATTTGGTTATATGTTATGAGGATGAATCATTAGATAAAACATTAATGATAATCGTTTAGATTAATTTGGTAGTTTCTCGATCATCACAAAATAGTTTTGTTCTATTAATTAATATTATGTATATATAATGGTTCCAAAATATTAAATAAGATTTAATAAATATATTATAATCTTGTTTAACCATAAAAATGGGTTTAGTACTATCATTGATGGTGTTAAAGGAAATTTAAAACTCATCATCCTTGAATGTGATAAATTAACACATTATGGATGATGTTTTCATTTTTAGAGAAAAAAGGGGAGGGGAAATAAATGATGGTGGATTATTACATTAACATAATGAAATTATAGTATATTGAGATACTTTAGTTACCATTAAACTTGGATAATGTGAGGTGAGGATATAATAAGAAATAAAATCAATTGAAAAGAAATTAAAAGAAAATGAAAGAATTTTTTACCTCGTGCATTCTTCTCCTTGAGAACCTCCTTGAGGAAACTGTTTTTGGTATTTTATTGAGACCAAAGAATCTTGGACATTGGGGATAGACATGGGAAGTGGTTTGTACATAATTTGTAAAAGCTTCAAGGCTTTATAGGTATGAGGAAAAGAGGTTGTGAGGGGTGGTATTTATAGTGGAGGAGAGGGGTGTTTTTTAATAATTTTATTCCTTTGTTTATTATTTTGGATCAAGACTATGAATAGTGTGGATTATTGTGACTAAATAAAGTTACTAATGTATTTTAGTTCTAACTAATGGCCACTTACATCATCCATGACTCGAGAATGACTTGAAAATTCATTTATTTACCTCATACCATAAATTGTCATATTTCACTATTCACCAAAAATTCGACTATTTTAGAAAAATCACAAAAATTTACCCTAACCAGTTTCCAACATGTATAATTAAAAAATGGACTCAATTTTATCAAAATAATTTAATAAATATGAGAAATTTAATTTTTAATGAAAATCATCATTTACTCAGAAAATACCGATTTTAAAATTATAAATGATTTTATAAAACTTGAAAAATTAATTAAGGTCTCATAAAAATAAGTTATAATCATAAGAAAACAAAATATAAATTTATGAATCTATTTTATGAAAATAAATTTTCTTTTAAAACATTGTATTAATTATAAAATTTTAAATAAACATTTATGTATTATAAAAATACCAATACTTAATTTAACATTTCCAAAATATTTATTTACTTATACTATGATATAATTATATAATATTTTTTATTTATAAGATTTATAAATCTTATTTATAATTTCATAGGTGATGTTACTATTCTATTGGTCAGGATACTATTCTTAAGGGTCGCATTACTATTCCATAATTCATGTTACTTTTCCTTTGGTTTAGGTTTCCTAGTTTCTATAAATACTTATTATTTCATTCATTATTCATTTATAAAGTTTATATTGTGTTCTATATGTGATTTTATGTGATTTATACAATATAACTTAATTATAAGAAGGGAAGTTTAATAGATAAAATTTTGGGTCATTACATTCTTTCATCTTATGAAATTTCACCTTCAAATTTTCATTTTACAAACTATAGAGAAAATGGGTGAGGTTACATCTACTTAATAACTTCCTCTAGTTCCCATATTTCCTCTTCATACATATGGTTATACTATAGTACTTTGATTGGATGAGTGGTCTTGTTGCGTATAACTTTATCTCTATAATCTAATATATTCATTAGATGCTCTTTATAAGAGAGGTCATTCTACAACTGTAACACCTCTGAATTCAGTACATGTGAGGAATCTGGTATGTACTTTCTCAAGAGGGATATGTGGAATACATAATGTACTTGAGACATCGTTAGTGGAAGTGCTTGTCAATATGCCATAGCTCTAATATGATCAAAAATCTAAAAGGGTCCAATTTTTCGGGGACATTTCTTTCCCTTCTTACCAAATCTCATGATCCTATTCCATGAAGATATGTGGAGGAATACAATGTCTCCAACCTTAAAATCCAGGTCTCATCGACAATTCTCTGCATAAATCTTCTATAGAATTTGGAATGTATGAATAGGCTTCTGAATGGTTTTCACCTTTTCTACCATTTCTTCAACCACTTCAAGTCCTAGTAGCATACATTCACTAACTTCATCCCAGCATGTTGGTGTTCTGTATCTTTTCCCATAAAGGGATTCATATGGAGACATGTGGATGCTAAAGTGGAAAATATTGTCATAGTATAACTTGACCATAGAAATATATTGGTCTCATACTCCCTTGAAGTCCGTAGAACACACTCTTTACATGTCTTCCAGTGTCTGAAATGTCCACCCATATTGGCCATCAGTTTGAGGATAATAGGTTGTACTGAAGTTCAACTCTGTGTTTAGAGCATGTTGGAAACATTTCCGGAACTTATAGGTTAATATCAGATCTCGATCGGATACAATATATAGAGGTACTCCATTCATCCTTACCACTTATGTGATGTATAAATCTACAAGTTGATCAAGGGAGAAGTCATAATGAATTTCAATAAAGTGAGTTGTCTTTTTAAAAGAATCCACAAAAACCCATATAGTATTCTTTCCTCTCGATGTCTTTGGAAGTCTGGTGAAAAATTCTATGGTGATGTATTCCCATTTCCAGGTTGGTATTGTTAATGCCTACATCATCCCTTTAGACTTTTTCCTTTCAACCTTCACTTTCTAAGATACCTGGAAATTTGATTTATATTCAGTGATATCCTTCTTTATATTGTCCCACCAATATTTTTCTCAGATATCTTGATACATCTTTATGATCCCTTGGTGAATAGAGAATGTTGAACTATATGCATCATTTAGAATGTATTTCTTTACCTATGGATGGGATGGTACACATATTCGTTACCAAAATATCATGAATCCTTCTTCATCCATTTGTAACTCTGAGGATTTCTTATTTTTTATAGCTTCTAAATTTTTCTGAATTTCCACTTCATTTATTTGAGCATTATTTATTTTCTATATGAGGGATGGTTGAGCAATCATTTGAGAAAGGATTGATGAGGTTCCTTCCTTAATGATTCCCATGTCCATCCTTTGAAGGTATAAGAAGATTGGATCCTTCTAAATTCTCATTATTGATAAAGATGCAAGATCCTTTATACTTAGAACATCTTTCACCATATTTGATTTACAGGTATGGTAGTAGATTGAGAAGTCATAATACTTCAGGATCTATAACCATATTTTATGGTTCATAATAATCTCCTTTTATTTGAATATATATTTGAGGCTCTTATGATCAGTATATATCTCACACTTCTCCACATATAGATAATTCCTCTATAATTTCAACCCAAATATCACAACCTCCAACTCTAAATCATGCATGGGATAGTTTTGATCATGAATTTTCAACTTACTAAAAGTGTAGGATATCACTTTACCATTTTTAATTAGTACACAACCTAAACCATTCTTTGAATCATCAATGTACACGACAAAGAGTTCCCCACTTGTTGGTAGTGTGAGAACTGGTGTAGTGATAAGCCTATTTTTCAACTCTTTAAATAAGTATTTACATTCACTGGTCCAGAAAAACCTTTTTCCCTTTAGATTCGACTAGATTAGTGGATTTTAAAATCATGATAGGTTCTTCAAAAATTTCTAGTAATACCCAGTTAAACCACAGAAACTACTTATCTCCGTTATAGATGTTGGTTTGGGCCACTCTTTGATTGCCTTTATCTTGGAAGGGTCCATATATATCTCTTTTTTGGTGATTACATGACCCAATAACGATACTTTCTCCATCCATAACTCACATTTACTGTACTTTTCATATAGTTTCTCCCTTCATAATGTCTTTATCACAGTATTCAAATCCTCCTCATGTTCCTCCTTACTCTTAGAGAATATCAAAATATCATCAATAAAGACTACCAAAAAAATTTCAAGGTAATCTCTAATGACTCTATTCATGAAATACATGAACATTTCTGGATAATTAGTGAGTCTAAAAGACATCACTATGAAATCATAATGTCTATACCTCATTCAAAAGGAAATCATGGGAATATCTTCCTTCTTCACATTTAGTTGGTGATATCCTGATCAAAGGTCAACCTTGGAGAAATACTTGGCCCCATGTAGTTGATCAAACAATCCATATATCTATAATAGGGGATACTTGATATTTACCATGATTTTATTAAGCTTGTTATAATCAATACAATGGTGTATTTATCCATACTTATACTTGATGATGAGGACTAGTGCACCCCATGGTGAAGCACTCGGGCATATAAAACCCTTGTCCAAATTCTCTTGTAACTGCTTCTTCAGTTCTTCCTGCTTAATAGTTTCCATTATATAAGATGTATTTGGTATAAGAATAGATCTAGGAATAAGATCAATTGAGAACTTAGCCTATCAGTCAGGAATAAGACTAGTAAACTCCTTTTGGAACACATCAGTGTAATCTCTCACAATGGGCATGTCTTTGGGCATGATTCTATCCTTTGTCTAAATCATTTGATGTTTTTATTCTTGCTCATATGGAAATAATATCCATAGTTGTTATTATTATTCTGATTTAGATTCATCCTCTTCCATAAACTTGTATAAATTTAGAGGATGCCTCGAGATGTGAAGTGTGATCTTTGTTTCCAAACAGTCGATGTTGGATTTATATAAATATAGTCAATCCAGGCCCAATATATCATAAAACTATACCAAAGGGAGTAATAAAATATTTTCTAGGAGGTTTAGTCCATAAACATTAACCGGGGAGGACTTATATACTTTTGATTCAATAATTTCACTATTTTTTGTTCTCATATATAACTTAACCTCCATATTTTGAGGTGGTGCTTGAATAGTTCTACTAAACTTAAAAGATATGAAACAATACGTAAAACAAGAATCAAATAGTATTTTTTCTATTCCTGAAAAAATAACCAGTGTTCCTTTCACCACATCATTTTTGAGCTCCACCTCGGTAGTAGTAATAGAATATTCCCTTCCTTAATACCTTGGAGGTTATTGTTGTTGATTTCCTCCAACAACCCTTATCTTGGGGAAATAGTCCGCTTCATGTCCATATTCTTTGTAGTTAAAACACTATACTATAGACTGGGTATTGAGATGAACCTTCCCTTATTCTTCTATATTAGTGGGAATATTCATATCCCTTTGAAATTTATTAGCATGATGCCTCATTCTTCTACATTTAAAGAATTTCCTGGTTCCCTTTAGATAGTTCCCATGATGCTTATTCCCACAATTTTAACCCATGGGATATTGTATTTTTTCTGTCATAGAATTTATCTACTGATCCACCCATATAAAACTCTATTTTCCTCTTTTTATCTCCAGGACCATGAGACCATCGAGTGTCTCTGATCTTCATTTCAACCTTGAGGGCACAATGGACAATATCTTCATAGCTTTCAAAGTATCAAATCACCATTTATTTTCATAGACTCGTCTTTAGTATGTTAAAGAAGTGATCCACATTTCTTTCAGTTTTTATGGAAAAGATGGAGGAGTATCATGTAAGTCTTGTCAATTTTTCTCCATACTCCCGGATAAACTCCTCTTCCTTTTGCTTCAGACTGAGGAACTCTCTGTCCATCTTAAGATGGAGAGTTTGAGGAAAATATTTAAAGAAAAATATTTTTCTTGAAATCCTCCTATTCCATGGAATCAATTCCATCCTTGTACTTTGTATTCTTAATCAGTGTACATTATTGATCAGATTCCCCATTAAAATGATAGACTATCAGTAAAACTTTCTCTTACTCTAAGCACTAGAGGATAGAGAATATATTTTCAATGGAGTTAATCCACTATTTCGTGAGGAGGGGATAGAAAGATCCACTAAACATGGGAGGCCTTTGTTGAATAAATTATTTGGCCACAACTTTATCTTTATTGGGAGGAGGTAATTCAACATGATTCAAGTTATTATTCATAACTTGAGCCATTTCATCAAGTACTATCATGAATTTTGGAGTTCCCATTCCCATCATATTTGGCATTTCATTAGGGAAATCATCACATTTCCTATCGCATTAATTATTGGTGTGGGCTCTACTATTTTCATCCATTAACTAAGAAAAATAAGGTACAATTAGGGGGTTTGAAGACATGGCTAATAAGAATATAAAATTAAACTTTGAATACAGAAGAATAAACTTGTAAATGAAAAGTACATCCTAACTTGTGATTCCCTAAGTTTCAATTTAGGTTATCCATGGTGATAGAATTATCCCTAGGGTTATTACTAAAGTTCTCTAGTCCTAATCTCCAAAAATAACTAGACTATGATCTGATAACAACTATAATTACCCTATCCTTTTACACATATTATTACATGATTTTAATCATAATTATCCTTCAAATACAGACCAGGGATCATAAAGTCTAGTGTCTTCAGAAGATTAGATAAATGATTAAAAATAATTAAAAAAATAAAAACAAATTTTATTTAATCTTGATAATGATGTCTTAATTTCATTTGATCCCTTGCATCTATATAGGATAACCTAGTGAATACATGAACAAAGGGATGAGCTAAAAAGAACAATGAGGGAATAAACATCAAAATAAAGCATAGAACATGAGCTAGAAGGCATAACATAATGACATAAAAAGGCATGGAACAAGAATAAAAATATGGAAGAATAACATACATAACACGGTATCATGTAATCATGGAATCATATTAATGTTTTAGATACATAAAACATGCACTATAGGAAATTAATCCTTTACCAATGGTTTCAAACTGTTGGTAAAGGCTGCCAAACCGTTAGTATACTATATAAGAGTATCCCCAACGGTTTCTACAACCATTGTCAATACTCTCATTTCCATATTTTACCAATGGTTTACTAAAACCATTGGTAAAAATATGTATAGCATTATACCAATAGTTTTAGTAAACCGTTGGTATAGTGTATTTCCATAATTTGGCAGACCAACCACCTAAAATCTCCTCCACTGCACACTCAACTACATACACCTTCATACACTCTTAACAACAACAAAAACACCTGCCATAGCACACAAAAGCACATAAAAACAGGATACTCATATTACCATAGAATGTACCACAATTATAATCATGTATATGAACCCAATTACCCTATGCAATATAGAATTCATAATTGAATTCTCAATTTAATACATGTAGAATGAATTATGTAATTAATTCTGAATTATGAATTAGTAACACATAAAAAATGAATTATGTTGCATACAGAATTCTGAATTATATATAACACATATATAATATGACATACAAAGGGTTGGGGGTGTCCCAGGGGGTGGGGGTGTCCAGGGGTGGGGGGCTGTCCACGGGGGTGGGGGTGTCTAGGGGGTGGGTTATACAGAATTAAGAATACATACAAAATTGCATTTTATATAACACATACATGATTGAATTCATAAATTAAAATCTAGTGACCCCAAAATAAAGTATCAATGGAATCCGAATATGTTTGGTCGGTATTTCGTATACCAGTTGTTTTTACTTAAAATGATGTCCATTTTAAACAAAATACATACACATGGAGTGATACCAGCCACACTGTGCCTTGGATTGAGGCGGGGTTGACTCGTACACGTCACATATGACTCAGGGATCGTTGTCATAAAGTATCAACAGAATCTGAATGCGTTTTGTCAGTTTTTTGTATGCCAGTTATTGTTTTCTCTTAAAATGTTTTCATTTCAAAAAAAGGTGAGACACTTTGAATGGTGTTGGCCACATTGAGCCTTGGATTGAGGTAGGGTTGACTCGTACACATCACATACGACCCATATATAGTTTTTCTAAACTATCAACACAATCCGAATATGTTTGGTCGGTATTCCGTATGCCAGTTGTTGTATTCACTTAAAATGATGTCCATTTTAAACAAAAGAGAGAGAGTTAGAGTGATACTGGTCACACCGTGCTGCGGATTGAGACGGGGTTGACTCGTACACATCACATATGACCCATGGTTCGTTTTCCAAAAGTTTCAACAGAATAGGAATGTGTTTGGTCATTTTTCCGTATGTTAGTTTTTGTTTTCACTTAAAATGATGTCCATTTTAAACAAAAGAGAGAAACTTTGAGTGGTGTCAGCCAAACCATGCCTCAGATTAAGACAGTGTTGAATTTTACACGTCGCATATAACTCATGAATTGTTGTCTTAAATTTTCAATAGAATCTGAATGCGTTTAGTCAGTTTTCCATATGTCAGTTATTGTTTTCACTTAAAATCATATCCATTTCAAATAAAAGTGAGACAGTTTGAGTGGTGTCGGCCAAACCGGCCCTCGGATTAAGGCGGGTTTGACTCATACACGCCACATATGACCCATGGATCGTTTTCCAAAATTTTCAATTGAATTTGAATGCCTTTGTTCAGTTTTCTGTATGTCAGTTGTTGTATTCACTTAAAATGAAGTCCTTTTGAAACAAAAGAGAGACACTTTGAGTGGTTCCAGCCACAACGCACCTCGTATTGATGCGGGGTTGAGTCGTACACCTCACAAATGACCCATGTATCGTTTTAATAAAGTATCAACACAATCTGAATGTGTTTGGTTGGTTTTTTGTATGCCAGTTGTTTTTACTTAAAAGAGTATCCATTTTAAACAAAATAGAGACACTTTGAGTGGTACCGGACACACTATGCCTCGGATTGAGGAAGGGTTGACTTTTACACATCACAAATGACCCATAGATCATTTTCCTAAAGTATCAATAGAATCCAAATGTGTTTGGTTGGTTTTTCGTATGCCAGTTATTGTTTTCACTTAAAATGTTGTCCTTTTCAAATAAAAGTGAGACACTTTGAGTGGTACCGGCCACTCCGTACCTCATATTGAGTTGGGGTTGACTTGTACACATCAAAAATGACCCATGGATCGTTGTGTTGAAGTATCAACACAATCTGAATGTGTTTGGTCAGTTTTCCGTATGCCAGTTGTTGTTTTCACTTAAAATGTTGTCCATTTCAAATAAAAGTGAGACACTTTGAGTGGTACCGGCCACACCGTGCCTTTGATTGAGGCAAGGTTGACTCATACACATCAAAAATGACCCATGGATCATTTTTCTAAAGTATCAACATAATCCTAATTTGTTTGGTCAGTTTTTCGTATGCCAGTTTTCGTTTTCACTTAAAATGTTGTCCATTTCAAATAAAAGTGATACACTTTGAGTGGTACCGGCCACACCGTGCCTCGGATTGAGGTGGGGTTGACTCGTAAACGTCACAAATGACCCATGGATTGTTTTCATAAATTATAAACACAATCAGAATCCGTTTGGTCGGTTTTCCGTATGTCATTTGTTGTTTCCATTTAAAATGTTGTCCATTTCAAATAAAACTGAGATACTTTGAGTGGTACTAGCTACATCGTGCCTTAGTTTGAGGCGAGGTTGACTCTTACATGTCACAAATGACCCATGGATCATTGTTATAAATTATAAACACAATCTAAATACATTTGGTCAATTTTCCTTATACCAGTTTTTTTACTCAAAAGAGTATCCATTTTAAACAAAAGAAAGACACTTTGAGTGGTACTGGCCACATCATGCCTCAAATTGAGGAGGTGTTTCCTTTTACACGTCACAAATGACCCATGGATCCTTTTCCTAAAGTATCAGCAGAATCCGAATGCGTTTGGTCAGTTTTCTGTATGCCAGTTGTTGTTTTCACTTAAAATGTTGTCCATTTCAAATAAAAGTGAGACACTTTGAGTGGTACCGGCCACATCATACCTCAGATTGAGGCGGAGTTAACTCGTACACGTCAAAAATTACCCATGGATTGTTGTGTTAAAGTATCAACACAATCTGAATGCATTTGAGCGGTTTTCCTTATGCCAGTTGTTGTTTTCACTTAAAATGTTGTCCATTTCAAAGAAAAGTGAGACACTTTGAGTGGTACCGGCCACACCATGGCTCAGATTGAGGCGAGGTTGACTCATACACATCACAAATGACCCATGGATCATTTTCCTAAAGTATCAATAGAATCCAAATGTGTTTAGTCAGTTTTCTGTATGCCAGTTTTTGTTTTAACTTAAAATGTTGTCCATTTCAAATAAAAGTGAAACACTTTGACCGATACCAGCCACACCATGCCTCATATTGAGGCGGGGTTGACTCATACATGTCAAAAATGACCCATGGATCATTGTGCTAAAGTATCAATACAATCTGAATCCATTTGGTGGGTTTTCCATATGTCGTTTGTTTTTTTCATTTAAAATATTGTCCATTTCAAATAAAAGTGAGACACTTTGAGTGGTACTGGCCACACCATGCCTCGGTTTGATGTGGGGTTGACTTGTACAAGTCACAAATTACCCATGGATCATTGTGCTAAAGGATCAACACAATCCAAATATGTTTGGTTGGTTTTCCATATGCCAGTTGTTTTTACTTAAAAGGGTATCCATTTTAAATAAAATAAAGACACTTTGAGTGGTACCGGCCACATCATGCCTCGGATTGAGGCGGGGATGACTCGTACACGTCGCAAATGGACCATGGATCATTTTTCTAAAGTATCAACACAATCTGAATCGGTTTGGTCATTTTTCCATATGTCATTTGTTGTTTTCATTTAAAATGTTTTCCATTTCAAATAAAAGTGAGACACTTTGAGTGGTACCAGACACATCGTGCCTCGGTTTGAGGCGGGGTTGACTCATACACATCACTTGGATGTTTTGAGTGCCATCAAGTGCAGATTGAAGATCTGGGTGAGGATGGGGGGCTGTCCAGGGTACAGGGAGGAGGGTGGGGGTTGTCCGGGGTCTAGGAAGGAGTGTGGGGGGCTATTCGGGGGGCTGTCCGGGGGGCTGTCCGGGGTCTAGGAAGGAGGGTTGGGAGGCTGACTGGGGGGTTGTCTGAGGTCTAGGGAGGAGATTGGGGGGATGTCTGAGGGTCTGTTCAGGGGGGGATATCCAGGGTCTAGGAAGGAGGGTGGGGAGGCTCTCCGGGGGCTGTATGGGGGGATGTCCAGGGGGCTGTCCGGGGTTCAGGGAGGAGGGTGGGGGGCTGTCTGGGGGGATGTCTAGGGGGCTGTCCAGGGGGCTATCTGGGGGGAAATCTGAGGTCCAGGAAGGAGGGTGGGTAGGCTATCTGGGGGGCTGTCCGGGGGGCTGTTCGGAGTCCAGGGAGGAGGTGGGGGGACTGTCCAGGGGGTTGTCCGGGGTCCAGGTAGGATAGTGGGGGGCTGTCTGGGGGGCTGTCTGGGATCCAGGGAGGACGGTGGGGGACGGTCTGGGGGGCTATCCATGGGGCTGTCTGAGGGGCTGTCCTGGGTTCATGAGATGGTATTTACATATTTTCTAAGCAAATTCTTTCAAGGTTAAAAAAATAATTTCATTATATCAACTTCTAAAAAATTACAATTTCATTAAAATAGGGGGATTTTACAGAAAATAATTAAATCAAGTTTTATTATTTATATTAAATAAAGAAAGATAATGTTGACCTACCTAATCACACATATATTCAGGCACAACAAATCAATAAACATCAAAGGTCAGTAATATTAGTCAAAAATGTAACGGATCAATTTGTCCCTCATCACCATCACTATCATCACCATCATCTTCACCCTCACCCTCATCCTCATCAGCGTCCCCATCATCATTCCCTCCCTCCTCCTCACCCTCGTACTTAGCTTCGGCCTCCTCATCTCCCTCCTCCTCTGCCTCAGCCTCCCCCTCACCCTCCTCCTTCGCCTTGGCCTCCTCCTCACCCTCCTCCTCCTCCGCCTCGGCCTCCTCCTCACCATCGTCTCGACCACCACTAGAACTGCCAATTGGTTCACTATATATATAATGCATCGATTACATATATTCTTCACAAGAAGTTCTGGCCTCTGGTGGATATGTTGGATGTAAAGCTTCCATCAGTTTCATAAATGTAGTGTTTCCCATAGCAGACTGTGTTGCCGTCTCTGTGGCCCTTTTTCAGCCAGTTTTGTCTGTGCCTTAACGTACTGAAACTTGGTGGCACTACAACTCGTACCTAAGGAGGGCCAATACCTCATCGGAACTATACTCTTCCCAGGCCGGCAGCATACTCTAATAGGGTGACCATCTCCCAACACCTTATGTAAGTGATCGTTTGGCCCAAAATTGTCAGGTTCCTGGGCATCAAGGGACTCTAAAGCAGCCTGTTACAAATATAAATAGATTATTAAGTTACAAAATAGAGATTAAAATTTTAAATCTACAAAATAAAACTCACAATTTATGTTGAGTCAGTTCATTAACTGCACTTCCATCTTTCTTCTTTCTACTCGAGCAAAATAGTTTTGATCGAGGCACACATCATTCTATATTCAATTTATGCCTCTCAAAATGATATTGAATGTAGGAAACCATAATTAAAAATAGGATACAAAAAATAGTAATTTCATAACTAAAATTATATAACAACTTTAGCAATCAAATAAATTACAGAGGAAGCAATAGAAAGTGCAAGTTGTAAAGAAAGGTTATAAATTGTCATACTGGTTGTCTCTAGTGATCTGGAAATGTAGTACGTCCCAATGTGTGGATATATTTTTTAGCATCTATGTTTTTTTATTTCTTCTAGATGCATCCTAAATTAAATTCAATAATTAGTATTAACGAAAAACATGAAAATTTTCATTTATATACTTTTAATTTGATTAATACTGTAAATTGTCTACTCTCTCAGTGAGTAATCATTTGTCGATACTATTCTAATGGAAAATCATCCATGATAGGGACCGACTCCAACTTTGTGCTCACTTTATCATGCCAGCCAATGTACAACTCATGCTTACAAGATCTCCAAAACTTAACAAAATCCTTTAGACGTGCTGGTCATGCACCCTCACCATCGAGGTAATTAACCCGCAGCTGAAACCAAAATATTAATTGATATAAATACAAAAATTAATATATTGAATTAAATCTACAGATTGTTTTACCCATATTTATGCCCAGGATTTATCCTTGACTTTATTTGGCAGTTTTCTCCATGAGAGCGGGCTGACTGGAATCATGTCGGAGTATTTGGAAAGCGTTTCCAAAAAACTCCGACATTGCTGCCCTAATTTTTCAATAATCTGACTATCTTCATTGTAGTCCACTATCAACTGCGTGAGGTGGTTCCACACCACTTCCATGTGTGTAATCCCCCGCCCCTACCTCCTAATAGTATATGTATCTGTTATGAAAGAAAAACAAATATTTATGAATACATGTTACAATGAAAATAAATAATGGTGTAACAATTTGTTAGGGTTGTATAAGTATACCTACGGTAGTATGATCAATGGTCATTGTTGGATCCACAGAAACTAAAGGAACACCCTTTACAGATAGAGTGTGTCATAATGTATGCTCTGTAGGGATAGAATCTGGTGGAGTAGGAGTCGAAGAAGATTTAATATAAAATCCCAGAGAGATCAAAGCAGTAGTAAAAGAAGATGATAGGGATGGCTGGCCAAATGCTGGATGGGGAGTGGGAATCATCATCGGATATGGTACAGACGGGTGAGGAGGGTCAGATGTAAAGGGTGGTGAAAATATGGGAGGCCTAAATATCACGTGTGTCCCTAATGGCACACTGGGATCAGAATGTGGGATGGATGGTATGTCAGTGGGAAGGGCGGGGTCTAATCGGGTATGCCAACTAGATCTTCTAGCTCCCATACCACCCCCCCCCCCCTCGTATGAACACCCTGAGTGTTGGGACCACAACTCGGCTGCTCATTAAATAACTGTCTCCTAGTAGATAGATCCTAAAAAAATGTTTAAAAAAATTAATGACATGACATTATATATAATTTAAGTAAATATATTTGAAATAAAATAATCACTACACGAACTAGTTGGTGAATGCCCAGCTCGATCATGTGACGATTGTTTTCCATAATCTATTTTTGTCACCTATCTTTAATTGGTTTCATTTCCTTCATTTTAAAAAAATATGTAAGTTAATAGAAAAGGATAAATAATGTGTAACCCAAAAAACAAAATAAATTAGAGGGAAAATAAATTGTCAAAATTAAAGGAAAATGTGATTTCTTTAGCTCAGGTAGATGATGCAGGTTTCAATATTAAATCAATTTGAATAGAACCAACCTTAAGAACCCAACTCGAGGTAAACCAAAAGAATTGAGAACATGAATAGATGATTTTATATATTTCCCACCAAAAATTTAGGTTCATATCAACTCTAAAAATTGAGTTATCATAGTCATCAAAAGAAACAAATGGATTGGTTCCAATGGTAGTAGGGATGGTGTCAATTCCATCATCACCATCATCAAAAATATGTCTTGGAATTACTTCAACTATGACACCAAATTCATGTCGAAGTTGGTCATTGACATAAAAAACTTGTTTAGTCATTGATTCCAACACATATTGTTCTTTGGTAGCAAGAGTGTGAGTCATATTAATTACTCTAAATCCAAAATCATCAATAAATGTGCCATGTCTCGTCATCGAATCAAACAAATGGAATTTCATCATCGTGACTCATCCATGAGAGTAATAATCCAACATTATTATTTTTTCAACGACTCCATAATATCCCACATTTTCAAATCGTGGTCTATTATTTGATGCACTGGAATAACAATATGTTGGGGCAGTAACCATAACACCATAATGTTGTGTTCTCATGTTCTTTTCCCGTTCAGTGACAATAAATTTATACCCATTGATAACAATTTATTTACAGTCATGAACCACGGTATTAGGACCAAAATCCAAACCTCTTATTTCCTCAGAGACAGAGTCAGCAGGAAAACTCAATACCTGCAATATAAATGAATATTAAACTTAATTAAATATTTATTTAATTATCTTACACAGTAATATTTTTACCTTCAATTTTAACCAAGCAGAAAACTATTTTCTATGCAAAGTCTCCCTCCTTCTCAAAGATAAAGAACGATGCTTTCTATTTATCATTGTTTTATGTTCCCTGTAGATAAAAAATATGAATATTTTAGCAGATATATATGTAAGACATACATATTCAATTTAGTTACCTGATGTAGTCATCAAACAAATCACAGTTGAACAAAACTGTGTGATGTGCTATCTCCCGCTCTTCAAGGCTTAATGTCTGGTCTCGCATGCCGTTGATTGAAGTTATATGCGTCCCAAATTAATTACATGTTCTTAGAACATTAGTATAGCATAAGATCGGTGTCGATATTCAGGGAACCGTGGTGTTTGTGAATTCAATTGAGTTAATACTTAATTAGGTGAAGTATGCAGAATTTAGAGCGGATTGAGTTGATTTTGGTTTTTGGTTGAAACTAAATTGTTTTACTTTGAAGAAATGAATACAATTTGAAAGAAAAAAACGGGTAAATTTAATGAGTTTTTGAAAATGGGAAGAAAAGACGTGTCGGGGCTGTGGTGATTAATGATTTCTTATGCATATTGTTTAAATGGTTGTGTTGTTCATAATAATTCAATCATTCTGGATTTCATTTAATTACAAGATTTCCTTGGTTCGGTTCCTCTTGTTTGGAATTAGAGCAGTTGACTCCTTGGTCCGGTAGTCATTGTTCTTAATTCTTTATTACGTTCAGTCCATTATTTGAATCTGTGAAAAACTTCCAATGGTCGTGGATGTTTTCACCGTTACTTTTCTTTTGTATCGCTGAGAATTCTTCCCTTGGTCTGGCTCAGAATTCTCAGTTATATATAACAGTAGATTAAGAAGAGTAAGATGAATTACAACGATAAAACACAACTATATAAAACAATATACAAATTATGATCCCTTCATCCACAGTCCCAACACGATGGGTTTTAGTTACACATAGAAAGTGGAGGAGAAACGACACAAGTGATACCTGACGGATTCATCGTGTAAGCGTTGAGTTAGGGTGTCAGAAGGTGGAATAGTGGAACTATGGCACCACGGTGGCTCGGGAATGGTATCAATAGAGATTCTTCTCTCCTCAAAATGTTTCGAACTCCCAAATACATAGGCCAAGGCTTCTTTTTATAGAAAAACAAAGTACACGGCATGTATAGAAAGTACACGTCGTGTACTTTTCGTCAACGCGCTTTAGCGCCAATTTCTCCGCTAGCAGGTGGCCTAACACACTGTCTTTGACTGTTGAACACGGCTCCACCTGGTGGTTGGGTGTACACGGCGTGTAGCACTGCCATACACGGCGTGTAGTATCATAAGTTTGGCCGCCAGCCCCCTTCTAGAATAGCAGACACGGCGTGTAGAAATTCAAACATGTCGTGTCTCCTTTAATGGCCACATGGACATGTGGACTTTTCTCAGCAATCACCGCTTCTACAAAGTAGTACACGGCGTGTAACGCCGCCTCACACAGCGTGTATCTTTTTCCTGGTGACATGGGTGTGTACTTTCTCCTTCGGTCTGTGTCCATGTCTGGATGTACACGGCGTGTATAAAAGTACACGCCGTGTAGTTTCAAAATTTTCACATGCATCCCTTGATTCATGTATTTAGCCAGAAAGCTCCTGAAAGTAAACAGAATCACCAAAATCAGAGAATATGTTCATAAAAACATATATTTGTTGAAAACATGTTTTTATCTTCAATTATATATATGGAAATGTATACACAAATTGGGTGCATCAAATTCCCCCACACTTTTTCTTTTGCTTGTCCTCAAGCAAAATCTCAACATCTAATTAAAAGAACATATACTTTAAAAGGAAGGAATTTAATTAATCAAACGTATAACTGATAAATTTATTGATGAAAAATTCAAAAAGGCACAAAAAAAATCAATTCATAAGATATTAAAATCATGCCTCATATATAATGTAATTAACTACTCTCATCCTCTTTCAACACATTTTTCAACCTTTCAAAAATAAGCATGCCACTTGATGATTTACCTTACCAGTTAAAATCACACTCCACACTCAAGATGTTTTTAATCAAAGTAATGCTCAATCTAAGGTATATACACTCTATCCATAGGTTTCCAAGATATCTTTTTATCTACTTCAGAAAAATTGAATTACAAAAATCATGAGGGCTTTATCAAATAGGTTCAGATGTCTCTGTGGCTAAGGTTTGGTAGGTTCAGAAGTGAAAATAAATTCTGAGGCTTGAAAAAGGAAGACTAATTCTTTTAAACAACATTTCATGATATTCAAAGTAAAACTCACTGAAAATGCATCCTTCACAAGCTCAGTCAAATGCTTTTTTAATCATCACCATCTTCCTTAGGAAAATGGGGTTCATGGGCAAATAATCATAAGGTCCCCTGTTGTTTGTTGTTGTTGTTTTTTTATAGTTAAAAAAACACAAGGGAAACACTTATGAATACAATGAGTAGATATTTGGAACCCATTATTCCCCAAATAATCAAGAGGCACTCCCCCAAACTTTATTTCATGGTTGTACACAAAAAAATGCCATGTATTGCCAACTCCCTCTTAAAAGCTCAAATAAATAATCATGCAAAGTTTAAAAAGAAATAGGGTAGGAAGGTAAATAGGCTTGTAATGTGGCTTCCTATAAAGGTTGTTCATGGCTTCTATGGGCTTAACGAAGATTAAATGTAGGGTAGGTCTCAAGATAAAGGGGTGAAAACAATCTAGTGCCTCAATCATGTTAAAGTAATTCAAAAATTTCTTAATTTTTCGAAAATAAAAACTTGCAAATTCTGGTAGTGATGCATATCCTAATAATCTCTCAAGAAATAGGGTATTAGAGAAGAAATAGGAAAAAGGGTTTAGAATACCTCTCAAGAGTGGAAAAATAATAAAGGGACAATCAGGTCATGACATGCATATAAATGATTAGCCTAATCAATGTAATTTAATCAAGGACGAAAACTTGCAATTGAAACTATATCAGCAATCATTTTAAAATACTTAAAAACTAAAAAGCATGTAACCTTTACAAAAGTTTCTACTGATAACTCTAGCATTTATAAGAATGATTAACCAAAATTGCTTTAAATTTTCAAATATAGAATCTAATAATGATGTCTCCAAGATTAGTTTAAGGGAAAATACTAAGGTGAAAGAGATAGACGCTCCCCCACACTAAAGAAGGCACATGGCCCACCAAGTGCAATACTAAGGTAAAGGGTGGGAAAGGGGGTGATATGGGGGATAAAACGAGGGAAAGCAGTGGAATAAGTAAATCCAAAAAGAAAGAAAATAAAAATGGAAAAATACTCCCCTCGTGAAAAGTGATGCCCAAGGCGCTCCATGCCCGTACCTGTGACTGTCGAGAAAAAGGAAAACTGCAAACATGCATAACATCACAGCACAGAAAATGACAAAATAGATATATAAGATAAAGAAAAATGTCACTATCATGGGGTCGCCTCAGGGGAGGCATCATCCTGTACAGAATTGGCTAGTAGAGATGGCGCAGGAGGCATGGAAGGGTGAGGCTCTGACTCGGCATCGGGAAGGTTAGCTGAAGAAGTAGGAGCCGCAGGTGCTAGACTCAGGATCGGAAGCTCAGCAGCAGGCCCTGGCTCGGCAGAAGTGGAAGTAGTAGAGCTCACCGTAGTCATCAGAACGAAATCTGTGGCCTGCGCAGGATATGGTGGTGGGGCAGCAGCAGAAGGGCCAGGAACGGAGGCAGATGCCGGTGGTTGAGTCAGTGGAACACCAAGATGCTAAGAAATATGCACCAACAGATGCTCCATCTAGTCCTGGCGGTCGTCCAGACGAATCAAGTGGCATGCAATGGTGTCCTGGTGATTGATGATACGGGCTGACTTCTGCTCCATTGTGGCTTGGCGGAGGGAGAGGGTCGGATCTACTGAGGGTGAGGGGGTAGGTGGGATGGGGGATGGGACAGAAGAAGGAAGGTCAGAAGAACTGGGGTCAGTAGGAGGTGGGTGAGGTGGAGAAGCTGGAGGGGGTGGGGAAGGAGGAGTGGGGTCAGCAGCTAGGGCAGGGGGGTCAGCAGGTGGCGGGACTCGAGCCTGAGCAAGGATGTAGGCACCCCCTGCTTCCGGACCAATCCCATGGAAATGAGAATGAGAAAGTCCATCCGCTGGAGTGAGCCTAACAAGTCATGAGGTAAAGAGGGCTTGAATACCCCCAAGTGGTGGGCAAGACGGGTGGTGTAAAACCCTCCATTTAGGTTGCCCTGACGGCCAGTAAACATGGAGTGGAAATAGGAGGCGACAAGATAGGGGAGGTCCGGGTAGGCGTGCCGGATGACACAGGTAAGAAGATCCTTGTCACGACCGGTCACGACTCCCATATCATCATTCCGGAGAAAAAGGATGTCGCTGAAGCACCGGTGGGTGAAGTGAAGGACAGGGTCGGCTATAAGAGTGCTCTTCTGGGAAGTGGGGGAGTACCGGTGGTTAGGCCCAGTGATCTCCCGCCACATGGAAATAAGGTCAGAGCGCTCGGGCTGGGTCAAGTCAGAAACGGGGGGTGGTGTGATAGGATGGGGGTAGAAGCCGCACCCTCGGCCAAACTCTGTCATAGTAAGAGAGACATGTCGGCCGCCTAGCCAGAATCGGACTACGGGTACTGTATCTCCAAGTGTCTCCCAGTACTCCGCTCCATCGAACTCAAAGGAGGCCGCAAACTCCAAAAATAAATCTCGGAACACAGGAGTGCTGACCTGGAAAATCTAGAGGAGTGCGGTGTGCCCGAGAAGCACCTCCAACACCTCCTAAATACCGAGCCGCTGTGGAATGCTGCTGTCAAGGTATCGGCCACTCAATGGTATCGGCCGACGAGAGAAGCGTTGGAACCTGTCGTATGTGTGGTCGGTGACCGGGAAGACCGTGCAGGGATAGGGAGCACCTGCAGGTCCCGGCCCAGGTGCCGGTGCAACAACAAAATCTGGCTCTAGAGGTAGATCTGCTGAAGTAGAAGGTGTCTCGGTGGAAGGTGTGCTCGAAGAGGGACCATCTGCTGAGGATGATAGTACATGGAAAGTGGAAGTTGGTGCAGCAGAAGTAGGCTCGGCCTCATCTGAGGGAGTGAGTGGCGGAAAAATGTCCAATGGAGGGAGCTCAAAGACCGGAGCGTTGGGGTCTGGCTGCGTAGGTTGTCAGAGTCGGATCTGACGATAGCTGCGCCTCTCGCCCCCAGTGGTGGAGGTTGGTCGCTTCCCTCGGGAAGGATCATGATCTTCCATAACCTGAAATAGAAATAAAAATAAAACAAAACAAAAGAAAAAGAAAAAGGAAGAAAATAAAACAAAGAAAATGTGAGAAAAATGGAAAATAATAGTACACGGCCTCTACTCCAGAGTACACGGCATATAGTCAGAATATAGAGTATCTCGTGTTCTCTGGAAAGACACACCGAGGGTGGAAGTAGAAAATGTAATAGGGAACGACGTGTACCGAACATACACGTTGTGTTCCCTTCAAATTGCAGGTGGTCTTGTAATATAAATGACACGGTCATATTGTTATCAGTTCAAAGAAAACAATACACGCCATGTAGGTACAGGCCACGGCGTGTATTGCACATAAAGAACATGGCCGTGTAGAGGGTAAGACATGGGCCGGCTGTAGATATAAAGGACACGGCATGTACCGAACATACATGTTGTGTTCCGGAACATGGGGTGACAGGCCGTGTGCATAGGAGTACTCGGGCACGACGAAAAAAAATAACATGGTATGTACCGAACATACACACCATGTATATGCAAATTTTGAAATATTTTTTGTGTGGCCGTGTACAGATGTACACGGCGTGTGTTCTTCATTTCGTGTCTGAGTACAGGTGGGATCCGAATGGTTGGACGATCCGATAAACACCCTAAATGATTCTAAAAACTTGAAATAGAGGGTGCAGAATGGCATACCTGGACTGAGGACCACAATGTGAGAAGAATCAGAACTTGAAATGCCCCAAATCGACGGATCCGGCAAAGGGGGTTCAGATGGCATTAGGTTATTCGAAATGAGAAGAAAGGAGAATAATGGGGCGGCCGTGTGATACGGCCTCAAGCTGAGTGGCCTGCGGCTTATATATCCATGGTACACGGCGTGTATTTTTGGTACACGCCGTGTATCCCGATTTTTTTTTAATTACATAAATAAATATAATTATTATAGTAAAATATATAATAATTATTATTAATAATTAAAAATATATATATCTACAAATTATATTATACATAAACCTATACACGACGTATATCGGGAAATACACATCGTGTATTGTAAAATGAGAAAAAGAGTAGTACAACCTTTGGTCCGGTGCTTGGGGTGGGATTCGAACTGGCGATCGGCCGTTCCGAACGGACGCCCTCAACCACTAGAGAAAAGGTTGTTCTTCTGTTCATATTTATTTTATATATATATTTATTCTATATGTCCTATACACACGGAAATAAAGAAAAGCACGGCGTGTGGTTTTTATTTAGGAAAGGATGGGGGTGAAGTGGGGAGATTAGCGCGATTCGAAAACGGGTCTTGTGAATCTGGTGCCGAGACTTTTCCAATCCGCCAACTTCACCTTCATGTAATTTATTATTTTTAAAATGTTTTTAATTTATAGTTGAAAAATCATGGCGCACACGGCGTATTTTGGAGTACACGTCGTGTGGTTTTATTAAAAGAACAAATGGTGGAAATGGGACGGTTGTCCGGATTCGAAACCAGATCTTGTGAAACCGGATTACGATTCTAGCCAACCGGTCCATACCCACCATGGGTTTTATTAAACACACACACACACACACATATATATATATATATATATATATTGAAAATACCACACACGTTGTGTAATTAAAAGGAGGTACCCCGTGCCGAAGGTAGGTCGGGAGGATTCGAACCGAGGATGGCTCGAATAAACTCCAGTGACTTTTCCATCATCACCGGCATCATCCCTGGTTATTTATTTGTTATTCTATAGATTTATACTATTAAGTTTATAAATTAAAAAGGATTAGTACAAATCATGTGTATAAGTGGGACACGACGTGTAACCTCTGGGTTGCCTCCCAGGAAGTGCCTTTGTTTTAGGTCATTGGCTCGACCTACTTACCTTGTCTACCTGAGGTGTATGGTGGACAATGTTCCCACCATGTTGTCTGTATGATGGTAAGCTTTCAAGCGTTTCTTGTTTACCTTGAATGGTTGAACATCTTCTCTAGAAATTTCTACCGCTCTATGATGGAATACGCGGATAACGTGGAATGGTCCCGACCAGCGTGACTTTAACTTCCCTGGAAATAAGCGAAGATGAGAATTAAAGAGAAGTACCTGATCACCGGGTTGGAATGATTTTCGTGATATCATCCGGTCGTGAATGGATCTTGTCTTCTCCTTGTACAACTTGGAATTATCGTATGCCTCTAATTAGATATCATCTAGTTCCGACAGTTGGAACTTCTATTTCTCGTCACCTGCCTTTAGATCAAAATTTAGGGCTTTGACGGCCCAGTAGGATTTGTGTTCCAATTCTACTGGAAAATGGCAGGGCTTGCCATAGACGAGGCGGAACGGGGACATTCCTAGTGGTGTTTTGAAAGCAGTCTGATATTCCCACAAGGCATCATCTAACTTCTTGGACCAGTCCTTCCATGAAGTGTTCACTATTTTCTCCAGGGTCTGCTTGAGCTCACGATTGGAGAGCTCTACCTGTCCACTAGATTGGGGATCATATGGTGACCCATCTGATGCTTCACTCTATACTTCGACAGTATTCGTCTCATTAGTGTGTTGTCTAAGTGGGTCCCTCTATTGCTAATCAGTACTCGTGGAACTCCAAACCTGCTAAAAATATTTTTCTTTAAGAAATTTATGACTACCTTGGCTGTGTCGTGATCTGTAGCAGTAGATTCCATCCATTTGGAGACGTAGTCGTAAGTATTCCCAAAATATGTGGGAAAAGGACCCATGAAATCTATGCCCTAGACATCGAAAATCTCGACCTCCAGGATGGGGGGCTGAGGCATCTCAGCTCTACGTCCCACATTAACTATCCTCTGGCACCGATCACAACAGGAAACAAAGGCCTAAGCATCTCTATGCATGGTGGGCCATAAAAATCCAGACTGCATGATCTTAGCTACGGTACGGTCCGGCCCATGATGTCCTCCTACTGGTGAGGCGTGACAGAACTTCAGGACATCGTGAACTTCATTCTCCGGGATGAAACGGCAGATTACCCCATCTGCACATGATCGGAATAGCAAAGGATCCTCCCAGAAGTACCTTTTCACATCAGAGAAAATTCATTTCCTTTGCTGGAAGGAGAGTTCGGGGTGAATGACACCTGTAACCAAAAAATTAGTGATATCAGCATACCATGGTCGAGGTGTTTCACTGATCGAAAAGAGGTGCTCATCAGGAAAATCCTCCCTGATCTCCCGATCTTCTTCCTTCTCCAAGTGAGGCAGCTCGAGGCAGGATAGATGGTCAGTAATGAAGTTCTCACTCCCTTTCTTATCCCGGATCTCAAGATCGAATTCTTGTAGGAGGATTACCCAGTGGATCAATCGGGGCTTCACGTCTTTCTTATTGAGTAGGTACTTTAGTGCTGCATCGTCAGTATAAACAATAACTTTAGACAACACTAAGTAATAACGAAACCTGTCAAATGCAAAAAAACACTATGAGCATCTCGTTTTCTGTGGTGGTGTAGTTAATATGTTCCTCGTTGAGTGTCCTGATGGAATAATAGATAGGTCGGAAAATCCAGTCAATTCGCTGGCCCAAGACTGCTCCCACTGCGTAGTCGCTCGCATCGCACATCACCTCAAATTGTTCCTCCCAGTTGGGAGAAATCATAACTAGAGCTTCCACAAGGCGCTACTTTAGATGCTCAAAAGATCTGACACATTGGTCATTGAACTCAAATACGGCATCCTTGGTTAGAAGATTGGTGAGGGGTTGGGCTATTTTGGAGAAGTTGCGGACAAACCGCCTGTAAAAACCTGCATGCCCCAGGAAGCTGTGGATGGAGCGGACAGAAGTCGGTATTGGTAGTTGTGAAATGACTTCAATCTTCATTGGGTCCACCTCTATCCCCTTCGCTGAAATTTTGTGGCCAAGTACTATGCCACTTTGCACCATGAAATGACACTTTTCCCAGTTCAAGACTAGGTTAGTGTGCTCACATCATTCCAAAACTAGTTCTAGGTGCCATAAACAAATGGTGAATGATTTTCCGTAAACGGAAAAATCATCCATGAATACCTCCAGGATTCGTTCTGCCATGTCATGGAAGATGGCCAGCATACAACGCTGGAAGGTTGGGGGGAATTACACATGCCGAAATACATCCTTCGATAAGCAAATGTGCCATAGGGTCATGTGAATGTGCTCTTTTCCTGATCCTCTGGAGCAATAGATATTTGGTTGTAACCGAAAAAACCGTCAAGTAAGCAATAGAAGTTGTGCCCTCCTAGCCTCTATAGCATTTGATCTATGAATGGAAAGGGGAAGTGATCTTTTCTTGTGGAATCGTTTAGCTTTTGGTAATCCAGACAGACTCGCCAGCCCGTGATAGTGCGTGTAGGGATGAGCTCGTTCTTTTCATTTGAAATCACAGTGATACCCCCCTTTTTGGGTACCACTTGGAGAGGACTCACCCACGGACTATCTGAGATGGGATATATGATGCCTTCATCCAATAATTTGATCACCTCCTTCTTTAAAACTTCCTTAATGGGAGGATTCAAGCGTCGTTGTGGTTACTGATATTGATTGGCACCCTCTTCAAGTAGCTCCTTGTGAGTGCAAATGGTAGGGTTGATGCCCTTCAGATCAGCGAATGTCCACCCAATAGCATGCTTCCACTTTTTGAGAACCTGCAGAAGTGCATCTTCCTGCTCCTGTGATAGTAATACATTAAGTATAATAGGAAAAGTTTGATTGGGTTCTAAATACCCATACTTGAGAGAAGATGGAAGAGGCTTCAGTTCGAGTTCAGGCGCCTTTAAAATCGAAGGCACAAGTGGCTGCACCTTGTCCCGTTCCAAACTATCAGAAACAATTGCACGCTTCCAATAGTGGCTGCCCTGGCCTTCTAGGAATTGCAATTCTTCTGGCGATTCTTCTAATAGAATATCTGGAATGGTTAAATTATTCGAAATAAAAGAACATACCAAATCATCCCCTTTTTCGCTAAAATGATTAACCATGGTGGACACTGCATAATAGTCCTCATGCTCGGACAAGGAAGCATGTTTGATGTCCTTGAGGATGTTGTAGGAAACCCTTTCATCACCTTCCCAAAAAATAAACTCCCCTCGATACACATCAATCAGTACCTTCCCAGTTGCCAAGAAAGGTCTTCCAAGTATAAGAGGTGCTTCCTGGTCATCCCCCATGTCAAGGATGATGAAATCAGCGGGAAGGATCAGACTACCCACCTTGACCAGTATGTCCTCCAATAGTCCCTTCGGGTGTTTGATAGATCGATCAGCAAGTTGAAGGGCGACGCAGGTAATCTTGAGCTCGTTGAGTCCCAGCTTCTTGAAAACTCTGAGGGGCATGAGGTTCACGCTGGCCCCTAAGTCGTAGAGGGCCTTCCCAAACTCGCAGGATCCAATAGTACAAGGAATGGTGAAACTACCTGGATCTTGGAGTTTGGGAGGAATGGAATATTGAACCACCGCAGAGCACTCCTTCATTAGTGAAATAACGCCCAAATCCTCCATCTTCCTCTTATTCGAGAGGATTTCCTTCATGAATTTGGCGTATGTTGGCATTTGTGTCAGGGCCTCCGCAAATGGTATATTGATATGTAGCTTCTTGAAAACATCCATGAATTTGTTGAACTGGTGGTCCAGCTTCCTCTACTTCAATCTTTCCGGAAAGGGTAAGGAAGGCTTGAATGGTTGGATTACTTCCTTTTATTTATTTTGTAAAGCCTCCTTCTATGAACTTTTGGATGATGAGGGGTCGGTATTGGTACCTTTTTTCATCAACAGTGGGTGTGGATGCACCTTGCTGTGCTGATTGGTTCTGTTAGATCTCTTTTCTACTCCGAAGCATGATAGAATTGGCCTCCTCCCTTGGGTTCTTTTCGGTGTTCCCCGGTAGTGTACCAGGATACCTCCTTGAGAGTTGATTTTCTAGCTGGCCAATCTGATTCTCCAAGCCTCGAATCAAAGCTTCCTGATTCTGGAACTGAGTCTCAGCAGTAGATATGAATTTAGTCATCAGATCCTCTAACCTTGAGGTGTTCTCCTGCTGAGGTGGTTGTTGAGCTGGTGGAGGAGGTGGCTGTCATGGCTGTTGTGGATGAGATTTTTGATACCCTTGTTGCTGATAAGGACCCTATTGGGGTTGTTTCGTCCTTTGTTATTGGTTCTGATATAGAGGCTGGTTGTAGTTGGGTGGTCGTTGGGGCGAAGGATTCTGCTGTTGTTAGCCCCAGCCAGTATTCTGTTGATCTCTCCATGTCGGGTTCTGGTACTACCGGTACTGGTTGGGCCCTCGATTTTGGGAAACATAACTCACCTCGCTCGTCGAGGGGCCTCCAGTAGAACCCGGGCATTCTCCCATGATGTGGTTATCACCACAGTCGCCACATGTTGGATGGTTCGCCGCATGAACTTGAGATGCTCCTTTGAGGTTCAATGCATCGATTTTCTTGGACACAGCGTCCAACTGAACAGCTAACATAGTGATAGCGTCAATGTTGTGCATACCTCGCTTTTGAGTCCCCCTCTCGGAGTGCCACTAGAAGCTATTGGATGACATGTCTTCCAGTAGTTCGAATAGTTCTTAGGGGGATTTCCACATCACCGTACCTCCAGCAGCAGCATCCACCACGGACTTGGTATTCGTGGTAAGTCATCTGTATAAGGTCTGGACTTGAATCCAGAGTGGGAGTCTGTGATGGGGGCATTGTCGTAACATCTCCTCGAAGCGTTCCCAGGACTCGTACAATGACTCGGAGTCGTGCTGCTGGAAGTTATGGATCTCATTCTGGAGTGTCACCGTCTTGTATGGTGGGAAGTACTTGGATAGGAACACCTGGGCTAGCTCCTCCCATGTGAGGATAAACCGTTGTGGCAGCCCCTTGATCCAGTCCTTCGCCTTGTCCCGTAGATAAAAGGGGAATAGGCGAAGACGGATGGCGTCCTCGGACATGCCATGGTACCGAAAAGTGTCGCAGATCTCCAGAAAGTTAGAGAGATGGACGTTCGGGTCCTCACTGGCCAGGCCTCCAAATTGGACTGTGTTATGGATCAGCTGCATGATAGCAGACTTGATCTCAAAGTGCTGGGCCTGGACTGGAGGAAGAACAATGCCCGTATCAGCTCCGTGAATCGATGGAAGTCCGTACTCCGTAAGGGTATGTCTTGTAGGTTGTTGTTGATGGGGTGGATCTTGCAAAAACTTCTCCTGAGGGGAAAAGTATGGTCGTGGGAAGAGTTGTTGCGGAAGCCGTTAGTAATCCCTTGGGAGGAATTCCATGAAGGCTATAGAACGTTGATCCGATAGACCAGCAGCGGGAGGCTGCTGATCCTGGTACTGATTCTCAGTCGCAGCATCTACGGCTGGTGCTCCCTCTTCCTTGTTCACCATGGGTTGTGGTTGATGGTTTTGAGTTTCTGTCCGTGTACGCCAATGATGAAGCAAGGTCCGTTCGATTTCCAGGTCAAGCAGAACTAATTCTGAAGACTCGGCGCTTCTGGATCGTGTAAAACTTCTAAACATATACTTTAAGCTCTGCACAACACAAAAACAAAAACCAGGCATAAAAGGGAAAAATAAAAGAGAAAATTTGAAATGGGATCAAAAAAGGTATTTTTGATAATTTTTTATTTTTATTTTCACTTAAATCAATTATTAACACAATTTAAATCTTAGCACTAAAACCAAAAGGTGTCCCCAGCAACGGTTCCAAAATTTGGTCTCACTTGTCGTTGATTGAAGTTATATGCGTCCCAAATTAATTACCCATTCTTAGAACTTTAGTATAGCATAAGATCGGGGTCGATCCTCAGGGAATCGTGGTGTGCGTGAATTCAATTGATTTAATACTTAATTAGGTGAAGTATGAAGAATTTAGAGCAGATTGAGTTTATTTTGGTTTTTGGTTGAAACTAAATTGTTTTACTTTGAATAAATGAATACAATTTGAAAGAAAACAACGGGTAAATTTAAAGAGTTTTTGAAAATGGGAAGAAAAGACATGTCGGGGCTGTGGTGATTAAGGAGTTCTTATGCAAATTGTTTAAATGGTTGTGTTGTTCATAATAATTAAATCATCTTGGATTTCATTTAATTACAATATTTCCTTGGTCCGGTTCCTCTTTTTTGGAATTAGAGCAGTTGACTCCTTGGTCCGGTAGTCATTGTTCTTAATTATTTATTACGTTCAGTCCATTATTTGAATCGGTGAAAACCTTCCAATAGTCATGGATGTTTTCACCTTTACTTTTCTTTTGTATCGCTGATAATTCTTCCCTTGGTCCGGCTCAGAATTCTTAGTTATATATAACAGTAGATTAAGAATAGTAAGATGAATTACAATGATAAAACACAACTATATAAAAAAACATACAAATTACGATCCCTTCATCCACAGCCCCAACATGAGGGGTTTTAGTTACACATAGAAAGTGGAGGAGAAATGATACACGTGATACCTGACGGATTCATCGTGTAAGCGTTGAGGTAGGGTGTCGGAAGGTGGAATAGTGGAACTATGGAACCACAGTGGCTCGGAAATGGTAGCAACAGAGATTCTTCTCTCCTCCAAATGTTTCGAACTCCCAAATCCGTAGGCCAAGGCTTCTTTTTATAAAAAAATAAAGTACACGACGTGTATAGAAAGTACACACCGTGTACTTTTCGTCAACGCTCTTTGGCGCCAATTTCTCCGCTGGCAGGTGGCCTAACACACCGTCTTTGACTGCTGAACACGGCACCCCCTGGTGGTTGGGTGTACACGGCGTGTAGCACCTCCATACACGGAGTGTAGTATCATAAGTTTGGCCTCCAGTCCCCTTCTAGAATAGCAGACACGGCGTGTAGAAATTCAAACACGTCGTGTCTCCTTCAATAGCCACATGGGCGTGTGGACTTTTCTCAGCAATCAATGCTTCTAGAAAGTAGTACACGGTGTGTAACGCCGCCTCACACGGTGTGTATCTTCTGCCTGGTGACATGGGCATGTACTCCCTCCTTCGGTCTGTGTCCCTATCTGGATGTACACGGCGTGTATAAAAGTACACGTCGTGTAGTTTAAAAATTTTCACATGCATCCCTTGATTCGTGTATTTATCCAGAAAGCTCCTGAAAGTAAATAGAATCACCAAAATCAGAGAATATGTTCATAAAACAACAGATATTTGTTGAAAACAAGTTTTTATCTTCAATTATATATATGGAAATGTATACACAAATTGGGTGCATCAATGTCTTCAATGTATATGATCCAGGAATTCTTCCTGTTTGAGAAAGTGATGGAAAATTGGGTTCAATTTTCTCATACTATTCTTCTTCATTTCTCATTGTTCTGTTCATTCTTGTATTAAGATTAGACAAATACATTGATAAGAAATCCATATATTCTTGAGCCAAGTAACCATTCATGATAGAACCTTTAGGATAATTCATGTTTCAGACATAAGACTTTAATGTGTACATATTTATTTTAGTTGGATACATCCAACGAAAAGAAACAGGTCCTTCGAGAAGTATTTCAGTGGGAATATGGACATTCAAATGCAGCATGCATGTGAAAAATGATGGAGGAAATATTTTCTCCAACTCACACAAAATTAATAGGGAATGTGTCAACATTTTTTGCAAGAATGACTTGGACAATTTATTATCACAAAGATATCTAAACAAATGACACAACCGAATAACAGTCACCCTTAAATTATTGGAAAAAATATGATGGATTTATATTGGAATCAACTCATGTAGAAGAACATGATAATCATGAGTCTTCAAAGATTTTGGCTTCAACTCTCTTCTGTTGACCCATTTAGATATGTTTCTTGAATAGCCAAAAGGAACTCTAATAGTCTCTAATACTTCCAGAAATTGTTTTTTTTTCATTAGGTGTAATAACATAAGAATCACATGGAACATTCCATTTATTTTCACTGATACGCACAGGATGCAATTGTGGTTTGATTCCCCAATCCACCAAGTCATGCAGAGATTGTAAATCTTATTTTGTCTTTCCATTAACATTTAGAAGTATCGAAAGCAACATTTCACATATATTCTTTTCAATGTGCATTACGTCTAAGCAATAATGTAACAAATTGGTTGACCAAAAAGGTAAATAAAAAAAGATACCCCTCTTCCTCAAATTGTAACAGGTTTCAGTGGAAACATTCTTTCTCTTTCCAGATTTCATTTGACCCTTCCCGACTGAAAAAATGAAATCTTTCACTTCATTAAGCTCATCAGTTCTAGACATACACTGAGGTAGATCATCAGTCTCTCTGGTATTATCAAATCTGCGATGATTATTTCTATATGGATGGTCCATTGGCAATAATGGTCGATGTCCCATAAAACTGAAACTACAGTGATGTTTCTGTCTTCTGGATATTTTATTCTTTATACAAATAGGACAAGATAGTTTTACCTTCGTGATTCATCCAGACATCATTTCATAAGCTGTAAAATCATTGATCATCCCCATAATCCCAGCACGCATCTGAAATATGTCTTTCGAATATGCATCGTATGTATGCACACCCACATCCCAAAGAAGTTTCAACTATTTTATTAAATGTTGTATGTATACGTCAATATCAATGTCGGGATCAGAAAGCCCAGATATGAGTATACTCATGAAAGTTAAAGGTTTTTTCATAAAAAACCATGGGGGAAGATTATAAATGTGTATAAAAACCGGCCATGTGCTGTGCGAAGTAAGAATCTGCCCAAACGGATTAAAACCATCGCATGAAAGACCCAGCCAAACATTATGCACGTCAGCTGCAAAATTAGGATATCGAGCTTCAAATCTCTGCCATGAAAATCCATCTGTAGGGTGAACTAACTCATCATTAGTCTTCTTTCTCTCGGTATCATGCCATATCATTTTTATTGATATTTCATCAGACATAAAAATATTCTAGAGTTTGGGGATCAATGGAAAGTGTCACATTACTTTCTGTGGCATGCGGAATGATGTTCTATCAGATTTTGACTTCCAGTGAGATGTGCCACATTTTGTACAATCATTTCATTCAGCAGTTTCCTCCCATAATAAACCAAAATCTTTCGGGCAAGCATGAATTTTGTTTCTTGAAAATCCAAGTTCCTCAACTAACTTCCATGACATATAGTGGTTTGAGGGAATATATGCATCATATGGAAGTAAATCCTTCAAGAAGGTAAGAATGTAATCGATTGCTGTATTAGAAATCACATACATAGTTTTCCCATGAAACAATCGGATTAAAAATTACAACTTTTTCATTTTATCGCATTATCGATATACTGAAGTCGTGGCATCATCATTCAATTTTTTCACCCTG
This sequence comes from Viscum album, assembly GCA_963277665.1. Classification (NCBI taxonomy): domain Eukaryota; kingdom Viridiplantae; phylum Streptophyta; class Magnoliopsida; order Santalales; family Viscaceae; genus Viscum; species Viscum album. Next base: position 705,646,532 of record OY728145.1, read on the forward strand.
AGAATATCATCATATTCATTAGATGCATCATCTATCCTCATATCTAATTCTTCTTGAGTCGAAATCCTTTCCTTTTAATGATAAAAAATAAACAGAAATCGGTCATCTAACAAATTCTCCAGTCCAATCATTTCATTTCGATCATCAGCAATTTGATATTTCATTTTCTCCCCATTGTGATACCACACATAGTAGTTTTCTTGAAAAACATATTTTGTTATATGGTAGCTAACTTCTTAATGACTCAACCAAGGTCTACCAACACAATTGGAACATGGGCAGTGTATGCGACCACTATCTGAAGCATTGTGAAATGAAAAATCTAAAAAACTCTCAAAATTGTTTTGAAAATCACTTAAGATCCGATCAATTTCATACATCCAACTTCTATCCATTCTGTAAAAAGAATTTTTATAAGTCATTTCATCATAAGAAAATCAATAAGATTGAAGTTTAATCGAAAATATATTTAAGTAAACGATAAAGGAAGGAGTTTCTAGTTGATGTAGTGAACTATTAAAACAATATAAAGATATACTAATTAAGTTATGTGTGCCTAAATTTGAGGTGAGATGTGTTTTTTAATTTTTTCATTTATCACATATAAAAATACACCATAGACCTGATAGAACATTGATCAAGATATTACAAAGTTAAGGCTTTTCATGAAATATGTGGAATGTTTAAAGAGAGTTTTTTAAATAAGTTATTGATGCTAAAAAATAGAAATATTGTGAAAACTTATTACATTTCATAACACTCAAACTAAAGTCCACATAAAGTACCATATCACCCCACTAAAAAAAGGAAAACCACCTATCCCACAGAAATTACCATATCTATCAATTCCATACAAATTCTATTGTGTTTTATCTCACATAGGAATAATGATTTTTTGGAGTGAAATAGAGTGGATCATGATATTTTTTTCACAAAAGGAAGAGATAAAAATAGCTTCATTTGTGTGAAGAATAATAATCCACGGTCCACTTGATATTTGAACCATGCAGTCATGATTTTTGAGATGAACTTGTATCCATGAAACCATATGAGAAGCAAGATTCAATACATGTGTTTTTCTAATTTTTCCAGGCATTTTGAGGAACCCCAAATCAGTGAAAATGTTCATTGTGTTTTAAAAAGGTGATTGAATAACTCATGTATGATGTTGAAGGAAGAATTATTAATGACTATATTAGGAAAAATTATATTCATTAATATTGCAAATTTGACATTCTGTGAATTAGTTTCATGAAGAAGGAAGAAGTACTGCATGGGAGAAGAAGAGGTCCCACCGAGAGTTCCCTTTGTAGATATTTTATTCATAAAGAACATTGGATTGTACGGTTAAGTATTTCTTATTTATTCTGTGAAATATAATTAGGGACCACATACTATTTTGCAAAGTTGAAGAAGATACTCCATATTTTCTATTGTGAAAAGGATAAGTGAAGAGTGTGTCATTTTATATATATAAAGATTTTGATAGAAACATGACACATACTTGTTGTGTAACACACATAGTGTACAAAAATGAAGATGAATAAGATCTTAATGTTTGAAATGTTCTTAATGAAAGGAGTTATTTTCATGAAATACTATGAATAAATATTACAAACAATTTCTTATGAGTTCATATACATGAAGCTGTAATATTTGGAGCATTGATATTAAAAAAATAACTATGAAGCTTTAAAATTAGAACAAAATAAAAAGATCATTCCCTTATAAATTTATATGTGTAATGAAAATATTAATTGTACAATGTGTACATTGATGTAGTGATTTGAGTACACAATTCATGAAGGGAGTAGTGAATCATAAAATTTTCCAAAATCCCTTGAAATAGGGAAAAATGACATGATATTTATAAATAGTGAAATAAATGGAGAAATTTTGAGAATAGAAGGATATCCTTAGATAATATGAGAAGAGGTTGAAGGATTCTAACCTGAATGTGGGAGTTTCATTTGATCGGATGGAAGAGGTTCACCTGGGTGGGCACTTCTGGGAGTCGGGGGAATGTGCTTCTGGAAATCGGGAGCTTCTGGGAGTTAGGGGAATGTGGTTCTGTTTAAGTGAATTTGGGGGGGGGGTTCCAAATGGTTATTAAAAACCATTAGGAAAATCATGTATTTCCTAACGATTATTAAAAACCGTTGGGAAAAGCATGGATTTCCCAACGGTTTCTTCAAACCGTTGGGAAATCCTTCCCTAACCACACCTTTACCAATAGTTCATTAAAACCATTGGTAAAGGACACCTATACCAATAGTTCTTTTGAACCGTTGGTATAAAAGTGTTGGGAAATCTATCCTTTGAAGTAGTGATTATATAAGCATGCTCCAAGGCTCATTGCATGTAAATGAGCATGAGTCAAGGCTGACCACCAAGACCGTTGCACATGACGTCTCATGAGACTAAACATTACCCAATGAATTGAGTGATATATGGGAAAACCCATCATAAAATTCTCATGAATATAAGTGTTACATTAATAATCATACATAAGGAATCAAACTTTAACATTAGGGTTTCCCATGGAAAGAATTGGGTATCATAATCATGTCAAATGGCATATCAAAATGGAATATCATAATGGTGTCCATGAAAGAATAGATTTAAATCATAAATGGAAATTAATGAGGTAAAATATATATATATCATCACAATTTATGTCAAACTAAATTTAAAACATGTAAAAATAGTGTTTAAGAAACTTTATAAATAAAACATTTTAGTGCGGTTTAAGGGAAATTTTCAAGATTCTTTAAAATGAAAAAAGCCTAATTGTTTGTATAAAATTAGAAATGAACCGAGATATTTTTTCATGTTAAAATGAGTAATTTTATAAAACTAATTCTGGATTAAAATATATTATATATGTTTCTTTAAAGTGCATAATAAATTGGTAAGTTCCCTTTAATCAGGCTTGCTTATCGGAGGGAATTGAAAAGGGATTCTTATAAAACATGTATTCCCCCATAAAAGAAAAAATAATTGGAATAAATAAATATGTTTGGAACATACATAGATAACATATGAAGTGTACATAAGAATAATTATGAATTAAATTAAGTTAAAGAGAGAGTAAGCGTAACCTGAAGGAAAAAATGGAGGTTCGGTGAGAATCTCTTACCTTATGTCCGAGAGTGTTCTACACTTGAACTTAATGTCATGGATAATAAAATTAAATCCATTAATTAATAAATTAATAACCTTTTATACATGTTTTTGATTTATTATAATTTTATTAATATCATTTATTTCCTTTTTGATGAGTTATAGGATGAAATTTCATTGTTTGGGAGTGTTCGTTTCCTTTGTTTTCATAATCGGTTTACTTGTATACGTGTATGTAATATCATGTAAAATGAGAATAGTTTCCCAGAATTGATATGTTAATAAGGAACTTATAGAATATTAAATGGTATTATATATCATTTTTTTATATGGTACAAGGATGAATCATTATATAAAACATTAATGATAATCATTTAGATTAATTTGGTGGTTTCTCAATAATCACGAACTAGTTTTGTTCTATTATTTAATATTATGTATATATATTGGTTATAGAACATTAAATAAGATTTAATGAATATATTATAATCTTTTTTAACAATAAAAACGGTTTTATTACCATCCTTGAATGCAGTAATGTAAATTGAAAACTCGGCATCCTTGAATGCGATATATTAACTCATCACGGACGATGTTTTCATTTTTAGAACAAAAATGGGAGAGGAAAGAAATGGTGATGGATTATTCCATTAACATAATAAAATTAGAGTATATTTTATATACAATAGTTTCCATTAAAATTTTATAAGGTGAGGTGAGGATAGAATAAGAAATAAAAGAAATTAGAAACAAATTAAAACAAAGGGAAAGTGGTTTTTACCACTTGAATTCTTCTCCTTGAGAACCTCCTTAAGGCACTTGAGTTTGGTCTTTTATTGAGACCAAAGGCTCATGGATGTGGGGTATAGACTTGGGAAGAGGTTTGGTCATAATTTGTAAATGATTAAAGGCTTTAGAGGTGTAAGTAAAAGAGGTGATGATGGGTGGTATTTATAGTGGATGAGATGGGTGTTTTTTGATTATTTTATTCATTAGTTTATTATTTTGTCTCAAGACTATGAATGATGTAGATTCTTGTGACTAAAAAAGTAAATAATTCATGTGATTTATAACAAATGGTCACCTACATCATCCATGACTCAAACATTACTTAAAATTGCATTTATTTACCTTATACCGTAAATTACTGTATTTCACTATTCACCAAAAATTCAACTATTTTTTAAAAATATAAAAAAATTACAATAAACATTTTTAAATGTGTAGAATTCAAAAATGGACTCCATTTTTTGAAAATAATTTTCTAAATAAAATAATTTTCAATTTTAATTAAAATCCCCATTTACTCCTAAAATACGGATTTTAAAATTATAACTTATTTTATAACACTTTGAAAAATTAATTAATGTCTCATCAAATTATTTTATAATAATAAGACAAAAAAATATCAATATATGAATCTGTTTTATGAAAATAAATTTTCTTTTAAATCATTATATTAATTTTAAAATTGTAAATAAACAATTATGTTTTATAAAAATACCAACACTTGATCTATCATTTTCAAAACATTTATTTACTCATACTATGGTATAATTATATCAAATTTTAATTTATAATATGGATAAATTTTATTTATAATTTCATAGGTGAGGTTACTATTCCATTGGCCATGCTACTATTCTTAAGCGTCAAATTACTATTCCCTAGGTCATGTTACTATTCCATTTGTTTGGGTTCCTTAATTTCTATAAATAATATTTATTTCATTCATTCTTAATTTATAATGTTTTTATTGTGTTCTATATGTGATTTAATATGATTTATACAATAAAAATAGTTATAAGAATTGAATTTTCATTGATAAAATTTTGGGTTATTACAAACAGAACCTCTATATTGTATCTAAGTAAGTTAAGAAGAGGTTTTGGAAGGTTTTGGTTAATATAAGTGGCTCATTAAGTGTGAGGAAGAAAAGATAGGTTGTGTCCTTATATAAGAGAGGATAGGGGCACCCTTGAAATTACATAAAGTATTAAATTAATATAAATTAATTTTCATGTTCACATGCCACAAAAATTATATATTTAAAATATATTATTGAGATAATTTGAAATAATATCATCTAAAAAAATTAAACAAATTTAGTTGATGTTTTAATCCTTGTCTCTTAGTTTTAACCCCTCATTGTCAATTTTGAATATTATCATTTTATCAATGCTTTTTACTCTTTAGGGGTTAAGAAGGTTTCTATTAAAGGATAAGTGACCCATAAGTGGGTAATGGTTGAAAAAAAATTAAAAAAAACCCACAAAACATGATGAAAAACAGTTTTCTAGAAAAATGTTTTTTTAAGTATAAAAATGTTTTTATAAAAAAATTAAGCATAATATTGATTATAATTAAATTAATTGGATTATGTTTAATAAAAAGTAAATAATTAAATTTTATAACCAATTCAAAAAAATGGGACTTTGTAAATACATGAATGGAAAAAAATAGTTTTGTATAAAACCAGCATTCACTATTAGAAAACAGGGTTATCCCCACACATCTATACCCATGGCTTATATAATCCATGGGTATAGAGTGTATAGAATCTATCTATACCAATGGTTTATATAAATTTAGTTATATTTTGTTTATCCCAATGGTTTTTTGAAAACTATTAGGATAGACTTCTCTCATATCCATCATCCTCCCACCCTCCCCCCTCCACTCAGGATCCCTATTCTCCCAAAGGCATATTCTCCCCTCACATGAGTGCCATCCAGTTCCCTTATCCTATTGTATTCTCCCCTAATTCATGGAATTTTTTTCTGATCTTCTTCGACCTCATATTAGTGAGTTAGGAATCCTTCTTCTCTTTTGCTGACTATTGTTTTTATTTTTATCTATGTCTGAAAACCTAACCAAGATACAGTTAGGTCATGATTCTTCTATATTATTTGAAATAAGGTTCTTTTAGACTATATTTTTCATATAATTTCATAATAAATGTGATTGTAAAAGATATATAGTTGTTGTTTTAATTTAGTTATCCTATAATTTTACATAAATCCAATATATTTTTTTAATATATATTAATTGATTATGTAATTAATTAATGTAGTAATTTTTTTGTTTTATTAATGTATTTGGGTATTATTTTATGTCCTATGATTATATAGAATAATTCATGAATAAAATTTACTTAGATTAGTATTCCCTTGTGTTGCCTTCAACCTTTTCTGCTTAACTTTACATAGGTTAGTGTACTCTTAGACATGTTAGAAAGTTAGGTTCGCCTTAATGGAAGTATTATAGATCTTGAATGGTCCTTATATAGATTATTCAACTGATTACTCATACCCTTACACATGATTGAGGAACATACCACTTGAAGTGATAGTTGAAACCACTAGAAATCCATTTCTTCCAATTTATCTACAATGAATTATTCTTTCAAATGTGGATAAGTAGATTTTATGGGCCAAAATTTATCTCCCCCTAATTTTTTGAACCTATTGACACGACTTTTCGAAACTACTTTTTTGGAATAATTATTTTTTATAGTATCTTTTGAGTATCCAAAAAAACACTCAAATGATACCAACATGTTATTTTATAATAAATCACCTAAAAGTATTTCCAAATAGCCTAACTTCATTAATAAAACTAAAAATTGTATTTGAAACCTAAATCACTCTAAAATAGAGTTTAAATCCACTATATATTTATTATTTCAGTATATTAATATATATTCCAGTATATGTGGTCAAATTCACATTGTTCTATATTTAATTCATGATTTTTTTAAATTTCATAATTATCTAGAAATTTTATTTCATCATGAAATCTTTTATTTGTAATACTCCATTTAATGTACACATGGTGAATACACCCCATGGATTTTATCAATAAATTCATGATACATCACTTAATTTATCATATTTAACAATAAATTAAAAGGGGATAGTGGTACCTCTGACATCCTCAAGTTAAAGATTGTGGTTTTTCTTTATGAACCGACTCTTTTCTTCTACTCTTCCTCTAAGCCTTGCTAGTGGATTTTTTTTTGAAAAACCACTTGTTATGATTCTATTTCAGATGTTCTCTATGAGATTCCTTATCCTTGTTAGATTGGTTTCCTTCACTATTATGAGACTAATCCCACTAATACTTGTCTCTTCTTTTGATAAATTTTTCATGCACCCTTCAACATGTTTCCTCTTCCAATAGAGGGTGCCCCCGCCAAATTTGACCTCTTGACTTATGGTGTGATATATGATATCATTAATTAATACATTATTCTTTTCTTATTCCTTTATATCCATAAAATTATCTTTAGACTTATTCTTACTTAGTGAATAATTATTTAAGGTAACTTCCTTCACAATTTATTTCAGATTTTTCATTTTACAATGCTTCAAATGGAGGGAATATACAGTGTCCATATTATAATTATGTCAGAAGACCATGGTTAACTTTGAAATAATTTGGCTACCATATAAACAAATTTGGATTTCAAACAAACTATTATGTGTGGTATCGTAGTGGAGAGATGAGACAATCTTCTACTTTTCATGAATGGAAAGAAATGAGTGGTATGGAGAATTTGATATTTGATCAGTTTCCATTTTTTGAATAATAATGAGAGTGATAGTATGATTGTGTAAGAAGATAATGATATTAATAAAAATGAGGAAAATAATGAATTTTATGGTGTTGAGAGATTGAAAAAATTAATGGTTGATTCCAAAAAATATATATATCAAGATTGTACTAAAATGACAAAGTTGGAATTTTTAATGAGGTTATATCATGGAAAAACATATAAGTAATTTCTAATACCACTATTCATTATATTCTTAACTTTTTGAAGGTATTACTTCCAGATGGTGTAGATATTCCATCAAATAATTATAATTCAAAGAAGTTAATTAAGCATCTTGGATTTTATACTAATAGAATTCATACTTGTCTGAAAAATTGTAGTTTATTTTGGGAGAAAATTGTAAACCTTAATGATTTTAAAGAATTTGGAACATCTCTTTAAAATAAAAAATCATATGAAACGCCATCTTGTGTTCTACATAAATTCATTTGGAACTTTCCATTTATTCTCAGCCTTCAAAATCTATTCATGTCTAAAGAAATCTCAACCATTATGTGATGGAATGATACTGAGAGAATTAAAGATAATGATGAGTTGGTTTATCCTACATATGGATTATCATAGTGATCATTTGATGTAGAATATATAGATTTTGTAACTGAGGTTCGTAATGTATGGTTGGGTCTATCTTGTGATGGTTTTAATCCACTTGGTCAGAAACTTACTGCTCACGGTACATGGCCAATTTTTATTCACATTTTTAATCTTCATCCATGGATGTGTATGAAAAAACCTTTCACTTTATTTATTATTCTAATATCTTGACCTTATTAACCTAACATTGGTATATATGTCTACTTTCAACTTTTAATAAGATAGTTGAATAAGATTTGGCATATAGTTGTGCGCACATTTTATGCTTCTTTGGAAAAAATATTTCGGATGTGTACTTCCCTTCTATGAACTATAAATGATATCTCTGCTAATGTAATTATTTTTGGTTAGATCATGAAGGGAAAAATATAATGTCATATTTCTTTGAAGAATACATGATCGATAAGACTTAGATATCATCGCGGTTTCAGTTTCATGGGGCATCAACGATTCTTTCCAATAGATCATCAACAAAAAAAGAATCATCAGAGGTTTGATAATTCTATTGCCACTAAATATCCACCTCAACATATGTCAATAACTTATGTGCTTAATTAATTGAGACATTTTTTTCATTAGGGAAAGGTAAGATGAAATATAAATAGAAATAATGCTGACATTAAAGCTGCCTACAATTGGAAAAAAGAAGTATCTTTTTTGAGTTTCCATATTTGTCTACCAATTTGTTATGTCATTTTTTAGACATAATGTATATTGAAAAAAATATATGTGAAATGTTTCTTCATATTCTTCTAAATATCAATGGGAAGGCCAAATATTACTTATGGTCTCATTGGTACTTGTTGGATTGGGTTATTTGACAAAAACTTTATCCAATGTGTATCAATGAAAACAAACGGAAAGTTCCATGTGCTTCTTATGTGATTAAACCTTTAGTGAAAAATCAATTTCTGAAAGTATTGGAGAATATCAAGGTTCATGATGGTTATTCTAGAAACATATCTAAATGAATCAACAGAGGGGATTTGAAACTAAAATCCCTACAAACTCATGATTTTCACATCCTTATTTATGAATTCATTCCAATTAAAATCTAACATTTACTATCCAATAATATAAGGGTGGTGGTGATCTTATTCTTCCATTTTTAAAGATACCATTGTGCTAAAATTATATCAAAGTCTTTCTTGATAAAAATTCAGCAAGAGGCACCATTAATTTTGTGTGAGTACGAAAAAAATTCTTCTATAATGTTTCACTTTCATGCTACATTTAATAGTTCATATTCCAACTGAAACACTTCTTGGGGGACTCATTTATTTTTTATTGGATTTATCATACTGAACGAAATATGTGCACAATGAAATCTTATATACAAAATAAGAATCATCCTGAAGGTTCCATTGTGATAAGTAATCTGGTGCAAGAATGTATGGATTTTTGTTCAATATATTTGTCTAATGTGAGCACTAGACATTACCAACCAATGAGAAATAAAGATGAGTTGTATAGGTAAATTGAGCCCTTATTTCCATCTATTCACAAAATAGGGGGAATTATGGTGTCATATACATTGGTTACATTGATCCTTGAAGAGAGATATATGGCACATCACACGGTCTTGTTTAACTATGCTTTCTTTGATGACTATATCAAGTAAGTAATTTGAATATTTATATGTTATCTCATAATTTTTCATTTCACATCTTACTTAAATTTTATTATCATTTTATGTAGGGAAAATAAAAAAATTATAAGTAGAGTTCATCAATTTTTTCCTTTGAGAAGGAGATAGGGTTTGCAAAGAAAAGAGTCCCTTACTTGGTTGATATCAAAATTATAACTATTACATTAATTAACTTAAAATGTATATATATATATATATTAATTTAATTTTATTATTAATATACATTTCATATATTGAGTTTGCATGTTGACTCCATCTCTCAAGAATTAATAGTGTTGGTTTTTTGTCCTTATTCTTTGGTTCATGAATGAAAATCTTCAATAATCAGTGGGTATAATGTTTTTACAACTGATTAGGTAGTGAAAATGAGAACACAACATGATGGAGTTTTGTTAACTGAAATGGAATCTTATGAAAATGCATTAGATAGTAGGCATCGGTTTGAAAATGTGTCTTATTATGGAATTGTTGAGAAAATATTATTATTATATTACTACTCTTATGGTCGATTCACTATGATGAAATGTAAACGGTTTGATTTAATAAAGAGATATGGTACATTTATTGAAGACTATAAATTCAAATTTATTTACATGACTTGATACATGGCTACTGATGAACCATATATTTTGGAATCAATGGAAAAACATGTTTTTTTTGTGAAAGATCGTCTGACACTGAATTATAGTGTCATTATTGAAGTAATCCCAATACATAATTTTCATAATGGTGAGGAAGAAATCGACGCCATTGATGCCCCCATTCGTGTTGACTAAAATATTATATTTGATTACTCAAATTTTCCCATTGTGATAATTGATATTGAACATTAATTATTGGTGGGTAATATATAGAAGTGACCAAATATATTCACGGTTCATTCAATTTACCTTGATGTGGTTTTCTCAGGTTGGTACTATTGTAATTACTTTAATATAGTTTCAGTTTGGAATGATATGTTTATTTTACTATTATTTGTTTTCATCAAATTTAATTAGATTTATTTCAATTAAAAATATGGGTTTAAAATAGATTTTTAAAAAATGTATAACTTGGTTTTAAATTATAGTTTCTAAAACATGTTATAACATTGTTTATGAATTATTTAAATTCTAAGTTGTATGCATAATTTTTAAAATCTATTTATAAAAAATGTATATTTCATTTTTATGAAGACTACTTAAGATATTGAAGAAGTTCGAAGGAATATAATATTTGATAATGATCGATGGATGTGCCAGCAAGCCTCTGGTTCCATTAGTGAGTATAATAATTGTAATATTTTTCTTCTGAGTAACACTTAATGTGATGTTATTATTCTTTATCAACTTTTTTAGGGGAATTATTCTAAACCATTGTTGAATTCTACTCAGCCTACTAGTATGGGTCTGAGCGGGGTTGTTCCAGGAGCTACATGGAGCACCCATCATACCTGTTCACACCCTGACCCACCAGCAGACACCCCAACTACCACACATTTTCATCCTCCACTTGAGCCTCTAGAGATTGTCCCACCCATCCCTCCATCATCATCTTATTTAGTCTCTTCTTCTCATACCATCTATAAATCGCTTCCATGGATGTTCCCACCTATACCATATCCATATCCTATTTTATATCCTTAGCCCTTATATTTATATTCTACCATATCTACTCTACCTCCATTTACTACTATCCATATAGAATCTGGTGATTTTTTTGCTTGATCTTACACTATAGTGCATGTAGATGACACAGTGCATGCATTCGAATGGGCACATACTTTGGCGGATAATGATCCAAGACACTCCACAGATCCATCAGAGCCTAATGAGCAGTCTGCATTAGGTTTTTTTATAAGTGTGTCAAATTATGTCACATATTTTTTCCCTATTATACTAAAAATTAATTATTCTTTTTTCCTTTTATCTTATTCAATGGGATCTTCTTATAGGCAATGTGGGTACACTCGTATTCATGAATACTGGAATCACAAAACACAAATAATGGTGGATTAAAATTAAGATAATAAAATGATACGTAAAAATGATAGGCATTATAGAAGTTTTATGGAAACTTTATCCAAGTACAATGATATCATTCTAGTGAAACCAATCTCATGGAGGAATATTGGTGATGAAATCAAGGATAAATCATCATCAAAGATGTGGGTAATAAAAAAATTTAAATTTATATCTATACTATTATTGTATGTATATGAATTAACTTGTTCCTTACAGCGTTGGTTTAACTTTCCTGATGGTGGATCATCTAAGGTAAAATATTTGATGGATCTTGGGGAGTAGTAGAGATAATATAATCATGATTTATATGTTTCTTAGAAGAGTAGATTTTGTTCTGATTTAGAGGGTGTAAAAATATTCACCGACTATCTAACAACATTATATCAAGAAATGATCACATGATGGAAGAGTGATAGATTTAATCTATTCTTAATATTTAATTGTTTTCATTGAAAATTTAAATACTATTAATTGTATTGAATTTTTTTAGGATGCATCCGAAAAAAAAAAGATGCTATTATGTATTTGAAAATTTTGGGGTGCACTACAGTGCATGAACAGGAGAGGTGCTAGGTACTTTAATATGAATAGAAATTATATCTATATTAATATTATTACAAAATTGGTCACTTAATTTTATTAGGATTTTTAAGAAGTATAAAAACATAAATATTTATATTTTCATGATGAAATTTAATACAAAAGGATGAAAATTACCCATTTAGTTAGATTTGCATGTTGAAATTTAAGTTTTCTTCTCATGAATCTCTTTAATATAAGTTCGGAAATTCCCCTTTATACTAAGGATATATATTTTATGATTTTTAGTTTTAAAATGGATAAAAGTTATTTACATGGGTTGAATACCTTTAAATAGTTACTTTTTAATAAATAAAACTATTTTCTAAAATTATACTTTAAATGAGAATTAGTTTTGAAAAGGGGTGGGTATATTGAAATGATTGGTTTTTATATTGTAATTTGGGAGAGTGCTATGTCAAATTTTATTTTAAATTAAGTTGATTTTGAGGTATAATATATATTTAAAATAAATTTTTTGGGGGATTTTAAAAAGTAATGTTACATTGGTGAAACTATGTTATAGTGTAATTTTTTTTGATAAACCAAAATTTAGTGGTGGTTAAAAAAAGGTAAATCCATAGTGGTTCTATTTGATGTCTTATACATTATGTTGTCGAAGTATGTAATGTGTTCTTTGGGATATGTAATAGTTTTTTGGATGTTAGTTACCTCTTAGGTATTAGGGATTTAGTATTTTCTTTGTTTGAATTAAATTTTCATAGCCACACATCATAATAATGGTGTATATTCAAGATATGTGATAGTGTTCTAATAAGGGATTGATAATTTTGGTATGAATTAGATCCTGGATGTGGAATTGCTTCATCTTTTTAGGGATGATAATTATTTTATTAGAGTGGTTGTAAAAACCCATTTTCTAGTGGATTAGAGTAAAGGGTGGATTCCATCTAACCTAAAAAGACTTAACCCAAAATGAACAAAATAACATAACCTAAAAATATTTAACCCAAAATGAACAAAACCGAGTAACCAAAAATAAACCAAATAAACTAAACCCAAGTAAACTAATTATTCTAAACAAAAATTGAGCAAATGACCAAATAAACTAACCAAAAATTACATAACCCTGAAATGAACCAAATGATGTAACCCAAAATAAACCAAATGGCCTAACTCAAATATGACATAACCCAAAGATGAACAAAATGAACAAACCTAAAATTAACCAGTAGATATTACCCAAGATGGAGAAAATAACCCAACCAAAAATGAACTAAATAACCTAACCCAAAGAAAAATAAATAACCTAACCAAAAATAAAATAATTAACCTAACCAAAAAGATGATGTCACAAACCAACCCAGGTCATCCCCAAACCAGTCACCCAAGACAATCCAAGTTAAGGCCCGAGATGCATTCCCAATCCTCTCGGGATGGCGACAAGTGTCGGGGAATCAATAGAGTATAAGCCGGGAACGATTTCTCCCAACAACAAAACAAAAACTAAACAGTAGAAAGAAAGCACATGCAGCACAAAAATATAAACCAAACAAATTGACTAAACAAGAACATAAGAAAATAAAACAAACTGAACAAGACAACCACCATCTCTAAGTGACCCTGCGGGTCACTCTTCAACTCAATGATCAAACATCACCCAAGGAGAACGCACCCAAGTTGGAACCTATACAAGGACTAAAAACATAAAATAACTATATGAATGAGTATTAAAACTTAGTAGGATAGCCCAATATTCTATTCCACAATACACTACCTTTAAAAATTAAAGAAACGTCAATTATAAGTTTGAACTACAATATATTAAAGTATGCATTTCTATAGTTTTTTACTTCAAATCAAAGTACAACCCAATTCCCTTTAATAATTTGCAAAACTAGATTCTTACCTTAAGTATTACCATGTTAATTCAAGGGTAAAGTGATGATTTCATTTAAAACCCCCACTAAATAGTTTAAAACACATTTGGTTTTGAAAAACATTTTCATAGAAGTTAGGAAACCAAAACATAACTTTCCATGAAAAACACCACACAAAAGTACCAAGGAATTCATATAAAAAGGGAAACGTAAATAGGTATACAACTATCACAACAATAGTTCAAACAACTAAAAACCCCTAGACATAGCCAAACCCAGGAGATCAAGAATAATCCAGATGACACTGATACCTATGACCCCATCTATAGTAGCATGCCACATAAAATGAAATCTAACAATCTAAATTCTCAACCACCCTTTCTCAGGATAGGCTGAGGGAAAATCCCATAGCAATAAAATCAAACATATCCACCTACTATGGGTCACTGCTCAGTGACATAACCTACTAGTAAAACCACTCGTCTCAAACAATTCTCTTAATATTCCAGGTTCCTATGTTTTAAGTATTAAAGGGGGTGATCCAACAGATGCTATCTGGGAATCAAATAAAAACATATATATATTATCATAATAATAGCAGGCCTCACCATAAGTCTCTCCAAAGACTACTTTCATGCCTTACAATAAATAAAGTACAAAGGTTTCCCAATTGAGAAACCCGTATAATGGAACCTATGGATTCCACACTGAGGAAATCCCCACCATTCCATTTCGACAAGGCGTGAGGAGCATCCAACATAGGTTTTTGTAGAAATCACTTTTCCTTACTTTCACAAAGTGGCCAAACAGGCCCTTAAACATTCCATAAAACCATCATTTTTCAAAAATTGCAACCCAGCTTTCAAAAGAGGTATTAAACACCATTTCCACATAAAATAATTTATAGAACTCCTTTATAAAGCATTTCCATCACACTTTAAACTGAAACCCTTTCATAGGTAAAATCCAATCAGGATACAACTCAATATCACAAGACAAACCAATTTTTAAGGAAAAATCACACTTCCTTTAGCATTAAAACAATTGAAAACCCTTAAAATAAATCTCAAACCATCGTTTCAAATTCCACAATCTTATTAAAAAAACCACAATATGATTTCAATATTACAAAACAATCCCAAAGGCTAACCGTGCATTTTTTCAAACATATGGTGTGTGCTAAATTAGAAAAACTAGCTTAATTATCAAAAACCAAGCCTTTAAACATTATTTGCACACCAAAAATCTAACCAAGTGGATACTTAAGAATATTTAGCATGAATATAATGTTTGAAAAACATAAAATTAATGATTCTTAAATTTAGAAGGCAAGCACATGGGAATCCTACCACGAATTTATGGTGCGATGATAACGCCCGCTGGCAATCACCCCACGCGGGTCCTAATACACTAACTCTACCAAGAACAAACATTAATCGACAAAAAACCCTAACAAAATTAAGATAAAAACAAGAATAAAACAGATAAAGCAAAAAGGTATACTGATGTGGAGAAAAATGCGCCGGCAGAGGGCAACGTCGGGGATGTGCGGGCTAGCCAGGGCAACGCCGGCAAGGTGCGGAATGGCTGCGAGAGGCTGAGGAATCAGAACTGTGCCGAAAGGGAGTTGCACTGGTGGGAATCGAAATGGAGGGAGGTATAGTTGGGATATGCGCACCGAATGGGAAGGAGGCTGCATGGCCAGAACGGCGCCGGAAGAGAGGAGGCACGCTGGTCAGACCGGTCACCGACACGAGGAAGCGCACTGGCCAGAAAAACACCGCAGTTGGGGAAAGGGTCGTGGGTTAGGGTAGTGCGCGTGGATGGAGGGAAGTTCAGATGAAGGGATTCATGCCGCAGGTTCGAGAAGGAGGGGGGGCTACGTCTGGGGACTACGCCACTGGAAGAGGGGAGGCATGCTGGATATTGCCAAAGCAGGGGTTGGTGCTGTGTGTGGCGACTGGCGGAGGGAGTCGGGGTGTGCCGCTTAGCAGGAGGGGCACACCGGACCACCATACTAGTAGGAGAAGGAGGTGGCACTAGCCTGATGATGGCCTGCTCTCCCCGTAAAAAAAGAGGGAGGCATTGGTGGGGCTGCTCACTCCGCACACACAGAGAGGGTAGGGAGAGAGGAGTTGGAGAGGGGGAGAAAGGGTAGTACATGAAACCCCAAAAAACCAATCTAAAAAACTAACTAAAATTCAAGTAACATAATAATTATTATTATTATTATTATTATGGTAAAAATAAAAATAATAAAAGTATTCATATAATTTTAATAATAATAAAATTATTAACAACAATTCAAATTTTAAATGACACAATAAATTACAAAATTTACTCATTTTGATTTTTTTCAAAGAATAGGTTGTGTAGTTGTCTGGGCGAAGCCACGCAGCATTGCTCTCCGCCCATGAACCTAACAACATCGAACCCAAAATGCAAACTTTTTAACATAATCTCAATAATTTCATACGGGACTTAACACGAACCCCAACAAAAATATTCAAAGGTATAAAATAATTAAATAAACTAAATACATAGGTCTGGGTGTAAAAATTCTCCCCGCCATAATGCTTTTTCCCCTAGAAAGTCACAACACTTTCCAGCCGATTGACCAACACCTAAGAACTCTATATCAACATGATCCAACCCCTTAATCTAATGGTATTTAATCAACCACTGATAGAACTTAACCTCATTGCTCGAAACAGGTCACCAGTATAGGGGAGAGCTGAACGGACTCCCCACCATTATAATTCCACTAGAAAATGATAACATCTTAAAAGAAAACTCAATCAAACCCGTAGTGGGTCTCCCCACCATTAAAAACCAAACTAAAAAATAGCTGAATAGAAATTCAACTTGAACCCCAATCTGGGTCTTTCCCAAGCTAAAGGAACACAACTTGAACATTTAAACAACTCACTTCCATACAAAGGGAACAAGAGCTGAACTAAAAACCTCCCGCATGGACCGAAAACCCCCACCACATGGGCGGGGAAGGAAGGGACCCAATGATTGGACCATTGCATCACCACCAAAAACAACCCAACACTTTTCACTTAAGTATGAGTAAAATTCAAGACCGCACCCGATTCACATGCGCGGTCAATGTAAGGACACTGACCCAAAACTCACATCCAAGAAAGCATATCCAGATACACTGTGTGTGGGGTAAGTCCACCATACTCCTTACAACCATAGGAAAATTTACAATGACAGAGAAATCACAACAAAAACGCTAGAACTTTCTCACCACAATGATAGAGGCACAACCTTAACCAAACTTCTTAAACCCCTGAGGTTCCTGACTATGCACCAGCTTAACTCTGATGCCTTCAACTAGAGATCTGATGGATGATGCATCTCTAGCCTCACAATCAGGTTTTGATAATCCCAATAAGTAACATACATCTTTTTATTTTAAAAATTAAAGGAGAGAATTTTTAAATGAAAACCACATAGGCATTGAAACCTAGAGTTCATTAAAAGACCCATGACATCCCCATAAATTTCAAAACCCCAAAACACCATTCGTACAACTTCCATGATAAGAGATCTCTTACACCAGAAGAAAACTTACCCAAGAAACCTTAAACAAAAACCCAACAACACATCACTTCTAAAAATTTACTCCATGACGCTTTCTAACGACACCCCGAAAAAATCACCGCAAGTGACCCAAGAGTCCACAAGCCTAGCAGGGCTTCGGATCATTTGTACATGATGGATTTTTTTGACCCAGCTTTTGACACTAATAACACACAAGGATCTTTCACTCCGAAGAGGTTGATGAAAGATCCTAAGGCCTTTTGATTCCATGACTTTCTCCATCAACATTCAATCTCTTCCTCTTATCCTTATCAGAATCCGCACCACTACTCCTAGGAATTGAAGGAGGGAGGACTACTTCGATCACTCCAGCCATCATAGATTCGACATGAAAATATTTTATCACCACATCAGCAAATGATGTTATGTTGGACGTTGACACCTTCGACTATGGATCGGGATGGATACCCACCTCAAAATACTGAGCCTTCATGGAGTCATCTATAGCATACCCTGAATCATAAGGGCATAGCTCCACAAATCATTAGAAATACTCCAACACTGATTCATCGCCCTACTGCAGACAACACACCTCCATCCCCATTTTCACCCTTTTTTCTCATAGAAATACTCACAAATGAACAAATCCTTGAAAAGCTCCAAAGTAACCTCTTAACGAGGCTTGTTCCGAGACACTAACTTGCACCACATCCACAATGAACCTTCAAGAATGAAGGTTGAAAACATGACCTTCAAAGAATTGGGCAACTCAACGAGGTTAAAGTCCCTTTTGATCTTTTTCATCCGCTAAAATATGGAAGGGTCTTCTTGACCATAAAATAGAGATGGATCTAGATTTTGAAACTTCATCATAAAAACCTTAGGTTGGTCAACTACACTATGAGCACCCATCAAAGCTCCATAGGGGTGACCATTGGACAAGAAAAATTCAAGAAAAAAATTAAGGCCAAATAAACAAAACCCTCAATAATGAATACCATATAAGAATCCAGCATTAAACATGAGAAAAACAAACCATTATTAACAAAAAAACATCTCCTTTTTGAAAACATTTTTTATTTTAAGAACAAACTTGGTGGATTTTCACCCTCAACTATGGTGTTTCAACAAGCCTCAATCACATGCATATTTTTGTGCCACCCTAGGCACCCATCCACCATGCCATATTGGGCATCCATCCCCATTTCTATATAAAAACATGCACGTGAGAACTAATGAAAACATTGAAGGCTAAAAAAAACAATTTCATTTTCCAAAAACAAATCATTCATCCCATTTCAAAAATCATGTACCTTCCATAGGCACACTGACCACAAAGTAAAAAAATCATTTTTTTTTAAATCCATCCCATCTCATTTAAAATAATCCCTAAATCAAACATGTCATTTTAAACAACCATTTTCCAAAACCAATAAATCTGATTCAAACACCCTTCAAAATTCATAGGAGACCCAAAACAACTCAAAGAGGGAACTGTGTTGATGGGTCACTTGACCATATGGTTGGCGGCTATATGACAAACACATCACCGATACGGAGAGCCTTATAGAATCATGCCCCTAGATCCACATGGATTTCCAGGCCATGTGATGTCATGAGAACTGTTATCCCAACACCCATTGTTATATCCCAATCACAAAACATTCCCTAAAGATGAAAGAAAGTAATTAAATCGGACTTCCCATGGAAACCTGAGGATCAGAACAAGAAAGAGTTCATGATGCTCTTCCTGCACCTACCCCTCATTTCCTGAAAGTTCTACTTCATCTACCTTGACATCCCAAAATAGTAAAGGGAGGCCTAAAAATCAAGGTCCTCTAAGAGCTGACCTGGCTCTGATACCATTTTTTCACGAACCAGCCCAGGGTGACCTTGAACCAGTCACCCGAGCTGATCTGCAGCAAGACCCTAGATGCATTCCTGATCCTCCTGGTCTGGCGATAAGTTCCAGGGAATGAACAAAGTTTAAGCAGGGAATGATTTCACCCAATAAAAAAACAGAAACTAAATAATAGAAAGAAAGAGCATGTAGCTCAAAAATATAAACCAAACAAAATGACTAAACAAGAACTGAAAAAAAAAACTAATTGAACGGGACAGCCACTACCTCTATGTGACCCTGTGGTTCACTCTCTAACTCAATGATCAAACATCTCTCAAGGTGAAATCACACAGGATCGAACCTACACAAGGAATAAAAACAGAAAATAACTATAGGCATGAGTATTAAAACTCACTAGGCTAGCCCAATATTCTATTTCTCAATGCAATCCCTTTAAAAATTAAAGAAACGTTAATTCTATGTTTGAACT
Source organism: Viscum album (assembly GCA_963277665.1). NCBI lineage: Eukaryota > Viridiplantae > Streptophyta > Magnoliopsida > Santalales > Viscaceae > Viscum > Viscum album. The sequence goes on from OY728145.1 coordinate 705,666,826, forward strand.
ACAATATATTAAAGTATGAATTTCTATAGTTTTTTAATTAAAATCAAAGTACATCCCATTTCCCTTTAATCATTTACAAAACCAGATTCAAAACTTAAGTGTTACATTGCTATTTTAAGGGGAAAGTGATGATTTCATTTAAAACCCGCACTAAAGAGTTTGAAACACATTTTCTTTTGAAAAAATATGTCATAGAATTTAGGAAAACAAACATCCCTTTCCATGAAAAACACTACACAAGAGTACCAAGGCAGTCATATAGTAAGGGCAATGTAAATAAGTATACAAGTATCTCAACAACAGTTCAAACTGCTAAAAACCACTAGACATAGGTGAACCCGGGAGATCAAGAATAATACAGATGACACTAATACATGTGACCCCATCTATAGTACCATGCCACATATGATAAAATATAATGATATAAATGCTCATCCACCCTTTCTCAGGACAGGTTGAGGGAAAATACCATAGCAATGAACCCCAACATATCCGCCTACTATGGGCCACTGGTCAGTACCATAACCTACCAGTGCAGCACTTATCTCAGACAATTCTCTCAATATTTCAGGTTCCTATATCTCAAGTATTAAATGGGTTGAACCAATAGATGTCATTCAGGCATTAAATAACAACATATATATATTATAATAATAACAACAGGTCTCACCCCGGGTCTCCCCAAGGACTTATTTTGTGCCTTAGAATAAATAAAGTACAAAGGGTTCCCAACTGAGAAACCCATATAATGGAACTCGGGGATTCCACACCGAGGACATCCCAACCATTCCATGTCGACAAGCCATGAGCAGCATCCAACGGAGGTTTTCGTAATAAGCATTTTTTCCTTGTTTTCACAAAATGGCCAAATGGGCCCTTAAACATTCCATAAAACAATCCTTTATCAAAAAATGCAACCCAACTTTCAAAAGAAGTGTTAAACACACCATTTCCACATAAAATCATTTATAAAACTCCTTTATAAAATATCTCTATCACACTTTAAACCAAATCCCTTTAATAGGTAAAATCCAATCGGGCTACAACTCATTATCACAAGACAAACCAATTTTTAAGGCCAAATCACACTGACTTTAGCTTAAAAACAATTGAAATCCCTTAAAAGAAACCCCAAACCATCATTTCAAATGCCACAATATTATTAACAAAACCACACTACGTTTTCAATATCACAAAACAATCTCAAAGGCTAACCATTCATTTTTCTAAACACATGTTGTGCGCTAAATTAGAAAAACAAGCCTAATTATCAAAAACCAAGCCTTTAAACATTATCCGCCCACCAAACGTCTAAACAAGTGGATAATCAACAATATTTATCATGAATATAAGCAGTGAAAACATAAAATTAATTATTCTTAAGTTTATAAAGAAATCACAATGGAATCATACCTTGAATTCATGGCGTGAAGATAACACCCACTTAGAATCTCCCCACGCGGGTCCTAATACACTAACCCTACCAAGAACAACCATTAATCGAAAAAAATCCCAAACAAAATGTAGAGAAAAACAAGAATAAAATAGATCAAGAAAAAATGTATATTTATGGGGAGAAAAACACACCGGAAGAGGGAGACGTTGGGAATGTGTGGGCTGGTCGGGGTAATGTTGGTAGGGTGCGGAATGGTCGGGAGAGAGTTTTTTTTTATATACATTTTTTCAAAAAAAAAAATTGAAAATACATCTAGGTTAAAAAAAAAATTATTTTTTTACCCCCCAAAGGCGGCACTTGGTGTGCCGCCTTTGGGGAATTTTCCGCCCAGGGAAAGGCGGCACATGGAGTGCCGCCTTTGCCCAAAAAATAACCGCAAAGGCGGCACACCAGGTGCCGCCTTTGCTTAAATTTTTTTTTCAAATTTTCATTTTTATTTTTTTTGTTTTGTTTTGTTTTGTTTTATATATATATATATATATATATATATAACAAAACTTTTCAGCAGAATTTTTCTGCTATTTAATATCCAGCGGTTCTGTCATTACAGCAGTCTGGATTCTGACTGATACCCTCACCCAGGACTCCCTTTTATAAGGGGGTTTTCCCTGAAAACAATACTGCATTTCCGATGTGGGATTCTGGTTCTCCTTTTCCTGCACAGTACATTCTGCATTTCCGATGTGTGATTCTGTTTCAAGTACATGACTTCAAAAGACTATAAAAGATAAACTATAAGACCAATACAAATGAAACTTTAAACACTGATTAAATATATAATAAATAGTTGAAAACAAAAATAATTTCATAAAAAATGTTGATACAGATTAATTTATAAGCTTTCAAAACCACCTACTTGAAACTTAAACATATTTCAAGTACGTGACTTTGAAAGCTTATAAAAGATAAATTATAAGACCAATACAAATGAAACTTTAAACATTGATTAAACATATAATAAATAGTTTAAAACAAAAATAATTTCATAAAAAATGTTCACCAAAAACAATTTATAAGCTTTCAAAACCATCAACATGAAACTTAAAAATGTTTCAAGTTTCCGACTTTGAAAGACTGTAAAACATAAACTATAAGACCAATAGAAATGAAACATTAAACATTGATTAAACATATAAGAAATAGTTGAAAACAACAAAAACATCCTAAAAAATGTCCATAAAAATTAATTTATAATCTTTCAAAACATTCTACTTGAAACTTAAAAATGTTTCAAGTACGCGAATTTGAAAGACTATAAAACATAAACTATAAGACCAATATAAATGAAACTTTAAACATTGATTAAATATATAAGAAATTAATAAATTTTTTAATTTTAACTTAGTCCTTCTAACTTTGTCGTAGCATTCAGATGCATTCCAACAATGAAAACCTCAACCAGCTTATGTGCTTTACACACAATAGAAACATCTTTGCAATTTTGTCATGCCCCTGAGTATAAATCAACCTCAAAAGCTCTAGATAATTTTTCTTGGTAAGGTGATATGAGAAGGGAGGTATTATACCATCAGGAAGAGAGATTCTAGAAATGTGCAATGCTATGACAAACCTTTAGATGAAATGTGTCAGTTCCCCACTAGATGTGCATGTTCCATCAAAATTTTCAGGCTAGAGATAATCCACCTTAAGTTTCACATAGCCTTATGTCTTCCATGGATTAATGTCAAACACTTAAACCAATTTTTTTACTTTATGGGGAAGTAAAACCTCATTCCTTTGAATATGCACATTACCATGAACATATAAAATCATCATTTTTCAAGAAAAACTACTAATCTCATGTTCACTGAAATACCCCTTAACGTAAGAATGATACAAATAGTGTAAGTACCCAATAGCAATATTCCAATCCATTTTGACTGGGCTATGTGGAATCATTGGTGTTTTCATCTGATTAATAATTTAAAAGGTTTCAAAACCACCTTTTTGAAACTCAAAAATGTTTCAAGTAAGTGAGTTTTGAAAGCCTATAAAATATAAACCATAAGATCTATTGAAATGAAACTTAAAACATGGATTAAACATATAATAAGTAATTGATAATAAAAACCATTTCTTAAAAATTGCTGATGAAATACAATTATAAGCTTTCAAAAACACTTCTTTCAACTCAAAAATATTTCAGATATGAGACTTTGAAAGCCTATAAAATATAAACTTAATGACTCATATAAATGAAACTTAGAACATAGATTAAACATATAAGAAGTAGTAGAAAAGTAATTAGTTAATTCTGGTGAGGGGGAAAACTGTTAGACCCTCGAATTGAAGGATAATTGGGATGACAAGGAAACATCAACCCACACGCCCACCCCTTCCACCCATTCAACCAACTTCGGTAACTCCTATAGAAGTAGCTTTTCAAAAAAATGAAATGTCACCCCACCAGAGCTTCCTACATCCATATTAACCCCCTAATTCAGTTTCATTAAATGTGGACAGTCCCCATTTTTACCAAAGTTAATGATGCACTATTAAACCACCACTTTTCTACCCCTGCCTCAAAAATACAAAATGCTTTGAGGGATGAGAAATGATTCGGTGCATTTGGAAGGGGTGGGCATGGGGGTTGATGTTTCCTTGTCATCCCCATTATCCTTTAATTCTAGGGTCTAACAGTTTTCCCCCTCACCAGAATTAACTAATTACTTTTCTACTACTTATTATATTTTTAATCTATGTTCTAAGTTTCATTTATATGAGTCATTAAGTTTATATTTTATAGGCTTTCAAAGTCTCATATCTGAAATATTTTTGAGTTGAAAGATGTGTTTTTGAAAGCTTATAATTGTATTTCATTAGCAATTTTTAAGAAATGGATTTTATTTTCAATTACTTATTATATGTTTAATCCATGTTTTAAGTTTCATTTCAATAGATCTTATGGTTTATATTTTATAGGCTTTCAAAGTCACTTACTTGAAACATTTTTGAGTTTCAGAAAGGTAGTTTTGAAACCTTTTAAATTATTAATCAGATGAAAACACCAATGATTCCACATAGCCCAGTCAAAATGGATTGGAATCTTGCTATTGGTTACTTACACTATTTGTATCATTCTTACGTTAAGGGGTATTTCAGTGAACATGAGATTAGTAGTTTTTCTTGCAAAATGATGATTTTATATGTTCATGGTAATGTGCATATTCAAAGGAATGAGGTTTTACTTCCCCATAAAGTAAACAAATTGGTTGAAGTGTTTGACATTAATCCATGGAAGACATAAGGCTATGTGAAACATAAGGTGGATTATCTCTAGCCTGAAAATTTTGAAGGAACATGCACATCTAGTGGGGAACTGACATATTTCATCTAAAGGTTTGTCATAGCATTGCACATTTCTAGAATCTCTCTTCCTGATGGTATAATACCTCCCTTCTTATCTCACCTTACCAAGAAAAATTATCTAGAGCTTTTGAGGTTGATTTATACTCAGGGGCATGACAAAATTGCAAAGATGTTTCTATTGTGTGTAAAGCACATAAGCTGGTTGAGGTTTTCATTGTTGGAATGCATCTGAATGCTACGACAAAGTTAGAAGGACTAAGTTAAAATTAAAAAATTTATTAATTTCTTATATATTTAATCAATTTTTAAAGTTTCATTTATATTGGTCTTATAGTTTATGTTTTATAGTCTTTCAAATTCGCGTACTTGAAACATTTTTAAGTTTCAAGTAGAATGTTTTGAAAGATTATAAATTAATTTTTATGGAAATTTTTTAGGAAGTTTTTGTTGTTTTCAACTATTTCTTATATGTTTAATCAATGTTTAATGTTTCATTTCTATTGGTCTTATAGTTTATGTTTTAGAGTCTTTCAAAGTCGAAACTTGAAACATTTTTAAGTTTCATGTTGATGGTTTTGAAAGATTATAAATTGTTTTTGGTGAACAATTTTTATGAAATTATTTTTGTTTTCAACTATTTCTTATATGTTTAATCAATGTTTAAAGTTTCATTTGTATTGGTCTTATAATTTATCTTTTATAAGCTTTCAAAGTCGCGTACTTGAAATATGTTTAAGTTTCAAGTAGGTGGTTTTGAAAGCTTATAAATTAATCTGTATCAACATTTTTTATGAAATTATTTTTGTTTTCAACTATTTATTATATGTTTAATCAGTGTTTAAAGTTTCATTTTTATTGGTCTTATAGTTTATCTTTTATAATCTTTCGAAGTTGCGTACTTGAAAAAGAATCACACATCGGAAACGCAGAATGTACTGTGCAGGAAAAGGAGAACCAGAATCCCACATTGGAAATGTAGTATTGTTTTCAGGGAAAACCCCCTTATAAAAGGGAGTCCTGGGTGAGGGTATCAGTCAGAATCTAGACTGCTGTAATGACAGAACCGCTGGATATTAAATAGCAGAAAAATTCTGCTGAAAATTTTATATATATATATATATATAAAACAAAACAAAACAAAAAAAATTAAAAAAAATTAAAAAAAAATTAAGCAAAGGCGGCACCTGGTGTGCCGCCTTTGCGGTTATTTTTTGGGCAAAGGCGGCACACCATGTGCCGCCTTTCCCTGGGTGGAAAATTCCCCAAAGGCGGCACACCAGGTGCCGCCTTTGGGGGGTAAAAAAATAATTTTTTTTAACCTCGATGTATTTTCAAAAAAAAATTGAAAAAATGTATATAAAAAAAACTCATAAATTGCGCACCAAGGGAGTTGCGTTGGTTGTCAGTGCACCAGAGGGAGGTATGGCTGGCGTATGTGCGCTGAATGGGAAGGAGGTTGTGTGGAAGAAAGGGAACTAGTAGAGGGGAGACAAACTGGTCAGACCGGTCACCGGCAAGGGGAGGCATGCTAGCCGGAAAAACATAGCAGCAGGGGAAAGGGTTGTGGGTTAGGGTTGTGCGTGCGAATAGAGGGTAGTCCAGAAAAGGGGAGTCACGCTGTTGGTTCGAGAATTTTGAGGGGGCTGCATCTGGGGTTGTGCTACTGGCAAAGGGGAGGTGCGCTAGAGGTCGTCGAAGCAGGGGCTGCGACTGGAGGGAGGGGTCAGTGTTGTGTGTGCCGACTGGGAGAGGGCGTCAGGGTGTGCTGCTGAGTAGGAGGGGGTTCACTAGACTGCTGTACCGGGAGGATAATGAGGTGGTGTTGGCTTGGTGGCCTTCTTGCACCGCATAAAAATAAGGAGGCTCTAGGGGGCCTACTCGCACCGTACACACAGAGAGGGTAGGGAGAGAGGAGATTGGAGAGCGGGGGGAAGGGTTGCGCAGGAAACCCTAAAACACCAATCCAAAAGACTAACTAAAATTTTAGTAATATAATAATAATTATTATAATAATAATGATAAAAATAATAATATTAAAATATTTCATTTCATTTTAGTAATAATAAAATTCATAACAACAATAAAAATTTTAAATGAAACAACAAATTAAAAAAATTTACTCATTTTAGTTTTTTGAAGAAGAATAGGCCACGCAGTTGTTTGGGTAAAACCGTGTGATATCACGCTCCACCCGTGCGCCCAACGACGTCGAACCCAAAACGTGAACTTTTTAACATAAGCTCAAAAATTTCATCCATGACTCAACCCGAACCCTAACAAAAATATTCTAAGGCAGAAAATAATTAAATAAACTAAAAAAATGGGATGGGGTGTGACAGATGAACAATTGATCAAATGACATAATCCAAAACAAACTAATGAACAAATGGAAAAAATTAACCAGATTATGTAACCCAAAAATTATATAACCTAGAATAAACCAAATAACCTAACATAAACAAAAGAGATACCCCAAAATGAACAAAATAAACAATCCTAAAAATACCTAACCCAAAAATACACAAAAACTTTTAACCCAAAATAAACCAAATAACCTAAACCCAAGTAAACCAATTTTTCTAAACAAAAAAATGAAAAAATTACCAAATGAACTAACAAAAAATTATATAACCCTAAAATAAACCAAATGACATAACCCAAAATAAACTAAATGACCTAACTAAATATGACAGAACCTGAAGACGAACCAAATGATCGAACTCAAGATTAACCAATTGACATAATCCAAGATGAAGAAAATACCCTAACTAAAAATGAACTAAAAACCTAACCCAAAGAAAAATAAATAACCTAGCCCAAAATAAACTAATTAACCTAACCTAAAAAATGAAAAATTGATCAAATAACCCTACCGAAAACATACTAATGACCAGACAACCAAAATGAACCAAATGATGTAACCTAAGAAAGACATAACCCAAAAATAATCCAAATGACCTAACCCAAAATAAACCAAATAACCTAACATAAAAAAGATATAACCCAAAAATGAACAAAATAACATAAAGTAAAAAATAACTAAACCAAAATGAACAAAATGACATAACCCAAAATTAACCAAATAACCAAAACCCAAGTAAGCCAATTGTTCTAACCAAAAAAATGAACAGATGACCAAAATAACTAACCAAAAATTACATAACCCTGAAATGAACAAAATAAAATAACCCAAAATAAACCAAATGAATAAACTCAAATATGACATAACCCAAAGATGAACCAAATGACCTAACCCAAAATTAACTTATTGAAATAACCCAAGATGAATAAAATACCCCAACCAAAAATGAACTAAATAACCTAACCCAAAATGAACTAATTAACCTAACCAAAAAAATGAACAATTGATCAAATTACCTATTCCCAAAAAAACTAATGACCAAATAATTAAAATAAACCAAATGATATATCCCAAGAAAGGAATAACCCAAAAATAAATGTAATGACCGAACCCAAAATAAACCAAATAACCTAACATAAAAAAAGAAGAAACCCAAAAATGAACAAAATAAACTAACCTAAAAAGACCTAACCCAAAATAAACAAAATGACATAAACCAAAATTAACCAAAAAAACTAAACCCAAGTAAACCAATTTTTCTAAACAAAAAATGAATAAATGGCCAAATGAACTAACCAAAAATTACATAATCCTAAAATGAACCAAATGACGTAACCCAAAATAAACCAAATGACCTGAGTCAAATATGCCATAATCTAAATATGATCCAAATTATCAAACCTGAAATTAACCAATTGACATAACCCAAGATGAAGCAAATACCCTAACCAAAAATGAACTAAATAACCTAACCTAAAGAAAAATAAATAAACAAACCCAAAATGAACTAATTAACCTAACCAAAAAAATGAACAATTGGTCAGATGACCTAATACCAAACAAACTAAATATTAAAAGACAAAAATGAACCAAATGAAATAACCCAAAAAATACATAACCCAAAAATAAATGAAATGAACTAACCCAAAATAAACCAAATAGCCTAACATAAAGAAGAGATAACTAAAAAATGAACAAAATAACCTAACCCAAAATGAAAAAAAATGACATAACCCAAAATTAACCAAACAAACTAAACCCAGGGAAACCAATTATTCTTACCAAAAATGAAAAAATGACCAAATGAACTTACCAAAAAATACATAACCCTGAAATGAACCAAATGGCGTAACCCAAAATAAACCAAATGACCTAACTCAAATATGACATAACCCAAAGATGAACCAAATGACTAAACCCAAAATTACCTAAACCAAAGTGAGAAAAATAATATTTCCCAAAATAAACCAAATTATATAACTCTAAATTGACTTAACCCAAAAATAAGGTAAATCACCTAACCCAAATCAACCAAAATGACCTAACTTAGAATGAACCAAATGATCTATCCAAATAACAAAATTGAAAAATATTCCAAAAAATCTAACCCAAAAAGGAACCAAATGACATGAATAATTAATGAAAGAAACACCCTCACCCAACATAAATCAAATAACCAACCCAAAAAATATAAAAAATACTCTAAATGGTTGAAAAAATGACCAAATGACCAAATTATCAAACAACATAACCAAAAAAGTGAACTTAATAACCAAATGATCAAAATTACCAAGTGAGTAAATAACCAAATAACGTAACACAAATATAATTGGGCCAAAATGAACATAAAAAAGGAATCCATATCATAACCATGTTTATAATGCTAATTATTATGTATTGATTATATTATTCCATTAGTATTAAGTTTGAAATTGATTTTATATTTATATGCTTCTTTATTTTATGGATTTCCCCAATAGCTAAAATTTTAATTCATTCTAGGTTTATCAATTTCATATTATTAAATAGTGTACTATTATACTAATCAATTTCATTTGTATTAAGTGGTTTTGGGAATCAAAGGTTGTGTACCTCAAGTAAAATTATTATTCTTGAGTTGGGGTAAGAAGGATGGAAGTTCTATAAATGCACAGACACAGGAAAATATTGTATTGGACTCCTCATGTATTAATAATGTTTTAATGATCACAAATATCAATAATAATTACAAATCTTATTAATGATCACAAATCTCACAAATCTTATTAATCATGTGTATTTATGTTTCAAGTTATCTCATACTTGATAATGGAAAAGCTTAATTTATTTTATACACATTACTGTTTAAGTCTGAATACAGTTATTTGCCTACGTACAAGACACTGTGAAGCTTGACAAAGTAAGTCAGACACTATGAGCAAGACACAAACACCGTGACCACGAGACACCATGACCATGAGACACAGTGACCATCAGACACTGTGACATAGTAAGCTTGACACCATGAAGCAAGACACTAAGAACAGACACTGTAAGCCAGACACTCTGTTTGCCTATGTGCCAGACACAGTTAGCTAGACACAGTCATCAAGGCACCGGAAGCCAGAAACCGTAAGAAAGACACTGTGACAAGGAGACACCGTGAAGGAGACACCGTGAAGGAGATACTGTGAAGGAGACACCATGAAAGAGATACCATTAAGGATACACCGTTTTCATAACTACTGTGACACAGTTTCCTAACTATTTTGTCGTTTTTCTATTTAACTTTTTAATGGTCATATTTGATGCCTTTAATGCACTGACATAATTAATTTTTCTTTGTGGACACAGTACGAGGTAATAGGTATGACACACATGGAGCCTATCGGCCAAAACCCATGCATTCAAAGATAAAGAGAAGAATGCCCAAGAGGAACATGCAAGATACAACACGTGACAACTTAAGGAACGCGAGTGCACTGTGCTGAATAGAACACCAATCTTGAGCACAACCAAGAAGAAGAGATTGCAAGATCTTCAAAGAAGAAATTGTCTCATGCATAAAATCCAACACTACTGAAGAACGCATGAAGTACACTAGGATCAAGAGAACATATTCACTCATGAAGAACACAAGCTGAACCACGATACTCTGTTTTTCAACACAAAAACCAGAGAAGGACCTAGAAGCATTTCTATCTTATTCAAGGAGTTCAGAGCTACACTGCTAATCACTAGAGCATTATAAACTCACATCTACTCTCTCTTAATGATTCTTTTATTTATTTTCGAGCAGTGTGTGTACTCTGTATATTTTACACACACACTGACTCATGCGCTGAATTGGAGGATTTGAAAATCCTCATACCAAATTCTTTGCTTCTATTTACCCACGACAACTGTGGAATAGGTCCCTGTGTGACCTGGTCATCATTTTTTTTACCCACAAAAACTGTGTAAGCAGTCCCTGTGTGGCCTGGACAGTTCATGTACTGTTGTTAACCCCGATACAAGGTGTGGATCAAAGTTTATTTATATAAACTACCTGGTGGCAGGTGATCACCAAGTGGAGTGGATTAGGTCTCGGCTTGAGACTGAACCAGTTGTTTTATATTCGTTGTGCCATTTAAATTTAGTCTACTCTGTTTTACTGCTTTACTGCACAATCCAGAAAAACACTAAATTCACTTTGATAGTTAGTCTTGGAAAGAAGTTATATCTGATTTGTCTTAGTAGGATAACTTCAAAATTAATTTTAATAATACCAATTAAGATTACTAAGAATTAATCAATCTTCTAAGAATCTGTTTAAATAGTCAAACTCTTATAACAGTATAACCTTGATTAACTGGGCTGTATTTATATTTGGGGAAATAATTATTTGTAAAACTAATATCTTTTAAATAGAAATTTTTATAGTTACTCAATTCATCCCTCCCCTCTTGATTTAATTACTCTGACCAACATATTGTAAGTCATTTTATTGATATGTAATATTCTGATACGTAATTCATAATTAAATATCTTGTTTAAATTTTTAAAAGTGTGCCATGGAATCCCTCAATGAGAAAGAAGATGAAAAATTTTGACCAAGTGATCATTTGAGACAGGTATTAGGTGAGGATCACAAGGGGAGAGTTTGATGTCGAAACAGGAAAAACATCATCCCCACTAGGTATTAGCCCTCATCAGGTGCCTCTCAAACCTATGACACATTGAGCTGTAAAATGCTCATGAAAAAGAAACTAAGGACAAAAAATAGCTATATAGGATTGTAGAAGAGATAAAATGGTCACCAAACTGTTCCATAATGCTATGTCATTTATATGTACATCAATTCAATTAAAGGATGATAATTTTTTTTATTCATGTATGGAAATAATGTGCTCTATATATGATGCACCGAGTGATGTCAATGAGGGTATAAGTGGAGGTCTATGTGATGATATTGTTGGTGTTAGTGGAGATGATGATGATGATGTTGTTGTTGTTGGTGCTCCATATGATGATGTTAGTTATGGTGGTAATAAGGATGTTTGTGATAGTGAAGAGGATGAGGATGTTAGTGGTGGGGGAGATATTGATCCCCTCCATTTTTTAGTTAGCAGTAAAGAGACATGTGGATTCTGTTTAATAACTTGAATTGATTGATTGCGTGGATGTATATCTATGATATATTATTGTAAATGGTATGAAAACTACTAAAGGTAGTTGGTTAAATTATAAATATACAATATATGTATTTTATTGAATGTGTACTGTGGTTTTTATTTTGTTTACATGTTTTGTAATTTTTTGTACGATGGGGCTAGATGGGTTATTTCTACTTTTGGGGAAAGGTATTTATACCAATGGTTCAATGAACTCTTGGTATATCCTTTTTTGTTGAAATGGTATACCCATGGTTCTTCTAAATGTGGGTATTATGAATACCTCAAAAACTATACCCACTGTTTTAATAGAAATTGTGGGTATAACCTTATATTGATGGCTTAAGTACCCATGGTTCTTTAAACCATGGGTATAGCCTATACTCATATTTTTATTGGATATACCAGTGGTTCTAAACCGTGTTTATAGGGTAAGTTTCTAGTAGTGATGTTTTCACTATTCATTGAAAAATTATTTTTTCAGAAAAATTTAGAAATTCATCCTAAGATAATTTTGATATGATGATTTCAAAAATGATATCCTTTTTATAAAATAAAATTTCTAAAAGTTTTATAAATTAATTATAATACTATCTCACAAAAAACAATAAAATTCATTTTTGGAGAAAACGTGTATTTGAAGCATAAAACGACTTCACTAAAAATTGAGTGCTTATTTCCTAAGAATTAATCAATACATTTTTATCGATTAGTACATTTATATATATATATATCATAATGTGCTTTCTCATATTCATACATTTCAAATCAATGGTTAAGTTATAAAGGTAAAATTTAAATAATAATATTTTTATAGTATATTGTAATTCGATTTAATATCAATGTTGTGTATTAAGAAAGCTATCAAGCATAGTATTCTTTTAAACAAAATTTTCAGGGTGTTACACCCTTGTTATTAGTTTTCAACCTCTAGTGATCATTGAACTTTCTTAATGCCCTACGGTGATCCCGACTTGGGTTTTATGGTGGGAATTCTTAGGTCAGGGTCGTCACACATATGTTTCTTTAGATGAATATAGTATAAATTAGTTTAGAGATTTAGAGATCTATTTTTATATAACTTGTTTCATTTTAAAGATCTATATATTGATTTATAAATGGATAATCAAATCATCCCAGAAAAAATGACATAAAGAATACAGCGAGTGTGATATGGTGCAATGACTATGGGAGAATTCTGCTATGGTGAAATATTTTTTTCATGTGTAGAATGGTGTTTTTGTGCGAAGTAAATATGAATATATGATCTTAAAAGGTAAAATCACTGAAGTGGTTCCATGATAAGGACATGTGTTATTATCAAGATCTTAGAGTAGTGACATTTTATCATGGGACAATTTTAAGAGATGCATTTAAGGTGCAGTTTCCCACATTTTTTAGATTGAATTCTTAATTTAATTTTATGACTAAACTTGAATTTTTCACTCAATTTAATAGTGGATATTTCATAGTTGTTTTGTGGTTTTTTATTCCTCGGTATTGGATTATTTTTCCATGTTAAATTTTATGTGCTTATTTTACTATGAGAAATTTATTTCTTCCATTATTTTATTAATTTCCTCATAAATTTTGTTAGAAGACTATCTTTAGATCGATTAGTTCTTCACTAATACAATCCTCATTTTTATTTTCCTACTTACCCTCTACTACAACAGAAGTTGATGAAGTTTCTTGACATGATAAATCACATCATTTAACTATTTAATATGCTCTAAAATAATTAATGGAATGTTTAATTTAGGTGAATTTATCTTCCACATGGTTTCATTGATAATAATACATTATGAATGGATTTAATGGCATGAATATTAATTGAATATGATTCAATGAATTAATGATAACGGGAAAAAATTTATATGCATACATTGATTATGGATGACATGTTTCACTAAATGAAATGCATCATGGATGGAAATATAAAGGGATTATAACCCCCATGTTGTTACCAATCGATTTTTTGCAAGGTTCTCCAAACTCTCTTCCTTATCATAGCTTGTTTATCACCATTTGTGAAGACACTGACACCTATTTAAATGTACAAGAGTCCTTTGATTAAGATCAGGATTTTAAATCCAGTGTAATCCCTCAAAGGTAGGAAGCATTTAGTTGTTTCTCCAGTGGTCTTCATCAAGAAAAATTGTTGGAGATTACTACATTGGATATCTAGGTAAGCACATTTATGTTCTTCATTTATTACACATTGATTTCATCAAATATAAATTGTATATATTTGGGTTTTACTTCTGATGCCATATCCATATAATGGACAATGAAAACCCAACAGTGCTATCAGAGTGTATGCTTATTTGATGAATCAATATGTTCATTTTATTGTTTAGTGAATAGCACAATTATAAATTGTGAAATGGGATAGTTCAAGCCTAGAAATAAATATGAAAATTTATATTTATATTCAATAATTAAATAAAAAGTTTTTTAAATTATTTATGTTATTCATGTTTATAAAATGGTTTATAAATGGGAATAACATTAATAATATAGGCTTAATAGAATTATTTTATTATCCTTTTACAAATATAAAAAGTTCTTATTTATTACTCTTTTTTATAAAAAATAAATTAAGTATTTATTTTAATCAAGAGAATTCCATTATGTATTGAATTATATTATTTATAAATTTTTTATAAATAATGGAAAAGATGTTTGCAATATTTATAAAAAATTATAAAAGTGTTTTATAAATTAGTTAACTATAAAAATTTTATATTTTATTGATAAATATTTTTCAATTATGTATGGTTTATAAAATGTTTATAAATCAAGGTAGATGGTATTTTTGGGAATATTTTCATTTATAAAAGTTTTATAAATTAATTAATTATAATTTTTTTATAATTAATTAAATAACATTTTGTGAAATATTTATCAAAAAAAATATTCCAAATATTAAATTTTAATATTCAAAATACATATTACCAAATTATTTGGGATGGCTTCTGATTTAAAATAAAATATTTATTTAAGAACCATAAGGGGTAGTTTATAAAGTGTTATAAAATATAAATTAAGATTAAAATATAAAGAAGTTTATATTTGAGATTTTTAATTGTTCATAAATAATTAATTTGAAGTTATTCAGATTATAAGGGGATTTATTTTAAGTAATTATAAAAAAAATGTTTGCATAAATAAATAAATTATTTATTTGTAAATAAAATTTAATTAATAATTGAATTATATTGTTTATAAATTTTTTATAAATAATGAAAAAATGTTTTATAGAATGTTTGTAAAATTTATAAAGGGGGTTTTATATATTAATTAACTATAAAATTTTTATTCTTAATTGATAAAATTTTTCTGAAACATTTATTATAAATATTATTTTAATATTAAATATTTAATATTAAGAATATCCTTTTCACATTAAGATGATTTATAAATGTTCTCAATCATAATAAAGGGTATTAAAACCTTTTTAAATAAAATTATATGGAATATTTATAATTTTTTAAATTATGTATTTATTTAAAGATTATAAAAATGATTTATAGAAGTGTTTATAAATCTCATAAATATGGCCAAAATATAAAAGGCCATATCATGTTTATTTAATTTATAAAAGGTTTTATAGTTAGGTTTTATTTATAAATAGTTCATAAATGACCATATCATGTTCACATAATTTTATTGTTCATTTATTTAAATTTTATTCTCTACTTTACTCACATTTATAAATGTTTTACTTTATGAATATGTATTCTTTAGTTATATTTCTTCTTGGAGATAGATCCTTTCATTACACACTAGGTATGTCTCCATAAAATTTAGTTTTTTATCTACCCTAACCTTGGTTTGTAATTGAAGTAATTAGATTTAATTTAGTTATTGGGCATGTTTTGTGCATATTAGGTCGTGAATTGAATTATCTCTTGAGTAAAATCTCCCCAGGTTGAGGGGCTTGGGGTTGGATCACCTACTATCCTAGAGGCATATTCATTGTCTAGAAAGGTGAATAAGGTCATCTATCTATCACTATGGGATTCCTCATGTTATGATTATCATTCACATGATTTGTTTTGATTTTACATGAAAATTTCATGTACCTTATGAATATGATGAATTCAGATATGTATGAATATGTTTAGCTTCTATTTTTGGGTGAGTAACACAGATGTGTGGGATGTGTAAAAGTTACACATTAATGTGGTTTGAACACATTAATTTTATGGTTGGAATAGGGACTCCAAAACTAAATCATTATAAGCATGCATACAAAAAAATAAATAAAACATGGTAAGATAATGATTACATAAGATGTAATAATTATGAATTTAATATGAAAGTGATGTATATTAAATTGGTGATACTTTAAAAAGAAATCCCTTTAATATTAATTTTGATATTCCTTCTTAAGAAATGTTTATCATTTCCTTGATCATCCAACTAGGTAGTTTCGTGCAAAATTCAAGTACCCCTAGATTATATCGTGTAAGGCTTTCAAGAAATAAGTGACTCTAGATTGTCTGGTTAAGTAGTTTCATGCAAAATATGGGTTCCCCTGGATTATCCTTGTTTATCTTATTTTTTGTGTTTTATTTTGGTTGCACTAGTTAGGAATCCATAATGATTAGGATACCATATAAATAGAGTTTATTAAGTCTATATTATGTATTTGGATAAAGGTTTATCAGCTCCACTATCCAAGAATCATAACTGTTATGATTGGGTTGAATTACTTCCTAAATAACTAAGTGGTGCTCATTTCTTAGTGAAATATTGATCTTAGCTCACTAAATAGATATGATGTATGAGGTCATCAATTTTAGTACGGGTACTATCATTAAAATAAATTAATAAAAATATATAAAAATATTATATTCATCTAATAAAAACTTTTATTATTTAAAATGGTATCATTATCACCAAACATAGTTTTGAAATAAATCCTTGAAATGAGAACCATAATTTAATAAAATATTAAGATTGGTAACTTAAGAAAATTTCTTGATAAAGATAAAAAATTCTATGTGTTTAATCAACACCTTCTTGAGTAACCAACTATTAAAGTTGTTTAAAAAGTGAACCTTTATGTTTGTAGAACATACAAAGTTTCACTTAGGGCTTTAAGGGAATTTAATGAAAAATAACCTAAGGAATTTTATACACTGTTCATATACTCAATATGATTGTTTATGTCAATGATATTCAATATTATTGAATATTCTCATGACTTGGAAATGTTAAAAAGATTATTCTAGTTAAAGAATTCATTTTTTTGTAATATATGGAAATTTAATAATAAGATGAATGTGTTCAAGAAAATTATACCTGATATTCGAAAAGTTTTGAGAATAAATGAAGTGTACATTCAATGAAAAGGTTTTTGTACTATACAAAAAGTACAAGGAGTAAAAGTTAAAAACTAGAAGAGGATACAGTTTTCATTCAAGTGATGAATTAAATAGTTTATGCATCAGAAATTTGAATGAAAATATATTTATCAAGATTGGATGAATCTAAGTAAAGTAAGTGTATCTTTATCTCACATATATTATATTATAAGAGGTATTAACAAAGATTTGTAATGAATAACATGATATGACTAATTGTATACATTTATTTTATGGTTCATTGGATTCTATAACATATTTTGAGAATAATATTATGATAAAATGATTTATTTATGATAAAGTGTTTATCCAGACTGTTAAAATTAGAGGAAGATGTTCCTACCACACATCAATGGAATATTTTAATGAATAACTATTTTTAGAATAAATAATTTAAACAAAATTAATATCATATGAAATGTGGAAACAATATTTTATTTGTTATATATTCCTACTAAAAGGAAGTAATTGTTATTTCCTAAAACACAAAGTAGTTTTTATTGAGTCTTATCAAGATATTTTGAAGAGAATATAGAGTCTAAGAGGCTAGTGTGGGTATGTTTGAAATTAGAAAAGTTCAAAGTTAAAAAATAAAATATTGTACAAGATTTATTATAAATGCTTATTTAATTTATATCTTAAAGAGTTAGGATATGTGATAGAAAATAAAAATGTAAATAGTTACATTTAGTTACTGTGAGAAAGGGAATATCAATATTAACTACAGAATTTTACTAGTCTAAGATTATAGTGATTCTTTACATAATATCCTAAAGAAGTTTAGGATATGTGATGGTAATTAAAAATGTACATGGTTAAATTTAGTTACTATGATAAAGTGAATATAGTTATTTCTTAAATGATTCTACTAGTATATTTACAAAGTGAAATTCACATGATATCCTAAAATAGTTTAGGGTATAATGGTAATAAAAAATGTAAATGGTTATAAATGTTTACCAGAATGAAGTGAAAGTCACTTTATCCTAAAATAGTTTAGGATATACTGGATAATAAAAATTTAATAGTTATATTTATTTATAAGGAAATATTTGATGAATAAGTTCTAATATTAGATGATGATTTACATAGAAATAGTTCTAAGTGGACAAAAAAAGTTTACAACATAACATTTTATGTTGTGAATTAAAGGGTTTGAATATATGTTCAAAAGTTGAACATCAGGAATGTGATTCCTAAGTCTTAGTATTGTTCAAACTAGCTTCATAAATGTTTCTCACTAAGAGGTTAGTGGGAGTATTTTATCATATGGTTGCATAGGGATGTGACAGGAATTACATATGGATGTAATGTTCAAAAACCATTATTACAACAACAACATGAGAGTTATGTAGAATCTCAAAATATTAAACACTTAAGAGATTGGTTGCAATGGTTGTAAGAATATTATGTAGTTGTAATAAGTGAAATATCTATATATCATTCATTATTGTGTGCTCAAACTTCACATGAATGATTGATGATAAATATCCCCTCAAAGTAAAAAATTTAAGTTTTTCCTAGTCATTGATCTTCATGGAGTATTATGGGTTGTGCTGATATGTTAAGATTATATTGAATAGATTCTTGTACTCATTGAAAAAGTTTGTATTTGAGTTATGAAGAATTAATTCCTAAGGTAATAAATATAGAATTATTACTTGGACCAACTAACTAAAGTATATCTTATAGAATTTCATACAATCATAAATATTCTTATGGGTGTATGTTTATTATCAATCCTTCTTACCTTGGGTTGGTGAGATACCTAGCATGAGGACCTTAATACTTTGATACCCTACTTACGCAAGTCCAAATATGTACTTATCTAATTAGGGTTGGTTGGGTATGTTGTTGATCATGTCATCAGTTGGACAACAACCATGATGGTATTTTATCACTTATACGATAAGAAAAGGAATATGACCCTTGATTGAATGAGACTGAGGAAATGCATGACCATGCTTCGTGGGGTCGCATATGATGTGTTCAACTAATTTTGATGAGGGTAATATTATGAGATCATCTATTAGATGAATGACATGAAATATATTCATCAACTTGATGAGTATTTTTTAGAGAATCAAGAAATATTACTACAAAATAGGCCTTTAATTATGCTAAAAATGGTCATTGCCAGTACCAAAAAAATTGACTACCGAAGAGTGATTAAAAGCCCAATGATTTTATCAGTTCTATAAAGGTGCTACTGAAGGGACCCTTCATCGGTACCTTTAGTAGTGTTGATAAAGGTGACCTTTATCAGCACCTTGAGTAGTGCTCATAAAGGGGAAAACTATAGTGTCTTGTAAAATTTACAACACACTACAGCAGCAGAAATAGGTGAAAATACATATTTTAAATGAAATAAAATTTACAAAAAAATAAAGAAAAAAATACTATATTATATACATTTCAAACATTGATTTGTGAAATTACATGAGTAAGTATAAATTATCACTAACATTCAAAAACATCAAGCATTGCCTTCAAGCATTATCACACATTTTCTTGTTCGTCTTCAAGCATTGTCTCTATGAAAATTAACTAAATAATTATAAGCTAAAAAAATAAAGAAATTAATTTAGTAATAGAAGATAAAATGATAAGAAAACAATCTGATCTAGTTTTCTCTGTTTTGGTGATGTGATGCGCCTTTTAAACTAAAATGAAACTTATATATTGAAAACACACACTTAGATTCATACCAAATACATTGTGCATTGGATTGAGTTTTAGTAGATTAATATAAATCACATATGAATTATGGATTGTTTTCCTAAAGTATCAGAATAATATGAATGTGTTTGTTGGGTTTTGAGTATGTCACTTGTCTTGTTTACTAAAATGTCATTTTAAATTGGAAGCATGCATTTTGAGTCAAACCAGTCACATCGTGTGTCAGTTTGATTTGATACTGAACCCTACACATCATAAATTACTTATGAATTGTTTTCCTAAATTATTGAGACAATCCAAGCACATTTCCTTGATTTTCAATGAGTGACACATGTTTAAACTAAAATGTCAATTTTAAACTCATAACGGATACTCTGAGTCATACCGAGTACACCATGCATCATATTGTGGTACGAATTATTCTTACATGTAAAAAATTACTTATGGATTATTTTCCTAAAGTATAAAAAAAATGAATGCATTTTCATAGATTTGAGTATGAAACTTTTGTTTTTTACTAAAAGTAATGTCAATTTTAAATAAAAAGACATGGTTGGAGTCATAACAATCAAATCATGCACTATATTGAGGTGTTGATGAATAATAAATGTAAAAGTTTTCTTATGGATCGTCTTCCTAAAGTATCAAAACAACATAAATTCATTTTCTTGGTTTTGAGTATGTCACTTGTGCTTTTTACTAGAATTAAGGTCGATTTTAAATAAAAAGACATTGTTGGAGTCATATTGGTCACATTGTGCATCAGATTGAGGTAAGTCTGATTCATACATATCAAAAATGAATTACGGATAATTTTCCTAAAGTTTCAAAACAATCCAAATGTGTTTTCTTGGTTTTGAGTATGTCACCTATCTTTTTTACTAAAATTAATGTTAATTTTAAATAAAAATTCACACTTGGAGTCATATAGGTCTCACCGTGCATCACATTGAGATGATTTTGATTCATACACATCATAAATGACTTTAGGATCATTTTTATAAAGTATCAAAACAATATGAATTCTTTTTCTCTGTTTTGAGTATATCACTTATTTTTTTACTAAAATGACATTTTAAACTGGAAACACGCACTTTAGGCTATATCGGTCACATCATGTGTTGGTTTGATGTGAGACTGATTCCTATATATCACAAATGACTTAGTAATAATTTTCATTAATTATAAATACAATATAAGTTTTTTCTTTTTTTTAGTGAGTGGTGCACTTTATGAACTAAAATGATAATTTTAAACTCATAATGAACACTTTGAGTCATAATGGGCACATCCTGCATAAAATTGAGGTGTGGTTGATTCCTACATGTAAAAATGACTTATGGGTCATTTTAATAAATTATAAAAACATATTAATGTGTTTTCTCATCTTTGAGTATGTCACTTGTCTTTTTTACTAAAATTAATTTCAATTTTAAATAAAAAGACACACTTTGAGTCATATTGAGCACACCATGAATCGGATTGAGATGTGGATAATTCCTACATGTAAAAAATGACTTATGGATCATTTTACAGAAGTATAAAAACAATATAAATGTGTTTTTTGATTTTGATTATGTCACTTGTGTTTTTTACTAAAATTAATATCAATTTTAAACAAAAAAATACATGGATAGAGTCATACCAGTCACACCATGCATCGGATTGAGGTATGGATGATTTCTACAAGTTAAAAATTACTTATGTATCATTTTAATAAAGTATTAAAATAATAAAAAATATTTTTTCTTTGATTTGAGTGTGTCACTTATCTTTTTAACTAAAATTAATGTCAAAATTAAATAAAAACACACTTTGAGTCATAGTGGTCACGCCATGAATCAGATTGAGGTATTTTTGATTACTACACATAAAAAATGAATTATGAATCATTTTCATAAATTATAAAAATAATATGAATGAAATTTCTCAATTTTTAGTATGTCACTTGTTTTCTTTTACTAAAATTTTATTTTCAACTCAAAACTTGCACTTTGAGACATACTGATCATATCGTGTGTCAGTTTTACATGAGACTAATTCCTACACATTAAAAATAACTTATGAATCATTTTAATAAATTATTAACATAATCTTAGTATGTTTTCTTAGTTTTTAGTGAGTGACACTTTTTGAACTAAAACGTTGATTTTAAACTGATAACGGACACATTGAGTCATATCGGGAACATTGTGTATTGGATTGAGGTTTGGTTGATTCTTACACATCAAAAATGACTTATGGGTAACTTTAATAAAGTGTAAAAATAATATGAATATGTTTTCTTAGTTTTGAGTATGTCAGTTCTATTTTTTACTAAAATTAATTTCAATTTTAAATAAAAAGAAACACTATGAGTCATACCGGGCATACCATGCATCATATTGACATGAGAATAATTCCTACACATAAAAAATTACTTATGTACCATTTTTATAAAGTATAAAAACAATCTAAATTCATTTTCTTAGTTTTGAGTATGTCACTTGTGTTTTTTACTAAAATTAATGTTATTTTTAAATAAAAATATGATAATATAACTTCCCAAAATATTGGATGAGCAATTTCATACTTTGGATGAGTTAACGAAGAATGAAAAAGATTCATCAGTTACATTGAAAAGTTAAATTGATACATATTGTGGGTAATTAAGTTCTTTGAATTAGTGAAACAAAAAATTATAATTATAAATTATGACTTCAGATAAGTTATCTACTTTGTGAGAATTCAAATAAATATATAAGAAGAAATTATATAATTATAGCATTAATATTCAAATGAAGAGAAATCTTTTATACAATGTTGAGTTTTTTTTATTAAAAAAATATCAAGATGAAAAATTAAGATCACAATTCAACCTAAGTATGTGGAAAATAGATATGTTGAAAGGATTTCAGAGTCAAAAATGATAATGAAAACCTATTATCATCAAGTAACAAGCATAAAAACATTTTAAGTCTTTTATCTAAGCTAATACAAAATTCTATGTGATTTAAAGTATAATTTTAAGTGTGTGCAGGTGACTATATTCTACATATGAGTAAATCAGTTTTTGTATGTGCATATTGTTGAGACTTCATAATCATGAATCACATGTGAATAGATATCATCATCATCATAAAAATTATCTTTTATTTCTAAAAGAGTGATTTTTTTATGTCTAAATATAATCCATCATCATTAGGATTTATAAATTGTGATTTTTTTTTGTGAATATGAAGGTGGTGATACAATTTGAAGAAGATAAATAAATTATGAACTTTCTAGGTAAGTGTGGGCTTCAATGCTTGAATTGTCATGATATAAAAATCTTGATTCTATCATCTTAATGATGAGAAAAATGAGAGATTTTTATACTAAATTAAGTAATTAATGGAGAAGAATGTGGGAAATTTGTGCAACACAAATGAAGGAGTCGTATTGTGCCAGTTTAACTATATTGTACCATCCAATTATGATTTGTTTTATATATGAAGTATTTTTGGATGATTAAAGATGAGAATAAATGGCCACAAGATTTTTCGATATCTTGGGGAGTTATGAGACTGAATCTATAGGCTAATACTTATAGATAATCAACGTGCTAATAAATGTGAATATTATATAAATGCAGTTCTAGTGAATGTATGAGAAAAAGGAGAATGGGTGATGAGAGTTCTACTACTATATTGTTTCATATTATATAATTTGAAAAAGTTAAATTAGAGTTTAAATATAGAATCTAGTTCTAGATAATTTGTATCAAAGACAGTAAGAGAGACACAATGTTATTCATATACATTAAATAAGAAGAATAAGAAGAACATAAAAAGTAGAGAAGCATCCATTCATCTCCATTATTGATTATTTTTTGACTGAATATAGTGAGAGATTCAACCTATAATATTTTTTTCGGATGTCTGGATAAGTTTAATATGCCCAACCTTATTACTAAATCTGAGGAAGAAGATGTACTAAATTTTTTTTACGGGACACAAGACCTCTATTTTTTATCTACTTCACATGGTTCAATCCAAAATCCATATTTTATAGACATTTTTAGAATAGTAATTCGGTGATTGATTTATACCAAGTTGGTTCCAAGATAATGGTTCCATGTGTAATGCCTCGACCCCAAAAGCTCGGAGCCAGTGAATTATCTTATTACATTGGATTGAATACAAGGAAATAAAATCTTGAAGGACCGATCAGTTTAGTAGTATTGGAATACTAGATTACATTCAAGATACCCATAAAATATTAGAAAATAAAAATAAAAAACAATACAATATAAAATGAAATAATCGGCATCCTTGAAAGCTTATTTAAAGTTTTCTTCTTCATAACCTGGGGAAAATGAAACATAAGAAAGGGGTGATATCAAATTCTTAGTAAGGGTAAGAAATATAGCAGAATATATCATAAATGTAAACATTAGACATGGTGAATAACTAAATACACGTGCCTTTAAAAATAAACTTGAATACATTATGGCAGGAATAAGAGATGAATAAATAATTCAATAATAAATCATAATCACGGGTATTCTACTAGTCTAATAACCACATGAACTTTTAAATACTAGTTTCATAATGAGGGAATACATAATTTCGGACATCATAACCATACCATCAAGGCCTCGTTCCAGAATCATAAATAACCATTTTGTCAAGGCCTCATGCCAAGATGGTAGTTTGTCTCATGAGACCAATTAATACATCGAGGGGCTATAGTGGGACTCACCCACCACTTAATAAGTCCAATGAATTCCACATATTAACGGAGATAAACATAAAAAACGTATTCATTCATATTGAAACTAATATATTAAATATAAATAACTTTCCCTGAACATTAAGCATAAACATTAAACATTCGGAGTAAATTGGTGAATAGTTTTGAGATAGAATATCCACATTCAAACTAATAATAAACAATTAGATTAAATATGGTATATTATATCATAAAATATAAATCCTGATAATACATGAGAATCAACAAGAGTGTTGAAATAGATGAAGATATTCTTATAAAATCATCGAGTAATTCTTGAGATAAATACACTTTTACTTTGAAAAGAAGAGTTCTTTTGGAAAAATATTTGTATAAAACTAGAAGTTAATTAAGATGGTATTTTAATAATAAAATGAGTTATTTTAGAAAGATAATGGTTTTTAAAAATATATTATAGATTTCCCTTTAAAATAGGTAAGAATTTGAGAAATTCCTTTGAATCAGGATTGTATTTCAGGAAGAATTTTTGAAAGATCCTTTTAAAACATATAAATCTCATAAATTAAAGTAGGTTTATGGTTGGTGAAAATATATATAAAATTCACACATAATATATGAGGAGTAAATATGAATAAATAATAATTTAATTTAGGTAAGCAGAGAATAAGAGTAACCTGAATGAAAATGGAGGTTCGGGTAGAAAACCCTTACTTTACATCTAATGGTGTTCTTCACTTGATCTTAATGTCCTGGATAACCAAATTAAATTCATTAATTAATATTTTAATAACCTATTATTTATGTAATTGATTTATTATAGCCTTATTAAGATAATTCATGGCCTTCTTAATAGGTTTAAGAGGTTCAATTTTATTGTTTGGGAGCATTTTCTTCCTTGGTGTTCATGACCGGTTTACTTATGTATATGTAAAGATAAACATGTAATATGAGAATGGTTTTATAGAATAGAAGTTTTATTTTATTTTTTAACATCCACAATATTACATGGTTATAAAATTCATTTGGTTATTGGTAGTGAAGATGAATCATTATAGAAAACTTTAATGATAATTATTTGGGTTAATTGGTGGTTTTTATCACAACAAACTCATATAAATTAATATTATATGTAAAAAAATATTACATAACCTTAAATAAGTTATAATGCATATATTATAGTATGTTTCAACCATCAAAATGGTTTCATGACCAGAATTGAATACAGTAATAGAAATTGAAAACCTGTCGTCCATGAATGTTTTAAATTAACACATCTAGGATGGAGTTTTCATTTCTAGTATAAAATAAGGGGAAAGGAGAGATGATGATGAATTATTACATTATCATAAAAAAATTATATTACATGTAAGGTATTGGAGTTATCATAACATTTGGATTAAATGGGGTGAGAAAAGAAGAAGAAAAGAAAGGAATTCCAAATAAAAGAAATGAGAAGAGGAATTTACCTTTTAAAGTTATCTTCCTTGAGATCCTCTTTAGGGCAGAGGTTTTGTTATTTTTATGAAACCAAGGGCTACTAGATGTGGGGGAGGATCTTGGGAGGAGATTTGAGTAGAATTTAGATAAGTCACAAGGCTTGATAGGAGTGGAGAAAAGAAGTAATGAGGGGTGGTTTTTACAGTGGAGGAGATGAGAGAATTTTTAAAAATATTATTCATTATTTTATTATTTTGATCTAGATAAGCAATAGTTGTAATGACCAAAAATTTTGAATAATATTTTATTTCCTAAAAATGTACGGTTTATTATGTCATGATCAATAAAACTATATCAGTATAATTGAAATTTAACCATCGAGTTTTTACAATTATATGATTGTTGGTTAATATGACCATTGAAAACAATAATAATTTTTAATGTTATATTTATTGTTTACAAATAGAAATGATAATGGATAATTAATTCAAAAAAGAAGAGTTGACAGACATATCTGGTAGACTCGGAAAATAAGAATCCCATTTTTCAGAGCTTGGGAAGGAGGTAGCGTCATTGGGCTTTGCTCTAGTCCAAGCCCAAGATGTGCTTCAACATGTTAAGCTTGAATGAAATCACCTACGGGAGAAGTTCAAGTTCATAGAAATCACCACTCAAGAAATGTTGTCCGAGCCACCTCAAGATTCTATCTCCATTGCACACCATACTCTTAGGTCCTATGCAGGTGTTATAAGGGGTTATGTAATGAGGCCTTAGTTACTTTGTGTAATCCAATTGTATAAATAAAATTTTCATTTCTTATTATGGTAAATAACCATTATTTTTGAATTTCAAATGACAAAATTAATATATGATTAATTTTTAGTTTTTTTCTAATAATTTTCATATTATTGATTAATATTGAAAAAAAAAGTATTTTAAAATATTTTTTTATACTTTAAATAATTGGTATTATGAAATGATTTTCAAAGAACAGACATATACGGTTGTTATCAATAAGAAATTTAGAGTTTGATAAGATCAACTTAATTTTTTGTGTATAGAAACTTATAAATATTAATATTACCCTTATGAATAGTAATATGACCAATGGAATAGTAACCTCACCTAAGGAGGTATAAATTTAATTTAGGCATCTTGAATGGTAATGTGATATAATAGTATAAGTAAATAACTAATTTAGTAATTATCAGTTAAGTATTAGTATTTTTTGAGTAAATAGTGATTTTACTTAAAAATTAAATTTCTCTTATTCAGAAAATTATTTTTATAAAATGGGGATCATTTATTAATTCATAACATTAATATTAGGTTAGGGTGAATTTATGATATTTTTATAATATGTTTTTTTTTTCAGTGAATAGTAAAGATACAGTTTTTGTGTTTTTAGTGTGTTTTAGGACATCATAATGATGTAATATGTAATTTAAATTTCTGGTAGACTCATTTAGATTAAAATATTATATTATTTTTCCCAAGTGGCCAAAACCATGGGCAAATTCCATGGTAAATCCCACAGTTTTGCAAATACCACTGATGGGGTGTCCTGAGAAATTAATAAAAAACTCCTTCTCTTTTACTATAAATACCAAGCCATTAATTAATTTTATTTCAATAAAAATTCATCCCAAAAAAAGATTTGATAGTATTACCTCCCAAGGAGTCCTCACAATGTGTTCTAAAGCCATCAAGTTCCCGATCCTAGAGTTTTATAAGTTACTCTTCAAGGTAATGGAATTCTGAAATTCTCTTTTCCTTTCAAGTTCTCTTTTATGTGGTATGTCTTTAAATTTTCATATCATGTTATTATTTAAATTTTATTATATCCCCATAATTTATTATGAGTATTTTATGAATGGTTAACCCATGTCCCCTATCTTTTTAATGTTTTATAAAACCCTGTTTCATACCCGTTATGGTGCAGAATTTTCATCTCAAAATCTCTCTCTTTTTCTCAATAAATTATTTTATTTTATTTATGTGAATACCCAAACCTATTTCACTTTTATTAGTGTTCATTAATAAAAAAAATAGTTAATTTTATTATGGAATTTAAATACATAAAACCCTCATTCTTTTTTCATGGGTTATAAATGACATAATGATCATGTTTTTAAGCACTTTTTAAAACATCATGATTTTGATATGAAACCCACTTAATTTATTATCTCTTGGTTGTTTATGAAATTTTTTATTATGATATATGTTTATCGCATGAAAATAAATACATATTAAGGGTCTGCCCTGATAGCGCTCCAATTCATTGGGTAAATAAATTAATCTCTAGAGATGACAAGTTTTGCGATACCTTAGTGAATAACCTTGGTAATGTTTATGAAAAATTAGGGATGGACCTTGGTGTTATGTTTAGGAATGTCTAAATTAAATTTTTTAGCCAAATTTTCCAGTTATGATTCAATATATTATTATTATGATATGCCTCTTTATCATTTCTTTACGATATTCCTCACGTTCTTATTGATATTTCTCAAGTTCACATGTATACTATATCACATGTTTTCCCCAATTGGCCCTTCTTTTCACCCTTTCCTTGGATGTATGGCCCTAGGTTATGAGATGAAATAAATGTACTTAGGATGAACCTTGAATAATCCTTTCATGTGGAATAGAAGAATGATTTAAGTTTTCATGTATAATGTACCTTATTTCCAAGACACTAAACTTTAAAAGATCCTCTATTTGTAAAATGTTATGTAAAGTTATGTAATGAAAAGGTGGAATGCCATAGTTGGTATCAAATGATAGTTTAGTTATTTTTGGAAATTAGGATTTTAAAAGTTTAGGAAGAACCCTAAGGAAAATATTAAATATAGGAAAACATCCTTGTATTTTTGTGAAATATTAAGTAAGAGTTTTTTGAACAAATAAATCCATGTCTAGATATGAATAGGTGGATGTGGCTCTAGTATAGATGTATCTAGGGATAAAACCCAAAAACATCACTTTGAGCTAGACTTGAATGGGAACTGTTGCATGATAATGGGCCTTTCTACGCTCCTATTTTGACACTCCTAGGGGATATGTTTGGTTAATCATGAGCTTCTTATGAATCATTATGAAGGATTTATAGAGAAATGTAATTGTTGTTTAAGTATGAAGTTTTAAGACATAAAAATCCTTTACAGATAAAAGATTCATAAATGAAATAAGTTTCTCACTAAATTTTTATTCTTTTAGAAAATGTTGGGAAATAGGAGGAACCGTGCAAATGGTGACCACAATAGAACATACACTAACATCTCTCTGATGGAAGCCGGAATGGAAACTTTCATGAGAATGATGAACCAACTAACTCAAGTTATGGGAAAGAACTTGAATCAAGATAAGAGACCAATTTCAACATTAAGGGAAAAAAATTTGTTAATTCCTTTATGCATCATTGACCACCAACATTTAGTGGATATACCTACCCATTTATTGTTGAACATTGGATCAGCTCTATTGAAAAGATCTTTTTTGTAATCCACCGTTCAGAACAAGAAAAAGTCACCCTAGGTTTTTACCGATTAGAGGGAGAAGCTGATCAGTGGTGGGAGCTGATTAAAAACATGAGGCTAAGATGGGGGATTGATTATATGGAGTGGGAAGAGTTTAGAGGGATATTCTTTAATAATTATTTCCCTCATTCTACGAGAACAGAAATGGAGAATGAATTTCTCGAGCTGAATTAGGAGAATGAATTTTTCGGAAGCTACGAGATGAAATTCACAAGGATTTCACATTACACCTCTAGATTTTTCATGGATCCTAAGGGTAAGGTTGACAGATTATTCAGTGGACTAATAACACATCTATAGAAGAATCTAGACAATTGATACTATGATAGCCATGAGAAGATCATACGAAGTTTTATGAAAGTTAAATTGGAGTTCGGTGAGATGCAATGGTCCCATAAATCCAATGAAAAGAAGAGATCAATGGAGTCAAGCTTTGGGAGGATCAATGATGGGGGAAGAGGTGGAAAGCAAGTGAAACTTGCCACATTTTATAAATGTGGGAAGAAGTATTCAGGGAACTGCCTTCTCGGGGGCGGGAAGTGTTACAAGTGTGGAAGAGATGGCCATATCATGCATAATTTTCATAGTGAGGTGAAGCCTCAACTTTCCAACACTAACGAAAAGGGGAAGATAGTGCAGGCCCTACCTGAAGTCCAATTCTTCAAGTGTGGACAGCTTGTGCACTTTTCCAATCACTTTCTAAATCCAAGGGAAGTGGAGGGGAATCACCATCAGCCTCAGAAAAGGCCAATGGATCAAGGTCATGCTTTTTCTATCATGACAACTAGTGTTGAATCTCCAAATGATGTGGTGGCAGGTACTCTTATAGTTCTCTCAATTCTAGCAAGTACTTTGTTTGATTCTGGTTCTACGCATTTATTTATTTCCTCCAATATTGAAAATAATTTAGAATCAACCCCAGAATTTCTAAAATTAGATTTATCAGTCAAGACTCCTCATGGGATTATCCAAGAATCAATAGTGTTTAGAAACTCTAGTATTTACTTTTGTGAGCACAATATTATTTAAAATCTAGTAGTCATTCCCATGTTAGAATTCGACATTATACTAGGGATATACTAGATATCAAAGTATAATACTAATATCAAATTCATAAGTAAGTAAATAATAATAGTCTTGAATGGATGACCTATAGTTATCTTCTAAGGAGAGATATCTCAAACTGATGTTTGTCTAGAAGCACCTCCTATAGCCTTATTTATGGATTTGATCAGTGAAGAAGAATAAGTAAATGATAGTATAAGGATAGAGAATGTTCCCATAGTCTAGGAATACATTGACATATTTCCAGAGGAGCTACCTGAACCTCCCCCAGAAAGAGAGGTAGAGTTCTCTATTGAACTCATACCTTGATATCATCCAATATCAAAGACCCTATATAGGATGTAAAATGTGCAGCTAGAGGAATTAAAGAAACAACTCCAAGATATTTTGGAGAATGGGTTTATCTGAACGAGTGTGTGTCCTTGGGGAGAACTTGCTCTATTTGTGAAAAAGAAGGATGGATCAATGTAGTTATGCATTGACTATAGATAACAGAACGGGATCATAGGGAAGAAAAAATACCATCTTCCATGAATTGATGACTTATTTGACCAACTTTTTGGGGCTCAATTCTTCTCCAAGATTGATCTTAAATCTAGTTATCATCAATTGAGGGTGAAGAAAGAAGATATTCCAAAAATTTCCTTCTAATCAAGATATGAGAATTATGAGTTTGTTGTTATGCCCTTCAGACTAACTAATTCACCAGCTCTTTTAATGGATTTGATTAATAGAGTCTTTAGAGACTACCTTGATAACTTTGTGGTATTTGTTAATGATGATATTCTGATATATTATAAAAGTCACGAGGAATATGAGAATTATCTAAGGGTTATTTTTAAAACTATATGGAAGGATAGGCTTTTTGGAAAGTTTAGAAAGTGTGATTTTTGGTTACAACAAATCTCTTTCTTGGGGAACATTGTAACCAATGAAGTAATCTCAGTTGACCCTACAAAGACAAAGGCTGTAGATGAGTAGTCTCATCATATAATAGTAACTGAGACTTGTAATTTTCTTTAGATTTGGAGGATATTATAGGATATTTGTGAAAAACTTTTTACAAATTTCTAATCCATTAACCAAGTTAACTTGAAAAAGGGTCAATTTTATTTGAACAAAGGAGTGTGAGGAAGGTTTCCAAGATCTAAAAAAGAGATTTTTTACTTCATCCATGTTAACTCTACCCATAATCGGATAAGGATTAGTTATTTTTAGCGATGTATATCTAAAATTTCTTGGGTGCATCCTCAAGAAAAATGACAAGGAAATTGATTATGCATCCCAACAGCTAAAGCCTCATGAGAAGAATTGTCCTATGTATCAGTTTGAGCTAGTTGCGGTTGTTTTTTCTCTGAAGATATGGAGGCACTATCTTTATGAGTAGAAGTGTGATATATACACAGACCATAAAAGTTTGAAGTATATTTTCATACAAAAGGAATTTAACATGAGACAGAGGATATGGTTGGAAATTATTAAATACTATTATTGTTCGATTAATTATCACCCAAGAAGAGAAAACAAATTCTTTGATGCATTAAGTAGGAAAGACCTTGTTGTTATAGAAATTATGAGGATTCAAGGATATCCCTTAATCAAAGACCTAGTAAAACTAGACATGGGAATTGTAGGGGAAGGGAAATCATAAACCATATCTCAAATGATTTCTCAACCATCATTACTAGAGAAGATCAAGAAATTTTAAAAATAATATCCTTTGTTACAGAAGAAGTTTTATGTTGTAAAGGATGGGAAGTTTCTCAAGTTTAATATTAATCAAAAAGGTGTACTAAAATTTCATACAAGACTATGTGTTCCATCTATTTTAGAAATAAAGAAGGATTTTATGGATGAATATCAAAGATCTACATTCTCTATACATCCTGAAAGCATAAAAATGTATAAGGACCTTCGGGATCATTATTTGTGGGATAATATGAAAAGGGAGATTGCTGACTACACTATAAGGTGTCTGGTATGTCAGCAAGTGAAGGCAGAGAGACAACTTCCTAAAGGGGTATTATAACCACAACCCATACCATCATGGAATAGGGACAATATCACTATGGACTTTTTCATTATTCTTCTGAGAACTTCCAAAGAAAACAATATGATATGGGTTAGTGGACCATCTCACCAAGACTGCCCAATTTATCTCTATGCGGGGTGATTTATCTCTTGATCAACTTACCAGGATTTATGTGAAAAAAGTGTAAAGGTTGCATGGAGTTCCACTTTCTATCGTATCTGGTTCTGATTCAAGGTTCACATAAAAATTCTGGAGAAGTCTTCAACATGCTCTGTGTGCCAAATTGAATTTCAGTACGTCCTATCTCCCCCAAACTAATGTCCAATATGAAAGGACTATTCTGACACTAGAGGACATACTGAGAACATTCTCAATGGAATTTAAAGGTGGATGGGATCAACATCTCCCATTAGTTGAGTTCTCATAAAACAACATCTTCTACTCGATCATTTAAATAGAACCCTATGAATCTCTATAAGGGAAGAAATGTAGAACTCCTACTTTTTGGGATGAAGCTAGTGAGAGAAAGCTTCTTGGGACTGAACTTGTGTAAGAGATGACAGAAAAGGTTCATGTCATCCATCAACTTATTAAAGCTGCTTAGAGTCGGTAGAAGAGCTATGCCAAAAACCATAAAATGTATTTGGAGTTTGATTTTGGTGATATGGTCTTCCTTATAATTTATCCATAGAAGAGATTTGTGGGGTTTGGGAAGAAAAATAAGCTCATCCCTAGGTACATTGGCCCCTATGAAATCCTAGATTGTGTAGGCAAAGTGGATTATCGGCTTGCACTTCCTCCAAATCTATCTCAATTTCATGATTTATTCCACATATCCCTCATGATTAATTATATACATGACCCTTCGCATATACTAAATCCATAGGTGGTACAATTGGAACATGACCTATCTTGTGAGGAGTATCCGCTGGAGATCTTGGATTGTAGAGACAAGGTTCTAAATAAAAATACTACCCACCTCGTTAAAGTTTTATGGAGGAACCACAAATATGAAGACGCCATGTGGGAACCAGAGGATACTATGAGACAAAAGTATCCATACCTTTTCTCTTCTGAGGGCATGATTTGAAATTTCAAAGGATGAAATTTCTTAATGGGGGGAGAATGTAATAACCCGAAATTTTGAATAATATTTTATTTCCTGAAAATTCATGGTTTACAATGTCATAATCAATAAAACTATATAAGTATAATTTAAATGTAACCATCAAGTTTTGACCATTATATGACTGTTGTTTAATATGACCGTCAGAAGCAATAATAATTTTTAATGTTGTAATTATTGTTTATAAATAGAAATGATAATAGATAATTAATGTAGAAAGAATAGTTGATGGCCTCATCCATTAGACTCAGGCCATACGAAGCCCATTTTTCAAAGCTTGGGAAGGAGTTAGCATCACTAGGATTTACTCTGGACCAAGCCCAAGCCAATCATAAACATGTTAAGCTTGAATGAAATCTCCAGCGAGAGAAGTTCAAGTTGATAGAAATCACCATTCGATCAATATTGTCTGAGCCACCCCTAGATTCTATCACCACTGCACACCTTACTCTTAGGACCTATATAGGTGTTATAAGTGGTTATGTAATGAGTCCTTAGTTACTTTGTGTCATCCATTTGTATAAATTAAATTTTCATTTCTTATTATGGTAAAATAACCATCATTTTTTAGTTTCAAATGTCAAAATTAATATACGATGAATTTTTAGTTTATTTCTAAGAAGTTTCATACTATTGATGAATATTGAAAAAAAATAGTATTTTAAAATATTTTTTTATACTTTAAATAATTTATAATGTAAAATTATTTTCAAATAATGGACATATACGGTAGTGATCGGTAAGAAATTTATAGTCTGATAAGATCAACTTAATTTTTGGTGAATATGAACTTATGAATAGTAATATTACCCTTATGAATAGTAATATGACCAATGGAATAGTAACATCACCTAAGTATAAATGTAATTTAGGAATCTTGAATAGTAATGTGATATAATAGTATAAGTAAATAATTGTTTTGTAAATTATGAGTTAAGTATTAGTATTTTTTAAGTAAATAGTGATTTTACTTAAAAATTAAATTTAAAATATTTAGAAAATTATTTTCATAAAATGGAGTTCATTTTTGAATTTATAAAATTGATTTTAGTTTAGGATGAATTTATGAGATTTTATAAAATGTTTTGTTTTTCAGTGAATAGTAAAAATACACTTTTTAAGTTTTTAGTGTGTTTTATGACATCATAATGATGTAATGTGTAATTTAAAATTCTGGTAGACTCATGTGTATTAAAATATTATATGAGGTGTCCCAATTGGCCAAAACCATGGGCAAATACCATTGGAAAAACCATGGTTTTTCAAATACCACCGATGAGGTATCCTTGGAAATTAATAAAAAAACTCCCTCTCTCTTACTATAAATACCAATACATTAATTTGTTTTATTTCATTAAAAAATAATCCCCCTAGAATATATGATATTATTACCTCCCAAGGAGTCCTCCAAAGGTTTCTACAAGCCCTCAAGGTCCCGATCCCAGATTTTTAGAAGTTACTCTTCATGGTAAGGGAATTCTCAACTTCTCTTTTCCTTTCAAGTTCTCTTTTATGTGGTATTCCTTTAAAATTTACATACCATGTTATTATTTCCATTTAATTTTGTCCCTATACTATATTAAGAGTTTTTTATGAATGTTTGACCCTTTTATACTCTCTTTTTAATGTTTTATAAAACCATGTTTCATACCCGTTATGTTGTAGAATTTTTGTCTCAAACTCTCTCTCTTTTTCTCAATAAATTCTTTTATTTTCTTTATGTGAATACCAAAACCTCTTTCATTTACAAGGGTATTCATAAATACATAAAATTTATTTATTTTATTTTTTAATTAACATACATAAAACCCTCATTCCCTTTTCATGGGTTATAAATGACATAATGATCATGTTTTTAAGCGCTTTTTAAAACGTTGTGATTTTGATATGAAACCCATTTCTTTTATTCTATTTGGGTTATTTATGAAATGTTTGATTATGATCTATGTGGATCACATTAAAATAAATACATATTAAGGGTGTACCCTGATATCACTCTAATGCATTGGGTAAAGAAATTAATCTCTAGAGATGATAAGTTTTATGATACCTTGATTAATAACCTTGGTAATTTTTATGACACCTTGGGGATGGACCTTGGTGATATGCTTATGAATGTCTAAATTAAATGTTGTAGCCACATTTTCAAGTTATGATTAAAGATATTATTATTATTATATGCCTCATTATCATTCCTTTATGACATTCCTCGTGTTCTTATTGGTATTGATCAAGTTCACATGTAAATTGTTTCACATGTTTTCCCTTACTAGGCCTTCTGATCACCCTTTCTTTTGATGTGTGTTCCCAGGTTATGAGATGAAATAAATTTACATAGAATGAAACTTGAATAATCCTTTCATGTGGAATAAAACAATTTTTTATGTTTTCATGTATTATGTACCTTATTTCCAAGACACTAAACATTAAAAGATCCTTTGTTTGAAAAATCTCATGTAATGTTATGTAATAAAAAAGGCAGGATGCCACAATAGTATTGATTCTTGTGACCAAGAATAGTAATATGTGCATGTGAGTTCTAACTAATGGTTTCTTACATCATCCATGATGCAGGGAATAGTGTATTTATCTTATAATGTATTTATACCATAACTATCATATTTTACTATTCACCAAAAATTCAAGTATTTCAGACAAATCCCAAAAATTCACTTTAAGCATTTTTTAATGAGGAGAATCCAAAAATGATCTCCATTTTATGAAAATAATTTTCTAAACATGAGTAATTTAATTTTTAATTAAAATTTCTATTTATTAAAAAAAATTAAAAATTAAAACCGACTTTGAAAAAATAACTAAGGTCACATAAAATTATATTATAATCATTAGAAGTCAAAATATTAACTTAGGATTATATTTTATGAAAATAAATTTTCTTTTGAAAAATTATATTAATTATTTAGTTAATAATTTCTAAAACATTTATTTATTTATACTATGATATAATTATATCATAATTTTATTTATAAGATGTCTAAATAATATTTAAACATTAATGGGTGAGGTTACTATTCATTTGGTCAATTTACTTTTCATAAGGGTATATTACTATTCACAAGGGTACATTACTATTCATAAGGGTAAGTTACTATTCACAAAAGATTATGTTGATTCTACCAGACTCCAAATATCACCCTGGATGCAATCGTGTCTGTCCCTTTTTTGAAATTCAAATCACAGAAGTGGAAAAATTGTGTTTATTGGATAGGTTATAAAAAAAGTATTTTTTTATAGGGACATAATGTTTCATGCATTCTATATTAAATTTATTTGTTAATCCTTAAGGTGTCATAGTGAATATATTCGTAGCATGATTTAGTATTTATCAAAATAATTATAATGACTAATATATATATTGTTTCTATTCATTTAAAATGATTAATTGATAATTTTTTGATAAAAATGAATTCTGTAATAAAATAATTAAATACATATATATTCATATTAAAATATTCTTTTACACAAAATAATACTGTGAAATAGTATTTAATTTTAGAACATTGATTTATTTGAAATCTATAAATTTGAAATATAATTATTTATAAGTATTATTGCTGGAAATTACTTTTTTATCATGCAAACACTTTTGAGGAAAAAGTGAGAAACCAAGACAACTACATCCCATCACCACTTAACCACTCCACCTCTTCAACAATTCACTATCTCAAGACATCACCACTAAAAGTCACACAACTTCACAACTTCAACCGCCAAACACATGGCATCAAACAACTCAAAACAATTCAAACATTCAAACAAACAAAGCATCACAACGTGAGTTGAAACCACCAAAGAGAAAGATGAGAAACCACGAACCAGGGAACACGAACAAAAGAGAAGTTGTGCAAACCTCGGACCAGCTTCCTCGATCGCCTGCCAATGCGACCATCGACACCAGCCCAAATCCACAAACCCGTAGCGAACACCGAATGGAGTTCTCCCCCTCCTTGCAATGTGAGATGGACAAGCCATCCACAACGGATGATGAAGAAACCAAAACAGGAAAGACAAAGCCATCCTTAGCCGCACCCTGATCCACAAAAACCACAGCACCAACTCCAACAGAATCGACTCTGCAAAACCAGAACCAAAACCGAGCACCTTCCCCTACAAGGCTTCCCAAAACAGCCCAGTGTTGCACTGGATTCATACCCTCAACCTGCAAAGAACATAACAAGAACATCCCCCCTCTAACCCGCACTGAAGCCGAAGTCAAGCCTCCCTAGAAAGAACGCCATATCCTTCCCCGGTCCACAGCAACACCGACCAAAGACCCCTGAGCCAAAACAAAAGCCGACCCCCACAGAACTCCAGATCTGTTGCCAACAAGTGGAGCCAGTCCGTCGCCGAGACACCGGAACTAACTCCAGCCGAGGGCAACACCACCATCATCGTGCCGAGGAGTCACTGGATCGGTCGCAGATCCAAATCCTTTGCCAAAAAATGAAGCCAGACCAATGACGATAAAATTTCCAGATCTGACTCTAGGCGAGGACGAAACTACCATCGTTTCACCGAGGATGCACCGGATCTGATGGCTCAAGCCGAGGTCGCACCTGGTCCGACATCGAGCTGAGGACAAAGCCGAAAAACCAAGTCCAGATCCGTGACAGAGGACAACATCGACACCGAACAACCGAGACGAGCCGGAGGAGGGAAGAAGAGAACCCGCTGGAGAAACCCTAGCTCGGGGAAGGGGGAGAACGCCGTTGCTGCTCAGAGGCCCCGTGCGGAGTCACGAGCTTCAAGTTTTATAAGTATTATTATTAATAATTAAAACAATTAATTTTAAATTATTATTTTTCATAACTGAATTTATTTAAAACTATAAAAAAATCATTGGGGTGTTACATTCTCCCCTCCTTCAATAAATTGCATCCTCACAATTTGAAATTGCACTTCGAAAGTTAAATGTTGATACTTGAAAATTCTCTTGTAGGAAACCCACATCAGAAATAGGGTTAATAAAATATCCACTTAATGAGAGGGAAAATTAAATGCATAGGTTACCACAAAATTATGCATTCAAATAGGATAACATTAGTGATAAGTGAAATTATGGACATGGAATAACAATCTAAACATCATGTTCTGATGGAAAGTGATAGAGAACATGTTTAGATGAAAGTTGATTACCACAAAACCATAAACTACAGCTTTGAAAAAGTTCATTGATATCATTAAAAATTCTGATAATAAGACAAAAAAAATTACCCTTTTCCTAGAGTTGAGGAATTATTCCACTCTATAAGAGTATAAATATACATTTCTATTTCCTAAACATAATATTATCCTTTGATTTTGTCTTGAACTATATACACTTCATCACTTAGCATAGTTTGCGTCATGTGGTGAAGTAATACATTAACCTCTAAAACCTAATATAATGAAAAACTTAAACCATTCATAAATGGTTAAACTTTCCAAAAATATAACAATCCAATACTTTAGACAAAGGGTCACTGAATTTCCAGGATAAACATGTCATTAGCCCTTAATCAACATGAAGTAAATCTAAATTTTCACATTCCAAACATGTAAATAACTTCATTATGTATCCTCTTGAAATATAGTAATGACTCAAATTACCATAAAACCTTATTAGAAACATGAATTCTTCCATATTACTTAAGTAAGATACATGTTGTTTGATATATTCCTTAAATCCAAAAGTGTTGAAAAATTTATCGATGATAGCATAGACCACTTCTCGACAAGTTAGTAATCAATTTCAAGGTAGTTAGTATTTATCCAAATCAATCATTTCTTCATCATTATCTCAACATCAGGAATATATTTAGGGTTGTATTTCCATCAATAATGTGTTTTCCAAAAAGATTAACTTTTCACTAAATATCTTTTCTTGGTACCATTCAACTTATCATCTCAAATACCGAATGAAAAAGTACTTCAGTAAAATCCTCATATATTCCATAATTCTTATAGCCAGTACATTACTGATAAAGTATTCAAATGACATGATTATTGAATAGGCATATTAATCATTCTACTTCATCTGTGATAGTATCATAACTTGATCATTATCCAATAACATAATTTGGGGTGTATTCCTTTGACGCTTAGGATATTGATTCGAATAGTGTCTCATATCCTTGCATTTGAATAATTTTATATTAAAAACGTTTTTCATACCCTTACAGTCATGAACTTGGTTTCCTTTTTCTACACACTTATAACAAACTCCAATTCCCTTCAAGAATTTACAAGGGTGATTCTTTCTATGATTATCACATGTGGGAAAACCCTTCTTTCCCTTCTTCCCTTTATCCATGTTTTTCTCTTCCACCCTCTTATTCTTTTGATTCCCTTCAAATCTATAAGACTTAGATAATTCTTTGCATACCTTGTTGACACATGATACTATTTCCTCATATGATGAGGATACATGGGAGACTATATTTCTTCAAAATGATAGCTTAAGACCATTAGAGATATGATCCTTCTGACTCTTTTCATCACGTGCATTGCTGAAGTTCTCATTCCTTCTTCTAGGTTCAATTTCTAATCAATTTCATATAATATATTAGCTCATAAGATTATGAACTCTCTATAACTCTAAACATTGTATATCACATAACATAAATTTTTTCATTGTAAATCCTAGAACCATATACATTGGTTACATTGGGGGAAGAAATCCTTCATAATGGTGGGTAGATTAAATGTAAATTTATTTAAGAATATACCCTAGGAGTGTCAAAATAAGTGTGCAATAAGGCCCATTGTCATGTACCAGGTTACCCCAAGTCAATCCCTAAACAACTTGTCGGAGTTCTTACTCCTTGGTATATCTATGCCAGAACCGCGTCCACTTTTAGTATCTAGAAAAGGATTTATATTATATGATGATCCACATAATCTCTACCTTACCATAATTCTATGATGTTATTCTATTATTATCCTCAATTTCTATCTTAGGGTTATGTTCTCTAACCTATGTTTTCTAAATCTAGTTTCTGAGGTTGTTGCTAACCTTCCTCTGATACCAACTATAATTCCCCGACCCCAGAAGCCTAGAGCCAGTTCATTATCTTATTATATTAGCATGAATACAAGGAAATAAAATCCCAAAGTACTGATCAGTTTAACAGACTTGGAAGACTAGATTACATTCAAGATACCCATAATACATTGGGAAATGAAAATAAAACATGATACAATATAAAATAAAATAATCTGCATCCTTAAAAGCTTATTCAAAGTTTACTTCTTCATAACCTGGGAAAAATGAAACATAAGAAAGTTGTGATCTCAAATGCTCAGTAAGGGTAAGAAATATAGTGGAAGATATCATAAACATAAACATTAGGCATGGTGAATAACTAAAAACACATGCCTTTAAAAATAAACTTGAACACATTATGGAAGGAATAAGAGTTGAATAAATAATTCCACAATAAAGCATAACCATGGGTATTATACTAGTCTAATAACCACATGAACTTTCAATTACTAGTTTCATGATGAGTTAATTCATATTGTCGGACATCATAACTATATCGTCAAGGCCTCATGCCAATACCATAAATAACCATTTTTTTGAGGCCTCATGCAATGACCGTAGTTTGTCTCATGAGACCTACTGATGCATCGAGGGGATATATAGGGCCATATCCATAACTTACTAAGTCCAATACATTCTTCATATGAATTGAGATAAACATAAACAACATATACATTCATATTTAAACTAACACATGAAATGTAAATAACTTTCCCTGAACATTAAGCATAAACACTAACCATTCAGAGTAAATTGGTGAATGGTTTTAAGATAGCACATCCATAGTCAAACTAATAATAAACAATTAGATTAAATATGGTAGATGATATCATAAAATATTGATCTCAATAATTCATAATAATCAATAAGAGTGTTGAAATAGATGAAGATACTCTTATAATATCATCAAGTAATTCTTGAGATAAATACTCTTTTACATTGAAAAGAAGAGTTCCTTTGGAAAAATATTTGTATAAAACCAGAAGTGAAGTAAGATAGTATTTTCATAATAAAATGAGTGATTTTTTAAAGATAATGGTTGCTAAAAATAGATTATATATTTCCCTTGAAAATAGGTAAGAATTTGAGAATTTCTTTTGAATCGAGCTTGTATTTCGAGAAGAATTTTTGAAATATCCTTTTAAAACATATAACTACCATAAATGAAAGTAGGATTCTGGTTGGTGAACATATATAGAAAATTAAAACATAATTTATGAGGAGTACATATGAATAAATAATAATTTTATTTAGGTAAGCAGAGAATAAGAGTAACCCAAATGAAAATGGAGGTTCTTGTAGAAAACCCTAACCTTAAGTTCGATGGTGTTCTTAACTTGATCGTAGAGCCCTATATAACCAAATTAAATTCATTAATTAATATTTATAGAACATATTATTTATTTAATTGATTTATTATATCTTTATTAAGTTGATTCATGTACTTATTGATGGGTTTAGGAGGTTCGGTTTTATTGTTTGGGAGTGTTTTCTTCATTGGTATTCAAGACCGGTTTACTTATATACATGTAAGGATAAACATGTAAGATGAGAATGGTTGTCTAGAATAGAATTTTTATTTTATTTTTTAACATCTATAATATTATGTGGTTATAAAATTCATTTGGTTATTGGGAGTGAAGATGAATCATTATATAAAACTTTAATGATAATTATTTGGGTTAATTGGCGGTTTTTTATCACAACAAACTCATATAAATTAATATCATGTGTAAAAAAAGATTCCATAACCTTACATAAGTAATAATACATATATTATAGTCTGGTTCAACCATAAAAATGGTTTTATGACCAGAATTGAATACGGTAAGAGAAATTTAAAACCCGTCTTCCTTGAATATGATAAATTAACACATCGGAGATGGTGTTTTGATTTCTAATATAAAAGAAGGGGAAAGGAAATATGATGATGAATTATTCCATTATCATAAAAAAATTACATTAAATTTAAGGTACTAGAGTTATTATAACATTTGTATTAAATTAGATGAGGAAAGAAGAAGAAAATAAATGAACTCGAAATAAAATAAATTAGAAGAGGAATTTACCTCTTGAAGTTATCTTCCTTGAGAGCCTCTTTAGGGGAGAGGTTTTTGTATTTTTATGAGACCAAGGGCTGATGGACGTGGGGGAGGATCTTGGGAGGATATTTTAGTAGAATTTAGACAAAACACAAGGATTTAGAGGAGTTAAGTGAAAAGGAATTGAGGGGTGGTTTTTATAATGGAGGAGAGGAGTGATTTTTGAATATCTTATTCATTATTTTATTATTTTGATCAATAAAAGCAATAGTATTGATTCTTATGACCAAGAATAGTAATATGTGAATTTGATTTTGAACTAATGGTTTCATACATCATCTATGATGTAAGGAATAGTTTATTTATCTTATAATGTATTTATACCGTAATTACTATATTTTACTATTCACCAAAAATTCAAGTATTTTAGAAAAATCACAAAAATTCACCCTAACAATTTTTTGACATTTAGAATCCAAAAATGATCCCCATTTTATGAAAATAATTTTTTGAACATGAGTGATTTAATTTTTAATTAAAATTACCATTTATTAAAAAATAATTTGTAAAATTAAAACCGACTTTGAAAAAATAACTAAGGTCTCACAAAATTATCTTATAATCATAAGACATCAAAATATTAACTTAGTATTATATTTTATGAAAACACATTTTATTTTGAATAACTATATTAATTATTTAGTTAATAATTTATAAAAAAATTATTTATTTATACTATGATATAATTATATCATAATTTTATTTATAAGATGTCTAAATTTTATTTACACATTCATGGGTAAGGATACTATTCATTTGGTCAATTTACTATTCATAAGGGTATATTATTATTCACAACGGTGCATTACTATTTATAAGTGTAAGTTACTATTCACCAAAAATTAAGTTGATTCTATCAGGCTCCAAATATCACCTTGAACGCAACCA
This sequence comes from Viscum album, assembly GCA_963277665.1. Taxonomy (NCBI): domain Eukaryota; kingdom Viridiplantae; phylum Streptophyta; class Magnoliopsida; order Santalales; family Viscaceae; genus Viscum; species Viscum album. The sequence continues at coordinate 705,711,083 of OY728145.1, forward strand.
TGTATGTCCATTTTTCGAAATTCAAATCACAGAAGCAGCAAAATTATGTTTTTTGGATAGGTTATAAGAAAGTTTTGTTTTGTAGGGAATTAGTGTTTCATTCATTATATATTAAATTTATTTGTTAATCCTTGGGGTGTCATAGTGAATATATTTGTAGCATGATTTAGTATTTATCAAAATAATTATAATAGATAATATATATAATGTTTCTATTCATTTAAAATATTTAATTAAGTAATTTTTTGATAAAAAATAATTTTGTAATATAATAATTAAATATATATATTCATATTAAAATATTCTTTTACACAAAATAATACTGCACAATAGTATTTGTTTTTAGAACATTAATTATTTTGAAAGCTATAAATTTGAAATATAATTATTTATAAGTATTATTATTACTAATTAAAACAATTTATTTTAAATTATTATTTTTCATAACTGAATTTATTAAAAATTATAAAAACAATATTGGGGTGTTACACCATGGTTATGCCCATTATCTATCTTCATTGTATAATAAATAGTTTATTGTGTGTGAGGGGTATAAAAACCACCAAACAATGGGGATATAGTCTTCCTAAGGAAGGTGAACCACAAAAACAATTTGAGGTGTTCATTTTATGTTCATTCCCATAGTTAATATTGTTCATAAATAATTATAGTGTAAAAAAATAAATATAGAGGAAAATATATAATGGAAATTATAAACTAAAAACATACAATTTGAGTCATACCGAGCACACTGTGTATCGGATTAAGGTACAACTGATTGAGTATGTGATGTGTGTTTTTCTTTCAACTATCTACACCAATCCAGAAAAGAAAGAAATGTTACATTTGGATGGAAGAGGAAACCCCATGGTGCTTAAAATGACTCATCCAAAACAACATGTTCTCTCTTTTCTGGCTTGATGTAGATAGTTGAAGGAAAAATATGACTTCCCAAAATATCTGTGAAAAAAATAAATAATTAGTAGATAAAAATTATAAGGAAATTAACTTAAAAATAGTATATAAAATGGTGATAAAATTAACTAAATAAGTAGTAGGAACTCACCTTTTCATGATGTTTGTATACATTCTTGACTCATTTCCTTATTTTCATAATCTCAGTTGCATCCTCAAAGTCCAAAATCTCACGATCACGAGCAGCTTCGAACAAACCACCCCAACTCGAGCAAAAGAATTCACCTATATGAGAAAAAAATTCTTATATTAGTAATACTATAAAGAAATAAACTAAACATAAATATGAAATAATATATTAATAAAATGCCAATTTTAAACTGAAACCACACAATTTGAGTCATACCGGGTACACTGTGTATCATATTAAGGTATGGTTGATTATTATATGTCAAAATGACTGATGGATCATTTTCCTAAAGTATCAAAACAATCTGAATGCATTTTCTCAGTTTTGATTATGTCGCTTTTCTTTTTTACCAAAAATAATATCAATTTTAAAATCAAACCACACAATTTGAGTAATACCGATCAAACAGTATGTCAGATTAATGTGCATTCAATTCATACACATTAGAAATGAATTATGGATCATTATCCTAAATTTTGAAAACAATATGAGATCATTTTCTAGGTTTTGGCAATTTTGACGTGCTTTTTAAACTAAAATGGTGCATTTCTATTGAAAACACATACCTCGGGTAATATCGACTACATCGTGTCTTGAATTGATCTTCTATCGAAAAAGGTAATTCCCCAGGTGTGGGCTTTTAGAACCCTCCACACCAGGAACCCTCCCCACGAAGGGATCACTCTAGAGAGATCCCCAACCAGGAAGGAGCTATTTCCATCCGAGATGGTAGAGAATCCCAGAGGGTGATGAATCGAGCGGTGATGGTTTGACACAACAATCCATTCCCACATGTGGGCCGCACCTCATTTTACCCACCTAGTTAGGAACTGGGTGACCCAGCAAGGTGACTGGATCCCGGGGGAGAAGTTCGCCCCGAAAGCAGACTCCCAGGATTCGAACCCTGTACCTCCCAAATAACGACGTGGTTATGCCCCTCTCTTTCACCACTATACCATCACCGAAACGGCTAAAAGTACACTGGGTTTTCATGACCAGGGGGTTACATGGTACAGTTGGGTAATCACCCACCACCGAGAACCTTTATATACTCCCCCATCCATAGGCCCAGGTGTAACGGCACCCAAGCTTTCAGGACAGTTCCACATGGGGTAGAGGGCCCCACAAGAGATGATAATGGAATATAGTGAACGTTGCCTTGTGAGGACCCGAACCTAGAACCTTGGGGTCAAAGTGTATTGTATTTATGTGTGTTCAATTCCTGTATTTGAAAAATTAATTATGGATCATTTTCCTAAAGTTTGAAAACAAGCTGGGCTCATTTTATTGGTTTTTACTATTTTATGTATGTTTTAAAATAATATAATACTTTTTTATTGAAAACATGTACTTAAAGTCATACCAAACACATCGTGTATCAGATTGATGTGCAGATAATTTCTGCCCATTAGAAATGACTTATGGATCATTTCTCTAAATTTTGAAAATAATACGAGCTTGTTTTCTCAGTTTTGAGCATGTGACGTGTGTTTTGAACTAATGTGTAAATTTAACAAAATAAGTATTCGATAAAAACGATAAGAAAATTAACTTAAAATATTAGATAAAATTATTATTAAATTAACTAAATAAGTATTATTTTCCTCTTCATTATTCCTATATACATTCTAAAACCATGTATTCTTCTCATTCATTTCTAAAAAAATTGATTTACTCTATTATACATCTCCTTAAGAAATAGATCAAAAATAATTTATAAGCATTTTAATACTCATCCTTCACACCCCAAATATATTTCAAAGGTCATAGCCCATACTAGATCACAAACATAGTAGGTAATCACCTAAATTTGATTTCTAAAATATTATAACACCATGTACGCTTCCCACTCATCACTAAACAATTTTACTTCTTCTTTTGCGTATAAAGGTAATTAGAAATATTTGTAGTACTGATAAAATATGGAAAAAAATAATTAAGAAATATTTTTAATGAAATTGCAATTACCTTTGGAAATTACTTTTCTGAGGATGCTGGTCTTTTAATGGTTTGTGATCTCTCTCATAAATTTGCAAACATAATATCTACAATCATTGTTATTATCTTACTTTATAAACTGAAAAAATATTGACCAAAATAAGTAAATTTTTTTAAATATGTTTTGATAGTTAAATATTTCCATATATACCTTAATTTTTCTCCTTTTGAAGTGATCCATGGGATTTTTATATTCAGGCACTGACTTCATGCCATGATTTAGACTATATTTAGTGATCACCCTATCATAACAAAATTCTTGATAAAACACAGAATGAAACATGTAAATCAAAGTTTATCTATAAAATTTTGATTTCATTATATGAAAAATTCACAATACACATCATGTGTAGTTGGTTTGTTCGATATACATGCATTGGATCCAAAAAATAAATATTTGGGGTATCTATATTGAGTATGATCAGCATCCAGTGATTCCTAAAAAAACAAAAATAAATAAGTAATGAAAAAAATAAAAATATATTTTATATGATTAGATTGTATAGCTTTACCCCTGCAATGTAGGAATCAAAACGAGTCTATCGTCTATTATTTTTTTCTCAAACACATCATTTTTCTCATCTTTTTTCTTCTCAATTTCTTCCTTTTGTAAAGAAAAGTTTTGGTATAGAAATGATATAGGGATTAATGAATCCAAATCATGCTTCCCACAGGTTTCCCTTTATATTTTAGTAGTATAAATTCCTATAAAAATATAAATAGTTATTATATTTAATGAACATATTATATCATTTTTTGGATAGACATATTATGAAAATGTACCTTATGTATGTATTAACAATTGAGACTCCTAGCCATTCAAACTTGAGAATCTCATTTATACTCTCAAGACCAACTGTGTTTGTAACAAAAGTTCCAAATATTTGTTATTCATATGGAATGTAAGACATATTTCCATATTTAAATGGGGTCTCTCCATGAAGTTTTAAAGATAATAAATGATGTAGTGGAACTGGTGGGGTGAAGGTACTCTCGAAAGGTCCTTCTGATTTCTTGGTCTATTCACCATATTCTCTTGATCTAACCTTCTGTTTCCACATTGCTTTATCTATATATAATACCATACCTCACTTCAACCCTTTTTCATAAAATATTATAGGTTTTTCATATGAAAAATTTTGTTAAATACATACCTGATGTATCTTTATAAGATTAGACTTCCATGATATGAAAGTTTCAATAGCATCATTGAATATTGTAATGTTCAGATCATCAAGTGGAATAGGAAACTCAGCAGTCAGCTCTTGAGCTACCTCAATACCCACTCTCATGTGATCCTTTGGGAGTTATTTATTTTGTATCTTGTATCCCAAGATATTATACAACATACCCCTCACAACAAGGAAATGTGTGGGTGTTGATAGATAGAAATCACATACAACTTTACCCTATAGAATTTTAGTTATATAAAGTTATTGAAAGTTGTTTGATTCAAATTTAGGAGAAAGAGTAAGGAAAAAATTGATTACCTAAGGTAAGGTATGTGGTTGGGGGAATGAATAGCCTCAAATCTAGAGATGTCATTTGGTTGTTCATGTGTGAATCTTTGTTCCACTATTGGTTTGCTTTGATCCTTTCTCATATATTGGTCTGCCAAACTAGATCAAACAATAATATCTTGCAAAGAAAATATTTGTTTCTTAAATCCTTTCATTATCTTATATGTATCTTCTTATTGTTTTTTATTCTCAAAATATGTTTTAGGAAACACTCTAAACCCTAATCCCCTAAAATGACCATATTATTTCAGACACTTCAAAGCTAATGAAAGTAGTTTTTCTTCCGGTACAGTCACTACTGATTCTTGTTTCTAAACTGTATAAAAACATATGAACATAAATATATATTTTTATGTAATATTGTTATAAATAATAATTAATTACTATTATTTCATACTTACACATTCTTCCCATACTACTTTTGTGTTTTAATTAATTAGTTTACCCTCCTAATTTACATGAGCCTCCTTCCATAGCACATGATGTGGTATGGAAGTGGATTTAGATTTAGATTCATCAATCTGTATATAAACAAAGAAACATATGTTATTTTATATCACATACAAATTTTATAGATGATTTAAAATACATACCAATTTCTTCTCTAGTGAAGTATACCCCATCTTTAATTTGTAAAAGGGGCACATTGGTTTTAATGCACATTATTTATTTTTAGCGCTCCTTTTCTGTTTCATAAATTAACAATTTGGAATAAAATTGGATAAAATAAATAATTTAAAATAGTATATTATTGACTACAATGCAATTGAAATGATTCTCATCGTGACGAATGATGAAATCATTCCATTTTTCTTGTTTTATAATGTGGGTATAAGTAACTACTGGGTGGGGCTTTACTTTTTAATCAGCATCCCTTAGATGAAATTTGGTAAGAAGAGTCCAGAAGCCTTTATGGGCTTTTCCAACAACCATTAAGACATATTTCTTATGGAAATTTTCTAAAATAAATGAATTATGTGAGGAATAATGAAAATTAAATCAACATTTAATTATATAATTTTTTGGTAAAATAATGAAAGGTTACCATAACATTACCTTTATAGTTTCCCAAAACGTTTCCTTCATTATAGGTTGTACATGGAACCATGAATCTATATCAATCGTAAACTTCATCCCCATTGTGACCCCGACATAACTAATGAACATTTTCTTGTTGAGGTCAATAGGTTGGTCGTGTTGATTCCATCCATCCTCAAATTTTATTCTCTTACTTATTTCCTTGATAATTTTAGTCAACACTATAATGCTACGTCATTCTTGTTTTTTTCATAAACATGCTATTGGTCCCCTAATAATTCTTCATTTTTATCATCAACAACATGTCCATCCTCAATATTGGTAACATAATCATGTATATAAGACATTGTCTGCATGAGTAGTCCTACATTTAATTTATATTATGTTAATACAGTAAAGAACGCATAATATTATGAGGAAAATCATAGTATATTAAAAACCACTTTAACATTCTCATTGAACTCTCATTATTTTTTTAAAATGTTAAAAGGATTTGGATCCTCTATCGAGAATACAAATCCCCTCTTTATGTTCCCCTCTAACGTACAAGACATTTTATACATTAGGACCGCCATGAACTGATTGTGATATCCTAGTGAAAGCGTCATTCTTGAATGAATTTTCATCTGACCCTATATTTTTTTAGTCTCTAATAGGATAATAGACCAATTATTTTTTGTTGGATCTAAGACATAAAATACTTTCACTGCTTGTATTTTCATTATGAATGACTCATTTTTTCCCTCCCACTTTGAAATCCACCTTCACGAAGCCCATTTCATCAACTTTCACTGCACTCTTATTATCAATCCATTTGTAATGGAAAATAATCACTTGAAATGTTGTATAATATAACTCATATATTTTTTTGATAATGCCAAAATATGACATATTATCATAAATTATATTTATATCCTTAAAACCAGATATATGTATCACTTCTTCCATAATCATAACTCCACTGTTTTGTATCATACTATATTTATCATGCTCTTTTGTATATAAAGTGTAACCATTGATTACAAAACTAGTGTAAGATTTAACATTTGAATTTTTTCCTAGCCATCGAAGTCGTTCGGCAATTGAATTTGGATTTTCAGAAAACTCATTATAAATATGATCTCGAAACCATCTTATAAACTGTTGATTATGTGTATTTGATATCCATCCTTCAGTCAATGATGGATTCAAATATCTAAGATTTTTTTTGTGGGATTCAACGTATAGATCAACATATTTGCTATTATGTAAAATATAAAGGTGCACTTACTCCCTCTTTGTGATGGTAATTGTAACAACATCTCTTTTATAAAACCCTTTGCCCATAAGGCGTCTGTTGTGATGAGACTTTGGGAGACTAATGCTACCAACATCTGGTAAGTAATCAGTATAGAACTCAATAGCTTCTTCAAAAATATATCGTTATGTAATACAACCTTTTGGATGACTTTGATTCTTGACATACCCTTTCAAGATATTTATATGTAATTTAATGGGCTAAAATCATCTATAATGTATAGGACCACATAGTTGAACCTCTATAACCAAGTGAATGATCAAGTGGACCATTATATCAAAGAATGATGGTGGGTAGAACATATCTAATTCACATAATATGACTTAAACAACATTATTCATGATTCGAAACTTTTTTAGGTCTATAAATTTATTGTGTATGGATTTGAAAAAAAGAAGTTGAGTCTGGTTAATGTATGCCATACATGTTTAGAAAGAATTCAATGTAAAGTCACATACATCAAATCTTGCATCAAAACATGATGGTTGTGTGATTTTACTCCCTATAACTTCAAATTATTCATTGACATGACATTATTGATATTTGATGAATGTAACACCCCAAGATATTATAGTATGCCTCTTTGTAAAATTTAAATTCTTCGATAACTTACTGACTTAAAAATGATTTAAATATTATTATTTAATTATTATAGTTATCTTCAAGAAGTTGGGAATGTTGGGAATGAATGATATTAATTAAATTATGAAAATATATATTACACATGTTTATTAAAATATTTCATTGGTTACCAATTAATTAGAAATGAAAACCAATAGAATATAAAGGATGTATTTTTATAAAAAAAGTATGCCTACAATGAAATTTTATATTAATAAATTAAATTAATCACTATTAGTTAAATATATTAATTATATTTATATATTATATCTTCAATAAAATATTTTTACATTCATCCAAAACATTTTTAGAGGCCTAAGATAAGAATAAATCTAATTTTACACACACAAAAAAGCTATATTTTTTTAAATGTAGTTTTATCACCTTTTAATGGATAACTTGTTTTAAATATAAATTTTTACACTTTTATAAATTATATTTGACAAAATAAACATAATTTTTTAAAACATAATATCAAAATTTACTTTGGTTAAATATTTGGTATTTTTCTGACAGGTTTCATTTTTGATGAATAATAATGTGACCATTGGAATAACAATATAACCTTTAGGAATAGTAATATGGACATTATAACAATAACCTTACCTATGAAAGTATAAATAAAATTTAGTAATCTTATAATTGTTAATATGATATAATTATATCATTGTATAAGTAAATAAATATATTAAAATTTATTTATTAAGTGCTGGTATTTTTGCATGTCATAAATATTTAATTACAATTTTATAATTAATAAAAAGATTTACAAGAAAATTTATTTTCATAAAACTTATTCATAAATTAATATTTTTTGTATTATTATTTTAAGATAATTTTATGATACCTTAGTTAACTTTTCAAAATGTTGTAAAATTAGTTATAATTTTAAAAACTGCATTTTACGAGTAAATGATGATTTTAATTAAAAATTAAATCTATCATATTTAGAAAATTATTTTTATAAAATGGAGTTTTTTATTTGAATTCTACGTGTTGAAAAATGGTTAGGGTGAATTTTTGGGATTTTTCTAAAATATTTAATTTTTGTGAATAGTAAAATACGGTAATTTGCGGTATTTAACAAAATACATGAATTATGGAGTCATAGGTGATGTATGGATGATTTAAGTCCATAATATCAAACTATACTTTATTATTTTAATATATTTGGTGATAATTCTCAATCTATTCATAATCTTGATCCAAAATAATGAACAAATGAATAAAATATTCAAAAAACACCCCTCTCCTCCACTATAAATACCACCCCTTCTCATCACACCTTCCACGCTTAGAGCCTTGTCAAATTTCTAATCAATAATCTTCCCAATACCCTACCCTATTTACAATATCTCTTGGTCTCATCAAAATACCAAAACCTTTTCCCTTAGGAGGTTCTCAAGGAGGAGAAATCAAGAGGTAAAAACCTTTCTTTATTCTTTTAATTTCTTTTCAAGTTCTTTTATTTTCTTATTATCTCCTAACCTCCCATCATCCAAATAGCATGAAAAAGTCAGTAACTTAAATATAAAAGAATTTTATTATTTTAATGTAATAATCTATCATCAATCCCCTTCTCTTATTCCTTTTATTCTAAAAATGGAAACGTTGTCCGTGGGGTGTTGTTTCATCGCCTTCAAGGATGAAAAGTTTTCATTTTACTTCACCGTATTCAAGGTTGTCCATAAAACCATTTTAATAGTTGAAAAATATTTTAAAATGTATATTATAACCCATTTTATATGCTTGATGTAACATATCTACATAATACTAAATGATAAACCAAAATGAGTGTGTTTTGATCAAAAATTGTCATAATAATCTAAACGATTATCACTAATGAATTATCTAATGATTCATCCTCATACCATATAAAAATTATATATATAGGTATTTACACTTGTGGATATTCATTAATAACATATAATTCCAATTTTGGATAATTATATTCATTTTATATTAACTTCATTACTTATAAACAAATGAAGCGATCATGAAAACAAAGAAAACGAACACTCCCAAACGATGAAATTAAACTCTATAACTCATCCAAAAGTAAATAAATGAATTTAATAAAAATATAATTAATCAAATAAATGTATAAAATGTTATGAATTAATTTTTTAATTAATATAATTTCATTATCTTGGATGTTAAGTACAAGTGCAGAACGCTTTCAGACATAAGGTATGGGATTATACATGAACCTTCATTTTCCTTTGGGTTATTATTTCACTATATTTACCCCAATGTGATGCTTATTTATTTTTGTAAACTTATTCTATATTCTATTTATATGTTTCAAAATCTTATATATACATATCATTTTATATTTCATTTATGGGGAAATACTTGTTTTATAAGGTTCCCTTCTCAATTCTTCTGATAAGAAAACCCAATTAAAGGGAACTTCCCAATTTCTTGCCTATTTTCAAGTACCACACATAATATGTTTCAAGAATCCATAATTTTTATTAATTTACTACTTTTTTCATGAAAAACTATATTTTTTCATTTCTGGTTTTATACAAACAATTATGATAAATACAAATGATTTTTCCAAAAGAACTCTTCTTTGCAAAGAAAAAGGAGCATTTCTTTCAAGAATTTCTCGATGATTTTATTTGAGTATTTTAATTTCTTTCAACACATATGATGAATTTTATACTTTATTCAGATTAATATATTATTTTTATCATCTACCATATTTTATTAAATGGTTTATGATCAGTTTGATTATTGATGTGCTATCTCTATACCATTCACCATACTACTCAGAATGGTTAGTGATTATGTTTATAGATTAGGAAAATTTATTTACATTTCATACGTATATGTTGTTTATGTTTGACCTCATTTATATTAGTAATTCATCAGACTTAGTAAGTGATTTTTGGGGCCCTCTATTTCCCCTTGATGCATTGGTAGGCCTTATGAAACAAACTAGATAGGTTTTTTACCCATTGTGTACGGTATCATGGATGAGGCCTTGATGGTATGTTTATGATGTCTGAAATTATGCATTCCCTCATTATGAAAATGGTAATTTATAGACCATGTGGTTATTCAACTAGTAGAATATCCATGGTTATGTTTTATTATGGCATTATTTAATCAGATTTTATTATTTCTATTTTATGTTGAAGATTATGTTTTAATGACATTTGTTTTTAGTTATTCACCATACTTTATTATTTATGTTTATGATAGTTTTTGTTGTATTGATTTATCTTACTGAGAAACTAATTTAACCCCTTTATTATGTTATATTTTTCCTTAGGATGCGAAGATTTATATTATGAATGAATTGAAGGGATAATCTATGACTTATGGGAGTTTCCAATGGATTTTATATTTTGTTTTTCCTTTCACGTTGTAATGTAAAAATTATGTATGTATTCTAGATTCCAAAACTACTAAATCAATTAGTCCTTTGGGATTCAAGTATTGTATCTATGTCAATGTATTAATATAAGGCACCGACTCTAGGATACTTGGTTTGGGGTCTTTATAGTTGGTATCAGAGCAAGTTTAGTAGAAACTTTGAAATCTAGATTTAGAAAACATAGATTAGGGAACATAACCCTAAGATATACTTTAAGGATAATCATAGAACAACATCCTAAAATTTTGGTTTGGTATAGATTATGTGATTCTTCCTGAAAATACATCCATGTCTGGATACTATAAGTGGATGTAGTTTGGGCACAGATGTACCTAGGAGTAATAAATCTGACAAGGTGTCCCATGCCTAACTCAGGGTAACTTGGTACATGACAACAGGCCTTACTACGCACCTGGTTTGACACTCCTGGGGGATATGCTTAGGATAATTCATATTTTCTTTATAAAACATTATTGAGGATTTAAAAGTAAATATGTCCCTAAAGAAACCTTGTTTATGATTATGAGATTAGCTACATAAACATTATTCAATTTATGTTAAGTATTTCACTAGTATTTGGATTATACATTATGTTTCATAATGTTATGATCTAATATAGTGTATGAAATTGCTTAGAAATGTCTCCAAGCGGAAGGAATAGAAACGGTATCAATGCACATAATCCAAATAGTAATAATGATCGTTTCTTCGATGGGTTTAATCCAATATTTCGAAGGTAACTAGTCTCTCAAACATTCTCATCATATGAGGAGATAATATCATGATAAAATAAGAAGGAGAAATATATTTTTTTATGGATTCATGGGGAAGCATGAGAATAAGAGTACAACTAGGAAAAAGTTGGATAAATGAAATAAGAGAAATAAGTATTTTCCCACATGTGTTAATTGTGGGAAGAAGCACCCTGGTAATTGCTTAAGAGGAATGGGAGTTTTCTACAAGTGTGGAGTGAAAGTCCACCATGATAGTTATTGAAAGGGTAAGAAAAGGTATTTCGATGTGTAATGATTAAACAATAAGGAGATGGGGAACTACGCAAATGAATGTCCCAAACATCAAGGGAAATAGATCAGAAAAAGAAAAGGGATCATGGTCAAGCTTATGTTAATACCTCAAATGAAGAGGAGTGATTAATATTCTTGTGTTTGGATTCAAGAATTATGTTATTTGAGTATTTTATCAATAATTCTTTGGTTATAAGAAATATGAGATATTTAAGGATTGTATTGCAGTACTTTTTCATTAAGGATTTGAAAGTGTGTGTTGAATGGTACCAAGAAAAGTGATTCAGTGGAAAGTTGGTCTTTTGGAAACACATGACTTGGTAAAGATAACCCTAAATATGTGATTGATGTTGAGATAATAATAAATAGATGTTTATGGGTATTATTGGTGATCATGAATGTCACGACCAGACATGTATCGGGGCTCGAGCCGCAACTACCCCAAGACCGCCTCCATAGGCCAGGGGCTGGCGACTAGCGCCAAAGTCTCAACAAACTAGGGGAGTCCTTTTCCTAAGAAACTGTGCGCACACACGCAGAAACTCAATGCAAAAGTTCAGAGAAAAGAAAGAAAGATACAACACTGCTACAAAAAGGGAAACCAACATACATGCATCGACCTCTAACCAGTACAAGTAAAGTGTTGACAACTAAACTGAACAGTAAAAGGGGCAAAACACACGCCCAACCAGAAGGGTGCCACAACTCAGAAACAGGTAAATGAAAGTAAACAGCTAGCGAGTCTCACACCCGGAAAGTCCTGTTATGGCCAATGTACACAGCCCAAGCTCCTGTGTCCTCTACGCTCCTCCGTAGTCTTGACCGACCTGTCTGTCATCTGCAAAGGCACACGAAGTACGGGCAAAGCCCAAGCAGGGGTGAGTATAAAGATACTCGGTAGGATGCCCCGAAAGCTCAAGGGAGCAACAAATGAGATGCTAAAATGGTGAGCAGAAGACAGAACAAATAACAGTGCAAGAGTACAAAAGAGAGAGTGCAGCTCAACCCAACAAAAGGAAGGAAGTAGACTCGTCCAATCTAAGAGGAGCTAGACACAGAAAGCACGTGGCATACCCCGCGCGTCTTCACCCCTGCTGTAAGGGGAGTAACCGATCTCAATGAGTGGGGAAAAAAGTAGGTTGTATATATATATTCTCAACAAGAATCCCAAACGAGTGTATAAGGGGATCTCTATCATAAAGCTCATCCCAAGAAGAGTCGCCAACAGTTCAAAGGATATCCATCACTAATGCCCAAAAATTCTACACGCCAGGCGGCCTCACCGCTACACTGAACCACCAAGGGTCCCACTCTGGTAATCACGGAGAAAAGTCACTGACTAGCCTCATAGAAAGGACTGAGTCTGAAATAAGTCGTCGGGTAACCCACTGTCCAGCCCCGCTGGAGGGTAAACCCCAATAAGTCAACGGTGACCCACTGCCTAGCCCCGATGGAGGGTAGACCGTAATAAATCATTGGGTGACCCACTACCCAGCCCTGCTAGAGGGTAAACCCTAAATAAGTCAACATTGACCCACTGCTCAGCCCCACTAGAGGGTAGACTGTAATAAATCATCGGGTAACCCACTGCCAATCCCTGCTGGAGGGTAAACCCTAAATAAGTTGACGGTGACCCACTGCCCAGCCCCGCTGGAGGGTAGACCGTAATAAATCATCGGGTGACCCACTACCCAGCCCTCTTGGAGGGTAAATCCTAAATAAGTCGATGGTGACCCACTACCCAGCCCCGCTGGAGGGTAGACCCAGAACTAGGCTGATGTCTCCGCACTACCCATGCCATCACTAGGTACCACTAACGCCGCTATTGTGCGTAGGTTCGGAGTGCGTCAAAGGAACATCCGACCAATGCTCTTTCATGTTTCCACATTTAATGAGATATTGAAAGAGACTCCACTCTCCCAAACAAATTACACTGTTGTAATCCTCATGGAAAAAACACGAGATAGACTACTTACTCGTTGGAAACGGCTCCTGGTGGAAAATTTATTCAACACCACTTTAAGCCCACAAGATATCTCGTGAGGCCTGCACCTCGGTCCTGAAAGAGGTCGGGCGAACTGCACCATCGTGATGCTCTCGGAAGAACACGTTGAATCGACTATTCACACGCCCCAAACGGACGCCTAATGAAAAGGTTGTTGTACGCTGCACACAGATCAAAAGACGGCCCGTGGGGCCCACACCTCAACTCTGTATTCAATACCTGAAACCACCTCAGTCAACCTCATCTCGATGCCAGGGTCACAACACCGCTAGCGGTGCCTAAAACGGACTTCGGATGTAGAAGCTGCAATTCCCCATGTTACTCGCAAGCGGGGCCCTGTGGGGCCCACGCCTCAAGTTCGAAACACGTCATGCAGATCGTACCATCACGTTCCTTGCCGATAACCACACGGCCTAGGCTGTTCATTTTCCCTAAACGGACTTATGAAGCATAAATCGTAAAACGCAACGTACGTCCGAAAGCCGCCTCGTGGGGCCCACGACTCGGGCCCAAATTTAGGCGGGCAGATTGTGCCATTGCAATTCCCTCAGAAAAACACTCTGAAACAAGTACCCACACACCCAAAATGGATGACGAGTGAAAAAGTGGTGTTTCACCGTAAAACGTGTGAACTAGGCCATGTGGGATCCGCACCTTGTCTCCAACCCGAACACTTCGGAAAACATCTCAAAAAGTCCGCACAAGGACTGGGGTCACGCTGCCGCTGACGTCACGTCAATCGGACATCCCAAGCAGGAGTTAGGTCCTACGTAATAATTAATTAATTAATTAATTAATTACTGGAATGTGGGTTTTTTCTTACACTTCCATACCAACGGTTTCATGAAACCATTGGTAAAGGATGGTTTAGGGGAGATTTTACCAATGGTTCCTTAGAACTGTTGGTATAGGTGTGTTTGTGGGAGCTTTTACCAACGGTTCTAATGAATCGTTGGTATGGATGTGGTTTAGGGGAGTTTTACCAACGGTTCAATGAGAACCGTTGGTATAGGTGTGGTTGAGGGGAGATTTTACCAATGGTTCCTTAGAACCATTGGAATAGGTTTGGCATGAAAATATATACCAATGGTTTTAAAAAACCGTTGGTAAAACTTTCCCCCAAATTAACAGTGGCCCGTCCTCTCCCCCATTCATGATACAGAACCCTAAATGGGAGCAGTTTGGCGATCTTGGAGCTCCTTCGGCTTCCTCTTCCTCCATCCCATCCAAGGTGCTGAATCTCCTGCCGAATCTTATCAGACCCATCCTAAATTAGGTATTTTCTTAACTGGTACCTTATTTTTATTGAAATTTATCTAATATTTCAGTTTTTTGTTTTGATTTTTATGTGTATAAGTTTTTTTTCTGTTTTCATTTAACTTATATGTGATGAGATTGTATCGTCATTAAGATGTGTCCAATGGTTCTTTGATCATTGTTTTGTAGAGAATGAATGGTTTAGGACCAGCATTAGAACTAGTTTCTAGTGAGACCATTTTAGTATAAGGTGAAACAAGATTATGATCTACAAGGGGGTGATTGAGTTGGTAGAGACCAAACATAGTTTGTTCCTTGTGTTCAAGAACCATAAATAGAGTGTTCCAATTAGGTGGTCATCAGTAAAGATGTAGGTAAGATTTCCAGGTCCTGTTTCATGAAGTTGAATATGTGGCGCTATGGTGGTTTTGGATTGTTTGAGGTAATCTTAGTGTATTGTAAACCCTCATTTGTTCCATATTCATTTAAATTGATTTAATATCATTTTTTCACACACACCATTATATCCTATCAAACTATATTTAGAGTGTATTTTCATTCTTATGTTGTTAAATATTTTAGTAAATGTCCATACTAGCTTCTTTTATGTGTTCTAGGGCTTTAGACTGATGATAGGGATGCATGATTATTGTGGGGGTATTCTTTTCATATAAATATACCTATACTATGTCATCAAATGAATCAACAAGTTATATTCCTTACATATTTTTATCAAATGATTCTGCAGTAGGTTTGTGTAATCATATGGGTATAGAAAAAATGTAGTTTTTGTTATTGAGTGGGAATTTTAGGTGGGAAGTTGATATGTGGACCACCTAGTTTATGTGATTGTTCATACTTTTATAGAATAGATTAAAGCTATTATGTTGGAGGATACCAAGGTTGTTAGGGTTTTTGTTTTTGTTTTTTATGAGGTGGTTGTGATGATACCCCCCTTGACATGATGTTGAGATTGAGATAGACCAAAATCCTGGTGCTTCTCTAATTTCAATAGCTCTTAGTCTGTTGTATCTATTATTGACACACAAAATTATTTTTATAAATCAAATTTCATTAAATTGTAATAATTAATATGTCACAGCGTCAATCATTAAAAAATAATTTCATAAACTATATTGTCATTTAATCTATAAATATAATGATTAAAGAGACATTATATAGATGGAAAATCATATTCATGAGATCTATGAAGAAAATTATAGTGTTTATCAAACCAAAAGTCATGGAAAAAAATAATAAAAACCATATATACTCCTAAAATCAATCTTGGTAATGATTCTTTATATGACCCACTACTAATAGTATTTTTAAGGATATTAATCCATAAAAAGCAACAAAATGTCATGTAACAGATCAATTTTTCCTAATATTTGTTATAGAGAACTTCTTCATCTCTATTAACTAATTAAGATTCATTTAGTCCAAAAAATACATAAAATAACATCTTACATCTATGAAAATATAATTTTATCACCTTATAGACATGTACCCTATATGATAATTATATTTCCCTAAAACATTTCATAATACATTTTATATACTCAGAGGGATTATCCCACTCTAAGAACCTACCAAGATTCCAATCCATCCTCATAAGTATTTCCTCATCAAACTCTAGGTGTACAATTTCCACACCTATCACTACCCTTGTTGACAGCCCGCCCACCCCACCCCCGGACACCCGCCCACCACCTTCGACAGCCCGTGCCCCCCAGGACAGCCCCCCCACCCTTGTTGACATCCCACCCACCCCACCCCCGGACACCCGCCCACCACCCCCCGGACACCCCCATCCCCCCGGACACCCCCACCCCCTGGAAAGCCCACCCCCTTGACACCCCCGACCCCACTGGACAACGCCGCCACCCCCGTGGACAGCCCAACCACCCCCCATGGACAGCCCGCCCACCCCCCTGGAAAGCCCTACCACCCCCATGGGCTGCCCACCAACCCCCTGGACACGTTGTGCCCCCCCCCCCCCCGGACAGCCCCACCCACCCCCTGGACACCCCGCTCACCTCCTTGGACAGCCCGCCCACCCCCCTGGACTCCCCCTACCCCCTTGGACAGCCTAACCACCCCCGCGGACAGCCCGCCCACCTGGACACCCCGAACCCCCTAGACAGCCCCCCACCCCCTGGACACCTCCGACCCCCCGGACGGCCCCACCACCCCCTAGACACCCCGCACCCCCCCCCCTGAACACCCCGCACCCCCCTTGGACAGTCCCACCATTCCCCCGATCCTCATCCTACTCCTCATCTTGATCTCCCTGAAGAAGTTAAAGTATAAAACTCATGTACTCCCAACAAGACCCTTAAGGATTATGTATTCTTTGATCCATTTCCAATATCTTACTGGGAAATCCTTGAATATAGGCATTAGAAATTCTGTGTCTTATTTTCTTATATACACTGTATTTTGTTGTATTTATTAATATGATTCTCATATAGAGTAATGTGTCAGTTATGCTTTTATATAAAGTAAACAATTTTCATTTACCTAAATATTTTTTTTATTAAACTTCAATATTATTGAATTGATTTGAAGTGACTTATTGCAATTTTTTTATAGAATGGATAAAATTTGGATGTATGAAACTGATCGGATTTCAATTGATTTTCAAAATAATTTGAACAGCTTTCTAGATTTTGCATTTGACAAGGCTTCAGATAGTGGTCGCATACACTGCCCATGTTTTAATTGTGTTGGAAGACCTTGGTTGATTCATGAAGTAGATAGCTATCATATAACCAAATATGGTTTCCAAACAAACTATTATGTGTGGTATCACAATGGAGAGAATATGTAATCTCAAAATGTTGATGATCCAAATGATAGGACTGAATTGGAGAGTTTGATATATGATCGGTTTCCATTTATTCGGCATCATGAGAAGGAAATTATTTCCAGCCAACAAGATTTCGATACAAGCACACATGATGCGTCCAATGACAATGATGATGTTTATAGGGTGAAAAAGTTCAATGATGCTACGACGACTCCAGTATATCGGTAATGTGGTAAAATGAAAAAGTTGGAATTTTTAATCCAATTGTTTCATGGGAAAAATATGTATGGGATTTCAAATACTGCAATTGATTACATTCTTACCTTCTTGAAGGACTTACTTCCAGATGATGCAGATATTCCCTCAAAGCACTATATGGCATGGAAGTTAGTTGATGAACTTGGATTCTATAAAAAAAACCATGCTTGCCCGAATGATTCCAGCTTATTTTGGGAGGAAACTGCGGAAAGAAATGATTGTATCAAATGTGGAACCTTCTGATGGAAGCCAAAACATGATGGAACACCATCTCGTGTGCCACAAAAAGTAATGTGGCACTTTTCATTGATCCCCAGATTACAGAACTTTTTCATGTCTGATGAAATATTCGTAAAAATGCGATGGCATGACACCGAGAGAAAAAAGAATAATGAAGAGTTGGTTCATTCTGCAGATGGATTTGCATGGTAGAGATTTGATGCACGATATCCTGAATTTTCAGCCGACGTGTGTAATGTGAGATTGGGTCTTTCATGTGACGGTTTTAATCCATTTGGGCATATGCTTACTTCGCACAGCACATGGCCAGTTTTTATACACATTTATAACCTTCCCCCTTGGTTTTATATTAAAAAGCCTTACACTTTCTTGAGTATACTGATATCTGGCCCTTCTGATCCTAGCAATGATATAGATGTATACATGCAACCTTTAATAAAAGAGTTGAAACTTATTTGGGATATGGGTGTGCACACATACAATGCATGTTCTAAAGACATATTTCAGATGTGTGCTGCGCTTATGTGGATGATTGTAACACCCCAAGCTTCCATGGTACGCTTCTCTTTGAATAATAGAGCAGCGTGTGTTGTACGCAACCTCGAGTTCTAACACACCGCAACCAATAAAAGTAGCCATTATGAATAGTAATACCCACTTTTTGAAATTATATAAATTTTATATTTCAAAATGGACTTCATTTTTAGATTTGGAATATCGAAATTATCCTATTTTTAATTTTTGGTATTTTTTTGAGAATTTCCATTTTTTTATGAATAGTGAAAAATACTTAAAAACAACTTTTTTAATACAAAATAATTTATAGTGATAAATTATACTATTGATTGGTTTAAAGTATAATTAGAATATATTTTTACCATTTTATCCAATGGTGTTCATTAGAATTAATTTCACTTTGAAATTGGACATAAACAATTGTCAATCTTTTGATATATATTGTTTCTTAAAAACACGCTATTTGTTGTGACAGCGGGAATTAATTATAAAATTAATTAATGAAACTTATATTTTTGTATTTTTTTAAAATAGACATCATTTTTGAATTTGGAATATCAATTATAGCTTAGGGTGAAATTTTGGCATTGTTCTGAAAAACTTCAATTTTTGATGAATAGTGAAACCACTAAGTGGTAGTTAAAAAACTAATTTTTCGTTTAAATGAAACATTACCACTTCTGTGATTTGATTTTCAAAAATCTGACATACATGGTTGTCATTAGGAAGTAAAATTTGGTTCAATGGGATTAAAATAATTTTTGGTGAATGGTAACTTTTAAGTTTAATTAATCGCGATTAAAGGTAATTAGTGAAATTTAAGGTAAAAATGATATTATAAAAATATGAAAATACCTTAACAATTGTCCTACCTCTATTGGATGAGTCATGGCTGACCAAAACAATCCATGGGTCAACTTGTGGACCCCATAGATCCACTTTGGTAGGAAAATGACATTAAAAACTTTTTATTTAATGTTAAAATAAAAATGTCACAAACATGAGTTGTTTTACTAAAACAATTTTTAAATGGGGTTATACAATTCATATTTTTTACTATAAATATTCATTAGAAATCTATAAAGATTTCATACATCATGATATTTTTTCTATAATTTTTAGACATTAAATAAATTAAATTATTTATGACACCATGATGATGCAGCGATTACCTCATTAATTAACGATTTAAATAAAATGAAAAGATAATGTAAAATAGAAGACTTAAAATTGTAAAAAACCTATTGGATGAGTATATTTCTAACCCTTATCACCTTATCCTCAAAATATATAAGTGTGGGACCTTTAAAATCCGAAACTCATTATATAATAAAGTAACATTTCATGACTTTCCAAGAGTTCCCCTCCTCTCCTCTTATAAAAGGCCCCCACCACTACCACATTACTCACACCATCAAAGCCTTTTGGCTAGGTCAAATTCTGCCCCAATACTCTCTCAAATTCCCTATCTTACTCCTAGAAGCCTCACTTTGGGCAGAATTCTTCTCAAGGAATCCTTTGGCTCAAATCAAAAAGTGTTACCCGATTTTAAGGTAATGTCTTCTCTTATGTTATTTTGTTTTATTTTGCTTCTCCAACACCTTAAACTCTTTTTATTCCTTTATTTTATGACAACACCAGTATCTTCAATATACTAGGATGTTTTTATGAGAAGTAATTTATTTAAACTTACACACACCTTCGTCTAATGGTTAAATAACATACTGTTTCTGTGGTTGGTGAATTACTGCCTCATGAAACGATGATTGTTCAATATTCTTTTAACACCTATCATGGTGGCCATTATGATGACACTATTTTTTATATATGATATATATTATGTTTCTGTTTTCCTTAGGCTTATTTATTTTTCATTTATGGCATACCTTTATTATTTCCATTATGGGTAAACGCGATAATTTCATTTTAAGAAATGCGGACTACCGCCCCCTCAAAGAGATTTGAATCGTTAATTCCATATGTGGGATGTATAAAGGGTGGAGTAAATGATATTATATATGATATTATACTGGAATTATAATATACCTTTATATCATTACGATTTAATTCCATTAAATACGAAATAGAAATGAATGTAGCGTTCATGCGTACGTACGGCTTACCGTCTCCATGAACGGTGCATTTCATTTCTTACCTCTAAATGATATGTAATATTATAAAGGAAATTATATACTGGATATATATGATATATATGATATGTAACGCCCGAGACTTTTATGAGAAATATTTTGTTTTTATCAAAGGAATCTTTCACTACACACAACACTAGCTTGGCTTGCTTTACACGCAACCGCGGCCTTCCTCAATAGCTTGTGTCGTACGCAATGTCGAGTTTCACTAAACAAAGATATGCTATTAAAATATTATTAAAACTAGCCGTTATGAATAGTAATAACCACTTTTTTAAATTTTAAAAATTTTATTTTTTAAAATGGACTTCATTTTTGGATTCGGAATATCGAAATTAGCCTAGGGTGAAATTTTGGTATTTTTCTGAAAACTTTCAATTTTTGATGAATAGTGAAACCACTAAGTGGTAGTTCAAAAAACTGAATTTTTCATAAAAATTAATTTTACCGCTTCTGTGAGAGGAATTTCGAAAATCCGATAGACACGGTTAATATCAAGGACTAAAATGTGGTTCAATGAGATGAAAATAATTGTTGGTGAATAGTAACTTTTTACTTGTTTTTTACCACGGTTAAAAGTAAATATGGTAATTAAGGGTAAAAGTGTTATTATTGTTGCCCTAACACATGTCCTAATTCTATTGGATAAGTATAATTCGACCAAAAACAACCTTAGGAATAAAATATGACCATTTAGGCCCACTTGGATTAGATTAGGACATTTATTATTAATTTATTTTAAGAATGGTTAAAATAGTTAAAATCAAAGTTTAATAGGTAAATCATTTTTAATATGGGGTTATACACAAGATAAATTCGACTATATTTATTCATTAGAAATATAAAAAAATTTCCTACATAATGGTATTTTATTTGTAATTTTTAGACATTAAATATTTTAATTTATTTATGACACAACGATGATGCAGTAATTATCTTATTAATGGAATATTGACATAATTGATTTTATAAATACACAAATAAATGTAATTTGAGACTTTTTATGAATTAAACTAATTTTATAGGTTAATATGACATGTTAGTATTGATTTAATAAACTTGGTTTGAACTAATCATTCTGTTATGATTTTCACAAAAATCAATTACTAAATAGTGTCAAAATTGACATAAAATAGTTTTTAAAACAAATATTATATTATTAATTGTTATTTTATTCCTAAAAATCTAATTTTAGGCCAAATTACTTATATAAGGTTATATATATTAATAATAAACAGCTTTGGGTTTGTTTGGCTTGATATAGTAAGTTTATTAACCTTATAGTGTAAGAAAACAAGAAGACACGGTAAAAGTTAAATTATCTAACATAAAGTTAAATCTAAATTAGAAGGTTAAAATTGATACCTAAACTTGTCTAAATTCTATTGGATGAGAGTATTTCGACCCATACCCACCTTATCTTTGAAATATATCAATTTGGAGCTATTAAAAATCGAATTTGACTTTATAATAAAATAATATTTTTAGTTATTCCAAAGGTGCCTCTCTCCTCCCTTATAAAAGGGCACCTCCTCCCTCTTTTCCTCACACCACTTTGAGCCTTCAAGCTCGGCCAACCCCTGCCAATTTCTTCTCTCCACTTCCCTAGAGACATCCTAGAGGTCCTGGTCTTCTTCAAAGACCAATTTTAGTGCCCTAAAAGGAGGTCTCAAAGAAGCGCTTCAAAGAAGAGGTAATGTCCCTTACCGATTCTTTCATCTTTATTTCTTCTTCCACTTCTTCTTCTTTAGTTGTTTCATTATGAATTAATAACATCAATATCACTCATATACTGATATGTTATTATAAGTATTAAACAACCCTATTTCACCATCTATCCATCCTACGGAAAACGAAATCATCACGCGTGCGTACGTACGGAATACCGTCTCCACGCCGTGGTGTAATCTATTTTACACCACCACCTTACTTGGATGGGTATAATGGTGTAAATAATGACTATATATGATTATTGTAAAGTGATATTGATTCTGAAATAGTATATATACACTCCAATACAATTCCACAATCATGGGAATGATATCATCGCTCGTGTGTACGTACGGAATATCGTCTCCACGATGTGATGCGACTCGTTCTACATGATATTCATTGCATAATGATTATATAAATGAATTAAATGAATTAATATGATATATATTAAACTAATACCATTCTATAAATGAGGTATCTATAACCTAAAAAGAAAAATAAGAATTTATTCGACAAAACACGCATAAGAACAAAAAGTAATAAACACCCGAATAACAAGTAGTAATGAAATATTACTAATAAGAAGCTAAGAATATGACCATATATGATATCGTAAAAATAAGTATGATTCTGGAATAAGTCAATAACATTATTTAAATCATTATACAGGAGGTTCGGACACTTACGAAGCAAATTGGACCTAAGGTAAGGGAAAATATCACAATCTCATTTTATCCGAGATTGTTTATACTTTGGTATTTACTGGGGTGTATTTTTTCATCCACATCCATGTTTCCTCAATATGTAATATTGTTTCAATCCACCTACAATTGTTTAAATCCAATTTCACCCTTCGGTGAGTTTTTAGTAAAAGATATGAAAGGAATCTTTTGTCGTTTTTCGAACGTGGTACTTTTTGACTTTTCCGACAAAAGTACGAGAAGAATGTTTTTTTAACTTATACGTCATGAATGGATTTTTAAAAAATTATTTCCAAGAAGGTTCCTTTTAAAGTTTTCAAGTTTATTTTTAATCAACTTCTTTTAGTTTAAAATTTTAGGACATGTTAAGAAAGGTAAAATGTTTTTGAAGTAGAAAGGATATTTTCCTCAAGAATGGAGTTCAAGTGTTTTATCAAAATTATTTTCCATCTAAGATAATATAGGATTTTGTTTCTATCCCTATTATTACATTTATTTGATTATGTTGTGATGGAATTATGTTTATGAATTCCTTTATCTTATATGAATTGTTTTATGATGTCATGATGTTTAAGAATCCCATTTTTATTACATGGGTTATGCTATGATGTATGGTTTATGATTTTGTGGCACACATAAGAATGGAATCATTATGAGATGGGTGGGACCTATATCTCCCTCCAATGCATTGGGTAAAGATTTTATATCTCATGAGATAGACATGGCTGGAATGGCAGGTTAAACCGGTTCAGTGAAACAGGACTAGAACGAGGAGTGAACTCGGTTCAGAAATGGACTTTGTCCACTAAGATAGTCTTGTCCATGAGTCTTGACTAATAAGAAATGATTCTCTATGATTATGTGTGTATGCAACAAAGTTTCATGTTTTATGTTATGATTATTGGGATTTCATTTCACTACTATGATTTATCCCATGTTATGAAATTATGCTCTCTTTTGCAGGTTAAGATTTCCAAAATGTTATGTTCTTATGAATATGATGTGATTGATATTTCTTTTGCTTACCCTTACTGAGCATTTGATCTCACACTTTTGTATGTTTTCTTTCCCCAGGTCAGGAAGAAGGTTATTAAGTAAGATATTCCAAAAGGGACTATAGATGTGATGAAATAAATGGGAGACAGTGTAGATGCTTTATGAACCAGTTGTTTATGTTTCCCAGTTTCTAAAGACATTATACCTATACGGTCCTTTCCTGGTTTTGTTATATGTTGTAATAAGTGTGCTTCAATTTTGAAGTAATAACAATGTATGTAAAGTATGGGTCGTTATAGTTGGTATCAGAGGCAAAGGAGGTAGGAATGTATCTGATCCTTGGGAACTCTCACATGTGAGCGTTGGATGAAGCATGGCTCTCTGCCCAAGGTCTTCATGAGGAAATAGCTGCCACTGGGGATGGTGGTGTGTCCCACCCAGGGGGTGTAGCCACCGATGGAGTGCCCTGATAGGTATCAATTAAAGTCCACTGTTAGTAATTCCAGACCGTTATAGTTGGTATCAGAGGAAAGGTATAGTCAACCTTTGGAAACTAGGATGTGAAAGCCTTAGTAAGAACCCTAAGGATAAGTCTAAGCATAGAACACAATCTTAGTGTTTTAGAAATGGCCATGAAAAACCTAGGAGAATACCTTAAGTGTGAAATTTTATTCTTGATTATGTGGTTTTCCTATTATAATTAGTGTTTCTCACACTATTCTTCTTGGTTTTAGTCAATGGCTGGAACCCGAAGGAACTGTGTTAATGCGGAATGCGACGGGCAATGCAATGATTGTCCCCCTGAGAAACCAAACGTTATGGGAGTTGGAATGAAAAATCTTGTAGCCATGCTCACATAACTTTCTCAAGCTATGAATCATGCAGGACTTCTAAACGAGCAAAGGAAGGAGCAACATTCTGTTGAATCCTTCATGAGGCAGCGTCCACCTTCATTCAGCGGGTCTACTGATCCATTAATTACTGTACAATGGATTAGTACTACTGAAAAGATATTTTCAGTTCTTCAATGTTCTGAACATGATAAAGCCATCTTAGCAGTGTATCGTTTGGAAGGTGATGATGATCAATGGTGGAATCTTATCAAGAATATGAGGCAAAGAGATGAAATTGAGTCCATGGAATGGGACGAGTTCAAGAACTTATTTTTCAATAAGTACTTCCCTCGTATTCTCCGAATAAAGATGGAGAAATAGTTTCTTGAACTAAAGCAAAAGGATGATGAATCTGTTGGTACCTATGAAGAAAATTTTACAAGACTTGCAAGGTATGCTTCTGGTATTATTATCCAACCTGAGAGTAAGATCGATCGATTCTTTAGTGGCTTAAAACCAAGTTTTCGAAGGGCCTTAGCCATAAGGGACTTCAATAGCTATGAGGAAATCGTTCGATGTTCTCTCAAAGTTGAGATGGAGATTGGAGTAACCCATCAGTCATATGGGTTTGATAAGAAGAGGAAAATGGAATTCAAAGGAAAATATAAAGAGCACACTGAAAATAAGATGAGCTTTCCCTTATGCTCAAAGTGTGGAAATAAACATGGACGGATTTTTCTTAAAGGGACAAGTAAATGTTTCAAATGTGGAAAGGAAGGTCATTGGGCATTTGAATGCCGCAATGATGGGAAGAAGATGTCTAATGATGCAAACAAAGGAAGGGACACACAGAATGAACCTACTACACTTCAATGTTTCAAGTGCAAGGAGATGGGGCATTATGCCAATAAATGACCTAATCCAAGGGTTGTTGATGATGATCGACATCAACAAAATCTTAAGGCTAAAGACAAAGGAAAGTCACATGCAATTTCTATCAGCGATGTTGTAATGCCCGAGACTTTTATGAGAAATATTTTGTTTTTAAATCATCAAAGGAATCTTTCACTACACACAACACTAGCTTGTCTTGCTTTACACACAACCGCGGTCATCCTCAATAGCTTGGGTCGTACGCAATACCGAGTTTCACTAAACAACGATATGCTATTAAAATATTATTAAAACTAGCCGTTATGAATAGTAATAACCATTTTTTTAAATTTTATAAATTTTATTTTTCAAAATGGACTTCATTTTTGGATTCGGAATATCAAAATTAGCCTAGGGTGAAATTTTGGTATTTTTCTAAAAACTTTCAATTTTTGATGAATAGTGAAACCACTAAGTGGTAGTTAAAAAACTGAATTTTTCATAAAACTTAATTTTACCGCTTCTGTGAGTGGAATTTCCAAAATCCGAGAGACACGGTTAATATCAAGGACTAAAATATGGTTCAATGAGATGAAAATAATTTTTCGTGAATAGTAACTTTTTACTTTTTTTTACCACGGTTAAAAGTAAATAGGGTAATTAAGGGTAAAAGTGTTATTATTATTACCCTAACACATGTCCTAAATCTATTGGATAAGTGTAATTCGACCAAAAACAACCTTAGGAATAAAATATGACCATTTAGGCCCACTTGGATTAGATTAGGACATTTATTATTAATTTATTTAAAGAAGGGTTAAAATAGTTAAAATCAAAGTTTAATAATTATATCATTTTTAATATCGGGTTATACAAAAGATAAATTCGACTATAAATATTCATTAGAAAGCTAAAAATATTTCCTACACAATGGTATTTTATTTGTAATTTTTAAACATTAAATAATTTAATTTATTTATGACACAAAGATGATGCAGTAATTATCTTATTAATGAAATATTGACATAATTGATGTTATAAATACCCAAATAAATGTAATTTGAGAATTTTTATGAATTAAACTAATTTTATAGGTTAATATGAAATTTTAGTATTGATTTAATTAACTTGGTTTGAACTAATCATTCTGTTATGATTTTCACAAAAATCAATTACTAAATAGTGTCAAAATTGACATAAAATAGTTTTTAAAACAAATATTATATTATTAATTGTTATTTTGTTCCTAAAAATCTAATGTTCGGAAAAATGACTTATATAAGGTTATATATATTAATAATAAACAACTTGGGGTTCGTTTGGCTTGATATAGTAAGTTTATTAACCTTATAGTGTAAGAAAACAAGAAGACACGGTAAAAGTTAAATTATCTAACTTAAAGTTAAATCAAAATGATAAGGTTAAAATTGATACCTAAACTTGTATAAATTCTATTTTATGAGAGGATTTCGACCCCTACCCACCTTATCTTCGAAATATATCAATTTGGAGCTATTAAAAACCGAATTTGACTTTATAATAAAATAATATTTTTAGTTATTCCAAAGGTGCCCCTCTCCTCCCTTATAAAAAGGCACCTCCTCCCTCTCTTCCTCACACCACTTTGAGCCTTCAAGATCGGCCAACCCCTGCCAATTTCACCTCTCCACTTCCCTAGAGACATCCTAGAGGTCCTTGTCTTCTTCAAAGACCAAGTTTAGTTCCCTAAAAGGAAGTCTCAATGAAGCGCTTCAAAGAAGAGGTAATGTCCGTTACTGATTCTTTCATCTTTATTTCTTCTTCCACTTCTTCTTCTTTAGTTGTTTCATTATTAAGTAATAACATCAGTATCACTCATATACTGATATGTTATTATAAGTATGAAACAACCCTATTTCACCATCTATCCATCCTATGGAAAACTAAATCACCGCGCGTGCGTACGTACGGAATACCGTCTCCACGCCGTGGTGTAATCTATTTTCCACCACCACCTTACTTGGATGGGTATAATGGTGTAAATAATGACTATATATGATTATTGTAAAGTAATATTTATTCTGAAATAGTATATATACACTGAAATACAATTCCACAATCATGGGAACGATATCATCGCTCGTGCGTACGTACGGAATACCGTCTCCATGATGTGATGCGACTCGTTCTACATGATCTTCAATGCATAATGATTATATAAATGAATTGAATGAATTAATATGATATATATTACACTAATAACATTCTGGAAATGAGTTATCTATAACCTAAAAAGAAAAATAAGAATTTATTCGACAAAACACACATAAGAACAAAAAGTAATAAACACCCGAATAATAAGTAGCAATGAAATATTACTAATAACAAGCTAAGAATATGACCATATATGATATCATAAAAATAATTATGATTCTGGAATAAGTCAATAACATTATTTAAATCATTATACAGAAGTTTCGGACACATACGAAGCAAATTAGACCTAAGGTAAGGGAAATATCTCAATCTCATTTTTTTATCCGAGATTGTTTATAATTTGGTATTTACTGGGGTGTATTTTATCATCCACATCCATTTTTCCTCAATATGTAATATTATTTTCATCCACCTACAATTGTTTAAATCCAATTTTACCATTCGGTGAGTTTTTAGTAAAAGATAAGAAAGGAATCTTTTGTCGTTTTTCGTACGAGGTACTTTTTGACTTTTCCAACAAAAGTACGAGAAGAATGTTTTAGAGGAAAGTATGGGTCGTTATAGTTGGTATCAGAGGAAAGGTATAGTCAACCTTTGGAAACTAGGATGTGAAAGCCTTAGTAAGTACCCTAAGGATAAGTCTAATCATAGAACACAATCTTAGTGTTTTAGAAATGACCATGAATAACCTAGGATAAGACCTTAAGTGTGAAATTGTATTCTTGATTATGTGGTTTTCCTATTATAATTAGTATTGCTCACACTATTCTTCTTGGTTTTAGTCAATGGCTGGAACCCGAAGGAACCGTGTTAATGAGGAATGCGACGGGCAATGCAATGATTGTCCCCCTGAGCAACCAAACGTTATGGGAGGTGGAATGCAAAATCTTGTAGCCATGCTCACACAACTTTCTCAAGCTATGAATCATGCAGGACTTCCAAACGAGCAAAGGAAGGAGAAACATTCTGTTGAATCCTTCATGAGGCAGCGTCCACCTTCTTTCAGCGGGTCTATCCATTAGTTGCTGAACAATGGATTAGTACTAATGAAAAGATATTTTCAGTTCTTCAATGTTCTGAACATGATAAAGTCATCCTAGCAGTGTATCGTTTGGAAGGAGATGCTGTTCAACGGTATAATCTTATTAAGAATACGAGGCAAAGGGATGAAATTGAGTCCATAGAATGGGACGAGTTCAAGAACTTATTTTTCAATAAGTACTTCCCTCGTATTCTCCGAACAAAGATGGAGAAGGAGTTTCTTGAACTGAAGAAAAAAGGATGATGAATCTGTTGGTACCTATGAAGCAAATTTTACAAGACTTGCAAGGTACGCTTCTGGTATTATTATCCAACCTGAGAGTAAGATCGATCGATTCTTTAGTGGCTTAAAACCAAGTCTTCAAAGGGCCTTAGCCATAAGTGACTTCAATAGCTACGAGGAAATCGTTCGATGTGCTCTCAAAGTTGAGATGGAGATTGGAGTAACCCATCAGTCATATGGGTTTGATAAGAAGAGGAAAATGGAATTCAAAGGAAAATCTAAAGAGCACACTGAAAAGAAGATGAGCTTTCCCTTATGCTCAAAGTGTGGAAAGAAACATGGAGGGAGTTGTCTTAAAGGGACAAGTAAATGTTTCAAATGTGGAAAGGAAGGTCATCGGGCATTTGAATGCCGCAATGATGGGAAGAAGATGTCTAATGATGAAAACAAAGGAAGGGATACACAGAATGAACCTACTACACTTCAATGTTTCAAGTGCAAGGAGATGGGGCATTATGCCAATAAATGCCTTAATCCAAGGGTCGTTGATGATGATCGACATCAACAAAATCTTAAGGCTAAAGACAAAGGAAAGTCACATGCAATTTCTATCAGTGATGTGGAGTACGATAACGATGTGGTGAAAGGTACACTTACTATCCACTCTAAAGTAGAAAATGTTTTATTTGATTCTGGATCCACCCACTCTTTTATTTCTGAAGATTTTTCTAAGGGTATCGCCGTATTACCTCAACAATTAGATGTTGAGTTAGCAGTGACAACACCTAATGACACAACAATCACATCAAAAGTTTATAATTCTTCCCCGATTGAAGTTTGTGGGAAAGTGCTTCCTGCAAATCTTGTGATCCTTCCTATAGTGGAATTTGATGTGATTCTTGGCATGGATTGGTTTTCTTTATATGGATCTCATATGAATTTCCAAAGAAGGGAAGTCACATTTCATATTCCAGATCAATCTATGATCATCTATCGATGCAAGGATGAGCATAACCTTCCAGTGGAAATTTCTTCCATCTTATGGGTCTTGATTCCACTAAATGAGGGTTATTTATCTCAAATGGTTGGTGAGAAACTCATGATTAAGAATATTCCCATTGTACGGGAGTTTGATGATGTCTTTCCGGAGGAATTGTCGGGTCTTCCACCAAATCGTGAAGTTGAGTTTTCAATAGAACTCGTATCGGGTGGTTTGCCTATTTCAAAGACACCTTATAGAATGGCCCCAATTGAGTTGTAGGAATTGAAGAAGCAACTCTAAGAGAATCTTGATAAGGGATTCATACGCCCTAGTACATCACCTTGGGGATCACCTGTTCTATTTTTTAAGAAGAAAGATGGATCAATGAGACTCTGTATTGATTATCGAGAACTTAACAAGATCACTATCAAGAACAAATATCCTCTCCCACGCATTGATGACTAATTTGACCATCTACACGGAGCTCAATACTTTTCCAATATTGATCTTCGTTCAGGGTATCATCAATTAAGGGTCAAAAGGGAGGATATACCAAAGACGTCTTTCCGTACAAGGTATGGACACTATGAATTTATAGTGATGTCATTTGGCCTTACTAATGCCCCTGCTATCTTCATGGATCTGATGAATAGAGTCTTTAGAGACTATCTTGATCAATTTTTGGTAGTCTTTATAGACGATATTCTTGTCTATTCAAAGACCAAGGAAGAACATGAAGATCACTTGAGAATTATATTGAAGACCCTGAGAAAGGAGAAGCTTTATGCCAAATTTACCAAGTGTGAATTTTGGCTTAAAAAGGTTGCATTTTTGGGTCACATAGTCTCAAAAGAGGGGATATCTGTGGATCCAGCAAAAAAAGAGGTTATCAAAAGATGGTCGAGACCAACAACAGTAACCGAGATCTGAAGTTTTCTTGGTTTGGCTGGATATTATCAACGTTTTGTGAAAGATTTTTCACGATTATCTAATCCACTAACCAGGTTGACTCGAAAAGGAGTTAAGTTTGTTTGGACGGAGGAATGTGAAGAGAATTTCAAGGAGTTGAAAAGAAGGTTATCCAGTGCACCTGTCCTCATACTGCCTTGTAGTGGAGAAAGGTTTGTGATCTATAGTGATGCATCCAAGAAGGTATTGGGGTGTGTTCTTATGAAAAATGATATGGTGATAGCTTATGCCTCACGATAGTTGAAAATCCATGAGCAAAATTACCCAACTCGTGATTTGGAGTTAGCTGTGGTAATCTTTGCATTAAAGATTTGGAGGCATTATCTTTATGGAGAAAGGTGTGACATTTATACTGATCATAAAAGTTTAAAGTATATTTTCACACAAAAGGAGCTGAATATGCGCCAAAGAAGATGGTTGGAGCTAATTAAGGATTACGACTGCTCAATTCATTACCACCCTAGGAAAGCAAACAAGGTGGCAGATGCATTAAGTCGACAAGACCATGCCAGTTTATCCATGATGAGGATCACAAAAGATCCAATATTTATGGATTTACAAAGGATGGATCTTGGAATTATAATGGAAAGGAAAAAATCTTATCTTTCTCAAATGAATGTTCAACCGTCTATACATGTGAAGATTAAAGAGGCGCAGAAATAAGATGTAGAGTTACAAAAGAAGGTGAGAAATATTCCTGAATTCAACCTTGATTGTGATGGGATAATAAAGTTCCAGAATCGGGTTTGTGTTCCTCCCATCCCCGAATTAAAGATGGATCTGATGGATGAGGCTCATAGTTCTTCATTCTCTATTCATCCTCGAAGCACGAAGATGTATAGGGACCTGAAAGAGTACTTCTGGTGGGATGGCATGAAAAGAGATGTTGCTGAATATGTCTCTCGATGCTTGGTTTGTCAGCAAGTTAAAGCAGAGAGACAGAAGTCTAAGGGGATGTTACAACCATTACCCATACCCGAATGGAAATGGGAAAACGTCACTATGGACTTTGTCACAGGACTTCCTAAAACATCCAAAGGCAATAATGCTATCTGGGTCATAGTTGATCATCTTACAAAGTCCGCACACTTCATTGCTATTAGAGAGGATTTCTCTCTGGATTAGATTGCCATGATATATGTGAAGGAAGTGGTAAGATTGCATGGAGTACCACTTTCTATTATATCTGATCGGGATCCAAGATTTACCTTGAAGTTCTGGCGAAGTCTTCAGCATACTCTGGATACAGAGTTGAGTTTCAGCACTACTTATCATCCTCAGACAGACGGTCGGTCTGAGAGAACAATTCAAACTCTAGAAGATATATTGAGAGCTTGCTCTATGGATTTCAAAGGTGGTTGGGATCAACACCTACCTTTGGTGGAATTTTCTTATAATAATAGATTTCACTCTAGTATTTAGATGGCTCCTTATGAAGCTCTCTATGTAAGGAAATGCAGGACTCCAAATTGTTGGGATGAAGTTAGGGAAAGAAAGCTATTAGGACCTGATCTTGTTGATGAGATGGAAGAAAAGGTCCAATCTATTCAACAACACATAAGAGCAGCTCAGAGTCGACAGAAAAGTTATGCCGACAACCGAAGAAAAGACCTAGAGTTTGAAGTGGGTGATAAAGTGTTCTTACGAATATCTCCCTGGAAGAGGGTCATGAGATTTGGAAAGAAGGGGAAGTTGAGCCCTAGATATATCGGTCCTTTCGAAATACTGCATCATGTTGGAAAGGTAGCTTACCAGTTGGCGCTTCCACCGAATCTCTCTCAAGTTCAATAAGTGTTCCATGTATCTCTCCTGAGAAAGTACATACCTGATCCTTCACATGTACTCAGCTCAGAAGTTTTACCGCTGGAGCAAGATCTTTCTTATGAAGAACAGCCGATGGAGATTCTGGATCGTAGCGAAAAAGTCCTACGAAACAAGACCACTCGATTGGTGAAAGTTTTATGGAGGAACCACCAATTAGAAGAAGCTACATGCGAGCTTGAGGATATGATGAGGGAGAGGTATCATCATCTGTTTGTTACAAAGTGACGAATTTCGAGGGCCAAATTCATTTTAAGGGGGGTAGAATGTAATGCCCGATACTTTTATGAGAAATATTTTGTTTTTAAATCATCAAAGGAATCTTTCACTACACACAACACTAGCTTGGCTTTCTTTACATGCAACCGCAGCCTTCCTCAATAGCTTGCGTCGTACGCAATACCGAGTTTCACTAAACAATGATATGCTATTGAAATATTATTAAAACTAGCCGTTATGAATAGTAATAACCACTTTTTGAAATTTTATAAATTTTATTTTTCAAAATGGACTTCATTTTTGGATTCGGAATATCGAAATTAGCCTAGGGTGAAATTTTGGTATTTTTCTGAAAACTTTCAATTTTTGATGAATAGTGAAACCAATAAGTGGTAGTTAAAAAACTGAATTTTTCATAAAACTTAATTTTACCGATTCTCTGAGTGGAATTTCCAAAATACGAGAGACACGGTTAATATCAATGACTAAAATGTGGTTCAATGAGATGAAAATAATTTTTGGTGAATAGTAACTTTTTACTTTTTTTTACCACGGTTAAAAGTAAATAGGGTAATTAAGGGTAAAAGTGTTATTATTATTACCCTAACACATGTCCTAATTCTATTGGATAAGTGTAATTCGACCAAAAACAACCTTAGGAATAAAATATGACCATTTAGGCCCACTTGGATTAGATTAGGAGATTTATTATTAATTTATTTAAAGATGGGTTAAAATAGTTAAAATCAAAGTTTAATAAGTATATCATTTTTAATATAGGGTCATACATAAGATAAATTCAACTATAAATATTCATTAGAAAGATACAAATATTTCCTACATAATGGTATTTTATTTGTAATTTTTAGACATTAAATAATTTAATTTATTTATGACACAAAGATGATGCAGTAATTATCTTATTAATGAAATATTGACATAATTAATGTTATAAATACCCAAATAAATGTAATTTGAGACTTTTTATGAATTAAACTAATTTTATATATTAATATGAAATGTTAGTATTGATTTAATTAACTTGTCTCGAACTAATCATTCTGTTATGAGTTTCACAAAAATCAATTACTAAATAGTGTCAAAATTGACATAGAATAGTTTTTAAAACAAATATTATATTATTAATTGTTATTTTATTCCTAAAAATCTAAGGTTCGTACAGATGAATTATATAATGTTAAATATATTAATAATAAACAACTTGGTGTTCGTTTTTCTTGATATAGTAAGTTTATTAACCTTATAGTGCAAGAAAACAAGAAGACACAGTAAAAGTTAAATTATCTAACTTAAAGTTAAATCTAAATTATAAGGTTATAATTGATACCTAAACTTGTCTAAATTCTATTGGATGAGAGGATTTATACCCCTACCCAACTTATCTTCTAAACATATCAATTTGGAGCTATTAAAAACCGAATTTGACATTATAATAAAATAATATTTTTAGTTATTCCAAAGGTGCCCCTCTCCTCCCTTATAAAAAGGCACCTCCTCCCTCTCTTCCTCACACCACTTTGAGCCTTCAAGCTCGGAAAACCCCTGAAAATTTCTCCTCTCCACTTCACTAGAGACATCCTATAGGTCCTGGTCTTATTCAAAGACAAAGTTTAGTGCCCTAAAAGAAAGTCTCAAAGAAGCGCTTCAAAGAAGAGGTAATGTCTGTTACCGATTCTTTCATCTTTATTTCTTCTTCCACTTCTTTTTATTTAGTTGTTTCATTATGAAGTAATAACATTAGTATCACTCATATACTGATATGTTATTATAAGTATGAAATAACCCTATTTCACCATCTATCCATCCTACGGAAAACGAAATCACCGCGTGTGTGTACGTACGGAATACCGTCTCCACGCCGTGGTGTAATCTATTTTCCACCACCACCTTACTTGGATGGGTATAATGGTGTAAATAATGACTATATATGATTATTTTAAAGTGATATTGATTCTGAAATAGTATATATACACTCCAATACAATTCCACAATCATGGTAACAATATCATCGCTTGTGTGTACGTACGGAATACCATCTCCACGATGTGATGCGACTCGTTCTACATGATATTCAATGCATAATGATTATATAAATGAATTTAATGAATGAATATGATATATATTACACTAATACCATTATGGAAATGAGGTATCTATAACCTAAAAAGAAAAATAAGAATTTATTCGACAAAACACGCATAAGAACAAAAAGTAATAAACAACCGAATAATAAGTAGAAATGAAATATTACTAATAACAAGCTAAGAATATGACCATATATGATATCATAAAAATAAGTATGATTCTGGAATAAGTCAATAACATTATTTAAATCATTATACAGGAGGTTTGGACACATACGAAGCAAATTGGACCTAAGGTAAGGGAAATATCACAATCTCATTTTTTTATCCGAGATTGTTTATACTTTGGTATTTATTGGGGTGTATTTAATCATCCACATCCATGTTTCCTCAATATGTAATATTATTTCCATACACATACAATTTTTTAAATTCAATTTTACCCTTCGGTGAGTTTTTAGTAAAAGATAATAAAGGAATCTTTTGTCGTTTTTCGTACGAGGTACTTTTTGACTTTTCCGACAAAAGTATGAGAAGAATGTTTTTTTAACTTACACGACATGAAAGGATTTTTAAAACATTATTTCCAAGAATATTCCTTTACAAGTTTTCAAGTTTATTTTTAATCAACTTCTTTTAGTTTAGAATTATATGACATGTTAAGAAATGAAAAGTGTTTTTGAAGTAGAAAGGATATTGTCCTCAAGAATGGAGTTCAAGTGTTTTATCAAAATTATTTTCCATCTAAGATAATATAGGGTTCTGTTTATATCCCTATTATTACATTGATTTTATTATGTTGTGATGGAATTATTTTTATCTTATATGAATTGTTTTATGATGTCATGTTGTTTAAGAATCCCATTTTTATTACATGGGTTATGCAATGATGTATGATTTATGATTTTGTGGCACACATAAGAATGGTATAATTATGAGATGGATGGGACCTATATCTCCCTCCAATGCATTGGGTAAAGATTTTATATCTCATGATATAGACATGGATGGAATGGCAGGTTAAACCGGTTCAGTGAAACAGGACTGGAACGAGGAGTGAACTCGGTTCAGAAATGGACTTTGTCCACTAATATAGTCTTGGCAATGAGTCTTGACAAATAAGAAATGATTATCTATGATTATGTGTGTATGAAACAAAGTTTCATCTTTTAAGTTATGATTATTGGGATTTCATTTCACTACTATGATTTATCCCATGTTATGAAATTTTGCTCTCTTTTGCAGGTTAAGATTTTCAAAATGTTATGTTCTTTTATGATGTGATTGATATTTATTTTTTTTTTTACCCTTACTGAGCATTTGAGCTCACCCTTTTGTATGTTTTCTTTCCCCCAGGTCAGGAATAAGGTTATTAAGTAGGATATGCCAAAAGGGACTCTAGATATGATGAAATAAATGGGAGACAATGTATATGCTTTATGAACCAGTTGTTTATGTTTCCCAATTTCTAAAGAGACTATACCTATATGGTCATTTCCTGGTTTTGTTATATGTTGTAATTAGTGTGCTTCAATTCTGATGTAATAAACATGTATGTAAAGTATGGGTCATTATAGATGTGGAGTACGATAAAGATGTGGTGAAACGTACACTTACCATCCACTCTAAAGTAGAAAATGTTTTATTTGATTCTGGATCCACCCACTCTTTTATTTCTGAAGATTTTTATAAGGGTATCACCATATTACCTCAACAATTAGATGTTGAGTTAGCTGTGACAACCCCTAATGGCACAACAGTCGCATCAAAAGTTTATAATTCTTCCTCGATTGAAGTTTATGGGAAAGTGCTTCCTGAAAATCTTGTGATCCTTCCTATAGTGGAATTTGATGTGATTCTTGGTATGGATTGGCTTTCTTTATATGGAGCTCATATCAATTGCCAAAGAAGGGAAGTCATATTTCATATTCCAGATCAATCTATGATCGTCTATCGATGCAAGGATGAACATAACATTCCAGTGGAAATTTATTCCATCTTATGGGTCTTGATTCCACTAAATGAGGGTTATTTATCTCAAATGGTTGGTGAGAAACTCATGATTAATAATATGCCCATTGTATGGGAGTTTGATGATGTCTTTCCGGAGGAATTTCCGGGTCTTCCACCAAATCGTGAAGTTGAGTTTTCAATAGAACTCGTACCGGGTGCTTTGCCTATTTCAAAGACACCTTATAGAATGGCCCCAATTGAGTTGTAGGAATTGAAGAAGAAACTCCAAGAGAATCTTTATAAGGGATTCATACGTCCTAGTGCGTCACCTTGGGGAGCACCTGTTCTATTTGTTAATAATAAAGATGGATCAATGAGACTCTGCATTGATTATTGAGAACTTAACAAGATCACTATCAAGAACAAATATCCTCTCCCACGCATTGATGACTTATTTGACCAACTACGCGGAGCTCAATATTTTCCAAGATTGATCTTTGTTCAGGGTATCATCAATTAAGGGTCAAAAGGGAGGATATACCAAAGACGGATTTCGGTACAAGGTATGGACACTATGAATTTATAGTGATGTCATTTGGTCTTACTAATGCCCCTTCTATCTTCATGGATCTGATGAATAGAGTCTTTAGAGAATATCTTGATCAATTTGTGGTGGTCTTTATAGATGATATTCTTGTCTATTCAAAGATCAAGGAAGAACATGAAGATCACTTGAGAATTATATTGAAGACCCTGAGAAAGGATAAGCTTTATGAAAAATTTACCAAGTGTGAATTTTGGCTTCAAAAAGTTTCATTTTGGGTCACATAATCTCAAAAGAGGGGATATCTGTGGATCCAGCAAAAACAGAGGTTATCGAAAGATGGTCGAGACCAACAACAGTAACCGAGATCCGAAGTTTTCTTGGTTTGGCTGGATATTATCGACATTTTGTGAAAGATTTTTCATGATTATATAATCCACTCACCATGTTGACTCGGAAAGGAATTAAGTTTGTTTGGACGGAGAAATGTGAAGAGAATTTCAAGGAGTTGAAAAGAAGGTTATCCAGTGCACCTGTGCTCACACTGCCTTGTAGTGGAGAAAGGTTTGTGATCTATTGTGATGAATCTAAGAAGGGATTGGGGTGTGTTCTTATGCAAAATGATATGGTGATAGCTTATTCCTCACGACAGTTGAAAATCCATGATCAAAATTACCCAACACATGATTTGGAGTTAGCTGCCGTAATCTTTGCATTAAAGATTTGGAGGCATTATCTTTATGGAGAAAGGTGTGACATTTATACTGATCATAAAAGTTTAAAGTATATTTTCAGAAAAAAGGAGCTGAATATGCTCCAAAGAAGATGGTTAGAGCAGATTAAGGATTACGACTGCTCAATTCATTACCACCCTGGGAAAGCAAACAAGGTGGTAGATGCATTAAGTCGACAAGACCATGCCAGTTTATCCATGATGAGGATCAAAAAAGTTCCAATATTTATGGATTTACAAAGGATGGATCTTGGAATTATAATGGAAGGGGGGAAATCATATCTTTCTCAAATGAATGTTCCACCATCTATACATGTGAAGATTAAAGAGGCACAGAAAGAAGATGTAAAGTTACAAAAAAAGGTAAGAAATATTCCTGAATTCAACCTTGTTTGTGATGGGATAATAAAGTTCAGGAATCGGGTTTGTGTTCCTCCCATCCCCGAATTAAAGAAGGAGTTGCTGGATGAGACTCATAGTTTTTCATTCTCTATTAATCCTGGAATCACGAAGATGTATAGGGACCTGAAAGAGTACTTCTGGTGGGATGGCATGAAAAGAGATGTTGTTGAATATGTCTCTCGATGCTTGGTTTGTCAGCAAGTTAAAGCTGAGAGACAGAAGTCTAAGGGGATGTTACAACCATTACCCATACCTGAATGGAAATGGGAAAACATCACTATGGACTTTGTCACAGGACTTCCTAAAACATCCAAAGGCAATAATGCTATCTGGGTCATAGTTGATCTTCTTACAAAGTCTGCACACTTCATTGCTATTAGAGAGGATTTCTCTCTGGATCAGCTTGCCATGATATATGTGAAGCAAGTGGTAAGATTGCATGGAGTACCACTTTCTATTATATATGATCGGGATCCGAGATTTACCTCGAAGTTCTGGCGAAATCTTCAGCATACTCTGGATACAGAGTTGAGTTTCAGCACTGCTTATCATCCTCAGACCGATGGTCAGTCTGAGAGAACAATTCAAACTCTAGAAGATATGTTGAGAGATTTCTCTATGGATTTCAAAGGTTGTTGGTATCAACACCTACCTTTGGTGGAATTTTCTTATGATAATAGCTTTCACTCCAGTATTCAGATGGATCCTTATCAAGCTCTCTAGGGAAAGAAATGTAGGACTCCAACTTGTTGGGATGAATTTTGGGAAAGAAAGCTATTAGGACCTGATCTTGTTGATGAGATGGCAGAAAAGGTCTGATCTATTCAACAACACATAAGAGCAGCTCGGAGTCGACAGAAAAGTTATGCCGACAACCGAAAAAAAGACCTAGAGTTTGAAGTGGGTGATAAAGTGTTCTTATGAATATCTCCCTGGAAGAGGGTCATGAGATTTGGAAAGAAGGGGAAGTTGAGCCCTAGATATATCGGTCCTTTCGAAATACTGGATCGTGTTGGAAAGGTATCTTACCGATTGGCGCTTCAACCGAATCTCTCTAAAGTTTACGATGTGTTCCATGTATCTCTCCTGAGAAAGTACATACCTGATCCTTCACATGTACTCAGCTCAGAAGTTGTACCACTAGAGAAAGATCTTTCTAATGAAGAACAACCGATAGAGATTTTGGATCGTAGTGAAAAAGTCATACAAAACAAGACCACTCGATTGGTGAAAGTTTTATGGAGGAACCACCAATTAGAAGAAGCTACATGTGAGCTTGATGATATGATGAGGCAGAGATATCCTCATCTTTTTATTACAAAGTGACGAATTTTGAGGGCGAAATTCATTTTAAGGGGGGTAGAATGTAACGCCCGAGACTTTTATGAGAAATATTTTGTTTTTATCAAAGGAATCTTTCACTACACACAACACTAGCTTGGTTTTCTTTACACTCAACCGCACCATTCCTCAATAGCTTGCGTCGTACGCAATGTCGAGTTTCACTAAACAACGATATGCTATTAAAATATTATTAAAACTAGCTGTTATGAATAGTAATAACCACTTTTTGAAATTTTATAAATTTTATTTTTCAAAATGGTCTTCATTTTTGGATTCGGAATATCGAAATTATCCGAGGGTGAAATTTTGGTATTTTTCTGAAAACTTCAATTTTTGATGAATAGTGAAACCACTAAGTGGTAGTTAAAAAAACTGAATTTTTCATACAACTTAATTTTACCGCTTCTGTGAGTGGAATTTCGAAAATCCGAGAGACACGGTTAATATCAAGGACTAAAATGTGGTTCAATGAGATGAAAATAATTTTTGGTGAATAGTAACTTTTTACTTTTTTTACCACGGTTAAAAGTAAACAGGGTAATTAAGGGTAAAAGTGTTTTTATTATTACCCTAACACATGTCCTAATTTTATTGGATAAATTTAATTCGACCAAAAACAACCTTAGGAATAAAATATGACCATTTAGGCCCACTTGGATTAGATTAGGACATTTATTTTTAATTTATTTAAAGAAGGGTTAAAATAGTTAAAATCAAAGTTTAATAAGTAAATCATTTTTAATATGGGGTTATACATAAGATAAATTCAACTATAAATATTCATTAGAAAAATAAAACAATTTCCTACATAATGGTATTTTATTTGTAATTTTTAGACATTAAATAATTTAATTTATTTATGACACAACGATGATTTAGTAATTATCTTATTAATGAAATATTGACATAATTGACGTTATAAATACACAAATAATTGTAATTTGAGACTTTTTATGAATTACACTAATTTTATAGGTTAATATGACATTCTAGTATTGATTTAATTAACTTGTTTCGAACTAATCATTCTGTTATGATTTTCACAAAAATAAATTACTAAATAGTGTCAAAATTGACATAAAATAGTTTTTAAAACAAATATTATATTATTAATTTTTATTTTATTCCTAAAAATCTAAGGTTCAGCCAAATGACTTAGATAAGGTTTTATATATTAATAATAATCAAC
Source organism: Viscum album (assembly GCA_963277665.1). NCBI lineage: Eukaryota > Viridiplantae > Streptophyta > Magnoliopsida > Santalales > Viscaceae > Viscum > Viscum album. The sequence goes on from OY728145.1 coordinate 705,753,150, forward strand.
TTGGGATTCGTTTGTCTTGATATAGTAAGTTTATTAACCTTATAGTGTAAGAAAACAAGAAGACACGGTAAAAGTTAAATTATCTAACTTAAAGTTAAATCTAAATGATAAGGTTAAAATTGATACCTAAACTTGTCTAAATTTTTTTTTATGAGAGTATTTAGACCCATACCCACCTTATCTTCAAAATATATCAATTTGGAGCTATTAAAAACCAAATTTGACTTTATAATAAAATAATGTTTTTAGTTATTCCAAAGGTGCCCCTCTCCTCCCTTATAAAAGGGCACCTCCTCCCTCTCTTCCTCACACCACTTTGAGCCTTAAATCTCGGTCAAACCCTACTAATTTATTCTCTCCACTTCCCTAGAGACATCCTAGAGGTCCTGGTCTTCTTCAAAGACCAATTTTAGTGCCCTAAAAGGAGGTCTCAAAGAAGCGCTTCAAAGAAGAGGTAATGTCCGTTACCGATTCTTTCATCTTTATTTCTTCTTCCACTTCTTCTTATTTAGTTGTTTCATTATAAAGTAATAACATCAGTATCACTCATATACAGATATGTTATTATAAGTATGAAACAGCCCTATTTCACCATCTATCCATCCTACGGAAAATGAAATCATTGCGCATGCGTACGTACGGAATACCATCTCCACGCCGTGGTGTAAACTATTTTCCACCACCACCTTACTTGGATGGGTATAATGGTGTAAATAATGACTATATATTATTATTTTAAAGTGATATTGATTCTGAAATAGTATATATACACTCCAATACAATTCCACAATCATGGGAACGATATAATCGCTCGTGCGTACATACGGAATATCGTCTCCACGATGTGATGCCACTCGTTATACATGATCTTCATTACATAATGATTATATAAATGAATGGAATGAATTAATATGATATATATTACACTAATAACATTCTGGAAATTAGGTATTTATAACCTAAAAATAATAATAATAATTTATTCGGCAAAACACGCATAAGAACAAAAAGTAATAAACACCCCAATAACAAGTAGTAATGAAATATTACTAATAAGAAGCTAAGAATATGACCATATATGATATCATAAAAATAATTATGATTATGTAATAAGTCAATAACAATATTTAAATCATTATACAGGAGTTTCGGACACTTACGAAGCAAATTGGACCTAAGGTAAGGGAAAATATCACAATCTCATTTTATCCGAGATTGTTTATACTTTGGTATTTACTGGGGTGTATTTTATCATCCACATCAATGTTTCCTCAATATGTAATATTGTTTCAATACTCCTACAATTTTTTAAATCCAATTTCACCCTTCGGTGAGTTTTTAGTAAAATATATGAAAGGAATCTTTTGTCGTTTTTCGTACGAGGTACTTTTTGACTTTTCCGACAAAAGTACGAGAATAATGTTTTTTTAAATTATACGGCATGAATGGATTTTTAAAAAATTATTTCCAAGAAGATTCCTTTTCAAGTTTTCAAGTTTATTTTTAATCAACTTCTTTTAGTATAAAATTTTAGGACATGTTAAGAAAGGTAAAATGTTTTTGAAGTAGAAAGGATATTTTTCTCAAGAATGGATTTAAAGTGTTTTATCAAAATTATTTTCCATCTAAGATATTATAGGGTTTTGTTTCTATCCCTATTATTAAATTGATTTGATTATGTTGTTATGTAATTATTTTTATGGATTCATTTATCTTATATGAATTGTTTTATGATGTCATGATGTTTAAGAATCCCATTTTTATTACATGGGTTATGCTATGATGTATGGTTTATGATTTTGTGGCACACATAAGAATGGAACCATTATGAGATGGGTTGAACCTATATCTCCCTCCAATGCATTGGGTAAAGATTTTATATCTCATGATATATACATGGCTGGAACGGCAGGTTAAACCGGTTCAGTGAAACAGGACTGGAATGAGGAGTGAACTCGGTTCAGAAATGGACTTTGTCCACTAAGATAGTCTTGGCCATGAGTCTTGACTAATAAGAAATGATTTTCTATGATTATGTGTGTATGCCACAAAGTTTCATGTTTTAAGTTATGATTATTGGGATTTCATTTCACTACTATGATTTATCCCATGTTATGAAATTATGCTCTCTTTTGCATGTTAAGATTTCCAAAATGTTATGTTCTTATGAATATGATGTGATTGATATTTCTTTTGCTTACCCTTACTGATCATTTGAGCTCACCCTTTTGTATGTTTTCTTTTCCCAGGTCAGGAAGAATGTTGTTAAGTAAGATATTCCAAAAGGGACTATAGATATGATGAAATAAATGGAAGATAGTGTAGACGCTTTATGAACCAGTTGTTTATGTTTCCCCGTTTCAAAAGACACTATACCTATACGGTCCTTTCCTGGTTTTGTTATATGTTGTAATAAGTGTGATTCAATTTTGAACTAATAACAATGTAAGTAAAGTATGGGTTGTTACATGATATCTACATCATGAATATAATTCTGGATATAATGGATATTTTACCACATGAACAACTTGTAATTATAAGAAGTTTATTTTTGACTCAAGTACCAAAGATCGACAAAACGACCGTTATTAACTTAAATAATTACATAATGTTTATAACAAGGTAAAAAGTGATATAAAAGGAATAATAAACTTGAAAAAGGTTCTTAGGCAAGTATAAATTAACTCTAGTTTATTATTCTGGAGGTTAAAGAACGATCGAGTCAAGTCGGACACGAGGTAAGGGAACTTCTTAACCCAATTTCCATTCTTTGGGTTAATCTCCTACTTTCAAATTATCTCATGATATTATTGTGTCCTATCTTGTATTTTTACTTTCTTTATCTGTACTTATAGTTAATACACATAATAGATCTATTTTATTTTAAAAATGATCTTTGTAAGGACTTCGTCTCAATCTCCTTTCATTGAGTCATATTTGGTTTAATACACAACTTTCATTTATACGGTGTATAAACCCCTTTTACTTTTACTTTTATTCAAAATGAATATTTTTATACGAATCATTTTTACTAAACGAAAAAATGAATGTTTTTTCTTACGTATGCGGCGACAACGACTTCTCCGCCGCCGTGACTATTATTTGAGTTTCGGCTTCCTCTATAAGCCATAACTTTTTTTAAAAGAAAAATAAATACCATGTTTTAATTTTATTTTATTTTGGTATTGAAAATGGTTTTGATAAAGTTTTTATTATATCAGTGTGTTGTATTGATATGTTGTGATTGAAGTTTGGAACTCTTATGTTTCCTTTATGCATGTTTTATGTGATACAATTATTTTATGGTTTATGATATGTTTAAACCTGTTCATATGAGGAATGCATTGCACTTAATAAGTGACGGGTGGAGCCTGCTATAGCTCCTCAATGCATCGGTAGGTCTCATGAGACAAACTAGTGTCTTGGCACGAGGCCTTGAAAAAATCTTATTTGTAGTCTTGGAACGAGGCCTTGGCTACGTGGTTATGTTAGTCTAGAATTATGCATTCCATCATTATGAAAGTGGTTATTGATATTGCATGTGATTATTCGACTAGTAGAATATCCATGTGAATAAGTAAATGGCATTATTTAATTTTATTTTTGCCATATTATGCTGAAGTTCAAGTTTAAAAAGGCTTTTGTTTTAGTTATACATTGACTTTAATGTTAATGTTTATTTATGAAAGCTTCTGCAATATTATTATCCTTACTGAGCATCTGAGCTCACCCCTTTCAATGTTTTAATATTTTCCAGGATCTGAATAAGTATTTTATGAATGACCTGCAGGGATAGTCAGAAGAGGATATGAGTGTGGTCTATGGAGACTTTGTTACTGTAGTTTTTCACTTTATGATGTAATGTAACATTTATGAATGTATCTAGTGTTTCCAAGGATACTAAACTAATCGGTCTTTCGAGACTTGATCTTTTGGGATCATGCCAATGTTACGCAATAATGCACCGACTCTAGGTAACTGGGGTCGGGGCGTTATAGTTGGTATCAAAGGCAGTTTAGTACTAACCTTGGAAGCTAGATTTAGATAAACTCTGATTAGAGCACATAACCCGAATATAGACTTTGAGGATTAGTATAGAAGAACTTACTAGAATTTTGGTATTATAGAGATTTTGTGAGTTTTCCGAGCAATACATCCCTGTCTAGATGCGAGTAGGTAGAGTCGGATCTGGCACATATGTACCTTGGGGTAAAACCCAAAAACACCGCTTTGAGCTTGACTCAAACGGGAACTGGTGCACGACAACGGGCCTTGCTGCACTCTTGGTTACGACACTCCCGGGGGATATGCTTAGGATAATTATCATTTTCTTTACAAACCATTATGAAGGGATTATGAGTATATACCTCCTCAAAAAAAACATTTTTATGATTATGAATTATATCCATAAATAGTTCAATTTATTTTAAGTGTTTTACATGTATGGAATTATGTATTTTAATTCATAAACTAATCTAGCTTATGCCATTGTTTAGAAATAGCGCCTAGTGGGAGGAATGGAAACCATATCAATGCACGCACTCTGTGTAGGGATTGCCCTCCTACTCAAGATAATTATTGTGGAGTTGGAGATACAACTGGTGCTGATCAACTTTTTACCATACTGGGAAAACTCACTCAGGTTATGAATAATAACCTTACTTGTATGGAGCACCCTGATCTGCAACGTGGAGGATCAATGTTAGACCTCTTCATGAGGTAACAACCGCCAACATTTAATGGGGGTAAAAATACATTAGTAGATGAGCAATGGATAAACTCCTTAGAGAAAATATCCCATGCCTTGGGGAGTAGCGAAAGGGAGAATGTTGTCATGGCAGTCTACCGCATCACCGGAGATGCCGATCAATGGTGGTCGCTGATTCAAAACACAAAGGAAGATGAAGAAGTATCAAGTATTTAATGGAGGGAGTTTAAGGAAATTTTCTTAGAAAAATACTATCCACATGACCATCGAGCAGATATGGAAAGGCAATTTCTGAGTCTGAGGAAGAAGGAGGATGAGAATGTCGCAAAGTATGAGGCTAAATTTACAAGGTTAGCGAGGCATGATGAATATTATATACATAACCCAAGAAGTAAGATTGATCTTTTCTTTGATGGGTTAAAACCATTTCTCCATCGATCATTAGTCTCACAATCTTTCTCGTCGTACGAATATATTGTCTCTTGTGCTATCAAGACAGAAAAGGAATTCTCTAAATCTTATGACAATAAAGTAAAGCAAGAGAAGAAGAGAACGGTGGAACAAGAGACAGATAAAGGGAAAAAGGGAAAGAAGTATTTTCCATTATGTGATAATTGTGGGAAGAATCATCCCGGTACTTGCCTAAAAGGAATGGGAGTTTGTTACAAATGTGGAGAAAAAGGTCACCAGGCTCGTGATTATAAGGGAAAGAAAGAGGCTATCAATGTTGAATGCTACAATTGTTGGGAAATGGGGAATTATGAAAATGAATGTCCTAAGCGTCAGGGAAAATTACCTCATAAAAGCCCAAGGGATCAAGGACAATCTTATGTTGTTACTATAGTTGAAGTGTAATAATTAATGTATTGGTACTTTTGGACTTAAGGATTATATTCTGGTTATAAGGATAATGTGATATATATAAGGATTGTATTGCAGTACATGTTATTTCATTAAGGTTTTAATATGATTAAGGTAATCATATTTTTAGTATGTGACAACAAGAGAAACTTTACTTTGTTTGGGGAATCTGATGTTACAATTGATTTTGTAATTTAGAGACCTTTTAGAGAAAGTATGGGTAGAGGTATTTTGGATAACTATAAAGGTTGGAATGGATTAAGTTGAACTTTGGATAGTATTGTTTAAGGTTAAAACATTTCTCAAGATTATTTTTGAAATATTATAATACTATATTTTTAGGAAAAGGACAACCTGTAGGTCGGGGGATAACCCGTCGCGTCGGACAAAGCTGCAGGAATCGAACCCACAACCATAGTGCGACAGGCCTTTATTACCTACCACTAGCCTACAGGAAGTCCCTGGTTATTACAAAAAGTTTTCCTAATCTAAATGGTATGTGTTAATATTTGGAACCTTATACAATTATGATAAATGAAATAGTTTTGAGTTCTATTACCTTTTGGAGTGAAAGATGGATTGTGGTAAAAATTTATTAAATAATGAAAGTCTACATGACAAGTAAGTATATTTCCTTACGTTCTTAGTAAATCTCCAAAATAAATTCCTCAGCTTTATGAAAGGTAACTTAAAACAAAAATGTTGTCGGTTAACTTTTCTAATTGGGGAATCAATGACCATTTAACTAATCACCAGTTTGTGATTTTCTTGTAGTTAACTTTCTCCTAATCCTGTTTTATACAACTCTCCATCAGACCTTGATGGTTTGTTTTTCCTCCATATCCATATTTTCATAGAATCCTAATATGGGTTATCTAGGGTAACCTTTGTACTTCTCTTTCTTTCTTTTAAAGTTATATTTTTATTAACCTTATTTCCGATGTGGGATTTCCACAAAGGTATTTTCTATTTTCAACCTTTTATTTTCAAAGAAAATTTTAAAATTGTGAGGACGCAATTTATTAAAGTAGGGGAGAATGTAACACCCCAAGCATCCATGGTACGCTTCTCTTTGAATAATAGAGTAGCGTGTGTTATTCGTAACCTCGAGTTCTAACACACCGCAACCAATAAAAGTAGCCGTTATGAATAGTAATACCCACTTTTTGAAATTATATAAATTTTATATTTCAAAATGGACTTTATTTTTGGATTTGGAATATCGAAATCATCCTATGTTGAATTTTTGGTATTTTTCTGAGAACTTCCAATTTTTTATGAATAGTGAAAAATACTTAAAAATAACTTTTTTAATCAAAATAATTTATAGTGATAAATTATACTATTGATTGGTTTTAAAGTATATTTAGAATATATTTTTACCATTTTATCCAATGGTGTTCATTAGAATTAATTTCACTTTGAAATTGGACATAAACAATTGTCAATCTTTTGATATATATTGTTTCTTAAAAACACGCTGTTTGTTGTGACAGCGGGAATTAATTATAAAATTAATTAATGCAACTTATATGTTTTGAATTTCGTAAAATAGACATCATTTTTGAATTCGGAATATCAATTATAGCTTAGGGTGAAATTTTGGCATTGTTCTGAAAAACATCAATTTTTGATTAATAGTGAAACCACTAAGTGGTAGTTAAAAAACTGATTTTTCATTTAAATGAAACATTACCACTTCTGTGATTTGATTTTAAAAAATCCGACATACATGGTTTTCATTAGGAAGTAAAATTTGGTTCAATGGGATTAAAATAATTTTTGGTGAATAGTAACTTTTAAGTTCAATTAATCGCAATTAAAGGTAATTAGTGAAATTTAAGGTAAAAATGATATTATAAAAATATTAAAATACCATTACACTTGTCCTACCTCTATTGGATGAGTCATGGCCGACAAAGACAATCCATGGGTCAACTTGAGGACCCCATAGATCCACTTTGGTAGGAAAATGACCTTAAAAACTTTTTATTTAATGTTAAAATAAAAATGTCACAAACATGAGTTGTTTTACTAAAAAAATTAAATGGGGTTATACAAGTCATATTTTTGACTATAAATATTCATTAGAAAGATATAAATATTTCATACATCATGATATTTTTTTTATAATTTTTATACATTAAATAAATTAAATTATTTATGACACTATGATGATACAGCGATTACCTCATTAATTAACGATTTAAATAAAATGAAAAGATAATGTAAAATCTAAGACTTACACTTTTCAAAAACCTATTGGATGAGTATATTTCGAACTATTATCACCTTATCCTCAAAATATATAATTTTGGGACCTTTAAAATCCGAAACTCATTATATAATAAAGTAACATTTCATGACTTTCCAAGAGTGCCCCTCCTCTCCTCTTATAAAAGGCCTCAACCACTACCACCTTAATCACACCTTCATAGCCTTTTGACTAGGCCAAAATCTGACCCAATACTCTCTCAAATTACCTCTCTTACTCTTAGAATCCTCACTTTGGGCAGAATTCTTCACAAGGAAGCCTTTGACTCAAATCAAAAAGAGTTACCCGATTTTAAGGTAATATCTTCTCTTATGTTATTTTGTTTTATTTTGCTTATCCAACACCTTAAACTATTTTTATTCCTTTATTTTGTGAAAACACCAGTATCTTCAATATACTAGGATGTTTTTATGAGAATTATTTGATTTACACTTACACACACCTTCGTCTAATGGTTAAAGAACATACTGTTTCTGTGGTTGGAGAATTACTGCCTCACAAAACGATGATTGTTCAATCTTCTTTTAACACCTCTCATAGTGGCCATTATGATGACACTATTTTTTATATATGATATATATTATGTTTATGTTTTCCTTATGCTTATGAATTTTTCATTTATGGCATACCTTTATGATTTCCATTATGGGTAAACGCGATAATTTCATTTTAGGAAGTGCGGACTACCGCCCCCTCAAAGTGATTTGAATCGTTAATTCCATATGTGGGATGTATAAAGGGTGGAGTAAATGATATTATATATGATATTATACTGGAATTATAATATACCTTTATATCATTATGATTTCATTCCATTAAATATGAAATAGAAATGAAAGTAGCATTCATGCGTACGTACGGCTTATCGTCTCCATGAACGGTGCATTTCATTTCTTACCTCTAAATGTTATGTAATATTATAAAGTGAATTATATACTGGATTTATATGATATATATGATATCTACATCATGAATATAATTCTGGATATAATGGATATTTTACCACATGAACAACTTGTAATTATAAGAAGTTTATTTTTGACTCAAGTACCAAAGATCGACAAAACAACCGTTATTAACTTAAATAATTACATAATGTTCATAACAAGGTAATAAGTGATATAAAAGGAATAAAAAATTTGAAAAGGGTTCTTAGGAAAGTATAAATTAACTCTAGTTTATTATTCAGGAGGTTAAAGAACGATCGAGTCAAGTCAGACACAAGGTAAGGGAACTTCTTAACCCAATTTTCATTCTTTGGGTTAATCTCCTACTTTCAAATTATGTCATGATATTATTATGTCTTATCTTGTATTTGTACTTTCTTTATATGTACTTATAGTGAATACACATAATAGATCTATTTTATTTTAAAAATGATCTTTGTAAATACTTCGTCTCAATCTTCTTTCATTAAGGCATATTTGGTTTAATACACAACTTTCATTTATACGGCGTATAAACCCCTTTGACTTTTAATTTTATTCAAAAGGAATCTTTTTATATGAAGTGTTTTTACTAAACGACAGAAGGAATGTTTTTTCTTACGTATGTGGTGACAACGACTTCTCTGCCGCCGTGACTATTATTTGAGTTTCGGCTTCCTCTATAAGCCATACCTTTTTTTAAAAGAAAAATAAATACCATGTTTTACTTTTATTTTATTTTGGTATTGAAAATGGTTTTGATAAAGTTTTTATTATATCAATGTGTTGTATTGATATCTTTTGATTGAAGTTTGGAAATCTTATGTTTCCTTTATGCATGTTTTATGTGATACAATTATGTTATGGTTTATGATATGTTTAAACTTGTTCATATGAGGAATTTATTGGACTTAATAAGTGATGGGTGGAGCCCACTATAGATCCTCGATGCATTGGTATGTCTCATGAGACAAACTAGTGTCTTGGAACGAGGCCTTGACAAAATCTTATTTGTAGTCTTAGCATGATGCCTTGCCTACGTGGTTATGTTAGTCTGGCATTATGCATTCCATCATTATGAAAGTGGTTGTTGATATTGCATGTGATTATTCGACTAGTAGAATATCCATGTGAATAAGTAAATGGCATCATTTAATTTTATTTTTGCCATATTATGCTGAAGTTCAAGTTTAAAAAGGATTTTGTTTTAGTTATACATTGTCTTAAATGTTAATGTTAATTTATGAAAGCTTCCGCAATATTGTTATCATTACTGAGCATCTGAGCTCACCCCTTTCAATGTTTTAATATTTTCCAGGATGTGAAGAAGTATTTTATGAATGACCTACAGGGATAGTCAGAAGAGGATATGAGTGTGGTCTATGGAGACTTTGTTATTGTAGTTTTTCACTTTATGATGTAAGTTGACATTTATGAATGTATCTAGTGTTTCTAAGGCTACTAAACTAATCGGTCTTTTGAGAATTGATCTTTTGGGATCATGCCAATGTTACGCAATAATTCACCGACTCTGGGTAACTGGGGTCGGGGCGTTATAGTTAGTATCAGAGGCAGTTTAGTACTAACCTTGGAAGCTAGATTTAGATAAACTCTGATTAGAGCACATTTCCCGAAGATAGACTTTGAGGATTAGTATAGAAGAACTTCCTAGAATTTTGGTATTATAGAGATTTTGTGAGTTTTCCGAGCAATACATCCCTGTCTGGATACGAGTAGGTAGAGGCGGCTCTTGCACAGATATACCTAGGGGTAAAACCCAAAAACACCGCTTTGATCTAGACTCGAACAGGAACTGGTGCACGACAACGGGCCTTACTGCACTCTTGGTTACGACACTCCTGGGGGATATGCTTAGGATAATTATTATTTTCTTTACAAACCATTATGAAGGGATTATGAGTATATACCTCCTCAAAGAAAACATTTATATGATTATGGATTATATCCATAAATAGTTCAATTTATGTTAAGTGTTTTAAAAGTATGGAATTATGCATTTTAATTCATAAACTAATCTAGCTTATTCCATTGTTTAGAAATGGAACCTAGTGGGAGGAATGGAAACCGTATCAATGCACGCACTCCGTGTAGGGATTTCCCTCCTGCTCAAGATAATTATTGTGGAGCTGGAGATACAACTGGTGTTTATCAACTTATTACCATATTGAGACAACTCACTCAGGTTATGAATAATAACCTTACTCGTATGGATCACCCTGATCCGCAACGTGGAGGATCAATGTTAGACCGCTTCATGAGGCAAAAACCGCCAACATTTAGTGGGGGTACAAATCCATTAGTAGATGAGCAATGGATAAACTCCTTAGAGAAAATAATTCATGCCTTGGGGAGTAGCGAAAGGGAGAATGTTGTCATGGCAGTCTACCGTCTCACTGGAGATGCCGATTAATGGTGGTCGCTGATTCAAAACACAAAGGAAGATGAAGAAGTATCAAGTATGGAATGGAGGGAGATTAAGGAAGTTTTCATAAAAAAATACTTTCCACATGACCATCGATCATATATGGAAAGGCAATTTCTCAGTCTGAGGAAGAAGGAGGATGAGAATGTCGCAAAGTATGAGGCTAACTTTACAAGGTTAGCGAGGCATGCTGAAGATTATATACGTAACCCAAGAAGTAAGATTGATCTTTTCTTTGATGGGTTAAAACCATTTCTCCATTGAGCATAAGTCTCACAATCTTTCTTGTCGTACGAAGATATTTTCTCATGTGCTATCAAGACAGAAAAGGAATTATCTAAATCTTATGACAATAAAGTAAAGCAAGAGAAGAAGAGAACGGTGGAACAAGAGAAAGATAAAGGGGAAAAGGGAAAGAATAATTTTCCATTATGTGATAATTGTGGGAAGAATCATCCCATTACTTGCCTAAAAGGAATGGGAGTTTGTTACAAATGTGGAGAAAAAGGTCACTAGGCTCGTGATTGTAAGGGAAAGAAAGAGGCTATCAATGTTGAATGCTACAATTGTAGGGAAATGGGGAATTATGAAAATGAATGTACTAAGCGTCAGGGAAACTTACATCATAAAATTCCAAGGGATCAAGGATAATCTTATGTTGTTACTATAGTTGAAGTGGAATAATTAATGTATTGGTGCTTTTGGACACAAGGATTATATTCTGGTTATAAGGATAACGTGATATATATAAGGATTTTACTGTAGTACATGTGGTTTCATTAAGGTTTTAATATGATTAAGGTAATCATATTTTTAGTATGTGACAATAAGAGAAACTTTACTTTGTTTGGGGAATCTGATGTTACAATTGATTTTGGAATTTAGAGACCTTTTAGAGAAAGTCTGGGTAGAGGTATTTTGGATAACAATAAAGGTTGGAATGGATTAAGTTTAACTTTGGATAGTATTGTTTAAGGTTAAAACATTTCTCAAGATTATTTTTGAAATATTATAATACTATATTTTTAGGAAAAGGACAACTTGCAGGTCGGGGGATAACCCGTCGCGTCGGACAAAGCTGCAGGAATCGAACCCACAACCATAGTGCGACTGGCCTTTATTACCTACCACTAGCCTACAGGAAGTCCCTGGTTATTAAAAAAAATCCTAATCTAAATTGTATGTGTTAATATTTGGAACCTTATACAATTATGATAAATGATATATTTTTGAGTTCTATTACCTTTTGGAGTGAAAGATGGGTTGTGGTAAAAATTTATTAAATAATGAAAGTCTACATAACAAGTATGTATATTTCCTTATGTTCTTAGTAAATCTCCAAAATAAATTCCTCACCTTTATGAAAGTTAACTTAAAACAAAAATGTTGTCGGTTAACTTTTCCAATTGGGGAATCAATGACCGTTTAACCAATCACCAGTTTGTGATTTTCTTGTAGTTAATTAACTTTCTCCTAATCCTGTTTTATACAACTCTCCATCAGACCTTGATGGTTTGTTTTTCCTCCATATCCATATTTTAATATAATCCTAATATGGGCTATCTAGGGTGACCTTTGTACTTCTCTTTCTTTCTTTTAAAGTTATATTTTTATTAACCTTATTTCCGATGTGGGATTTCCACAAAGGTATTTTCTATTTTCAACCTTTTATTTTCAAAGAAAATTTTCAAATTGTGAGGACACAATTTATTGAAGGAGGGGAGAATTTAACACCTCAAGCTTCCATGGTACGCTTCTCTTTGAATAATAGAGTAGTGTGTGTTGTACGCAACCTCGAGTTCTAACACACCGCAACCAATAAAAGTAGCCGTTATGAATAGTAATACACACTTTTTTAAATTATATAAATTTTATATTTCAAAATGGACTTCATTTTTTGATTTGGAATATCTAAATTATCCTATGTTGAATTTTTGGTATTTTTCTGAGAACTTCCAATTTTTTATGAATAGTGAAAAATACTTAAAAAAAACTTTTTTAATCAAAATAATTTATAGTGATAAATTATAATATTTATTGGTTTTAAAGTATATTTAGAATATATTTTTACCATTTTATCCAATGGTGTTCATTAGAATTAATTTCACTTTGAAATTGGACATAAACACTTGTCAATCTTTTGATATATATTGTTTCTTAAAAACACGCTATTTGTTGTGACAGCGGGAATTAATTATAAAATTAATTAATGCAACTTATATTTTTGTAATTTCATAAAATAGACATCATTTTTGAATTCGGAATATCAATTATAGCTTAGGGTGAAATTTTGGCATTGTTCTGAAAAACTTCAATTTTTTATGAATAGTGAAACCACTAAGTGGTAGTTAAAAAACTGATTTTTCGTTTAAATGAAACATTACCACTTCTGTGATTTGATTTTCAAAAATCTTACATACATGGTTGTCATTAGTAAGTAAAATTTCGTTCAATGGAATTAAAATAATTTTTGGTGAATAGTAACTTTTAAGTTCAATTAATCGCGATTAAAGGTAATTAGTGAAATTTAAGGTAAAAATGATATTATAAAAATATTAAAATACCTTTACACTTGTCCTACCTCTATTGGATGAGTCATGTCCAACCCAGACAATCCATGGGTCTACTTGGGGACCCCATAGAGCCACTTTGGTAGGAAAATGACATTAAAAACTTTTTATTTAATGTTAAAATAAAAATGTCACAAACATGAGTTGTTTTACTAAAACAATTTTTAAATGGGGTTATACAAGTCATATTTTTTATTATAAATATTCATTGGAAATCTATAAAGATTTCATACATCATGATATTTTTTTATATTTTTTATACATTAAATAAATTAAATTATTTATGACACCATGATGATGCAGCGATTACCTCATTAATTAACGATTTAAATAAAATGAAAAGATAATGTAAAATCTAAGACTTAAACTTTTCAAAAACCTATTGGATGAGTATATTTCAAACCCTTATCACTGTATCCTCGAAATATATAAGTGTGGGACCTTTAAAATCTGAAACTCATTATATAATTAAGTAACATTTCATTACTTTCCAAGAGTGCCCCTCCTCTCCTCTTATAAAAGGCCCCCACCACTACCACCTTACTCACACCTTCAGAGCCTTTTGGCTCGGCCAAACTCTACCCCAATACTATTTCAAATTCCCTATCTTACTCCTAGAAGCTCACTTTGGGCAGAATTCTTCCCAAGGAAGCCTTTGACTCAAATCAAAAAGAGTTACCCGATTTTAAGGTAATGTCTTCTCTTATGTTATTTTGTTTTATTTTGCTTCTCCAACACCTTAAACACTTTTTATTCCTTTATTTTGTGAAAAAACCAGTATCATCAATATACTAGTATGTTTTTATGAGAAGTATTTGATTTACACTTACACACACCTTCGTCTAATGGTTAAAGAACATACTGTTTTTGTGGTTGGTGAATTATTGTCTCACGAAACGATGATTGTTCAATCTTCTTTTAACACCTCTCATGGTAGACATTATGATGACACTATTTTTTATATATGATATATATTATGTTTATTTTTTCCTTATGCTTATGTATTTTTCATTTATGGAATACCTTTATGATTTCCATTATGGGTAAACGCGATAATGTCATTTTAGGAAGTGCGGACTACCGCCCCCTCAAAGTGATTTGAATCGTTAATGCCATATGTAGGATGTATAAAGGGTGGAGTAATGATATTATATATGATATTATACTGGAATTATGATAAACCTTTATATCATTATGATTTCATTCCATTAAATACGAAATAGAAATAAAAGTAGCGTTCATGCGTACGTACGGCTTACCATCTCCATGAACGGTGCATTTCATTTCTTGCCTCTAAATGTTATGTAATATTATAAAGGTAATTATATACTGGATATATATGATATATATGATATCTACATCATGAATATAATTCTGGATATAATGGATATTTTACCACATGAACAACTTGTAATTATAAGAAGTTTATTTTTGACTCAAGTACCAAAGATCGACAAAACGACCGTTATTAACTTAAATAATTACATAATGTTTATAACAAGGTAATAAGTGATATAAAAGGAATAATAAACTTGAAAAATGTTCTTAGGAAAGTATAAATTAACTCTAGTTTATTATTCAGGATGTTAAAGAACGATCGAGTCAAGTCAGACACGAGGTAAGGGAACTTCTTAACCCAATTTCCATTCTTTGGGTTAATCTCATACTTTCAAATTATGTCATGATATTATTAAGTTCAATCTTGTATTTGTACTTTCTTTATCTGTACTTATAGGGAATACACATAATAGATCTATTTTATTTTAAAAATGATCTTTGTAAGGACTTCATCTCAATCTCCTTTCATTGAGGCATATTTGATTTTATACACAACTTTCATTTATACGGTGTATAAACCCCTTTGACTTTTACTTTTATTCAAAAGGAATCTTTTTATACGAAGCATTTTTACTAAACGAAAAAAGGAATTTTTTTTCTTACGTATGTGGCGACAACGACTTCTCCGCCGCTGTGACTATTATTTGAGTTTCGGCTTCCTCTATAAGCTATAACTTTTTTTTAAAGAAAAATAAATACCATGTTTTACTTTTCTTTTATTTTGTTATTGAAAATGGTTTTGATAAAGTTTTTATTATATCAATGTGTTGTATTGATATCTTGTGATTTAAGTTTGGAAATATTATGTTTCCTTTATGCATGTTTTATGTGATACAATTATATTATGGTTTATGATATGTTTAAACCTGTTCATATGATGAATGCATTGGACTTAATAAGTGACGGGTGGAGCCCACTATAGCTCCTCGATGCATCGGTAGGTCTCGTGAGACAAACTAGTGTCTTGGCATGAGGCCTTGAAAGAATCTTATTTGTAGTCTTGGAACGAGGCCTTGGCTACGTGCTTATGTTAGTCTGGCATTATGCATTCCATCATTATGAAAGTGGTTATTGATATTGCATGTGATTATTCAACTAGTAGAATATCCATGTGAATAAGTAAATGGAATCATTTAATTTTATTTTTTCCATATTATACTGAAGTTCAAGTTTAAAGAGGCTTTTGTTTTAGTTATACATTGCCTTAAATGTTAATTTTTATTTATGAAAGCTTCTGCAATATTGTTATCATTACTGAGCATCTGAGCTCACCCCCTTCAATGTTTTAATATTTTCGAGGATGTGAAGAAGTATTTTATGAATGACCTGCAGGGATAGTCTG
This sequence comes from Viscum album, assembly GCA_963277665.1. Classification (NCBI taxonomy): domain Eukaryota; kingdom Viridiplantae; phylum Streptophyta; class Magnoliopsida; order Santalales; family Viscaceae; genus Viscum; species Viscum album. The sequence goes on from OY728145.1 coordinate 705,769,613, forward strand.
AAGAGGATATGAGTGTGGTATATGGAGACTTTGTTATTGTAGTTTTTCACTTTATGATGTAATGTAACATTTATGAATGTATCTAGCGTTTCCAAGGCTACTAAACTAATCGGTCTTTCGAGACTTGATCTTTTGGGATCATGCCAATGTTACGCAATAATGCACCGACTCTGGGTAACTGGGGTCGGGGCGTTACAGTTGGTATCAGAGGCAGTTTAGTACTAATCTTGGAAGCTAGATTTAGATAAACTCTTATTAGAGCACATAGCCCCAAGATAGACTTTGAGGATTAGTATAGAATAACTTCCTAGAATTTTGGTATTATAGAGATTTTGTGAGTTTTTCGAGCAATACATCCCTATCTAGATACGAGTAGGTAGAGGCAGCTTTGACATAGATGTACCTAAGGGTAAAACCCAAAAACACCACTTTTATCTAGACTCGAACGGGAACTGGTGCATGACAACGGGCCTTGCTGCACTCTTGGTTACGACACTCCCAGGGGATATGCTTAGGATAATTATTATTTTCTTTAAAAACCATTATGAAGGGATTATGAGTATATACCTCCTCAAAGAAAACATTTTTATGATTATGGATTATATCCATAAATAGTTCAATTTTTGTTAAGTGTTTTACAAGTATGGAATTGTGTATTTTAATTCATAAACTAATCTAGCTTATTCCATTGTTTAGAAATCTCGCCTAGTGGGAGGAATGGAAACCGTATCAATGCATGCACTCCATATAGGGATTTCCCTCCTGCTCAAGATAATTATTGTTTATCTGGAGATACAACTGGTGCTGATCAACTTATTACCATACTGGGACAACTCACTCAGGTTATGAACAATAAACTTACTCGTATGGAGCACACTGATCCGCAACGTGGAGGATCAATGTTAGACCGCTTCATGAGGCAACAACCGCCAACATTTAATGGGGGTACAAATCCATTAGTAGCTGAGCAATGGATAAACTCCTTAGAGAAAATATTCCATGCCTTGGGGAGTAGCGAAAGGGAGAATTTTGTCATGGAAGTCTACCGTCTCACTGAAGATGCCGATCAATGGTGGTCGTTGATTCAAAACACAAAAGAAGATGAAGAAGTATCAAGTATGGAATGGAGGGAGTTTAAGGAAATTTTCTTAGAAAAATACTTTCCACATGACCATCGAGCAGATATGGAAATGCAATTTCTGAGTCTGAGGAAGAAGGAGGATGAGAATGTCGCAAAGTATGAGGCTAACTTTACAAGGTTAGCGAGGCATGCTGAAGATTATATACGTAACCCAAGAAGTAATATTGATCGTTTCTTTGATGGGTTAAAACCATTTCTCCGTCGAGCATTAGTCTCACAATCTTTCTCGTCGTACGAAGATATTTTCTCATGTGTTATCAAGACATAAAAGGAATTCTCTAAATATTATGATAATAAAGTAAAGCAAGAGAAGAAGAGAACGGTGGAACAAGAGACAGATAAAGGGAAAAGGGGAATGAAGTATTTTACATTATGTGATAATTGTGGGAATAATCATCCCGGTACTTGCCTAAAAGGAGAGGGAGTTTGTTACAAATGTGGAGAAAAAGGTCACCAGGCTCGTGATTGTAAGGGAAAGAAAGAGGCTATCAATGTTGAATGCTACAATTGTAGGGAAATGGGGAATTATGAAAATGAATGTCCTAAGCGTCAGGGAAACTTACCTAATAAAAGGCCAAGGGATCAAGGACAATCTTATGTTGTTACTATAGTTGAAGTGGAATAATTAATGTATTGGGGCTTTTGGACTCAAGGATTATATTCTGGTTATTAGGATAATGTGATATATATAAGTATTATACTGCATTACATGTTGTTTCATTAAGGTTTTATTATGATTAAGGTAATCATAATTTTAGTATGTGACAATAAGAGAAACTTTACTTTGTTTGGGGAATCTGATGTTACAATTGATTTTGGAATTTAGAGACCTTTTAGAGAAAGTCTGGGTAGAGGTATTTTGGATAACTATAAATGTTGGAATGGATTAAGTTGAACTTTGGATAGTATTGTTTAAGGTTAAAACATTTCTCAAGATTATTTTTGAAATATTATAATACTATATTTTTAGGAAAAAGACAACCTGCAGGTCGGGGGATAACCTGTCACGTTGGACAAAGCTGCAGGAATCCAACCCACAACCATAGTGTGACAGGCCTTTATTACCTACCACTAGCCTACAGGAAGTCCCTGGTTATTACAAAAAGTTTTCCTAATCTAAATGGCATGTGTTAATATTTTGAACCTTATACAATTATGATAAATGAAATATTTTTGAGTTCTATTACCTTTTGGAGTGAAAGATGGGTTGTGGTAAAAATTTATTAAATAATGAAAGTCTACATGAAAAGTAAGTATATTTCCTTACGTTCTTAGTAAATCTCCAAAATAAATTCCTCAACTTTATGAAAGGTAACTTAAAACAAAAATATTGTCGGTTAACTTTTCCAATTGGGGAATCAATGACCCTTTAACCAATCACCAGTTTGTGATTTTCTTGTAGTTAACTTTCTCCTAATCCTGTTTTATACAACTCTCCATCAGACCTTGATGGTTTGTTTTTCCTCCATATCCATATTTTCATAGAATCCTAATATGGGCTATCTAGGTTTACCTTTGTACTTCTCTTTATTTCTTTTAAAGTTATATTTTTATTAACCTTATTTCAGATGTGGGTTTCCACAAAGGTATTTTCTATTTTCAACCTTTTATTTTCAAAGAAAATTTTAAAATTGCGAGGGCGCAATTTATTGAAGGAGGGGATAATGTAACACCCCAAGCTTCCATGGTACGCTTCTCTTTGAATAATAGAGCAGTGTGTGTTGTACGCAACCTCAAGTTCTAACACACCGCAACCAATAAAAGTAGCTGTTATGAATAGTAATACTCCCTTTTTGAAATTATATAAATTTTATATTTCAAAATGGACTTCATTTTTGGATTTGGAATATCGAAATTATCCTATGTTGAATTTTTGGTATTTTTCTGAGAACTTCCAATTTTTTATAAATAGTGAAAAATACTTAAAAACAAATTTTTTAATAAAAATAATTTATAGTGATAAATTATACTATTGATTGGTTTTAAAGTATATTTAGAATATATTTTTACCATTTTATCCAATGGTGTTCATTAGAATTAATTTCACTTTGAAATTGGACATAAACAGTTGTCAATCTTTTGATATATATTGTTTCTTAAAAACACGCTATTTGTTGTGACAGCGGGAATTAATTATAAAATTAATTAATGCAACTTATATGTTTGGAATTTCGTAAAATAGACATCATTTTTGAATTCGGAATATCAATTATAGCTTAGGGTGAAATTTTGGCATTGTTCTGAAAAACTTCAATTTTTGATGAATAGTGAAACCACTGAGTGGTAGTTAAAAAACTGATTTTTCGTTTAAATGAAACATTACCACTTCTGTGATTTGATTTTCAAAAATCCGACATACATGGTTGTCATTAGGAAGTAAAATGTGGTTCAATGGAATTAAAATAATTTTTTGTGAATAGTAACTTTTAAGTTCAATTAATCGCGATTAAAGGTAATTAGTGAAATTTAAGGTAAAAATGATATTATAAAAATATTAAAATACTTTACACTTGTCCTGCCTCTATTGGATGAGTCATGGACGACCAAGACAATTCATGGGTCAACTTGGGGACCCCATAGAGCCACTTTGGTAGGAAAATGACATTAAAAACTTTTTATTTAATGTTAAAATAAAAATGTCACAAACATGAGTTGTTTTACTGAAACAATTTTTAAATGGGGTTATACAAGTCATATTTTTTACTATAAATATTCATTAGAAAGCTATAAATATTTCAAACATCATGATATTTTTTTATAATTTTTAGACATTAAATAAATTAAATTATTTATGACACCATGATGATGCAGCGCTTACCTCATTAATTAACGATTTAAATAAAATGAAAAGATAATGTAAAATCTAAGACTTACACTTTTTAAAAACCTATGGGATGAGTATATTTCGAACCCTTATCACTTTATCCTCGAAATATATAAGTGTGGGACCTTTAAAATCTGAAACTCATTATATAATAAAGTAACATTTCATGACTTTCCAAGAGTGTCCCTCCTCTCCTCTTATAAAAGGCCCCCACCACTACCACCTTACTCACACCTTCAAAGCCTTTTGGCTCGGCCAAACTCTGCCCCAATACTCTCTTAAATTTCCTTTATTACTCCTAGAATCCTCACTTTGGGCATAATTCTTCCCAAGGAAGCCTTTGACTCAAATCAAAAAGAGTTACCCGATTTTAAGGTAATGTCTTCTCTTATGTTATTTTTGTTTTATTTTGCTTCTCCAACACCTTAAACTCTTTTTATTCCTTTATTTTGTGACAACACCAGTATCTTAAATATACTAGGATGTTTTTATGAGAATTATTTGATTTACACTTACATACACCTTCGTCTAATGGTTAAAGAACATATTGTTTCTGTGGTTGGCGAATTACTGCCTCACGAAATGATGATTGTTCAATATTCTTTTAACACCTCTCATGGTGGCCATTATGATGAAAATATTTTTTATATATGATATATATTATTTTTATGTTTTCTTTATGCTTATGTATTTTTCATTTATGGCATACCTTTATGATTTCCATTATGGGTAAACGCGATAATTTCATTTTAGGTAGTGCGGACTACCGCCCCCTCAAAGTGATTTGAAATGTTAATGCCATATGTGGGATGTATAAAGGGTGGAGTAAATGATATTATATATGATATTATACTGGAATTATAATATACCTTTATATAATTATGATTTCATTCTATTAAATACGAAATAGAAATGAAAGTAGCGTTCATGCGTACGTATGGCTTACCGTCTCCATGAATGGTGCATTTCATTTCTTACCTCTAAATGTTATGTAATATTATAAAGGTAATTATATAATGGATATGTATGATATATATGATATCTAAATCATGAATATAATTCTGGATATAATGGATATTTTACCACATGAACAACTTGTAATTATAAGAAGTTTATTTTTGACTCAAGTACCAAAGATCGACAAAACGACCGTTATTAACTTAAATAATTACATAATGTTCATAACAGGGTAATAAGTGATATAAAAGTAATAATAAACTTGAAAAATGTTCTTAGGCAAGTATAAATTAACTCTAGTTTATTATTCAGGAGGTTAAAGAACGATCGAGTCAAGTCGGACACAAGGTAAGGGAACCTCTTAACCCAATTTCCATTCTTTGGGTTAATCTCCTACTTTCAAATTATGTCATGATATTATTAAGTCCTATCTTTTATTTTTACTTTCTTTATCTGTACTTATAGGGAATACACATAATAGATCTATTTTATTTTAAAAATTATCTTTGTAAGTACTTCGTCTCAATCTCCTTTCATTGAGGCATATTTGGTTTTATACACAACTTTCATTTATACGGTGTATAAACCCCTTTGACTTTTACTTTTATTCAAAAGAAATCTTTTTATACAAAGTGTTTTTACTAAACGACAAAAGGAATGTTTTTTCTTACGTATGCGGCGACAATGACTTCTCCGCTGTTGTGACTATTATTTGAGTTTCGGCTTCCTCTATAAGCCATAACTTTTTTTGAAAGAAAAATAAATACCATGTTTTACTTTTCTTTTATTTTGGTATTGAAAATGGTTTTGATAAAGTTTTTATTATATCAATGTGTTGTATTGATATCATGTGATTGATGTTTGGAAATCTTATGTTTCCTTTATGCTTTTTTTATGTGATACAATTATGTTATGGTTTATGATATGTTTAAACCTGTTCATATAAGGAATGCATTGGACTTAATAAGTGACTGCTGGAGCCCGCTATAGCTCCTCGATGCATCGGTAGGTCTCATGAGACAAACTAGTGTCTTGGCACGAGTCCTTGACAAAATCTTATTTGTAGTCTTGGAATGAGGCCTTGGCTACATGGTTATGTTAGTCTGGCATTATGCATTCCATCATTATGAAAGTGGTTATTGATATTGCATGTGATTATTCGACTAGTTGAATATCCATGTGAATAAGTAAATGGAATCATTTAATTTTATTTTTTCCATATTATGCTGAAGTTCAAGTTTAAAGAGGTTTTTGTTTTAGTTATACATTGCCTTAAATGTTAATGTTTATTTATGAAATATTTCACAATATTGTTATCCTTACTGAGCATCTGAGCTCACCCCTTTCAATGTTTTAATATTTTCCAGGATGTGAAGAAGTATTTTATGAATGACCTGTAGGGATAGTCAGAAGAGGATATGAGTGTGGTCTATGGAGACTTTGTTATTTTAGTTTTTCACTTTATGATGTAATGTAACATTTATGAATGTATCTAGTGTTTCCAATGATACTAAACTAATCGGTCTTTTGAGACTTGATCTTTTGGGATCATGCCAATGTTACGCAATAATGCACCGACTCTGGGTAACTGGGGTCGGGGCATTACAACGATCAATGATGTTCCTGCTTATGCAATGATGTATGGATGGAGCACAAAAGGAAAATTTTCATGTTCTATTTGTATGAAGAATACTCAATCGAGAAGACTGAAATATCATCGTAGTTTTAGTTTTATGGGACATCGACGATTCTTGCCAATGAACCATCCATATAGAAACAATTGTCCAAGATTTGACAATACCATGGAGAATGACGATCCACCTCAGCGTATGTCTGGAACTGATGTGCTTAATTAATTGAAAGATTTCAGTTATTCATTTGGGAAGGATGTAATGAAATCTATAAAGATGAAAAATGTTTCTAATGATACCTATTACAATTGGAAGAAGAAGTGTATATTCTTTGAGTTGGTGTATTGGTCAACCAACTTGTTACGTCATTGCTTAGACATAATGCACATTGAAAAGAAATGTGAAATGTTGCTATTGATTCTTCTAAATGTCAAGGGGAAGAAAAATATGATTTACGATCTCGGCGTGTCTTGGTAGATTGGGGGATCAGACCAGAATTGCATCCTGTCTGTATCAGTGAAAATAAATGGAAAGTTCCATGTGCTTCTTATGTGATGACACCTGCTGAAAAAAATAAATTTCTAGAAGTGCTAGAGACTATTAAAGTTCCTGATGGATATTCAAGAAATATATCAAAACGGGTCAACAGAAAAGAGTTGAAGCTGAAATCTTTGAAGACTCATGATTATCACGTCCTTTTGCATGATTTGATTCCAATGGAAATCCGTCATCTCTTGTCCAATAATGTTAGAGTCTCGGTTATTCGGTTGTGCTATTTGTTTAGAGATATTTTTTCTAAGAGGTTGTCCAAATCCTTCTTGCAAAAACTATTGGCAGATACACCATTAATTTTGTTTGAGTTATAGAAAATATTCCCTCCGTCATTTTTTACATGCATGTTGCATCTGACTGTCTATCTTTTGACTGAAATACTTCTTGGAGGACCTGTTGCTTTCTGTTGGATGTATCCAACTAAAAGAAACATGTGCACATTGAAATCATTTGTTCGGAACATGAATTATCCCGAAGGTTCTATTGTGAACGGTTACTTGGCTCAAGAATGTATGGATTTCTGCTCAATTTATTTGTCTGAGATTACTACGAGAATAAACAGACCAATGAGAAATGAAGAAGAATAGTATGGGCAAATTGAACCCAGTTTTCCATCACTTCCTCAGACAGGAGGAATTCTGGGATCATATACATTGACGACATTAAGCCTTGAAGAGCGAGAGATGGCACATCGCACAATGTTGTTCAATTGTGATTTGTTCGATGATTATATCAAGTAAGTAAATTGTACATGTACCTCTTATCTTATCTCTTGTAATTTTAAATATTTGTTAAACTATTATTATTTTTATCTACAAGGAACATAAATAATTGATATATAGAAAGCATCGTTCTTTATCTTTGAGAAGGAAAGAGACTTTTCATAGCAAAGGGTTTTCTGCTTTGTTGAAATTAAAGGTAAAAATATTTCTGTAATAACTAAATAAAAAAAATATTTAATTAAGTTTACTATTTATTTATATTTCAGGTATCGAGTTTGCCTGCAGACTCTGTTTCTGAGGAAATAATAGCTTTGGATTTTGGTCCTAATACCATGGTTCGTGATTGTAAATCACTTGTGATCAATGGATACAAATTTATTTTCCCTGAACGAGCAATAAACATGAGAACACAACATAATGGTGTTATGCTAACTGCCACAATAGACTGTTATGCAAGTTCATCGGATACTAGACCTCATTCTGAAAATGTTGCTTATTATGGAGTCATGGAGAAAATGATAATTTTGGATTATTACTCGCATGGTTGATTCACGATGATGAAATGTCAATGGTTTGATTCAATGACAGGAAAGGAATCTTTATTGATTATTGTGTATTTTGTGTTATTTACATGACTTGCACTCTTGCCACCAATGAACCATATGTATTGGCATCAATGGTGAAACAAGTTTTTTATGTCAAAGATCATCGTCATCCTAAATTCGGTGTAATTATTGAAGTAAATCCCAGACATGTTTTTGATGATAGTGATGATGAATTTGACACTATCCCTACTGCAATTGGAAGCAATCCGTTTATTACTTATGATGACGCCAATATCTCAATTGTCAGAGTTGATTGTGAACCTGAAGTTGTGGTGGGAAATATATAGAATCATACAGTCGTGTTCTCACCTACATGTTTCACCTACATCATTCAGAGTGTGTATCCTAGTACTTACCTTCAAACCACCATAAATCTTCTGTTTCTTTATGTTTTTTTTATCAGGATGGTTTTTCTATATTTTGTTTTTTGGGTTGCACATTAGTTATCTATTTCTAATTACTTCCATATTTGTTTTCATTGCAGGAAATGACACCCATTTAAGAGAGGTGACAGAAAATAATGACAGAAAATAATCGTCGCATGGTACTGATGGGTGTTCCTCCACTCATCCCTATTGTGAGTATTTTATTTCAAATATAAATATTTCAATAACTTATAATATCATGTGTTTAATTTTGTGTTAAACTTTTTTTCAAGATCCACCCCCTAGACGAGAGATATCCGACGAGGAGCCTAATATTTCTCCCAGTAGAGAGGCTGGTGGTAGGAGGGGGGTGGTGTCAGAGATGGACGATCATCTAGTGGTCCTGGTACTAAGGCTGGTGGTACGAGGGCTCATGGGGTGAGAGTTAGATGATCCACTACCACAAACGTATCTTCTACGCCCCATTTTGATCCTGGTGTGTCTTTAGGGACACACGGGATATTTAGACCTCCGATTTTTACACTACCAGTTGGCCAGATGTCTATGTCATCATCTTTTTCTTCTGGTTCATTAACTCCGAGCTATTATATTACACCTTCTTCGACTCCTGCTGCAACACAGTATGTGGATGAGGAGCATACACTGAGGGACACTCCACCTATATAGGATATTCCTTCAGCTTCTGCACATCCAGTGACGCCCATTGATCCGACTACCACAGGTGTATTTATATAACTCTATCAAATTTTTATACCAAAATTTATTTTTATTATAACTTGTACTGATATTATTTTTCTTTAATAACAGATTCATCTACAGATAGGAGGCGGGGGAGGGGGCATACTCGCTTGCGTGCGGTATGGAACCACCAGACACAGTTGATGGTTGAATACAATGTTGATGGACAAATGATTGAGAAATCTAGGCAGGAATGTCGGGTTTTTTTGGCGACGCTAGCCAAATACTCCGATATCATTCCGGTCAGCCCTCTCTCTTGGAGACATCCACCACACGAAGTCAAGGATAACGCGTGGGCAAAAATATGGGTAAAAAATCTATTGGATTTAATATAGTATTTTTTGTATTTATATGAACTAATCTGTTGGGTTTCGGCTTCGGTTTAACTTCCCTGATGGCGAAGGTGAATGACCAGCGCGTTTAAAAGAGGTAGGAGAGCTTTGGAGAGATTATAAGCATGAGCTGTATGTTGGATGGTGTGATAGAGTGGGAACGGAGTTAGAGACATTACCTATTGTGGATGACTGCCTGATAGAGCAATATCGCCAAATGATTACCCATTGGGTGACTCCAAAATTTAAGGTAATAATCTCATTTGAGGTATTTAAATGAGAGTTTTCATATTTTTTATTAATAAAATCTTATTTATTATTAAACATTATTTAGGAATCTTCTGAAAAAAAAAAAAAAACATTGATTCAAAGCAATACCTCCACACTTTGGGGCGCACAACTATGTCAGTTCATGAGAGGCAGCTGGTATGATATAGTTGTTTATAATTTTTCTTTAGAACTTTCCATTTTTATTGTTTCCTACTTAAATTATGTGATTTATTGAATATTGAATGTATTATTATACTTTCACTTTATATTGTTTCAATGTCATTACAGAAGCACAAATTTAATATTGAAGGATGTATCCCTCGAGAAAAATTGTTTTGCTCGAGTAGAAGAAAAAAAGATGGAACTGCGGTAAATGAACCAACCCAAGAAAAGATTGTAAGTTTTAATTTGTTTATTTCAAAGTTTAATATCTATTTTTAAATTTAATAATCTATTAATATTTTTAACAGGATGCTTTAGAGGCTCTTGATGCCCAGGAGCCTGACAATTTTGGGTCACACGATCATTTATATCAGGTTTTGGGAGATGAGCACTCTGGTCGAGTACGCTGCCGACCTGGTAATAATATAGTCCCGACGAGGTATTGGTCCTCTCGAGGTATCCATTCTAGTACCACCGAGTTGGAACAGGTCAAGGAGCATGAAAGACAGTTTGATAAAAGGGTCACAGAGTTGTAAGTACAAGTTCAAATGAGGGAAAAATAATTTATGAAACTGATGAAAGCTTTATATTCATCACTTCCACCAGAGGCCAGTGCGGCTTGTCGTACATTTATGTCGTCGATGGGTACATTATCCAATGCACCAGGCAGCAGCTCTAGTGGAGGTCAAGATGATGACGTTCCTGGTGATGAAGAGGATGCTGAAGAGGAAGAGGGAGAGGATGAGAATGAGGACGAGGGCAAGGATGTGCCGGTGTGGCCGGTACCACTCAAAGTGTCTTTCTTTTGTTTAAAATCGATGCGCTTTTAAGTAAAAAAATGACATATGTAAAACAAACCAAATGCATTCATATTGTGTTGATACTTTATAAAAATGATCCATGGGTCATTTGTGATGTGTACGAGTCAACCCCGCCACAATCCGAGACACGGTGTGGCTGGCACCACTCAAAGTGTCTCACTTTTCTTTGAAATGGACAACAGTTTAAGTTAAAACAACAACTGACATACGGAAAACAGACCAAACGCATTCGGATTCTGTTGATACTTTAGGACATGTATCCATGGGTCATTTGTGACGTGTATGAGTCAACCCTGCCTCAATCTGAAGCACGGTGTGGTTGGTACCACTCAAACTATCTTTCTTTTGTTTAAAATGGATACGCTTTTAAGTAAAAACAACCAACATACGGAAAACCAACCAAATGGATTCGGATTGTGTTGATACTTTAGGAAAACTATCCATGGGTCATTTTTGATGTGTACGAGTCAAACCTGCTTCAATTTGAGGTGCGGTGTGTCTGAAACCACTCAAAGTGTCTCTCTTTTGTTTAAAATGGACATCATTTTAAGTGAAAACAACAACTGACATACGGAAAACCGAACAAATGCATTAGGATTCTATTAAAACTTTTGTAAAACGATCCATGAGTCATTTTTGATGTGTATGAGTCAACCCTACCTCAATCTGAGGTGCGGTGTGTCTGGAAGCACTCAAAGTGTCTAACTTTTCTTTGAAATGGACAACAGTTTAAGTAAAAACAACAACTGACATACGGAAAACAGACCAAACGCATTCGGATTCTTTTGATAATTTAGGAAAAGGATATATGGGTCATTTTTGATGTGCACGAGTCAACCCCACCTCAATCTGAGGCATGGTGTGGCCGGGTACCACTCAAAGTGTCTTTCTTTTGTTTAAAATGGATACGATTTTAAGTAAAAACAACTGGCATATGGGAAACCAACCAAACGCATTTGGATTGTTTTGATACTTTAGGAAAATGATCCATGGGTCATTTGTGACGTGTATGAGTCAACTCTGCCTCAATCCGAGGTGCGGTGTGGACGGCACCACTCAAATTCTCTTTTGTATCAAAAGGACATCATTTTAAGTGAATACAACTCAAATTTACACTCATCAACAATAGTCGCAAACTCTTTTTCATGATTTGGGTAGTTTCACTCATGGGGTCATAAGTGACGAGACTCCTAAGAAAATACCTTTTCACTATATATTATAAAAAATACAAGTTCAATGCAAAATTTATCACAAATCATTACATACCCAAATCTTGGATCACAAAAAAAAATGGGATTTGAGCCAATTTCAAACTCTTATTCAACTCTAATAGTTATTTATCAAATTATTCTGCCTATTAGAATTTGATGGGGAGGTGGGGTGGCTATGCTGGTTGGGGGGTTGTGCATGGGTGAGGTGAATTACTACCAGATGATTGTTGTCGTATGAAGATTGAAATAGGGAATTTTAGTACATGGCATGGTTGGAAGAGTTTGATGGTTTTATGTGTTTTTTTTTGGGGGGGTATTTTAGGTGTTTTTTATACCGTTCGAAGTCTGTATGTGGTTTTTGTGATATTTTTTATGCTAGTGTATAGTGGAGGGGCTACTGGAGGGCTGTTGTGCAGTGTTTTTTTATGCAGGTGTATAGTGGAGGGGCTACTAGAGGGATGTTGTGCAGTGGAGGGATGATGTGCAGCAGTTCTAGAAAAACTCAATACCAACGGTTTTAAACCATTGGTATAAGAGTTCTAGAATTCTGGAAAAAACAATACCAACAGTTTAGAACCGTTGGCATAGGAGTTCTGGAAAAACAAAATTCCAACAGTTTTCAACCGTTGGTATAATAATTCTCGAAAAATACAATACCAATGGTTCTAAACCGTTGGTATACATTGAGATAAATTTAAAAAAACAATATATATCAACGGTTTCTGAAAACTGTTGGTAAAAATGTTATACAAACATATACCAACGATTCTCTTGCAACTGTTGGTATATCAATAAATACAGTGGGATATACCAATGGTTTAGATCAAACCGTTGGTATAAGGCTTTCCTCAAGGCTTACTAGCCTACGGTTTGGAAAACCATTGGTATAGCCTATACCAACGGTTTTCCAGGTATACCAACGGTTTGAAACCATTGGTATAACCTTATTTTCTAATAGTATAATTATTCACATTTAGCGTTTTGTGCCACTGAGCAACGAAACCAACCCACAAAAGTTCCGAACAAACTTGGAAGGACCGACACAACTCCAGGGTCACCGCGCCTCTGACGGCACGTCAAACGGACGTCCGGCTCGCGAAGTACGTCTGTCGCAACTTAATAATAATTTATTATTATTAAATTAAAGCTCCTCGGGTCACCCGTATTCGGGTGTAGAACCCCAAAAACTCTGAAACTCACTTTGAAAGGTTCTTCTCGCTGACACGAACTTACAGCTGCAGATGACGCGTCAAATGGACGCGCTGTTTTGAAGATATGGCCCCCCGAACGCTAGGGGGCCCAACCGGGCCGGTCCGGCCCAATTTGACCAAACCCAACCGCCTCAGTCGGGCCGCCTCGGCCGACTTGGTCGACAACCGTGCCTCGATGGTGCGGCACCCCGCCAGTAGGCAGTGGCTCGGGACCCCTCTGGTCCCCTACGTCAATTGGGAGACCCGCATGAGGTGGCTCTTGCTCTCACCCCGGTTTCCCCCTTGGTCGTCGCCCTGCGCGACCTCAGTGCCTGTCGGCGTTCCGTCATCCCTATGCCACCCTCCCCTGTCTCGCTGCCCCAGTCACCTTCTACTCCGTCACCGAACCACGCCAAATCCACCGTCTCAAACCAGTCCTACAGCGCACCTCCCTGGCCTCTGCCTGAGCGTCGCGCTCCCAGCAGCTCCGAACTGTGCTCCCTCCGAGTTTCGCATGACGCCCGACGCACCGCGCCGACGTCGCCGCTCGCGCCCTGGCCGCCCGGACTCCCTCTGAGCTCTGACTGAGGCCCGACGCACCTCTGGTATCCTCTCTTCCTCTGGCCACCGCTCGCCGGCCCTCCGAGCTCTGCCTCAGCCTACCACGCCGCAACCGCGCCGCAACGGACGCCTCCGACCAGCTCCACTGCCGCACCACCCTAAGCTCCGGCCACCGCCCTTGTCGGAGTCGGGACTTCCGACGGCCTCCACCACCACTTCGGTGGCCTGATTCCAAATCCGAGGACGTTTTTGTGATCCCTATGATGAGACCTTCGCAGTGCATACCTATGCTCGATGATTCGACAGTCGGTTGACGCATCTGAAAATTATAGCGGGTGTTCGCGAAGAACAGAACCAAGAACGAGGTTTCAAACATAGATTGATGGTTGTGTTTGTGCATCAATCGATGATGATAATTAAAATGGTGAAACAAATGGAAAATGAAGGATATTTAATTTAAAAACATGATTTGGAACGTAAAAGTAAAAGGAATCCTGCCTCGATCTGCCCGATCGACGTTGGCGACGCGCCCGCTGCGATCCCGCTTCGATCCGCCGGAGTTCCCTCTTCAATCCGGAGAAGAACGATGAAGAATTCCAAAGAACGCTCGATAGAGAGAGAGAGAGAGAGAGAGAAAGATAGAGAGAGAAATGGGTATCCCCCAATTCCACACTTAAGCGAATTTATAAAAATTCACTGAAACTCTCTCAACGGGCGTGGATTCTGAAACCTCTGTGCTTGCTTATTTTATATCGCACCTAGGAAAAACGCCCCATTTCAAACTCAAAGGAAGTCTCATATTTTCATTCCGAGTCTTCATTTGAAATTTATTTGAAAGGGAATTCCAGTGATAATAGTCACTAAGTCATTATTTTAAAATGACAATTTTTCCCCTCGGTGACATCTCTCACAGCAGGCCCGCGCCCGCAACTTTTACACCCCTCCTAGGGTAAAAGGCACGCTCCGGACGCAACCGTGCTCTCGGATTTCTGATCTGAGCTACCATTTAGGAGTTATTCAGGTTTGAACTATTAAATGAATAATTTGATAATTTAATTATCCATTTAACACACCGTCAACGTGCGAGGGGTCCGAACGTCCCGCACCAACTCATTTTAGGTCGTGCCTAGGGTAAAAACCGCATTACAGACCCAACTGTGGTCTCGGATTTGAGATCTGATCAACCTTCTAAGAGATATCACATTTTCTTTAGTTAACCACGCGTGTGTAATATAAAAACACTTAACATTTTTATATAATTAATTCTGGGCACACCGGGCCTCAGAATTGCACGCCATCTGAATGCCCTACTCTGGAATGACATCAAGAAATTTTTTAAAGTCTCAGAGTCCCAAAACCTGGGTTCTTACATCATTCCCTCCTTCAATATTTTCGTCCCCGAAAAGCAAAATTGGGAAAAAGAACTCGGGATACATAGCTCACACCTAGCTCTCCCGTGCCCAAGAAAACTTGCACAACACCAAGTTGGCACAAAACGCGAACCACAGGGATGGTTCGTACTCATAAAGTATGCTACTCTCAAGGACCTGTGTAGGAATACGCACGCACCTCATCAACTGCGACACGTGGAAGACACTGTGCGCCCACTCCTACTGTTGGGAGGGTAGGGAAAGACGGTAGGCGACCTCTCAACTGTTTTCACAATCCCCGAACGGCCCAAAGAAACTCTGGTGTCTTTCCTGGCCGCACCTCTACTTTCCACGTCACAACCGAAATCACGGTTTGTTCCTAGAACATGGTCTCATGATTCCCTCCTTCGGAATATCCATATGGTGAAACACCCAAGGATATCTGGTCACAAAAGTTTTTCACCGTCGGTGCATCACAACCGAGACTCTCTAGGTGAGGATGTACCTGAGACACTGGTGGTTTGAGAAAACCACAAAGTGCTCTCCCAGAAGATGGCGTCTCCACATTCTCATGGCAAAGACCACCACTACTAGTACCACATAGTGAATCGCGTAGTTCTGTTTATAGGGTGTCCATCTCCTCTACCTGTACTTGATAACTGTATCAAGGTTGACGTTGGGCATGTGAGGTACCAATGAATAGGGCAGGTGAGAAAAGTCATCCAACCACTAGAGGCTAGACACGTAAATCACGTGTTATACCCCGCGTGTCTTTGCCTCTCTTGGAAGGAGAGTAATCCCCAAAACAGGCACTCTTCCAAATCCACTAGTGGCACCTCAAGGAAAGGGAGGTCAAGCAGAAAATCCCCACTAGCAAAACCCAAACCTGCTCTGACGCTCCACCGCACAACTCTGTCATGAAGGCACATGTTGAAGGGACTCATCCACCGCACCTCAATACTATCCGCTTTGGGTGGTACTAACTCTCCCTCGCGGTTTTGATTGCATCACAAAAATGTGTCTCAGTGGGGGAAGAACCCCTCTTTCCCGTGCATTCAAAGCTACACCGGACAACACCAACACAGGGTTACACTGACGCCCTGCGTCACCCTCGGTAACCCCTCGAACAAGGAATTAGATGAAAAGAGTACCTCACGCAGCTTCTAACAAGTTCTACTGAGAAAAGTATAAAGGACACAAAGTGTACCCCTTATCATCTCTAGCGCTGCAGGATTGTAGACACCTTAGCACACAGCCACCCGCGGCCCCGCCCGTCAGCTCCCTGAGCATAACATGGGTCGCCTAGTGGTGGTGGAAGGACCTCGAAACATCATCCGCCAACCATATTTCTTCCTGATTTTCTGCCAACACCGCCTCCCTGGGGACCACCATGTCCTTACCTAGGAGTTTTCTGATCACGACACTGCCTCTGTCGTGGCGGTGCATCTACCAACTTTCTGGAAAACTCAGCATATTTGGTCGAGTAGTATCATGACACGTGACCTCGCACATCAAAACATAGCACTAGGCCTCTCTGGGCTATCTTGGCGCTCTACGCTGCCCCCCCCCCCCCCCCCGACCATGTGCCTGAGTCTCATTAAGGGGAGACCTCCGGCGTCGAGGCCCTGCCAAAAATTTCTCTGTCACCAGTTCTTGCTCCAACACCTTGAGGTGGGTGAGGATGTACAATGGAACTATGATGGAATTAACCTCCTCTATAGAGACCTCGCTCAATATTCTGTGCTCTGAAGTTACCGTCATGGACCACGTCCAAAGAGTACTGAGTAAGGTCTATGAACCCAGTCGCATACTCAACCACTGCCATCACTCCCCGCTGAAGCTCCAGCAGCTCCCGAAACTGTAAAAAGCGTAAGTAGGAGGGGTAGTACTCCTCACGAAACAGCTGCTAGAAGTCATCCCACAAGGTTATAGACTCATCGTGTATCTGATTAACCATGGTTCTACCACACCAAACTACGTGGTGGAAAAAGACTGACTGTCAAAGCCACCATTTAACCTGTCAATGTCCGAACAAGCCTGAAGAGGCGGACTACCGACTCTAGACAACCCTTCATTGTCTGAGAGTATGGCTCACCATGGAACCTCAGTGGTCTCTGATGTTGGAACTCACGTAGTGTGCCCAGCCCACGCTCGTCATCAGCCCTTGCTGCTGGTACAATCTGCTACTCCACAGGTGGAGGTGCTACTACCTGTCCTCCTGGAGAAAGGGTAATCATATGATGGATATTGAACTGAGTCCTCGTCGCTCACGGAGTCATCATCACGAACCGGAGCTAGTATCCTGGATGACTACCATCGCGGAGACATCCTGAATCCGATCAAGGAGTATCGTGGTCAAATGAGCATATACATATCAACAACAATGGGGAGCTGACTCAAGAGGGACAGTCAAAGACTCAATCCTATATGATTCAAGAACCAATTTCCCTGCAACAAGTGTCTTAGTGTGCCAAGTCGACAAGTGGGTTATCAGGGTCCTGGTGAATGGATACATCAGCCGTCGCACCATCAATGAACTCCCTGGCCTGAGAGTCGCTCTCAAGACACGTCAACACTATTGCTCCAAAACTCAACCAATTCTTTTTTTAGGGACGTCCAAACAATGCCCCAAGTAACGAACCACCTCTGATACCACTTTGTCATGACCCGACCTGTATTAGGGCTCGAGCCGCAACTACCCCAAGCCCGCCTCCATAGGCCAGGGGATGGCGACTAGCGCCAAAGGCTCAACAAAATAGGGGAGGCCTTTGCCTAAGAAACTGTACGCACACACACAGCAACTTAATGCAAAAGTGCAGAGAAAAGAAAGCAAGATACAACACTGCTACAAAAAGGGAAACCAACATACATGCATCGACCTCTAACTAGTACAAGTAAAGTGCTGACAAGTAAACTAAACACTAAAAAGGGAAAAATAGGCACCCAACCAGAAAGGTTCCACAACCTGACAACAGGTAAATGAAAGTAAACAGCTAGCGAGTCTCACACCCAGAAAGTCCTGCTACGGCCAATGTACGCATCCCAAGCTCTTGTGTCCTCTACGCTCCTCTGTAGTCTTGACCGACCTGTCTGTCGTCTGCAAGGGCACACCAAGTGCGGGAAAAGCCCAATCAGGGGTGAGTATAAAGATACTTAGTAGGATTCCCTAAAAGCTCGAGGGAGCAACAAAGGAGGTACTAAAACAGTGAGCAGAAGACAAAACAAAGAACAGTGCAAGAGTACAAAAGAGAGAGTGCAGCTCAACCCAATAAAAGGAAGGAAGTAGACTCGTCCAATACAAGAGGAGCTAGACATGGAAAGCACGTGGCATACCCCACGCATCTTCACCCTGCTGGAAGGGGAGTAACCGATCCCAATGAGTGGGGGAAAAAGTAGGGTGTATATATATATGCTCAACAAGAAGCTCAAACGAGTGTGTAAGGGGATCTCTATCATCAAGCTCAGTCCAAGAAGAGTCTCAAACAGTTCAAAGGATATCCATCATTGATGCCCAACAATTCTGCATGCCAAGTGGCCCCATCGCTACACTGAACCACCAAGGGTCCCGCTCCGGTAATCACGGAGAAAAGTCACTGACTAAAGGACTAAGTCTGAAATAAGTCGTCGGGTAACCCACTGCTCATCCACACTGGAGGGTAAACCCCAATAAGTCAACGATGACCCACTGCCCAGCCCCGCTGGAGGGTAGACCGTAATAAATCATTGGGTGACCCACTGCCCAGCCCTGCTAGAGGTTAAACCCTAAATAAGTCAATGGTGACCCACTACCCAGCCCTGCTAAAGGGTAGACTGTAATAAATCATCGGGTGACCCACTGCCCAGCCTCACTGGAGGGTAGACTATAATAAATCGTCAGGTGACCCACTGCCCAGCCCTACTGGAGGGTAAACCCTAAATAAGTTGACGGTGAACCACTGCCCAGCCCCGCTGGAGGGTAGACCGTAATAAATCATCGGGTGACCCACTGCCCAGCCCTACTGGAGGGTAAACCCTAAATAAGTCGACGGTGACCCACTGCCCAGCCTCTCTTGAGGGTAAACCCAGAACTAGGCCGATGTCTCCGCACTACCTGTGCCATCACTGGGTGCCACTAACGCCGCTACCGTGCGTAGGTTCAAAGTGTGTCAAAGGAACCTTCGACCAACGCCCTTTCATGTTTCCACATTTAATGAGATGTTGAAAGAGACTCCGCTCTCCCAAACAGATTACACCGCTGTAATCCTTGCGGAAAATCATGCGAGATAGACTACTTACTCGTTGGAAACGGATCCCACTGGAAAAGTTATTCAACACCGCTTTAAGACCATACGGCATCTCGTGGGGCCCGCACCTTGGTCCCGAAAGAGGTCGGGTGAACTGCGACATCGTGATGCTCTTAGAAAAACACGCTGAATCAATTATTCACACACCCCAAACGGATGCCTGATGAAAAATTCGTCGTACGCTGCACACAGCTCAAAAGACGGTCTGTGGGGCCCGCGCCTCAACTCCGGCTTCAACGCCTGAAACCACCTCGGTCAACCTCGTCTCGATGCCAGGGTCACAACGCCGATGGCGGCGCCTAAAACGAACTCCGGATGCAGAAGCTGCAACTCCCCACGTTACACGCAAGCGGGGCCCTGTGGGGCCTACGCCTCGAGTTCGAAACACGTCACGCAGATCGTACCATCGCATTCCTTGTTGATAACCACACGGCATAGGCTATTCATTTGCCTTGAACAGACTTATGAAGCATAAGTCATAAAACGCAACTTATGTCCAAAAGCCGCCTCGTGGGGTCCATGCCTCGAGCCCGAATTTAGGAGGGCGGATTGCGCCATTGCAATCGCCTCAGAAAAACACTCAGAAATGAGTACTCACACACTCCAAATGGATGACGGGTGAAAAAGTGGCGTTTCACCATAAAACGTGTGAACTAGGCCCTGTGGGGGCCGCACCTTGTCTCTAACCCGAACGTTTCGGAAAGCATCTCAAAAGGTCCGCACGAGGACTGGGGTCACGCTGCCACTGACGGCGCATCAATCGGACATCCCAAGCAGGAGTTAGGTCCGACGCAAAAAATAATTAATTAATTAATTAATTAATTAATTAATCACATTTATCATTTCATGCCACCGAGCAACGAAACCAACCCGCAAAGGTCCGAACCAACTTGGAAGGACTGAAGCAACTCTAGGGCCACTGCGCCTCTGACGGCACGTCAAACGGACGTCCGGCTCGCGAAGTACGTCCGTCGCAACTTAATAATAATTTATTATTATTAAATTAAAGCTCCTCGGGTCACCCGTCTTCGGGCGCAGAACCCCAAAAACTCCGAAACTCGCTTTGGAAGGTCCGTCTTTCCGACACGAACCTGCAGCCACAGACGGCGCATCAAATGGACGCGCCGTTTAAAAGATATGGCCCCCCGAACGCTAGGGGGCCCCACCGGGCCGGTCCGACCCAATTTGACCGGACCCAACCGCCTAGGCCGGCCCGCCCCGGCCGACCCGGTCGACAGCCGCGCCTCGCTGGCGTGGCACCCCGCTGGTAGGCGGTGCCTCGGGACCCCGCTGGTCTTCTGCGTCAACCGGGAGACCCGTATGAGGCGAGTCTTGCTCCAACCCCGGTCTCCCCCTTGGCCACCGCCCTACGCGACCGCTGCGCCTGTCGACGTTCCGCCATCCCTACGCCAGCCACTTCTACCTCGCTGCCCCAGTCCCCTTCTACTCTGCCACTGAACCGCGCTAAATCCACCGTCGCACACCAGTCCTGCAGCGCACCTCCTCGGCCTCCGCCTGAGCGTGGCTCTCCCGGCAGCTCCTAACTGCGCTCCCTCCGAGCTTCGCCTGACGCTCGACGCACCGCGCCGACGCCGTCGCTCGCGCCTCAGCTGCCCGGACTCCCTCCGAGCTCCGCCTGACGCCCGACGCACCTCTGGTCTCCTCTCATCCTCCGGCTGCCACTCGACTGCCCTTCGAGCTCCGCCTCGGCCTACCGTGCCACAACTGCGCTACAACGGACGCCTCCGGCCGGCTCCACTACTGCCCCACCCTGAGCTCCAGCCACCGCCCTTGCCGGAGCTGGGACTTCCGGTGGCCGCTGCCACCGCTCTAGTGGACCGATTCCAAATTCAAGGATGTTTTTGTGATCCCTGCGATGAGACCTTCGCAGCACCTACCTCTAATTGATGATTCGACAGTCGGTTGACGCATCCGAAAATTATAGCGGGTGTTCGTGAAGAACGGAACCAAGAATGGGGTTTCTAACATAGATCGATGGTTGTATTCGTGCATCCATCAATGACGATAATTAAAATGATGAAACAAATGGACAACGAAGGATATTTAATTTAAAAACTTGATTTGGAACTTAAAAGTAAAAGAAATCCTACCTCGATCTGTCCGATCGACGTTGGCGACGCACCCGCTGCGATCCCGCTTCGATCCGCCGGAGTTCGCTCCTCAATCCGGAGAAGAACGGCAAAAAACTCCTAAGAACGCTCGAGAGAGAGAGAGTGAGAGAAAGAAACGTGTTTCCCCCAATTCCACACTTAAGCGAATTTATAAAAATTCACTGAAACTCTCTCAACGAGTGCGGATTCCGAAACCTCCGCGCCCGCTTATTTTATATCACGCCTAGGAAAAACGCCCCATTTTGAACTCAACGGAAGTATCGGATTTCCATTCCAAGGCTTCGTTTGAAATTTATTTTAAAGGGAACGCCAGTGATAAAAATCACTAAGTCATTATTTTAAAATGACAATTTTTCCCATGGGTGACATCTCTCACAGCAGGCCCGCACCCGCAACTTTTACACCCTGCCTAGGGTAAACGGCATGCTCCGGACGCAACCGTGCCCTTAGATTTCTGATCCAAATTACTGTTTAGGATTTATTCAGGTTTGAACTATTAAATGAATAATTTAATAATTTAATTATCCATTTAACACACCGTCAACGAGCGAGGGGTCCGAACGTCTCACGCTGACTCATTTTAGGTCGCGCCTAAGGTAAACACCGCATTCCGGACCCAACCGTGGTCTCGGATTTGCGATCTGATCAACCGTCTAAGATATATCACATTTTCTTTAGTTAACCACACGTGTGTAATATAAAAACACTTAACATTTTTATATAATTAATTCTGGGCACACCGGGCCTTGGAATTGCACGCCGTCTGAACGCCCTACTATGGAATGACATCAAGAAGTTTTTCAAAGTCTCAGAGTCCCAAAACCTGGGTTCTTACAGTGAAGGTGCTTAGTTATTTTATGGTTTATATTATCTTTAGTGGGATTATTAGAAGTTTGTATTTAAGGAATGTATTCAACAACCTAAGAATTTTACTCTTGGAAGCATGAATGTTTTATAAAGGTGTAAAGGTGATCAAAGTAATCATATATTTGGTATGTGGGAATAAGAGCTACATTATTTGGGTAATATCATGTTAATTTGATTTTGAAAATTTAGTGGCCTTATTTTTAAATTTTGGTCATTAAATGTGGTTAGACATGTTTTAGAAGATTCTTAAGATTAACCACTTGTGGAATGGATCAAGTTAAACTTTGGAAATTATTGTTCATTAATAACATGTTCTAACCTTATTGGTTTAGTAAAATTTTAAAGGATTAATGAATTACTTAAAAAATATATGATTCATAAAAAGTGCTTCAGACATGAAAAATTCATCTTGAACATTCATTTCTAGGTGTAAGGGGTGATGTGAAAATAGATCGAAGCACAAAAAAAGGATGAGATTATGCTTATGACATGGAAATTAATCAAGTATGTTTACTTTATCAAGTGCTTATTTGGATATTAAAAGAATACCTCAACTCTAGGAAAAATATTTTTGAAACAAAAATGTTATCTGTGTACTTTTCTTTCTGAGAAATCAATGGTCTTTTAACCAATCACAAGTTTTACAGTTTTGTGATGGTTACTTTATAATGACCATATTCTCTACCACTCTCCATCATAACTCTATGGTTATATTATTCTTCCATTTCCATATTTTCACTTTGCACAAATTTTATCCTATTCAAATTCCCAGATTTGCGGTGACCTATACATTTCCCTTTTCCTCTTATTAAGAGGGTATTTTATTAACCCTATTTTTTATGTGAGTTTCCCACAAAATAGTTTTTAAGTATCAACCTTTGATTATTTATAACAATTTCAAATTCTGAGGATGCAATTTATTTAAGGAGGGGAGAATGTAACACCCCAAGATTTTTTAGTATGCCTCTTTTTTAAATTTAACTTCTTCGATAGCTTACCAACTTAAAAATGATTTAAATATTATTATTTAATTATTATAGTTATCTCCTAGATGTTGGGAATGGTGGGAATGAATGAGATCAAGTAAATTATGAAAATATATATTATACGTGTTTATTAAATTAATTCATGGGTTACTAATTAATTAGAAATGAAAAGCAATTAAATATAAAGGATGTTTTTTTATAAAAGATATTTTTATACCCACAATGACATTTTATATTAATAAATTAAATTAATCACTATTATTTAAATATATTAATGAAATTTATATATTATATCTTCATTCAAATATTTTTACATTCATCCAAAACATTTTTAGAGGCATAAGATAAGAATAAATCTCATTTTACACAAAAAAAACTATATTTTTCTAATTATGGTTTTATCACCTTTTAATGGAGAACTTGTTTTAAATATAAATTTTTACACTTTTATAAATTATATTTGACAAAATAAACATTGTTTTTTAAAGAGTAATATCAAAATTTACTTTGGTTAAATATTTGGTATTTTTCTGATAAGTTTCATTTTTTATGAATAATAATGTGACCGTTGGAATAACGATGTCACCTTTATGAATAGTAATATGGAAATTATAATAATAACCTTACCTATGAAAGTATAAATAAAATTTAGGCATCTTATAAATGGTAATACGATGTAATTATATCATTGTATAAGTAAATAAATATTTTAAAATTTTAAAAATTATTAATTAAGTGTTGGTATTTTTGCATGTCATAAATATTTAATTACAATTTTATAATTAATAAAATAATTTAAAAGAAAATTTATTTTCATAAAATGTATTCATAAATTAATATTTTGTTGTCTTATGATTTTAAGATAAATTTATGAGACCTTAGTTAATTTTTCAAAGTGTTGTAAAATAAGTAATTTACGAGTAAATGATGATTTTAATTAAAAAATAAATTTATCATATTTAGAAAATTATTTTCTTAAAATTTAGTTCATTTTTAAATTCTACATTTCAAAAAATGGTTACGGTAAATTTTTTGGATTTTTCTAAAATAGTTGAATTTTTGTGAATAGTAAAATACGATAATTTACGGTATTTAACAAAATAGATGAATTATGGAGTCATATGTGATGTATGGATGATTTAAGACCATAATATCAAATTATTATTAATTATTTTAATACATTTGGTGATAATTCTCAAACTATTCATAGTTTTGAGCCCAAATAATAAACAAATGAATAAAATATTCAAAAATCACCCCTCTCCTCCACTATAAATACCACCCCTTCTCCTCACACCTTCCAAGCTTTGAGACTTATCAAATTTCTACCAAATCCTCTAACCAAGCCCCTACCCCATGTCTAGGATCTCTTGGTCACATCAAAAGACCAAAACCTTTTCCCTAAGGAGGTTCTCAAGGAGGAAAAAATCAAGAGGTAAAAACCTTTCTTTTTCTTTTAATTTCTTTTCAAGTTCTTTTATTTTATTATTCTCTCCTCACCTCTCCTAATCAAAATATCATGAAAAAACATTAACTTATATATACTATAATTTTATTATTCTAATGTAATAATCAATCATCAATCCCCTTCTCCACTCCCTTTTATTCTAAAAATGGAAATGTTGCCCATGGGGTGTTGTTTCATCACCTTCAAGGACGAAAAGTTTTCATTTTCTTTCACTATCTTCAAGGCTATCCATAAAACCATTTTAATGGTTTAAATAGATTTTAAAATTTATATTAAAACTATTTTTATGTTTTGGATGTAACATATCTATATAATACTAAATGATAAAATAAAATGAGTTTGTTATGATCAAAAACTAATGTAATAATCTAAACGATTATCACTAATGTCTTATCTAATGATTCATCCTCATACCATATAACTAAATGATATATATGACCATTTAAACTTATGGATATTTATTAATAACATATATTTCCTATTCTAAAGAATTATATTCATTCTACATGAACTTCATTACTTATAAACAAACAAAGTGATCATGAAAACCAAGAAAATGAACGCTCCAAACGATGAAATTAAACTCTATAACTCATCCAAAAGGACATAAATTAACTTAATAAAACTATAATAAATAAAATAAATGTATAAAATTTTATGAATTAATTTTTTAATGAATCTAATTTCATTTTCCAAGATGTTAAGTACAAGTGCAGAACACTTTCATACATAAGGTAAGGGATTCTACCCAAACCTTCATTTTCCTTCAGGTTATTCTTTCACTATCTTTACCCCATGTAATGCTTCTTAATTTTTGTGTAATTATTATATATTCTATATATATTTTCCAAACTCATATATATCCATATCATTTCATATTTCATTTATGTGGAAATATATATTTTACAAGGTTCCCTTCTCAATTCTTCCTAATAAGCAAACCCGGTTAAAGAGAACTTCCTGATTTCTTAACCATTTTAAAGTACCATCCATAATATATTTGAAGACTTAATTATTTTTATTAATGTAATAATTTTTTCATGAAAAACTATATTTTTTCATTTCTGGTTTTATACAAACAATTATGATAAATACAAATGATTTTTCCAAAAGAACTCTTTTTTGTAGAGAAAAAGGGGTATTTCTCTCAAGAATTTCTCAATGGTTTTATTAAAGTATTTTCATTTATTTCAATACCTATGTTTAATTTTATTCTTTATTGAGATTTATATATTATTTTTATCATCTATGATATTTTATTAATAGGTTTATAATCAGTTTGATTGTGGTTGTACTATCCTGGTACCATTCACCATACTACTCAGAATGGTTAGTGATTATGTTTACAGGTTGGGAAAAGTTTTTTTCATTTCATATGTGTATGTTGTTTATGTTTAACCCCATTCATATGAGGAATTAATTGGACTTAGTAAGTGATTTTTGGGGCCCTAATAGCCCCTCAATGCATCGGTAGGTCAATGAGGCAAACTAGACTGAGTTTTTACCCATTATGTATGGTGTCTTGGTCGAGGCCTTAAAGGTATGTTTATAATGTCTAAAATTATGCATTCCCTCATTATAAAAATTTTAATTGATAGACCATGTGGTTATTCAACTGGTATAATATCCGTGTTTATGTTTTATTATAGCATTATTTAATCAGCTTTTATTTCTGTCATTTTATTCTCAAGATTATGTTTTAATGACAAGTGTTTTTAGTTATTCACCATGACTTATTATTTATGTTTATAATGGCTTCCACATTATTACTTACCCTTACTGATCATCTAATATCACACCTTTATTATGTTTTATTTTTCCTTAGGATGTGAAGATTTATATTGTGAATGACTTGAAGGGATAATCTTGGAGTTATGAGAGTTTCCAATGGATTTGCTATGTTGTTTTTCCTTTCAAGTTGTAATGTAAAAATTATGTATGTATTATGGCTTCCAAAACTACAAAACGGATTGGTCCTTTGGGATTAGAGTCTTGTATCTATTCCAATGTATTAATATAAGGCACTGACTCTAGGATATTGGGGTCAGGGTCTTGTCACGACCCCCTCCCACCAAAGATGCCCCTCCTGAGCTGGAAATGGTGAAAGGGAGATAATGAACCCCGAGTCCCGCCTCCAGTAGGCCCCAGGGTGGCGACTAGCACCAAGGGTATGATTTTTCACAACTATGGGAGGCATTACCCTTTTATTATTTTTAGATTGGGAAATAGGACAAGTCAACCACCAAAAAAAGAAAAGAAAAAGTGTATAGAAATAAACCCAAACCAAGACCACATGCATGTTTAAACAATTTTATAACAAGGTGCAACTACAAGAAAGCTCAAACTACAATACCAAAAGAAAACAAGAGTAAAGCAACAGCAGCAACTCCAACTGTCTAGTAGGGTCCCGCACGGCCCTGGTATTCCTCCTGGAAACCTGAAAGTAAACGTAGGGTGAGCATACAAGTATACTCAGTAGGGAAACTTAAAGCTCTCGTGCACAAGTGGGAGACATCCTAATGTCCCGTGAGAACAACAAAAGAAACCTAGCAAGTAATTATATCCACCCAACCTAACTAGCCACACTCACCAAAAACACAATCACAAGTGGTAGTAGTATATAAGAACAAGAGTATTGGGTACCCCACACCATTTCTCTTTAGTTAGTTGCTCTTCCTAATGGAGAATGTCCTGATGCTGCCACACTCTCCCCACCCGCACACACCTGGGTCTCACAACGACGTATCCCGCCCGCACACACCTGGGCCTCACAACTACGTATATCGCCCGCACACACTTGGGCCTCACAACCACGTATCCCGCCCGCACACACCTGGGCCTCACAACCACGTATCCCGCCCGCACACACCTGGGCCTCATCCCAAAGATTCTTGGGAAACAGTAGAACCTGCCCGAAGAGTCTTGGGATAAAACCACCCCAATCGAAACCTACCCGAAGAGTCTTGGGTGTAAGGTTGCCTCAAGCCATCACATCCTAGGGAAGGAGTAGGAAGGAGCTAGTAACTCAGGGGAAAATACCCTCTCCCATGAAATGGGAGTGTTCAGCACTAAGTTCTCAACGTGGGTGGGGTGTGATAAAACACAAAAGATACAGATACATATATGCATACCAAACACACAGCCCAACCTATGGCTTCTAAATAGAGAAACTGAGCATGTGCCTCGGCACTACTACTATGAAGCATGCATACAACAAACAACCCCAACCCCATTTAGGTTTTCATGTTTCAACAGAATCAGTTTATTAGTTCCTTAACTACTGGGCAACTATCCACAACCAACCACATCAATCGTTCGTAAAGCATATCCCTGCCATCCACAATTCAAGTTAGGAAAACACAAGCAACACAAACAAGTCCCTTCTTATTAACCAACCAACCCCATTGATTATTATTCCTGTTCCATTACCATGCCCCACCATTCATTAGCTCTTCCACATTTTACTTATTATTCACAACCCATGGCCCATTCACATTACAACCCATCCCTGCAGCCCCACTACCAACCACCATAACCATAATCACACCAAAACTCGTACATCATCATCCCTTTGATACCATTTATCACAGCCCCGATGCCCGTCACCAACATAACATTCACACCAACCCACATCCAAGCCAACCGCAGCCCCGCTGCTCACCCGATCCACAACAACCCACAAAACACCCCCTTCACATAAATAAACCCTAACCAGCACCCACATGTTTATTATTTCAGTTTGTTCAACTGAGGTGATCACACAAGGGTTCCAAGTATTTAATCCGCCAACTTTACGTGATTAACCAACTTCCACATTCAACAAATTTTCCATCCACAAAAACGGTCTAGAAAGATAGGGCAACATTTAATTGTGCAAGCAAAGGCCCCCAAAGACCGTGATTTTCAGTAGGCATAAGCCTATTCAATTCACAACATAATATCACAGGATATAAATAAACATAATAACTTCCCCATCCCCATTCTTTTACCAGTTATTATCTTTATTTAATGGTTCAACTGTTTCTCATGAAAACAAGAGAATACCCACCCCGCATGATGCATAAATTAGATAGACGAAGGTAAGATCCCTACCTCAACAGGTTCTGATCACAACGCTCCCCCGGATCAACTTTAGAAGACGTCTGTCGGCGTCCGTCACTTCTGTCGAGTCATAGAAAAACCTCCTCGGGTGGAAGTTGGAAAGTAAAGTCTGAAGGAAAGACAACGGATCCAAGCTCAAAAGTTCTGCCCCGTCGTTATGATCCCGTGGCCGCTGACGGATCCTAAATCGGAGCTCAGACGAAGAAGTTATGAAAGAAAAGGAGTCTTCGAGTCTCTTGGAGAGCTCTGCTCAGAGGAATGGGGAGGAGAGGAGTGAGTTGAAAAGGAGGAGGGGACCCCTCCTTTTATAGGTGAGAAAAGAAAAAGTACACGGCGTGTACTTTATGGTACACAGCGTGTACTCGACCATTTCACACGGTCACCACGCGGCTTCCAACACGGCTCTGCGGCCATTGACTGGTCAACACACGGTTTGAAGTTAACGCATATGTGGGGAGGGACTACACAGCGTGTAGTATTGGGTACACGGCGTGTACCCATTTATTTCACACGGCAAGGACACGGCTCCAACACGGCACATGGCCTTTGACTGGTCAACACACGATAACGCGTACGCGGGGAGGGACTACACGGCGTATAGTATTGGATACACAGCGTGTACTCATTTATTTCACATGGCAAGGACACGATCTTGAACACGGGGTATACCCGGCGAGGGGGTACATGGCGTGTACTCATACTACACGGCGTGTAGTTTCAAAATTCTGGAAAGTGTGGGAAAAGTCCATTTTACCCTCCAGAACACTTTGTAACCTTCTTTTTGACAAAGGAATGGGCCGGAGGTCCGGGCCATTACATCAGATACCTCTTAAAACATTCTCTTCCTCGAGAATTCAAAAACCAACCCAGAGGAACCCAACAAGATACCTCTTAGGGTTTTCGTTATAACAGGAACCCAACCAACAACCCTAATCACACGTGTTAGGAATTCCTTCTCCTATGTCGAGATATTATCCGCTTTAGGCGGCACTGACTCGCCTACACAGGTTTAATCGCATCCTTATTAATGCGTCTCGATTAAGAATTGTGTCTTCCCACTTTCATACATTATGATTTTTCAATTCGCACTACCCCCAACACCACACAACCAACACACTGCCCGAACATGTGGTTTGGGGAAATTCCTTCTCCTATGTCGAGATATTATCCGCTTTAGGCGGCACTGACTCGCCCGCATGGGTTCAATCGCATCCGCATTAATGCGTCTCGATTAAGGATCAGGTTTTTCCCTTTTTCCCACACATCCGGACATGCTACACACTTCCAGAGAACAAGGAAACAAAAGGTCTCACAACTGACAAGCCAAGCATTCCATATATCAAAGGTGTAGAGTATAAGATTGACACAAAGCTCAGAAGAACAAGGGAAAACACAAGTCAAAACAACTCCAGGTACTAAGCGTGCATCCGGGCCTCCCGCTCCCAAGTGCTCTCCTCGAGGCCACCATGCCTCCACAACACACGAACCAACGGAATGGTTCGTCCACGGAGCACCTTCTCTTTACAATCCTCGATTCTGACTGGTCGTTCCTCGAAGGTCACATCGTTTTCCATATCTAACTCTCCCCAGTCGATAATGTGAGAGTCGTCATGTAAGTATCGACGTAGCTGGGAGACATGGAAGACGTCATGAACCTTCTTCAACTGTGGTGGCAGGGCTAGCTGATATGCTACCTCGCCGACTCGCCTCAACACCTCAAAAGGTCCAATGAACCTAGGTGAGAGCTTGATCCCTTTCCCAAACCCCCGCTACCCCCATCGAGGGGAAACCTTCAAGAACACATGGTCTCCCACCTCAAACTCCAAAGGCCTCCTTCGATGATCAGCATAAGACTTTTTTCGGTCCTGAGCCGCTTTCATCCTCTCACGTACAAGCTGGACTTTCTCCGTGGTGCTCTGCACTACCGCTGGCCCAAGAGCACCTCTCTCACCAACCTCTGCCCAGCAAATGGGTGAACGACATGGTCTTCCATACAGAGCCTCAAACGGTGCCATGCCAATAGTAGATTGGAAGCTATTGTTGTAGGAAAACTCCACTAAAGGAAATTGTCGTACCCATGATCCTTCTAAATCCAGAACGCATGCCCGTAGCATGTCCACCAACGTCTGGATAGTCCGCTCTGTCTTTCCATCGGTCTGGGGGTGGAATGCAGTGCTAAGGCGTAGCTGGGTGCCAAAAGCATGTTGTAACCCCCTCCAGACTCATGAGGTAAATCGAGTATCTCGATCTGAGACGATAGTCTTTGGAACTCCATGAAAATGCACCACCTCTTCTACGTACCTCTGTGCTAAGGTAATCACCGGGCCCAACTCCTTAATTGCTAAGAAGTGATCTGATTTCGTCAGTCGATCCACCACTACCCAGATAGAATCATAACCACCCTAAGCTCTGGGCAGTCCTGTGATGAAGTCCATTGAGATGTCATCCCACTTCCACTAGGGGACATCTAAAGGATGCAACAAACCACTGGGAACACGGTGTTCAGCCTTCACTTGCTGACACACTAGGTATTTAGCCACAAACTCTGCCACTGCCCGTTTCACCCCGGGCCACCAAAACTGTTCCCTCAGGCCTCGGTACATTTTTGAAACTCCTGGATGTACCGCCAAGGATGAGCTATGGGACTCACGGAGAACTCCCTCACGCATTTCCTCTGGAACAAACAACATTCCATGGAAAAGCATCCGATGTCAGCTGTCCTCTGACCATCCTTCTGGAGCATTTCCCTGATCGACGCGATCCCGCATTACTTCCACCTCGGAGTCCCCCCACTAAGACTCTTCCACCTGCTGCAATAAGGAGGATTGCACCGTCATCTGAAACAAACAGCCTCTAACACCTTCTACCCTTGCATCCAAGTGCAAGGCGACCAACTCTCCCATCGCTTTCCAAGCATCAGCGGATTCCCAGAACACTTCCTTATGGGACTTCCTGCTCAGGGCATCAGTCACAATGTTTCCCTTTCCTTCAGTGTAAGAGATCTCAAAGTCATAGTCTTGGAGAAACTCGACCCATCTCCACTGCCGTAAGTTCAGGTCACGCTGGGAGAAGATATAACACAAGATCTTGTGATCTGAGAAGACCACAAAGCGCTCCCCAAAGAGGTAATGTCGCCACAACTTCAGTGCGAACACTACTACTGCAAGCTCTAGGTCATGGGTGGAATAGTTATGTTCATGAGGGCGTAACTTCCTAGACCCATAACAGATCACTCTCTTCTTCTGCATCAGCACGCTCCCCAGACCAAGGCCAGAAGCATCACAAAACACCTCATACAACAACCCTTCCTCTGGAAACCTGAGTACGGGAGCACTGACCAACTTCTCCTTCAGGTAGTCAAAAGCTTCCTGGCACTGCTCGCTCCATAGGAAGACCTGGTTCTTCCTAGTCAAAGCTGTCAATGGAGAAGCAACTCGAGAGAAGTCCGAAACGAACCTCCGATAGTAACCTGCTAACCCCAGGAAACTATGAACTTCTACCACACTCCTGGGTGCCGCCCAAGAAACAACCGTCTCCACCTTTGATGGGTCCACTGACACTCCATGCTGAGACACTACATTCCCAAGGAAGTGTACTTCTTGCGTCAAGAACTTACACTTTGACAATTTCCCGTAAAGCTGGTGGTGTCGGAGGACTTCCAAGACTGCCCTGAGATGCTCAACGTGCTCCTCCTCTGATCTTGAGTAGATCAGAATGTCATCGATAAACACAACAAAGAACCGGTCCAAAAACTCTCGGAAGACAAAGTTCATAAGTCCCATGAACATAGTCGGTACATTCGTAACTCCAAACGGCATCACTACAAACTCGAAGTGCCCATACCTGCACATGAAAGTTGTCTTCGAGATGTCACTGTCCTTTACCCTCAACTGATGATATCCAAATCGTAGATCAATCTTAGAAAACCAACATGCTCCCCTTAGTTGGTCGAAGAGATCATCTATCCTTGGAAGGGGGTAACGGTTCTTGATTATTACCTGGTTCAACCTTCGGTAGTCTATGCATAGCCTGAGACCACCATTTTACTTCTTCACAAACAAAACTGGAGCACCCCATGGTGATACGCTGGGTCGAACAAAACCCTTCTCCATCAGATTGTCAATATGAATCTGCAACTCCCGTAACCCCGAAGGTGCCA
Organism: Viscum album; assembly: GCA_963277665.1. Taxonomy (NCBI): domain Eukaryota; kingdom Viridiplantae; phylum Streptophyta; class Magnoliopsida; order Santalales; family Viscaceae; genus Viscum; species Viscum album. The sequence goes on from OY728145.1 coordinate 705,803,082, forward strand.
TCCGATAAGGGTCCATCGAAATCGGAAAGGCACCAGGCTGTAAGTCTATCCCGAACTCAACGTCACGTCGGGGGGGGTAGAGTCACAACCTCCTCAGGAAAAATATCGAGGAACTCCCCAACAACTTCTGGGACATCCATCATCTCTGTATCAGCTAGAACCACTGATAACCCACCTAACAAGGAAAGGAGAGGATCCACATGCTGGATTCCCACCTGATAGTTCCTCTCACCAACAAAATCTACACGCTGCCCATCCACGTCGGAAAACACAAATATTCTCCGGAATCAGTCGATAATGGAACTAACAGAAAACCACCAGTCGATGCCTAGGATGACATCGTATGGATGCATCTGTAACAGAAGAAGGTCCCCACTAGATCGATGTGGCCCCAATGTCAGCCCACATCCCTAGAAAACACAAGATACACTGGTCTGGCCTCCAACTAGTGTACTTAGAACCAGTGGTACGGAAAGTCTCTCTACGTCTAGTCCCAAATCATGGGCTAGACCAGGTGAAACAAAGGAGTGTGAAGCTCCCGAATCGAACAAAGTAGAAACAAGAGTGTTGAACAAACAAATCATACCTCGCACCACCTCTGGTCCTGCCGGAGCTTCCAACTCTACTGCGTGCAACTCTCCATGCCCAGCTCTTCTACCTCTCTGATGTCGACCACCTCCCCGACCACGCCGTGGTTGAGATCCCTGAGGAGCACCCTGAGGTCGGCCTCCTCCTGCAAGGTTTGCCCTCGGAGGATCATGGTCCTGCTGCTGCTGGAAGGGCCTCGTCGGCAACTGGTGCTACTGAGGTGGGCGCTGAACCTGCCCACCTCCACCATACTGAGCTCGGGTCGGGCACCGATTCTGAATGTGCCTGAAACCTCCACAAGAAAAACACTTTGGTCCTGGGCTCGTGAAAAAGGGACGAGGACCTGAAGATCTGAACTGGAACTGCTGGGGCATGCTCCCCACTGGTCTAAACCTGGAAGGTCCCGTCGCCGGAGATCTGCTGCTGACTACCTTCCCCTTTGACGAACCTGGCTGAATCCCCTCTCGTGGTGCACCTCCCAGCGATTGAATCCTCTCTACAACCTCTTCCTTCTTCTGTACTGCCAAGTACGTCGAAAGGGTGAAGGGGGTGACAGCATACTGAAGCGAAGGACGAAGCGCCTCCTCCAAATGTCTCGCCCGAGACTTCTCATCCGGAAAGAGATCCGGAACAAAGCGCAGGAGATCCTTGAACTTGATCCCCAACTCTTGTACTGACATACTCCCCTGTTGAAGGGAGAGTAACTCCTTCCGCTTCTCTGCCTTGATCATGGAAGAAAGTAATTCCTCTCGGAATTCCTTCTCAAAGTCAGCCCATGGAACCTCTGCCTTTATCCTCTCTCTGAGGTAGATCGTCCACCACTATCGCGCCGCACCTATCAGCTGACTGACTACTAGGGGAAACCAGTACTCCCTCGGAGCACGGATCAAGGTAAAGGCGATCCCTAGCTCCTCAAGCCACCCCTCTGTCTCCGTATCTGAATTACTACCCTTGTACTTCTTGAGGGTTTGCCGCTGGAAAGAACGGAGAGTCTTCTGCCACTGGCTATCCTCCTCCTCTCGGTCAATCCTCAACTGATCGACCGCCTGAATCTGTTGGGCCTCGGCCGTCTGAGCCACCCGGGGATGACGTCCAGGTGCCATAGTTGTATGGTAAACAAGGATCGCCTAAGCCCAAGTAGCAATGAATTTCTCAAGGTTTCATTTTATCATTTTATTCAATTTCTTTCCCAGAACACCCAAATCAAGTAAAACACATTCATGATGATGCATGTACCTTCCATAGGGTCTCTACCCTGCAATCAATGTAGTCTCACTTGGTCGTTCGGTAGGCTCAGAGTCCTTACATCGAATCACGGGGGGCCCTAAAATCCCATGTCCTAGCCGGTCTTCCCTGGCCTATGTCACGCACCAAGATTAACCAACACTTTTTCCCTACCATCCCATGCAATCCTCACTATGCCTAACTCCAGACTCCATACTATCTCTCAACCATCACCTCTGATACCATTTTGTCATGACCCCCTCCCACCTAAGATGCCCCTCCTGAGCTGGCAATGGTGAAAGGGAGATAATGACCCCCGATTCCCAAGTCCAGTAGGCCCCGGGGTGGTGACTAGCACCAAGGGTATGAGTTTTCACAAATATGGGAGGCATTACCCTTTTATTATTTTAAGATCAGGAAATAGGACAAGTCAACCACCAAAAAAAGAAATGAACAAGTGTATATAAATAAACCCAAACCAAGCCCACATGCATGTTTAAACAATTTTATAACAAGGTGCAAGTACAAGAAAGCTCAAAGTACAATACCAAAAGAAAACAAGAGTACAGCAACTGCAACAACTCCAACTGTCCGACTAGTAAGGTCTCGCACGGCCCTGGTAGTCCTCCTGGAAACCTGAAAGTAAACATAGGGTGAGCATAAAAGTATACTCAGTAGGGAAACCTAAATCTCCCGTGCACAAGTGGGAGACATCCTAATGTCCCATGAGAACAACAGAAGAAACCTAGCAAGGAATTATATCCACACAACCTCTCCAGCCACACTCACTAAAAACACAATCACAAGTGGTAGTAGTATATAAGAACAAGAGTATTGGGTACCCCGCACCATTTCCCTTTAGTTAGCTTCTCTTCCTAAAAATGAACGTCCTGACGCTGCCACACTCTCCCCGCTCGCACACACCTGGGCCTCACAACTACGTATCTCGTCCGCACACACCTGGGCCTCATAACCACGTATCCCGCCTGCACACACCTGGGCCTCACAACCACATATCCCGCCCGCACACACCTGGGCCTCACAACCACGTATCCCACCTGCACACACCTTGGCCTCATCCCGAAGATTCTTGGGAAACAGTAGAACCTGCCCGAAGAGTCTTGGGCTAAAACCACCCCAATAGAAACCTACCCGAAGAGTCTTGGGTGTAAGGTCTCCTAAATCCATCATAGCATAGGGAAGAAGGAGCAGGAAGGAGCTAGTAACTAAGGGGAAAACACCCTCTCCCGTGAAATGGGAGTGTTCGTCACTAAGTGCTCAACATGGGTGGGGTGCGATAAAACACAAATGATACAGATACATATATGTATACCAAACACACATCCCAACCTATGGCTTCTAAACAGAGAAATTGAGTATGTGCCTCGGCACTGCTACTACGTAGCATGCATACAACAAACAACCCCAACCCCATTTAGGTTTTCATATTTCAACAGAATCAGTTTATTGGTTTCTTAACTACTAGGCAACTATCCACAACCAAACACATCAATCATTCGTAAAGCATATCCCTGCCATCCACAAATCAAGTTAGGAAAACACAAGCAGCACAAACAAGTCCCTTCTTATTAACCAACCAACCCCATTGATTATTATTCTCGTTCCATTACCATGCCCCACCATTCATTAACTCTTCCACATTTTACTTATTATTCACAACCCATAGCCCGTTCACATTCCAACCCATCCCTGCAGCCCCACTACCAACCACCATAACCACAATCACACCGAAACCCGTACATCATCATCCCTTTGATACCATTTATCGTAGCCCCATTTCCCATCACCAACATAACAGTCACACCAACCCACAACCAAGACAACCGCAGCCCCGCTTCTCACCCGATCCACAACAACCCACAAAATACCCCCTTCACATAAATAAACCCTAACCAGCACCCACATGTTTATTATTTCAGTTTGTTCAACCGAGGTGATCACACAAGGGTTCCAGGTATTTAATCTGCCAACTTTACGTGATTAACCAACTTCCACATTCAACGAAGTTTCCATCCACAAAAACGGTCTAGAAAGATAGGGAAACATTTAATTGCATAAGCAAAGGCCCCCAACGACCATGATTTTCAGTAGGCATAAGTCTATTCAATTCACAACATAATATCACAGGATATAAATAAACATAACAACTTCCCCATCCCCATTATTTAACCAGTTATTATCTTTATTTAATGGTTCAACTGTTTCTCATGAAAATAAGAGGATACCCACCCCGCATGATGCACAAATTAGAGAGACGAAGGTAAGATCCCTACCTCAACAGGTTTTGATCACAACGCTCCCCCGGATCAACTTTAGAAGACATCCATCGGCGTCCGTCACTTCTGTCGAGTCCCGGCAAAACCTCCTCGGGTGGAAGTTGTAAAGGAAAGGCTGAAGGAAAGACAACGGATCCAAGCTCAGAAGTTCTGCCCCATAGTTACGATCTCATGGCCGCTGACGGATCGTAAATCGAAGCTCGGACGAAGAAGTTATGAAATAAAAGGAGCCTTCGAGTCTCTTGGGAGAGCTCTGCTCAGAGGAATGGGGAGGAGAGGAGTGAGTTGAAAAGGAGGTGGGTACCCCTCCTTTTATAGGCTAGAAAAGAAAAAGTACACGGCGTGTACTTGTCCATTTCACACGGTCACCACGCGGATTCCAACACGGCTCTGCGGCCGTTGACTGGTCAACACATGGTTTGAAGGTAACGCATACGCGGGGAGGGACTACACGGCATGTATTATTGGGTACACGGCATGTACCCATTTATTTCACACGCCAAGGACACGGCTCCAACACGGCACACGGTCGTTGACTGGTCAACACACGGTAACACGTACGCGGGGAGGGACTACACGGCGTGTAGTATTGGATACACGGTGTGTACTCATTTATTTCACCCGGCAAGGACACGGCCTTGAACACGGAGTATACCCGGCGAGAGGGTACACGGCGTGTACTCATACTACACGACGTGTAGTTTCAAAATTCTGGAAAGTGTGGGAAAAGTCCATTTTAGCCTCCAGAACACTTTGTGACCTTCTTTTTGACAAAAGAATGGGCCGGAGGTCTGGGCCATTACAGATCTTTATAATGAATACCCCTCTATAACTTTTACACCATTAAGGAAAATGAAAAATTGTAATTTTTTCTGTCTGGATAGAGTGTAAGCTGCTAGAGGAAGAAAATTCCACCATTTACCCTTTACCGGTGCCAACTCTTCCCTTATCCCCATGTTAATCATGTCCAATCTAACATTGATGTCATATTTTGTTTTTCCAAAAACATTTAGTAATGTTCCAATAACACTCTCAAATACATTTTTTTACATGCATGACATCAAGAAAATGTATGACATACAAACAATTCCAATACAGTAATTCAAAGAAAAATGATCTCTTTTTCTAACCTAATTTCATAATGTTTTTCAAAAATGTTTTACTAAAAATAGTGTCGATATATTTTACTTTATCGAACAATTGATCACTTTTTAGTGAAGATAATGTCGGTATTATCATCAAATGTTGACGTCTAAGATCGGTATTTATGTCATTGAGATAAAAAAATTGATGTCTTAAAAACACAGTCTTCAAGGAATGTTTCAATCAGATTGAGTGTGTGCATTATTCATAAATGGGACACCCCAATATTCCTTTAATGTTATAGCCTGAAAATTTTCCATAAACAGGAAATTCATTTATCATCCCATACAATATGGCCCTCAATGTGAATTTTTCACTTCTATGAGCATCATGCATTGTGACACATGTATACCACGTCAATTTCAGATCTTTGATCAATAGATCCAAATAGACATCAATATCCTTACTGAGTTGTTTTGGTCCAGATATAAGTAGAGACAACATAATGTATTTACACTTCATGCATAACCATGGTAGTATGTTATAATTTACCAACATTATGGTTCATGTACTATGAGTACTACTCTATACACCAAAATAATTTATTCCATATGTAGATAACGTAAGATGGAACTTTCTCAACTCATTTCTAAATTTAGGATACTCATAATCAATTTTCTTCCATTGAGGGGAGTCTGCTGGATGACATAGGCTTTCATCTTTAATTCTTGTATTTGCATACCATGTCAATTGTCTTTCTATTTCCTGAAATCCATATAGCCTTCTAAACCATGTAATGATAGGAAAGTACCGTACAACTTTTGAAGGAATTTATTCATATTTCTTGTATCGATCTACTCCACACATAGGGCATTTTATGAGTGATTCATGGTCCTTGCAAAACACTATGCAATCATTTGGACAAACAGGTATTTTTTAGAGATCATACACATTGAACTTATAATTAGTTTAGCATCATATGTTTGAAAAGGAAGTTCATTTTCTTTTGGTAGCATGTCATTTATGATACCAAGTAGTTTTTTAAAGCTGGTGTCGCTTCATCCGCTGGCAGCTTTCAAATTATACAACTTCAATATAGCTAACAATGTTATGTATTTAGTACAACTGGTATAAAATGGTCTCTTAGCACAACTATTTAAATTCTCAAACAACTTTGGATAATTAAGAATGTCATCTTCAATTGTCATTGTCATTTCTTCCATGTAATCTCCATCATCATTTACACTGGTATTTATATCAAATGATCCATAAACTGTAATATCATCCTAATCAGTGTGCACTTCTAGTTTTTCCCTATGTATAGTCCAACATTTATAGATCTGATCTATTCCATGACAAATCAAATGTTCTTCCAACTCTTCTAGGATAATTTTTCTTGAATAAAAACAATGTAAACACATACAAAGAATTTGAGAAGGGTCGTGTGCATGCTTTATTATAAACTTGATGAACTCTTTAACTCCATATTCATACTCTTTTTTCATACGATTAGGGTGTATCCATTTTCAATTCATATCCATCCAATTAGGTTCATAAAATATTCATTTTGTATAAATAAATAAATAAATACACATAAGAAATTCATAATCAAAGGTTAAAGTTATGGATAATTCTAACAAGAGGAACCCAGAATGATCACTAGTATCTGGTATGGGGTGACTACTGCTCATAGTAGTTCAAGCAACATAGGTGCATGTCTGAAAGAGATGGGGGTGAGTCTCAAGCAACAAAATACAATAATAACTGTTTAAAAGATGAAGTTGATGAGGATGACAGTTGTCTCCTTAAATCTAAATGTTCTCGGGCTGGGAGTTGGCGAAGCATCGGACAACATTTCTTAGTTTGTTTCTTAAAGCTGAAAAGTTTCTCAGGCAAATAGTGGTTTGACAAATGGGTTGATCATACAATACATGTTCACAATGCCCTTACTCTTTTACACCCCTTTCCCCATTCCCAATGGGCTTCTTTCAAAAATTCAATCAAGGCACTATTCATTTATCAAAAACCAATTCCATCAAATATGACACAAAAAGCAACAAATCTAACCATTCATATTCTATATAATTTCTTCAATAATTAACATTAAGAAGGTTTTACAAATATTCATAACATTGAAAGCTATTTTTCAAAAGATTATGAGGTGTTAGACGGAGTTTTTTTGTGATATCTGGCTTAGGTTTGTTTTAAATTTATATGAGTGTGAGTCGAATTGGAGGTGCTCTAGTACTCGGAGTGAGAGAAAGATAGTGGATTTGGTTTTTGTTTGGAAAGGAACAACCATGAAGTTACACCAAGTTTTGAGTTTGCACATTTTTGTGGGTGTTTAGTGTAACATCCCACCTGGCTCACCTCTAAGACAGTGGCTGGACCGATGGGTTACATGACCTCAAACGCGTCTCCCTAAACGCCAGAGGATGCCGACTACCAGCGAGGGCCTTTTTGTGTTCGTGGAGGAGACTATGCCCTCATAGGTAAAGGTAATGCACAGCGGAAGGTAAACATATTTATAATGAATAGAGAAAGCATATAAACAAGCAAACTACAGCAGAAAAAACTAAATAAATTATAAATGTGGAAGCTGCTAAATGAAACCATGTATACAATGATGTCATGCTATGATGTATGTGCTAATGTAAAAGCATAGAAAACAGAAATACAAGTATTCAATTAAAATAAAAGGGAAACGACGCAAAAGCAACAATTGCATCTCGAGCAAAGGATCGATCCTCTACCCCAATCTTCATCCTAAGCAGCAAGCAACACTCAAGCACTGGAAGCGGCACGCTTCCCGTTATCCATACCTATGAGCATAAAGTCTACTTGAGTACCAAACGACACCCGAGCAGGGAGTGAGATAAAATCTCAGTAGACCGGCACCCACGATGTCTAAACCTTTCCATTTCGTGTTGTAAACAATATCGGTGTGCCATATATATATATATATATATATATATATATATATAATAATAAATGAAAGCAATGAAATAACCAGAATAAATTAAATGTAACTTGGTTCGGGTTCCCAACGTCACCCGTCCCATATCACCTGTTTCGACCTAAGTCAGAAATCTGAAGAAGTGACTTGTAATAAAGTAGGAGGTGTATATATGTATATAAAAAGGATAGGAAATAGAAGGCAGACAAAAGGAAACATACCCCAAGCTTGTGCTTTGTCTTGGGTTTAATTCATTATCAACAAGGTGCGTCAAAGTACCAGAAAAGTATCACAATTCACAAGGAAAACTAAAGCCGCAACAAATAAAGTTTTCTATGAAATTTCATTATGATGAGGTTCAAGTTTAGAGTTGGAGTCTGAGCTCATCCCGTGGGTATCACTATATCACATCCTTCAATTACCCAATACCACCGAGCCCGTCCAATACAATCTATTGAAATACCAAGTATCGCTCGAGACATAGTTTTATCATGAGTCAGTCCCAATCTTGCACTAAAGGGGTCGAGTATCACCCGAGGCTTGGCGTAGCCACTTGCCAACGGTCCGTCCTTGATGATCCCTTCGGGAATCGGTGTCACTCAAAAGTATATATAAGGCCCAGGTAAGTACTTGTCTGGCAAAGCCTAAGACATCGCCCCCACCGGCGCATAAAGGTAACCAGTCAGGAACGGAGAGTTCAAGCGTAAGTCCTTAATACAGAACTTCGTTCTCTCACCGCCCTGAATTTAATTAGATGTCACATAACAGGTATCACAGAGGTGCATTTATAATTACAACTAAACAGTATAGGTAGCTCTGCCACAACAAATGATAATTTAAACTGAGCAGCTATAGCCAAAACAATTTATCAGTGAAAGCAATAAAAACACGCATATTAATTTATAAAGGCACAACAGGATAATAATCGAATAAGGAATAAATTAATTAGGCAATAATTAACCAACACAACCAAAGATCATTGTTCACAATTACCCCAAATAATTTATTTAATTAAAATTCAACAAAGAGATCACGTTGCATGTGCAATTAATTTATTTATTTAATTCGGGGCTAACGGAAAATAGGTCAAGAACGTCGGCCCATCCAAAGGGATATCCAACGATGTTGCAATAATTTAAATAGGTTAAAATGTCTCACACAAATGTGTGAAGGTTCACCAAGGTAGTTTATTTAATTTAGAAAGGGTGAAAATTAGACCTCGCCGGTAGGCACCAACGAGCGGCACAACGTACGATTTAAATGACGGAGTGAAACGAAGGAAAAGAGAATAGACGCTCTACCTTATACTTGTAGATGGTCCTACACTCCGCGACGACCTTTGATTTAACCTAAAACGGAAGAAATCAAACGATTTTAGAAAAGTCCCAATTTCAGGTAAAAAAATTCCGCGACAGATCGCGCGACAGATAGAGAAGGAGATCGTGTGATTCTTGATGCGTGACGTTAGCCTTACCGAGAGATTTACTATGCAATTGATGACGAAAAAAATGGACAAAAAACGGAGTCATAGCGGGCTTTCAAAGGAGGAGAGGAGAGGAGACGCACCACCAAGGGCTACATGGGTGACGCACAGAGAGAGGGAGGAGAGGAGGAAAGGAAAAAAAGGGAAACAAAAAAAAGAAAAAATAAAGGAAAAAAATAAATTAATAAAAATAAAATGGTGGAAAAAATGAAACAATTAATTAAAATGGGTTTACCCCATTTTAATTATTTTTAATTTCTCTCCAGCAGTTTCTATTTTATTATTTATTTTTTTCTCTTTAAATTCCATTAATTTTCTGTAAATTCTTTTTATTCCTTTTTAACCCATTTAAATTATTTTTAGTCTGAATGCAGCGCGAGAGCGCGACGTAAAATATTTTACATAAAGCTCGGATAATTATTTAATTAATTTTAATAGCTTCCCGGGACCTGCAACAGGGTGCGCATACGCGCGTCCTGAGTCACTTTAAATATTTGGACTAAAAACTTAACGGTCCGCGCCTTAATTTAAGCCGAGACGTTAGAAGCATTTTTGTGGGCAATTGATAATGTTTTATCTAACCCAAAAAATAAATATCCACCCATATATATATATGTGTGTGCTATATATATACACACACTTCTGTATATTCATATATATACACTCGCACATGTATATATAACTATGTATATATATTTAATCTCGTTACATATAGATATACCTATATATATATACACATCAATGTTTTTATCCCAATCTAATAATAATTATAATTAAAATTATTATTATTTAATACAACTCATCAATGACACCATTAATAATTTAAAAACGACAACCATTAAAAAAAAGGGATAACGGTTATTAAATAAATATTGATTGTGCATTTGTATTTAATTGGAATAATTAATAATGTCATATTGATTACATTGACCAATTATTATTTACACTGCGACACAATTTATTAATTGTGAAAGTACATTTTCATTTTTTGCCTTCAACGCAAAAAATAATATTAATAATAAAATTATTATTATTATTTCCAGCTGCTCAACAAAAAATTTATAACCCGATTAAATTATTTTTTGGTGTGATCTGACCAAACGTCTGACGCTCGCAAAGGTTATACTCTGTCTAGGGTAAACCCAGCGTTCCAGACCTAATGGCGGTCTCAGATTTCTCATTCGACACACTATTTGTGAGAAAATAATTATTTATTATATAAAAAACGAAATAATAAAATAATTAAAAATAAGGGGGGTATTATTATGTGTGAGGGTGCCAAACACCCGATGCGCATCAAGGTTACACTTTGCTTAGGTAAATCTAGTGTTCCGAACCTAATGGTGGTCTCATATTTCTCATACGACGCACCGTTTGAAAGTTATTTCATTTTTTTTGAAAAGAAAACACACATGTGTATGAATAAAATAAATTTATTATTTTTATTCTATCAACGTCGAGGGTCTACGGGTCTCAAAATCCCGTGTTGACTCAGTGTCTAACTCTAAAAATATTTCATAAAATATTTCAAAGTGCTAAAGAAGACTTTTACCCTTCATTTAATTTATTTCTATTTTTATTTCAATCTAATTAATTTAATAAATTTTATTTAAAAGAGATATTGTAATGTCAACCATCGGAAATAAAAAGTTATGACGCTCGGTTTTAAAACCGACCTGCCCAGCTAACATAAAAAAAATTCCTACGCTTTTTCATCCGGTTCAAAACTCGGGACGTTACATTTAGAAGATTATGGGTTGATTTGGGTTGTTTAGGAATTGTGATAGAGCAATGAGATAGTGCATTAACGAGTGAAACTGAGCATTTTTAGTGAAAATTTACCCAGGGGACTGAATAATATTTATTCATGAGATTGGGTGAGGTGAGATGGAAACCACATCACGCATGTTATTCACATTATATACCTTTTCTTGGTTTATTGTGTAAAGTATGTTAAACATGTTTACTTGTTTTAAAATTATTTATTCTATGAAATTAAAGTTTGGACTTGTGTTCTTTAATTATTAACATTCTTTCATTTATATAAGTTCATTCTTAGAAATTCTATAAGCTCCAAATCATTTTAAGGTCCATAAAGGAATGTAGCTATCATATGTTTGGGTTATATTACCTCACTTTGTTATGATAAAGTGACCTGAATAATCACATGTCTTAGACCTTTGTTTAAGAAAGGAAACTACTATTTGGTACATATTTATGTTCTGATATCTTGAGTACTTTTAGTAAACCTGAATTCAGTTTTAAATCATGAATTTAAATGGTATCAGTATACTTATAAATCATTCCCTTTTATACTTTGTCTTGTATTGCAAAGAAATTCATTTCCTTTCACTATAACCTAAATAAATTGTAATTCAGTGAACAATGTCATTTCGGTGGTGGTGTAGTGGTGCAAGGTCGAGGACCAACGGTGTTCGGTGAGGTACGGGGTTCGATTCCTAGGAGCCCGCTCCTGGCGTAATTTCCGCCTCCCGTGCTTCACTCACCTTGTTGGGTCACCCGGTGTCTCAACGGGTGGGCGGAAGGGTGCAGAACAACTAGCTGACGGATTGTTGTGTCGAACCATCGCTGATCGAACTTTTACCTCATGGGATGCTCTGCCATCTAGGATGGCAATGACTCCTTCCTGGCTGGGGCTTCTCCGGATGACCTCTTCGTAGGGAGGGGGGTTTATGGGCGTGGAGGGTTCGAAAAGGTCACTCTCGAAGATCCCCTTTTCTAAATACGTATAACTCAATGAACAATACTTAAACTTGATTTAGTGATTGCATCATTAATGAGATAATGATTTTTTTGTAAGAGGTAAAGTCCTGGTCAGAGACCAAGACGCACTTTATTAAAAAAAGAGAGACATTGATGAGATAATGAATGTGTTGATTAAGTGGGAAGGAATGATTTTTTTAATAACTTATTATGTATCATCAACTTGTTTGATTTTTGAAACTAAACTAAAAAATTTTTAAGTACTAAATGAGTCGGTTTTCTTAAAGAGTTATTTATGGATTTGGTTTTATATAAATACCTTAAATAAATAGTTTGTTTTCATGAAACTGTAACTTTAGGTATTTTCATTCTTTAAAAAGTTTTACTAAATCATAATTCCACATTACTAACAGTACATGTTCTTTGTATATTTTAAAGATCAAAATTGTAAAACGTCATTTTCATCAAATATGAGTTATATGTATGCATCTTAACTTTAAGTGAACTCTTTTCCTTAACAGAGGTTGTTACTAAATAGGGTTTTAAATTTAGAAAATTGATTTAAATGATAATATTTTATTTTTTCTGTTAGAACATCTTAATTGGTGCTTGAGTCACACCTTATGCCTTCTTTGGGTTATTATGACTAAGCATTGGTTATAGTTAATGATATGTTTAATACTTTACCTAGTTTAATACTAGGATGCATTGGTTATTTCCTATTCCATGCTTAGTACCTTGTTTGGATTGACATTAGTGAACTTTAAACTATACATACACCACAACTTATGCCTTGCGTGGATTAATATAAGGGTATTTGAAAAGTAATGATTATGCCACATTTGGATTGATATTTGTATGCTCAATTATTTTCTATATTGCAACGCACTCGTTCAATCAAAATTAAATATTTTTATTGTTAGGAAAACCGATTTAAAGGTTTAGTGGGGAACTCTCCCATAATTCACACATACAAAAGCACCGAGACAAATAAAGAATCTTCCCAAGTGAGAATGTAATAATAGCCAGCAAACCATATCAACCAAAAGATAGACAACCTACCCAACTCAAGCTCATACATGAAGAGTAGTAAAATGCAAAAAATAAAATGTACATCGAATGGCCTAGTAGGTCTAACCAGAGCCCGCCTATCATGGTATAGGTTTCATGGGATAATAACTGAGGCACTCAAGTAATATGATCTTGAACTAGTGAAAAGAACTTTAGGTCAACCTCAAAGAACTAACTGGTCTCGCTAGTCCCATCGAACTAGTTAGGACCTAAACCATCCCAAGAGCGTGAAGCTACCATGTGGGACCATTTGAGCACACTCAAATGATGGACAATATTAACAAAATAATTCTCTAAACCCACATTTATGTTATTCATTTATTTGTTGGAGATTACTGCATTGGATATTCAGGTACACACATTTATATTATTCATTTATTACATATTGATTCTGTCAAGGATAAATCATATATATTTGAGTTTTAATTCCGTTGTCATGTCCATATGATGGACAATATTAACAAAATAATTCTCTAAACCCACTTCCATTATTTTGATAAACACCTATGTAACGTTTAACATAGGTTAAATTACAATTTTGTTTAATTAAAACCTTTAGGAAAATAAAACATATTTGTCATTAAACATACGTGTCATTAAACCTCTTTTCATTAACCCATTTGATGCTCATTTTTACCCATTTTGGGGAAAAAACAAAGATGTGTAATTTGTGTAATTTTTCAAAGACCCGCATATGAAACTTTTAACATAGGTTAAATTAAAATTATGTTTAATTAAACATTGAGGGGAATAAAACAGATTGTTAATTAAACATATGTGTCATTAAACATTTTTTAATTCCATAATAATTTAATGCACCTATTTTGAAAAATTGAGGGGAATAAAAAAAATATGTGTAATTTGTTTAATTTTTTTAATTATTTTGTCGATTGTTATGATTTTTAATGAACGGAATGTGTTAAGTGTAACGTCCCAGATCCGGGTGCCACTCAACGGGTGCCCCGAACCCGGTTGGTCACATGGCCTCAAGCGCATTTCCCCAAATGCCAGAGGCTGCTGACTAGCAATGAGGGCTCAGGTCTGATAGTGGGGAAACTATGCCCTCATTTGTCAAAGTGTAGCATAACGGAATAAAATATATAAACATACAACATCAGAAGCAATAGACAATATTCAACTGAAAGGGACAATTGAGGTAAGAGAGAACCGGCAGTCATATATATAAATATGCAGCATGTCACTAATTCTATAAAAACAGCCAGAACAGGATACACTGCAATACAATACAATACAACTCAAAATACAAGGTACAACCAAACAAAACAAAGCAGAGTAAACAAAACGCAACAGCATCGCAAGCCTAAGCTCGGCCCCACGTTCTCCTACTCATCTGCTACAATCAAGTACCTGTATAGGGACCTTTGCCCTTATCCATACCTGTAGAAATGTAATCTGTTTGGGCCAAGACATGACCCAAACAGGGTGTGAGAAATAAATCCCAGTAGGCAACCACCAAAGGCCTGTGCCCAACTGTCAGTGAGAATGTGCAACAGTAGTGTGTAATAGTAAATGTAATAAACGAAGCAGTACTCAAAAGTGACTAACTTTACCAGTCATATTGCCATTTTAATATTCATTTAACCATTCTGTTTAATAACATTTTGTGCTTATCAGTACTAAGCCCTCAGGACAATCAGAACCTTGCCCTCAGGATAATATAATAAAACCACGCCCTCAGGCTATTATGATAAAACCTCTCCCTCAGGCTTTCCCTCAGGCATATAATATAACTACGCCCTCAGGCTTGCCCTCAGGCATATAATATAACCACGCCCTCATGCTTAAGAAACGTTGCCCTCAGGCTATAGTAAAACATTGCCCTCAGGCTAAGCTAAACAACGCCCTTAGGCTAAAGTAAAACACTGCCCTCAGGCGCAGGTAACCGGACCAAGCCCAAAGCATAACAAGAAATTTATATACAATTCCTCTCAAGGAAAAAGTAATGCACAATATAAACATGACATACCCTTGGGTATCCTGGCCAAACGACTAAACAGAGGAACGCACCCCCGGGGTGGTCCTGGATCCAAGCAGTGATCCCAAACAATAGTTATACATATTCATTAAACTGCCTATGAAATTCTAGGTATTTAATTATGCAAGGCCTCAGCCATACGACACCCCCAACATGGGCGCGTATCACAGTGGTACACAAAACACACAGCAGTTGGAATTTAAACACCAGACCACCTGCCTAGATCGTCTCTGATCGGTATACGTGAACGACGCCTCCTGAATCATCCAAGAACGACGTAGATCTGGGATAAAAGAATTCTCGTTCAAATGAAAATAACTTCCCTTAGAGGAATAATTGGTAAGAACAACGCAAGGAGAAGGGAGAACTCACTTGTGCGGTTCCAACGTAATCGACAGAAGCGGAAACGGACTCCCGGTGTGCGGTCAGCTGATCTCTGAAGCTTCGACCGTCCTCCCGAGCTCCAACGACGTTTTAAGCTTCCTCTGTGAACAGAGGAGGCTACTGCCCGTTTTAAGTGAAAAAAACAACCTACACTGTGTGTACTCTCAAGTACACGGCGTGTACTTTTCATTTTTTTAACTGTTCCTCCGGCGACTTCTTTCCACCACGGCACTGTTCATCCGTCTACATGAGTACACGGCATGTATTCCCGAGTACATGTCGTGTACTGTCACTCCACTGGCGACTGCCTCCACCGCCTTATTGTTCGCCTACCGACTGAATACACGGCGTGTAAATACCCCATACACGGCGTGTAGTCAGTTTTTACACCCTTCATTGCCGACAGGCCTACACGACATGTGTACTCCTTCCACATGGCCAAAGTACACAGCGTGTGGAAAAGTACATGGCGTGTAGTTAGTAATTTTGGGATTTTCCCCCATTTTCCTTATTTTCCCAAAAACACTCAAGGAAAAAGGAAAAGAAGAAACTCGTACCTCAAGAATAAGAACCGGGTTCTTACAAACCTCCCCCCTTAAAGCAATTCATCCCCGAATTTCCCTTCCAATGGTGGTAAAGATAAAGCTCATAACAACTCTGGCCACTGAGCACGTACGTCGGTCTCCCGCTCCCAGGTTTCGTCATACACTCGTCTATGCTGCCATAGCACCCATACGAGATGAACTGACCGGCCTCGGAGAACCTTCATGCTCCTATCAACGATACGGACCAGATGCTCCTCTAAGGACGCATCGATTTGAAGCTCAACCTCCTCGGGTTGAAAGACGTGAGACGGGTCTGAATGATAATGGCGTAGCTAAGATACATGGAAGACGTCGTGCATGTCCTAATACCTCTGTGGTAACTACAACCGATAAGCAACCAGCCCGACTCTCTCCAGAATCTCAAACGGCCCCACATACCTCGGTGAAAGTTTACCTTGTCTCTTAATCCGCCCGTGTCCCAACCTCAGTGAAACACGCAAGAAAACCTGATCCCCGACCATGAACTCCAAGGGTCGTCTGCGGCGATCAGCATAAGATTTCTGACAAGACTGCGCAGTAGCCATCTGCTTCTGTATCAACTGAACCTGCTCTGAAGTCCCCTGCACGAGACGCGATCCCAGTAAAGCTGTCTCACCTGCCTCCAACCAGCATAAGGGTGATCGGCATGACCTACCATATAAAGTCTTGTATGGTGTCATCTCAATAGTTGTCTGAAAACTATTATTATAGCCAAACTCGACTAGGGGTATATGCTTCTCCCAAGAGCCCCCGAAGTCCAGGACGCATGTGCACAGCATGTCCTCAAGCACCTGTATTGTACGCTCTGACTGGTCATCGGTCTGAGGGTGGTAAGCTGTGCTCAAAAGCACCTGTGTACCCAGTGCCCTATGAAAACTCTACCAAAAACGAGACGTAAAACGGGCATCCCTATCTGAAACGGTAGAACGAGGGACCCCATGAAGATGTATGATCTCTCAGATATACAACTTCCCAAGCTCGTCAACACCGAAGGTCTCCTTGATTGGAAAAATGTGAGCTACCTCCGTAAGTCTGTCTACAACAACCCACACGACATCATTGCCTCGAGGTGATCTCGGCAACCCGGTCACGAAATCCATCGCGACATCATCCCATTTCCACTCTGGGATAGGTAACTACTGTAATAGTCCGGCTGGCCTATAATGATCCGTCTTCACCTGCTGACAGGTGGAACATCTAGTAACAAAACCAGTTACCTCTCTTTTCATACCCGGACACCAATACTGATGTCTCAAGTCACGGTACATTTTGGTAACTCTGAGATGCACTGCCCAAGATGAAGCATGAAACTCTCACATCAGCTCCTCGCGTATATCCCCTGGAACCCATACTCGTCCATGGAAACGCAGTACCTCATCATCGCCTATCGTTCATCTAGGAGGAGGGTCCTCACTTTCCACCGACTCCCGTAGAACTAGGTCTTCTGAATCCGATAGTTGTCTCATCCTCACTCTATCCAGGAGGGTATAAGTCGCAGCTAAGGAAGAAAGGTAGGTCTTCCCCTGACTGTCGTGCACCTCCAAATGCATCTCAGAGAACAAGGTCATAAGCTGCCACTCACCACTAGCCTCATGAACTACCTGTGTTTGAGTCTTCCTGCTCAGTGCATCAGCAACTGCATTACCCTTACCAGGTGTATAGGTAAGCTCAAAATCGAAGGACTGAAGGTATTCAACCCACCTTCGCTGTCTCAAGTTCAAGTCACGTTGGGTAAAGATATATTTGAGACTTTTGTGGTCGGTGAAAACCACAAAATGATCTCCCAAGAGATAATGTCTCCAACAGCGCAACGCATGAACAACTGCAGCCAACTCGAGGTCATGCATCGGGTAATTCCTCTCATGTGGCCTCAACTGCCGAGACCCGTACGCAACAACTCGATCACCCTGCATCAACACTGCTCCCAACCCAATACCTGATGCATCACATTACACTGTATAGCTCTTCCCTTGCTCTGGGAGTATCAGGACTGGTACTGATGTCAACCTTCCTTTCAGCTCCTGAAAGGATGTCTCGCAGGATTCTGACCAAACGAACTTCACACCCTTCTTAGTTAACCCCATCAATGGTGTTGTTAAGCGGGAGAAGTCTTGTATAAAGCGCTTGTAGTAACCAACCAGCCCCAATAAACTCTGTATCTCAAACACGTTCTTAGGCTGCTCCCAGGAAACTATTGCTCTCACTTTCTCTGGGTCCACGGCAACTCCTGCCTCTAAGATGATATGACCCAGTAAGTGTATATGGTCCATCCAAAAGTGGCACTTTGAGAGCTTAGCATATAGATTATGCTCTCTCAGTGTACTCAAAACGATCTCAAGATAGGTGGCATGGTCAGGTCGAGTGTGAGAGTACACCAAGATATCGTCCACGAAGACTACCACAAAGGAATCCAGATAAGGGTGGAACACACGATTCATCAGAGCCATGAAAACTGATGGCACGTTCGTGAGTCTAAACGGCATAACCAAGTACTCGTATAGACCATATCTGCTCCGAAATGTTGTAAGCGGTATATCTGATGGTCTAACACGTAACTGATGATATCTGGATCTCAAGTCAATCTTCGAGAACACTCATGCTCCTCGAAGTTGATCAAAAAGATCATCAATACTCGTCAAGGGATATCAGTTCTTAACCATCAACTAGTTCAGCTTCTGATAATCAACACAAAGTCTGAGGGTACCGTCTGTCTTCTTCGCAAAAAAGGACAGAAGAACCCCAAGGAGATGTACTGGGTCGGATGAAACCCTTTTCTTGTAACTCCTCTAACTCTCTTTTGAGATCCTGCAACTCTGGTATAGCCATCCTATAAGGAGGAATGGACACTGGTGCTCCTCCTGGCACAAGCTCAATAGAAAAATCCACCTCTCGCTTCGGAGGTAGACCCGAAAAGTCGTCCGGGAAGACATCCCCGAAACGATCAACTGGAGGGAAATCCTTCTAACAAGTCCCCTGATCATCTAGATATAAACTCGCAATCTGGGCTGTCACACCACCTCACCCACGATGCTCAGGTCCAGCTCGGCTCGCCTGGACATCCCACTCACCTTTGTATAGAAACTCTCCTCCCTCTGGTGACGTGAAACTCACCCTGCGACGATAGCAATCCACAAAGGCTCGAAAAGGAACCAACCAGTCCATCCTGAGAATGACATCATAGCTCGTTATCTCTAAGACATAGAGGACCCATAGAAAGTGATACCAACCAACCTCTAGGGGGCACTCCCTGCACTGACGCACACCAGCCATTCTAGTTCCCAACGGAGTGTCTAGTAACATGACATCAGAAGAAGAAGAAACACAGAGCCCAAGGCTCTCCACAACGGGCACATATATAAAGTTATTGTAGCACCCGTATCGAAAAGTGCAGAAGATAAAACAGAAGCTGCTAGAATAGTACCTCTGACGGTAGAAGGTTCGGGATTCTGCTCATGTTGGGTCTGTTGCACTGCATATGTCTGCCCAGTGCCACGGCCTTGCGACACAGCCTGGCTACCCTGAGTTGTCTCACCCTGCTGCCTCTGAGATCTTGGTGTCTGGCTACCACGACCACGACCACCATCTCTGACTGCACACCTTGACGTACCCCAATTGCCCGACTGGTAAGAAGCTGATGGTCCTGCTCCTGCACGTGGAGTCTGCACAGAACCCCTCTCACTAGCCACTGGTACAAACGCCCTGCAAAAGCGCTGCAGATGACCCATCTTGCCGCAAGCTCGGCACTCCACTAGGTCTCGAGGACACTGAGGTCTCTTGTGCCCCTCTCTACCACACTGGTAGAAAAAGACCGGGCCACCTGAAGTAATCGCCTGGCTAGTACTGCCACCGTGAGAGAAACTCATCTGTCGCTTCCTCTTCTCGGTAGAAATAGTACCAGAAACTGGTGTCAAACCGCCCTGACCCGCACCACTAGCTTCCCGTAGGTTCTGCTTAGTAATCAGTGCCTGGTTCACAATAGCATGCACTGTCGACAACCTGAAAACACTCATCAGTGCTCGGATGTCATATCGAAGACCATCCTCAAAGCGTCTGGCCCTCAACGTCTCATCACCCACCAGAACTAGTGCAAAACGCTGAAGCTCGATAAAAGGAGCAGAATAGTCCATCACTAACATGGAACCCTGCTGCAAATTCATGAACTCTCGAGCTCGATCTGCCCGCAGCGTCTCCGGAAAGAAAAAGTCGTAGAAGACTGCCTGAAAATCTTTCCACGTCATGTCTCTGTGATGCTCTGATTGGGTGGTAACATCTCACCACCTCTTGGCGGAATCACGCAGCATATATGTAGCAAGCTTGACCCTCCGCCCTGGAGGCGTCTCCAGATGCTCAAAAATAGTCTGCACTGAATCCAGCCATGACTCCACAGCCTGTGGTCTGTCATCCCCTGAAAACGTAGGCGGATGCTGCTGCTGGAATATACGCGTCAGCTCTTCCATAGATGTGCCGGCCTGCGGTGCTCCCTAGAAGGTTTGCATGAACCGCATGAAGCCTTCACGGAACTGCGCCTTCGCGCCTGCGTCCGGCATAACGGTTGGCGCCGCACCTGGCACTGCTAGAGGATCAACTGGTAGCCCATGGCCTACCATCTCCGAAGTATAATCGTTGTCGCTCTCTTGGCGAACAACCGGTGGTCGTCTCGGCGGCATGACTCTACAAGGTCAAAAACACGCCTTAGATTTAAGTTTATCAAAGACTGAAAACTAGAGGACCAAAAGGGGGGCAGGAGGAATAAGGCATTCAAGATTTGCAAAACAAGACTACACGGCGTGTATATTAACTACACGGCATGTACCTGACTTTTCTTCCCCTGCCTGGGTCCTTCTACACGGCTTAGCCATACGGCTCTCTTCTGAACAAGACTACACGACGTGTATAACAGCTACACAGCGTGTATGTTTTAATTTCCAACTGCCCGTGTCGTTCGTGACACGGCCGACTACTCGGCTAATACTACACAGCGTGTTACACACAAACACGACGTGTACACCAGTTCGTCTTCCCAGGCACACGGTCAGGTCCACACGGTCTTTCCCTGGTCAAGACTACATGACATGTCCCACAGGCACACGGCGTGTTCAAGAAGAGGTAACACCGACCCGTGTTGTTAGTGACACGGCCGAGTACCTGGGTCAGACTACACGGCGTGTTTAAGGTCAACACGGCGTGTATGTCTTAAGGTTTCACCGTCCGTGTTGTTAGTTACATGGGCGGACACCGGGTCTAAACTACACGGCGAGTACAACTGGTACACGGCGTGTTTCCCCCAAGTCATTCCCTACCCCGTGTCCCCGCCCACACGATTTATGACACGGGAAGAGACTACACGACGTGTACTAAGGATACACGGCGTGTACTTAAAAAGTTTTCGTTTATTCCCGAACAGAAGAACACACGGCGTGTGTCCATAGAACTACACAACGTGTATGCTGGGTTTTTCCGGACAGTAAGCCTCTGAAACTACTCTGGAACCCAGAAAAACACTAAAACACTCCTAAGTGCCAATTTTCGATCCGTGAGGGCCCATACTCCTCGCGAATCAAAGCTTGACATCTTATCTGTGTTATAAATACGGTAAACAGCCAATGATCCACCAAATTTCGGTCAATGAGGGCTCATACTCCTCAATAACCAAAGTTTGACGTTCATTCTATCAAGGTCTCACACAAAAATACCCTATCAAATAGCAGATATTTATCAAAGCAGCTATCACAACAGCATGATTTTCTAACACAACAGCTATCACAACAACATGCAATTTCTAATGCACCTACATGACATGTAACTATGCATGACATGTGATTTCTAGCATGTGCCTAAATGATGCATGAGATGGCATACCCTCATCTCATCGGGTTGCGACTAAAGAGAACCCATTATAAAAATATAAACAGCACACCACAAGTGCGTCACCCAACGGTAAAAATCAAATCAACTGTAAAATTGCAAACCAGTAATAATTGCAACACGAGGTAAATTGGCTTTTCCCTGTGCACGGGTTAGCTACTCACGGGCACAGCTTATTACCAACTACCATTTTCGTCATATCCCTGACTAAGGCTCCAAATAGCAAGTCAAAGAAAAGAACCCCTCTGATACCACTTTGTAACGTCCCAGATCCGGGTGTCACTCAACGGGTGTCCCGAACCCGGTTGGTCACATGGCATCAAGCGCATTTCCCCAAACGCCAGAGGCTGCCGACTAGCAGCGATGGCCCAGGTCTGATAGTGGGGAAACTATGTCCTCATTTGTCAAAGTGTAGCGCAGTGGAATAAAATATATAAACATACAACATCGGAAGCAGTAAACGATATTCAACTGAAAGGGACAACTGAGGTAAGAGAGAACCGGCAGTCATATATATAAAAATGCAGCATGTCACTAATTCTATGAAAATAGCCAGAACAGGATACACTGCAATACAATACAACTCAAAGTACAAGGTACAACCAAACATTACAAAGCAGAGTAAACAAAACGCAGCAGCATCGCAAACCTAAGCTCGGTCTCACGCTCTCCTACTTCTCTGCTACAATCAAGTACCTGTATAGGGACCCTTGCCTTTATCCATACCTGCAGAAATGTAATCTGTTTGGGCCGAAGACATGACCCAAACAGGGTGTGAGAAATAAATCACAGTAGACAACCACCAAAACCCATGCCCAACTGTCAGTGAGAATGTGCAACAACAGTATGTAACAGTAAATGCAATAAACGAAGCAGTACTCAAAAGTGACTAACTTTACCAGTCATATTGTCATTTTAATATTCATTTAATCATTCTATTTAATAACATTTTGTGCTTATCAGTATCAAGCCCTCAGGCCAATCAGAACCTTGCCCTCAGGCTAATATAATAAAACCACGCCCTCATGCTATTGTGATAAAACCTCACCCTCAGGCTTGCCCTCATGCATATATTATAACCACGCCCTCAGGCTTGCCCTAGGGAATATAATATAATCACACCCTCAGGCTTAAGAAACGTTTCTCTCAGGCTATAGTAAAACACTGCCCTCAAGCTAAGCTAAACAACGCCCTCAGACTAAAGTAAAACACTGCCTTCAGGCGCATGTAATCGGGTCAAGCCCAAAGCATAACAAACAATTTATATAAAATTCCTCTCCAGTCAAAAGTAATGCACAATATAAACATGGCATACCCTCGAGTATCCTGACCAAACGGCTAAACAGAGGAACGCACCCCCGGGGTGGTCCTGGATCCAAGCAGTGATCTCAAACAACAGTTATACATATTCATTAAACTGCCTGTGCAATTCTAGGTATTTAATTATGCAAGGTCTCAGTCATACGACACCCCCAACATGGTCGCGTATCACAGTGATACACAAAACACACAACAGTTGGAATTTAAACACCAAACCACCTACCTCGATCGTCTCTGATTGGTATATGTGAACGACGCCTCCCGAATCGTCCAAGAACGACGCAGATCTGGGATAAAAGAATTATCGTTCAAACGCAAATAACTTCCCTTAGAGGAAGAATTGGTAAGAACAGCGCAGGGAGAAGGGAGAACTCACCTGTGCGGTTCCAACGTGACCGGCAGAAGCGGAAACGGACTCATGGTGCGCGGTCAGCTGATCTCTGAAGCTCTGGCCGTCCTCCTGAGCTCCAACAACGTTCTAAGCGTCCTCTCTGAACAGAGGAGGCTACTGCCCGTTTTAAGTGAAAAAAAACCTACACGGCATGTACTCTCAAGTACACGGCGTATACTTTTCATTTTTTTAACTGTTCCTCTGGCGGCTTCTTTCCACCGCGGCACTGTTCATCCGTTGACATGAGTATATGGCGTGTATTCCCGAATACATGGCGTGTACTGTCGCTCCGCTGACGACTGCCTCCACCACTTTACTGTTCACCTGCCGACTGAATACACGGCATGTAAATACCCCATACACGGCGTGTAGTCAGTTTTTACACCTTTCATTGCCGACAGACCTACACGCCTTGTGTACTCATTCCACACGGTCAAAGTACACGGCGTGTGGAAAAGTACACGACGTGTAGTCAGTAATTTTGCGATTTTTCCTCATTTTCCTTATTTTCCCAAAAACATTCAAGGAAAAATGAAAAGAAGAAACTCGTACCTCAAGAATAAGAACCAGGTTCTTACATTAAGCATGATTTTTATTTATAA
This sequence comes from Viscum album, assembly GCA_963277665.1. NCBI lineage: Eukaryota > Viridiplantae > Streptophyta > Magnoliopsida > Santalales > Viscaceae > Viscum > Viscum album. The sequence continues at coordinate 705,827,650 of OY728145.1, forward strand.
CACTATATAACATATTTTTTCAATGAAAATATTGGTTATATGGGGTTATCATTAGGTGCATTTTTAATTATTGGCAATAGTGTTATCATTAAATCCATTAATATATAACATAATGGAGTAATATTAGGTTATATAGTGTTATCATAAGTTGCATTGCTATTATGTGCACTGGTGTTATCATTTTATGATTTACACATCAATATAAAAATGGATGAATATACGATTTAGGATATCATGATGTATTTTTGTGGTGTACCAAACAAAATATGTGTGTTTTTTATACTTATCATTATTTCATATTGGAATTGAACCTACGTTCAACGTTACATAGGTACATTTTCCAATATGTTATAGACTGTATTTCATATTGCAATTGAACCTATGTTCAACGTTACACAGGTGCATTCCCAATATGTTATATACTGTTATCAATTGGTGAACATACGACGGAGGATATCATTATACATTTCATGAGTGTACCAAAAATAATAAGTCTAGAACATTGCAATTCCAGAAGTTTACTATGATATAACTTGGGAGGCTCAATCATATGAAGGGAACGGCCTTTGAATATTTATGATAAAACTGATAAAAAAATGGAATCAATGAATTTCACATAATAATAAAATCAACACCCAAAAAAATTAAGTGAAAAAAATTATTTAATATTTAGGGTTTAAAAATTAGTGAACTTAATCATCAAAATCAAGTACAATTTTAATATTACAGAACTCAAGTTAATGCCTTGATCATCAAAGTCGCGCTTTTGATGTCCCTATGAACTATGAATTATCGTCCTGTGACAATTTTTTTTCCCATTTCCCATCATATTCCAATGATCGCACGGTCCGAACCAGAACGTCCGGGTCAATCAATATAATAAACCCACCGGTTCATCATCATGGGAAGGTTCCCATCAACTGATCCTGAAGACGACGTTATTATTTTATTCCCTTTTATTTTCCACCCCGATACAAACAAATCCATCGCATTAAATAAAATATAAAACCTAATCATTGTCGGGACAAATATTTATATTTAAGTAAAAAATCAACCACAGGTCACTGGATTTAGCCATTGCGTATTCCATTCCCGACTCCATAATTGCAGATGGGCCCCCCGCAGGGTCTCTTTTTTATTTTGAAAAAATATCATGGTCATAAAAAAAACACAAAACATTAAAGTTTTGTGCGCTTTTGCTGAATTACATTTAATGGATCAATCGACTTCAGGTAATTACCGCACTGCCACACAGCCAAAGAACCGTTGCGGCTGCTGGAGCCAAAACGGGCATGGGAGGGTATAATCGTAATTCCAATCCTCTGTAAACGGGTAGTCTGTGCTCCGGGATTCCGACCACAAATAAAAGCCGACGACGGCGCCGAGTATTATAAATATCCACAAAAAGCAAAAGCTGCTCTGCTCCGCCTTCCACGATCTTCCATTCCTGATTTCTCCTCCGCCGCGGCCATGGTCGACGTCGACAGGCGGATGACCGGTCTGAACAAGGCCCACATCGCCGGCCTCCGCCGCCTCTCCGCTCGGGCGGCGCTCCCCTCGCCTCTTCCCGTTCGCAACGGCCTCCTCTCCTACTCCTCCCTCGCCGACAAACTCATCTCCCGCCTCCGCGCCTCCGGAATTCCCGTCCAGCCCGGCCTCTCCGGCGCCGACCTGGCCCGCGCCGAGGCCGAGTTCGCCTTCGCCTTCCCCCCCGACCTCCGCGCCGTCCTCCACGCCGGCCTCCCCGCCGGCCCCGACTTCCCCGACTGGCGCGCCCCCGGCGCCCGCGTCCACCTGCGCGCCTCGCTCGACCTTCCCATAGCCGCCACCTCATTCCAGATTGCGCGCAACGCTCTCTGGTTCAAGTCGTGGGGCCCCAGGCCGGCCGACCCGGTGAAAGCCATGGGGATCGCCAGAAATGCTCTGAGGAGAGCCCCGCTTCTGATCCCTGTTTCCAACCACTGCTACATTCCCTGCAGCCCGTCGCTCGCCGGAAATCCCGTCTTCTTCGTAGACGAGTACCGGATCTTCTGCTGCGGGACGGATCTATCAGATTACTTCCACCGCTCCCTGTTCCGGAGCTCCGACCCCGAGCCTCGGGTTCCCAAGACGCGGCGATCTTTCAGCGATAAGCCCGTGGGATCCTCGACCAATTTCAACAGAAGAAGCCTCGATTCCGGCGGGGAAGCCCCGGCGGAAAGACCCGCTAGATGGGTGGAGTTCTGGACCGACGCCTCCGCCGTTCGGTGCCGGAGGACCGCTTCGTCGGCGGCCGCGTCGCCGGAGAGGTACTTCGAGATTCCCGTGTCCAGACTGCCCGAGTGGGTGGAGGACTACATCCGACGGATCGGGTCGGTTCTGGCGAAAGGTGGGTGGTCCGAATCAGACGTTTCGGATATCGTCCACGTGTCGCCTCTGGGGTTCTTCGATGGCGGGGTTATGACGTGGGACACCCAAGCTATTCTCGATGGGCTCCTGCTGAAGGCGGATCGGCTCTCGGATTCGCTCCGGAAATCCGGTTGGAGCTCCGAAGAGGTATCGGACGCACTTGGGTTCGATTTCCGACCCGGCCGAGAGCGGAGGCCCGACGTTAAACTTCCCCCGGTGCTGGTCGAGAAAATCGGAAAACTGGCCGAATCGGTTGCCCTGACGTAGACGCGTTGGTTCTTTTCTTCCAAACGCGTTGCCTTTTCCAGTTTCCGGTTAAATTCGCTTTTATAAAAGGAATCAAAGAATAAATAAGAAAATTAACTAACCTGGATTATTTTTTTATTTAGTTTGTTGTATTAACAAATGAATATTCTTTTTATTGTTTTATATTTATTAAAGTTAGTGACGAAAAATACCAAATTTAGATTTGTGACGTGTCGGGTGGGGGATCGTTGGATGTGGTTGGGGGTCGGGGTGGGGGCGGGGATCGAAGATCCAGCGTGCACGCACGTGTGCCGGTCTTTAATAAAATAAAATTACGCATGTAGTGAATCCGCCTACCTTTAGCGCGTCCCATGGGTTGCCAGCCGTCGAATCACGCCATTTGGCTGCAGCGTGATTTGCGGGTGGCGCCTTCTGGGAAGTGCGTTTTTATTTTAGTCATTTTTTATTTATTTGTCTTTCTCCAAAATCTATGAAAGTTGGGATGGGAGGGTTTTGGGAGAGGCAGCGCAGTACACGACGCCGTGTTATATAGGTTGTGTTCTGCTGGGCAGCACTCCTATGCTCCTCCCCTGCGATAATGGTTTAATAGTTAATTAATTTTTAAGGATTAAATAATATATTTAAAGCATATTAAATATTCAGATGGAGTTCATACGGCCCCCTTAGATTGTTTGTTGTTAATTTATTATATATATATATATATATATATTTTAAATAATAATAAAATTATAAGATTAGTTTGTTCAATTTGTATTTGATTATAAATAAATTTTAAATTCCAATTTAATTAAATAGGATTAGAGTATTGATTAATTAGGTGCTTACCGGGTTACTTGATTAACATTAGGATATTGTTGGTGCAGTCGCCTTGCAGCATCCGAACCTAATTAAATTTATCTTTATTAATTTACTAAATTAGTGTTTTTAAATAACACTGAAATTATTAAATTTATTTATTTATTCCGTTTTCAATTCATATTATATCTATAAACTCTAAATTCAATTATGATCCAACAATTTATTAAATATATATTTTAAAATGATAATAAAATTTTAAGCTATTTATTTTATTTGATTTCTATTCATTTTAAAATTATTATTAAATACTGATAATTTTGAAATTAAAAATGGATATTTAAACATGTTGAGGTAGTTATATGAGTTAATTCAAAATATAATTTGGCGGACTTTGGTTGATGAGTTAAAAAACAGGTTATAAAAGAGTTCGAGTTTTCGAAAAATAAATCGGCGAGAGTCCGGATATCCCAATTTTCATGGGTGCTCGGCCCATTGTTATCCATTTTTAAAAGTGGATTTGTAAATCTTAAAATATGTAATTAGATATTTAAATGATATAGGATAATTAAACAAGTATTTCAAGATACAATAGGGTAAATGAAAATGAAAATCTAATGATAAATTCAGTTTCAATAAACAATTTATAGAGTTGTCTTAAAAAAGATTACACGACAAGGGGTGTTTTTAAAATTATTGAAATAATGATATGTGCATCGTGATATTAAGATTGTGATGAGTGTCACTAATCATGTGACAACATGAACTGTTGGAGAAAATGAACAAGAGAACAAAACACATGTTCCGTAACATGTGTATATCTGTGCATGTTTGACACCACACCTATCGTGGGGTGTAACAAAAACAAATTTCTATTTTTCTTAGTGTCGCACAATTGGTGATCATGATCATCTTATTTGACGAGCTTCACAGTTTGTTTACTTGTTAATTCTAATTCACCTATCAACCATTTCTTTTTGTGTTTTTATTATTTTATGAAAATTATGAATTTCAGTTTTGGTTTTGGGAAATAAAAGAAGTGCAAAACTAAAACTATATTAACATACAATGCAGAATAAAATGCGGGTTAGAAAGAAAGAACTTGGATTTAAGGTTTTGATTTACACTACTATAAAAAAGACATTTAACAAAAACAAATTAACACACCTATCGTGGGGTGTAACAAAAACAAATTTCTATTTTTCCCAATGCCACACAATGAGTGATCAGGATCATCTCATTTGACGAGTTTCACAGTTTGTTTACTTATTAATTAAAATTCACTTATAAACTATTTCTTTTGTGTTCTTATTATTTTATGAAAATTATGAATTTCAGTTTTGTTTTAAAAATAAAAAGAATTGCAAAACTAAAACTATTTTAACATACAATGCAGGATAAGATGCGGGTTAGAAAGAAAGAACTTGGACTCAAGGTTTTGATTTACACTACTACAAAAAAGACATTTAACTACGTTAAAATATGATTTTATCAATACTAAAAAAGCACTGATAACCGAAGTGATATTAAAAGTCCAAAACTTTTATCAAACGTCCATGAGCCCAACCCGACCCCTTTATCAAGGCTTTTCACTCGACAAATTTCCTACATCATGCGCATGGGCTTGGGTTTGTACTCTACACCTCTCATTTTTGTGTTTTTATTATTTTATGAAAATTATGAATTTCGGTTTTGGTTTTTGGAAATAAAAGAAGTGCAAAACTAAAACTATATTAACATACAAAACAATATAAGATGTGAGTTAAAAAGAAAGAACTTGGACTCAAGGTTTTGATTTACACTACTACAAAAAAGACATTTAACAGCGTTACATGCACCTCTCTTAAGATGGAACACCTTTACCACTACACCACATTGCTTTGGTGTACATTTAATGACATTTTTTTTATTCACACACACACACACACACACACACACACACACACACACACACATATATATATAATTCATATATTTATATAATTATTTTTAAATACATTTATACAATATATGTGTGTGTGTGATATATATATATACTTATATTTATTTAAATATATTATATATTATATTCATTTACATATACTAGAATATAATATAAATATTTTTTTATTAACACACATATATGTATATATCAACATTATAAATATATTTTTATAATATAAAAAATGGATAGATGTTGTTTTAAATACATTTTTAGAATATGTATTTATTTACATAAATTAGAATATATATTTTTACATAAATATGTTGATATATGTATTTATATGAGGGATTTATTCTAAGTAAATGTAAGAAAACATGCATATATTTAATTATAAAAAAAATTATGTTGTGAAAAAAGATAAAATTTCAAAACCATAATATCAATATGAATGTAAGTTCTGAGAATAAATTCAGTCCCCACTAAAAAAGGGCAAAATACCCCCTTAAATGAGAATTAAAATCCATCGAATGTTAAAAAATTGGGATACCCCGACTAAAAACTCAGTTTTGGAGGCATTCTGGGTCTTTTGGCTTAAACAAATGTGATAGAGGTTTACTTGTGTCACCGAAGGCTGTTCACCCGACAAATCATTTAACAACGTTAAAATAGGCCTTAGCATTGATAATCGAAGTGATGTTAAAAGTCCAAAACTTTTATCAAACATTCATGAGCCCAATCCGACCCCTTTATCAAGGCTTTTCACTCGACAAATTCCCTGCATCATGCGCATGCGCTTGGGTTTGAACTCTACACCTCTCCTTTTTGTGTTTTTATTATTTTATGAAAATTATGAATTTCAGTTTTGGTTTTTGGAAATAAAAGAAGTGCAAAACTAAAACTATATTAACATACAATGCAAGATAAGATGTGGGTTAAAAAGAAAGAACTTGGATTCAAGGTTTTGATTTACACCACTACAAAAAAGACATTTAACAACGCTAAAGTAGGTTTTTATCAGCGCTAAAAAAACACTGATTGAAGTGGTGTTAAAAATCCAAAACTCTTATCAAAGATCCATGAGCCCAACCCAACCCCTTTATCAAGGCTTTTAACCCAACAAATTTCATGCATCATTGGGTTTGATGCCCTGCACCTCTTCTAAGATGGAATACCTTTACCACTATGCCACGTTGCTTTGGTGTACATTTAATGATATTTTTTTTATTTATATATATACATATATATATACATATATAGACACACACACACACACACATATTCACACACACACACACACACACACACACACACATACATATACATATATATTTATACATATACACATATATATTTATATTTATACAATATACGTGTGTGTGTGATATATATACTCATATTTATTTAAATATATTATATATTATATTCATTTACATATACTAGAATATAATATAATATTTTTTATTGATACACATATATGTATATATAAACATTATAAATATATTTGTATAATGTAAAAAATGGATAGATATTATTTTAAATACATTTTTAGAATATTTATTTACTAACATAAATTAGAATATATATATTTTTACATAAATATGTTGATATATGTATTTATATGAGTGATTTATTCTAAGTAAATATAAGAAAACATGCACATATTTAATTATAAATAAAATTATGTTGTAAAAAAGGATAAAATTTCAAAGCCATAATATCAATATGAATGTAAGTTCTGAGAATAAATTCAGTCCTCACTGAAAAAGGGCAAAATACCCCCTTAAACGAGAATTAAAATCCATCAAATGTTAAAAAATTGAGATACCCCGACCAAAAACTCAGTTTTGGAGGCATTCTGGGTCTTTTTTGGCCTCAAAAAATGTGATAAAGGTTTACTTGTGTCACCGAAGGATGTTCACCCAACAAATCATTTAACAACGTTAAAATAGGCCTTAACACTGATAATCGAAGTGCTTTTAAAAGTCCAAAACTTTTATCAAACATCCATGAGCCCAACCCGACCCCCTGCACCTCTCCTTCTAAGATGAAACACCTTTACCACTATACCATATTGCTTTGCTATATATTTAATGATATTTTTTTATTTATATAATTATTTTTAAATATATTTACACAATATGTGTGTGTGTGTGATATATACATACTTATATTTATTTAAATATATTATATATTATATTCATTTACACATACTAGAATATAATATAAATATATATTTGTTTATTAATACACACACACACACACACACACACATATATAAACATTATAAATATATTTGTATAATGTAAAAAATGGTTAGATATTGTTTTAAATACATTTTTAGAATATGTATTTATTTACATAAATTAGAATATATATTTTTACAGAAATATGTTGATATATGTATTTATATTAGCGATTTATTCTAAGAAAATATAATAAAAAATGCATATATTTAATTATAAATGAAATTATGTTGTGAAAAAAGACAAAATTTTAAACTCATAATATCAATATGAATGGAAGTTCTGAGAATAAATTCAGTTCCCATTGAAAAAGGGCAAAAGACCCCCTTAAACGAGAATTAAAATCCATTGAATGTTAAAAAATTGGGATACTCCGACTAAAAACTCCGTTTTGGAGGCCTTTTGGGTCTTTTTTGGCCTAAAAAAATGTGATAGAAGTTTACTTGTGACACCAAGGGCGTAAAGCTCATCGCAGACTTCGATTTGATATGTGGTAGAGTCAATACAGATATCCGGATCAAAAGTTATGGTCGTTTGAAGTTCGAGTTACGTTTTCAACTTATTTTAGATCTTTTATTAATTTTTTGATTTATATTATCTTCGAATTGATATTAAATGACTATTACTCGGTAATAATAATCAAATTATTAAATAAAAATATGTTTTTAATTATTTTATAAGTCATTTTCACTAAATATTTTATATATTAACCTTAAATGCCTATTTACCTTATCTAAAACATATTTTGAAAAATATATATTATATTTATATCAATATAAATATATTTATATATTAATATATTATTTTTAATGATTTTTTTGAAGTATACTTTTATCAGCGCTTGTAAAAAACGCCGATAAATGTTCCTCTTTAACAACGTTTTTTTTAGCTAGCGTTGTTAAAGCCCCAACGCTGGATAAACCCATTTTTGTAGTAGTGTTATGAGTTCCATCATTATTCTTTTTGTTTTTTAAAATTCAGTTTGATTGTTTAATTATGAAACCTCATTCTTAAACTACTATTTCTTTATTTATTAGTTGTGAAATCTCGAATGCCAAATCAATCTAAATTCCACTTCCTAATATAATAAAGGTTGATAACACACCTCAATCAAGAATGTTGTATCTTCTAGGACTTGACTCCATTGTATGTCATTTCATCAATTGAACATTTCAACTGCACTGTATGAAGAGTTTGTGTTCAACATAAGGGAGAAGAAAGATTTAATAAAATCATAGAAACAATTTTGAGATCTATGTCGTAGTGGACAATTACTGCACCCGTACATATCACTCTTAATCACCACAAACAGATTCAAAACTTTTAAGTGTAGAATTCAGGAACACCTAACCTCCTCCGAGATCAAGTCTCAGGCTAACCTCTCATTATCAAGAGTAAGAGACCACTGGTGGAAAGAAAAGAAAGGAGAAGAAGAGAAGAATAAAAAAAATAAAGAATGAGAATAAAAGAATAAAAAACAAAATAAGAAGAAAGAGAATAAGATAAAGAGAGATGTAAAAGGTGAGTGTAATAAAATAAAAGAGAGGATGAGAGAATTAGAAGAAGAAAAGGGTGGAAGAAAACACTTAACATAAAAGAAACAATGCATAAATTAATTTATTAAAGAAACTAAATAAAAATTACATTAGAAAATGAAACTAAAGCATAAATAAAAATAAAAAGAATAAAAAGAAAGAAGAGAAAAAGGGACGCAACATCATTCGGCTTAACCACTTCCAACGTGTGGCCTCCTCCCTCCAAGCACTCTAGCACAATGGGTAAGCCCTCCTTTTTATTGGAAAAAGAATGATGCCTCAACCTTCTCTTTTTTCGTATCTTCAGGATTATGTTTGAACACATCTTTTTTATTTCTTGAAATCTCCCACAGATCACAAGGTTTCCAAATATTGGTGTGGACAGATGGCCGAGTGGCACAAACTTCTTCATGGGCTGCATGGGATGTGTCATCATGGCATTGCCTTAGTGAGTCTTCAGCTTCTCAATGGTGACTCCATGGCAAGTGCATTCAGCCTTCATCAAGCCCTCCGGCCTGTGGCATCATGGCATTGCCTCAGCGGGTCTTTATCTCCTCAATGACGACTCCATGACAAGTGCATTCAACCTTTATCAAGCCCTCCGACCTTCATAGTGGACGGAGGGAGCTCTATTAGCAAGCATGAAATCGGTCTTCTTCGAAAGGGGTTCACAGTGGTCGTCTGAAGTGGCATAGGTGATCCATAGTGGTCCCGAGCTTAGTGGTGGCCATTCTGATAGAGCTTGAGCTTCCTAGGCATCGACTATGGCGTCTCCAATGATTGCAGTGGTGGTTGGTCGACGTTGATCAATGGAGAGTGACAACATGGTGTGTCCGAGATGGGCGAGCACGCTAGTGATGCGTAACGATGACGTTTCAATAAGTATGAACAATGACCGTGAAAATCCCATCCCACATCAGAAATGAATCTGGTCTCGACAATTGTTTACAATGAAGCACACTCCATCCTTGGCTTAGAAGCCCACTCCAGGGATGGGCTCCCGGTACACTACGCACACACATAATGGTCTGTGCTAACCCGTGCGGTCCCTGCGGGCTTTAGGCCCAATCTATGCATTTGCTGGTTCGTCCCCACGGGCTTGAGCTCCTCTGTCACCACGAGCGGGCTCTCCCATGGCCTGCTTGGCCAGCCGTGTAACCAACCAATCCTGGGTCAACTAGATAAGCCACTCAAACCGGCCCGTCACATAATATAGGTAAAATAGGATAACGAAAAGCAGTCTTGAATAAAAGAAAAACAAGACATACAACCAGTGTACAGAGCATAAACAAATGAGATACCACAAAGACATAGAATCCATGCCAAAAACAGGCTAAACCATAAAGTATTTCAAATCCCCACGTGACCAAGAGTCACCTCCAGACCAACCCGAACCAAAAGCAGCTGCAACAAGAGAAGCTAACATGCTACAAGATGCTCTTCCCTTTAACTGAATCCTACAATATAACATCTACAAACACCCAAAGGCATAAGTAGGGTGTGATCCAAATCCAAGTAGGATACTACTATGGTTTTTATACAAAGTCTCATCAATTCTAACTTTTAAAACAAAACAGTTTTACAAAGCATTTTGAGAAGTTAAATCCAGTTGTAAATCATTTTCCCTTTAGTTTTCATAAAATTCTTTCATATTCTCAAACCAGTAACATGACAAGTAGAAGTGATATAACATGAAAGCATATCCATACATCAAGTGGTAAACATATAAATAAATATCCATGAAACAACCTATCATGAGAAGCTATGTGATACAACTTCATATAAAAACCTCTGAGCAACAATCCATGATAAAAACAATAATGCGATAAATAACCATAAATGAAAAAGCACCTCACATTTGGGATCTATCCTATGGGACACTGCGTACTAGACACTAAAAAGCCTAAATAGACATAACATTGGATCCAACTGACATTAATTCATACCAATCAATATCACAAAAGGTTACCTCCTAGTGGTGCCATACATACACTAAGGTTGTCTGTGTCTCTTTCCCAATTCACCCAAGGTTTCCAATGTGAAATTTTCCAAATTCATTTCAAAACTATGCTCACAATTTCACAAAACATTTTCAAATCCAATCCGACCTACTTCGGAGTTTGGAAACCCATTTCCAAATCAAGAAAATTCATTTTTCAAAGAAAAACCCCATTTTAAAAATATTTTCCTTTCTAAGAAATCCTTTAAAACCACATATCACTTATAATCAATGAACAACTTAAAGAAATTTATCTAGAATGACATACAATTTATCAAATTAACCCATTGTATAGAAACACCAACCTTAACATGGTAGAAACCTATATGCCTTCAATATTGGCGATCAAAAACCAAGAGAACGGCCTTCGAAATACATTGCATGCTAAGAAACTAAAATGGATGGATAAAAAATACCATCTGATCATAAATATGAACACAACCATGGCGAAAACCACAGTTTTAACCAAAACCAAAGAAGAAACGGAACGATTTCATGCTTGGAGAGAAGCAACCCAAACAAAAAAGTGATTAATTGTTGAACAAAGTGATTCATAAGGGAATGAGTCACCAAAATTCGCTTAGAAAGAGCCTCCAAGTCGAGATAAAGGAATTCCGCAATGAATGAAATAAGAAACCACTCGTGCAACACCCTAAAAGCCCAATTCATGACTATTACATGGCGTGTAATCCATGAAGATCATATACGCTGAAAAACCCATCATCTTTTAAATTAAAAACCTGATATTTTCCATTACACAATGTTAACCCTTTACACGACGTGTAAACCACTCATGCCATGTATCCAGTTTACGACTTCTGCATGACGACCATTACACGGCGTGTACTCCTATTAAATGGTTTGTAATTTCCAAGCAAACAACAAAAACTACAGGTTTATGCTGAAAAATCTAATAAATCCTTGACCTCACCATTATAGTTATCCCCCCAATTTATTTTTTGACATTACTCATCCAACAAAAAAGGAAACCAAAAGAAAAGGTTAAAGCATACCTGAAAGAAAGACAACGAGGCATTAAAATCTCCCCACCATAAATGATTTTTCCCCCAAAAATCCCTCAAGATCTTGGATCTGTAAAAAGAGAAGGCCACTACTGCCTCATCAATGACTCCCATTCCCACATCTCATGGCTATCTTATTCTCACTACCACAACACCCAGACCGGGGAGATCGTTTTACCACATAGTACCTTATCCCGACAATCCATAATCTGAACTGGCTTCTCAACCAAAGTGTTATCAGGAACAAGATCAACATCCTCCCATCTAATCACATGAGAAGGATTTGGTATATACCTCCTCAACTAAGAAACATGAAACATGTCATGGATGGTTATCAAGCCAGATGATAAGTCCAACCGATAGGCCACCCTCCATAGTCATCCAACAATCTCAAAGGGGCCCACAAACCTCGATGCCAACTTAACCTAATTACTCAACGGATGATATCCCAAGTGAGGTGAAACTTTAAGAAAGACTCAATCACCAACCCCAAACTCCAACAATCAATGAAGACGATCCACATAAGATTTCTGATGACTTTGTGCCATGATCAATCTCCTCCAGATCAACTGCACCATCTCCGTCATCTCTTGAACAACACTCGGCCTAACCAAGGACCACTCTCCCAACTTTTCCCATCACAAGGGAGATCCACACAACCACCCATACAAAGCCTCGAAGGGTGCCATCTTTATCAAATCCTGATAAATATTTTTATATGAAAATTCAACAAGAGGAAAATTCTTTTCCCAAGATCCTTCGAAATCAAGAACACAAGCCCCAAACATATCATCAAGAACCTATATATCCCTCTATGTCTGTCTATCCACATGTAGATGATAAGCAATGTTAAATCTAATTTGGGAACCCATCGCTTCTTACAAACCTTTCCAAAACCTAGATGTGAACCTCAGGTCCCTATCAGAAACAACTATAGAGGGAACCCTATGAAGTATCACAATCTCTTAGACATACAAGTCCCCAAGATTTTTTACTTTCGTCGTCTCCCAGATAAGTAGGAAATGAAATGATTTCATGAGTCAATCAATGATCACCCTAATCACATCCTTCCCACTAGGAGTCTATGGTAAACCAACAACGAAATCCATGGAAATCTCATCCCACTTCCATCTTAGAATGGGTAAGGGTTGTAATAACCTTGCAGGTCTTTGGTGTTCCACCTTATTTCTCTGACAAGTAAGGCACCATGATAGAAAATCCACAATTGACCATCTCATCCCCTACCATGAATACTAACATCTCAAATCATGGTACATCTTGGTAGTACCTGGGTGCACATACCAACAAGAACGATGTCCACTGTCCAAAAAATCCCACCTTAGGGAAAACAGAACAACCAACCTGCTACAAAAGCACAAAGATCCACCGAGAGAGTGAGACCACTCACTAGAGGTCTCCCCACCATAAAGACTTTCACTAAAACCATGGCACTCAGTGTCAGATGTCTACTCAAGACGAACCCACTCATTAAATGAAGAGTCATCCCTCATTGAAGCCAGACATAACTGTCCACCAACCACTTCCACTTCCAAGCTCATCTCATCAAACAAACTCATCATAAACCACTCCTCAACCGATTTCTTCATGGCTTGTGTTAGTAATTTTCCACTCAACGCACCAACAACCACATTCCCTTTCCCAGTGGTATTAGTAATATCAAAATCAAAAGTCTGAAGATACTCTACCCAATGTTTCTTTCGCAAATTCAGATCCCTTCGAGTAAAAATATATTTTAGGCTCTTATAATCAAAATATACAGTAAACTACTACTCAAAGAGATAGTGATGCCACATTTTGAGTGCATGCATAACTACTGCCAACTCAATGGGTAGGGTAGTTATTCCCACGAGGGCATAACTGGTGTGATCCATAAGCCACAACCTGTTTCCCCTACATCAAGACACATCCCAAACTCATACTAGAATCATTTCAGAAAATACCATAACCCAATATTGGTTCTAGAAGAATCAAAACTGGTGATAAAGTCAACCTCACCTTTATCTCCTCAAAAGATCTCCGACACTTTTCATTCCATTCAAACTTTACACCCTTATGGGTTAAAGCAATCATTGAAGATGCAGTCTTAAAGAAGTTTGTCCATAGTAACCAAACAAATCCAAGAAGATCCGGATCTCAAACACATTTCTAGGATGATCCTAGGACATAAATTCTTGTACCTTTTTAGGATCTACTTATATGCCCCTCTTAGATATCACATGTCCCCAAAACGGCCCTTCCCAGATCCAAAACTCACATTTGGAAAGCTTACCATACAGATGATGTTCATTCAAGGTTCGAAGAATGATATCCTAATGGATCATATGCTCCTCTTATGACTTAAAGCACACCAATATATCATCCATGAATAGAACAAAAAAAGGGTCTAAGAACCGATGAAATATCTAGTTCATCAAATCCATAAACACCATAAGAGAATTAGTGAGACCGAATAACATAAACAAAAACTCAAAATTCCCATATCGACTTCTAAAAGTTTTCTCAGGTATATATTATTCTCGAACTATCAACTGGTGACACCCTGACTGCAGGTAAATCTTAGAAAACCAATAAGCCAATCTAATTAAAGAGATCATCAATCCTTAACAAAGGATATTTGTTTTTAACGGTCACCTGATTCAACTTTTAATAATCAATAAATGTATGAGGTTCCCATCTGCCTTATTATCAAAGAGGACATGTGAAGCCCAAGGTAAAATGCTAGGATGAATAAATCCTTTAGCCTCTAGGTCCTCAAGCTAGACCTTAAGTTCCACCAACTCAATAGGTTCCATATGGTAAGATGATATAGAAATGATCATCGTACCAGGAAGTAGGTCTATAGTAAACTTGACCTCTCTCTGGGGTGGTAAACCAAAGAAATCATCCTAAAAGACCTCGAGGATCACACACACCACTACAAGAAGTTGACCACCCAAACAAGGGTCAACTGCATCAAGAAACATCTCTAACAACTGACATGAGATTACCCTAGCATAAGGAACAACATGCCCCACCCTTCCCGATCTTGAGTCCCACTCACCCTGGAAAACATGAGTGACCCCTTAGCATATAAGAACTGTACCCGATGGTGATAAAAGTATATCTGGGCCTTAACACTGATCATCCAATCTATGCCAATAATCAAGTCGAAGATGTCAAGATCAAGCACTACAAAGTCCCACTCCACCTCAAATTCGACTATTATCGCCCAATGCATGGGACATGTGAAACCTTGTTTATACCTCTTTCCCAAAGGCATAGAAATATCTGATAAGAATGTCATAAGTTATGAATGCAAACCCAACATTTAAACTAACTTTAATGATATAAAATAATTAGTAGTACCTATATAAAAAAGCGAGCACCATAGAAGATGAGATAAACACCATACCTCTAATAATAACTGGCAGTGCTTTAGATTCCTCAAGTGTATACTCTGTTTCATAGATCCGCTCGGTCTTCAGCACATGAACATCTCCCTTGTCCTGAGGATTAGACCCACCACCCTTGGAAGCATCTACACAAACCTGCAAACCCTTGGTGAGAGTGGATCCTACTATACTGCCTTGAGATATCTTAAAAAAAACACTATAGATGGCCAGATCATCTATAAAGATGAAAAGTCTTGGGAGTTTCCACACAATTAGGCTTGGTATGCATTATCCTTCCACACTAGTAGCAGATAACCCACTTCCACCCTATCATATCCCCTGAAACTAGTCCTGAAGAAAACTGACCACTCTAACGCTCCCTCTTCTGGCCAGAAGATACACCCTGGCTAACCACTGAACCAACTGATGGTCCACCCAAACCTCTCTTCCAAGCTATATCTGCCTCAGCCAAATCTACCTTATCAACTACCGCCACAAAGGTTGTAAGGCACATGAGTATCAACATTGACTGAATATTATGCCTCAGTCCTAACTCAAACCTTTGAGCCTTCAGGTACTCATTAGTGAAAAGATCCAATGCCACATGCACCAACTCAACAAAACAGGTAGAATAGTCTAGAATGGTACATTCCCCTTGATCTATGGTTAGAAAATCCTGGGTCTTCATCGCATGAAATTTATCAGGGTAAAACTGCTAGTTAAATATTTTCTTGAAGAAATCCCAAGTAATATTCTCATGCAACTTAACTTTCACAATATAATACCACCATATCCTTCTCGATCCCTCAATCATATACATGAAAAAACCCACCTTAGAGTCTTCAAGAGTTTTCAAGAAGTTTAAGATCCTCTATATTCAGTAAAGCTGCTCCTAGGATTCATGGGGACCTTTTTCACCATGAAAGACGGGTGGACACTACTTATTAAATTTAGAACCATGATATACCACACATCCAGGGTTCCCAACACCCACTTGTCCCAAAGTCTGAATAGTGTGGATAATATCTTCTACCAAAGTAGGGTCCATTGGAGGGTTCTCATATGGAACCTATCTCGCAGCTTCCTCTCTTGGATTTGGAAGAGCTCTTCTCGGAGGAATTTTCTAACAAAGGACAAAAACCAATCAGTCATGAGAAATTTTCCAAAATCATAGGACCAACTTCAGGTACTGATATCAAAGATTTAAAACATTAAGAATTTAAAGCTACCACGAATCTACTAATAAAAAAACTTACTTAAAAAGGAACAATTAAATTTAAATAATCTTTCCATATATTTCATTCAAATGACCTCAAACTCCAAGTCACAAACCTGGTAAAAGTCCCTAACCACCCATGATAACTTAGTTGTAGTCATAGAAGTGAGTTGGTCAGACCCCTTTTTTTCACTTACTATCCGAATTCTGATGGCCCTAATTCCCGTCTACCTAAGGAATAGAACCAAACTCAAGCTGTGTTAACACACTTCAG
This sequence comes from Viscum album, assembly GCA_963277665.1. Lineage (NCBI taxonomy): Eukaryota > Viridiplantae > Streptophyta > Magnoliopsida > Santalales > Viscaceae > Viscum > Viscum album. The sequence continues at coordinate 705,844,705 of OY728145.1, forward strand.
GTTGACCATCCCTTTGATACCAAATTGTAGCAAACCAATCCCGAGTCAACTAGATAAGCCACCCGAACTGGCCCGTAACGTAATATAGGTAAAACATGATAACGTAAGTAGTATTAAATAAAATAAAAACAAGACATGCAACCAGTGCATAAGGAGAAAACAAATGAGATACCAAAAAATACATACAATATATGCCAAAAATAGGCTAAACCAAAAAATATGTCAAATCCCCACATGACCAACAGTCCCCTCCAGACTAACCCAAACTGAAATTAGCAGCAAGAAGAGAAGACAACATGCTACAAGACGTTCTTCCCTATACCTAAATACTACAATGCAACATCTACAGATTCCCAAAGGCAAAAGTAGGGTGTGATCCAAATCCTAGTAGGATACCAACATAGTATCTATACAAGGTCTAATATCAAGAATGCAATGATTCTAGCTTTTAAAACAAAATACTTTTATAAAGTATTTTTAAAAGTTAAATCCTGTTGTAAACCATTTCCCTTTAGTTTTCATAAAATACTTTCATATTATCAAGCCATAAATATAACAAGTAAAAGGGATATAATAGGAAATCATATCTATACATCAAGAGGTAAACAGGTAAACACATATCCATGAAACAACATATTATGTGAAGCTACGTGATACAACCTCATATAAAAACCCATGAGAAACAATCCACGGTAAAAACAGTCATATGATAAATAACTATAAATAAAAAGAACCTCACATTTGGGCTCTAGCCTATGGGAAACTTCGTACTAGACACCTTAAATTTTAAATAGGTATAATTTTTTATCCAACCGATATTAAGTCCTTCCAGTCAATATCACAAAAGGTTACTACCTAGTAGTTCTATATACACACTAAGGATACCTTTGTATCTTTTATGACTCACCCAAGGTTCCCAATGTGTAATTTTACAAATTCATTTCAAAACCATGCTCACAATTTTACAAAACATTTTCAAAGCCAAGCCGATCTGCTTAGGAGTTTGAAAACCCATTTCCAAATCAAGAAAATTCATTTTCAAATAACCCCCCTTTTTAAAAATATTTTCCTTTACAAGAAATACTTTAAAACCACATATAACTTACAATCAATGAACAATGTAGAGACCCGAAGCTTGACGTACATGGACATTACATTACTTTTGCGGAATACTTGGTACATAACAAAAACACACACACAAGGATCGTAATAGTTTAGTGTCTTTGGAAACTCGGAACGTAATCTTCTAATCGTGGTGAAAGATCTTCAATATCTCCCATAAAGATCTTCCATTTTTTTCACCTAAAACCTTTCTTTATATCCTGGGAAAAAAAAACATAAAAGGGTTAGCTCAAATGCTCAGCAAGGGAAAATAAAGGAAATAAAAATCATATCATATCTTTTTGAAAATCATATCCTGCAAAAGAGATCATAATATCTTAACATGGAATAAATCATATAAGTGAAAATGAGATCCCCATAATCATAACATAAAACTTGAAACTTTGTGGCATGCACACATAATCATGGAAAATCATTTCTTGTTAGTCATGACTCATTGCCAAGACTATCTTAGTGGACAAAGTCCCTTTCTGAACCGAGTCACCCTCGTTCCAGTCCTGTTTCACTGAACCAGTATAACCTACCATTCCAGCCATGTCTATCTCATGAGATATAAAATCTTTACCCAATGCATTGGAGGGAGATATAGGTCCCACCCATCTTATAATGAATCCTTTCTTATGTGTGCCACATAATCATAAACCATACATCATAGCGTAACCCATGTAATAAAAATGGGATTCTTAAACAACATGACATCATAAAACAATTCATATAAGATAAAGAAAAAAAATATTTCCATCGCAACATAATCAAATCCATGTAATAATAGGGATAAAAACAGAACCCTTTTATTATCTTAGATGGAAAATAATTTTGATAAAATACTTGAACTCCATTCTTGAGGAAAATATCCTTTCTACTTCAAAAACACTTTTCCTTTCTTAACATGTCATACAATTTTAAATTAAAAGAAGTTGATTAAAAATAAACTTGAATACTTGTAAAGGAAACTTCTTGTAAATAATGTTTTAGAAATCCATTCATGCCGTATAAGTTAAGAAAACATTCTTCGTACTTTTGTCGGAAAAGTCAAAAAATACCTCGTACGAAAAAACGACAAAAGATTCCTTTAATATCTTTTACTAAAAACTCACCGAAGGGTAAAAATGGATTTAAACAATTGTAGGTGGATGGAAATAATATTACATATTTATGAAACATGGATGTGGATGATAAAATACACCCCAGTAAATACTTACGAATAAACAATCTCGGATAAAAATGAGATTGTGATATTTCCCTTACCTTAGGTCCGATTTGATTTGTACGTGTCTGAAGCTCCTGTATAATGGTTTAAATAATGTTATTGACTTATTCCAGAATCATACATATTGATATGATATCATATATGGTCATATTCTTAGCTTCTTGTTAGTAATATTTCATTGTTACTTGTTACTCGGGTCTTTATTGCCTTTTGTTCTTATGCGTGTTTTGCCGAATAAATTCTTATTCTTCTTTTAAGGTTATAGATACCTAATATCCAGAATGGTATTAGTGTAACATATATCATATTTATTCATTCAATTCATTTATATAATTACTATGTAATGGTGATCATGTAGAACGAGTCACATCACATCGTGGAGACGGTATTCCGTACGTACGCACGAGTGATGATATCGTTCCTATGATCATGGAATTGTATTGGAGTATATATATATTATTTCAGTATCAATATTACTTTATAATAATCATAAATATTTACTCATTACACCATTATACCCATCCTTGTAAGGTGGTGGTGCAAAATAGATTACACCACGGCGTGGAGACGGTATTCCGTACGTACGCACGCGCGGTGATTTCATTTTTCCATAGGATGGATAGAAGGTGAATTAGGGTTGTTTCATATTTATAATAACATATTAGTATGTAAGTAATACTGATGTTATTACTTTATCATGAAACAACTAAAGAAGAAGAAGTTGAAGAAGAAAGAAATTGAAAAGATCGGTAATGGATATTACCTCTTCTTTGGAACGCCTCTTTGAATCCTCCACTTAGGGAACTAAGATTGGTCTTTGAAGAAGACCAGGACCTCTAGGATTATTCTAGGGAAGTGGAGAGGAGAAACTGGCAGGGGTTGGCCGAGCTTGAGTGCTCAAATTGGTGTGAGGAGGAGGGGGAGGAGGTGCCCTTTTATAAGGGAGGAGAGGGCACCTTAGGAATATCTCAAAATATTATTTTATATTAAAGTCAAAATCGGTTTATAATGGTTCCAAAGGGTCTTATTTCGAAGCTAAAGTGGGTATGGGTCGAAATCCTATCAACCAATAGGATTTAGACAAGTTTAGGGTATTATTTTAACCTTATCAATTAGATTTAACTCTAAGTTAAATAATTTAACTTTTACCGTGTCTTTTTGTTTTCTTTCACTATATGGTTAATACACTTACTATAACATGCCAAACGAACCCCAAATTGTTTAATATTAATATATATATCCTTATCTAAGTCATTTGGCCGAACCTTAGATTTTTAGGAATAAAATAACAATTAATAATATAATATTTGATTTAAAAACTATTTTGTGTCAATTTTGACACTATTTGATATATGATTTTTGTGAAAGTCATAACAAAATTATATGTTCGAACCAAGTTGATTAAATCAACACTAATATATCATAGTAACCTAGAAAATTAGTGGAATTCATAAAAAGTCTTAAATTACATTTATTTTGGTATTTATAATATCAATTATGTCAATATTTCATTAATAAGATAATTACTGCATCATCTTTGTGTCATAAATAAATTAAATTATTTGATGTCTAAAAATTACAAATAAAATACCATCATGTAGGAAATCTTTTTATCTTTCTAATGAATATTTACAATCGAATTTATCTTATTTACAACCCTATATTAAATTTTTTTTAGTAAATATACTTTGATTTTATCTCTTTTAACTCTTCTTTGAATTAAATAATAATAAATGTCCTAATCTAATCCAAGTGGGCCTAAATGGTCATATTTTATTCCTAAGTTTGTTTTTGGTCGAATTAAACTTATCCAATAGAATTAGGACATGTGTTAGGGTAATATTAATATCATTCTTACCCTTAATTACCCTATTTACTTTTAACCGTGGTAAATAAAAGTAAAAAGTTACTATTCACCAAAAATTATTTTCATCTCATTGAACCACATTTTACTTACTGAAATCAACCGTGTCTCTCGGATTTTTGAAATTACATTCACAGAAGCGGTAAAATTAAGTTTTATGAAAAATTCAGTTTTTTAACTACCACTTAGTAGTTTCACTATTCATCAAAAATTGATGTTTTTCAGAACAATGCCAAAATTTCATCCTAAGCTATATTTCATATTCCGAATTCAAAAATGAAGTCTATTTTACCAAATTCATAACATAGAAGTTGCATTAATTAATTTTATAATTAAATCCCGCTGTTAAAACAAATAGCGTGTTTTTAAGAAACAATATCTATCAAAAGATTGACACTTGTTTATGTCTGGTTTAAATGTGAAATTACATCTAATGACCAACATTGTATTAAATTGTAAAAATATATTCTAAATATACTTTAAAACCACTCAAATTAATAATTTATCACTATTAATTATTTTGATTAAAAAAGTTGTTTTTAATTATAATTTAGTAATTTTCACTATTCATCAGAATATGAAAGTTATCCGAAAGGTACCAAAATTTCACCTTAGGCTAAATTCGATACTCCGAATCCAGAAATGAAGTCCATTTTCAGAGCTAAAATTTCTAAAATTTTAAAAGGTGGTTATTACTATTCATAACGGCTAGTTATAATAATATTTTAATAGCATATCGTTGTTTAGTGAAACTCGATATTGCGTACTACACACGATATCGAGGAAGGTCGCGATTGCGTGTAATGCAAGGCAAGTCAAGGATGTGTGTTGTGCAAGCTTCTTTTGGTGTAGCGTACAACACAAGACATTAATAAAATTAAAAAGAATATTTTTCATAAAATCTCGGGCTGTTACATTCTACCCCCCTTAAAATGAATTTCGCCCTCGAAATTCGTCGGGGTTATAAATGGTTTACTATTCGAAAGTTTCTTTAATAGAAACCCACATCGTAAAAAAGAATACCAAAACTCGGCTTTAAAAACTAAAGTATGAAATGTAACGATTCCCCAAATAAACTAATCACTGGGTTTCCACATAGGTGAAAATATGGATATGGAAGAGAAATCTAACCATCATGTTCTGATGGAGAGTGGTAGAGAACATGGCTATGGAAAATCCAGTAATCACAAATCCATAGATTTGTGATGATATAAGGTACCATCTGATTCATCAGGTATAAGATCACTAGGACAACATTTTTGGTTTTCAAGATCATTTCCCTAAAGTTGAAAATTTGCTTAGAATAAATACTTACTTTATTTTGGTACAATCTCACTGTTGTTCGTGCCTTGAACAATTTCCACTTCATCTCTTAAATAAATGAAGTTGAATTTGTTATTCGTGAAGTGTTAGCAGATCATGTGATAGAATGACGGGTCATTCCATCTGTCTCAAACAAAAGGTTAGCAAAAATTATATACATAAGTCGATCTATAGTGAGATTAATCATATATGGTTCCTAAAATGGACTTATACTTCATATATCATACTTCTTAATATAATAAAACTAGTTTCTACTAAATAGGGACTTCCTGTAGGCCAGTGGTAGGTGATAAAGGCCAGTCGCACTTCGGTTGTGGGTTCGATTCCCACAGCCTTGTCTGACGCCATGGGCTGTCGCCCGTCCTGCAGGTTGTCCTTTTTCTAAAACTATATTACTATAACATCCCATCAATAATATCAAAAAAACTTTTATCCTTACACAATACTAACTTATGTCCAACATAATCCATTCCAATCTTTAGGCTTATCCATAATACTGCAGTCCACTCTCATAACATAGTGAAAACTATTACCAGAGATTTAACACCATCGTCGATCCCCATATATCATAAGGTATGTTTTGTTGGTCACATTCCAAACATTAAAAGTCCTTAATCACGTATTCTCTTGAATACCTTAGTGAAAACATGAATGCAGTTAAAAGTTAACACTTTCCACATACCAAAATCCTCAAAATTCTATATACTCAAACCATGATATCACTTAGTCCTTATATCAATCATGAGCTCATGAATACTGTTAAACATTTTGTTTTCTTGTTTCCCCTTCATTATGCGCATATCATCTTATTTCCAAAAATATCTCAATCACTTTGAATACCACATTAGACCAATACATAAATATTCCAATACTCCATGATACAATATTATTTTGGAATCCCATTACATAAACACTTAATCATTCAACCACATCGTTGTCATATTCAACATCGCCAATAGTGATCGCATGTGACTTCCCTTTGTCCTTTGCCTTCAGTGGTTGCTCATGTTGATCATCACTAACCCTTGGATTAGGGCATTTATTAGCATAATGCCCCATTTCCTTGCACTTGAAGCATTGAAGTGTTGGTGGTGCGTTCTCTGTAGTGTTTTCTTTATTCACATCATTAGAAACCCTTTTTCCATTACTTCGACACTCAGCTGCTCGATGACCTTCTTTTCCACAATTAAAACATTTTCTAGTCCCTTTAAGACAATCTCCACCATGCTTCTTTCCACACTTTGTGCATAAGGAAACATTCATCTTCTTTTCACCGTTATTCTGAGATTTCTCCTTGAACTCCATCTTTCGTTTCTTGTCAAAACCATGAGATGGATATGTAACACCAACTTCCATTTCTACCTTGATAGAACAACGCACAATTTCTTCATAGCTACTAAAGTCTCTTATAGCTAATGCCCTTCGAAGACTTGGTTTTAAGCCACTGAAAAATCGATCAACTTTACTTTCAGGTTGGATGATAATGCCAGATGCATACCTTGCAAGTCTTGTAAAATTTGCTTCGTATATACCAACAGATTCATCATCCTTCTGCTTCAGCTCAAGAAACTCCTTTTCCATCTTTGTTCGAAGAATACGAGGGAATTACTTACTGAAAAACAAGTTCTTGAACTCGTCCCATTCCATGGACTCAATTTCATCTCTTTGCCTCGTATTCTTGATAAGTTTCCACCATTGATCAGCTTCACCTTCCAAACGATATACTGCTAAGATGACTTTATCATGCTGAGAACATTGAAGAACTGAAAATATCTTTTCAGTGGTACTGATCCATTGTTCAGCAACAAGTGGATCAGAAGACCCACTGAAAGAAGGTGGACGTTGCCTCATGAAGGACTCAATAGAATATTGTTCCCTTCTTTGCTCATTTAGAAGTCCAGAATGATTCATAGCTTGTGTAAGTATAGCAATAAGATTTTGCACTCCATCTCCCATAACATTTGTTTGTTCAGGAGGACAATCATTGCATTGTCCATTGCATTGATCAACACGGTTTCTTCGGGTTCCAGCCATCGTCTAAAACCCAAAAAGAATAGTGTGAGAGGCAAAAATTATGCTAGGGAAAACAACATAATAAAGGGGGATTACCTTCAATATCTAACATCTTAGGTTTAATTCTATGATCGTTAGCATAATTCTAGTACTATAACCTATACGTATACTTAACCTTAGGGACATCCCTAGACATACCTTAGAAATATCTCTAGGTATCTCACTAAAGTTCTCGCATCCTAGTTTCCAAAGGTTGACTAAACCTTTCCTCTGATACCAACTGTAGAGACCCAAAGCTTGACGTACATGGACATTACATTACTTTTGCGGAATACTTGGTACATAACAAAAACACACACACAAGGATCGTAATAGTTTAGTGTCTTTGGGAACTCGGAACGTAATCTTCTAATCGTGGTGAAAGATCTTCAATATCTCTCATAAAGATCTTCCATTTTTTTCACCTAAAACCTTTCTTTATATCCTGGGGAAAAAAACATAAAAGGGTGAGCTCAAATGCTCAGCAAGGGAAAATAAAGGAAATAAAAATCATATCATATCTTTTTGAAAATCATATCCTGCAAAAGAGATCATAATATCTTAACATGGAATAAATCATATAAGTGAAAATGAGATCCCCATAATCATAACATAAAACTTGAAACTTTGTGGCATGCACACATAATCATGGAAAATCATTTCTTGTTAGTCATGACTCATTGCCAAGACTATCTTAGTGGACAAAGTCCCTTTCTGAACCGAGTCACCCTCGTTCCAGTCCTGTTTCACTGAACCGGTATAACCTACCGTTCCAGCCATGTCTATCTCATGAGATATAAAATCTTTACCCAATGCATTGGAGGGAGATATAGGTCCCACCCATCTTATAATGAATCCTTTCTTATGTGTGCCACATAATCATAAACCACACATCATAGCGTAACCCATGTAATAAAAATGGGATTCTTAAACAACATGACATCATAAAACAACTCATATAAGATAAAGAAAAAAAAATATTTCCATCACAACATAATCAAATCCATGTAATAATAGGGATAAAAACAGAACCCTTTTATTATCTTAGATGGAAAATAATTTTGATAAAATACTTGAACTCCATTCTTGAGGAAAATATCCTTTCTACTTCAAAAACACTTTTCCTTTCTTAACATGTCATACAATTTTAAACTAAAAGAAGTTGATTAAAAATAAACTTGAATACTTGTAAAGGAAACTTCTTGGAAATAATGTTTTATAAATCCATTCATGCCGTATAATTTAAAAAAAACATTCTTCGTACTTTTGTCGGAAAAGTCAAAAAGTACCTTGTACGAAAAAATGACAAAAGATTCCTTTAATATCTTTTACTAAAAACTCACCGAAGGGTAAAAATGGATTTAAACAATTGTAGGTGGATGGAAATAATATTACATATTTATGAAACATGGATGTGGATGATAAAATACACCCCAGTAAATACTTACGAATAAACAATCTCGGATAAAAATGAGATTGTGATATTTCCCTTACCTTAGGTCTGATTTGCTTTTTACGTGTCCGAAGCTCCTGTATAATGGTTTAAATAATGTTATTGACTTATTCCAGAATCATACATATTGATATGATATCATATATGGTCATATTCTTAGCTTCTTGTTAGTAATATTTCATTGTTACTTGTTACTCGGGTCTTTATTGCCTTTTGTTCTTATGCGTGTTTTGCCGAATAAATTCTTATTCTTCTTTTAAGGTTATAGATACCTTATATCCAGAATGGTATTAGTGTAACATATATCATATTTATTCATTCAATTCATTTATATAATTACTATGTAATGGTGATCATGTAGAACGAGTCGCATCACATCGTGGGGACGGTATTCCGTACGTACGCACGAGTGATGATATCGTTCCTATGATCGTGGAATTGTATTGGAGTATATATATATTATTTCAGTATCAATATTACTTTATAATAATCATAAATAGTTACTCATTACACCATTATACCCATCCTTTTAAGGTGGTGGTGCAAAATAGATTACACCACGGCGTGGAGATGGTATTCCGTACGTACGCACGCGCGGTGATTTCATTTTTCCATAGGATGGATAGAAGGTGAATTAGGGTTGTTTCATATTTATAATAACATATCAGTATGTAAGTAATACTGATGTTATTACTTTATCATGAAACAACTAAAGAAGAAGAAGTTGAAGAAGAAAGAAATTGAAAAGATCGGTAATGGATATTACCTCTTCTTTGGAACGCCTCTTTGAATCCTCCACTTAGGGAACTAAGATTGGTCTTTGAAGAAGACCAGGACCTCTAGGATTATTCTAGGGAAGTGGAGAGGAGAAAATGGCAGGGGTTGGCCGAGCTTGAGTGCTCAAATTGGTGTGAGGAGGAGGGGGAGGAGGTTCCCTTTTATAAGGGAGGAGAGAGCACCTTAGGAATATCTCAAAATATTATTTTATATTAAAGTCAAAATCGGTTTATAATGGTTCCAAAGGGTCTTATTTCGAAGCTAAAGTGGGGATGGGTCGAAACCCTATCAACCAATAGGATTTAGACAAGTTTAGGGTATTATTTTAACCTTATCAATTAGATTTAACTCTAAGTTAAATAATTTAACTTTTACCGTGTCTTTTTGTTTTCTTTCACTATATGGTTAATACACTTACTATAACATGCCAAACGAACCCCAAATTGTTTACTATTAATATATATATCCTTATCTAAGTCATTTGGCCGAACCTTAGATTTTTAGGAATAAAATAACAATTAATAATATAATATTTGATTTAAAAACTATTTTGTGTCAATTTTGACACTATTTGATATATGATTTTTGTGAAAGTCATAACAGAATTATATGTTCGAACCAAGTTGATTAAATCAACACTAATATATCATAGTAACCTAGAAAATTAGTGGAATTCATAAAAAGTCTTAAATTACATTTATTTTGGTATTTATAATATCAATTATGTCAATATTTCATTAATAAGATAATTACTGCATCATCTTTGTGTCATAAATAAATTAAATTATTTGATGTCTAAAAATTACAAATAAAATACCATCATGTAGGAAATCGTTTTAGCTTTCTAATGAATATTTACAATCTAATTTATCTTATTTACAACCCTATTTTAAATTTTTTTTAGTAAATATACTTTGATTTTATCTCTTTTAACTCTTCTTTGAATTAAATAATAAGAAATGTCCTAATCTAATCCAAGTGGGCCTAAATGGTCATATTTTATTCCTAAGTTTGTTTTTGGTCGAATTAAACTTATCCAATAGAATTAGGACATGTGTTAGGGTAATATTAATATCATTCTTACCCTTAATTACCCTATTTACTTTTAACCGTGGTAAATAAAAGTAAAAAGTTACTATTCACAAAAAATTATTTTCATCTCATTGAACCACATTTTACTTACTGACATCAACCGTGTCTCTAGGATTTTTGAAATTACATTCACAGAAGCGGTAAAATTAAGTTTTATGAAAAATTCAGTTTTTAAACTACCACTTAGTAGTTTCACTATTCATCAAAAATTGATGTTTTTCAGAACAATGCCAAAATTTCATCCTAAGATATATTTCATATTCCGAATTCAAAAATGAAGTCTATTTTACCAAATTCATAACATAGAAGTTGCATTAATTAATTTTATAATTAAATCCCGCTGTTAAAACAAATAGCGTGTTTTTAAGAAACAATATCTATCAAAAGATTGACACTTGTTTATGTCTGGTTTAAATGTGAAATTACATCCAATGACCAACATTGTATTAAATTGTAAAAATATATTCTAAATATACTTTAAAACCACTCAAATTAATAATTTATCACTATTAATTATTTTGATTAAAAAAGTTGTTTTTAATTATAATTTAGTAATTTTCACTATTCATCAGAATATGAAAGTTATCCGAAAGGTACCAAAATTTCACCTTAGGCTAAATTCGATACTCCGAATCCAAAAATGAAGTCCATTTTCAGAGCTAAAATTTCTAAAATTTTAAAAGGTGGTTATTACTTTTCATAACGGCTAGTTATAATAATATTTTAATAGCATATCGTTGTTTAGTGAAACTCTGTATTGCGTACTACACACGATATCGAGGAAGGTCACGATTGCGTGTAATGCAAGGCAAGTCAAGGATGTGTGTTGTGCAAGCTTCTTTTGGTGTAGCGTACAACACAAGACATTAATAAAATTAAAAAGAATATTTTTCATAAAATCTCGGGCTGTTACAAACAACCCAAAGGAATTTATCAATAATTACTTGTAATTCATCAAATTAACCAATTGTATAGAAACATCTACCTCAACACTTTAAAAACCTAGCTTCCTTCAACAATGGTGACCAAAAATCAAGAGAACAACCATTGAAAGACAAGACATGCTAAGAAACTGAAATTTATTAGTAGAAAATACTATCTAATCACAAATCTAAACACAATCGTGGCCAAAATCACAGTCATAACCAAAACCAAAGAAGAAATAGAAAGATTACATACCTAGAGAGAAGCAACCAACCACAATGGTGATCAATCACTGAACGAAGTGATCCGTAAGGGAAGGAGTCACTCAAAATCACCTAAGAAGAGCATCTAGGTCAAGATAAAGGAATACCATAAAAAATAAATAAGAAACAACTTTACAACACCCTAAAATCCCAATTTGTGACTATTACACAGTGTGTAATCCCATTACATGTTGTGTAATCCACAAAGATCATATATATTGAAAAAGACAAAATCTTTTAATTAAAAACTCGATATTTTCCATTACATGATGAAAACCCTTTACACATAATGTAACCCTCTCATTCTATGTATCCAGTTCATGGATTCCGCTCGAAGACCATTACATGGTGTGTAATCCTATTACATGGCATGCAATTTCCCAACGAACAAAAAAAATTGTAGGTTTAAGATTAAAACTCCAACAAATACATGGATTCACCATTATAGGTATTCCCCAATTTATTTTTCAAAATTACTCAACCAAAAAAAATGGAAACCAAAAGCAAAGGTTAAAGCATACATGACAGAAAGACAACGAGCCGTTACAATCCGACCCCTAAAGGGGGTCAGCTAAGTGACTTATGGGATGTGGTTAAGGGATATCTCATGGATTTCCATTTTATTACCTACATAAAGCATAAATATTCTCAATTAAAACTATCAAATAATTCATTAGAAAATTAAACATTAAAAGTCCTCATTTTGAGGCATTTTTATTCCTCAAATGAAAATTCCCACATTTTAATAAAATAATGATCCATATGGGTATATTCATTATAAAATGTTCCAAATACTTAAAAATATGCATGAAAAATGAGCGCATCAAATACCCCCACACTTGAGCTATGTTTGCCTTCAAGTATTAAATCTCAACATTGAATTTAAGAGGAATCGATTTTACCAACATTTAAAATTAAAATCAATAAAATTAAATAATTATAAATGTCAAATCAAAATTTCAAGTTACACATAAAAAATTAATTTAATTTCCCACTTTTCAAAGAAATAACCAATCCATGTATTTTACTTGATCCCTTTTGAAAATGGTGGATCCTTCCCTTTTATTCATTCAAGTTCCACAATTTATTATTATGAAACATGACAAATCATGATTTACCTCACTTTTGAATCTTTTATCTCATCAATCATGATGAAAATTCAAGTAGATTTGTCCTCATATCATTAGTACATTATCCTTATCCATAAGATTGCAGAATAACTACTTTCCCTACTTTGTATAGAAAAAAGGCACATGAAATCATGATGACTTGCAATAAAGGTTCAAATGACTTTGAGGCTTAAGTTTGGTAGGAATTAATGTTAAAAGGTAAGGCTTAATGGAGGAGGTTTGTATCTGAAAGCATATTGCATGAAATCAAAAAGTAAAAGTGTAATGAAAATTTCCACTTAAAAATGACAACTCCCACTTCCCAAGTTCAAAGTAAAGGTTATGATCTAAGAAAGCATATGAACAAATTTCTCCTTCTTGAATATTTATTTATTTATTTTTTTCTTTTCAAACTACCTTTTCATTTTTTTACTTTTTTCAAAAGTCATGCTTAGAATAAACCTCAAATCCATTACCAATCCACATATGATAAAAATCATTAGTCTAGTAATGGTAATTTTTTATTCTTCCAAGTCACAACCCATTCCTATTTTTTTCAGTTCATCTTCTTTTTTATCATTTTTTCAAGAATGGAAAACAATTAATTTCAATGGATGAAACATAATCATTTCTCAATTCCCAAAGTAGCACCCCCATATTTTTTACTTATAATGTAGTGTATCCCTTTCACCATGACTTCCATCACCCTACACTTCAACATCAAAATATCATGAAAAAACTAAGAGGAGGGTAGGAATGGATAAAAATAGCTTGAAACATGGCTCATCCCTAATAAGTCCATTCATGGTCTCTATGGGATAAACAAGGATTGATGTAAAAGGTGGTCTCTAGGATAAGGGATTTATCAATAAAAATGCCTTAATAATTTTAAATGTGTTTTTGCACAGTCATTAGATTTGACATGTTTCAATGAAATTCTAGTAGGTGGCATGCCCCAAATCTCTTAAGAAATATGCTCAAGATAAAATAGGAAGTACTTGGTCTAGAAATATATTGGGAATAGAATATATAATTTAGGAAAATCACTCATGGCATGAATAATAATAAAAAATCAATTCACTTGAATTTTAGAAATTCAAAATTTGAAAAAATGGGTTAGGAAATTTCATTTATAGGAATCAACCAATCCCCTCAAATCACAAGTCATCATTTCAATATACATGATTTACATTAATAATTCAATTCTCCACCTTACTCATTCAATCTCATTATCGTTGAAATCTAAAACATGGAATCACAGGGTTCCTAATAAACTCATGTATTCAAGATAAGTCAAGTAAAGCATAAATTCAAAGCATGGGAATGAAAATTACAGTTTAAAGCTCAAAACCAGTTTTTATAAAAAAATATAGGGAGTTTAAAAGATAAACCTTAAAAGTGAACTCCCTTTCCTCATGAACCTTTAGTACTCTTGCTACACTATTTGGGGGATACCTTGTACCATCATGGACCTAAAAATGATTATCAATCATTAAAATTTAAAGACCATGTCATTAAAGCTAAAAAAATGCGGTATTGGGGATGCATGCTAAACTATTCCTAAGAATGAAATTTAAAGTCCAAGAAAAAAAGTAGAAAAATAAATCTTGGTTTAATCCCCCCAAGCATGCCATGGGTTTTGACTACCTCCAGAAGGGAAGTACCAGATGTCATCCATAGTTTGTTGGTGGGTGGAGTTTCTTAAACTTTAACCAACATAATTGTTTTTTCTAGATCACACCTCATTATTCTTGTTGAGGATTCCATGGATATAGTACATCAAATCCACCCTTCACAATAAGTTATATCTTGCATGGTTAGTGTAGGATGAAGTGTGGATCATCCTCCTTGGTTTCTAATTATGCAACCCATTCTTCACTATCTAGTAGTTTCTTGAGATGTGTTGCATTAAAATAATATTTAAATGGAGATTGGTAGTGTAATTTTATTTGAATAAATTTTAAATTTGAAAATTCAATATCAGATTATTCCCATTTAATATAAGCAATTTTTTTCTGGGTCTCATTTAGGAGAGACACTAGGATCTCTTCTTATTCTCCCTCCAATAAATTTTCAATGCCTTCAGGGAGCTCTAAGTGTTAATCAATAAGTGTATTTTCATCTTCTTCATCTTCTTCCAGGGTTGAATAAGTGTCAGCCAAATCTGCAAAAAAAAGCAAGGAGTAATAATCAATTCGGTTTTAATGAAATTAAATGAAATTGTGTTCAAGAAGGGTTCAAATCCCTAAGTTAGTTCGACTTGAATCTATTCTTCTATTGAAAGTTCCTCTTAGAGCCGATCTTCACTGGAGAGAGGCAGGTAGTTAGGCTCCTCTAGTCTTTCTTTAAATTTCACCACTTGGGTGGATTATTATTCTTCCATGGCCAACAATAGGTAGTCAGGTGCTGATTCTTTTATTTTTTAGATAGGGAGATCTCATTTCATTTCATTATCTACCCATTCACTCCAAAATTGATCTGAATTTTTCCCATATTTTGATTAGCATGTGACTCTTCATCTTCACTCTCTAGCTATTCATGGTATTCTTGAATCTCAATCTTTAGATGCCTGGGTTGTAAATGGTCTTAAAGTGAGGCCTCAACACCTTGTACATCTTTCAAAAAACTAGGAAAATCCAGTGGTTCTTCTACATTGGATTTCAGTCTTTGAATATCACACTTGACTTGATTGAACATGATCACTAGTTCTCAAAGTGAAATATATGCGTCATACTAACTTAACATATGCTTGTCTAGATTAGCGAGTTCATTAATCTTTCATTAGAGGTCCTCCTTAGTAGCTTCAACCTATTTCTCTTATTTTTTCACTTGTGGGGTAATTGTTCCAAGAATTAAATAAAAAATAATTTGACAATATCATGGTAAAAGATTATTTTTAAAATAATAATAAAAAATTATCTACAATGTGGAAATATAAAAAACAATCAAACTACTAATTATCTCCCCAACAACCAAACAAGTTTTGACACCACACCTGTCATGTGGTGTGGAAAAAGAAAATTTCTATTTTTTCTAGTACAATACAGTGGATGAATAGGGTCGTCTCACTTAAGTAGCTTTATAATTTGTTCACTTACTAATTTTAATTCACCTAAGATTTTTTTGCGTTTTTATTATTTTATGAAAAATATGAATTTGAGTTTTGGTTTTTGGAAATAAATGGAGTGAAAAACTGAAACTATATTAATATGAAATGAAAGATGAGATGCAGGTTAGAAATAAAGAACCTGACTTAAGGTTTTGGTTTATGGGTTCCATCATTATTCTTCTTGTTTTTTAAAATTCATTTTGATAGTATAATTATAAAACCTCATTCTTAAACTACTATTCCTTTATTTATTAGTTGTGAAAACTTTAATGCCAATACAAACTAATGCCCACATCCTCCTATAATCAAGGTTGATGGTGCACCTCAACCGAGAATGTGACATCTTCTAGGACCTGTCTCCATCGTATTATGTTTCATCCATTGAACGACTTAACTCCACCGTATGATGAAATTGTGTTAAATATAAGGGAGGGAAAAGATTTAAATAAAATCATAAAAATTATTTTGAGATTGATTTCATAGTGTAAAACTACCACACCCTTACATATCACTCTTTATAACCAAAAACATATTCAAAACATTTAAAGAATTTAAGCATAGAATTCAGGAACACCTAACCTTCTCTGAGGCCAAGCCTCAGGTTAGCCTCCCATTATTGAGAGTAAGTGATCACAAATAGAAATAAGAGAAAGAGGAGAGGAAGATAAAAATAAAATAAAATAATAAAATGAATAATGAAAAGAAGAGAATTAAAAATAAAATAAAAAGAAATAGAAGAAGATAAAGAGAGACAAAGAAGGAGAATGGAATAAAATAAAAGAGAGGATGAGAGAATCAGAAGAAGAAGGGTGGAAGAATACACTTAACATAAAATAAACAATGAATGAATTAATTTATTTTAAAAAATAAAAATTACAACAAAAAAATGAATCTATAGTATAAATAAAAATTAAAAGAATAAAAATAAAGAAGAACAAAAGGGAAGCAAAAAAATTCGACTCAACCACTTCCAGTATGTGGCCTCCTCCCTCCAATCCCTCTAGCACAGTGAGAAAACCCTCCTTGTTATAAGAAAAATAATGATGCCTCAACCTACTATTTTTTCATATCTCCAATATTCTATCTGAATGTATATTTTTATTTCCTGAAATCTCTCATAGATCATGGGGTTTCCAAATATTGGCGTAGACAGATGAGTGAGTGGAACAACCTTCTTCATGGGATACATGGGACGTGGCATAGTGACATGGAATCATTGCATTTACTCGATAGGTCTTTATCTCCTTACTGGTGACTCCATAGAAATTGAAAATGGTGCATTAGGCCTTCATTATTCCCTATGGGATTCATAGTGGCCATATGGAGCTCTAGTAGCAAGCAGGGCATCGATCTTCTTCAAAAGGGGTTCATGACGATCATCTAAAGGGGAAGAGGTGATATAGGGTGGTCCTGGGCTTGGTGGTGGTAACACCTAGATTTTTTTTATGAAATATTTTCTTTAAATAATTTTAATTCTTCAATAGCTTGCATTGCACGTAATTGTGAGTTTAAACGAATTGCGAGACGCCCTTAGTATAAAATGACTATTATAACCTAGCCATTAGGTTAACAGGAATAAATATAACTAAATTATGAAAATGTATGGTGAATTAATTTTCCACCAATTATTTATAAAAAATATAAACCAATTATATATTTGTATTTTTATTAATAAATTAAGTGAATTGAAATTAGTAAATGAAAGTAATGAAAATATATGTTATATATTTAATAAAATATTTTTAATATTCATATAATAGATATTTTAGTCATAGGGTATGAATAAACCCTATTTTATGTATAAAAACCAATATTTTTTCAAAAGGGAAATTTTACCTCCTTTTAATGGAGAACCCTTTTTAAATTAAAATTTTAACACATGGATAATTTTTATATGACAACATAAAACTCTTCTTTGGAGGTGGGATATAAAAATTTATTTTGGATGAGTAGGTTTTGACCTAAATCATTCCTGGGTCGAAATGGTATCCATTGGAATTCACTTGGACAAGATTAAGACATGTAATTGATTTTATTTAAAGTAAAATTAAATATGTCTCACTCAAATTTTAATAACTAAATCATTTTTAATATAAGGTTATACAAAATATAAATTTGATTATAAATAGTCATTTGAAATATAAAAATGTTTTTATTTATCATGGTAATTTATTTTTAATTTTTATGAAATAAATAATTACCTTAAAGACTTATACTTTGATGATGCAAAAATTAATTAATTAATGAGAAATCAATAAAACAATTTTTATTAAAATACTAATAACCATAAAAGGACCCAAAAACTTGACCAAATATTGTTGGTTGAGTATATCTTCACTATAATCATCCAAGGGTTGAGTTAGTGACCATTTAGAGCCTTGTAGAAGAAATTGTGACACTTATATTATTTTATTTAAAGTGATGTTAAAGTTGTTATATTCATAATTTAATAAGTATAACATTTTTAATGCTGGATTTTCCATAAGATAAATTTGACTACAAGTATTATTCTGAAATATATTATATTTATCTTCACAATAGTATTTTATTTTTAATTTTTTATTCAAAAAATAAGTATATTAAATAATTACATAAAATTGATGTAGTAATTATTTTATTAATGGAGATATCGAATAAATGTTATTAAAAATATTAAAATAAATATAATTTGGGATAATTAATCTATCCAATTAATTTTATAGATTACCTTGACCTATTAGGAATATAATAAAATAGTTGGTTCAAAATTGACACTATTGATTGTTGATCAAAATAATGTTTTATTAGTTATTTAAAAATCATAAAACATTTTTAAAAAATATAGAATAATTATTATATGGTCAAAAATGTTCTAAGGTATTTTTTATGGTCTAATTGAAATCAAATAAGTAAATATTTTACCCTTTTAATATTGAAATATTTGTTACCCTAGTTAATAATTAAAATGAATAACTAAGTGTTAATTAAAATGATAAGGTTAAAATTAACAGAAATACATGTCTAAAATTTATTGGTTGATGATATTACAACCCTATATCATCTCATATTCTAAATTAATAAATTTTGGAGGTTTTTGGATGGGGTTTGATTTTATTATAAATTAATATTTTTGGAGACCCTAAAAGTGCCCCTCTCCTCAATTATAAAAGGGTACCTCCTCCCTCACCTATTCACTTCACTTTGAGACTTAGATCTTGGCCATCCCCTACCCATTTACCTTCTCAACTTCCCTAGTTACATTTTAGTGGCTCTTTTCCTCTTCAAAGACAAACTCTAGTGCTTTAAGAGGAGATTTAGAGGGAGTGCGTTGAAGAAGAGGTAATCTCCTCTACCAATTCTTTCAAACTTCTTTCTTCTTCAACTTTCACTTCATGAGTTGTTTCATTATAAAGTAATAACTCCAGTTTCACTTATATACTAAGATGTTATTATAATTATGAAACAACTATATTCCACCTTCTATCCATACTATAAAAAATGAAATCACCATGTGTGCGTACGTAAGGCTTACCATCTCCACGCCGTGGTGTAATCTGTTTTTCATCACCACCATACTTGGATTGGTATAATGATGAAAATAATAACTATATATGATTATTATAACATGATATTAATCCTGAAATATTATACCATCACGACCCATCCCAGAGGGCCCCGTGCTGTGATTACCCTAGCCCACCTCCAATAGGTCAGGGGCTGGTGACTAACACTGAGTAGACATATCCCATAAATGAGAGACATTTTTCTAAGTACCTATACACACACACACACACACACAATATCCAAGCCCAAAATTATGAAATGTAAAAACATCAAGTAGACAATGCATGCATACACTAAGATACCAACCATAGAGTACAACAGTAGGAAACTGAAAAGTAAACAGGGCCAAAATACAATCCCACCAAAAGAAGAGTCTGTAAAAGTGAAGACACAAGTTCATGAAACTCATTCATAGAAAAAACAACATGAAGGGTAGGTGTAGGATAGCTATCTGAAGTTGTAGGAGCACACCTCGTCTATTCGAACACTCTAAGCACCACCTGTCCACCTAGAACTCCATCAAAGCATCGATCGTCCACACAATACATGACACGTGCAGGCGAAGCCCGTGTAAGAGTGAGTAAAACAATACTCAGTAGAGAACCCTAAGACCAAAAAGGAATACCACTAAGAAATACACAAAGTACACCAAAAATAAATACATGAAGTATACCAAAAAGAAATACATGAAGTATACCACAAACAAATACATGGTATACCACAAAGGAAACACATAAAGTACAGTCATCGCCCGCGGGGGCTGGGTGAGTTGGTTCAAGGCGGTGGCGTCCCGTCGTTGAGGTTCCGGGTTCGAGTCCTCACAAAGGCAACGTGCACCATATGCCAGCGATCCTCTCGTCCCCTCGATTACGCGGGAACTGGCCCAAGCCCAAGGGTTGGCCACCTTGGGCCTAGATGGGGGCGTGCGGTGCGCAGGTGGGCAGGCCAGCCAAATACCTCCTTACCTATACAACACGTTTAGCCCGTGGGGGCTGGGTGAGTTGGTTCAAGGTGGTGGCGTCCCGTCGTTGAGGTTCCAGGTTCGAGTCCTCACAAAGGCAACGTGCACCATACGCCAGTGATCCTCTTGTCCCCTCGAATCTGTGAGAACTGGCCCAAGCCCAAGGGTTGGCCACCTTGGGCCTAGCTGGGGGCGTGCGGCGCGCAGGTGGGCAGGCCAGCCCAATACCTCGTTACCCATACAACACGTTTTCCCGCGGGGGCTGGGTGAGTTGGTTCAAGGTGGTGGCGTGTCGTCGTTGAGGTTCTGGGTTCGAGTCCTCACAAAGGAAACGTGCACCATACGCCAGCGATCCTCTCGTCCCCTCGACTCCGCGGGAATTGGCCCAAGCCCAAGGGTTGGACACCTTGGGCCTAGTTGGGGGCGTGCGGCGCGCAGGTGGGCAGGCCAGCCCAATACCTCATTACCCATACAACACGTTTTCCGCTTCGGCGGTGGTGTAGTGGTGAAGGAGAGGGGTACAACAACGCCATTCTTTGGGAGGTACAGGGTTCGAATCCTGGGAGTCTGCTTTCGGGGCGAACCTCTCCCCCCGGATCCACTCGCCTTGCCAGGTCACCCGGTTTCTGACTGGGTGGGCAAAATGAGGCGCAACCCACCCGTGCTAATGGATTGCTTGACGAACCATCGCCGCCCGGGTTGTCACCCTCCGGGACGCTCTGCCATCTTGGCTGGCAACGACTCCTTCCCGGCTGGGGCTCTCTCCGGAGTGACCTCTTCGTGGGGAGGGGGGTTTCCTTGTGTGGAGGGTTTGAAAAGGCCACACAAGGGAATTCCATTTAAGAAAAAAAAACATAAAGTACAGTAATCTCACACAGGTATAAGTCTATAGCATGAGAAGTAGGATTATCAAACGTAGTCCATATAACACCCAGTATCAGTAAGACATGGGAGTGTTGATAACATACGGAGTGTTAATAACACACAGAGTGTCAATAACACATAGAGTGTTGATAATACACAAAGTGTCGATAACACATGGAGTGTCGATAACACACAGAGTGCCGATAAGTCATGCATTCCCCAAGTCACGTAGTCACATAGTCACATAGTCACAGTTAGCCATAGGATTCCGCTCATAGCGCGCTTGTACCGTGAGAACCTACTCCTCAAGCCATTAGGTCATATTACAAATTCCACAACAACTCACTTAGCGTATCTCAAAAGTACATTCTCATTACAAGGGTCCCAATGGCATAAAAAACTCGTCAAATGGACACACAGTTTGAAAGTTACAGTTATTTTTTGTAAAAAGTCCAACCCGGGTCCGACCTAACCCACCGGTTGACCTGAACCGGTCTGGATGACCCGAACTGGCCCAGACCACTAGGCTCAACCCACTGGAGTGGCCTGACTCCCTCTGGTCTAGCCTGTGCTGTGGGCCAGCTCGGTGCGCCTTACGCGGTCTGCCCTGACCGCGTGCCCCCCAGATCCACGTGGTGCCACACCACGTTCACACGGTTGGCCCGCCATGTGCCTACCCCACAACATCATCGCCACTATGGGGTCTACACAGCTTGCCTTCTACGGACATGCCCCTCACCACTGCGTCCTTGGTTGCCGCCCGCGGCCTCCATCGCTTGGAGCTCCCATGCGGTTCTGCTTGGACCGCATCCTGCCGCTGCCGTCGGCCGCCCCGCTGGCCACCCCACCAGTGACCTGTATGACTCATTCTCTGCCTAAACCTGACCCCCATTGGGCCGCACCTTGCTCCACTGCAAGAACCCGACCCCCCACCAGCCGCCTTGCCGTTGGCCTGTTGTTCGCTGTGCGCTCCGCGTGAACCGGCCGAAGCCACTGCTCCGGTCACTACTGTGCACCACCGCCTTGTACCATCGCACCTCCGTGGTGTCATTGCTGTTCCAGATCCTCAGTCTCAGATTGTTGCACCACATATCAAAGGTGTAACAATCCTCCGACCATGTTTTACGAAGAACGATAAATACAGAAGAATTGGGGAAAATAGATAAATATACAAGAACACCCAAAGAATATATCTTGTCCTTCTTCATGTCGTTCTTGATCCATTCATGTTAGAAGGTTTAACGAAGAACAATTAGGATAATCACAAAGATCTATCACCCGTTAACCCCACAATTTAACCATCCCGCAAGAACGACAGAATCGCGAACCAACCTATTCGTTGGTTAGTCTGCGTTCTTCATTGGATCTAAGAAGGGGAAAGGAAATCATAAAGAGATCGAATGCCAAAACTATATTTTGGATCGATTGTTGATGAAGAGAGATTTCATTACCGTAATCGGCGGGTTCCTCTACTCCACTAGCGCAACAATTCATAATTTGTTTGATCGGTCGCCGCCGTTCGTCGAGAGGGTTTCCTTCCACATCTCAGAGGAATTTTAGGGCTATAGTGATAAACCTGAATTCCCCGACAAAGGTTTGTTTTAAAAAGAATATAAACCCTGCATCAAATAAAATATTTTTATTATATATTTTAATATCATTCACATCCAAAAGCTAACTTTCACCCTCGACCCGCGCCGGTCGAGGTTATGCCTCACCTAAGGTAAAGTCACTCTTATGAATGCAACGATGCCCTCAGATTTATAATCCAGGCACCCATTTTGAATTTATTTAGTTTTAAAGAAAAACCAACCGTACGCTTTAATAAAAACTAAACATAATTCAAAAAACTGTTCCGGGCACACCGAGCCTCATAATTACACACTGTCTGAGCACTTGGTCTCATAATTTTACCAATTAATTTATAAAAATAAAACTAAAGAAAATATGAGTCATTACACTCTCCCCATCTTAGGGATTTAACTCCCTGAAATCTAGAACATGGGCTACTCAACAAAAAGATAAGGGCACTAAGCACGAATCCGAGACTCCTGCTCCCAAGTGATCTCCTAGAGATTACCATGATGCCACTAAATGCACAATAGATGAATCGACCACCCACAAAGGATCCTCTCCTATTGATCCTCTATCTCCACCGGGTATTCTGAAAAAGTCACCCTATCGTCAATGTGCATCTCGCCCCAGTCAATGACGTGTGATGGATCATGCACATACCTTCTCAGTTGTGACAAGTGGAAGAAATAATGCATCCAGTGAAACTGCAGGGGTAGATATAGGTGGTACACCACCTTTCCAACTCTACTTAGAATATAAGAAGGGCCGATGTATCTTAGAGATAACTTGCCACCCTGGACAAATCTCCGCAATCCCCATCGAGGTGAGACCCGAAGGATCATATGGTATCCCTCCTCGAACTCTAAGGGCCTCTATCTCCTATCAACATATGACTTCTGTTAGTTTTGTGTAGTCCTCATCTGCTCTTGGATGATCTGCACCTTCTCAGTGGTAGCTCGTACCAAATTCTGGACCCATGAGTGCTGACTCTCCTAGGCCAGTCCAGTAGAGTGGAGACCTACATGGTCATCTGTACAAGGCCTCAAATGGTGCCATGTCAATGGAGGAGTGGTAGCTGTTGTTTTACACAAACTCCACTAGAGTTAGGTGATCCCCCCAACTGTGTCCAATGTCTAGGATGCAAGCACCTAGCATGTCCTCAAGAACCCGAATGGTCCTCTCCATCTGGACATCCGTTTGGGGATGAAATGTCGTGCTCAAGTGCAATTGAGTCCCAAACACCTCCTACAATCCATTCCACAACCGGGATGTGAAACAAGCATCACAATTTGAAACGATTATTGATGGTACTATGTGAAGTCAAACTATCTACTACATGTAGAGGCATCCCAAGCTCTCTATTGGACTCTGCTCCCAGAGAGGTAGAAAGTGCACCGACTTGGTGAGTTGGTCAACAATCACCAAGATGGTATCATGTCCCCTAGATGTGTGTGGTAAAACTATCATAAAGTCCATAGATATCCCATCCCACTTCCACTTGGGCACCTTAAGTGGTTATGTCAAGCCTGTTGGAGCCTGGTGCCCAGTCTTCACTTGCCGACAAATGAGATATCAAGAAACAAACTCTGCCACTACCTTCTTTATCCCTGGAAACCAAAACTAATGTTGAAGGTCCTGGTACATCTTCACCACACCTAGATGTACTACCAAAGGGGATGTGTGGAGCTCCCTCAGAACCTCTTCCTACGATGCCACTGGTACAACTGTATGCCATCTGAAAATAACAGCATGCTCCCCACTTATCGAATATCAATTAGGGGAATTCACTATGGACAAATGACCACATCAGGTCTCACAATCGATATCCCTAAGCTGTGCCTCCCTGAATCACTGGAAGAGTAGAGGGGTGACAACCATCGACTAGAGGTAGGCTACTCCATCACCATCCACACAGGATATCTATAACCCAACCAACTACTCTGATGCCTCACTCAGGAACTACAAGCCAGATCTCTTAATGAGAGTATCCTCCACTATGTTCCCCTTCCTAGGAGTATAGAAAATCTCAAATTCATAGTCCTTGAGGAACTCTAGCCATCTCCTGTATCTCAAGTTCATATCCTTTTGAGAGAATATATACTTGAGACTCTTATGGTTAGAATAGATGGTAAACTGCTTTCCCATCAGGTAGTTTCGCCACATCTTCAATGCAAAGACTACCAATGCTAGCTCAAGATCATGGGTTACATAGTTCTTCTCATGCTGTTTCAACTGGCGTGACCTATAAGAAATCACCTCTTTTTCCTACATCAGGACACAACTAAGCCTAGTCTCTGACACATCGCAAAAAACCACATACCCAATGCCCTACTCTAGTAGTCTCAATATGGGAGCACTCGTCAACCTCTATCTCAGCTCTTGAAAGAACTATTGGAAATTCTATGTCCACACAAAGGGATTACCCTTCCAGGTCAAATCCATCAAGGGTATTGCTACTCTGGAAAAGTTGGGTACAAACCTATGATAGTACCCTTCCAAACCCAAGAAAATCCGCACCTCGATAACACTCTTGGGTGGATCCCAAGCAAGCACCACCTCAATCTTCACTGGATCCACTACAACTCCAGCCTCGAAAATGATGTGTCCTATAAAGTGGGCCTCTCAAATCCAAAAATGACATTTCAATAGATTCCTATAAAGCTGGTGTTATTAGAGTGTGTCCAGGACCATCCTCAAGTGTATCACGTGCTCCTCCTCGGACGCCGAGTACACCAGGATGTCAACAATGAATACCATCATGAACCAGTCTAAGTAAGGATGGAAGATCCTATTCATGAGTCCCATGAACACTATTAGGGAATTCTTCATGCCAAACGACATCACCAAGTACTCATAGTGTATATACAGAAATATAAAAGTTGTCTTCGGTATATTCTCATCCTGTACACAAAGTTGGTGATAGCCATACATGAGGTCAATCTTCGAGAACCACCTCATTACCTTTAGCTGATCGAAGAGGTCGTAGATCCTCGGTAGTGGATACTTGTTCTTCACAGTCACCTGATTTAGGTTTCGGAAGTCCACACATAAAATCAAGCTCCCGTCTGCCTTCTTGGAAAACAAAACTGGGTCTACCTAGGGTGAAACACTGGTTCTCATGAATCTCTTCCTCTGAAAGTCCTCTAACTGTACCCTCAACTCATGAAACTCCGTGGGAGCCATTAAATATGCTGGTGTAGATATCGGTTCCATCTCGATGTACAGATCAATTCAGAAGTCAACCTCCCTATGGGGAGGCAATCCAGGGACATCCTCAGGAAATACGTCCTCATACTTTGCCACCACTATAGGAAACTGTGGTCTCCTATCATCCACTGCACTGAGGGTGAGACTATCCAACTGATGAGTAATTAGCTGCACCCTCTAATGAGTAAGTCCATTTTGCGCTGAACACGTTTCCTTTTCACCAAAAAAGGAAAACCTGGTCCCATCACCATGGACATACCACACTCTGTTCTTAAAATAGTCAATTTGTGCATGGGCTGTGGATAACAGGTCTATACTGAGAATGACGTCGTAAGACCTCGATGTTGCTACCAAGTGATCCCAACCGAAACTCTTGCCTCTAAGAGTAAGATCACACTATCGACACCAGTTTGTGATTATCGTATATACTCCTATATGAGTCTCTAAGTGTAGGGATCGGGTTAACAGTTCAACTGGAATCTCTGAGTCCCGAACAAGGTTCATGGTAAGAAAAGAATGATTGGAAACCGTGTCTATTAAAATTAAAGCTAAGTTGGAAAAGACACATATCATACCTATAACCCCCCTGGAGCACCTAGGTCATAGAACTCTATCGCTTGCATCTATCCTCATCCCTGTCCATCAGCTCCCTGAGCCTGGTGTGGACCACCTAGGGGTGGTTGTGGTAATATGTCGAAACTCCACCCACCACTTTCTGCTCTACCTACTCTTCTGCCACGTCCACCGCCCTATGGACCATCCTGCTCATGTCTCCTCTTCTACCTCAGCGGTCCCTCAACCATATCTTGTATAGAAACCCTAGCCTTTTACAAACAACATTACATGATTTTAAGAAAAAATATACATAAGAGTAAAATCCAAGGATTGTGAAGTCTAGTGCCTTTGAAAACTAGGTACATAAAACATAAAACATGGGGCTAAAAAAACTTCTTTATTTAATCTCCATAATGAGCTCCAAACTTCCATTGTTCTTATACATCTTTATAGGATATCCTGGGGAAACACAAGAACAAAGGGATGACCTAAAAAGACCAATAAGGCAATGAGGCATGGTCCTGGGAGTCCGCTTTTAGGGAGAGCCTCTCCCCCAGGATCCACCTGTCTTACTGGGTCGCCCGGTCTCAACTGGGCGGGTGAAATGAGGCGCAATCCAATGTGCTGACCGATTGCTTTGACGAACCATCACCGACCGGACCGTTACCCTTCGGGATGATCTTCCATCTCAGCTGGAAACAGCTCCTTCCCCAGTTGGGGCTCTACCTCTAGGAAGTGACCCCTTTGTGGGGGAGGGGGATGACCATGTGTGGAGGGTTCGAAAAGTCCATACATGGGAATTCATTTTTAGAGAAATAGATAAGAATAAAGCTTAAGCACATGAGTTAGGAGGCATGATATAATGATATAAAAAGCATGGAACATATGGAATCATAACATATAAATATGGGATCATATAATCATGGAATCATATAAATGTGGCAGAAACATAAAACATGACTTTAGTATGAGTCAAGGCTAACCACCAATCCTGTTTCCCATAGTAGTACGGGTCAAGGCTAACCGCCAATCCCGTTTCACATTGCATCTCATGAGACTTAACTTTACCCAATGCATTGGAGCTCTATCTGGGTGAACCCATATCAAAATTTTCATGAATATTATTTCCACATAAATAATCATACATAATCAACTACATATAAACATAAGGGTAACTATAGAAAGAATTGGGTACCACAATCATGACATAAAGAATAACCAATGGGCATATCATGAAAGTGTCCATGAAAGAAAGGGATTAGAACATACATGGATGTTCATAAAATAAAATGGGAATATAACATGGTAGGTGATTTCAAACAGAAGTGAAAATATATAAGAAATGTATTTATGAAACTTTAGCATTAAAACATTTTTGAGCGGTTTTAAAGGAAAATACTATCGAGCCTTTAAAATAGAAAAGAGAACAATCATTTATTCAAAACCAGAAGTGAAAAAGGAATGTTTTCACAATAAAAGGACTGATTTTATAAATACAATGGTGGCTTATAATAGAAGATAGAGTGCACCTGAAATTGGGTAAGAATTTAGGATGTTCCCTTAAAATAGGGTTGCTTATCGGGAAGAATTTAGGAGGGAATCACTTAAAAACATGTATATCCCCGAAAGAGAATGAGGAATGGTTCTTGAAACACGAGTTTGGTGCATATCAACAGAATTTAGAAGTTTTTCATAAAATAATACAACTTATTTTGGGTAAAAACAAAGATAGAGCAACCCGAAGGAATAAAAGTGGTTCGGGTAGAATCCCTTACCTTAAGTCCGATGGTGTTCTCCACTTGATATTAATGACCTGAATAATCAAATTAGGTTAATTAATTAATAATTAAATAATCTATTCTATATGTAAAATATTTATTATAACATTTTTAAGTTCATTCAATACCTTTTTGATTGATTATAAGGTTTAATTTCATTGTTCGGGTCCGTTTGCTTCCTTGGTTTATATTGTCGGTTCACTTGTATTCATGTTTGGAGAATCATGTAAAATGGGGATGGTTTTCCAGAATTGGAGTTATATTTTATTATTAAATATCCATGAGGTTACATGATTGTAAATCCCATTTGGTTACTTGGAATGAAGATGAATCATTATATAAATTGTTTAATGATAACCGTTTGGGTTAATTGACGGTTTTTGACCACAAGGAACATATTTTGTTTTATAAATCCAAACCTTGTGTACAAAAGAATTCCAGAATCATGTATGATACATAATACATATATTATGTTCTATTTTAACCATGAAAATGGTTTCATGACCAGAATTTAAGACAATAACAAAAATTGAAAACCCATCATCCTTGAATGTGGTAAATTACCACATCTCAGATGGTGTTTTCATTTTTAGTATTCAAGAAAGGGAAAGGCGAGATGATGAAGAATTATTCCTTTACCATGAAAAAATTCTAGTAAATGTAAGGTACTAGAGTCATCACAACATTTGGATGAATGGAGGTGAGTAGAGAAAAAGAAAAGAAATGAACTTGAAAACAAAACAAAAGTTGAGAGATCCCTTATGAAAATTCGACAGCCTAACGACGTCGCTTAAAATTTAATAAAATGAATTGATGGGAGAAAAAGTGAATATCATCATATGAAAATAAAAATGACAGTAAAAGTGACACAAAATATCAAACTCCAACATATGAGAATGGAAATTCAAAGAGATAACATAAAAGAAGTGTTGACTAAAAGAGAGGGGTGAAAGGTTCCCTTACCTTGTAGAGTAACTCATAGAACTTGAAGGTTGGGTCCTTGGGGGATTAAGGACTCATTGGGTGTAACGACCCAAACTTTTTAAATAGTATATTAACTTACTCTTAACGATTTAATAGAGATGTTAATGGTTAATGCAGAAAGAGGAGTCGATGGCTTCATCCAGTAGACTCGAACCTTATGAAGCCCACTTATCAGAGCTTGGGAAGGAGGTAGCATCCGTGGGCTTCGCTTTGGACCAAGCCCAAGCCGAACTCCAGCGTGTCAAGCTTGAACGGAAACGTCTACGGGAGAAGTTCAAGTTAGTAGAGATTACTACTAGGGCAATCTTATCTGAGCCTCCCTCAGATTCTCTCACCATAGCACACCTTACACTTAGGTCATATGCCGGTGTTATAAGGGGCTATGTGATGAGACCCTAGCTTCTTTGTGTAATCCTTTGGGATGAATGAATTGAGATTTCTTCCTTTAGTGATATTTGTGAAATTTCAAATGTCCAGATAATTTTAGAATGTATTTTGAAAAAAAAGGATATTTTAAAATATTTATGAAAACCCTAAATAATTAATAATGTGTAATGATTTTCAAAAAATGGTCTTCTACAAAAGTGTTCAGTAAGTAATTTTGAGTCTAATAAGATCAACTTAATTTTTGATGAATAGTAAATTATGAATAGTTATTTTACGCTTAGGATTAGTAATGTGACCAAATGGATTAGTAATTTCACTTAAAGAAAGTTTTAATATAATTTAGACACCTTGATAAAGTAATGAGATTCAATAAAATGAGTAAATAACGGTTTCATAAATTATTAGTCAAGTATTAGTTTTTTCGGGTGTGTAGTATTTTTTAATTAAAAATTTAATTAAAAATAATTAGAAAATTATTTTTATAAAATGGACCTTATTTTCGAACTCAGAGCATCGATATTATGTTATGGTAATTTTTGGGGATTTTTCTGAAAAAAATGAATTCTCAATGAATAGTGATTTTATTTAAAAATTAAATTAAAAATATTTAGAAAATTATTTTTATAAAATGGAGTTCAGAAATGTACTTAGAGCATCGATATTTGGTTAAGGTGAAATTTTGGGTTTTTTCTGAGAAAGTTGAATTTTCAGTGAATAGTTAAAATACAGTTTTAGGGTTTTGGTATGTTTAATGACATCATAACTGTGTCATGATGATTTCATGAGATATTTTAAGGGTTGGCCAGCCAAGGGTGATGAATTATTGTTTTGGGGGGCCCATGTGTCCTAACTCCATGGTAAATTTCAAGGGAGAGCACATGGTTTTGAGAAAAGCACTTGTGAGGTGTCCCTTGGCCATTAATGCCTTGTCCCCTCACTTTCCCTATAAATACCCACCCTTTCATCCTTTAGTTTTCACTCCCAACTCTCCCCCAACGAATTTCTGGTCTCTTTACCTCCCAAGGAGTCCTCTCAAGGTTCCCCCAAGCTCTCAAGGTCCAAACCTTTGAGTTTTAAAGAGTTACGTTTTAAGGTAAGGGATCCGACCTCTCTCTTTCTTTTCATGTAATCTCTTTTATGTCATTCATTTTATGCTCCATGTTATTATGTGAGAGGATGTTATTTTATATTACTCTTACTGCCCTTTTCATGTTTTTATGATTAGAGATCCCCTATTACTCTCATCATTTCGTTTTATGAAAGTTTAAGTGACGCCGTTAGGCTGCCGAATTTTTAAGGGATTCTTTCACCCTTCTCTTCTTTTTAAGTTCTATTTTCATGTCAAGTCTTTCAAGTTACTTTTTATTATGTTGGGGTATTATCTCTATATTTATCATACTGATCTCTTATGATCATATGATGAGAGACCCTATTTGATCTTGTCTAATCTTTTTTATTAAAGTTTAAGTGACGCCGTTAGGCTGCCGAATTTTCATAAAAGAAATCTTATTTTTGTCTCACTTCCATGTTTTTCATTTCATATGGTATGTCTTTCAAATTGCATTACCATGTTCTTAAATCTCTTATATTTTTTCCCCCTACTGTTTTTTGGATAATTTATGAGTGGGTGACCCATGTTCCCTCTCTTTTCAATGTTTTCTAAAACCTTGTAACATAGCCGTTATGCTGCAGAATTTTCGTCTCAAAATGCCTCTCTCTTTTCTCAAAATTATTTTATGTTATAAAGTGAATACTCAAAGCTCTTATTTCTACAAGGGTATTCACATATATATCAAAATTTTCTATTTTAAATTCTGTGATTTACATACATGAAACCCGCTTCCCCTTTCCGTGGGTTTAAAGTGACATAAAGATCATGTCTTTAAAGCAGTTTTTAAAATGTTATGATTATGAAATGAAACCCATTTGTTTTATGCTATATGGGTTGTTTATGAAATGATTGATGATGATATATGTGGCTCACATGATAATAAAGACATTTCAAGGGTGCGCCCAGATAGCGCTTCAATGCATTGGGTAAAGACATAATCTCTAGAGATGACTTTTTAGACTGATACCTTGGTGAATAACCTTGGTAATTTTTAATGACACCTTGGGGATGGACCTTGGTGAAACGAAATGATTGTCAATATTGAATGTTACAGCCACATCTTCAAGTTATGAAAAATGTTATTTTTATTATGATGTATCTCATGATTTCTTTCTCACGCCTTAAAGTTTTTTTCATGTCCTTTTTGAAGTATCTCAAGTTCACATGTAAAATGTTTCTCTTGTTTCCCTTACTGGGCCTTCTGCTCACCCTTTCTTTTGATGTATGTCCCCAGGTTATGAGATGCAGTTTTAAACCTAGGATGAACTTAAGGAGAAGCCTTTCAAGTGTTTTAGAAGAATGTTTTATGTTGTTTTCATGTTTTATGTTCCTCGTTTCCAAGACACTAAGCCTTAAAGATCTTCAGTTTTGTGTAATGTAATGAAAGTTTATGTTATAAAAAGACGGGATTCTATAGTTGGTATCAAAGGATGGTTTAGTTATTTGTGGAAATTAGGATATAAAAACTTTAGGAAGAGCCCTATAGAAAAGTTTAAATATAGGAAAACTTCCTGGTATTTTGGTAAGTATTGAGTAAGTGGTTTATCAAACAAATACATCCCTGTCTGGATACGAGCAGGTAGAGGCGGCTCTGGCACAGATGTACATAGGGGTAAAACCCGAAAACACCGTTTTGAGCTAGACTCGAACGGGAACTGGTGCACGATAACGGGCCTTGCTGCACTCTTGGTTACGACACTCCCGGGGGATATGTTTGGTTAATCACAAGATTTTTATGAATCATTATGAAGGAATTATAGAGAAATGTAATTGTTTAAGAATGAAGTCTTAGTTAAAAGATTCATAAATGAAATAAGTTTCTCACTAAAGTTTTATCCTTTTAGAAAATGGCGGGCAATAGGAGGAACCATGCCGATGGTGACCGCAATGCACCATGTGCTGACGGCCCTCCGATGGAAGCTGGAATGGAAACATTCATGCGAATGATGAACCAACTGACTCAAGTTATGAGTAATAACTTGAATCAAGCTGAGAGGCTGATCTGTCCACGAAGGGAACTACATTCTGTTGAGTCCTTCATGCGTCAACGACCACCATCATTCAGTGGATCTACTGACCCATTGGTTTCGGAATAATGGATAAGATCCATTGAAAAGATCTTTTCTGTACTCCTTTGTTCGGAACAAGAAAAAGTCACCCTTGCTGTTTACCACCTAGAGGGAGAAGCTGATCAGTGGTGGTCACTGGTCAAAAACACAAAGCCTAGAGGAGAGATGGAAGCTATGGAGTGGGAAGAATTCCAAGGAATATTCTTTAACAAGTATTTCCCTCGTTCCATGAGAATGAGAATGGAGAAAGAGTTTCTCGAGCTGAAGCATAGGGAGAAGGAATCTGTCGGAATCTATGAGATGAACTTCATTTGACTTTCACGATATACCTCTAGCTTTGTCATGGATCCAAGTGGGAAGGTTGATAGATTTTTCGGCGGACTGAGACCTCATCTGCGAAAGAATTTAGCCAACCGGGACTACGATAGCTATGAGGAGATCGTGCGAAGTGCAATGAAAGTCGAGCTGGAGTTTAGTGAGACATAGTGGTCTCATAAATCAAATGACAAGAAGAGATCGTTGGAGCCCAGTTTAGGGAAGACTTTTGATCAGGGAAGAGGTGGAAAGCAAATGCAACTGACCACATGCAATAAATGTGGGAAGAAGCATCCGGGGAACTGCTTGGTCAGAAGTGGCAAGTGCTACAAGTGTGGAAGAGGAGGCCATATTGCTCGGAATTGTCATAGTGAGGTGAATTCTCAACTCCCCAATAATAACGACAGAGGAAAGATGGTTGTGGCCTTACCCGAAGTCCATTGCTTCAAGTGTGGACAGCTTGGGCACTGTGCTAATCTCTGTCCAAATCCAAGGGCAGTGGAGGGGAATCACCATAAACCTCAGCAAAGGCCAGGGGAGCAAGGTCATGCTTTTTCTATCACAACAACTGAAGTTGAAGCTCCGAATGACGTGGTAGCAGGTACTCTTGTTGTCCTCTCAAAACTAGCAACTACTTTGTTTGATTCTGGTTCTACACATTCCTTTATTTCTTCCAAGTTTGCAAAGAATATAGAATCAATCCCCGAATTTCTTGAGGTAGAGTTATCAGTCAAGACTCCAAGTGGGATTATCCATGCATCAACAATGTTTAGAGACTCTAGTTTTTACTTTAGTGAGCATAATCTTTTCGCAAATCTAGTAGTCATTCCCATGTTGGAATTCGACGTTATACTAGGGATGGACTGGCTCTCAAAGTATAATGCTAAGATCAAATGCAGAAGTAAGGAAATCTTAGTAGTCTTGAATAAACGACCTATAGTTATCTTCCAAGGAGAGATATCCCGAACTGACCCCTATCTAGAAGAACCTCCCATAGCTTTCTTTATGGAGTTAATCAGTGATGATGAAGAAGGGAAAGGGAGCATACAAATTGAAGATGTTTCGATTGTTCAGGAATACATGGATGTATTTCCTGAGGAGTTACCTGGACCTCCCCCAGAAAGAGAGGTAGAGTTCTCCATTGAACTCGTACCTGGGTCTCAACCGATATCAAAGACTCCGTATAGAATGGAAAATGTGGAGCTAGAAGAGTTAAAGAAACAACTCCAAGACTTGTTGGGAAAGGGGTTTATCCGACCGAGTGTGTCTCCTTGGGGAGCACCAGTTCTCTTTGTGAAGAAGAAGGATGGATCACTGTGGCTATGCATTGATTATAGAGAACTGAATGGGATCACAGTGAAGAATAGATATCCTCTTCCAAGAATTGATGATTTATTTGACCAGCTTCGTGGGGCTCAATTCTTCTCTAAGATTGAACTTCGATCTGGTTATCATCAACTGAGGGTGAAGAAGGAAGATATTCCAAAGACTGCCTTCCGATCAAGATATGGGCATTATGAGTTTACTGTTATGCCCTTCGGCTTGACTAATGCTCCTGCTATTTTCATGGATTTTATGAATAGAGTCTTTAAGGACTACCTCGATAACTTTGTGGTAGTTTTTATTGATGATATTTTGATATATTCAAAAAGTCGTGAGGAGCATGAAGATCATCTGAGGGTTATTTTGAAAACTCTGCGGAAGGAGAGGCTCTTTGTAAATTTCAGAAAGTGTGAGTTTTGGTTACAATAAGTGGCTTTCTTGGGGCACATCGTAACCAATGAAGGAATCTCGGTTGACCCTGCAAAGACAATGGTTGTGGAGGATTGCCCTCAACCCACAACAGTAACTGAGATTCGTAGTTTCCTTGGTTTAGCAGGATATTATAGGAGGTTTGTGAAAAACTTTTCACGGCTTTCTAATCCACTAACCAAGTTAACTCGAAAAGGGGTTAAGTTCATCTGGACAAGGGAATGCAAGGAAGGTTTCTAAGAGCTGAAGAAGAGATTGGTTACTGAACCTGTGTTAACACTACCCTCTATCGGAGAAGGATTCATTATTTTTAGCGATGCATCTCTGAAAGGGCTTGGGTGTGTCCTCATGCAAAATGACAAGGTAATTGCTTATGCATCTCAACAATTGAAGATTCATGAGCAGAATTATCCTACGCATGATCTAGAGCTGGTGGCAGTTGTTTTTGCTCTAAAGATATGGAGGCACTATCTTTATGGGGAGAAATGTGATATATACACTGACCACCAAAGTCTAAAGTATATTTTCACACAGAAAGAATTGAACATGAGACAAAGGATATGGTTGGAGCTTATTAAAGACTATGATTGTTCAATTCATTATCACCCTGGAAGAGAAAATAAAGTCGCAGATGCGTTAAGCAGGAAAGACCCTGTTGTTCTGGAAACAATGAGGATCTTAGGAGATCCCTTGATTAAAGATCTAGTAAAACTGGACATGGGAATTATAAGGAAGGGGACATCATCAACCCTATACCAAATGATTTCTCAACCTTCATTACTAGATAAGATCAAGAAGGCTCAAAAAGAAGATCCTTTGCTGCAGGAGAAGTTTGAGGCTGTAAAGGATGGGAAGTTCCCTGATTTCAATATTGATCAAGAAGGTGTATTGAAATTTCGTACAAGACTATGTGTTCCATCTATTCCGGAGATAAAGAAAGAACTGATGGATGATGCTCATAGCTCTACTTTCTCTATACATCCGGGAAGCACTAAGATGTATAGAGACGTTCGTGATCATTATTGGTGGGATAACATGAAGAGGGAGATTGCTGATTACAGTACAAGGTTCCTGGTGTGTCAGCAAGTAAAGGCAGAACGACAACTTCCTAAGGGGGTATTACAACCACTACCCATACCAGTATGGAAGTGGGATAATATCACTATGGACTTTGTAACTGGTCTCCTGAAAACATCCAAAGGAAACAATGCGATATGGGTTATTGTGGACCGTCTCACCAAGACAACCCATTTTATCTCTATTCGGGAAGATTTCTCTCTGGATCAGCTTGCCAAGATATACGTAAAGGAAGTGGTAAGGCTGCATGGGGTACCACTATCCATCATGTCTGATCGTGATCCAAGATTCACATCAAAATTCTGGAGAAGTCTTCAACATGCTCTGAATACTGAATTGAATTTTAGTACGGCCTATCATCCTCAAACTGATGGCCAATCTGAAAGGACTATTCAGACACTCGAAGACATGCTGAGATTATGCTCAATGGAATTTAAAGGTGGATGGGATCAACACCTCCCATTAGTTGAGTTCTCCTATAACAACAGCTTCCATTCAAGTATTCAGATGGCACCCTATGAATCTCTATATGGAAAGCGATGTAGAACTCCTACTTGTTGGTATGAAACTGGTGAGAGAAAGCTTCTTGGGCCTGATCTTGTGCAAGAGATGACAGAACAGGTTCATGCCATCCAACAACACATAAAGGCTGCTCAGAGTCGGCAGAAGAGCTATGCTGACAATCGTCGAAGGGACTTGGAGTTTGGTGTTGGTGACAAAGTCTTCCTTCGAATTTCTCCATGGAAGAGAGTCATGCGGTTTGGGAAGAAAGGGAAGCTCAGCCCTAGGTACATTGGCCCCTATGAAATCCTTGATCGCATAGGAGCAATGACCTATCGTCTAACACTTCCACCGAACCTATCTCAAGTTCACAATGTCTTCCATGTATCTCTCTTGAGGAAGTACATACCCGACCCTTCGCATGTACTGAACCCAGAGGTGGTACAACTGGAACATGACCTCTCTTATGAGGAGCAGCCAGTGGAGATCTTAGACCGTCGAGACAAGGTTCTATGAAACAAGACTACCCACCTTGTCAAAGTGTTGTGGAGGAATCATAAATATGAAGAAGCGACTTGGGAGCCTGAGGAAACAATGAAGCAAAAGTACCCTCACCTTTTCAACTAGGCCTCAAGTATAAATTTCGGGGACGAAATTTCTTAAGGGGGGAAGAATGTAACGACCTAAACTTTTTAAATAGTATATTAACTTACTCTTAACGATTTAATAGAGATGTTAATGGTTAATGCAGAAAGAGGAGTCGATGGCTTCATCCAGTAGACTCGAACCTTATGAAGCCCACTTATCAGAGCTTGGGAAGGAGGTAGCATCTGTGGGCTTCGCTTTGGACCAAGCCCAAGCCGAACTCCAGCATGTCAAGCTTGAACAGAAATGCCTACGGGAGAAGTTTAAGTTAGTAGAGATTACTACTAGGGCAATGTTATCTGAGCCTCCCTCAGATTCTCTCACCATAGCACACCTTACACTTAGGTCATATGCCGGTGTTATAAGGGGCTATGTGACGAGACCCTAGCTTCTTTGTGTAATCCTTTGGGATGAATGAATTGAGATTTCTTCCTTTAGTGATGTTTGTGAAATTTCAAATGTCCGGATGATTTTAGAATGTATTTTATTAATGAATTTTGAAAAAAAGGATATTTTAAAATATTTATGAAAACCCTAAATAATTAATAATGTGTAACGATTTTCAAAAAATGGTCTTCTACAAAAGTGTTTAGTAAGGAATTTTGAGTCTAATAAGATCAACTTAATTTTTGATGAATAGTAAATTATAAATAGTGATTTTACGCTTAGGATTAGTAATGTGACCAAATGGATTAGTAATTTCACTTAAAGAAAGTTTTAATATAATTTAGACACCTTGATAAAGTAATGAGATTCAATAAAATGGGCAAATAACGGTTTCATAAATTATTAGTCAAGTATTAGTTTTTTCGGGTGAATAGTGTTTTTTAATTAAAAATTTAATTAAAAATAATTATAAAATTATTTTTATAAAATGGACCTTATTTTTGAACCCAGAGCATCGATATTATGTTATGGTAATTTTTGGGGATTTTTCTGAAAAAAATGAATTCTCGATGAATAGTGCTTTTATTTAAAAATTAAATTAAAAATATTTAGAAAAATATTTTTATAAAATGGAGTTCATAAATGTACTTAGAGCATCGATATTTGGTTAAGGTGAAATTTTGGGTTTTTTCTGAGAAAGTTGAATTTTCAGTGAATAGTAAAAATACAGTTTTAGGGTTTCGGTATGTTTAATGACATCATATCTGTGTCATGATGATTTCATGAGATATTTTAAGGGTTGGCCGGCCAAGGGTGATTAATTATTGTTTTGGGGGGCCCATGTGGCCTATTTCCATGGTAAATTCCAAGGGAGAGCACATGGTTTTGAGAAAAGCACTTGTGAGGTGTCCCTTGGCCATTAATGCCTTGTCCCCTCACTTTCCCTATAAATACCCACCCTTTCCTCCTTTAGTTTTCACTCCCAACTCTCCCCCAACGAAGTTCTGGTCTCTTTACCTCACAAGGAGTCCTCTCAAGGTGCCCCCAATCCCTCAAGGTCCAAACCTTTGAGTTTTAAGGAGTTACGTTTTAAGGTAAGGGATCCGACCTCTCTCTTTCTTTTCATGTAATCTCTTTTATGTCATTCCTTTTATGCTCCATGTTCTTATGTGAGAGGATGTTCTTTTATATTCCTCTTACTTCCATTTTCATGTTTTTATGATGAGAGATCCCCTCTTACTCTTATCATTTCATTTTATGAAAGTTTAAGTGACGCCGTTAGGCTTCCGAATTTTTAAGGGATTCTTTCACCCTTCTCTTCTTTTTAAGTTCTATTTTCATGTCAAGTCTTTCAAGTTCCTTTTTATTATGTTGGGGTATGATCTATATATCTATCATACTGATCTCTTATGATCATATGATGAGAGACCCTATTTGATCTTGTCTAATCTTTTTTATTAAAGTTTAAGTGACGCCGTTAGGCTGCCGAATTTTCATAAAAGAAATCTTATTTTTGTCTCACTTCCATGTTTTTCATTTCATATGGTATGTCTTTCAAATTGCATTACCATGTTCTTAAATCCCATATATTTTGTCCCCCTACTGTTTTATGGATCATTTATGAGTGGGTGACCCATGTTCCCTCTCTTTTCAATGTTTTCTAAAACCTTGTAACATAGCCGTTATGCTGCAGAATTTTCATCTCAAAATGCCTCTCTCTTTTCTCAAAATTATTTTATGTTATAAAGTGAATACTCAAAGCTCTTATTTCTAAAAGGGTATTCACATATATATCAAAATTTTCTATTTTAAATTCTGGGATTTACATACATGAAACCCGCTTCCCCTTTCCGTGGGTTTAAAGTGACATAAAGATCATGTCTTTAAAGCAGTTTTTAAAATGTTATGATTATGAAATGAAACCCATTTGTTTTATGCTATATGGTTTGTTTATGAAATTATTGATGATGATATATGTGGCTCACATGATAATAAAGACATGTCAAGGGTGCACCCAGATAGCACTCCAATGCATTGGGTAAAGACTTAATCTCTAGAGATGACTTTTTAGACTGATACCTTGGTGAATAACCTTGGTAATTTTTAATGACACCTTGGGGATGGACCTTGGTGAAACGAAATGATTGTCAATATTGAATGTTGCAGCCACATCTTCAAGTTAAGAAAAATTTTATTTTTATTATGATGTATCTCATGATTTATTTCTCATGCCTTAAAGTTCTTTTCATGTCCTTTTTGAAATATCTCAAGTTCACATGTAAAATGTTTCTCTTATTTCCCTTACTCGGCCTTCTGCTCACCCTTTCTTTTGATGTATGTCCCCAGGTTATAAGATGCAGTTTTGAACCTAGGATGAACTTAAGGAGAATCCTTTCAAGTGTTTAAGAAGAATGTTTTATGTTGTTTTCATGTTTTATGTTCCTCGTTTCCAAGACACTAAGCCTCAAAGATCCTCAGTTTTGTGTAATGTAATGAAAGTTTATGTTATAAAAAGATGGGATGCTATATTGGGAGGACTCATAGAGAGTTAAAAATACCATATATTTTAGTATTAGGGATTTTTAATGAAAGAAAATGAATTAAGGAGTGGGTATTTATAGTAAAAGAGATAGATTTTTTTATTAATTTAAAAAGACACATCATTAGTGGTTTTTGTAAAACCATGGGCTTACCCATGGTATTTTCCTATGGTATTAGCCACTTGGGACACCTAATATTTTATTATACTGTACAAAATTCGAACAATATTTTTTATTAATTATTACATCAGTATGATGTCATCAAATATACCGAAAACTCAAAATGTATTTTTACTATTCACGAAAAATTTTAGTATTTTAAAAAAATCCCAAAAATTCACCGTAACCATTTTTCAACATGTAGAATTAAAAAATTAACTCCATTTTTTGAAAATAATTTTATAAATAATTTTAATTTAATTTTTAAATAAAATCATAATTTATTCAACAAAATCAACATTAAAACTATAACTCATTTTATAAAACCTTGAAAAATTAATCAAGGTCCCATAAAATTATCT
The DNA here is from genome assembly GCA_963277665.1 of Viscum album. NCBI lineage: Eukaryota > Viridiplantae > Streptophyta > Magnoliopsida > Santalales > Viscaceae > Viscum > Viscum album. The sequence continues at coordinate 705,885,775 of OY728145.1, forward strand.
TATAATCATAATAAAATAAAGTAGAAATTTATGATTAAGTTTTATGAAAATAAATTTCCATCTTAAATTATTAAATTAAACATAAAATTGTAAATAAAATATTTTTGATGTACAAAAATACCAATTCTTATACTATGATCATTTTTTCACTTTTAAGATGTCTAAATTGTATATGTACATTCATGGGTGAAATTTCTATTTTTTGGCCGATTTTCTATTCATTACTATTCATAAAGGTATGCTACTATTCATAAGGGTATGTTACTATTCATAAAAAATTATTTTTGTCTTATCAGACTCCGAATAACTTACTGATCACAATTGTAGATGACTTTTTTTTGAAATTAAAAACACACAAGTGAAAAAATTATGTTTAAAGGTAACATAGTACTTAGTAGTTCATTGTGTTATGACTCCATGTTATTATATGACATAATTATAAGAAGGGATTCCATTGAAGACTTTGGGTTGTTACATTCTTCCCTTTATAAGAAATTTCACCCTCGAAATTCTGTTTTATATTCTAGGCCATAAACAGGTGTGTGTACTTTTCCTTCATTACATCCTCCAGTTCCCATGTTGCCTCTTCATAGTTATAGTTCTTCCATAGTACTTTGACCAGGTGAGTAGTCTTATTATGTAGAAATTTATCTCTATGATCCAAGATCTTCACTGGCTTCTCCTCATAAGAAAGATCATCCTACAACTGTACCACCTCTGAAGAGAGTACAAGTGAAGAGTCTAGTATGTACATCCTTAAGAGGGATACATGAAAGAAATCGTGTACTTTGGACATGGTAGGTGGAAGTACTAGTCGATAGGCCACAACTCTAACTTGATCAAGGATCTCGAAGGGACCGATGTACCTGAGACTTAGATTACCTGTATTTCCAAACCTCATGACTCTTTTGTTGAATTTAGGATTCCTTGATGTGTTGCTGAATGGTTTTCACCTTTTCCACCATTTCTTTGACCATTTCAGGTCCTAGAATCTTAGGCTCACCAAATTCATCCCAACACGCCAGTGTTCTGCACCTTTTCCCATAAAGGGATTCATATGGTGCCATTCAGATACTCGAGTGGAAATTGTTGTTGTAGGAGAATTCAACCAGTGGAAGATATTGGTCCCATCCTCCTTTGAAGTCCATAGAAGATGCTCTCAACATATATTCTATTGTTTGAATAGTTCGCTTAGATTGGCCATCATTTTGAGGATGATAGGCCGTACTGAAGTTTAGTTCAATGTTTAGAGCATATTGAATACTTTTCTAGAACTTCGAGGTGAATCTCAGATCACTATAGGATACAATAGGTCATGGTAATCCATGTAGCCTTACCACCTATTTGATATATATCCATGCAAGTTGATCCAATGAGAAGTCCTCTCAAATCATGATAAAGTGATCTATCTTCGTAAGATGATCCCCAACGACCCATATATCATTTTTTCCTCTAGATGTCTTTGGAAGTATAGTGACAAAGTCCATGGTGATATTCTCCCACTTCCATGTTGGTATGGGTAGTGGTTGCATCATCCCCTTAGACTTCTATCTTTTAGCCTTTACTTGTAGACATACCAGGCACTTTGATGTATATTCAACAATATCCCTTTTCATATTACCCCACCAGAAGTTATCTCAGAGATCTTGATAAATCTTTGTGATCCCTGAGTGGATAGAGAAGGTTGAGCTATGTGTATCATTCAAAAGTTCATTCTTTATATATGGATAGGATGGTACACATAATCGTGACCCAAATCTTACAACTCCTTTCTCATCAATCATGAACTCAGAGGATTTACACCTCTGATACCAACTACATCGACCCTATCCTTTCACATATAAGATTACATGATTTTAATTATAATTATAAATTAGAGTTATAGCGTCCCTATCCTTTCACATATAAGATTACATGATTTTAAGCCTAATTATACATTAGAGTACTAGCCAAGGATCGTGAAGTCTAGTGTATTGGAGGACGAGGTACACAATCAAACATTATTAAAACAAATTTTTATTTAAACTCCAAAATGAGCTATTATCTTCCATTGTGCTCATTCATCTGCATAGGATACCTTAGGGAACACATGAAAAAAGGGATAAGCTAAAAATCCCAGTAAGGGAATGAACATAAGAATAAAGCTTAAGCACACGAGTTAGGAGGCATGGCATAATGATATCAAAATCATGGAACATATGGAATCATAAAATATAAACATGGGATCATATAAACATGGAATCATATAAATGTGGCAGCAACATAACACATGACTTTAGTAGGAGTCAAGGCTAACCTCCAAGATCATTTCCCATAGTAGCACAAGCCAAGGCTAACCGCCAAGACCGTTTCACATAACATCTCATGAGTCTTAACTTTACCCAATGCATTGGAGCGCTATCTGGGCACACCCATCTTAACATTTTCATGAATATGTTTTCCACATAAATAATCATACATAATTAACCACACATAAACATAAGGGTACCCATTTAAAGAAGTGGGTATCATAATCATGTCATAAATCATAATAAATGGGTGTATCATAAAAGTGTACATGAAAGAAAAAAACTAAAATATACATGGAAATTAATAAGGTAAAGTATCCATGTATCATGGTGAGGGATGTAAAGCATAAGTGACAACATATAAGAAATTTATTTATGAAACTCTATCATGAAAACATCTTTGAGTAGTTTTAAGGAAAATACTATTGAGCCTTTAAAAATAGAAAAGGGAACAATCCTTTATACAAAACCAGAAGTGAACCAAGAAGTTTTTCACAATAAAATGACTGATTTGATAAATACAATGGTGTCTTAAAGTAGAATATAGAGTGTACCTAAAATTTGGTAAGAATTTAGGATGTCCCCTTAAAATAGGTTTGCTTATCGGAAAGAATTAAAGAGGGAATCAATTAAAAACACGTATATCCCTGAAAGAAAGTGATGAAAGGGTCTTGATAAATGATTTTTTACAACTAAAAAACATTTATAATATTTACATAAATATATAAAATAACACCATTTTGATATAAATAAAGATAAGGCAACCCGAATGAACAAAGAAGGGTTTGGGTAGAATTCGTTACGGTTTATTGGCATGGTGTCGGGTGTACCTAAGAGGGATTTATGAGAGATAAAAGGGGTTTATCATCACTTGTACATCATGAGGTAAGTATGGGGTAGGTGATAATACACACCCCATCATTTGGGATTATACATAAAAATGAATAGCATAGAGGACAATCTTGATTAAGAGAGAAATGGAGAGGATCCCTTACCTTAAATCTGGTGGTGTTCTCCACTTGTTATTAATGACTTGAATAAAAAAATTAGGTTTATTAATTAATAATTAAAAAACCTCTTATATATGTAAAATATTTATTATAACCTTCTTAAGTTCATTCAATACCTTTTTAATTGGTTATAAGGTTCAAATTTCATTGTTCGGGTCCGTTTGCTTCCTTGGTTTATATGGTCGGTTCACTTATATTCATGTTTGGAGAATCATGTAAAATGGGGATGGTTGTCCAGAATTGGAGTTATATGTTATTATTGAAAATAAAGGAGGTTACATGATTGTAAATTACATTTGGTTACTTGGCATGAAGATGAATCATTATATAAATTATTTAATGATAACCATTTGGGTTAATTGGTGGTTTTTGACCACAAGGAACATGTTTTGTTTTATAAATCCAAACCTTGTGTACAAAAGAATTCAAGAATTATGTATGAGACATAATACATATATTATGTTATGGTTAAACCATGAAAATGGTTTCATGACCAGAATTGAAGACGGTAACAAAAATTGAAAACCCATCATCCTTTAATGTGGTAAATTAGCACATCTCAAATGGTGTTTTCATTTTTAGTATTAAAGAAAGGGAAAGAAGAGATGATGAAGAATTATTCCTTTATCATGAAAAAAATAAATTACATGTAAGGTACTAGATTCATCATAACATTTGGATAAATGGATGTGGGTAGAGAAAAAGAAAAGAAATGAACTTAAAAACAACACAAAAGTTGAGAGATCCCTTATGAAAATTTGGCAGCCTAACGGCATCACTTAAAATTTCATAAAATGAATTGATGATAGAAAAATGGAATCCCATAAGATGGAAATAAAAAGGATAGTAAGTGGGATACATAATATCAAACACCAACATATGATAATGGAAATTCAAAGAGATAACATAAAAGAAGTGTTAACTAAAAGAGGAGGGTGAAATGTTTCCTTACCTTGTAGAGTAACTCCTAGAACTTAAAGGTTGTGTCCTTAGGGGCTTAAGAACACCTTGGGAGGACTCCTAGGGATGTAAAACCACCATATATTCTAAGATGATGGATTTTTAATGAAATAAAACGAATGGATGAGTAGTTATTTATAGTAAAAGAGAGAATTTTTTTTATTAATTTAAAAAGACACCTCATTAGTAGTTTTTGTAAAACCATGATCTTTCCCATGGTATTTTACCATGGTATTATCCACTTGGGACACATAATATCTTATTATACTATACACAAGTCAACCGGTATTTTTTATTAATTATTAGATCAGTATAATGTCATCAAATATACCGAAAACTCAAAACTGTATTTTTACTATTCAAGAAAAATTCAAGTATTTTAGAAAAATCCAAAAAATTCACCTAACCATTTTTCCGCATGTAAAAATAAAAAATGAACTCCATTTTTTAAAAATATTTTTCAAAATATTTTTAATTTAATTTTCAAATAAAATCATAATTTATTAAACAATATCAACATTAAAACTATAACTCGTTTTATAACACCTTGAAAAATTAATCAAGGTCCCATAAAATTATCTTATAACCATAATACAATAAAGTACCAATTTATTATTAAGTTTTATGAAAATAAATTTCCATTTTAAATTATTAAATTAAACAAAAAATTTTAAATAAAATATTTTTGACGTACAAAAATACCAATTCTTATACTATGATCATTTTTTCACTTTTAAGATGTCTAAATTGTATTTGTACATTCAAGGCTGAATTTTCTATTTTTGGCTGATTTTCTATTCATTACTATTCATAATGGTGTGATACTATTCATAAGGGTATGTTACTATTCATAAAAAAATATTTTTTCCTTATTAGACTCCAAATCACTTACTGATCACAATTATAGATGACTGTTTTTCGAAATTAAAAACACACAAGTGACAAAATTATGTTTAAAGGTCACATAGTACTTATTAGTTCATTGTGTTATGACTCCTTGTTATTATATGACATAATTATAAGAAGGGATTCCATTGAAAACTTTGGGTTGTTACATTCTTTCCCCTTAATAAATTTTTCCCTCAAAATTCTGTTTTACATTATAGGCCATAAATAGGTGAAGGTACTTTTTCTTCATTGTTTCCTCCTGTTCCCATGTTGCCTCTTTATACTTATGGTTTTTCTATAGTACCTTGACCAGATGAGTAGTCATGTTCCGTAGAACTTTTTCTCTATGATCCAAAATCTTCACTGGTTGTTACTCATAGGAAAGATCATCCTCCAACTATAACACCTCTGAAGAGAGTACATGTGAAGGGTCTGGTATGTACTTCCTTTAGAGGGATACATGAAAGACATCATGTACTTTTGATATGGTAGGTGGAAGTTCCAGTCAACGGGCCACAGTTCCGACTCAATCCAGGATCTCAAAGGGGTCGATATACCTGAGACTTAACTTTCCTTTCTTTCCAAACCTCATGATCCTCTTCCACAGAGATATGAATCAAAATACCATGTCTCCCACTTTGAACTCAAGGTCCGATTGTTTGCATAACTCTTCTATCGACTTTGGGATACCTTGATATGCTGCTGAATGGTTTTCAACTTCTCCACCATTTCTTCGATAATTTCATGTCCTAGAATCTTATGCTCACCAACTCCATTCCAACATGTCAGTGTTCTGAAACTTTTCCCATAAAGGGCTTCATATGGTACCATCCAGATGCTCGAGTGGAAACTGTTTTTGTAGGAGAATTCAACCAGTTGAAGATGTTGGTCCCATCCTCATTTGAAGTCTATAAAAGATGATCTCAACATATATTCTAGTGTCTGAATAGTTTTCTCAAATTGGACATCAGTTTGAGGATGATAGGCCGTACTGAAGTTCAGTTTAGTGCTTAGAGGAATTTGAAGACTTTTTTAGAAATTCAAGGTGAATCTTAGATCAGGACCAGATACAATAGATAGTGGTACTACATGCAGCCTTACCACTTCTTTGATATATATCAGTACAAGTTGATCTAATGATAATTCCTCTCAAAGCACAATAAAGTGAGCTGTCTTTGTAAGATGATCCACAGTGACCCATATAGCATTGTTTCCTCTGGATGTCCTTGGAAGTCTAGTGACAAAGTCCATGGTGATGTTCTCCCACTTCCATCTTGGTATGGGTAGTGGTTGCAACATCCCCTTAGACTTCTGTCGTTCTGCCTTCACTTATTGACATACCAGGCACTTTGATGTATATTCAGCAATCTCCCTTTTCATATTTTCCCACCTGAAGTTCTCTCAGAGATCTCGATACATCTTTGTGCTCCTTGGGTGTATAGAAAAGGTTTAGCTATGTGCATCATTCAAAAGTTCATTCTTTATCTCTGGATCGGATGATACACATAATTGTGACCCAAATCTTACAACTCCTTCCTCATCAATCATGAACTCAGAGGATTTTCTATTTATGATAGCTTCTACCCTTTTTAGAAGTTCAATATCTTTTCTTTGAGCATCCTTTATTTTCTCTATGTGAGATGGTTGAGCAATCATTTCAGAAAGGATTGATGATGTTCCCCCCTTAATGATTTCCATGTCTATCCTATGAAAACCTAATAAGATCGGATCCTTTTAAATTCTCATCATTGATAAAGATGCATGATCCTTTCTATTTAGAGCATCCACCACCTTATTTGCCTTACCAGGATGGTAGTAGATTGAGCAGTCATAATCCTTAATGATCTCTATCCATCTTCGCTGGCGCATATTAAGCTCTTTTTGTGTGAATATATATTTGAGACTCTTGTGATCAATATATATCTCACACTTCTTCCTATAGAGATAATGCCGCCATATTTTCAATGCAAAGATCACAACCACCAACTCCAAATCATGCATGGGATAGTTTTGCTCATGGATTTTCAGCTACCTTGAGGCGTAGGCTATCAAATTATCATTTTTCATCAGCAAACAACCTAAGCCCTTCTTAGAAGCATCACTATACACCACAAAAAGTTCTCCACTTGCTGGGAGTGTGTGTACTGTTGCAGTGATTAGCATATTTTTAAACTCCTTGAAACAGTCTTCACATTCCTAAGTCCAGAAAAACTTTACTCTCTTCTAGGTCATCATGGTCATTGGGTTTGAAAATCATGAAAATTTCTTTAAAAATCATCAATAATACCCAGCTAGACCCAAAAAGATATGAATCTTCATTACAGAAGTTGGCCTGGGCCACTCTTCAATTGCCTTAGTCTTGGAAGGGTCAATAGATATCCCTTTACCAGTGATAACATGATCCAAAAATGATACTTCCTCTATCCATAACTCACATTTACTGTACTTTTCATACAAATTCTACTTTCTCAAAGTCTTTAACACAGTATTCACATGCTCCTCACGTTCCTCCTTGCTCTTGGATTATATCAGAATATCATCAATAAAGACTACCAAAAAATTGTCTAGGTAATTTCTAAATACTCTATTCATTAAATCCATGAAAATTTATGGAGTATTAGTGAGTCTGAAGGGAATCACTATGAACTCATAGTGTCCATACTTAATTTGAATGACAGTCTTGGGAATATATTCCTTCTTCATCTTTAATTGGTGATATCCTGAATGAAGGTCCACCCTAGAGATATAACATACCCCATGAAGCTGATCGAACAAGTCATCTATTCGTGGAAGGGTATACTTCTTATTTATCATGATTTTATTGAGCTCATGACAATCAAGGCATAGGCGCATTGATCCGTCCTTCTTCTTGACTAAGAGGACTGGCGCACCCCACGATGAAGCACTCGAGAATATAAAACCCTTCTCCATATTCTCCTGTAACTCCTTCTTTATCTCTACTAGCCCTATGGTGTCCATTCTATAAGGTGTCTTTTAGATAGGTAGAGATCCAGGGATAAGTTCAATTGAGAAATCAACCTCTCGGTCAGGAGGAAGACCAGACAACTCTTTAGGGAATACATTAGTGTAATCCCACATGATGGGCATGTCTTGAAGAATGTTTCTCTCCTTTTTCTAAATCATTTGAGCTAGATATGCTTTCTCACAAGTCAGCAATATCCACACTTGAGATGATGATTCTAAAAGAGATTCATCTTCTACCTTACACTTGTAAAGAATTAGAGGATGCTTTGGGATGTGAAGATTGATCTCCCTTTCCCAAATGATGGGATATGTTTTCACACCTCCCCCATACTTCCCTCATGTTTTATAAGTGATGAGAAACCCCTTATCTCTCTCATCAATCCCTCTTAGGTACACCCGACACTATGCCGATAAACTTTAAGGGATTCTACCTGAACCATATTTATTCCTTTGGGTTGATCTATCTTTATTTTTAACCAAAAGAAGTTGTCTTTTGTTTTTATAAATAACTTATAAATTCTTTTTATATACTCCAAACCCATGTTTCAAGATCCATCCCTCATTCTATTTTGGGGATATACATGTTTTAAGTGATTCTCTCCTTAATTCTTTCCGATAAGCAAACCTATTTTAAGGGAACATCCCGAATTCTTACCCGATTTCAGGTACACTCTATCTTCTATTTTATTCCACCATTGTATTAATAAAATCAGTCATTTTATTATGAAAAACTTCCTAGTTCACTTCTAGTTTTTTATAAAGGATTTTCCCTTTTCTAGTTTTAAAGGCTCTATAGTATTTTCCTTAAAACTACTCAAAAATGTTTTAACGCTAGAGTTTCATAAATACATTTCTTATATGTTGTCACTTATGCTTGACATCACTCACCGTTATACATGGATACTTTACCTTATGAATTTCCATGTATATTTTAGTTCCTTTCTTTCATGGACACTTTTATGATATGCCCATTTATTATGATTTATGACATGATTGTGATACCAACTTCTTTCCATGGGTACCCTTATGTTTATGTGTAGTTGATTATGTATAATTATTTATGTGGAATGTATATTCATGAAAATGTTAATATGGGTGCACCCAGATATCACTCCAATGCATTGGGTAAAGTTAAGTCTCATGAGATGTTATGTGCAACAGTCTTGGTGGTTAGCCTTGGCTTGTGCTACTATGAGAAAAGATCTTGGAAGTTAGCCTTAACTCATACTAAATTCATGTTTTATGTCACTATCACATTTATATGATTCCGTGTTTATATGATCCCATGTTTATATGTTATGATTCCATATATTCCATGCTTTTGATATCATTATGTCATGCCTCCTAACTCACGTGCTTAAGCTTTATTTTTATGTTCATTTCCTTACTGGGATTTTTAGTTCATCACTTTGTTCATGTGTTCCCCAGGGTATCCTATGAAGATTAATGAGCACAATGGAAGATAGGATCTCATTTTAGAGTTTAAATAAAAAGTTGTTTTAATAATGTTTGATTATGTACCTAGTCCTCCAATACACTAGACTTCATGATCCATGGCTTGTACTATGATGTATAATTATGCTTTAAATCATGTAATCTTATATGTGAAAGTATCTTTGTCCTTGAATGTGCTAAATTAGCACATCTCAAATGGTTCTTTCATTTCTTTAAAATAAAAGACCGGGAAAGGGGAGAAGATAATGAAGTATCCCATTAACATAATAGAATTCCATTTCATGTATGTTACTGTAGTTATCATACCATTTGTGTTATAGTTGAACCATATTATTATATATGCAATATATCCTTGTTATAGTTCTTTAATCCTTTTGTACTAATGGTATTAAGTTATAAAACAAAACATGTTCATTGTAATCAAACCCACCGTTTAATAAAAATGGCTGTCACTAAGGTTTTATATAATAATTAGACTTCACTATAAGTAACCAAATTAAATTTTAAACCATGAAATCTCCGTATGTTCACTAATAACATATAGCTTCAATTCTGGACAACCAATTTCATATTACATGTTTGTCCAAACATGAATATATAAGCAAACCGGTCATTAAAACTAAGTAAGGAAACGAGCCCAAACAATGAAATTGAACCTTTTAACCAATAAAAAAGGTCTTTAATGAACAAAAAAGAGTTATAATAAATCAATTACATATAGTAGAGGTTATGGATTTATTAATTAATAAATCTAATTTGTTTATTCAGTTCATTAATAACAAGTGGAGAACACTGCCAAATTTAAGGTAAGAGATCCTCTACATTTTTCTCTTAATCAAGATTGTCCTCTATGCTATTCCTTTTTATGTGTAATACCAAATGATGGGGTATATTTTGGCACCTCCCCGATACTGACCTCATGTTTTTTTAAGTGATGGGAAACCCCTTATCTCTCTCATCAAGCCCTATTAGGTACACCCAACACAATGCCAATAAACCGTAACGAATTCTACCCGAAACTTCTTTGTTCTTTCAGGTAGCCTTATCTTTATTATATCAAAAAGGAGTTATATTATATGTTTATGTACATATTATAAATTCTATTTAGTTGTAAAAAATTCATTTATGAATACCCTTTCATCACTCTCTTTTGGGGATATACATGTTTTTAAAAGATTCCCTCCTTTGAACTTTCTGATAAGAAAACTTGTTTTAAGGGAACTTCCTAATTTTTTACCCAATTTCAAGTTCACTCTATACTCTATTTTAAGCCACCATTGTATTTATAAAATCATTATTTTTATTATGAAAACCATCTTGTTTCAATTCTTGTTTTATATAAAAGATTTTCCTCTTTTCTATTTTAAAGGCTCTATAGTATTTTCTTTAAAACCATACAAAAATGTTTTAATTCTAATGTTTCTAAAATACATTTATTATATGTTGTCACATCTATTTTACATCAATTACCATGTTATATGACTATTTTACCTTATGAATGTCCATACATGTTCTAATCCCTTTCTTTCATGGGCACTTTCATGATATACCCATTGGTTATGCTTTATGTCATGATTGTGATACCCAATTCTTTCCATGGGTACCCTTATGTTTATATATGGTTGTTTATGTATGATTATTTATGTGGAAAGAATATTCATGAAAATGTTGAGATGGGTGTACCCATATAGTGCTCTAATGCATTGGGTAAAGTTAAGTCTCATGTGATGCGATGTGAAATAGGATTTGCGGTTAGCCTTAACCCATACTAAAATGGGAATCAGGATTAGTGGTTAGCCTTGACCCATACTAAAATGGGAAATGGTATTGGTGGTTATCCTTAACCCATACTAATGACACGTTTTATTATTCTACCACATTTATATGATTCCGTGTTTATATGATCCCATTCTTATATGATATGATTTCATATGTTCCATGCTTTGGATATCATTATGCCATGCCTCCTAAATCATGTACCTAGCCTTTTACATATAACATTACATGTTTTTAAGAATAATTATACATTAGAGTACAAGACAAGGATTGTTAAGTCTAGTGTCTTGGAAGACTAGGTACATAGAACATAAAACATGGGGCTAAAAAACACTTCTTTATTTAATCTCCATAAAGAGCTACTAACTTCCTTTAAGCCCTTACATCTGCATAGGGTACCCTAGGGAACACATGAACAAAGGGATGAGATAAAAATCCCAGTAAGAGAATGAACATAAGGATACATCTTAAGAACATGAGTTAAAAGGCATGACATAATGATATCCAAAGCATGGAACATATGAAATCATATCATATAAGAATAGGATCATATAAACATGGAATCATATAAATGTGGAAGAATCATAAAACATGTCTTTAGTATGGGTCAAGGCTAAATACCAATCCCGTTTCCCATTTTATTATGGGTCAAGGCTAACCGCTAATCCCGATTCCCATTTTAGTACGGGTCAAGGCTAACCGCCAATCCTGTTTAACATCACATCTAATGAGACTTAACTTTACCCAATGCATTGGAGCACTATCTGGGAGAACCCATATCAACATTTTCATGAATATTATTTCCACATAAATAATCATACATAATCAACCATATATAAACATAAGGTTACCCATGTAAAGAATTGGATACCACAATCATGACATAAAGCATAACTAATAGGCGTATCATGAAAGTGTCCATGAAAGAAAGGGATTAGAACATGCATGTATGTTCATAAGGTAAAATAGGCATATAAAATGGTAAGTTATGTAAAAAAGAAGTGACAACATATAAGAAATGTATTTGAGAAACATTATCATTAAATCATTTTTGTACGGTTTTAAGTAAAATACTATAGAGCCTTTAAAATAGAAAAGAGGAGAATATTTTATATAAAACTAGAATTGAACCAAAGTGGTTTTCATAATAAAATAATGATTTTATAAATACAATGGTGTCTTAAAACAGAGGATAGAGTGCACTTGAAATTGTGTAAAAATTTGGGAAGTTCCCTTAAACAGGTTTGTTTATCGGAAAGTTCTAAGGAGGGAATCTTTTAAAAACATGTATATCCTAAAAATAGAGTGATGAAAGGGTATTCATAAATGATTTTTTTACAACTAAACAGAATTTATAATATGTACATAAACATATAAGATAAATCCTTTTTGATATACAGAAAGATAAGGATACCTGAAAGAACAAAGAAGGTTCGGGTAGAATTCGTTATGGTTTATCGGCATAGTGTCGGGTGTACCTAAGAGGGCTTGATGAGAGAGATAATGGGTTTCTCATCACTTATAAAACATTAGGGTAGTATGGGGGAGGTGTGAAAACATACCTCATAATCTGGTATTACACATAAAATTGTATAGCATAGAAGACAATCTTGATTAAGAGAGAAATGGAGAGGATCCCTTACCTTAAATCTGGCAGTGTTCTCCACTTGTTATTAATGAACTGAATAAAAAAATTAGGTTTATTAATTAATAAATACACAACATATAATATATTTAATTGATTTATTATAACCCTTTTTGCTTCATTAAAGACCTTTTTGATTGTTTAAAAGGTTCAATTTCATTGTTTTGGATCGTTTGTTTACTTGGTTTTAATGACAGGTTTGCTTATATTCATGTTTGAAAAAACATGTAAGATGAAAGTGGTTTTACAAAATTGAAGTTATATTCTATTAGTGAACATCCAGGAGATTACATGGTTTCAAATTTAATTTGTTTACTTAGAGTGAAGTCGAATTATTATACAAAACCTTAGTGACGACCATTTTTGTTAAACCGTGGGTTTGATTACAATGAACATGTTTTGCTTTATAACTTAATACCATTAGTAAAAAAGGATTACAGAACCATAACAAGGATATATTAAATATATAATAATATTTTTCAACCATAACACAAATGTTTTCATGACCATTATTAAAGATGATAAAAGAAATTAATAAATCGTTGTCCTTGAATGTGCTAAATTAGCACATCTCTAACAGTGCTTTCATTTCTTTCAAATAAAAGATGGGGAAAAGAGATAAGATAATGAAGTATCAAATTATCATAATATAATTCCAGTACATGTATGTTTCTGGAGTTATCATACCATTTTGGTGAAGGGAGGTGTGGAAAGAAACAAAAAGAAAAGAACTTAAAAGAAATGAAAGAATTGGAAAGAAGAATTTACCTCTTGAGTCTACCTCCTTTGAGAACCTCTTAAGGGGAGAGGTTTTGGTATTTTGAAGAGAATAGGGGCCTTTTTACATGGGGGAGGATCTTGGGGAAAGATTTGGTCATAATATTGGTGAGGCACAAGGCTTGAGAGCAGTGAAGAGAAGGGGGAGTGAGGGAGGGTTTTATAGTGGAGGAGAGGAGGGTTTTCATAATCTTATAGTCATTAGTTTATTAATTTCCCTCAAGACCAGAAATAGCGATGATTCCATGACAAAAAATAGTAATAAATGCATGTGACTTCGTAATTTGGGTGCTTACATCACTTGTGATGTCCAGAACAGTGGATTTGAATTATAATGTATTTATACTATAAATTAATGTATTTTACTGTTCACGAAAAATTCAAGTATTTTAGAAAAATCCCAAAAAATCACTGTAAACATTTTTCGATGTGTATAATCCAAAAATGAAATCCATTTTTCAAAAATAATTTTCTAAATATGATTATTTTAATATTTAATTAAACTTATAATTTATTATTAAAAAACCAATTTTAAAACATTCATTTACTTATTCTAAAATATAGGTACATCATACTTTCACTTGAATATTATTTTTATACTATCATAGGTAAGGTTACTCTTCATTAGGTTATATCACTATTCATAAGGTTAGGTTACTATTTATAAGGGTAGGTTACTATTCAACACAAATTTAGTTTTTCTTATCGGACTCCAAATAACTTACTGATCGGAACCGTGTATGTTAGATTTTAGAAATTCCAAACACAGAAGTGACAAACTTATGTTTAAAGGTCACATAGAACTTAGTAGTTTGTTATGTTATGCTTTCATGTGATTATATGAAATATTTATAAGAGATGAATTTCTATTTATAAAACATTGGGTTGTTACATTCTTCCCCCCTTATGAAATTTCTCCCTTGAAATTTCATTTTACATTCTAATCCATAAAGAGGTGAGGGTACTTTTCCTTCATTGCCTCCTCCAGTTCCCATGTTTCCACTTCGTACTTATGGTTTCTCCATAGTACCTTGACCAGATGAGTAGTCTTGTTGCGTATAACTTTCTCTCTATGATCCAAGATCTTCACTAGCTGCTCCTCATAAGAAAGATCATCCCCTAACTGTACCACCTCTGAAGAGAGTACATGTGAAGGGTCTGGAATGTAATTCCTTAAGAGGGATACATGAAATACATCATTTACTTTTGACATGGTAGGTGGAAGTTCCATTCGATAGGCCACATCCCTAACACGATCAAGAATCTCTAAGGGGACGATGTACCTGAGACTTAACTTCCCTTTCTTTCTGAACCTCACAACCTTCTTCCATAGAGATATGCATAGAAATACCATGTATCCAACTTTAAACTAAATGTATCAAATCACTAATTCTTTTCATAGAATCGGTTTTAGCATGCTAAAGAAGTGATCCACCTTGTTTCAGTGTTCATGACAAAGCCAGAGGCATACCTCGCAAGCCTTGTAAAGTTTGCTTCATAAGTCCCGATGGACTCATTTTCCTTATACTTGAGTCCGAGGAACTCTCTTTACATCTTGATATGGAGGGTTTGAGGAAAATATTTATTTTAAAACATCCTCTTTAATTTCTCCCAATCCATGGAATCAATTTCCTATTGGGACTTTGTATTCTTGATCAGTGCCCACCACTGATCAACTTCCCCATAAAAACGATAGACTGCCAATACAAATTTATCTTCTTTCGAGCACTGGAGGAAAGAGAATATCAGAGTTGAAGCAAAATTAAGGTGCACCTTATTGAAAGTGAATATCTAAGAGGTTTCTCATCACTGGAGGACGTTGATCATGTTAATCCCGTTCAATTCTGGGCACACCCAACATAATGGAAGCCCGTTTATATGGAGGAATACGTTGGATGCACCCAGATACATATTCTATATACCCAGTAAAACATGATTTACTTTATCCCAACATGCTGGTGTTCTTCAACCATTTAGCTAATCCTGTTTCTCTTTTAACCAGGCAGGCTCCCGAAAAGGAAGGTGCACCTTTTCATAAACAATCATGACATGAGGCATGGGGAAACTTTTTATTTAAAATGATAAACCATAATGATGTAAGCATAATTATACATCTTCAAATTATATCCTTATCGATGAGCCTAATTTTTATTCTCCCTTAATCTCATTTCCCCATCTTTTATTTGAAAGAAATGAAAGCACCATTTGAGATGTGCTAATTTTTCACATTCAAGGACAACGATTTATCAATTTCTATTATCATCTTTAATTCTGGTCATGAAACCATTTGTGTTATGGTTAAACCATATTATTATATATGTAATATATCCTTGTTATGGTTCTGTAATTTTTTTGTACTAATGGTATTAAGTTATAAATAAAAACATGTTCATTGTAATCAAACTGTCCGTTTAACAAAAATGGTTGTCACTAAGGTTTTATATAATAATTGGACTTCACTATAAGTAACAAAATTAAATTTGAAACCATGTAATCTCCTAGATGTTCACTAATAGCATATAACTTCAATTATGGACAACCAATTTCATCTTACATGTTTTTCCAAACATGAATATAAGCAAACCGGTCATTAAAACCAAGTAATCAAATGAGCCCAAATAATGAAATTGAACCTTTTAACCAATCAAAAAGGTCTTGACTAAACTTAAAAAGGTTATATTAAAT
Organism: Viscum album; assembly: GCA_963277665.1. Classification (NCBI taxonomy): domain Eukaryota; kingdom Viridiplantae; phylum Streptophyta; class Magnoliopsida; order Santalales; family Viscaceae; genus Viscum; species Viscum album. The sequence goes on from OY728145.1 coordinate 705,902,244, forward strand.
ATTTTACATATATAATATGTTATGGACTTATTAATTAGTGAAACTAATTTTATTATTCGAGTATTTAATATCAAGTAGAGAATACCATCGAACTTAAGGTAAGGGATCCTCTCTGTTTCACTGTTATTCAAGAATTTACTCTATGTTATGCCCTTTTACATATAATTCCTGATGTTTGGGTATGATTTCTAACCTTCCCTATACTCCCCTAATGATGTATAAAAGATGATAAATCCATTTCTCTCTCATTATGATCTATTAATTACACCTGATACCATGCCGATATTCCATAAGTAATTCTACCCAAACCACTTTTATTCCTTCGGGTTTCTCCAAAGTTCTTTTTACCCAAATGGAGTTGTCCTTTATTTTTATGTAAAACTTTTACATACTATTTATATGATCCAAAATAATGTTTCAAGATCCACCTCTCATTCTCTTTCGGGTATATACATGTTTTTATATGATTCCATGTTTATATGATCCCATGTTTATATGTTATGAATTCATATGTTCCATGCTTTTGATATCATTTTGTCATGCCTCCTAACTCATGTGCTTAAGCTTTATTCTTATGTTCATTACCTTACTAGGCTTTTTAAGTCATCCCTTTGTTCATGTGTTCCCTAGGGTATCCTATGCATATGAATGAGAACAATGGAAGATAGGAGCTCATTTTGGAGTTTAAATAAAAAGTTGTTTTAATAATGTTTGATTATGTACCTAGTTTTCCAAGACACTCATCATCACGAATTAAATACACGGTTGAGCAAAACATCGTCAAATGAGATTATTTATTGAACAGAATTATTATGATATCAATTTAAAACTTAAACATAGTTATATACATATTTATATAAGTAAAAAATGGTTTTAGAATTAATACTCCATTAATCTAAATTAAACTAAATTTGACCAAAACAATTATACACCCATACTTTAATTGTTCGGAAATCATTCATACTTGGTTGGATAGATATACATGTACATGTACAGGTATATAAACCCTTTTAAATAAAACATAAATTTCATAACTTGATAAATAAATAAATTAATTATATCTTGAGTATAATATATACAATAAAACACATAATCCCCCTTAAAATAAGGAATCAGAATCGAAAACAAATTTAATTACACCCTTAAGGAAATAAAATTTTAGATAAATATATGTTTGAAAATAAATGATTCTACCCATACGTAAAACCAGAAAATGGAGAGTATAACTTGAATTAAAGAAATAAATAAATAAATTTCCCTTGCCTTAGTATATTTTGATGCTTGGATGAACCAAGTAGGGGCACATGAGCAGGGCACATAGAAATCCCGAAGGTGAAAAACTCAAAATAATTAAACCCGAATATAGTTTAGAAACCCAAAACCCCTATTAAAAGTCTTAAAATCACTATAGAGATAAAAAAAATATTTTTATGAAATTATTATTATCCAATAAATATTTTCTATTCAAATATTTATATATAATATAGTTGATATTGACATCAATGAAACAAACAGTTCATACTCTAATAGAAAATTGACAAATCCAAAATGATAGAACATTTACAGCAAAGAAAACACATTCCTCCATAGTATGAAAACTTTGAAATAAATAATTTAAAATGACCAATAGATTTATCATTTGATAAAATCGGATAGAAAAATTCAGCAAATAGACAAAATTTTCACTGTTAATAAAATCAATAATCAAAACCACGATCCGCAGGAGTGAAAAAGAGGGAGAACGATGTGCATAAACTAGATCTAGAGAAGATTCACGCAAAAACTACTAGCCCACATAGATCCAAAGATTAAAATCCTTCCTCACACTAGATATGAAAAAATGAAACCCTAACCTCAATCAGACCAGTTGACGTCGCCCGGACTCGGCCATACTGTAATTGAAACGATGCTCAGACTCAACCGCCGGCCGTGACTTCCGCTGCTCAAACCCGACGACGCCACACGATACCTCCGCCTTGGCCGCTTCTCACCCTCCACTCGAATTTTCCATCACACATTGACCCTAATCCTTGGCTGTGACAAACCCTGACTCAACACGACTGTAGACTCCCAGCGAAACCTTAAGCACGACACCCCCATGTTTTGCGGACCACCAAAACCCTTAACGAGATTTTCTCTTCTTCTTTATTTATTCATTTTTTTATTATTAATATATCACTATACTTTATATAATGTTTTAACATAATATATGTTTTATAAGTTTACCTTTCAAAAAGTAATACCAATATAAAAATCATAATATTGATAATTTTATAAAAATTAATTTAATCAAAGTCTATAATTTTAAATTAAAAATTATTACTTTATATATATGTATAATAAATATTTGTTTTTGTAGATTAAAATAGTGCATTTTTACAAAATATGGGTCCTCCCAAGGTGGTTTTACCTCCCAAGGTGATATACCCTAGGGTGACAGGTTCCCTTACCTTGTAGAGTAGCTCCTAAAACTTGAATACCCACTCATCCATTAGTGTTTTATTTGGATAGAAAATAGTTGCTGGATAATAATAATTTCATAAAAATAATTTTTTATCTATATAGTGATTTTAAGACTTTAAATAAGGGGTTTGGGTTTCTGTGTTGTATTCGGGTATAATATTTTTGAGTTTTTCACCTTCTGGATTTCTATGTGCCCTGCTTATGTGATCCTACTTGGTGTATCCAAGCATCGAAATCTACTAAGGTAAGGAAAATTTATTTATTTATTTCAAGTTATACTCTCCATTTTTTTGCGTATGGGAAGAATCATTTATTTTCAACCATATATTTATCTGAAATTTTATTTCCTTAAGTGTGTAATTAAATTTGTTTTTGGTTCAAATTCCTTATTTTAAGGGGGATTAGGTGTTTTATTGCATAGATTGTACTCAGGATATAAATAATTAATTTATTTATCAAGTTATGAAATTTATGTTTTATTTCAAAGGGTGTATATACTTGTACATTTATATCTATCCAACCAAGTATGAATGTTTTCAGGACAATTAAAGTATGGGTGTATAATTATTTTGGTCAAATTTAGTTTAATGTAGATTAATGGGGTATTAATTATAAAACCATTTTTTACTTATATAAATATTCATATAACTATGTTTAAGTTTTAAATTGATATCATAATAATTCTGCTCAGCGAATAATCTCATTTGACGATGTTTTACTCAACCATGTATTTAATCTGTGATGATGAGTGTTACAAATTCAATACCAATATGCATATATATATATATATATATATATATATATATATATATATGGGTGAATTTATTATTGTCATGTTTATAATTTTATCACCGATTTATCATAAAAAAATCACATAACATGTCATAGCGTTCTATCAACAATATGGGCACCACATCTACATATAAACATGGCCACATGATTATGCATATCATCGACACTCATTGCATTATAAGAAATTTACAGTATCAAATTTCAAGGTTTAAATTCTGTAAGTAATGAGTATATGGATCACATTGAAGTTATTTTATTTCAAATGTTTCCTTATAACATAATTAATTATTATGATCAATTATGGAAAATGAATTACATGGAAAAAGGATGGAATATGTGGACAGTTTACGCAAAGGTTATAGTAAGGGTTTTGGTTGTAACCAAACTCGCAATTATTATGAAATCTCATATACACATATTTATATATATACTTATATGTGCACACTTATATGTTTTGTAGTGTGTAATTTAATTTAGTCTTATGTTTTCAATGTTAAAAAATTTGGTGAAAATATATACATAAGTAAAGCAAGATTAAAATGTTTTCAAAAAATCTGATGCTTAATCGTTGTAAATATGGAAGTTTATTAGGGGTGAACCCTTCCTTCGTTATTTGGGTAGGCCCAGAAAACCTTTAGCCATTCAAGATACCACGAAATATTGTTTTTTTAGAAGCTTGTGTATTGTTTGTTGGGTCGTAGAGGATGGAAAGAGGGGGGGGGGGTGAATTGCCTTTTAAAAAATAATTAACAATTTAAAACAATTATCAATGCAGTGGAAATAAAAAAAGGCAAGACACAATTTGATAATGAAGTTAGGCTTAATTCCCAAGCCTACGTCTCCGCTCCCAACAAGAACCGTTGAGAGATTAATACGTCAGCTTGCTTTTTAATGGTTGTAGCAAGAAACCCACTAGCCGTTTTAAGGTAGGCTAGAACACCTTCGTACAACTTGCTTTTCTATTATGGTTGTAGCAAGAAACCCACTAGCCGTTTTAAGGTAGGCTAGAACACCTTCGTACAGCTTGCTTTTTTATTATGGTTGTAGCAAGAAACCGAATTGAAAAAAATAATGGAAATGAGAGGTTTGTTTTAATCCAAACCCAATGAAGAACTAAACAAATAAAATAATACAAACACACGGAATCCTTGAGCGCCAAAAGTGTGAGAGCAGCTGATGGAGAGGGAGCTCAAGATTCAAGGATGGAAATGGATCATAAGAGGCCTTGGAGATTTGTCGTTAGAGCGTCAAGACATCAAAATATATTTCTGTTGTGTTCCCGGCATCCATGGTTTCTTATTTATAGGAGAAATACCCATAAACACTTCAATATGGCCGTTGGAGGGCTTCCGGAGCCGTTGGGGGTCAAAAGTACAAGTCTGGTCAAAGCCCAACGGCTAGTTTGACTGGACACACCGGCTGGCCAGTGGTATCTCACCAGCTGGCTGGTGGTCCACCGGCTGGCCGGTGTTGAGCTCCCGGCTGGCCGGTGCGCAAGAACCGGTTGGCCGGTGCCCATACCGGCTGGCCGGTGGACTCAAAGAGTCCACTATCATCCTTCTTGGGCCAACTCCTGGGCAACCTTTTTCCTAGCATCAAAACACTTGAAAACAAGTTAGAATACGATGAGAGTGATTGTGATCATTAAAATCCAAGAGAGAGGGGTACAACAATCTCCCCCTATTTTGATGATCACAATCACAAAAGAGAAAGCTTTAAAAAGGATATGCCAATTGAAAACTTAAATAAACAATTTTGGACATGAAAATATATTAGAGATCATTTCAAAAAAAAAATAAATTGAAGAGATGTACCATGTATTGAAAATGATCTTAATCTAAAGAGAATGAGTCATTTTGAAATTGTAACCATAGGTCATTTTTTTTAAAAGGAACAAAATCAATAACTTACCGGTTTTAAAAAAAAATTGAACTTTTAAAAAGAGCACTTTAATCAATTGAAATATGAAACTAGTAAACAGAGAAATTTCTCCCCCTTTGGGATTATCAAAATAGGAGGGAAAAAGAAAAAAAATGAGAAGAAATTAGATAAAAAAAAATTGAATTAAAATAAAAAAGAGTTAAATATTTAATAGTGCTCATTGACGAATCATTCCTAACTCCCCCTTAATAAAATCAAAACATTCAACCGGGAGCGGTTTGGTAAAAATATCAGCTAATTGAAAATCAGTAGAAATGAAGTCCAAAGTGATATCCCCTTTTTGAAAATGGTCACGAAGGAAATGACGCCTTAAGTCTATATGCTTTGTTCTGGAGTGTTGTATTGGATTCTTAGAAATACTAACGGCACTAGTGTTGTCACACCGAATAGGGACATGATCGTAGGAAAGACCATAATCCAAGAGAGTGTGCTGCATCCAAATAATTTGGGCACAACAATTCCCAGCGGCTACGTACTCGGCCTCGGCAGTAGAAAGAGCAACACAGTTTTGCTTCTTGCTACTCCACGATACAAGGGACTTGCCTAGAAGATGACAGGTTCCACTAGTACTCTTTCGATCTAATTGACATCCTCCAAAATCAGCATCCGAATATGAAGAAAGTTCGAAAGAAGTATTAGAAGGATAAAATAAACCAATGTTTTTGGATCCTCTTAAATACCTAAAAATCCTTTTGACCGATTTAAAATGAGATTCTTTGGGATTGGCTTGAAAACGAGCACAAAGGCAAACACTGAACATGATGTCAGGACGGGTCGCAGTTTGGTAAAGTAGACTCCCGATCATACTCCTATAAAGCTTGTTATCAACCGGTTTCCCGACTTCATCTAACGTAAGCTTACAGAAAGTACTCATGGGGGTACTAATTTCCTTTACTTGATCCATACCAAAACGACTTAAGAGCTCATTTGTGTATTTTCCTTGGCTTAGAAAAATACCTTTTGAATTTTGAAAGATTTGAAAACCGAGAAAAAATTTCAATTCCCCCATAAAGCTCATTTCAAATTCTTTTCTCATTAAATCTGAAAAATCAGTACAAAGTGATTCTTTGGTAGAACCAAAGATAACGTCATCGACGTAGATTTGGATGATTAAAAGATCTTTTGAAGTGTGTTTTAAAAAGAGGGTACAATCATCTTGACCCATTTTAAAATCATTTTCTAAAAGGAATTTTGTTAACCGCTCATACCAAGCCCGAGGGGCTTGCTTTAAGCCATATAGAGCCTTGGTTAATTTAAAAACATGATTTGGAAATTTTGGATCTCCAAAACCGGGAGGTTGTTCAACAAAGATTTTTTCTGAAATAAAACCATTTAAAAAGGCGCTTTTAACATCCATTTGAAAAAGTTTGAAATTTAAGTGGGCGGCGAAAGCCAACAAGATCCTAATGGATTCCAATCTAGCAACGGGCACAAAGGTTTCACCATAATCAATTCCTTCTTCTTGATTATATCCCTTAGCTACTAGGCGAGCCTTGTTCCGGGTTATATTTCCTTGATCATCAAGTTTGTTCCTAAAAACCCATTTAGTGCCAATAATTGGATGATCATTGGGTCTTTCAACAAGAGTCCAAACATCATTTCTAGAGAATTGATTTAGTTCATCTTGCATTGCAAGAACCCAATTCTCATCATTAATGGCATCATTAATGGTTTGAGGCTCTAGGTGAGAAATGAAGGCTTGATGTTCAACCTCGTTGAGGATTGATCTTCTAGTTTGAGTACCAGCTTGAAGATCACCTATAACATTTTCTAATGGATAGTCTCTATAAGGTTTCCAAACCTTAGGCAAGGTGGAAGGCAAAGAAGTTGAAGAAGGTTCATGATCATCATCATCCTTGAGAGGAGAAGAGGAATCATTTAATTCAAGTTTATCAAGCTTATCTTCAACATCTTCAATGACCGGATGGGGTTTTGGAAGATTTTCATCAAACTTGACATGAGATGATTCTTCGATGGTTTTTGAACGTTTGTTGAAGACACGATAGGCTTTGCTTGAGTTGGAGTACCCAAGAAAAATACCTTCATCGGATTTGACATCAAATTTCCCTAGGTTATCTTTTGTGTTAAGGATAAAGCATTTACAACTAAACACTTTAAAATAACCAACTTTGGGCAATTTGCCTTTCCAAAGTTCATAGGGGGTTTTCTTAAGAAGGGGTCTTACAAGGACTCTATTGATAGTATAACAAGCAGTGTTAACTGCCTCGGCCCAGAAAAATTGAGGGAGTTTAAATTCACTAAGGAGGGTTCGAGCAATTTCTTGGAGAGTTCGGTTTCTCCTTTCAACCACTCCATTTTGTTGTGGAGTCCTAGGGGCAGAGAAGGTGTGATTGTATCCTTGAGAGGAACACAATTCATCGAATTCTTTGTTCTCGAATTCACCTCCATGGTCACTGCGGAGCGATATAATTTTATATCCTTTTTCGTTTTCTACTTTCCTAGAGAATTTCAAAAAGGTTCTACAAGCATCATTTTTATGAGCTAAAAAGAAAACCCAAGTGAAACGAGAAAAGTCATCTACTAGGAAAAAGGTATAGGATTTTCCACCTAGACTTGCTACAGGGGTAGGACCAAAAAGATCAATATGTAGGAGCTCAAGATATTTTGAAGTGGACACTTCCTTCTTAGATTTGAAAGAAGACTTGTGTTGCTTGCCAAGTTGGCATGGCTCACAAATCAAATCTTTCTTAAACTTAAGTTTAGGAAGGTCACGGATGAGCTTGTTCTTATTAAGCTTTAGAAGTGAATGAGAGCTACAATGCCCCAACCTTCTATGCCAAAGCCAAGAATCATTGTTAAGAGCACTTAAACATTTAACATTTTGGCTAGCTAAAGACTTTAAATCAATAATGTAAACATGTTGAAAACGGGAAGCAAAAAATATCAATTTGTTTTGAAAATCAAACACATTGCATAAATCATTTTGAAAATTCACCGAAAAACCACTATCACAAAGTTGACTAATGATAATTAGATTATGTTTTAAACCTTTAACAAATAAAACATCTTTAATTAAAGAGGTGCTACCAAATCCAATGGTACCTATTCCGACGATATTGCTTTTTGAATTATCACCGAAGGTGACGTATCCTCCATCGAATTCTTCAAGGGAGTTGAACTCGGAGGGATCGCCACACATGTGCCTCGAGCATCCGCTGTCGAGATACCACGAGCCTTTCGAAGTCCTACTTCTTTGGCGTTTATCCTACAAAATCAAGAGAGAATAGATTTTGGTACCCATATAAGTTTGGGTCCGAAAAGATTAGCTAAAAGAGACTTTTGAACCCATATTTTTCTAGAGGGTTTCCATCTAAAATACTCATCCGAGTAGGTAATGGTTTTGGGGCTTCCATACCTTGCATTTTTATAATCACATTCATAAATCATGTGCCCAGTCTTTTTACAATAATTACAAAATTTATATTGAGAGCTCCCCCTTACAAAAGTATTGGGTGCTCTAGAAGAAGTGGCTTGTTTGTTAAAGCCAAGTCCATGTGTTGTTCTAGCCGAACGCTGAGAACCTAGTAATTTGGTCAAATTTTGTTCACCTTGGGTGAACTTGGAAAGAGACTCCCTTAGATCTTTAATGGTTGAATTCAAAGAATCAACATTTGGAATATCTTGGATCTTAAGGGTAAGTTCTTCATTCTTTTTGAGAAGTTGTTCTTTTTCAGAAATGAGAATTTTATTTTTCTTTTTCAAAGACATAAATTTAGAGGTAAGTTCGTGAAAACCTTCCTCTAATTGATCTCTCGCATTTTGGAGATCTTCATATGACATGTCATTATTTAAAGAGGAAGATGAGGAAGAGGAGTCGGAAGAAGATACCTCATCAAATTCCATTAGGCATTGTTCACCTTCATCGTTTGAGTCGCTTGAAGACATGGAGTCATCACTTGCACTCCATGTGGATGCTTTGAAAGCCTTCTTGTTTTTCTTTTCTTTTACCCTTTTCTTGAAAATGGAGCACTCCGGTTTGATGTGGCCTTTCTTTCCACATTCAAAGCATGTAACTTCATTCTCCGCTTTGGGGTCTTCCTTTCGTGCCCTTCAAAAGTTCTTCTTTTTCTTCATGAATTTGCTTATTTTTCTTGCTAGTTGAGCAATCTCGGATTTGCTATCAGCGGAGGAGCTTTCTTCCTTTGCTTTGAAAGCAATGTTCTTTTTCTACTTGAAGGTTTTACCTTCTTTATCGGCTTGCCTCTTCATGGTGATCTCGTAGGTCATGAGTGATCCAATGAGCTCTTCAACCGGCATTTTCTTGACATCTTTTGCTTCTTGAATTGCGGTCACCTTTGGTGCCCATGAGCTTGGTAGGACCCAAAGAATCTTCTTGACCATCATTTCTGCAGAAACATCCTCACCAAGAGATTTTCTTCCATTGCAAACGTCAGTAAAAGGAGTAAACATTTCAGTAATTGATTCGTGTGGGTGCATGGTGAAACTTTCAAAATCTTGGCGATACATGTCTAATATAGTGTCTTTGACTTTGTTAGTGCCCTCATGGGTTACTTCTAAAAGTTTCCAAATTTCATAAGAAGAGGAGCAAGTAGAAACACAGTTGAATTCATTACGGTCTAGCCCACAATGAAGAGCATTCATGGCTTTTCCATCAAGCTCAAAATTGGCAATGTCTTCGGGGGTCCATTTGGACTCATCCTTGTTAGATAAAGTATAGCCTTGCATTACAATCCTATAGATAGGATAACCAATGCTTCTAAGAAAAGTAATCATGCGAGTTTTCCAATAAGTGTAATCGGTTCCATCAAATAATGGAGCCCGAGTCATAGAATACCCTTTGGGAGCATGCGAGAAATTAGCCATCACTAAGGATCTTAAGTTTGTAACCAGTTAAGGTATTACACAAATGCTCCCTTTGATACCAAATGTTGGGTCGTAGAGGATGGCAAGAGGGGGGGTGAATTGCCTTTTCAAAAATAATTAACAATTTAAAACAATTATCAATGCAGCGGAAATAAAAAAAGGCAAGACACAATTTGATAACGAAGTTCGGCTTAATTCCCAAGCCTACGTCTTCGCTCCCAACAAGAACCGTTGAGAGATTAATACGTCAGCTTGATTTTTAATGGTTGTAGCAATAAACCCACTAGCCATTTTAAGGTAGGCTAGAACACCTTCGTACAACTTGCTTTTTTATTATGGTTGTAGCAAGAAACCCACTAGCCGTTTTAAGGTAGGCTAGAACACCTTCGTACAACTTGCTTTTTTATTATGGTTGTAGCAAGAAACCCAATTGAAAGAAAGAATGGAAATTAGAGGTTTGTTTTAATCCAAACCCAATGAAGAACTAAACAAATAAAATAATACAAACACACGGAAGCCTTGAGCGCCAAAAGTGTGAGAGCAGCTGATGGAGAGGGAGCTCAAGCTTCAAGGATGGCAATGGATCACAAGAGGCCTTGGAGATTTGTCGTTAGAGCGTCAAGACATCAAAATATATTTCTGTTGTGTTCCCGGCATCCATGGTTTCTTATTTATAGGATAAATACCCATAAACACTTCAATATGGCCGTTGGAGGGCTTCCGGAGCCGTTGGGGGTCAAAAGTACAAGTCTGGTCAAAGCCCAACGGCTAGTTTGACTGGGCACACCGGCTGGCCGGTGGTGTCTCACCAGCTGGCTGGTGGTCCACCGGCTGGCCGGTGCTGAGTTCTCGGCTGGCCGGTGGTCCAGACAGTGCAGGATTTCTGTCTGGGTTCCACCGGCTGGCCGATGGTCATCCACCGATTGGCCGGTGGCACCCGGCAGTGGGCAAGCCTACTGCCTGGGTCCTCCGACTGGCCGGTGCGCAAGAACCGGTTGACCGGTGCCCATACCGGCTGGCCGGTGTGCTAGCACCGGCTGACCGGTGGCTCTGGCAAAAAGCAATGCTTCTGCCAGAGACCACCGGCTGGCCGGTGGGAATCCACCGGTTGGCCGGTGGACTCAGAGAGTCCACTATCAGCCTTCTTGGGACAACTCCTGGGCAACCTTTTTCTTAGCATCAAAACACTTGAAAACAAGTTAGAATACGATGAGAGTGATTGTGATCATTAAAATCCAAGAGAGAGGGGTACAACATTGTTTTCATAAAAACACTGGATTATGTTAAAGCAATTTTGAACATAAGTATTTTCTAAAATGACATAGTATTTTAAGCCATAAGTAATTTCAAATAGTATTTTTAAAAATGGTATTTATTTATGTATTTATTAAATCATTTTCAAAGTATATTTTTAAAAAAGGATTTATCAAAGGTTTTTAAACCCCTTACTGGGCATTTTTGTGCTCACCCCTCGTTTTAAAATGATTTTTCATAGGTCACACAGAGTTTTCTGAAGGCATTATCCTCGCTTGTGGTGCTAGTGCACATCATGTTTTTGTTCATTTTATTTTATTTTTTGTTGAAAATCTAATAATTTATAAGGTGTATCTAATTATCTAGAACCTAGACCAGTACAAGGTCCTCTGCTATGTAATTTTTCTCTTATCAGACTCCAAATCACTTACTGATCACAATTGTAGATGAGCATTTTTTGAAATTAAAAACACACAAGTAACAAACTTATGTTTAAAGGTCACATAGTACTTAGTAGTTCATTGTATTATGAATCCATGTTATTATATGATATAATTATAAGAAGGGATTCAATTGAAAACTTTGGGTTGTTACATCCTAATCATCCGTAAGACGAGTCAGGCAATCTCGTGCTAGATATTCCTGACTACCGCATGAGTAACACATATTATCCTTTAGTTAAATCACTCTACCCTGGGATCCCCTCACCACTGATACCATGACTTTGGTTCTTTACATATAGTTCTTGACCCACTTGGGTCCCTATGTCTGCTGTCAACTACCTACCGTTGAAGACATAGCTACCTAGTGCCTGCTGGTAGCTCCCATTGCTGGAGTCTTCTCTTCTAGAAAGATCTCCACTAGCAGAGCTCACTCCAATACCCCAACATATGTAGTGATGGTAATGGATATCATGGATTCCATGATATCCCAATGTAGCCCTTTCTCAATGTTCCAATCCCTGGAGAATTATTCTTGCACTATATCCATGGAGTAGCGAGAAAGATCAGTAAACCTCAGTGAGTACTTCGCCACAGTCTGACTGCCCTAATACAGATGCAGGAGATCCTGTATGTGCACAGAGCATAACGTAGCTGAAAATAAATCATCTATAAAGAGTCACTCAAAGTCTTCCCAAGTGAGAGTCACCTCATCATGTGTCTGGGTCACTAAGCTCCACCATCCTCCCGCTGAGCCCTAAAGAAGATTCACAGCAAGGACTGCCATCTGGTTGGAAGGTGTGATCACAAGATGGAATACACAAGTAACTACCTCCAGCCAATCCTTAGCTATCTAGGGGTCTAGATCACCCTTAAACCTGGGAGGTCACTACCTCTAAAACTCATGCAACCCGCTCAGTCTGTGTGCATTGGTTGCGCCCGCATGCATCATTGGTTTCATATGGGCAATGGTCAAATTAGAATGTGTGTGACCCAAACTTTACTAACTACAAAAGCATAGTATAGTGGAAGTGTAGGGTAAAACCCATGTGGAGGAAGCTGTTTCGAAGGGGGATCACTGGTTTTAGACCCTGACATGAGTCCTTTCAAGCTTTCTTGGTGATTGGGAGTTTTACTTAATCTCTATTGGGGAGTGAATTCAAGTAATTAATGTGGGGTCGAGATCAATTTTGAGTATTTGGGTAAAGGATAGTATTTATTTCTAATCTTGGCAGGGTCCTAAGGCTTAGGCTACAAAGCAAGTGGTGGTTTCTCGCTGACTTTGGTCAAGTCCCTTAGTTCAACCTAGGAAGTGAATATTCCATGATCAGAAGATAGTAACATCCTAGGTGAATTAACTTTAGATTCTTTTTCAGAAATTATCCTAGGATAGTGATCATAGCCTAGTATACATCAATCAGGATAGGGTCGTTTGGTTGAGTATCCCATGGTTAGGGATGCTCACACAAATTGGTTAGACTTTCATTGTTTATCCTAATTACTAATCCATTAGGGTTTTCAAGTTTAGTATTAAGGATTAATTATGTATGTAGATACATATACTTTTGATCTCTACCTCTAATAGATTTAACTACTCATAGAAGGTGGATATGTAATTAAATAAACAAAATAAATCATTCTTGACATGTTAATTGAGATCAATTGAATCATACACATAGAGGGGTTCAGTAATGGAAGGGAAACAAGCATGAAATTGGATTTGTAATAGATCAATCATAAATTGATTAAAATGCTTACTTGGAATCAAGAGTGGAATTGGATCTTAACATTTTTTTTGTGGAAATAAATAAAGAATAATGGGAATTGGTGAAATGGGGACTTAAAGGCATTGAATAAAAATGGATCCACGACTCTTAAGTTGATTTAAAAATGAAAAACACAAATAAATTTAGATTTTAAAGGGAAAAGGGTGAGGGAACTCTAAGGGGGATGAAAACAGAGAAGAATACCATCCTTAATTCTTTTTCAATGCTCTTTTGCACCCCTATATTTATAAGAGAATTTCTTCACGACATGTACTGAAGGTACACATCATGTACTGTTGATCAGTGTGGATCTTTGTGGATTTTGGATCCCCCACGTTCCTCATACATATCTGGTGGATTTATGAGTTTTGACTAACTACATGTCATGTACTGAGTGTTCACGACGTGTACTGACCTCCAGCTATTCCTCCACATGGAATTCTCACTCAACTGTTTTGAACGAAGTCATGACGTATACAAAGACTTAACGACATGTATTGGCTATTTCCCCTACTGGATTCCTGGATTAGTCATGACTTTTCTCACAACTTGGGAATACTATGAACTACTAGTACACGATGTGTACTGACGAGTCACAATGTGTACTGGCCAAATATGCATTTTTTTAACTTCTTCTTTTGAATCCTGTGAAACCTTATTCCTATAAAATAGAGCATAAACCTTATTCATTATCAATTAAATCAATGAAAATCTATAAATAAATGTAAGTAAGGAGTGTCTATAAATTAGGCTTATCAAACCCCCCACACTTGAACAATTGTTTATCCTCAAGGAAAAAGGTCTCAACAATAATTTCAATAATAGATAAGAAATTTTTAAAATAGAAAATATTAATTATGTTCAAGTAATTAAGGTTATGTGTAAGTAGAAAAATTAATCCTCTAGAGTTATCCCTACATAGAAAATTAGTCATGCCTCATACTCTAACTTTTCAAAAAAATTCTAATATTTTAATTACAACCTATCAATTGTTCCTCAAATTCTATATGCATTTGTATTTTACCTCTTAATGAATTTTTTCTCATCACTCAAGGTAAAATTAAAGTAGAGGTATGCTCATAACCTAATCACATGTTCCTAACCATATACTTTCATTGGTTATATCATCTCCATTGTGAAAAGATAAGTACAACCTTAATCATGAGGTCTTTATAAGTTAGGTTCAAATGACTCAGAGGATATGGGTAGGTAGGTAAGAAGTGAAAATAAATCTCAAAATGAGGTTAATCTCTAAATCACAATGAATGATTTTCAAGACAAGTGTAAAAAATGCCCTCCTTCCAGCTAATCAAGTCCACACTCAAACATCTTGGGTTGTATCCATAAATGTATCAAGTATGTATACAATGGTGATTCTTTTCCTTCCTTTTTATTTTGCATTTATTATTTTTTGAAAGTCATTTCTAGGATAGATCTCACATCCATCTCCTAACCACATGTGATCCTTCACAGGATTCATCGGTTTGGAAAATGGAGATTTTTGACCGTCATAGTACACAACCCATTATGAATTTTTCTTTTCTTTTGTATTTTGAAAAGTAACATAATGAGGATGAAATGCATCAAAATATATATGGATCATAACTCAATTGTTTGATAAGTGAACCATACACCCCCTGCCCTCAAAATCATCTCGACTCTCTGAATGACCTCCCCACACTTGTTCAAAAGTTGTATCATGAATTATACAAGGAGCAGGGTAGGAAGGAAAATAGGCGTAGAATAGATTCATCCTAACAAGTCATTCATGGAAACTATGGGCTAAATTAAGGATAAATGCATGGTGGGCCTTAAGGAAAAATGTCTAACAAAGAGTGCCTCAATCATTTTTAAATTTTTACTTGTTCATTCATCACTTTGATAATATCTCAATGCATGTTTTGGTAGGTTTACATATCCCAAGTATCTCTCAAGAAAAATTTCCGTACAATAATATGAAATTGAAGGCTTAGAGTCCTCTCGGGTAATGAGAATAAAATAAAAACTGGCAATTACAATGGGCATAAAACTAAGTAACAAGTTAATTAATTATAATTTCAATGGTGTTGAATTTGAATCAATTTTCTAAACTAAAAAATCATTCTAAAATTTATAAATAGGAATAAAACATGTTTCTAAACAATTTCACTTATGTTTTTCTTTATTTTACATGGGAATAATGATTTTCAAGTTCATAACATACTTATAATTGTGAAAAATGTATCCTAGATAAGTGATGACAAACAAAAATTCAAGTGTATAATTAGTGAAAATTTTTAGAAACCCCCCCACACTTAGAAAGAGATAGTGTCCCTAATTTCCATGAAATGTTTGTGGGAGTGGAATAAAAAGGAAAAATTAATGAATTTAAAATGGAATTTTGAAAAAATGTAAATGAGGGAATTAGAAGCTCTCTGAATAAAGTGGTATTCCATGAGAGAATTTGATCTATCTCAATACAGAGTCCATGTCACCTGTAAAACGGGTTAGGGAACAAATCCTGCACTAAATAAAACATTATTCCACAGGCTTAATAATTGTAATAACATATTAATAGGCATGTGCATAGAGTAATAAACAGAGATAACTATTTTATTGAAGTTGTTATGAAATTTATATAGTGTAGTTCAATAAAATACTTAGAATGTTAAATGAAAAGATACAAAAATTATGACTCAAACTAAATAAAAGATCAAATATTGGTTGCCTCCCATAAATCACTAACAGGATGTCATCATCTAGACAGATGGACCAAGATATTCTTCAGTGGGTCCACCAACTCAGTTGCTCTATTTCGTATTACAGCTATTGGAGGTTGTATCTTCGAGTTCTTGTGGTCGCTTTGGTGGGTTGATAACTTTAGGTGCTGCAACATGAGCTTGAATGAGTTGAGGTAGGGAAGGAATCACAGCTCTGGGTGGTGGCTGCTGTGCATGGATGTCCATGGAATGTTACTAAATTTGACATGTAATGTCTATGATGTGCTGTAGTACCATTTATTCCAAAATAAATGGTGGCACTGGACCATTGAGAACAATAGAAGATTCTAAGGAGATATACATTTCTATGTACAAAAAGAAAGAAATGACAATCAATACAAAAATGAAGTGAAAATAAAATCCCATAAATAGATATCAATAGTCAGTATAAAAGAAGAGATAAAAATATAACAAAAATAAATAGCCAAACTGATAAATAAAAGTCTAAAAATCCAAAAAAAGTATGAAACTAAAAGATCATGTGTCTGGGATGAAGATCTCCTCTAGCGCCATCGCGACATCAGGTGGTGAGACAAGCTGTCCAGTTGGGTCAGCCTCTACAACAACAGCAATAGTCAGTGGAGTGGTGGCTGTAGTGGATGGTGGGGTGGTGGAGGTAGCTAGATGGGCTGGGGTGGGTGGTGGAGAGGTACCTATCTATATGGAGGCCGTGTGTCTGGCAGCTGAATCCACCAAGGTTACCTCAGTGGCAGAATCAATGGATAGCCCCTTACCCCTTTGGGCTTGCCTTGCTAGAAATCCCCACTAGGAAACGGGGTCAGTGAGGTCTACAGGGAGATCTGAATGGGAGACAAGGGGTGGGGGAATGGTGGAAGTTGAGGGGATGTCTATGGTGGGTGGTGGTAGTGTGTTAAAATCAGTTGGCTCTATGAAGGTAAGATAGAGGTGGGTAGAGATCTAGAAAAGGTTCGCAAGGATACACTGTTGGTTTTTCCAAATATCAGAAAGGGTGGGTGGGGTGGGTTTCTGAGTGGTGGTGGGAGGAGGTATGGGTGGTGTAGGTGTGGGTGTAGAATGTGGATGAACAGGTGGGTCTACTGCTACTATGACGACTTTTGGTGGTTCCTATATTGCTGGGTCTTGTACTCCTGGTGCCCAAAAGTAGATGTCTTCCTCCCTCACTAACATCTTCATCTTATGTAGCATCACAAGATCAATCATCTCCATAGGTCCTAATGAGGTTATGAGTTGTGAGGCATTAAAAACACCCAAGTACCAGTCCAAAAGCGTGTTAAAGGATCCACCCATAAAAGTGCCTCACTACCTCTGGGGCTGAGTCTTGAAGTACTAGGAAAAATGGTCGGCCATATTGACGGGTGGATCTCCCATGGCTGCTGCAAGAATCAACATGTCCACATGGCTAATGCTACCATGAGTCTCGCCTCAGGAAAACCAGCCATGTTCCATGGTTCTCTGTAGGATACGCAGTGTCGAAGCCTGCAATTTAGTAGACTTCATGAGGTAAGGGTCATGGTATGACTGGGGGTCATGGGCTATCATTGACCAAAACTACGAAACAACTTCACAAGGTGGATGAAGCTGAAGTGTATGATAAATGTCTGAAATGACAAACCCTTCAATGTAGATGCCCATACTGACCCCAAATTCAGAAAAATATAGCTCATGGGGGTCTTCCACCTAATTGGAAACATAGAAAATCAATAGTTTTCTCAAACATGGATAATAACTCCAGAAATAACTCCCAAACGGTCTCCTCCTAGACATTGATAATTCTATCAATGTGTAGGGTCTCTAAGAGGTCCAGAACATCGTAAGAAATATTCAGTCAGTCCAGGATGTGCATGTCTAGAATCTTGTTTGTACGCAAGGGATTTTATTGTAACTTGATAAGATTAACCCAATACTATGCATTATTGAAACAAATAAGAGGGTGCAAGTGCATGTTTTCATCGCTGGACGTGGTGGTTGTCTCGTCCTAAGGAGTTGGTGCAGCATGGGGGTGATTAGCGGTTGAATGTTCCTATGAAGTTGAGGATGAGGACTATTAGGGGGAAGAGGGGGAGGAGGGATGGGGCCTTTTGGTGCAATCCATGCTGGAAGGAGGGAGGGTGTGTGGGTTGGGTGAAGCACGCGAGAGAGGAGGAGAGGGGGAATGGGTGTTCAGGTGAGATAGGGCAGGGTGCAGGTGAGGTGTAAGGAGAAGGAGGTTGTGGGTTGGGTGGTTTTGAGCAGGAGAGGGGGGGGGGGGGTCGTGGGAGTTGAAGGGTCAGGGGTGGGGTGTGTGGGTAATGACCTGTGGGTTTGCGACCTGTGCTTGTTTTAAAAAAAATACCAGACCTAGTACATGATGTGTAGTGATGGTTCATGTTGTGTATGGGTAAAAGAAAATGGAAATTCAGTAAAAGGGTACACGTCATGAACCATAGGTACACAACATGTACTGAACTATTTTGGATCCAAATTATGCCCCTTCCTTGCCTTTAGCTCCTAACCTACATTAGAATCTTCTAAGAAGATCCTACTCTAACCTAGTATAAGATTTCCTACCCTGGGTTGCCTCCCAGTCAGCGCTTCCTTTTAAGTCAGAAGCTTGACCCCATTTAAGATTAAGTGAAATTGCGGCTGATGACACAACCTTCACAAAATAGTAACTGAAAAATCTTTATCCTTTGACCATTTACTTTAAATGGAAGTCCTCTTTATCTTTGGATTTCGATGGTTCCATACAGAAAGACTTGAGTAACTTCTAATGGACCTGACCATCACAACTTCAGTTTTCCTATAAATAACTTCAACCTTGAATTAAATAGCAGGACTTTATTTCCAGGGATGAAGGTATGCCTTGCAATGCACTGGTCGTTCCACTTCTTTGTCTTATCCTTATAAATCCTTTCATTTTCATATGCATATATCATGATTTATTCTAATGTAGTTAATTTCAATAACCTAGATTCTCCAGTATTCTCTGAGTCCAAATTCATTTTCTTGATTGACCAGAATGAGCGATGCTCCAGTTCCATCGGAAGATGACATGATTTTCCACAAACTAATCTGAATGAGGGGTGGTATGGGTGTATTTTAGTTATTTTTTTATGCCCATAATGCATCATCCATCTTGAGGCTCTAGTTTTTTTGACTTGTATTCACAGTCTTCTCCAAGATTTTTTTGACCTCCCTCTTAGACAGTTCTACTTTCCCACTTGTTTGTGGGTGGTAGGGAGTTCCAATATTTTATCGAATGCCATACCATTATAGCATTCCTCTCATGGATTGGTTTGTGAAATGTGTTCCATGATCACTAATGAGTAATCTTGGAAACCCAAATCATTCAAACAATTTTTTCCTTAGAAAGTTTATGACATCTTTTTCTATTTCATGTTCCGCAGTTTCAGCTTCAACAAATTTTGATACATAATCAACTACAACCAGAATGTAGTTTCTTCCATGTGATGTAGGAAATGGTTCCATGAAGTCGATTCCCCAAACTTCAAAAACTTTGACTTCCATGATGGGGTTTTGTGGCATCTCATTCCTTTTACTAATATTTTCTATTCATTGAGATCTATCACATTTTTGGAAAAAATCCCCTTACATCTTGATGCAGTGTGGGCCATAAAAATCCACTTTGTAGAATCTTGGACACTGCACGCTCAGGTCCGTAATGTCCACCAGTTAGAGACTTGTGACACATCTCAATAACATTATGGGTTTCTTATTTTGGGATGCAGTGTCTTAAAAGTCCATCAGCACAGTGCTTGAATAACAGATGCTCATCCCAGTAATAGTGCTTGGCATTTGAAAAAGATTTATTTCACTGTTGGTGCGAGAGGTCTTTATGTAGGAATATTATTGAAAGATAATTATCCATATCTAAAAACCAAAGATGGTCCTTGATACTGAATATGGTATCATCTGGAAAGTCCACTTCGATATCAACCTCATCATCTTCTTTAATGATGGAGAGACGGAGTATGGAAATATGATCTACAATTATATTCTTCAGTATCTTTAATCATGAAATTTAATTCTTCCAGTAGAAGGATCCAACATATCAACCTTGGTTTGGAATTCTTTTTGGTTATTAAATACCTAATGGTAGCGTGATCAGTGTGAACAATGGACTTGGAAATAACAAGATAAGAGCAAAATTTTTCAAAGGCATATACAACGACTAAGAGCTCTTTCTCTATAGTCATGTAATTTAACTGAGCTTCATTCAACTTATGAATCTCATAATAAATTGGACAGAAGATTTTTCCAATGATCTAACCTAGCATAGCTCCCACAACAAGGTTGCTGTCATCACACATTAATTCGAATTATTTTTCCCAATTCATTGCAATAATGATTGGTGATGCTATCAGAATATTCTTCAGCGTGTTGAAAGATTTTTGAAGGTCCTTAGTGAATTCGAAGAGAACATATTTTGACAAAAAGTGTGTTAATGGATGGGAAAATTTAGAAAAATACTTCACAAATTATCTTTAAAACTCAGAATGGCCTAGAAAACTTTTGATCCCCCTGATGGTTGAGGGTTCTAGTAGATCATTAATGACTTTGATCTTGGATGGATCAACTTCAATGCCTTCCTTGAAAAATTTATGAAAAATGACTATTACTCCTTGTAATATAAAGTTTCATTTATCCCAATTTAGGACCATGAATTTTTATTTACAATGCTGGATAACTAATTATATATTACTTAAACAAACATCAAATGATCTCCCATAAATTGAGAAATCATCCATGAATATTTTGAGGAACTCCTCATCCTTGTCATAGAAATTGTGTTTCATGCATGTCTATAATTTTGCTGGAGAATTACACATTCTGAACGAAATACTTATGTAAGAAAAGGTACTGAATGGGCATGTGAACGTGGTTATTGGGTAATCGGTGGGGCCAACAACAATTTGACTGTATCCTGAATATCCCTCTAGGTTACATTAAAATTTATGCCCCGCAAGTTTCTCTAGAATTTGGTCCATGAAAGGTAAGGTAAAATTATCCTTTGTTGTTTCTGAATTTAGATATCTTTAATCCACGAAGACTCTCCATCCAGTGATGGTGTATATTGAAATAAATTCATTTTTATCTGTCTTTTATACAACAAGTCCTCCTTTCTTCAGAACAACTTGGAGGGGGCTCACCCATTCACTATCTGAAATTAGAAAAATTATTGTTGTATCCATGAGATTCATGACTTCCTTATTTAAGACCTCCATTATTAATGGCATGATCCACCTCTGAAGTTTTAATTTTTTATTTGAATCCTCTTCAAGTAAGATCCTATGGGTGCATTATGTAGGATCAATCCCTTTAATGTCTGCCACTCCCCAGGTAATTGATTGCCAGTGTCTTTTAAGAACATCAACCAATTTTTCTTTCTGTACCTAGGATAGTTATGAGTTGAAAATGATCGGAAAAGTGGATGAATTTCCTAAGTATGAATACTTTAGTGCAATGGGAAGAGGTTTCAGTTCTAACTAGGGTGGCTGAATGATGGAAGGAATAAAAAATGGTATGGTGTCTCTTGTGAGTGGTTAAATGAAGCTTACTTCTTCAAAATCATACTCTTATTCCTTTTCTGAGAACAAATCTTCACTCTCTTCCTCGATGTCCATGTACTCATCTCCTTTCTGAGAAATAGATATAGCGTTACAATCCACAGTACCATCTGAGTGTTGGGAAACTTTAATCAAGTTAAACACTACCCATTCTTCTCCAACTATGAAGATCAGTCATCCTTGATTTATTTCTATCAAAGATTTTCCTGTTGCCTGGAATGGTCTTCCAAGAATGATAGGGATGTATCCTTCTTCCATGTCTAGCACTATAACTCTGTTGGAAAGATAAATTTTCCAATCTTGACCAAAAAATCTTTGAGAATGTCTTTAGAATATTTCACTAAACAGTTAGCTACCTACAATTCTACCCTTATTTCTTTAAGTTCTTAGAGTATGAGCTTTTTGAAAACACTCATCGACATCAAGTTAATGCTAACTCTAAGATCTCATAGTGCTCTTCCAAACTTTCACTCTCTTATAACACAAGGAATCAAGAAACTTCCAAGATATCTCATTTTGGGTGAATTTTCTATTGCACAATAGCATAACATTCCTCGTTCAAAGAGATGACTCCCAAATCTTATATTTTCAATTTTTTTTATAACAATTACTTGATAACTTTTGTATAAATGGGAATCTGGGAAATGGGTTCTGCAAATGGAATATTTATGTGCAGTTTCTTGAACATTTCTATAAACTTTTTGTATTGTTCTAAAAGAGAACTATCGTGGGCACCCTCAAATTATTAGTGTTTTTTAGGTTACTTAGGTGCAGTAGAGTGGCTGACCAAGGTCTTCTCTCAAAGGAGGAAGTAAATTTAACAACTTATTAAAGGTATTTTGAAAATATAATAAAAGGAATTGAGAAAACTACTTGAAAGGATGGGGGCTGTTTATCATTTATAAAACTAGAAGAAGTTTTCTGGAAGAAGATTACATATTTTTTTGTTTTTAATTTTGAAATGAATGTTGATTAACAAAGCACAACGAGAATATGTTTTTTTAGAAAACTATTTTTAGATTGTGTAATAAATATAACTCTACCTCTTCAACAATTTATTAATAATTATCATATAAATTAATATCCACTTAATTATTATCTATTAATTTGTTAAATCCCAAACCCTACGAGAATTAACAATACAACAAAGATGAAGTGAATTTAACCCTAGGCTAACTTCGGAACATGCAATCGCAACACCCTGATTTGATTGATGTTATAAGGTTAGATTATGGTCAGTGGTAAATTAAGGCACATATCATCTCTATAAATTAGAATTAATTGAGTTTATGGATTATATTTGAACACTACAAATTGATCCTGTGTGGTTTTGAATTACCAATTAAGTTCGCGCTCTCACAATTCACACAATTCTCGACCTCGCGTGATTTGTGTTTATTATTCAATTACTTGCTTAGTTTGATTTAAATTAAAAACTAAATTAATAGATCATATTAAGTGAATTAAAGTATCTCATTGATTCAAAATAAATTAATGAATAAGGTAATAGATAAATCAATTACTAAAAAACTACTCTTCTATGGGTGGCGTAATCATCATAGAAGCGAATTGCATTTGAAATGGTTTATAATGGGTATAATCCAATCATGATTCTACTCCAGAATTCCAGCCCAAAGAGGAATATTAAGAGAATAATTTTTTTTAATAAAACAAAAGAAAAGAGAAGAAATAAAATAATAACAATGAAGTTTAATACACAAATGAAAATATTACAACATGAAGAAGAGAAGGAGGCTTCGATGAGGGTATCCTTGCTTCAAGAGCTACCCCTATTACAATGGTTGGAGAATTTGGGTGAAACCAATTATCCTCTGCATCCGATCTCCTAATGCACATCCAAACCCCTCCAACTGAGAAAAAAACTAATTTATAGAGTGGAGGGTATGCTAGGTTTAAAGAGGTTTCAAGTGTGAATGGGGAATCTCGACCAAATATTTTAATACAAACTGCACCGCCCATTTGACCTCCGAAACGCTTGAACCAGCTCTCCTTCCAGCATGATGATTTGTGAGAAAATGAATCCCAGAGATGCTCTAAAAAGTGGTGCCTAATCCAAGAAAGTATTAAGAAGTTATGGCTCAAATACAGAACACATGTCTATTCTGGAGAGTCCAGCCCAACTTTGACTTCATGACCCATTTGCACCAACCAAATGCACTCTTTAGCTCTAGTGTCCTGAATAAAAGTTGTAGAAAATTAAGTGAGGAACACTGTTACAAAAATTTAAGTTCAATTAATTCATATTAAAATATTTATGTGTGAAATACTACAGTTTATTTTAAATGGGTAAAACTGGAATTTTAATCAAATTTTCAAATGAATGATCTAATCCCAAATATTTCATAAATGAACATATTTAGCAGAATATGAGGAAATTATTTCATTTATTATCAATAAAATATTCAACAAAATTGTGTTTTATTAACTCCTCCACACTTACCCTTTTGCACTCCTAGGAAAAATCTCATATCAAGTAAAGATCAATATTAAATCAAAACAATTTTAAAACACATATCCTTGAGATCCAACAATTACACACCAAGAAACAAAAGATATCACACCTCATAAAAAATATTATTTCAAGTTCTTAATTTTATATCATTCAATATATTTCCACTTCATTTATCCTCCCATGCACAAACCACTTACCTCACTTGAATTTTCTATTAACACACAAATGTCAATTTTTTTTGCAATGTCTTTCTCATCCAAACTCATACAAGGGTCACCATTGGATTGATAAATTTCTACATCACCACCCGATGTGAGTCAAGGACATATGTTTATCATGAGGACTTTTCAGGGTTGTTCTGTGGCTTTTATTTGGTAGGATTTAGATGTGAAAAACTCTGAGGCTGAATGAGGAGGGCTTGACTCTTTTTGAAGCAAAATTTCATTAATCTAATTTTCACTTAAATATGGTCTCCTCATTAATCCCATTATCATCAATTCATCTCCATCATCACGAAAAGCCATGGAAAGTTTACACCATTCATCATTTCAGAAACAAAATTTCAATATTCTCCAAAATAGTTTTTTCATGAAATCTCCAGATAGGCACAACTTTCTTTCTTTTTAGAATCTCCAGAAAGGCACAGCTTCACTTATCATGAAAGCTCCAGAAAAGGCACAGCTTTCAATAGAATGAATTTTTCAGAAACAAAAACATCTCTTTAGAATTTAAATTTCCACCCAAAGTATCATAGAACGTCGTAGCACAATACAAGATAGCTTCCCCCACACTTAAGTTCAACTATATTATGCAATTTCACTTCAAGAGTTGGTTGGATAGGGAAAATTGGCTTGTAATGTGGTTAACCTAAAAGGCTGTTCATGGCTTCTAAGGGATAAAAGGATTAAATGTTCAAGGTAGGATATTATAAAAAAGTATTATTTGAAATAGGGACTTTAATACCAAAAAAATGCCTCAATCATTTAAATATAAGTACCTCAAAACCTCAAGTTTTGACAGGAATAAATCAAATTTTGGTTAAATCAATCATGGTTTGGTTCTCTCAAAAAGTGAGGTAAATGTGAAGAATATGAAAATAATGGTTCAGAAGCCTTACATGAAAGTTATTTAAAATATAAAGATAGTGAGATGTGGCATGGGATTCAAAATTTGGAGTAATTTTCCTGAAACTACTAAATATTTAAACTTGAAACAAAGTTATATTCCGAATTTATTTAAGCTTAGTTTCAAGGGATAAATTGTTTCACTTATTGATATGGATTTAAAAATGGTCATTAGAATCATTTCAGCTCAAAAGTTTCAAAAACACACAAAAAATTGAAAAATAAACACACAAAATTTGAAAAACACAATTTTTTTTGTTTTTTTGTTTTTTTTAAAACAGGAAAACAATTGAAATTACTAAACTAAAAGGTTCCACCCCCCACACTTAAAATTTTCATTGTCCTCAATGTGAACCTATGAGATGATATATGCACATGAAATGTATAATTTGAAATAGGACAAAGAATAAAAAAAGTTAAAGGGTTAGGAATAGCCTGATATTCTCAAGTGATGATGGGGTCATGAAATGTGATAAAATCCACTACATCGGTAGGAAGTCCCTCAATGTATCTCTTAAAAAGTTTCCCATTTACTGTAAAGCTTCTTCCTGTGTCCTCTTGTGTGATCTCCACAATGGGAGTTTTGTATGCTGTCCTATATGCCCATAGCGCATCATCCAAGCGCTTGCTCTAATACTTCCTATTTAGCTGCACAGTTTTATCTAAAATCTGTTTCAACTCACGATTTGAAACCTCATCCTGGCCATTTGTTTGGGGATGATATGGTGTTGATGTTTTGTGTGTCACCCCATACTTCCGAATGAGGGAATCCAAATTCTGATTGCAGAAGTGTGTCCCTTGGTCACTGATGGTGGCCTTCGGTACTCCAAACCTAAAAAAAAATTGCACTTTGACAAATTCCATAACAACATGATAATCATCAGTCCTGGTGGCCTTAGCCTCCACCCATTTACTCAAATAATCAACAACAACCAAAATATATAAAAATCCAAATGAACTAGGAAAGGGACCCATAAAATCAATTCCCCATACATAAAAAATCTCACAGAATAGTATGGGCTGTTGGGGTATCTCATGTCTCCTAGAAATGTTCCCAGTGTGTTGGAAATGAGAGAATGACTTACAAAACACATGAGCATCATGGAATAAGATAGGATAATATAATACAGAGTCCAAAACATTCCTAGCTGTCTGTTGGGGTCCAAAGTGTCCACCACAAGCAAGTGTATGACAGAATTGTAGCACAGACTCAAACTCATGATCAAGAACACACCTCCTAATAACTTGGTCACTACACATGCGCCATAAGTAGGGATCACCCCACACATAAAATCTAGACTCAATATTTAACTTTTGGACTTGATGTTTCTTTAAATTTTCAGGGATTTTATATGCAACAAGGTAGTTCACTAAATCCGCATACCAAGGATGCATACCTGAGATGGAATAAAGATGCTCATCGGGGAAAGTGTCCCGAAGTGGTACCTTGTCCATGGTGTCATCCTCTAGTGTGTGAGTAAGCCTACTCATGTTGTCTGCCACTAGGTTTTCTGACCACTTTTTTTCCTTTATCTCAATGTCAAATTTTGAAGGAGTATCCATCAGATTAGCCTGGGCTTTGCGTCTGGATTCTTCAAGAGGTACCTCAGAGCTGCATGGTTAGAAAGAAACAACTACTTTAGATCCCAATAAATGTGAACAAAATTTATCTAAAGCGAATATAACAATAAGAAACCCCTTTTACATGGTTGTGTAGTTTGATTGGGCTGAATCCAGTGTCCTCAATGCATAGACAATCACATGTGAACGTCCCTCCACCCTCTGAGATAAGACAACTCCAACCACAAAGTTAGAGGCATCACACATAAGCTCAAAAGGAATCTCCCACCATAGGAGATGTATGATCGGTGGAGTGGTTAGATAGTTATTTAGCTCATCAAAGGAAGTCCTGCAAGAATTATCAAACACAAAATCAGAATCCTTTTGAAGTAATCATGACATAGGAAGAGCAATCTTACTAAAATATTTGATGAAGCGCCGATAAAATCCTGTATGCCCTAGGAAATATATAACATCATGCACACATGAAGGATATGTTAAGGATGAAATAATATCTACCTTAGATCTATCAACCTCTATCCCATGTTTTGACACTACATGCCTTAAGACAATTCCATGCTCTACCATGAAATGACACTTTTCAAAGTTCAAGACCAGATTCTTATCAATAAAATGATTTAACACCTTTCCCAAACTACTTAGACATTCATCAAATGAAGACCGATAAACTGTAAAATCATCCATGAATACATCCATGCAGCTTTCAATAAAATCAGAAAAAATACTCACCATGCATCTCTGGAAGGTACCTAGGGTGTTGCAAATCCCAAATGGCATCCTTCGGTAGGAAAATGTACCGAATGGACAAGTTAATGTTGTCTTTTATTGATCCTCCGGAGCAATAAGAACCTAAAAATATCCAGAAAATCCATCCAAGAAACAATAATGTGTTTTCTCAGAAAGTCTCTCAAGCATCTGATCAATAAATGAGAGGGAAAATGGTCCTTGAGAGTAGATTGATTTAGTTTCCTATAATCAATACACACATGCCAACTGTTTTGCACCCTCATTGGAACTGACTCATCTTTCTCATTTTTAACAATAGTAAAAACACTTTTCTTAGGCACAACCTGAATAGGACTTACTCACTAAGAATATGAAATAGGATAAATTATACCTACCTCGAGCAATTTTTGAACCTCTATTTTAACAACCTCCAAAAGTGTTGGATTGAGTCTCCTTTGTGGCTGCCTAACCGGTTTAGCCCCATCCTCCAAAAGAATCCTATGCATGAAAATGGAGGGGCTAATACCTGATATGTCAACCAAGGTCCACCCAATTTCCCTGATGTTCTTCCTCAAAAGATTCAAAAGTTTTTCTTCATATTCAAAAGGGAGATTGTTAGAAATGATAACAGGTAATTTCTCACCACTTAACAAGTATGAGTATTTGAGATTTGGTGGCAATGGCTTGAGTTCCAGTGTAGGGGGGTGGTGTATGGATGGAGACATATAAGGAACTGAAATATGTGCACAAAGAGCATCAGTATTAGAATATACATCATCAAAATCAGAGAATAAAGCATCAAATCCATCAGCATACTCAACATCCATGTCATAATTTGAGTTAACATGATCAAAA
Source organism: Viscum album (assembly GCA_963277665.1). Taxonomy (NCBI): domain Eukaryota; kingdom Viridiplantae; phylum Streptophyta; class Magnoliopsida; order Santalales; family Viscaceae; genus Viscum; species Viscum album. The sequence goes on from OY728145.1 coordinate 705,930,812, forward strand.
TCAGAATATGATTCCATTTCAAAATCAAATCTAAGAGAGTCTTGTGCATTATAAATAGGTGTGGAAGTACTCTTAGACATCAAACTAGAACCAATACTCATAATCTCACTAAGCATAGAACAATCAAATTCTATGGGGTTTTTATTTGGTGGTTCAATATGGGAGATAACAAATGCAGAATGATCCTCTGAGGGGTACTTCATGGAATCCATAACATTAAATATAACAACTTTATCTCCAAAATCCATGTAAAGTGTACCCTCATTGACATTTATGATAGTTTTTACAGTTTTGAGGAAGGGTCTACCTAAGATAATGGGAGAATGAGAACTTACCTGATAATCCTCCATGTCAAGCACATAGAAATATACTGGAAAGATCATGTCTCTTACCCATAAAAGTACATCCTCAAGGACTCCCACTAGATATGCCGTAGCTTTATTCGCCAACTACACCAAATTGAAAAGAAGAGAATATAGAGTGAGACATCACATTTATGGAAGCTCCCAAATCACAAAGTGCATCAGAAAAGTGCAACTCCCCTATGGTTCATGGTATGGTGAATGTCCCTAGATCCTTTCACTTTATCAGCATTTCTAGAGTTGGTGTAATGAGTGTGGACACATTCCTTCCAAGATTGATCCTTTCATTTCCCTTGAGGCCTCTTCGATTGGTACATAATACTTTTAAGAATTTTTCATACCTTGGAATTTTCTTAATGTATTCAAGTAGATGAATGTTGATCTCCACATTCTTGAATGTATCAAAAACCTCCTTTTTCATTGCTTCTTTAGCCATCTTCTTGGTTTGAACAACCTTGTTTGGAAAAGAAAGGGGTTTAGGAGGAATATCATTAATCTTTTGCTTACCTTTATCTTTCTCCTTGGGTTTCTCATCAGTTGATGTGGAATTGGGATTTTTTGGAGTTGAGGTGAATCCCAGTGGAATGGTAGGTGGAGAAGAATCAGTTTTTTGCTTCCCACTTATTAATGTGATGGCACTAACATTCCCATTTGGATTTGGAGTGGTTTGGGAAGGTAGATTTCTGGAATTATTACTTATAAGTTCATGGAGGGAAGTGGAAATCTGGCTCATTTGAGTCTTCAACTCCCTCAGCTCTGAACCTTGAATCTTTAGCTCATTCTGTTGATTAAGAACAATTTGTTTCAAAATATCATCCGTATTAGAATCTAACTTGGGTGGGGGATTCCCTTGTTGTTGTCTTGTTTATGTTTAGGCTTCAAATCTTATTTGGGGTTGTTGGAATCCCTGCTGGTAAGGCAGAGTCTACTAGAAGTTTTGTTGAAAGTGTGGCCTTTTTTGTTGTCCAGAGCCATACCTCATGTCTGATTGATCCTTCCACCCTTGGTTGTATGTTGGATCAAACTTCTTTTGGGGATATGGTTGTTGTTGTTGCTGATATGGTCTCCCAGGGAACACTGCTGCACAATCTTCTATTTCTTGGAGTTGGGGCAACAGTCTGTTGGGTGGCTTGTCTCAGTGAAAATGCCACAAGGCCTTGAAGGAGGGGGTTGGGATGTATTTTGAGCCAAATAAATCTGTCTCACCATAGTTGTCAATTCTTCCAACTTGGTATCAATCAAATGACTCTCAAGAGATGATGGACTTACCTGATGTACTCCCTTGACATGTGGTGTACCTCGATCACCAAATTGTTGGGAGTTTTGGGCCATTTTGTCGATCAATGCATGTGCAGCTACTAGTTTCTTGTCCACCAATGATCCTCTAGCTGCGACATCCACCGTGCTCCTCTCCATAGGTGTGAGTCCTTCATAGAAGTATTGGAAGAGTAGTTTCTCACTATTTGGTGATGTGGGTAGCTTGCACACAACTTCTTGTATCGCTCCCAATACTCATACATTGACTCCCATTGTGCTTGCTTGATCCCAGAGATATCTTTACGAATGGAAGTGGTCCTTGATGATGGAAAAAATCTCTGCAAGAAAATAAATTTTAAATCGTCAAACAAGTTACATCTTTGGGTTGTAAATAATACATCTAATCTTTCACAGCTCTATCAAGTGAGAATGGGAATGCTATTAATTTTATTTGGTCTTCAGATACATTTCTTAGTTTCAAGGTTGAGCAAACCATATTAAATTCTGTAAGGTGTTTATTGGGATCCTCACTTGAGAGGCCATGAAATTTTGGAAGAAGATGAATTAATCCAGATTTCAATTCAAAGTCCAATTCAAGATTTGGGTATGCAATACAATTTGGTTGATAGTTAATATCAGGTGAAGACAATTGTAGAATGGTTCTATTAAGTTAATTTCAATTATTGTCAGACATTGGTTCTTGTTTTAAGGTTTAATTTAAATTTCTTCCAATTTCAAAGTTCTAAAAGTGGAGGAATTGTCCAACTGGTTGAATATTGAAACTTCCCATAGACTGATAATGTCTGATTCAAGCCCTAAGGCTACATTCAATCTCAAGTTCATGATCTAAGAGATCTTCAGGATTAGTTTGTGTCATAAATCAATGAAATATGAAAAGGAAATAAAGAAAAGTGGACCATAATAAAAATAAAAGAAGTTTGAGTTGGTCCGATAAAAATAAAAGAAGAGAGTAAGAGAAAAAAAACTTGAGAAAGGGGAAAGAAGAAAGAAAGAGGAGAAGAAAAGAATTAAATGAAAAATAAAATAAATACCTATAATTGGTTGAATAAATTAATTGCCTCCCTGGAAATGATGCTAATTTGAAAGAGCGCTATCATTGGCGCCCTCAAATGATTGGTGGTTTTTGGGTTACTTAGGTGCATCAGAGTGGCTGACCAAGGTCGCCTCTCAAAGGAGGAAGTAAATTTAACAACTTATTAAAGGTATTTTAAAAATAAAATAAAAGGAATTAAGAAAACTACTTGAAAGGATGGTTTTTTTATCATTTATAAAACTAGCAGAAGTTTTTTGGAAGAAGATTGCATATTTTTTTGTTTTTAATTTTGAAATAAAATTTGATTAACAAAGTACAATGAGAAGATGTTTTTTTAGAAAACTATTTTTAGAAAGTAAAATCAATCTAACTATACCTATTCAATAATTTATTAATCATTATAATTTAAATTAATATCCACTTAATTATGATCACTTAATTTATTAAATCCCGAACCCTATGAGAATTAACTTTACCACAAAGATGAAGTGAATTTAACCCTAGGCTAACTTCAGAACATGCAATCACAGCACCCTGCTTTGATTGATGTTTAAATGTTAGATTATGGTCAGTGGTAAATTAAGGCACATATCCTCTCTGGAAATTAGAATTAATTTAGTTTAGGGATTATATTTTAACACTACAAATTGATCCCGTGTGGTTTTTAATTACCAATTAAGTTCGCGTTCTCACAATTCACACAATTCTCAACCTCGTGCGATTTGTGTTTATTGTTAAATTGCTTGCTTAGTTTCATTTAAATTGAAAACTAAATTAATATATCACATTAATTTTATTAAAATATCTCATTTATTCAAAATAAATTGATGAATAAGGTAAGAGATAGATTGATTACTAAAAATACTACTCTTCCATGGGTGGCGTAATCATCGTAGAAGCGAATTGCATTTGCAACGGTTTATAATGGGTATAACCCAATCACGCTTCTAATCAAGAATTCCAGACCAAAGAGGAAGATTAATAGAAGAATAAATTTTAATAAAACAAAATAAAATATAATAAATAAAAGAATAACAATTAAGTTTAATACACAAATGAAAATATTACAACATGAAGAAGAGAAGGAGGCTTCGATGAGGGCATCCTTGCTTCAAGAGCTACCCCTCTTACAATGGTTGGATAATTTGGGTGAAACCAATTATACTCTTCCACAAATCTCCTAATGCACTTCCCAACCCCTAAAAATGAGAAAAATACTAATTTATAGAGTGGAGGGTAGGCTAGGTTTAAATAGGTTTCAATTGTGAATGGGGAATCTCGACCAAATATTTTAATACAACTTGAACTAACCATTTGGCCTCTAAAATGCTTGAAATTTCTCTCTTTCCAGACGGCTGATTTTTGAGAAAATGAATCCCCAAGATCCACTCAAAAGTTGGGCTTAATACAAGAAATTATGAAGAAGTTATGGCCCAAATATAGAACCCATGTCCATTCTGGAGAGTCCAGCCCAACTTTGACTTCATGGCCCATTTGAACCAACCAAATGCACTCTTTAGCTCTAGTGTCATTAATAAAAGTTGTAGAAAATTATGTGAGGAACATTGTTAAAAAAATTTAAGTTCAATTAATTCATATTAAAATATTTATGTACGAAATACTACAGTTCATTTTAAAAGGGTAAAACTGGAATTTTAATCAATTTTTCAAATGAATGATCTAATCCCAAATATTTCATAAATGAACATATTTATAACAATGCAAGGAAATTATTTAATTTATTATCAATAAAATATTCAAAAAAAATAGTGTTTTATCATGTTCCTCCTACCTACCTTGTCTTTCTATCTTTGGAAAAAGAATAGGTGGCTGGTATGGAGGTGGGGAAACATAGGCAGGTTCCTTTTGTTCTTCATGGGTTTGGATATTTTTGGCCGATACTTCTTCTTGAGGTGAGGTGGGAATGACTGCATTATCTTCTTCATTTTTTCTGGTTGTTTCTTAGTCTCTTCCTATCACTTTTTTTTTATTTTGGCTGTTGAAAGTCTAAAAATTTTCCACTTTTCAGCACTACTACCTTGGATTCCTATCTTGGGTATGTCTTAGTGTTACTAGGTAGAGTACCTGATAATCTATCAGATAAGGTCTTTGATATTTGACCCATTTGAAGCTCCAGGTTATTCAAAGCATCTCTCTTATTTTTCATTTCTATTTCTTGGGTTTCCATTCTTTGATCAGAATTTTGAAAAAAAGTATCAAGGAGATTTTCTAGGTTACTTTGAAGTGGTGGAAGTGGTTGCTGAGTTCTTGGCTGGGTGGGTTGGAATTATTGTTTTTTTGGGTCTTGGTTGGAAATGTTATGGTTTCATTTTCTTATATATTTTTTTCTGTGGTTTTGATGTAGGGTTCATTGGCAGATACCCTGGTGGTCCTTGATTGCAAAATTGGGCCTGACCATTTCATGGTTGAAAATAGCCTTGACTATTTTGAGGTTGCTTCTGAGCATGCCTCTGCTGATTATTTTTCTACTGCTATTGAAACAGATGGATCCATTGATTGTAATTTACATAATTACAATAAATCTATTCTTCATATTCCATGTTGAAGTCCTGATACATGTGTGGGCCACCACATATCTCGCATGACTGGACTTCCATTACGGGAGCAGGAGGGGGTTGTGTGGCAGGTATCTAAAAAGATTCAAGTTTCTTTTTGAGCGCCTCAAATTGTTCTTCTAATCAAGTGTTCTCATCAATCTAGTGGATACCACGCTATGGTGGTCCATGATCACTCTAACATATGCAATCATTGTGAGAGACTTCATCTAGTATTGCTCGTCCGACTTTGAGGCTTTTGAACATCAAACCTCCATCAGCGACAACATCTATAATTGTTCTTGGTGCTAGATAGAGTCCTTGATAAAAAGTCTAAAACTTAATCCATGTATTGATTCCATGATGTGGAAAATTCCTCATAAACTCCTTATATATGTCCCATGCTTCCCACATAGATTCTCTGTCCATTTGAGCAAAGTTTTGGATGTCATTCTGCAGTTTCTAAGTTTGGATTGGTGGGAAATACTTATCTAAAAACTTATTGGCCAGATCATCCCAATTTGTGATCGACTTGAGAGATTGGATTTTGAGACATTCCTTAGCTCTATATCTTAGAGATAATGGGAATACACATAGTATTATGGAACCTGAATAGACTCACTGGTTGTGAAAAGTGTCACAAACTTCCAGGAAGTTGGAAATATGTTCATGGGGGTCTTCACTTTGGAGATCACCAAAGTGTCCCATTTTCTAGATCATGTGAATGAGTCCATGATTTATATTGAAGGTATATAATTTAATTGGGGTAAGAATTATTCTTGGGGTCGCACTATGGATTTATGGCAGACCATAATCCTTGACGGTATTTTCAAGGTGTATCAGGTGTTATCCTAGAATTATTTGATGGGGGTTCTACGGATTGGGTCCTATGTGATTGTGCTGCTCGGCCATTGCTGACTGGAGATGTGAAAATAAATACTTTTTGATCTTAGGATCGAAGTTAAAGGGTTACTTTGACTCAAGGTTTCTTGAATGAGTCAAGGGACCTTGGTACATGCACTGGTTCAGAAAACAAGGACACAAGGGAGTCTTGAAAGGAAAGAAAGAAAGGGGGTGAGGGAATGGTAATCCTATATCTTAGGCCAGAGTTCTTTAAAGAAACAATATCACATCCCTAGAAATAGAACCATAATTTGGTCACACCTGTACACGTCGTTGGTTTCGTACGGGTGATGATCAATTTAGAATTTGTGTGTCCTAAACTTTACTAACTAAAAAATCATAGTATCATGGAAGTGCGGGGTCAAACCCCTGAGGAGGAAGCTATTTTGAAGGGGGATCACTGGTTTTATACCCCAAGAGGATTCCTTTCAAGCTATCTTGGTGTTTTTAAGTTTTACTTAATCTCTAGTTGGGAGTGAATTCAAGTAATTAATGAGGGATCATGATCAATTTTGAGTATCTAGGTAAAGGATAGTGTTTAATTATAATCTTGCCAGGGTCCTAAGGATTAGGCTATGAAGAAAGTGGTGGTCGCTAGCTGACTTTGGTCAAGTCACCTAGTTATACCTAGGAAGTGACTATTCCATTATATGGAGATAGTAAGAGCCTAGGTGCATTAAGTTTAGATTATTTGAAAAAAAATATCTTCGGCTAGTGATTGTAGACTAGTCTACTTCAATCAGAATAGGGTTATGTAGTTGAATATCCCTTGGTGAGGGATGCTCACACAAATTGGGTAGACTTTCATTGTTTATCTTGATTACTAATCCATTAGGGTTTCCAAGTTTATAATTAAAGATTAATTATGTATGTAGATACATCTACTTTTGATCCCTACCCCTAAGAGGTTTAACTACTCATAGCGGGTGGAGATACAATTATATAAACAAAAGAAATCATGCTTGACATGTTAATTGATATTAATTGAATGATACACATGGAGGGGTTTGGGAATGGAAGGTGAAAAATCATGTAATTGGATTTGTAATAGATAAATAACGACTTGATTAAAATGCTTAATTGGAATCAAAAGCGGAATTGGATCTTAACATGTTTTCTGAAAATCGATGAATAACGATGGGAATTTATGCAATGGGGACTTGAAGGCGTTGAATAAAAGTGGATCCATAGATCTTGAATTGATTTAAAAATGAAAAACACAAAGAAATTTAGATTGTAAAGGGAAAAAGGGTGAGGGAACTCGAAGGTGGATGAAAATAGAGAAGAATCCTGTCCAGAATTCTTTTTCAATGCTTTGCTGCACCCCTATATTTATAGGCAAATTTCTTCATGACATATACTAGAGGTACACGTTGTGTACCATTGATTCACATGGATCTCTGTGGATTTTTTATCCCTCGTGTTCCTCATGAATATATGGAGGATTTATGAGGTTTGACTGAATACACATCGTGTAACGAGTGTTCACGACGTGTACTAACCTCCAACTGTTCCTCTGTGTAGATTTTTTGCTGAACATTTTTGACTAGCATCATGACATGTACAGAGACTTCATGATGTGTACTGAATATTTACTATGCTAGCTTCACGACTTGGCTCATGACTTGGGAATGCTGTGAACTACCAGTACACGACATGTACTGACGAGTCACGACATGTACTGGCCAAATTTTCATTTTTCTACACTTCTTCCTTTGAATCCTATGATGACTTATTCCTACAAAATGGAGCATATACCATATGAATTATCAATAAATTAGTAAAAATATAGAAAAAATGACAGTAATAAGTGTATATAAATTGGGCTTATCATGCATCCTCAACCGGTAGCACTGGTAGCAACTACTGCTCGACGGGTGGTGGTATCACTGGTAAACCACCCAGAGGTGCTATCTTTGGTGGAGGGAGTATCTCTGGTAAATACCCTTATACCGATGACTCATCACTAGTAGGACCATCCTCATGATCATGCAATAGAAATTTGGATGGCTGGATGTATAGAGGCATCTGGAAATAGATCAAGATGGTACATGGTCAATAGAGTATACCTAGTGAGCGGACTAAAGAAGGAATGAGAACACAACAAAAACTTATATGATGCATATACCATTTTATTCTTTTCAACTATTGTTTTTATGTACTGATTTGAAAAGAAAAATTTAGAGTCCCGGTGTATGGATACATTGGACACTGCACCAACACTAGATTCCCTAGCCTGAAAGCCAAACTCAAAACACTGGACACTATTTCCCCAAACCAACCTCACAGACTCTAAGTCCTTAAGTAAAACCGACCAACTCTGATACCACTATGTCATGACCCATCCTAGAGGGTTTTTTCTATGACTATCCCAAGACCACCTCTAATAGGTCATGGGCTGGCTAATAGCACCATGTAGGCATATCCCATAAATAAGAGGCATTTACCTTAGTACCTGTAGACACACACACACACACACACAATCTCTAAGCCCAAAATGCTGAAATGTAAAAACACTGAGTAGACAATGCATGCATACACTAAGATTCCAACCACATATTACGATAGTAGGAAACTATAAGGTAAATAGGGCTAGAATACAATACCACTAAAAGAAGAGTCTGTAAAAGTGAACAAACAAGTTCCTAAAACTCATCCGCAGAAAACTCTACCTGAAGGGTAGGTGTATGACATCTGTCTGAAGCCATAGGAGCACACCTCATATTTCTGAACACTCTAAGAAACACCTGGTCCTGGTGTACCTAGAACTCCATCAAAGCATTGATCATCTGCACAAGATACAACACCTGTGGGAGAATCCCATGTAGGGGTGAGTAAAATAATACTCAGTAGGACACCTCGAGACCACAAAGGAATACCACTAATAAATACAAGAAGTACACCATAAAGAAATACATGTGGTATATAACAAAGAAATACATGAAGTATACCATATAAAAATACATGGTATACCATGAAGGAAACACACAAAGTACAGTCTGCTCACAGAGGTATAAGTATATAGTATGAAAAGTAGGATTATCAAAGGTAGTCCACAAAACACCCAGTATCGGTAAGACACAGAGTGTAGATAACACATAGAGTGTCGATAATCCATGAAACCCCCAATTCACATAGTCACAAAGGCACATAGTCACATAGTCTTAGTCAGCCACATGATTCCATTCATAACGCGCTTGTATCGGGAGAACATACTCCTCAAGCCATTAGGTCATATACAAACTTCTACAAAAACTAGCTCAGAGTGTCTTAAAAGGACCATATTGTTGTAAGGGTCCCAATACTGCAAACTAATCATCAAAGAGACACACAATTTGAAATTTACAGCTATTTTTGTAAAAAGTACGACCGGGTCCGGTTCGAGTCCGACCCTGTCCGGCCAACCCGACCCGGTCTCACCACCTGACCCAGCCCAGTCCAGTTTGGTCCAACCTAAATCAGCCCGACCCACTGGGATCATCCTAGCTCCTTTTGGTCAGGTCTGCGCTATGGGTGGTCTCACCCAAATTTACCCAAGTTTTTAGGGTTAAGCCGTCACTTGTAGTGTAGCTTGGGTTGTTGAATCCTCAGAGACCTAAGAAGAAACCTACAGACACGTACATTCTATGGATTGTTTTGGCTATGAAGTTGCAAACTTTGGGTTTATTTTTGAGGGGTTTTAAGATAGAACTAACAGACTTAAGTGAATTTAATTTGAAATAATTAGTTGATCCTAGGTTACCGCTTGGGGGTGGATTGGATGAAATTCATTTTTTAACAGTTTCAACTTCTTATATTCGAGATGGGTTTATTCAAGAAGATCAAACAACTTCATCACTTACTGGTTTAATACCACCACAACATAATACTAATCACCTATACACTCGGAGGATCAAATTTATGAGCACTCCAAGGTAAAAGTTCGTATTAGCACTTGAAGTATGTGGCCTTAAAATTCAACAAGGACAATGAAGTTTTAAAATCATCAAATAAAAATCTCAATTAAAAGAAGTGATTAGACATTAATGGGGTGATAAATAACATCCAATCCAACCCCTTTATACTTCTTTTTATCAACACATAAGTGGGTTATCCCTCCATTAATGCTACGGTTTCAATGGAAGCGATAAGTAGACTCATGAGGGAGGAATTGAAGAAGTAAGAAAACAATAAAAATAAAATGATCACTCCACCGTTGTGTGAATAATTTCACAAGGTTTGGTGTGAATAAATTCACACCATGAGGCAATGGTATCAAAGTGATATTTAGAAGAACAAAATAATAGGAAAAGAAGAACTTTTATTAAGAAACTAAGATGAATTAAAACAACTTACAATTCAGGAAGAACATTACAAAGGAAAAGTGGCAGCATAACATTACAATGAAAGAAAGAATCCCAGATCCTTAAAACCTCAAAAAAAATTCCTTAAATAAGAATTTTTGGAGCCTTGGGTAGAGCCTACAATAGTGAAAGTCATCCCACTTGATTATGGTAGGATTAGGGTGGTGAAAAGCTTGTGGAACTTGGACTTTTCCACTCTTGACCCGAGGTGGCAGCTAGATTACATCCACCAAATAGAAGTGCTTATATGACCTTCTAGATGACAGAATTGGAGTGGGAAATAGCTAATAAAGGTGAATATAATGATGTATACTATCTCTCTATAAAATTTAATCTCAAATTAATTTGAGGTTTCTAAGATAAGATTAAATCGTTGGACTATTTTTCTGGGCTGTGGAATCTGGACCAAAATTTTATCTCTAACTTGGACCACCTGAATAACCACAATGGAGGCCAAATTAGCACTGGATCATGAAGAATTATATGTTCCCATATATTTATTATATCATAACATGAGATTTTTTATTCATTGGGTCTTTATTGTGGGTCCCACATTCTCATATGTGGGATGATGTCCAATCTTCCTTCTCCAGAATTGTTTCCTTTCATAGCCAAATATTCCCATCATAATTTATGAATCCTCCATTGATCCTCGAATAAAAAATGTTAATATTGAAGTTTATATCCATTTACAGAAATATCAAATTAAAATATGGATAATTACATTCCTTAAAACCAGATGAATCATTGGGCCTAAATTAGTGTACATTAGGCATGAAGTGCACAAATGATGAGAATGGATGTTCAAAATTAAAATCCCCCAAATCAGACCCATAAGATCAAAAATTAACATTTAATACCATTAAAATGTAATTAACATATTTTTTTTTATTTTCTAATCAGCGGGCCATCTTGGTGTGCCGCACGTGGTCCGCCTTGACCGCATGCCACCTGACTCCATGCTGTGTCAAACTGCATTCACACGGTCGACCCACCGTGCACCTACCCCCAAAACATCACCTCCACCATGGGGTCCACATGGCCCAAATTCCATGGATGTGACCCCTTTTCCGCTGCGTCCTTGGTCACCACCTGTAGCCTCCGCCACCACGGGCTCCCACTCGGTCCCCTTGGACCGCGTCTTGGTCACCGCCCGTGACCTCCGAACATGTTTCGCGAAGAATGAGGAACACAAAATAATTGGAGAAAAGAGATAAATGAACAAGAATTCCTAAAAATGGATGTTGTAATTGCTTGTTTTGGGATCAATCCATTCATGTTATAAGGTTTAACGAAGAATGATCAGAATAATCACAAAGATCTATCACCCGTTAACCCCACAATTTAACCATCGCATAAGAATGACCGAACTGTGGATCAACCTATTTTTTGGTTGGTCTGCATTCGTCATTGAATCTAATAAGGGGATAGTAAAGAACAAAGGGATCAAATTCCCTACCTGGTTTAAGAACATGTACCTTCTTTTCAGGTATGTCTTTCTTTTCTGGTTGTTTTGGAGAAAAAGAGGAGTTTTTGGAAATTTCAGGAGTACATGCCGTGTACTTATAAGCACATGCCATGTACCCGGTTGCTGTGGGTAGCCATGTGCTGACCATGTAATGGTCGAGCACATGGAAATGTGGGGTGACCTTGAGACTGCCTAAAGCAGTGGCCGGTTAAAGAAAGTACACGCTGTGTACCCTTGAAGAACACACCTTGTACTTTCTTTTTATTTCATTAAACGGAATGGGGTCACATATCGTTCACAAAAAGATTTTCTTCTAGGTCCATCCCATCCAGGAGAAAATGAGACCACTGATTCTTCTCCAAGCCCCCGACCCGCCATCTATTCTCTGAATCGACCGCCATTGATTTCATTGGAATCATTAGAGTAAGCTCTTCCTTCTTCTAGGGCCTTGTTTCCTAATTTATTTTCTTTTGCGAGATATCCTCAGTTGAATGTTTTAGAGGTTTTTTGTAGATCTAAAACATTATAGGGTGATTCAAGGCATAAGGATCATGTATATAGATTTTATAATGCTAAGGTAGGTGGTTTGTGCCTTTCTGTAGTTAGTCTTTGAGTTATATGTGCAAAAGTGACCAATACCCTTATGCGGGGTATTGCGTGTTTATGGGTTTTAGCCTTGTTATTGTATTCTATTACTTGTGTGCTTGAGTAGAGGATTTATGATTGTAAATAGGGTTATTTAGATTTCTATGGATGTGTTGCCCATGATTGCTTGATATTGACCGTTTGTTCTAGCTTTGCCTGTCGGCTACTTTGTTTTCCATGCCTAGTATTGTTAGAATGGAGTGATTTTATCTGACATGTTGTGAGATTCTATAGACTATTATCCAACTAGTTCTTGATGTTTACTTTGGCTACCATATATCGTTTTTTCACTATTGACTTACACAGGGCTATGGGAACCTGGTGTGGTAGACCATAGGGAGAATAGACACTGAGGACTTCTCCAGAGTGTCTACTTACTTTTATGTTGCGAGACCATAGGGGGGATCGACTTTGTGCTCCCTCAGAGTGTCTATAGTTCCTTGTTACAAGACCACATGTGGAATTTGACATTGAGTACCTCCCCAGAGTTTCTATAGTTACCGATACGAGACCACAAGGGGAATTGACGATGAGTGCTTCCTTAGAGAGTCTGTGATAAAGCTGAACCAAAGGGGTTAGACTATGAGTACTTCCCAGAGGGTTGCTTGTGTTTGATTGGTTGAACTAGAGGGGTTAGGCTGTGAGTACTTTTTTGAGGGTTTCTTAACTAATAAATTAAAATAGATGTAATTGAAACTGTAGGATTATTTACTTTTGAGTACTTCCATGTTTATTTCTTCTTTTTTCATCTTGCCTTCCATATATATTCACTGACTGTTAGGCACAAATATTTGGGTGGTTACCTATTGGGATTTGTCTCACACCCTATTTGGGTCATGCTTTTGGGCCCAAAAAGATTATATTGTTGCAGGTCTAGATAAGGGAAAGTTCCCTTTTACTTTAGGTACTTGATTTCTGTGGAGTTGGAGAGCATGGGACCAAGATGAGGCTTGCGATGCTATTGGGGTTTATTTGTTTTCTTTGTAATTTGTTTTAGTGCTATATTCCAGCATTGTGACTTATTTTTCTGATTTCCTAGACATATATACCACACATCATTTATATATGTGCTCTAGTTGTTATTTCATCAGTCTCCTGCTGTTTACCTATTGCATGTTATTATTGATTTCATTATTGCTATTTGTTTATTTTTGCTGATTTACTCTGCCAATGAGGGAATATTTTCCTCACTATCATACCCAAGGCTCTCACTGCAAGTCAGCAGCCTCTGGAATTTGGGAAAATGCGCTTGAGGCTATGTGACCAACTAGGCACGGGGCACCTCTGGGCAGCTTCTGTAACCGGGACATTAAAAAGTGGTATCATAGGGATTGTTTTCTTCTTGACTTACTGTTTTGAGCCTATAGCCATGTATAGGAAAGAATATTTACTTAGTAATAAGCTGTGTCCGGGAGTAGCTAACCCGTGTACAGGAAAAATCCAATTTACCTCGTTATTGATTTTTTTTGGTTTTGCAATTATTACAATTGATTTGATTTCACTGTTTTGTGATTCATATGTTTTTTGATGTTATTGTTGATATTATTGAGGTTCTATTTCTGTTTCAACCTGATGAGATGAGGGTATGCCATCTCATTCATCATATAGGCACTTGCTAGAAATCACATGTCATGAATTCTTGCCTGGACATTTATGATGCATTACCAATTTCATGTAGTTGTGATAGGTGTTTTGCTTGGTATGCATGCTGTTGTGATAGATGCCTTGATAGAATTCTAGCTACTGATAGAGTATTGAATTGTATAAGGTTTAGTTTGAATTAATTCCGAACTTTGGTTCTTGAGGTGTTATGGGCCCTCATGGATTGAAATTTGGTGGATAATTGCACTGTTATGCTTGCATATGACATGTATAAGATGCCAAGCTTTTATTTATGGGGAGTATGGCCCCTCACAGACTAGAATTTGGAACTTTAATGTTGGATTCAATGTTTTTCTTGGCTCTGAAGTAGTTTCTGAGGCTTACTGTCTAGAAGAACCCAAAATACACAGTGTGTATGGATGAATACATGCTATGTATCCTTATATTCGGGAAGGAACTGTTTTTCTTAAGTACACGCCGTGTAGTCTCAAACCGTGTCAATGGCTGTGTGGATAGAGAGATGAGGATAGGGAATTTTTGGTGTGACACACCGTGTATACTATGTGCACGAGATGTCTTAGGATCTATGTGTCCGGCCATGTGACTAATGACACATGTGGATTTTGGGTAGTTTGTACAAGCCATGTCTGGCACAAACCCACCGTGTTGAGTCAGCCGTGTAACCAGCCATGTGACTAACAACACGGTTTGGTGAAGTTCATCAAGTACATGCCTTTTTTGGAACAAACACACCATATAGTCTTGTTCTAGAAGAACCGTGTGGGTTAGTCGTGTAGAAGAACTTGGACAGGGGAACACAATTCAAGTATACACCGTGTCTTGGAGAAACACGACGTGTGTATTGGGTGTTACATGACCAAAGTTGGCCGGAGTACATGCCCATGAGAAGGCTTATAGGAACATGCTGTGTAAGGGTTATACACGCCATGTATCCCTGTTTTGAAAATATTGAATGATTTCTTTATCCTGTTCCCTTATTACACTTCTAAGTTTCACTCTTTGATAGTCTCGAACTAAGTTCATGCTTGAACTTGCAGAGTCATGCCACCAGACGTCCTCTGGTTTTACGCCAGTTATAGGACAGTGATCAGACATTGGACATAGCTGAATAGGGACTACCAGCAGATCCTCTTGTAGTGCCAGTCTTGGCACCAACCATTGTTCTGGATACAAGTGTTGATGCACAGTTCTGAGAAGAATTCATGAGGTTCATGAAGAACTTCCAAGGAGTACCGCATCCTACCCCGTCTATGGCAGAGTTGACACATGTTTTCCAATAGTATCCTCCTCCCACCTTTATAGGGGAAGGAGGACCTCAGGCTGTAGAGTCATGGTTAGAAGACATGCTATCTATCTTTGAGCATCTGGAGACACCTCCAGAGAAGAGGGTGAATCTCGCTATGTATATGCTTCGGGACTCCGCCAAGAGATGGTGGGATGTGATCTCATAGGTGGGATGCCAGCAGGTCATGGCTTGGGATGAGTTCCAACATGAATTCTATGACTACTTTTACCTGGAGACTCTGAGGTCTGACTGAGCCCAAGAGTTCATGAGTCTGGAGTAGGGTAATCTTTCAGTTATGGAGTATTCTTATCACTTCTCATATTTGCATCACTTCAAACCTATTCCAGGAGGTGATGAGTTATTTCTAGCGAGGAAGTTTGAGGATTGTCTTAGGCATGACATCTGATCTCAGGTGAAAATCTTCATGTTGACTTTCATCACCTCTATAGTCAACCAGGCACTGATCATGGATTGAAATCTGAGGGATTATGGAGTTGTGAGCTAGGGAGGCTCAGCATCTAGAGTTGGTACCCCTCTGAGTGATAGCAAGAAGTGCCGCAGGGAGTCTACACGTGTGTTGACGCTCCTTTTCGTTACAGAGTCTAAACGAATGCAAAGGGAAATTCTTTAGCTCAAATTGATTCATCCTTTGAAGAAAACATCAAAAATCGACAAAGGCATGAACAAGGCTTCAAATGCACATGCGCCACGCAAGTTCCCTCATGGTCGTGCAAGTACACTTGCGCGCTGCCTAATGGGTGTGCAGGTGACTTGCGCGCCCTCTCTAAAAATCACCCAGGGTCTTCTCCAGCCAATAAATACCCCTGTAGGCCCCCCTATTTCAAGGACGAAAAATTCCAAAACCCCCAAATTGAGCATCCGGCGCCCTAGACTCTTCTCAAAGCTTCCGAACACTTATAAGGTACTTTCTTACCTAGAAAGAAATATCTAAAGAGTGGGAGGAAGGACTAAGTGTTGAAACTCATCAAAACTTGCGCGCCTGAGTGGCCAGCCCTTAAGGGAACTGGCCACACTTGCGCGCCGCCCTAATACTTCACCAGAACTTGCGTTCCATCTTCTGGAAAGACTCTAGGGATAATACAAAGGGTTTGAGCCAAGTCTCTCCCTAGTATTACCCTAAGGGATGAAAATCGCGCAAGTACCCATGTGCCGCACAGGTATATCCACGCGACCAGGACTTGCATGCCCACGCAGTACCTACGCGCCTGCCAGGACATGCATGCCCCTATCTTTTTGGGTGCCTCTTCTGCCTATTTCACTTCTCTAACACCTATCCAATTCTCCTCTTCAGGATTAATCCTTCAAAACTCTCTCCAAAGCCATTTATGGCATGATTTCTTTATTGCCTTCCTTATCTAAAAGGAATTCGGTGGAACATCTCTCAAAACCTAGTGATTTATTCATCTTTACATCGCTAAAGTTAGAGAGTTCATTCATTCAACCTCATCCTTTAAAGTTGAGAGAATCTTTAACCTGGTCCTCCTTTTCAGGAGTAATCCCCAGTCCAAATTCTCATTAATATTTGGGAATCCTCCTTAGGAGTAAGCCCCAAGTCCTCATTAATTTGGGAATCCTCCTTAGGAGTAAGCCCCAGTCATAATTTCCTTAACCTGGTCCTCCTTTCCAGGAGTAATCCCTAGTACAAGTTCTCATTAATATTTGGGCATCCTCCTTAGGAGTAAGCCCCAAGTCCTCATTAATTTGGGATTCCTTTTCAGGAGTAATCCCTGACCATAATTCCTTTAACCTGGGCTTCCTTTTCAGGAGTAAGCCCCAGTCTCCATGTTCCCAAATATGGTCATCCTCCTTAGGAGTAAGCCCCAAGTCCTCATTAATTTGGGCTTCCTTTTCAGGAGTAAGCCCCTATCATAATTCCTTTAACCTGGGCTTCCTTTTCAGGAGTAAGCCCCAGTCTCCAAGTTCCCAAATATGGGTATCCTTCTTAGGAGTAAGCCCCAAGTCCTCATTAATTTGGGATTCCTTTTGAGGAGTAATCCCCAGTCATAATTCCTTTAACCTGGGCTTCCTTTTCAGGAGTAATCCCTAGTCTCCAAGTTCCCAAATATGGGCATCCTCCTCAGGAGTAAGCCCCAACCATGGTTCTCTTAATCTGGGCTTCCTCTTCACCCAGTCTCAAAGTATACAAATATGGGCATCCTACTTAGGAGTAAGCCCCAAGTCCCTTAACCTGGGCCTCCTTATCAGGAGTAAGCCCCAGTCTCAATTTCTCTTAACCAGTCATAATTTACTTTTGATTTGGGCGTCCTTCTCAGGAGTAAAACCCAATCATAATTCCCCTCCTAACTTGGTCATCTTCCTTAGGAGTAAGCCCCAATATTAGAGTATCCAAATCTCCATAAAATACATATGCCTTTATGGACCCTGTTCCTGGATTTCTTCCTGGAAGTAAATCTTAATCTTCATCTATTTGGGCAATCATACATACATACGCCCCACATCATTTCTTATGATTGCATCTTTCATGGAAAATTGTCTGGTTTTATCAATACCTCTTGTTTCTCACACCGAGCATGACTCACATGATCTTAGAGTGTAAAAGTAATTACGACATCTTTCTTTGAGCCATCAATCATACATAAACATCATATTTACTTACTCGAACTACGTGGGTTCTGATTTCTTTTCTAAATAAAGGATATTTAGGTAGCCCATCTATGGGTACGATCCCAACTCTGAAATAATCCATGTCTTTCTGAATGACAATAAACTTCAAGTTCCCCACTGAGTGGCTTTAAATCCATAATGGTCATCATAATGACCAAGAGATATCTATATAATGTATTAAAAGATACCATTGACTAAGAATATCTAACAAATAAAGATGATTCTCTATTGATGAAGAACCTCGAATACATATAAAAGATTCTCTAAATTTCCTACATATTAATCATTGATTATCAGATCTAAAGGAAAGCTCATTTTATACTTGGTAATTTAATAAGGATTCACGAACATAACTTAAATCTATAAAGAGAGTCCCGAAGTAGACAATAATTCCCCTAAAAAAGGTGTTATGAGTCCGACCTCCCGTCCTCTCGACCAATGAAAATTACTAAGTCTCATCCGTTCACAACTAATGAGTTCCTACCTTTGGAAATTAAGTCCAAATGGATATGAAATCATTGGATGTTTTCGGTTCTACGAACAAAACTGTTAGAAACCGATTGGAATGTTTGAACCTTAAATCAACGAGGACATCCCCAATTCCAGAGGGAAACAAAAAATGGAAAACCCGACGTGAATCCTTAACCAAGTTAAAATGATAGTTTACCTACTTGTTAGACCCCTATTTAAAACTCAATGAGAGGGCCAACAAGACAATCAATAACATATGTGTTTATAAAAAAGATGTAGTGGACGGACTTATCTTGATTACATCTGTTATATCAAATAGACACTCCTTTCCAAGATCTTCTACTTTTCAGAAATGGCTTCTATTAAGTTCACACCCGTGAATACGTCTGTTGTGAAAACTTCTGTTGCGAATGCCATTGCTGCTACTCCTGCTGGATCATCGTCCTCTCTGAGGATGATATCACCTACTCAGCATCTTCAACGCTGGGTATCAAACTCACTGGTTAAGGAGTACCATAAAAATGGCACTATTACAACTCTAGAGGCTTCCCAACAAGCCCTCCAAGTGAACAACTCACACCGGTTTTCCGGACAACGGCGACCAGTGATTTAGAAGAAGGTGGTTCCAACCACCGTTTTCAACCGTTTTGGGTCGTTATCCCTGGAACAAAATCACCACTCACTCCCATATTCTGAGGAGGTGAATGAGCAGGCCCCTTAGGGACTTAACTCAAGGAGACATGAGTCCTTCCCGAGGACTCCCATCAACAATCGCCGCCATACTCGTGCGACAGTACGCCCTCAACATGATGAGGGTATCATCTCCAGGAGTTCGGCTCAGGTTCCTTGAACCTGAGTAGGAAAGAAAAATTTCCAGAGGCAAAATCCGGTCAACAGTGAGAAGGTTCTCATCTTTTCCATCTCCAGAGAAGTCCACCAACCTAACTTGGTGGCAAGCAATGAGCGGGCACATACACCCGTCCGTTTTAATCCCGCTGTCCAGTAGACTCGTCTGGAAGCAGCACGTCAATCCCGCCAGGCAATTCCGGTGGAGTACTATAGACAGGAACACACAACTGTTTAAGAATCATCAGCTAGTCAGCAGGCTCGTCTGACTATATATGATGGATCCCACCTACCCAATGTGTTGACCACTGGTAAACAGGCACATACACCTGCTTACACTCATCAATCCTGCCAGCAGCCTCATCTGTCAGTGTTGAAGGAAGTTCGTCAACCACGTTTGGTGGAGTGCAATCAGTAGGCACATACACCTACTAGTATTGATCAAGACTACCAACAGTATCGTTTGGTAGCACCAGGAGAGGTCAGTCGAAAAGCTCCGGGGACAAACAGGAGGCAGACTCAACTCTCTGCCCCCACACTTGAGTACTGTCAGGATTCACTGACAGGAAAAGGAGGACAAGAGCAGGAACACACACCTACTCCAAGCACGGAATGGACGTATATCCCTGTTCCAACAGCTGAAGTCACCAAGCACATTCTTTCAATGGTGAAATAGCAGAAGAAAATCCCTGCTCATATTCTGGATGCTTGCCAGGATATTATAACAGCTTCAGTAGCATCACAGGGAAAGAAATGAAAATCTATCCCTACAAGTGGAGTGACTCATCAACAGATCACTTCGGAGCAGATACACACCTCTGTTCCAGTCCAAGAGGGTTGTGGGGAGTACTCCCCCATATCATATGAACAACCAAATCAGGCACATACACCTGATTTGAGTGGAGATCGTCAGCCTAACCTGTCCATCTCTCCTGATCATGCACATACACCTGCTCAGAGTAGCCACTTTCGTCAACAAGTGGTTTCCAAGGTGAGTAAGAAGGATTCTAAGAAGAAGACCTGCTCAGCACAGTCAAGAAATCGAGGGCCCATCTGTGGCCTTACTCGATGCTGGAGTTCTTGAAGCCCTTAGACAATTATCAGTTGGAATTCAAGATTAAACTCTCTCAGTTCCCAATAGTGGGAAAATTAATTCCTAAGGTATGCATCAGACACTTCCTCATGAAGGATTGCTTCATGACAGTTCGGTCGATCTTGAAGTTTCATCTTCAGATGTGAGCTACAATAACCGTATGTGTGGCCAGAATACCAAGGAGCAGGAGATATCATCTTTTGATGTAACCCACCATGGTGTTCCTCCCCATGATGATGAATTTCGCTGTGAAAGTCCTCTCCACAGTAGTGATGCACATTGGTCAGAAAATACTCCAGTGGACAATGTAGTGCCGAGAAATCCCTCTTATCTAGAGGCACTTGAAAATGTGAAACCAGTCATGTCTGATGCTTTACCATCAGTAAGTGAAATACTTTCTCAATCGGAAGATAGCTCGGGGTGAAGTTCATTCTCCGAACCACCCTCGGGTCATTCATCTTCTAGTTTGATCAGTGAATTCTCTACCAATCCCATTGAATCTGATGAAGCAAAAAAGAAGCACCAGCTCTGGTAAAATCAGGTAGAAGAATATTCATTGAATGATAAAGAAGAAATGCTGAACATGAGAAAACAAATGGCGAAAGGTGAAGCGCCAGTCATGTTTTGGCCTTTGGCTGAGTCTCAATAAGACATTCCAAAAGTGTTGACGGAAGATTGTATTCAAGTCATTCGTCCCAACATATGGAAAACTCTTTGTCAGTTGAAAAATAAAGTATTATCTTATGATGAATATGAAAATCATGTTAAGATAATAGAAGGGTTACAACGTCAAATTGACTTGGAATCTCTATCAGTCTCTCGATATCCGAAGGCTGAAAAGCAGTAGAGAGCCCTTCAACGTTCATGACTTGGTGCACTAAGAAGATTGTGCTATTTAATTGCCAATTCCCCATCTGTTATTCATTTCATAGGATGGGGTGTTCATGGAGCACTACATTTCACTGTACTCTCCAATCAACAAAGCCCACCAAAGGTGGTTTCATGCAATTTTATCTCCCAGAATTGGCCACATTTGGATGATTTTGTGTGAAATCAAAGGCTTGCCCAAGAACATGCCTCAACTAGTTCTTCTCAAAGTCAAGAATAAAGAGAAAAATTTGTTGAATTAATCCTACATCAAGAAAACAAGAATATTGAACAAGCATATCATATGGAGCAAGCACATCATCAAGTGACAGAAGTGTCAGAAATCATCCAATGGTCTTTTGAACCAAGTGATAAAAGTGGATGTCGATTGATGCATCCAGCTAATTTCTGGACCAAGGTCCTCAAGATCAGGAGAGATTTTAAGAAAGTCTTAGACATAACATGTCAAGAGCCACCCCAGCTTGCCAGACTGGGGACTCTTTTAAACCAACCCTCAGAATCAGCAAATAGGATTCGAGGAGTTGAGCGGGAATAGTAGGAATATCCCCAGTCCACCGGACTGGGGACATTTTCAAATCCTCAATCCCTCCCTCATAGAAATTCAGTCTTCTCTTGATTGGGGAAGAATCCCCAAGAGGAACGAAGAGCCAAGTTATCAGGAGATTCTATCCAAATTACGGTTCATCAAGAAGTTCCTGAGGGATCGAATCAACAAAAGGCAATGTCTCATCAAAGACATGGAAGAAGAAAATATCACAGAAATGCTGATAGGAGGGACACAATACATTATGCATCAATCAATGTCATCAATGCCGTTATTTTTGATCCACTAGATGAGGTTCACTCAGAGGGATCAGATGAAGATGTTTCTGTTCAATATGTTGTATGCACAGACACAAATGAAGAAGGTGTGCATACACGAAATCAAAGGCTTACCCAGAATTTGGGTGTTCCTTCAAGTAACCCATTTCCCCCTCTTCGAAAGGGATCCAACAAGGGAAAAGGAAAGAATCAGGTTACATACCCTTCCTCTGGAGAAGGCCAATCGCTCTCACTAGAGAAAAGATTTGCACAACAAGAGGAAGAAATGAAGGAATTAAGGAAGATGAATACAGAACTACTTCAGGATAGTCTTCTTCCTAAATGTGCTACAGTCAGTCAGCCAAGGGAGTTTGTTGCAACTACTAAGATGGATCAAGAATATCCTCCTTTATCAGTACACCCTCACAAGTCTAATCCTACGGGTCAAGTGCAACAACAATCAGTGGTGCTACCATCAGTTTCAGTACCAACCACCATACCTTTCCAGACTTTAATTATTGCACCTTCCCAAGTCTAAGTTATACCAGATGTTTCTCAAAATTTAATAACTACCATTTAGTCATTAACAACTTGGTTAGAGACTATGGAAGGGAAGCGTGCGTAGGTTCAACTAGAAAATAAAGCTTACCCTGAATGGGTAGATTCAATCCCTCACCCATCAAGTTTTGGGAACCTTGTATTCCCTATTTTCAATGGATCAGGTGATCCTAAACAGCATATGACACATTACGTGTCTTGTTGTGATCCTATGATGGGAACTCCGGAACATCAAGAAGCAGTGAAAATTAGATGCTTCGTGCGAACCTTGCAAGGACCATATTTTGTTTGGTATACAAGCTTGCAATCCCGGTCAATTACTGGATGAGAAGATCTCCATCAACAATTCCTTATTCACTTCAGCTCAACTTTGCCAAAGACAACCATTTTTTATCTTAAAAAATGTAAGCAAAAGGAGAATGAAAGGGTTTCAGATTTCATTACTCACTGGAAGGGATTAACATACTCCCTAAGCTGAGCACTCCCTCAAGAAGAAATGTTTCCAATCTGTGTGGCAAATCTGCATGATGAATTACGCACGCCGTTGATCCCTGTGAAATACACAGGAGGGTTTCGAGACCTTACTTCAATCTCTCAGCAGATTGAAGATTCCCTTATACAGACCAAGGGTAAATCTTGTGTAATTCCATCAGTTCCAGGAAGAAGAGTGGGTAAAGAAGATACTGCTACAGTTATGCTTAAGCAAGCACCTATACCTGCTTCTACTTCAAAACCTCCATCTTCCCAAAGGGCTCCACCTCATGAGCATCAACAACAAAGGCCGTTTTGTCAAGATGATCAAAGAGATCAAAGACGAAAAAAATTTGAGGATCTGAAGAGAAACTTTTACTCTTTCTGAAACGAACGAGTTCCTGGCTACTTCATTTCAGCTCTGGAAAATAATTTGGTTCAGTTTCTAAGACCCAAAAGGCCAAACAAGGAAGGAGATGAAGACTGTCCCAATTATTGTCCCTTTCATCAAATGTTGAGGCATCCCATCTAGGAGTGTTTTGTCTTCAAAGACCTCCTACAAAATATGGTTGACTCGGGACAATTCAAACTAAAGGGCTCTTCAGACTAGGTAACATGTGTTACTGCTAGAGTTTCAGAGGAAAAAGGCGAATGGAAAGAAGTCAAAAGAAAAAATGCGCATAAATATGATGATTGGATGGTCAGGAGAATGATCAACTGAACTCATGCCATTTTGCGAATGCAATTGAATAAACCAATTGTGTCTTCTGCTATGGATGCCACAAAAAAATTTTCTTCAGAGGGAAACTCCTCAAAAGGGTGGCATAGTTCGAAGAAAGAAAAGCAATCAGAGGAAGATGAAATTGCGTCAAAGCCTAAGTTGTTTTTAACTCTGGAAGATTTCATGCCATCTACTTCAAATCCACAGGCACCACCCCACCAAACGACACAACATATATTGGCTAATCAGGTAGAGTATTCATCGGATGAAGAGTTAATCTTTGGTTCTATTAACATGATTCACTGAACAGATCCTTATTCCAGTCGTAGTTTCAAATTCGATGAGCCTGAATTCCCTGTATCAAACAGAGGAATTAGAGGGAGTTCCAGGAGTCTGGGATACAGAGGAAGACATGGATATCCCAGAAGCCACTATTCCAATTCTACCCCTGCTAAACTGTGTATGCAGTAGAAACTCATGGAAGATCCCTTCAGCGAGCTCAACAAGAACAAGAAAGTTCTTCCACCAATAGCAAGTTCAGTCCTAACACAGTTATTCTGGAGGATCGGTTGGGGGTTCCATCTTCATCCTCTCAATAAGTAAATGGATCTAATCGGTCTAATCTCCAAAATCCAGGAATATTGCCAACTCCTATCCCGATACAAGATACATCAACTTTCAAAGCATCAACTTCCAAGGCACCTTCTAAACCACATGATACTATTGGGAAACACAAACCTCTGGATCAAAAGTATGATGTATTGAAACACCTGGCCCAAGTACTAGCCAAGTTATCAATTCTGGATGCTTTGAATCTGTTGAAAGATCTTCGGTAGGCACTCATCAAGGCTTTGTCAAGTCCTCAGGAGTTTGAAACTGAAATTGCTGTATTTTAAGTCTACCACGTAGAAAATAATTCTACAGAATTCCATACAGTGATATCTTTCACAGATGAAGATTAAGATGATGTCATGCATGGGCATATTAGACCTTTGTACTTATCTGGAAAGGTCAATGGTGTAGACATCTGAAGAGCTTTCATTAATAATGGTTCAAGAGTCAACCTCATGCCCATTCGTATACTTCGTCGATTGGGCCTTACGGAATATAATTTATCGCTTTCTACTATGATGTTACAAGGATATGATAAAAATGAACAAGAACCACTGGGTGAGATTACACTCAGAACTCAGTTTGGTGATCTTTTATCCAATTCAGATTTCATGGTTGTTGATCAAGACTCACCCTTCAATATCTTGCTTGGAAGACCCTGACTACATCAACATGCGACTATCCCTTAATCATACCATCAATGTTTCAAGTATTGTTTCGATGGTCAAGTTGGGACATTGTATGGTGATAAGGCCTCATTCAAGACATGTGAATCTTAATACATTGAGGCGGAATTCTACCACATGAAGGGAAAGGAGAAATCCACAACAAGGGAGATTACCAAAGTTAATGCTCCATATGGTTTGGAGAAGATTCCAGTAAATCCATTTGCACATGTGAGTACAGATTATGTGTTTCCTATCAGTCAAATTGACAAGATAGACCCAAATAAAAATACTCTTATTGAAAGATCCATAATGTCAATTATGACAATCGAGCCAGACAACATGGGAGAAATTGGTGATCCACCAGGCAATGATGAAATCTCAAATGGAGATGTCTTTATTTCATCTACTAAAATCCAGCAATTCTATACTTCGCCAAACATGAAAGAATAAGTGATAGAAACGTCAGAGGTGAACAATGATGTCAATTCTCAATCCATCACCTCCTCTTTATTACCCATAGAAGACCCTTCATCATCAATTGGGTCAGAAATGGAAGCTTCTTCTTCAAGATGTTCAAATTTTAACATCTCTCTTAATCATGGAAATTCTACTTCATCATCTACTATGCAAGTAGAAACAGAAGAAATAACACATGTTGAAGAAGAAGAGGAAAATCTCAGGGATGCTCCTCCAGCATTTGAGGAGGGTATCTCTACCACCGTGGATGAAATCAGAGAAATAAATCTGGGTACAAAAGAAGATCCAGGCCCCACTTTAATTAGTACGACCATGACTCTTGAAGAACAAGAGATTTATATTTCCATTTTAAAGAAAAATTGAGACATATTTGCTTTGAACTATACAGATATGCCCGGGCTTGATCCTGATGTTGCTACTCATCATTTGGGTTTACCAGAAGAACATCGAGGATTTAAGCAAGCCGCAAGAAGAACACACCCAACTTATGATTCCCTAATTGAAGCTGAAGTGGATAATCTTATCAAATCTAAATTCATCAGAGAAGTTCAATATCCCAAGTGGTTGGCTAATATTGTCCCTGTGAAGAAGAAGAACGGACAAATTAGAGTTTCCATCGATTTTAGAGATCTTAATCGGCATTGTCCTAAGGATGATTTTCCAGTTCTGATTACAGAACTTTTAATCGATGAAACAGCTGGATATGAAGCACTTTCCTTCATGGATGGATATTCCAGATATAATCAAATCTGAATGGCTCCAGAAGATGAGGAATCCACAGCCTTCAGATCCCCTCAGGGTGTGTTTTTCTATCGGGTAATACCCTTTGGCTTAAAGAATGCAGGCACAACATATCAGCATGCCATGCATCGTATCTTCAAACCCTTTTTAGGGAAGTTTGTTGAATGTTATATGGATGATTTGGTGGTCAAATCCAAACAACATTCTAATCACTTGGTTGATTTGGATGTCATATTACGCAAGCTTAGACAACATAATTTGAAGATCAACCCCTTAAAATGTGCTTTTGGGGTAACCTCAGGAAAATTTCTCAGCTTTTTTGTACGCCATCATGGTATTGAAGTAGATCCTGAGAAGACCAAGTCAATCCTTGGTATGTCACCTCCTCAAAATTTGAAATAATTAAGAGGACTTCAAGGAAACTTAGCCTATATTCGGTGTTTCATCGCCAATTTGGCAGGAAAAAGTTTACCCTTCACCAAATTGATGAAGAAGGGAGTCACTTATCAGTCGACTGAAGAATGTCAAGAAGCATTCGATATTCTCAAGAAATATCTCTTGATTCCACCAGTACTCATGCCACCTATTGAAGGAAGAACACTTATCCTCTACGTGACAGCCTTAGAGCGATCATTGGGTGCCTTTCTTGCTAAGAAGAATGATGCTGGGAATGAAAACAACTTCTATTATCTCAGTCAGACTATGCTTGAAGCAGAAACCCGATATTCAAATATTGAGAAGTGCTACCTGGAATTAATCTTTGCAGTTCAGAAGTTGAGACACTACATGAAACAACATGAGGTCTAATTGATATCTCACAATAAACTGCTCAAATTCATCCTTAGTCATCCAATTCTTACAGGATGTCTGGAAAGGTGGGCAGTTATTTTGCAGCAATTCGACATTCAGTATGTGTCTCAAAAGGAAATAATGGGACAAGCTCTGACTGATTTCCTTGCTGAACATCCTTCAGTAGAAGATACATATTCAGATATTGAACTTCCTAATGAGAAAGTGTTCTCTATTCAGGATAGTCCTCAAGTATGGGAAATGTATTTTGATGGTGCTTCCAGAAGTCCAACAGGGAAGAAAATGGAAGATCCTAAATTCAACAAGGTTGGATTAGGAGTTATTATTATTTCCCCAAAAAAGGAAGTGTTACCTTATTCCTTCTTATTGTGGGAAAGTGGTACCAATAATGAAGCAGAATACCAGTCCCTCATCGTAGGATTAGGGTTGGCGCTTCAAGAACAAGTGAATCACTTAAGGGTGAAAGGTGATTCAGACCTGATAATGAAACAAGTCAATGGGGATTATGAAATCAGAAAAGAATAATTGATCCCTTTGTATGATTACTTCATAGAGTTAATGGCGGAATTCCCTTTAGAATTGACATTTTCTTATGTCCTGCGATCACAAAATGATCAAGCTGATGCACTGGCTAATATAGCCACAACTCTGGTAGATCCAAATTGGGACAAAACAACCATCAGTATTTCCCACCGTCGTACAATTTCACCTTATGTTCGAACTAGAACAGAGGAAATTAATGAAATTAGTCCCATTTCTGAACTGTATGGTAATAATACCAGATGGATGACACCTATCAGGGAATACCTTCAAAGTGGAACACTTCCACCTGATAGAGCCGAGAAAGAACAAATCTGGCGACGTGTGGTCAATTTTACTCTTTATGATAGCCCAGATCACTTAGAGAAAATTCTCTACAAGCGTGGTTTTGATGGAGTTCTCTTCATATGCATTGATGGTGAAGAGACAATGGCTCTCATGAAAGAAGTGCATGCAGGAGTCTGTGGTGACCACCAGTCTGGACATATACTGTCTGATCAAATTTGAAGGCTTAGGTACTTTTAGACTTCAATGATACAAGAATGTGTTGATTTCACAAAGAAGTGTCATTCATGACAAGTACATGCCAACTTCATTCATCAACCTCCAGAGTTTCTTCATACAACTAAATACTCGTGGCCATTTTTCACATGGGGAATGGATGTGGTGGGACCTTACCCTTCAGCTACGGCCAAGCAGTTTAAGTCTATTATTACTTCTACTGACTTCTTTTCCAAATGGGCAGAGGCAATAACTCTCAAAGAAGTTAGTTCTAAAAGAATTGTTAGCTTCATCAAGTCTAACATCATTACCAGATTTGGTGTCCTTCATACCATATTGAAGGACAATGGCACCAACTTCTGTTCATCCGAGATGAAGAAGTTGTATCAAGAATACAACATCAAATCCAACCATTCATCTCGGTATCATGCAGTGGAAAATGGCTAGATTGAAGCATTCAACAAGACTCTTTTAAACATACTGCAAAAGACGATGGATAAAGATAAGAAGTCATGGCCTGATAAACTCTTTCATGCTTTATGGGATTATCGGACCACCACCCGCACTGCAACGCGGTCAACTCCATATTCACTGGTATATGGAATGAAAATAGTCTTGCCCATTGAAATTCAACTACCCTCGCTCAAAGTAGCTATTTGTGATCAATCATCTACAGATGAACAATCTCAAAAGTGATTGGATGAATTGGAATGGTTAGATAAGAAAATATTGTGCACACTGCACCACTTGGAAGCTTATCAGAATCGAATAGCATGAGCTTTCAATAAAAAAGTTTGTCTTCGTTCATTCATTCAGGGAGAATTGGTATTGGTTCTCAGAACTCCAATGATACCAGGAAAGAAACCTCTCAAGCTTGAGCCAAAATGGGAATGACCTTACTCAATACATAAGGTCTACTCAAATGGAGCTTATTCTTTAATCTCAATGGATGGAGAACTCATCACTACTCTAAACAATGCCAGATTTCTAAAGAAGTATTTTGTATAAACACAAAATACATTGTTACGGTCCATACATATGACCTTAAACTATTTTTATTACTTTCATCCCACATGACATTAAACTGTGACATCCTAACTACATGACACTAAACTATACAGATGTCCCTTACGTCCAGAATGATGTTAAACTGAACCATCCAAGGTCCATGCATACGACCTTAAACTATTCTCACTTTCGTCCAACATGACGCTAAACTGTATCGTCCTTTTTTTCATCCAACATGACGTTAAACTATGAAAAAATTCCCTAATATGTCCAACATGATGTTAAAATGTTTCCTCTTTTGTCCTTACTACCTGACATTAAACTGCACAGTTCTCTTTTTGTCCAACATGACATTAAACTATATTGTCCCCATTGTCCCTGCTACGTGACACTAAACTGTGGAGCACCAATAGTCCTAACTGCAAGACTTTAAACTGCATAGTCCCTTCATATGTCCTACATGACATTAAACTATGCATCGTTAAGGTTGTTGGTACCTCTTGTTTCTCACACCGAGTATGACTCACGTGAGCTTAGCGCAAATTTCAACCATAACACCCTCTCTGGGTCACTAACCACACGTAAGTCCCAACATCATTTTTTAGGTCGTTGTCCCCAAGAACAACTTGATCACTAATTCATTCTTTAATTGAACTACACAGACTTTGATCCTTGACTTGAAGGCTGGGTACATAGGCAACCCCCCAAGGTTCAAGCCCAAAACCAATCTCTTCACATCGGCTTACCTCCATCTCGTACGATGTTGATTTGTGAAACCGCCCCCAGAATCAATATCTTTACATTGGTTCAACTTCGTCCTTGCTATATGACGTTAAACTATACAAAATTTTTTGTCTGGTATGACAATAAACTACAATATTCTTTGATACCCTCACCTGAGAGGAAATCATTATTTACATTGATCTCCAATCATGTTTTATTATAAATACTACATGCATACATGGCAATGCCCGAACCTTTTATTTTGGGTCAAACCATCGTTGCACTAAAGTCCCCTTTCTCCCTTCACTTGTACAAACTAAATCTCTAAAGAGGGTATTTGTAGAACTACGTGGGCTTGATTCCCATCCTTATGGGATACGTAGGAACATTTGAGTGTCCCTCGAATCCAGCCCCAAGTCTTTTGGGCCTAACCCCAAATTCCACTTTCAGTCCCTTTGCTGAAAAGTCCCCATGAAAACACACACTGTGTATTTCTTATAATGGTCCAAGATCTATGACCCTAAACTAGGATCTCCAATCATTTTGTCCCACACGATGTTAAACTGTATTTCAAGAACTATGTATGGCTTGATTCCCATCTTTATGGGATATGTAGTGAAGTCCAGTATTTCAATTCTGGACCCAGCCACAACGTGATTATAGTTAGTATTGATCTATGTATCTTTACACACATTGAACAATACCCATTTTTATGTGTCATAAATCTTAACCTTAAATATTTTCATATTTTCATAACTCTTTTCTTGATTTCTAATCACAAAATGTCCAAATTCTGAGAATTCTTTTGCCTGACCATGCAGCACGTGCCCTTAGGTGGCTTTGCATAAACAGTCTACATAACAGACCTATCAGCCAAAAGATGCTATTATTTGACTATGCATCCAATGCCCTTAGGTGGCCCTGCATAATTCAACCCCCTAATGGGTTTGTTAAATAGTGGTAACTTTATTCTTAGGATGAAAACCTCCTTTTGTCCTTAGTTGTCTTAACAACGATATGTAGGGATCCGCAAAAATAGCCATTCTTTACATATTTGTCTCATACTCTTTTTCATGATATGAAAATATTCAAGTCTATGGTTTATATTTTTCCTTCCCTACGTTTGGGTCAGACCTTCGTAGGAGTGAAATTCATACATTTCTTAAACAATCTTGTTTGGAAATATCTTCTCCATATTCAAGTACCTCTTTGCATACAAAAAACTCTATACTTTGGAAAATTTGAATCTCCATAAAATTTCAGGGGATTTTTAGCACTTGAAAAGTAAATTTCTGAGAGTTCTTTTGCCTGACTATGCAGCATGTGCCCTTAGGGGGCCTTGCATAAGTAGTCTACATAACGGACCTGTTAGCCAAACGATGCTATTATTTGACTATGCATCCAATGCCCTTAAGTGGCCCTGCATAATTCAACCCCCTAACGGGTTTGTTAAATAATGGTAACTTCATTCTTGGGAACTACTTCTTCTAATGCCTTTTAGTTCTTTTTCATATCATTCCTTAGATTCAAATTTTCTTAAGTCGTAGTTTACATATTTTCCCTCATACTTGAGTATGGTAATATGTTTTCATATAAATTGTCAAGGAATTGAGTCAATTATAATTCATTCGGTCAAAGCTACTTCGACCTTAAACATTATCCTTTTTTATGTCCAACGTGAATGACTTTAAACTGCCCACAACAGACAAAGGAAATCTGAATAAAAGTCAAGTTCCAGCTCACTAAACATACATTTTGTATGATTTAGGTAATATTGAGCAATTGAAATATTCAAAGTTTGTAGGGTTATTTATAATAATCCTAGTAAAAATCAAACTATGCTTACTAGGCCCATTGGATTAGGTAAAATCTAAAGTAGGTAGCAGGAAAATACGTGCACAAGTGATTGAAGATGAAAGCATTCTTTCCATTTGATGCACAAGAATTAGAAGGACATCCACATACTGGAGTCTCTTCTCTTTTCTAAGAAATTACAAGAGGCTGTCAACATAAGTCTTCACTTGATGAACAACATCCCGAGATTCATCAGCAGCTACTTGAAGCTCATTCACCTGACCAAATTCACTCTTTTTAGCCTGATGGAGTGATTTCTTGGCATCCGTGATGGCCTTCATACCATTCGTTTGAGCTCCATCTAATGAATT
The DNA here is from genome assembly GCA_963277665.1 of Viscum album. Classification (NCBI taxonomy): domain Eukaryota; kingdom Viridiplantae; phylum Streptophyta; class Magnoliopsida; order Santalales; family Viscaceae; genus Viscum; species Viscum album. The sequence continues at coordinate 705,963,047 of OY728145.1, forward strand.
ATTGAGTTGGTCAAGTTCCCCAGTAACAACGTCTAACTGTTGCTGAAGGTGCATTTGATGGACGACTTTATCTTTGATCTTATTTTTCAGCTCCTTCATCTTGGAAGCATAGTCAGCCTCAGCTCGGGATACCGCAGCCTAAAATTCACTAATATTGGCTGACAGTTTCAACCTGGTTAGATCTTCACAACACTTTTGCTCTTGGTCCCTCCTGAAAAAGACCTGTTTAACCGCGGCATGGATCTTTTCATATCCAAAACCGCCAAGTCCCAATATGAAAAATAGTGATGAAAGCCGGGGAATATTCGATGGAAGCTCCCCTAGAGGCACTTCAGATATGATTTTCAATATGTTCTTCCATGCCTTGCATCGTGAAAATTGGAATGCCTTTTGAACTTCAGGGTCCGACTCAACATCACTGTCACAGGGGGGAGTATAATATGGGATTAATGCACTTAGGAAAGTGCCCTGTTCTACTCCTTCCCCCCGACCTGAGCTTCTTCACTCTCAATTCCCATTGGGGCGGAGGCTGAGGCCTCACCTACAGATCTAGCCACTGCAATTGATGGCCCTGCATAATTAATTAAAAGCTTCAGTTAGTTTCAAAGGATAATAAAAGAATCTGTTGTCTTGAAAATTAAGTACAATCAAAAATATTATTTTTCCTTACCCAATGGTAGATCAAAAACCTGAGAAGGCTCCTCCCCATCTTTCCTAGCTTCAACAGGATTTTCAGGATGAGTTTGAGGAAGCTCTACTAGTTTCATCTCCACTTGTGCTAATGTCTCTGCAATGTAGGGTTTTTTGTACCCCCTTCAGGCATGGGTAGTTCAGCAGCTTGCTCAGACAAAACTGCACATTTGAACCAATCATGATTAGACATGTAATAAGAAGTTATTCTTAATTGGTTGAAGGATTACACTCACGTCCATAATATTCTAAATTACATGGTAATTTAACATGATTTATAAAATCTTCGAAAGATGTGCCAAGTTCCATCATTTCATCTAATGTCATCTCAGAATCCTAGTTAGTCTCACCAGTGGGAGCATTTGATGTGTCTTCTTGGAGACCCTCATCCTGCGGTCCCTGACCCTAGATAGAATCTTCGGATAAAATCATGGCATCAGTTGCAATAGCCGCCAAAAGCTCCAATGCAGGGGTTGAACCTGAAGTATCATAGAATGGAAGTTAGTAGATGTTTCATTCAACATTTTATGAATCATTGTTAACTTACTAGAAGCGGGTTCTTCTCTTCTTACAACAGTAGTAGGAGGGATACTGGGAACAAATGCTAGCTCTTTTCCAGGAGTAGCCAAGTCATCCTGAATTTACGATTGTTCCGTAGCACCCTTCGTGGTCCTCAGAGGAGGATCAGTCCTCTCTCTCAGTGGTGAAATTGAAGAAGCCCCTATAATCCCAAAGAATATGAGAAATATTTTTCATGATTTAAAATTCATGATTATCTGAAGGACTTACCACTACTGATGAAGCGTTTAGTTGTAGACTTCTTCCTCCAATGCCTTTGCTTCTTTGGCTTTTTGGGAGTGTCGACAGTCTCCATTATAGGTACCTGAATGGGAGAATGGAAAGCCATGTACAACTCCTCATCCATGGACTGATGGCCCGGAGATATCTTTCCCAACTCACGAGGAGATTTAGCAGCAGCCCTGATGGCAGTACCACCAGGGCTATACTGTGGCAAAGGAACCTCATTATTTCCTTTCTTTGCAAGCTGTAAGATGAATAAAATAACTTCCTTGAGTAACAAAGCTTCGAATGAAACCAAGTTTCAAAGAAAATAACGAAAAATTACATCTTCAGGGGCCACGTAATCGTTCCACTCCTCATCAGTCCCCTCAGTGGTGCCACAATCTATCATTTCCTTCACCCGCTTGGTGAAAGGAATGGAATCATCGGTGGCATATATGAGAATTTACAACTCTCTGATATAAGCTCTCACTTCATCGGGGATATCTTCGAAATTAATATCGGTAGAATTCAGAAGTGTCCCTATTCCAGGGAGATGTAGCCCCTCGCATAAATCCAGCCAGGTAGTTTCAATACCACAGTATAAACTCTTCCATGTCTGGACAGCCTCTGGTTGTAGATATTCAGTGTGTGTACCAGAAGGCTGTGAGTAAGGTCCTATAATCTTCGACTTCAATTTATTCCCAGCTCCTGCAACTATAGATATAGAATAATAAAATAATACTTATTGCTTTATAAAGTAGTAATGATTAAAGTACCCCAATGAAGTAACTCACCAGGATTTAATGGAGTTGGTGTTTGGATTCTGACCAGAGGATTATATCGGGCACAAGGCCGCTTTTCCACTTGTTGTTCCTCATCATCCCTATCAGGGGAATCTGGTAAATCAGTCCTAGAGGAGGAATCTGGCGAATCAACTTTAGGTGGGGAAGCATCACCTTCATGAGGAAGGGTTTCTTTCTCTACACTCCTCTTCCTTTTCCCCACCTGATAAACTGGGTGATTTAGCACCCCTTTAGGGTATGATGCTATCCAGTGCTCGGCATACCATGTAGTCAAGTTATGTGCCGCTCTTTCAACTGGTAGATCAAACACAGCTCCAGTCTTCTCCCTAGACGTCAGCAACCACAATTTCTGAGCAACCATCGGATGTTGCTCTAACCTGACATGTATAGGGGAAGATACAACAATCTGTTTCAAACACTTGAATTGGAATGCAAATCTATATGGATCATAGTACTCACATATAATCTCTCCGTCAATCCTGGTGACCAGCACACCATCTCTGTAAGCCAGAATGTATGCCCTCAAATACAAGTGGGCTGTTCCATCATCAAAAAACTGCCCGGTTGGTAGATTTCCATAGGGAAAGAAGTTTAATTCCTTAAACATGCTCAGCCTCACTTTCATTTCATAGGCATTAAGATCTAATGGAGAAATTACAGAGAATTATTACACTGATGGCCTGAAAGAACTTCCAGGAATTTGTACTCCATTCTTTACGTTATAAGTCCTGAAGTGAGTGGCGATCCATCCCCATAAAACTTGGAATGGTACCACTATTATCAAAGGAGATTTACCCATGAAGACATTAAGTAAACTCCTATGAATCTTTTCTAAAATGGGGGTATCCAACCCAACCATTTTCCCTCATCCAACTTTGCCGCAATAACGAAGGTCCCTGGCCTGACGCCTCCTTTCGAGTCCCTAACTGGAAAGAGATAAACACTGAGCCACAAAGCCAAGAAGCCCGCCAGACGAGTATTCTTTGGGATCCTTTGATTCACCTCATATCCCCATTTCTCAAATTCTCCCACTTCAAGAGTTGGCCAAAATGTTCCAGGAGCACCCCTCTTCTTGGTTTTTGGGTAGGTGGTAGGACGGGTGGGCCTCTTATCCTTGGATTTCTTTTTCTTAGATCCTTTCTCCTTCGGCTCCTACTCCTTTGGCTCCTTCTCTTTCTTCTCAATAAGAAATATATTCATCCACTCCTCCGGATGAATATCCTTTATAGAATGAGTTAAGGAGGTCTCTGAACTCTTGAGCCTTTGGAATATTTTAAACAATTCCCAATCCAAAGCAGGAGTCTTCTCTGAATCATTCCAAGTTACCTTGGGAGGGATGAATTCATCATACATGTCACCCAAAATTGGAGCCCCTGATATCCTGTGGACATCCCATAGACTTATGCCTACTTCTCCATGAGTTAGATGGAAAGAATTGGTTTCTGGGCTCCAGTGGCTGAGTATCTCCGGCACGAAGTTATCATTTCTATAAACATATGTTTGCCCAACCCAGACAGATTCATATATCGCAACTCCTTTTAGATCTTCGACAAACTCTGTACAGGTTTTTCGGACCCAGTATGCCCACATCCAAGTTGGCATCACACCTCCCCCAGGACGGAAGTCCAAACTTTTCTTCCAGCCTTTGGATTGATCCATATGAGCATTTCAGAAGATTGAGGGATGACAATGTGGTTGCATGTCGGGCTTATGAGGTTTCAGATCTGGCGTACAAGGGCTGTGATGCATCATATGGGCCTTCTCCACTGTTCCAGCATTAATAAATCCTCCTCCACATGAGATATTTTCTGAAGAAAAATTGGTGTAATTCTGAAACCAAGAAAATAGGAGATAGTTCTTTGCTTCTGGAATAGTAACTTCTCACAGATGACCATAGCTATACAAAGGAAAATAAATGATTTGGGGGAAGTCGTGATGATACTTCTTCAAATACTTAGCCAAATCTGGGAGAGTTCTGTCGCAGACAGTATAGTAATCATGGCCAATGATGCTCATCATATCATCAAGAAGCTTTCTTTACACTTCATCAGCCATTCCAATTCTCTTGGGATCCATTGAATCTGCACAAAATTTGAATAAATTAACTCTTAAATGGGTTTATTTTTCATAAAATTTGTGAAGGAATTCAAAAAACAACGGTAAAGGCATTAAGGCGCGCAAGTCTAAACTTGGTGCGCAAGTGTGGATGTGTCACGCAAGTGTTAATGTGCCGCGCAAGTTTTTTCCACGTAGGTATCACCGCGCAAGTCCAGATACCTTGACAGTAGCGCGATAGTGAAGAAAAGCGAAAAAAAGAGAAAACTTGCACGGTGAAGGTGACCTGCGCGGCGAGAGCTCGAAAATTTGGAATTCGGTGCTATGTGAGACAAATGGTTGCATATTTATAGGCCAGGATGTCCACTTGCGTGCCTAAATCCAGCATGCTCCAGCCCTGCATGACTCGCACCTGTGCGACGAGTGTTGCGCGCTGAAAACTTGCGCACCTATTTCCCTTTGGTTTTCTTGTTTTCCTCAGAGTCACATCCTTATTATTTTGGATCCAACTCTGAGGGGGGACTTTTGTTGACGCTCCTTTTTGTCACAGAGTCTAAACGAATGCAAAGGGAAATTCTTTAGCTCAAATTGATTCATCCTTTGAAGAAAACATAAAAAATTGACAAAGTCATGAACAAGGCTTCAAATGCACATGTGTCGTGAAAGTTCCCTCATGGTCGCGCAAGTACACTTGCGCGCCGCCTAATGGGTGCGCAAGTGACTTGCACGCCCTCTCTGAAAATCGCCCAGGGTCTTCTCCAGCCTATAAATACCCATGTGGGCCCCCACATTTCAAGGAAGAAAAATTCCAGAACCCCCAAATTGAGCTCCTGGTGCCCTAGTCTCTTTTCAAAGCTTCCGAACACTTCTAAGGTAATTTCTTACCCAGAACGGAAGATCTAAAGAGGGGAAGGAAGGCCTAAGTGTTGAAACTCATCAACACTTGCGCGCCTGAGTAGCCAGCCCTTAAGGGAACTGGCCACACTTGCGCTCCACCCTATTCCTTCACCAGAACTTGCACACAATCTTCTGGAAAGCCTCTAGGGATAATACAAAGGGTTTGATCCAAGTCTCGCCCAAGTATTACCCTAAGTGCTGAAAATTGCACAAGTACCCATGTGCCGCGCATGTATACCTGCACGACCAGGACTTGCGCACCCACGCAGTACCTGCACGCCTGCCAGGACTTCCGCGCCCCTGTATTTTTGGCTGCCTCTCCTGCCTATTTCACTTCTCTTACACCTATCCACTTATCCTCTTCAGGATTAATCCTTCAGAACTCTCTCCAAATCCATTTATGGCATGATTTCCTTGTTGGCTTCCTTATCTGAAAGGAATTCTGTGGAACATCTCTGAAAACCTAATGATTTATTCATATTTACATCGCTAAAGTTAGAGAGTTCATTCATTCAACCTCATCCTTTAAAGATGAGAGAATATTTAACCTGGGCCTCCTTTTCATGAGTAATCCCCAGTAAAAATTCTCATTAATATTTGGGAATCCTCCTTAGGATTAATCCCCAAGTCCTCATTAATTTGGGCATCCTCCTTAGGAGTAATCCCTAGTCATAATTCCCTTAACCTGGGCCTCCTTTTCAAGAGTAATCCCCAGTCCAAGATCCCATATATGGGCCTTCTTTTTAGGAGTAGTCCCCAGTCCAAATTCTCATTAATATTTGGGCATCCTCCTTAGGAGTAAGCCCCAAGTCCTCATTAATTTGGGCTTCCTTTTCAGGAGTAAGCCCCGGTCATAATTCCTTTAACCTGGGATTCCTTTTCCGGAGTAATCCCCAATTTCCAAGTTCCCAAATATGGGCATCCTCCTAAGGAGTAAGCCACAAGTCCTCATTAATTTGGGCTTCCTTTTCAAGAGTAAGCCCCAGTCATAATTCCTTTAACCTGGGCTTCCTTTTCAGGAGTAAGCCCCAGTCTCCAAGTTCCCAAATATGGGCATCCTCCTTAGGAGTAAGCCCCAAGTCCTCATTAATTTGGGATTCCTTTTCAGGAGTAATCCCCAGTAAAAATTCCTTTAACCTGGGCTTCCTTTTCTGGAGTAATCCCCAGTCTCCAAGTTCCCAAATATGGGCATCCTCCTCAGAAGTAAGCCCCAACCATGGTTCTCTTAATCTGGGCTTCATCTTCAGGAATAAGCCCCAGTCTCAAAGTGTACAAATATGGGCATCCTCCTTAAGAGTATGCCCCAAGTCCCTTAACCAGGGCCTCCTTCTCAGGAGTAAGCCCCAGTCTCAATTTCTCTTAACCAGTCTTAATTTACTTTTGATCTGGGATTCCTTCTCAGGAGTAAAACCCAATCATAAGTCCCCTCCTAACTTGGGCATCTTCATTAGGAGTAAGCCCCAATATTAGAGTATCCAAATATCCATAAAATACATATGCCTTTATGGACCCTGTTCTTGGATTTCTTCCCTGAAGTAAATCTTAATCTTCATCTATTTGGGTAGTCATACATACATAAGCCCCACATCATTTCTTATGATTTCATCTTTCATGGCCAATTGTATGATTTTACCAATACCTCTTGTTTCTCACACCAAGCATGACTCACGTGAGCTTAGAGTGTAAAAGTAATTATGACATCTTTCTTTGATCCATCAATCATACAAAAACATCATATTTCCTTACTCTAACTATGCGGGTTCTGATTCCTTTTCTAAATAAAGGATACGTAGGTAGCCCATCTGTGGGTACGATCCCAACTCTAAAATAATCCATGTCTTTCTAAATGACAATAAGCTTCAAGTGCCCCACTGAGTGGCTTTAAAACCAGAATGGTCAGCATAATGACCAAGAGATATCTATATAATGTATTAAAGGATTCCATTGACTAAGAATCTCTAACAAATACAGATGATTCTCTATTGATGAAGAACCTCAAATACATATAAAAGATTCTCTAAATTTTATACATATTAATCATTGATTGTCAGATCTAAAGGAAATCTCATTTTATACTTGGTAATTTAATAAGGATTCACGAACATAACTTAAATATATAAAGAGAGTCCTAGAGTAGACAATAATTCCCCTAAAAAAGGTGTGATGAGTCCGACCTCCCATCCTCTCGACCAATGCAAATTACTAAGTCTCATCCGTTCACAAATAATGAGTGCCTACCTTTGGAATATAGGTCCAAATAGATATGGAATCATTGGATGTTTCTGGTTCTATGAACAAACCCGTTAGAAACCGATTGGAATGTTTGAACCTTAAATCAACGAGGTCATCCCCAATTCCAGAGGGAAAGAACGTGAAGATCATAGAAGGTGAGATATTTCTTCTGGTAGCTAGTTGGTGTGATACCAGTGCTGGAATAGCGAGCATACAAGGCCAAATTACCCGAGACACCCAGTGGAGTTCCGATCTTGCAGTAAGATGGGTCATATTCAGCGTTTCTGTCATATATTTTCACCAGCAATGTGTGACATAGGTTCTTCTGTGACTCCTCGTTCAGGAGCAGGATCAACAATTCCTCATCAGTATGGGAACTGAAGTTCTTCTGAACGTTCATGCTAAGGTGGAGGTCATAGCCATGATAGCTAGTCTGTAGGATTTCATCAATAATAGGGTGGTCAGGTAGGGTCACAGGGCCACGGTACAGGTCAGACATTTGTAGTGTAGCAGAACCAGTAGGAAAAGGATCCCAGACCCTCTATAGTTCGAGGTATGATCCTAGTTGCCTCAGTTTTAGATTTTACACTTTTTGATACAGGGGATTCCCATAGTTTCATATCTTCTGCTGTTGTGGAGATCCTTGGGCTCTATTTCTTTTCTTATGCTGATGTCTTGATGTTGGATACTCCATTGGGGATTGGTACGACTAATGTACGCCAGTTTAAGGAGTTCCCTCTTGAGGTCAGTGGGTGTCACTTCTTATGGATCCTCTATGTCCTAGAGATGACAGGATATGATATCATTCGTGGGATGGACTGGTTAGTTCCCATTTAGGTAGTTGTCGATTTTTATCACCGTAGGGTGAGTTTTATGTCATGAGAGAGTGGTATGTTTCTTCATAAGGGTGAGTGGGATGTCCAGGTGAGGATAGAGGGACCTGATCATCATGGGTTAGGAGGAGTTACATCCCATATTTCTAGTATATATCTGGATGACCATGGGACTTCACAGATGTACTTTCCTCCAGTGGTGGATCGTTTCAGTGATATCTTTCTAGAGGATATTTCAGGTTTGACTCCAGAGCAAGAGGTGGACTTTTCTTTTGATCTTGTGCTAGGAGTGGCACTGGTGTCCATTTCTCCTTATAGGATGGCTACACCAGAGTTATGGGAGCTCAAGAGGAAGTTAGAGGAGTTACAGGCAAAGGGTTTCATCCGACCAAGTACTTCTCCTTGGGGTTCGCTAGTCCTGTTTGCGATGAAGGCGGATGATACCCTTTGACTTTGTGTGGATTATTGGAAGTTGAACCAATTAGCGGTCAAGAACTGATATCCCTTGCTGAGGATTTATGACCTCTTTGATCATCTTTGAGGTGCCCAGGTGCTCTCGAAGATTGACTTGAGATCCGATTACCATCAGTTGCATGTTAGACCATCTGATATACCTCTTATAGCCTTTCAGAGCAGATATGGTCTATAATAGTATGTGGTTATGCCATTCGGTCCCACGAACGTGCCTGTGGTTTTCATGGAATTGATGAATCGAGTGTTCCATCCATACTTGGATTCCTTTGTGGTGGTTTTTGTGGATGATATCTTGGTGTAATCTTACACTCGACATGGACATGCCACCCATCTTGAGATAGTTCTGAATACACTGATAGAGCATCATTTATATGCTAAGATCTCAAAATGCCACTTTTAGATGGACCAAATTCACTTCTTAGGTCATGTCATCTCAGAGACATGATTATCAGTAGACCCATAGAAAGGAAGGGAAATAGTTTCTTGGGAGAAAATGAAGAACATCTTTGAGGTAAGGAGTTTTCTAGGGATGACTGGTTACTACAGAAATTTCATACAGGACTTTTCATGCTTAGCAGTGCCACTGACGGGCCTAACTAAGAAGGGTGCGAATTAATTATGGTCATATTCTTGCAAGTCATCCTTTTAGGAGATGAAAGGGAGGTTGACTTTAGAATTTATGCTAGTATTACTAGATCCAGGAAAGAGCTATACTGTGTACTGTGAGGCATCAGGTATCGGGCTGGGAGCTGTGATTATGTAGGGAGAAGGTGTTGTTGTGTACGGGTCTCGACATTTTATGCCACATGATAAGAATTACTCGACACGCGATATCGATTTGGTTGTGGTTGTTCATGCTCTGTGCTGTTGGAGACATTATCTTTTGGGAGAGCATTTTGTGGTTTTCACCGATCACAAAAGTCTCAAGTATATCTTCACTCAGTATGATCTAAATTTGAGACATCGAAGGTGGGTTGAGTAACTTAAATCTTTTAATTTTGAGATTGCCTATACGCCTGGGAAAGGCAAAGTAGTAACTAATGCATTGAGTAGAAGGACACAAATATAGGTAGTTCAGGATGCCAGCAGTGAGTGGAAGCTTATGGATATGTTCTCAGAGATGCATTTGGAAGATCACGATAGTAAGGGACATAAATTTATTTCTTTTTTAGTTGTTACCTATATTCTTCTTGATCGAGTGTGAATGAGGCATCTATCAGTCTCTGAAGGCCCAGTTATTTGGGAGAGTGTGTCAGGAGAGGACCCTATTCCTGGATGGATAGTAGGTGAGGATGAGATCTTTAGTTTTCGTGGACACATATGGGTGTCTGTAGACATACGTGAGGAGTTGATGCGGGACTCTGATTCCTTAGTTTGGGCAGTTCATCCTAGTATCACCAATATGTATCGAGATCTGCACCGTTAGTATTGGTGTCCAGGTATGAAGAGATATGTTTCTGGTTTTTTCATGAGGTGTTCCACCTGTCAGCAGGTGAAGGCGGAGCATCAGCGACCAATTGTGCTTTTGTAGTAGTTAACCATTATCGAGTGGAAGTGGAATGATGTTGTGATGAACTTCATGATAGGTTTATCGAGGTCACCTCAAGGGAATTATGCAGTTTGGGTTTTCATTGACATACTCACAAAGGTTTCTCACTTATTGTTGATTGATAGGGCGCTGTCGTTGGCTCCCTCAAATGATTAATGTGATTTTGGGGTACTTAGGTGCAGTAGAGTGGCTGACCAAGGTTGTCTCTCAAAGGAGGAAGTGAATTTAACAACTTATTAAAGGTATTCTAAAAATAAAATAAAAGAGAATAAAATAAAAACACTACTTTAAAGGATTTGGTTTTTTATAGTTTATGAATCTATAAGAAGTTTTCTGGAAGAAGATTGTATATTTTTTTGTTTTTAGTTTTGAAATGAATTTCGATTAAAATGACACAACAAGAAGATGTTTTTTTAGAAATCTATTTTAAAAGGTGTAATCGATCTAACTCTACCTCTTCATTAACTTATTAATCATTATCATTTAAATAAATATCCACTTAATTATGATCCCCTAATTTGTTATCCCTTGAACCCTACGAGAGTTAACTTAACCACAAAGATGAGATTACTTAAACCCTAGGCTATCTTCGGAACACGCAATCGCAGCACCCTGCTTTGATTGTTGTTATAAGGATATCTTATGTTTAGTGGTTAATTAGAGCACATACCCATTCTGGAAATGAGGATGAATTGTGTTTAGGGATTATATTTGAACTCTACAAATTTATCCCGTGTGCTCTTGTATTACCGATTAAGATTACGCTCTCACAATTTACACAAAATCCAGACCTCACCTGTTTTTATGTTAATTGCTCAATTGATTGCTTAGTTTCTTGTAATTTAAAAACAAAATTCATGGATAAAATTATGTGAATTACAGTAGCTCATTGATTCAAAATAATTAAATGAATAGGGTAGAAGATAGATCGATTACTAAAAGACTACTCTTCCATGGGTGGCGTAATCATCGTAGAAGCGTTTTGCATGTGCAAAGGTTTATAATGGGTATAACCCAATAACACTTCTACTCAATAATTCCAGCCCAAAGAGGAAGATTAAGAGAAGAATAAATTTAAACAAAACAGTATAAAAGAGAAGAAATAAAATAATAACAAAGAAGTTTATTATACAAACAAAATCATTACAACATGAAGAAGAGAATGAGGCTTCGATGAGGGGATCCTTGCTTCAAGAGCTACCCCTCTTACAATGGTTGGAGAATTTGGGTGAAACAAATTATCCTCTTCCTCCAATCTCCTAATTCACTTCCCAACCCCTCCAAATAAGAAAAACTCCAATTTATAGAGTGGAGGGGAGGCTAGGTTTAAAGAGGTTTCAAGTGTGAATGAGAAATCTCGGCCAAATATTTTAATACAATTGAACCGCCAATTTAACCTCTAAAACGCGTGAACCAGCTCTCCTTCCATAAGGATGATTTGTGGTAAAATGAATCCCCGAGATCCTCTCAAAATATGGGCTTAATAGAAGATAGGATGAAGAAGATATGGCCCAAATACAGAACCCATGTCCATTCTGCCGAGTCCAGCTCACCATTGGATTAATGTCCCATTTACTCCATCCAAATACCCTTTCTATCTCTAGTGTCCTGAATGAAAGTTGTAGAAAATTAATTTAGTAACACTTTTACAAAATTTAAAATTAAAATAATAAACATAAAAATATATATCTTCGAAATACTACAGTGCACTATAAAGGGTGAAACTGGAATTTTCACCAAATTTTCAAATGAATGATCAAATCCCAAATATTTTATTAATAAACATATTTAGCACAATGTGGGGAAATTATATCATTTATTATCAATAAAATATTCAATAAAATAGTGTTTTATCACTAATCAAGGAGACCTTCAGTGTTGATGAGATGATAAGGTTGTATATATAAGATATTTTACATTTAAATGGGGTTCCACACTTCATTGCTTCATACAGGGATGCTCATTTTACTTCTTGGATCTGGCAGGGTCTATAGAGGGCTTTGGGTGCATAGGTACTTCTGAGTATGTCTTACCATCGTCAGACAGATGTCCATTCCGAGTGTACTATACAAGTGACAGAGGACATGCTTCGGGCACGCGTCCTAGATTTTGGAGGTTCTTGGGAGAAACACATACCTCTTGTAGAGTTTTCCTACAATAATAGTTTTCAAGCAACTATTCAGATGGAACCTTATGAGGATTTGTACGGTAGGCCATGATGATCACACCTATGTTGGCTGTAAGTAGGAGAGGCATCTATGCTGGGACCTCGACTTGTCCAGGAGACTACAAAATAGATAGAGTTGATTAGGAAGAGGATGGCTACTACATAGTCACAACAGAAGTCTTATGTTGATCGACGGTGACAACCTATGGAGTACGAGGTCGAGATCTATTTTTCCTACATATCACACTGAGGATGGGGCATAGGAGGATTAGGAGATAGGAAAATCTTTCGCTGAGATACGTCAGGCCGTTTGATTTTTTGGAAGGGATTGGGTTAGTTGCCTATTAGTTGCAGTTACCTCAGAGGTACCAGGATATGCATGATGCTTTCCACGTTTCTCAGTTGCGACGTTACTTCTCAGACCCGTCTCATGTTTTTCAACCCGAGGAGGTTGATCTGGATGTGGACGCATCATTCAATGATTATCCTATCTGGATTGTTGATCGAAGTGAAAAGGTTCTCCATGGCCGGTATATTCTTCTGGTACGAGTGCTATGGCAGAACAGGAAAGTACATGATGAGACTTGAAAGAGGGAGTACACGCCATGTACTTATAAGTATACGCCATGTCCCTGGTTGCTGTGGGTAGCTGTGTGCTGGCCGTGTAAATGTAACGACCCGAACTTTTTAATAATTTTTGTTTCCTAATTTTTGTGTATTATTTTATTTTATACTCAGCAAAACTATTTCATTTAATGAAATGAATGTGACCTTTGGGTTTTGACATTTATATGACTGTTGGTCAATATGACCGTTGAAAACTAAACGTTGCGACTGTTGTCTCTGAATTCAAACGATCTTGGTTAATTAATACAAAAAGGAGATACGATGGACTCATCCAGTAGTCTCGGGCCGATCGAAGCCCATCTGACAGAACTTGGGAAGGAGGTAGCACCATTGGGCTTTGCTCTGGACCAAACCCAAGCCGAACTTCACCGTGTGAAGCTGGAATAGAATCACCTTCGAGAGAAGTTCAAGATTATAGAAATCACTACTCGAGCAATGTTGGTTGAGCCTCCCTCAAATTATCTCACCTTAGCACACCTTACACTTAGGTCATATGCTAGTGTTATAAGTGGCTATGTAATGAGAATATAACTACTTTGTGTAATCCTTTGAGATAAATAAAATTTTGATTTCTTCCTATGGTGAAGTTTATGAATTTTTCAGATGTCCGAATAAAAATAGGATGTATCTTATGGATGAATTTTGAAAAAAAAGATATTTTAAAATATTTATGTAAACCTTAAATAATTAATGATGTGTAAGAATTTTCAAAAAATGGTCTTCTGCAAATGTGTTCGGTAAGAAATTTAGAGTCTAATAAGATCAACTTAAATTTTGGTGAATAGTAAATTATGAATAGTGATTTTATGCTTAGGATTAGTAATGTGATGAAATGGATTAGTAATATCACTTAAAGAAAGTATTAATATAATTTAGGCACCTTGATTAATTAATGTGATTCAATAAAATAGGTAAATAACTGTTTCAGAAATTATTAGTTAAGTTTTAGTTTTTTCGGGTGAATAGTGTTTTTTATTTAAAAATTAAATTATAAAAATTTAGAAAATTATTTTTATAAAATGGAGTTCAATTTTAAATTCAAAGCATCGATATTATGTTAAGGTGAATTTTTGGGATTTTTCTAAAAAAGTTGAATTTTCAGTGAATAGTGAATTTACAATTTAGAGTTTCGGGTGTTTAATGACATCATTAAGGATGTAATAATTATGTAATAATTCTGGGCGACTTATGAATAGTAAGATAAGTTATGAGGTGTCCATTGGCCATTAATGCCTTGTCCCCTCACTTCCCCTATAAATACCAAGCCATTCTCTCATCCTTTCTATTCCAAAATCCTCCTCAACAAAGTTCTGGTATCCATACCTCCTAAGGAGTCCTCCCAAGGTTCCCTCAAGCCTCCCAAGGTCCCAAACTTCAAGATTTAGAAGTTACTCTTCATGGTAAGGGATTCTTTCACTCTTCCCATTTTAAAAGTTCTACTTTCATGTCAAGTCTTTCAAGTTCCTTTTTTTCCATGTTGGGGTATGATCTCTATATTCATCATACTATCCTTTTATGTTCAAATGATGAGAGACCATATTTAATATCATCAATTCATTTTTTTGAAGTTCTAAGTGACGCCGTTAGGCTGCCGAATTTTTCATAAGAGAAATATTATTTTTGTCTTCCTTTCAAGTTTTTCATTTCATATGGTATATCCTTCAAATTTTATTACTATATTATTATATCCTTTATATTCTGTCCCTATACTATTTTATGGATCATTTATGAGTGGGTGACCCATGTCCCCTCTCTTTTAAATGTTTTCTAAAACCCTACAACATAGCCGTTATGCTGCCGAATTTTCATCCCAAAATGTCTCTCTCTTTTTCTCAAGTGATTTTATTTTATTAAGTGAATACTCAAAACTATTTATTCTACATGGGTATTCACATATATATCAAAATGTTCTATTTTAAATTCTAGGATTTACATGCATGAGACCCAATTTTCTTTTCCGTGGGTTTAAAGTGACTTAAAGATTATGTCTTTAAAGCAGTTTTTAAAATGTTATGATTATGAAATGAAACCCATTTATTTTATGCTATATGGGTTATTTATGAAATGTGTAATGATGATATATGTGGATCACATGATAATAAAGACAAATTAAGGGTGCACCTTGATATCGCTCCAATGCATTGGGTAAAGACTTAATCTCTAGAGATGACCATTTTAACGATACCTTGGTGAATAACCTTGGTAATTTTTTTTAATGACACCTTGGGGATGAACCTTGGTGATATGGAAATGATTTTCTAAGTTAAATGTTGTAGCCACATCTTAAAGTTATGAAACACATTATTTTTATTATGATATGCCTCATGATCTCTTTCTCGTGCCTTAAAGTTATTTATCATGACTTTATTGATGTATCTCAAGTTCACATGTAACATGTTTCTCTTGTTTCCCTTACTGGGCCTTATGCTCACCATTTCCTTTGATGTATGCTCCTAGGTTATGAGATGCTGTAATGAACTTGGGATGAAAAATGAATAAGACTTTCAAGTGTTTAAGAAGAATGTTTTATGTCATTTTCTTGTTTTATGTTCCTGATTTCCAAGACACTAGACTTTAAAGATCCTCTATTTGTAAAATGTAATGAAAAGTTATGTAATAAAAAGGAGAGATTCCATAGTAAAGGCCGAGCACATGGCCGTGTGGGGTGACCTGGAGACTGCCTAAAGTGGAGGCCAGTTAAAGAAAGTACACACTATGTACCCTTGAAGAACATGCCATGTACTTTCTTTTTTATTTCATTAAACAGATCGAGGTCACGTCTCGTTTACAAAAAGATCTTCTTCTATAACAGTCTCATCTAGGAAAAAATGATACTACTGATTATTCTTTGAGCCCCTGACCCACCATCCGTTCTCCAAATCGACCGCCCTGGATTGCGTTGGAATCATCACGGTAAGCTCTTCCTTATTCTAGAGCCTCATTTTCTGATTTCTCCTCTTTCGTGAGATATCCTCGGCTAAATGTTTTAGATGTTTTTGTATATCTACATAGTTTTAGAGAGATTAAAGGAATGAGGCTCACGTATATCGGCCATACAATGATGAGGTAGGTGGTTTGTGCCTTTCTTTAGTTATTCTTTGAGTTATATGTGAAAATTTTTCCAATACCCTTGTTCGGGGTATTGTGTATTTATGGTTTTTATCCCTGTTATTGTCTGCTATACCTTGTGTGCTTGAGTATAGGATTTATGATTATAAATAGGGTTATTTACCTTAATATGGATGTGTTTCCCATGACTGCTTGATATTGACCATTTGTTCTAGCTTGCCTGTTAGTCTGCTTTGTTTTCCATGCCTAGTATTTTTAGGATGGAGTGATTTTATCTGACATGCTATGAGATACTGTTGACTGTTAGCCAAGTAGTTCTTGGATTCCATATATTGTTTGCGCACTATTGACTTACATAGGGCTATGAGAACATGGTGTAGTAGACTATAGGGAGAATGGACGCTATGGGCTTCTCCAGAGTGTCTGTTTACTTCTACGTTACGAGACCATAGGGGGGATGGACTTTGTGCTCCCTCAGAGTGTCTGTAGTTCCTCATTACGATACCACAGGGGGAATTGGCTGTTGAGTGATTCCCCAGAGTGTCTATAGTTACTGATATGAAACCATAGGGGGAATTGATGGTGAGTGCTTCCTCAGAGAGTCTGTGCTAAAGCTGAACCAAAGGGGTTAGATTGTGAGTAATTCCCAGAGGGTTGCTTGTGTTTGATTGGTTGAACTGAAGGGGTTATATTGTGAGTACTTCTCAGAGGGTTGATTATTATTATTGGTTTCTTAACTAATAAATTAAAATGGATGTAATTGAAACTGTATGATTTTTTACTTTTGAGTACTTCCTTGTTTATTACTTCTTTTTTGCATCTTGCTTGACATATATATTCACTGACTGTTAGGGACATATATTTGGGTGGTTGCCTACTGGGATTCATCTCAAACCTTGTTTGGGTCATGCTTTTGGGACCAAACAGATTTTATTGTTGCAGGTCTAGATAAGGGTAAGCTCCCTTCTACTTCAGGTACTTGATTTCTGTGGAGCTGGATAGCATGGGACTAAGCTGGGGCTTGTGATGCTGTTGGAGTTTATTTGTTTTCATTGTAATTTTTTAGTACTGTATTCCAGTATTCTGACTTGTTTGGATGCTTTCCTAGACATATGTACCATGCATCCTTTATATATGTGATCTAGTTGTTATTTCTTTAGTATTCCGCTGTTTACCTATTGCATGTTATTACATCATTCATTATTGCTATCTATTTATTTCCACTGCTTTACTCTCCCAATGAGGACATAGTTTCCCCATTATCACACCCAAGTCCGTCGCTCCTAGTTGGCAGCCTCTGGAATTTGGGGAAATGCACTTGAGGCCATGTGACCAATTAGGCATGGGGAACCTCTGGGCGACTTCTGGAACCGGGACATTACACCTAGATTTTGGATCAACTGTTGATGAAGATAGATTTCATTGCCATTATCGACAAGTTCCTTCACTTCACTGGTGCAATGATTTGAAATTCGCTCGATCCGTCATCACCGTTCATCAAGAGGGTCTAATTCTATGTCTCAGAGGAATTTTAGGGATATGGTGACAACCATGAATTCCTTGACAAAGGTTTTTTGAAAAATAATATCAATGCTGCGTCAAATAAAATATTTTTATTAAATATTTTAATTATGTTCATGTCAAAAAACTAACTTTCACCCTAGACCTATGCCAGTCAAGTTCAGGCCCCACCTAAGGTAAAGTCTATATTATAAATGAAGCATTTCCCTCACATTTTTGATCAAAGAACATATTTATAAGTTATTCAGTTTTAAATAATAACTTCCTGCACGCTTTAATAAAAACTAAACATAATTCAACAAACTGTTCCAGGCACACGAGACCTTGGAATGACACGCCGTCTTAGTGCATGGTCTTGGAATTTTCTCAATTAATTTTTAAAAATAAAACCAAATAAAATAAGATTCATTACATATAAACCATTAAATTATATACCATTCAACAATTATGGGAATGATATCATCGCTTGTGTGTACGTATGACCTACCGTCTCCACGATGCAATGCAATTCATTCTATATGATCTTCATTAAAGCATAATTATATAAATATATAGAATGAATTAATATGGTATATATTATGTAAATATCATTTTTTTAATGATATAACTATTATTTAAGAAGGAGAACCAGAACTTATTTGACAAAACATGCATAAGAACATAAAGTAATTAATATCCGAATAACGACTAACAATGAAATGTTACTAAACAATGAATGCTAAAATGATCATATATGATATCATAAAAGTGAATACTATTTTAGAATAAGTTAATAACATTATTTAAAACATTTTACAAGAGGTTCAAATACATATAAAGGAAATTAGATATAAGGTACGATATAATTTAAAAATCTCATTATTATTCAAGATTGTTTATACGTAAGTATTTACTGGGATATATTTATCATCCATGTCCATGTTTTCTGAATATTAATTCTAAAATATTATTTCTAACCTTCTAAAAAATTTTTAAGTCAATTTTACCCATTGGTGAATTTTGATGAAATGGTTTGAAATGAGTATTTTTTGTTTTCGATATGAGGTACTTTTTAACTTTATGATAAAAGTACGAGAATTTTTTTTTCTTTTAACTTATACAGCATGAACATATTTTTAAATTTTCAAAACATCTTATTTATATGTAGTTTCATTTATAATATTTCATGTTTATTTTCAATTAAATTCATTTATTTTAAAATTGTGCAGAATTTTGAGAAAAGAAAATGTTTTTGAAGAAGAAAGGATATTTTTCTTAAGAATTAATTTCAAGTGTTCTATAAAAATTATTTTCCATATAAGATGGAATTATTTAATAGGGTTATGTTTCAAGTATACTATCCCTATTATTCCTCTGGGTTTATTTTATTTATGATGGAATTATATTTATGAAATCCATTTGTTTTTATATGGAATAATGTTTAATAAACCTATTTTATTCCTTGGGTTGTGATATGATGAATGATTTATGTTTTTGTGTCACACGTAAGAATGATTTCATTTTGAGATGGGTGGGACATATATCTCCCTCCAATTCATTGGGTAAATATTTATATCTCATGAGATAAGCATGTATGGAACAAGAAATGATCTTAGTTCAGCATTACAGGGATGGAACGAGGAGTGAACTCGGTTCAGTAATGGAATTTGTCCATTATGATTGTCTTAGAAATGAGGCTAGACTAATATGACATGATTTTATATGCTTATGTATATGACACAAAATTTCTTGTCTTATGTTCTGAATTTTGAGATTATGTTCATTGATTCTTATAAACTTTTATGATTTATCCCATGGCATGATATCACGATCTTTCATATGGAGGATAAGATTTTCAAATGTTATGTTCTTATGTCTTATGATTGTGATATGATTGATATATACCTTGTTTACCCTTACTGATCATTTTATGAATCCCTTTAATATGTTTCTTTTCCACGGGTCATGAAGAAGGGTATTATGTATGATATATAAAAAAGGGTATAGTTATGAAGGAATAAGTTAGAGACAATATATATGTCTTATGAACTAGTTGTTTATGTTTCCCAATTGCTAAACACACAATCCCTATACAGTCCTCTAGTGGATTTGTTATATATTTTAATGAATATTATTCAATTTTGAAGTAATATTTATGTATATAAAGTATGGATGTTATAATTTCCATCAGATAAAAGGTATAATTAACCTTTAGAAACTAGGATGTGCAACCTTAGGAAGAACCATAAAGATACGTCAAAGTATAGGTTACAATCCTAGTGTTTTAGAAATGATCATGAATAACCAAGGATGAAACCTAAAGTATACTAAGTTGAAATTTTATTCTTGATTATGTGGTTTTTCCATTATGATTAGTTTCTAACACAATGCTTCTTTGTTTTAGTCAATGTTTAGAACCAAAAGGAACCACATTATTGATGAATGTGATGGGAAATGCAATGATTGTTATTATGAGCAACCAAATGTTATGGGAGTTAGAATAAAAAATATTTTATCTATGATCACACAAATTTCTCAAGCTATGAATCATGCATGAATTCCAAATAATAAAATAATGGAACAAAATTCTATCAAGGCCTTCAGGAGGCATTATCCACCTTCTTTCAGTGGGTCTTCTGATCCATTAGTGGATGAACAATGGATCGGTACCCTTGAAAAGATATTTTCAGTTCTCAAATGTTCATAATATGATAAATTCATCTTAATAGTATATCATTTAGATGGTTAAGATGATCAATGGTGGAACCTTATCCAGAATACAAGGCAAAGATATGAAATTTAATCCATGGAATGGGGAGAGTTTAAGAAATTATTTTTCAATAATTACTTTCCTCATATTCTTTGAACAAAGACGGAGAAGGATTTACTTGAACATAAGAAAAATTATGATGAATCCATTGGTACCTATGAAGAAAATTTTACAAGACCTACAAGGTACGCTTATTGAATTATTATCCATCATGAGAGTAAAATTGATTGATTCTTTAGTGGCTTAAAACCAAGTCTCTAAATGGAATTATCCATAAGGGACTTCAATAGCTATGAAGAAATAGTTCAATGTGATCTCAAGGTTGATATGGATATTAGATTAACCCACTAGTTCTATGGGTTTAATAAGAAGAGAAAAATGGAATTCAAGGGAAAATATATAGATCACACTAAAAAGAAGATGAGTTTTCCCTTATGATAAATGTGTATAAAGAAAAATGGAGGTAATTGTATTAAAGGGAATATAAAATGTTTTAAGTATAGGAGAGAAGGTCATCAAGCAGTTGGTGTTGAGAAAAAGATGTCTAATGATGCTAAAAGAGAAAAGGATACATATAATTAAACTCATACACTTCAATTCTACAAATTCAATGAAATGGGGAATTAGGACAATCAATATCCTAATCCAAGGGTTATTGATGATGATCGATGTTAGAAAACTCTTAAGGCCAAAGAAAAAGGCAAGTCACATGCAATCACTATCAGAGATGTGGTTTAAAATAAGGAAGTGGTGAAAGGTACACTTACCACCCACTCTAAAGTAGAAAATGTTTTATTTGATTCTTGATCCAACCAATCATTTTTTTCTAAGGAATTTTCTAAGGGTATTGCCATATTACCTCAACAATTCAATATTGAGTTAGCAGTGAAAAATCCTAATGGCACAATAGTTTCATCAAAAGTTTATAATTATTGTTCGGTTGAACTTTGTGGGAAAGTACTTCTTGCAAATCTTGTGATCCTTCCTATAGTATAATTTGATGTGATTCTTAGCATGGATTAGATTTCTCTATATGGATATCATATCAATATCTGAGGAAGGGAAGTCACATATCATATTCTTGATTAGTTTATGATCATCTTTCAATGCATTGGTGAATATAACCTTCTAGTATAAATTTCTTCCATCTTATGTGTCTTGATTCCTATAAATTAAGGTTATCTATCTCAAATATCTGGGGAGAAACTCACCGTTAATAATACACCTATTTTATGGGAGTTTGGTGATGTCTTTTCGAAATAATTGCTAGGTCTTCCATCAAATCATGATGTTGATTTTTCAATAGAACTCATACCGAGTGATATCCCTATTTCAAAGACACCTTATAGAATGACCCCAATTGAGTTACAATAACTAAAGAAGAAAATCCAAGAGAATCTGGAGAAGGTTTTAATACTCCCTAGTGAATCACCTTGGGGGTGAAACTGTTCTATTTTTTAAAAAGAAATATGGGTCAATGAGACTCTTCATTTATTATCAAGAACTTAACAAGATCACTATGAAGAACAAATATCCTCTTCCCTGCATTGATTAATTATTCAAACAACTAAGTAAAGCTCAATAATTTTCCAAGATTGATGTTCATTTAGGATATCATAAATTAAGGTTTAATAATAATGATATACCAAATATGACATTCCGTATAAGGTATGGGGACTATGAATTTATAGTGATGCCTTTTAGTCTTACTAATTCCCCCACTATCTTCATGGATCTAATGAATAGCGTCTTTAGAGGCTATCTTGATTAGTTTGTGGTAGTATTAAAAGATAATATTATTTTATAATCAAAGAGAAAGGTATAATATTAATATTACTTGCGAATTGTACTATGAAAAATTTACCAAGTGTGAATTTTGGATTAAGAAAGTTTCATTTTTGGTCACATAATCTCAAGAGAGGAGATATCTGTGGATCCAACAAAAACGGAAGTTATTAAAAGTTGTCAGAGACCTAAAAAGATAATGATATTCGATATTTTCTTGGTTTGGATGGATATTATCAACAATTTTAAAGAAATTTTTCATGATTATCTAATCCACTTACCAAGTTGACTCAGAAAGGATTTAAGTTCATGTGGATGGAGGAATGTGAAGAGAATTTCAAAAAGCTAAAAAGAAGGTTAGCCAGTGCACGTATGCTCACACTGCCTTATAGTGGAGAAAGGTTTGTGATCTACTGTGATGCATCCAAGAAGTGTATGGGTTGCGTTCTCATGAAAAATGATATGGTGATATATTATGCCTCACGATAATTGAAAATACATGATAAAAATTACACAACTCATGATTTAGAGTTAGCTGCGGTAATATTTGCATTAAAGACATAGAGGCGTTATCTTTATGGTGAAATGTGTGATATTTATACTGATCAAAAAAGTTTAAAGTATATTTTTACACAAAAGTAATTTAATATGAACCAAATAAGATGGTTGGATTTGATTAAATATTATGAATTCTCAATACATTACCACCTTCAGAAAGTGAACAAGGTGGAAGATGCTTTGAGTCGAAAGGACCATGCTAGCCTATCCATGATGAAGATCACAAAAGATCCAATATTTATGGATTTAAAAAGGATGGATATTGAAATTTTAAATGAATGGTAGAAATTTTATATTTCTCAAATGAATGTTCAACCATCTATAAAAGTGAAGATTAAGGAGGAAAATAAGGAAGTTGTAGAGCTATAAAAGAAGGTGATAACTATTTATGAATTCAACCTTGATTATGATGGAATAATAAGGTTTTGGAACCATAGAAAAATTAAAGAAGGGGATATTGGATGAGGCTCACAGTTATTCATTCTTTATTCATCTTGGAAGCACAAAGATTTATAGGGGCCTGGAAGAGTATTTTTGGTGGGATGGAATGAAAAGAGATGTTGTTGAATATGTCTCTTAGTTCTTGGTTTGTCATAAAATTAAGGATGAGAGCCAGAAGTCTAATGGTATGTTACAACCATTACTCATACTAGAATGGAAATGGGAAAACATAAATGTGTACTTTGCCTTCTGACTTCCCAAATAATCTAAAGGCCATAATGCTATATGGGTTATAGTTGATCGCCTTATGAAGTCAGCAGACTTCATTTCTATTAGAGAGGATTTATCTCTTGATCATATTTCCATGATATATGTAAAGGATGTGCACTACTACAAATTGGCCCTTTATCAACGCTAAAAACCGATATTAAAAGTGCTAGAAAAGCACTGTAAATTCTGGTGAAGATAAATGCGGGTTTTATCATCACATTTCGGAGGGTTCATAAAGGGGACCCCCCCTTTATCTTCTCCGGAATTTACAGCGCTTTTCTAGCGCTAATAAAGGGCCATATTATCCATGCTCAGGATAGCACTGATAAAGGGCCCTATTATCAGCGCTCAAGATCGCGCTGATAAAGGTGTCCTTCATCAGTGCTCAATATAGCGCTGATAAAGGTGTCCTTTATCAGTGATCAATATAGCGCTGATAAAGGTGCCTTCAGCTGCACCTGCAGAACCAGCACCTGCTCAAACTAGCACCTGCACCTGTACAAACCAGCACCCGTACACAATATTTTGAAAAACAATCCTATATACATTTACTTAACATCATGAATACAAAAAAACACACTGCTATATACATTTCAAACAATGTTTTACATGGTTACAATTACTCTATCCAACAAAAGTTATAAACATTAATGTTTCATCCTTCAATATCAGTGATCCTCTCTCAAAAATTGTCATCCAAGGTATTTGTTGCCGAACAAAGCATCCGAACTCAAGGAAAAGAATTCACCTATATTAGAAAAAAAATATTATGTTAGTAATACAATAATGAAATAAATTAAAACATTAATATGAAAGAATACATTAATATGGAAATGTGAAACTAAAATATGGAAATGATAAACTCAAATGTTTTCATTCTGATAACAATGAAAGGGAATAATGTAAAATCAATATGTTTTTGGATGATTTATCTCATTTAATAAATACTGATTCTTTATCTAATGAAAAGCTTTACCGGTCACAACGTGCATTAGATTGAGGTGAGGTCGATTCATACACCTCAAAAATAACTCATGGATCATTGTCCTAAAGTATCAAAACAATCTTAACGCGTTTCCTCGGTATTCCGTATGTCAGTAGTGTTGTTTTCTAAAATTAATGTTAATTTGAAACTGGTATCAGATACTTTTAGCCATACTAGTCAAACCATGCGTCTAATGGAGGTGCGATCAATCCGTACACATCAAAAATGAATCATGGATCATCTTCCTAAAGTATCAAAATAATCCGAAGTCGTTTACTTGGTCTTCCTTGGTTTTCCGTATGTCAGTAGTGCTGTTTTCTAAAGTTAATGTCAATTTGAAACTGTTATCAGACACTTTTAGCCATACCGGTCACACCGTGCATCAGATTGAGGTGAGGTCAATTCGTACACCTCAAAAATGACTCATGGATTGTTTTCCTAAAGTATCAAAACAATCTGAATGCATTTTCTTGGTTTTCCATATGTCATTTTTGTTGTTTTCTAAATTTAATGTCAATTTGAAACTGTTATCAGACACTTTTAGCCATACTGGTCACACCGTGCATTAGATTGAGGTGAGGTCAATTCATAAACCTCAAAAATTACTCACAGATCGTTTTCTTAAAGTATAAAAACAATCTGAACGTGTTTTCTCAGTTTTCTGTATGTCGGTAGTGTTGTTTTCTAAAGTTAATGTCAATTTGAAACTGGTATCAGACACTTTTATCCATACCAGTCACACCATGCATCGTATAGAGGTGCGTTCAATTCATACACCTCAAAACTGACTCATGGATCATTTTACTAAGGTATCAAAACAATATGAATGCGTTTGATCGGTTTTCCGTATGTCAGTAGTGTTGTTTTCTAAAGTTAATGTCAATTTGAAACTGGTATTAGAAACTTTTATCCCTACTGGTCACACCGTACGTTGGATTGAGGTGAGGTCGATTCGTACACCTCAACAATGACTCATGTATCATTGTAATAATGTATAAAAACAATTTGAATGCATTTTCTCAGTTTTCCATATGTCATTTGTGTTGTTTTCTAAAGTTAATGTCAATTTGAAACTGGTATCAGACACTTTTAGCCATACTGGTGACACCGTGCATCAGATTGAGGTGCGGTTGATTCGTACACCTCAAAAATGACTCATGGATTGTTTTCCTAAAGTATCAAAACAATCCTAATGCGTTTTCTCAGTTTTCCGTATGTCAGTAGTGTTGTTTTCTAAAGTTAATGTCAATTTCAAACTGTTATCAGACACTTTTAGCCATACCGGTCACACCGTGCATCAGATTGAGGTGCGGTCAATTCGTACACTTCACAAATGACTCATGGATCGTTTTACTAAAGTATCAAAACAATTTGAATGCATTTTCTCGGTTTTCCGTATGTCACTAGTGTTGTTTTATATAGTCAATGTCAATTTCAAACTGGTATCAAACACTTTTAGCCATACCGGTCACACCGTGCATCGGATTGAGGTGCGGTAGATTTGTACACCTCAAAAATGACTCATGGATCATTTTCCTAAAGTATCAAAACAATCTGAATGCATTTTCTCGGTATTCCGTATGTCAGTAGTGTTTTTTTCTAAACTTAATGTAAATTTCAAATTCTTATCAGACACTTTTAGTCATACCGGTCACACCGTGCATTAGATTGAGGTGCGGTCAATTCTTACACCTCAAAAATGACTCATAGATCATTTTCCTAAAGTATCAAAACAATCTGAATGCATTTGCTTGGTTTTGTGTGTTTTAGTAGTGTTGTTTTCTAAAGTTAATGTCAATTTTAAAATGGTATCAGACACTTTTAGCCATACCAGTCACACCATGCGTCGGATTGAGGTGAGGTCAATTGATACACATAAAAAATGACTCATGGATCATTGACCTAAAGTATCAAAACAATCCGAATGCATTTTCTCAGTTTTTCTTATGTCATTTGTATTGTTTTCTAAAGTTAATGTCAATTTGAAATTGGTATTAGACACTTTTAGCCATACCGGTCACACCATGTGTTGGATTGAGGTTCGGTCGATTCATACACCTCACAAATTACTCATGGATCATTTTCCTAAAGTATAAAAATAACCCAAACATGTTTTCTCAGTTTTCCGTATGTCAGTAGTGTTGTTTTCTAAAGTTAATGTCAATTTCAAACTGGTATCATTCACTTTTAGCCAATGAGTTATGCTTTACTAGAAAGACAAATCATATCTAAAACCATTCTTCATAACCTAAGGATATAAAACATAATAAAGGGTGATTATATATGCTCAGTAAGTGTAAAAAAGGGAGATATCAATGATTATATACGGATAAAATTAGTAGTAATTCACCTTCATCCTATTTGTGTACAATCTTCCATCAGGTATGTTGCCCATTCGTTTCTAAACACATCTATATCATCTTCTGAATATGAGTTTTTGAGACAGTCATGGTAGTACAGAAAAAATATAAATACACAAAGGATTAATAAATATTTTAAATGAAATCATAATTATTTTCGAAAATACCTCGTCAGGGATGCTAGTTTGTTGATGAAATATGATATCTATCATAAATTTACAAACATAATAACCACAGTTCTTTCCGTTTGTTTGTTTTGGACACTGCAGAGACATCGAAAACAATAAGTAATCTGTTTTGATATGTGTTTGGATAGTACAATGTTATCATATATACTCGGATACTTTTCCAGTTGTAGATCTTGTAGGCTTTCTCATCCTTATGCCCTGGATTCATTCAATGCATTAGACAATATTGATGCACCAACCTATCATAACAGAATACTCATTAAAAGATAACATAAATTATATAACTAGATGTTTAGTTTTAAAATGCTTGATATAGTGTATTACAAATTAACAAACGCCATCATGCGTGGTCGGTTTGTTGGATATCCATGTGTTGAATCCAGAAAATAAATCTTTGGAGTATCTAAATTGACTGTAATCAGCATCCAATGCTCCATAAAAATACAAAAAGTAATAAGTAAAGAAAGAAATGAAAATATAGTTGATATGATTAAATTGTAGAGTTTTACACCTGCATCATTGGTATTAAGAATATTCTTTCATCCGTAATTTTGTTTTCAAACGATTTAAGCAGGGATGACATTATTGCAACCTCTTTATCAGAATATATTTCTTCTTTTGAAGAGGTGGTGTGAGGACTAACGAGTCCAAATTTTTGTTCATGGGGAAATCCCTTCAATTGTTTTTTATATATACGCCTGTGAAAAATATAAAATGTATTTAGTCATTATTATCAGAGTATATTAGCTTTTGTAAAATCAAATATTGAAAACATACCTCATGTATACATTTACAACTAAGGTGCCTAGCCATTCATACTTGAGGATTTCATTTAAATTTTCATCACTAATGAAATCTGATGTTTCCTCTACGTACATATTTTTTTCAAAAACAACTGTGTGAGCATTGTTGTCTATCAACTTTGTATCCACATGAGCTTGCAATGATATTAACTGTGGATATAGAACGGGCGGGGTGAATGTGATATCAGTAGACCGTTTAAATCGGTTGGTTGATCCTTGAGATATTTTTGAGATGATATTTTGTTTCACCCCCTTATATTTGTCATTTTGTAATAACATTCATCAGTTTAGACCTTTTTTCATTAAATGTTAAAGGTCCATCTTGAAAAATAACTTGGAAATGGATACCTCCTTATCGAAATGTTTTTTACAAGAACTGACGGACATGTGATGAATGTTCCAACAGCTTGTTCAACCGTATCAATGTCATCATCGTCATTTGGAACAGGTAGCTCAGCACTCGGATCATTAGCTACATTAATTGACACTCTGAAATGATCTGTTGGAAGCTGTCTATTGTGTATCATGTCGTTCTGCGTATTGAATGTTGAGTCAATAAGGTTTTCCTTATGACTTTTCCATTCCTTCTTGTTTTGAAAATCACAAACACCTTATCTTTAAGAAAATTGATTTTATAAGGAAAATTGCTTTTATAAGGAAAATTGCTTTCTTAAGGAAAATCGCTTTTATAAGAAAAATTATCCTTATCATATTTTCATCCATATTTTTCTTAAGTATGAGATTCAGATTCACTTTCTCGGAATCATTGAAACTTTGATATAAAGCATTTTGTTTTAGGATTCAGATTCTGGATAAGAACTATAAGGAAGTTTCATTCCGAATTCCGGATATAAACTCTGACTAAGTTCTATTCCAGATTCAGGATACGAATTCTGATGAAGAATTCTCATTACGAATTCTGATGAAGAATTCTCATTACGAATTCTGATGACAAATTCTCATTACGAATTCTAATGAAGAAATCTCATTCCGAATTCCCATTACGAATTCTGATGAAGAATTCTCATTACGAATTCTGATGACAAATTCTCATTACGAATTCTAATGAAGAAATCTCATTCCGAATTCCCATTACGAATTCTGATTTAGAATTCTCATTACGATTTCTGATGAAGAATTCCCGTTTCGAATTCTCATTCCGAATTCACCTATTAAACAGAATATGATTATCTTTGTTTTATACACTCTGAATTAATTCAGACTCCGAAAAATATATTTGTTAGACTCCGAACTTTTATATTACTTACACTTCTAAAAACTGTCTACTCTTTACTATTGTTTATTACACTCCGAACCTTCACTCCGAAGTTTCTATTCAAAACTTTTATGTTAGTGTTTAAAACGATGTCGTACATTCTACACTTGTTTTGTTATAAAACGATGTCGTCTGTTTTGTTATAAACTAACCGTTGTCTAAGTGACACGTGTACAGGTCCCTCCGATCTTTAAGGAAAATATGACCGTTGGAGAAGGAGCCGACCTTACCTATAAATAGGAGCTCATTTGAAAGAGCTCGGAATGGATGACAGATGAACAATTTGGTTTTGTGCATACATGCTGTTGAAGTGTTTTCTAGAGAGAGAGGCTCTTATTAACTCTCAAAGCTTCGTGCGACTCCGAATGTTGGTGATTACATTCGAGGGCTTCCGGGGATAGGAAGACAGAGGTGCCGACTACCTTAAAGTTTGAGGGCTTCCTTGATGAGGAGGACAGAGGTTGCCAACTACCTTGAAGTTGAGGGCTTGCGGGGATAGCAAGACAGAGACTCCGATCTTCGTATCGAGGGCTTACCCTGGTGTGGGTAAGATAGACTTTCTTGAAAGTATAAATCAAGGGACCTTTATCCAAGGTTGTTGGATACCCTTATCTTTGGGTTAAAAGACTTATATCTTGTTACTAGTAGTTTTACTACTTGTTTTTATTCCGCTGCAATTTGTATCTTAAGGAAAGTATAACTTTCTTATACTTCCTTACTTACTCTGATTCATTTAGATTCTATACGCTTTAAGGTAGAATCTCATATTGTAATTGTTTGTTAAGTTTTAATCTCCGGAACCATATTTCCGGAACCTACTTTTGGAATCTCTTTCCAAGTTTAGTTCGGTGTTAGAGGTGTTGTGAATTTACTTAGTTTAACTTTGTTAAACTTAGCCTTTTCCTTTACTTAAGGAAAACATAGTTATTCTTAACTAACTTTAAAGGTTCCAAAGGATTTTTTTAAAGTATACAATTCACCCCCCCTCTTGTATATTGATCATCTCATACTATATTTCGATCCTACAATTGGTATCAGAGGCTGGAAACCTCTTACTCTATACCAATCTTACATTTGGTATCAGAGCCGGTTACTGAAATACTTGTACTCACATACAAGTTTTTCTTGCTCACTTTATCCTTCCGAACTTTGTCATTCCGAATTTGTCCATTCCGAACTTTTCCCATTCCGAACTTTGTTATTATGATTCTTTTGCTACTAACAAGTTTCTGTGCAAAGTTATTTCTAGTATGGCAGGAATTAATGTTGGATCTATTGACAATCTAAATCCTACAAGACCACCTATATTTGATGGTAATGACTATGAATACTGGAGAGATCGTATGAAGACATTTGTTATCAATACTAGAGTAGACAACTTTGTCATGCTTACTGGTGATTATAAAATTCCTGACAAGGAAGTCAGAACCTTTACTAACCAGGAAAAGCAAGAATATCAACTCAACTATAAGGTACGAAATACTTTACTATGTTCAATGACCAGAAATATATATAGCCAAATTTCTTCTTGTGAATCAGCTAACTGTATATGGAAGAAGTTAGAGTTTACACACTTTGGGACTTCTAAAGTGATTGAGACTAGAAGAGCTATGCTTAGAGCTGAATATCATGGCTTCAATTTTCCTTATGGAGAACCTATCTGTAAAGTTCAAAAAAGATTTATGACTATTGTCAACAGTCTACAATCTATGGGAGAAAAAGGTTTAGATGATGAAGCTCTTGTGGAAAAGATAATTGATATTATGCCCAATGAGTGGGAATCCAAGAGAACAGCTATAGATGAGAATAGGAAAGTCACACAAATTACTCTTGATGAATTATTTGGAACTCTTCTACAACATGAAACAAGAATGAAGAGAGATGCTGACAACATCAAGAAGAAGAATGGAAATGGTACTGTTGCTTTTACTACAACATCGAATCAGATGAAAGCTAAGACTCCTGAGAGAGTAACCAGATCCAAGTCTAAGAAAGTCATTTTTCAATCCGAATCTAGTGAGAGTGAAGTCTTAGAAAATGAATTAGCCAATCTTGCTCGAAGGATGAACAAGATAGCTGGGCAGAGAAACTTTCAATCTAAGTATAAGAAAAAGGACAGGAAAGATAGGAAAGAAGGAGAAGTTACTTGTTATGAATGTAAAAGAGCTGGACATATTAGGCCAGATTTCCCTATGCTCAAAAAGAAAGGAAGGAAAGACATTCAGACAGGAACAGGAAGAAGTATTATAAAGCTAAAGCTAAGAAAGTTCTGAAAGCTAATGACACCTGGAGTGCCAGTGGTGGTGACTCTTTAGATGGATCTTCTGATTATGAATCTTCAGGACAGAAGAATCTTGGTCTTATATCCAGATTACCTATTGATAATCATTGTCTTATGGCTAAGGTACGAAATGATGAATCTTTGACCAATGTTTCTTTAAATCCTAATGATAGTAAGTATTACAACTCTTCTGATGAAGAATCATCTTCTGATGAGGAAAATACTTTACCTACTTATGAAGAAGTCTCTAGGTTTGCTGAAATTCTTGAGATTGAGAATTCCAAACTCAACAAGAAACTTGATAAGGCAAATTCTAGGAATTCTATTCTTACAAAAGAGATATCAGATCTTTCTAAAGATCTTGATAAGAAAAATGCTGACTTTGAAAATATTTCAAAAAATCTTGAGGAAGTAAGTTCTGAGAAGAACAAACTTTCTAAAGAGTTAGAAAAAGTAATTTCTAATAAAAATGTTTTCGAGCCTAACTCTAGTTCAAAAACTAATGATTTTGAGAATAAAAACTTGGTTGTAAAACTCAAGTCCGAAATTTTTTCCTTAAAGAAGTATTTATCAAACTTTACCCATGGTAAGGAAAATTTTGATAAAATGTATTCTCAAATACGACCTTTAAGAAATAAATCCGGATTTGCTTATACCCATGTAAAACCAGTTTTCAGTAACAATTATTTTGTTCCTCAAAGTGCCCCATTTTGTACTAAATGTCAATGTGGAGGTCACTGGGCAAAAAGTTGTTCCTTAAATAAAACCCAATCTCTAGGATTTCACAAAGCTTACTTTTCTAAGAAAATGTGGGTACCTAAAATTTTATTGTCTGGAAATCTCGGATCCAAACAAGTTTGGATTCCGAAAGTCTAATTTTCTTCTTGATTTCAGGAAAATAAAGAAAGTACCAGCAACAATACATGGTACATGGATAGTGGATGTTCCCGGCACATGACTGGTAACAAAAGCTATTTTGAAAAGATTATCAAAACGAAAGGAGGAAAGGTAACTTTCGGAGACAATGCTAAGGGAGAGATTGTTGGTATTGGTAATATTGTTCTTTTAGGTAAAACCTTGATTTCAAATGTTCTTTTTGTTAAAGGTCTTAAGCACAACCTCATTAGCATAAGTCAGTTATGTGATGAAGGTTACCTTGTGAATTTTAGAAATGATAAATGCTTAGTTCACAATTTCAAGGAAGAATTTATTCTCTCAGCCAACAGGCAAGAGAATGTTTACACCTTAAACTTAGAAGACCTAAGAAGACAAGATTTACCTTGCCTAAGTGCAATGGAAGATCATTCTTGGTTATGACATAGAAGATTAGGACACTGTAATATTAGGAACCTATGTAAACTTTCTAAGAAGAAACTAGTTAAGGATCTACCGGAGCTTAGATATGATTCTTCTAAAGTTTGTGATCCTTGTCAATATGGAAAGCAACATAAATCTAGTTTTAAGTCAATCGGTGAAGTCTCAACAACCGATGCATTACAGTTAGTGCACATGGATCTTTTTGGTCCAACACAAACTGGAAGTATTGGAGGCAAATACTATGTGTTTGTTCTAGTTGATGATTACACTAGATTTACTTGGGTCTATTTTCTAGCAAAGAAATCTGAAGCTTTTTCTTATTTCAAAAGTTTTAGAGCTCAAGTTAAAAATAAGAAAAACCTTCCATTGAAAACTATTCATAGTGATCATGGAGGAGAATTTCAAAATTCTGATTTTGAAACTTTTTGTAGTAAGAAAGGTATTACTCACAATTTTTTAGCACTTAGAACTCCTCAACAGAATGGTGTAGTTGAAAGAAGAAATAGAATTCTTCAAGAGATAACAAGAACCATGTTGAGTGAATATTCTATTGCTAGACATTTCTGGGCTGAAGCTGTAAGTACTGCTTGTTATACTATAAATCGAGTTTTGATTAGACCTTTTCTTAATAAAACTCCTTATGAGTGATGGAATGGTAGAAAACCAAGACTTTCCTACTTCAAGGTTTTTGGTTGCAAAGTATTCATTTTGAATACTAAATATAACTTACATAAATTCGCACCAAAGTCTGATGAAGGAATTTTCTTAGGATATTCCACAACTTCTAAGGCTTATAGAGTTTTTAATAAAAACACTTGTACTGTTGAGGAAACAGTACATGTAAAATTTGATGAGTCAGATCCTTTTGTTTTTAAACCATCTCAACTTACATCTTCGGATGTGTTTTCAAAAACTGATTATCAACCTTTGATAGAAGAACCTTCTGATAAGGAAATTGTTCTAGAAGATACTTCTGAAACATTTACCCCAGAAGACTTTCTACCATATGTTGATGAACAGGTTTTACAAAACCCAAATCAGGTGTTTCTTAAGAATCATCCCAGTGATAGTATCATTGGTGATGTAAACCAACCGGTAAGGACTAGAAGTTCCTTAAGAAATGAAGTAGAACATCTAGCATTTCTTTCCCAATTAGAACCTAAAAGCACAGATGAAGCTTTAGGTGATGATGATTGGATTAAAGCCATGCAAGATGAACTAAATGAATTCGAAAGGAATAAAGTCTGGACTTTGGTTGAAAGACCTAAGGAAACTTCTATTATTGGAGTAAAATGGGTTTTCAGAAATAAATGTGATGAAAATGGAATCATAGTAAGGAATAAAGCTAGACTTGTTGCTAAAGGCTATAATCAGCAAGAAGGAATAGACTATGAAGAAACCTATGCTCCAGTAGCTAGACTTTAATCTATCCGCATTCTACTTGCTTTTGCAGCATTCTTTATTTTCAAACTTTTCCAAATGGATGTGAAATGTGCTTTTCTTAACAGTTATGTTCAAGAGGAAGTTTTTGTTGAACAACCTCCTGGCTTTGAAGATACAAAACATCCAGATCATGTTTTTAGACTTACCAAAGCTTTGTATGGCCTTAAACAAGCCCCATGAGCATGGTATGATAGACTCACTGGATTTTTGCTTCAAAATAACTATGTTAAGGGAAATGCAGATCCAACCCTTTTTATAAAGAAAGACAAGAAAAATGTTTTGATTGTTCAAATTTATGTTGATGACATTATATTTGGTTCAACTCAGCAATATTTGACTGACTCTTTTGCTAGTCTAATGAAATCTGAGTTTGAAATGAGTATGATGGGTGAGTTAACATTTTTCCTTGGTTTTCAAATTTCTCAAAAACCAGAAGGAACCTACATATCTCAACATAAGTATATTAAATATCTTCTGAAAAAGTATGGTTATGACAACACTAAGAGTATAAGTACTCCCATTGGTACCTCAAACTCTTTAGATCTTGATGAAGCTAGGAAACCAGTAGATCAAACATCTTTTAGAGGTATGATAGGAAGTCTACTTTACTTAACAGCTAGTCGACCAGACTTAATGTTTTCAGTATGCTTATGTGCAAGATATCAATCCAATCCTAAGGAATCTCACTTAAAGGCAGTAAAAATAATTTTTCGCTACTTTAAGGGAACCATGGATCTAGGATTATTTTATACTTCTGGAAATGATTTTGTTCTAAAAAGCTTTTCTGATGCTGACTTTGGTGGATGTAGAATGGATAAAAAGAGTACATATGGAACTTTTCATTTCTTAGGAGATTCTCTAGTTTCTTGGTCCTGCAAGAAGCAACATTCTGTAGCACTTTCCAGTGCTGAAGCTGAATATGTAGCAGCTAGAAGTTGTTGTGAACAAGTGTTGTGGATGCAACACATAATCACAAACTATGGCTTGAGTTCTACTAAAACTCAAATTTTGTGTGATAACACAAGTGACATTGCCCTAAGTAAAAACCCTGCACATCACTCCCGTGCAAAACACATAGATATTAGGCATCACTTTCTTAGGGATCACACACTTAAAGGAGATATTATTTTTCAGTTTATCAGAACGCAAGATCAACTTGCTGATATTTTCACAAAATCTTTGCCTTCTGATAGACTTGAATATATTAAACAAAATTTAGGAATGATAACCATAAGGTAATCTTTCTTAATTAACTTACTGTTGAAAAATTCTCCTTACAGTAATAAACTCCTTTTCATAGGGGGAGTACATTTGATTGTTTGTTTAAACAAATTTTTTCAAAATTTGTTTTCAAACTTTTCGGAACGAAGATTTCCGGAATGGAACTTCTGGAACTAAAATTTTCCAAATTGGACATTCTCGTACAGAACACTTCTGGAATGGAAGTATTCGTATTGGAAACTTCCGGAATGAAAATTTACGTACTGGCAGTTTCATAACCAGATATTTTTGTACCAGTTGTTTTTTTTCGTACTAAAATTTTTCGTAATGTTTTTTTTACCAAGTTCTTCATACTGATTTTCTTCTTAAGTTTGTTTTTCATACTGAGTTTTCCGTAATGAATGTTCTGTAATGAGTTTTTTTTTCGTACTAAGTTTATTTTTCATAGTAAAATCTTTGAGAAATCAGCGATTACGAATAATCCTCCTAAGACAATCTGAAAGGTATTATTTCCTTACTCATGATTTCGTAGTCATATTTTACTTGCTGGCATTTTCTTGTATTATGTTTTCGGATTATAGTTTTCTTAATTCTTTGTTTTAATAAAACCTCAAAAACATCGGATTCAAGCTTTCAACCGTCAGATCTGATCGCAGCTCATTCCAACCGTTAGATCAACTATGGAATGTGAACCGTCATCTCGTTGCCTATATAAAGGGGACCCAAATTTCTCGTCCCACATCGATCTCAAAGATCTCGTGTCCTGAAGCTCTGTCTCTCTGATTTAAGGCCGTTCCGAACTTCAGTCTTCTCCGTTCCGAACTTCTCAGAGAATTTCAGATCCGAATTTCTGCGGAGTTAGCATCTCAAGAAATGTCATCCACTAAGCCTATTTCTCAGTGGTTAGTTTACATAGAAATGTTAGTCCATCCGACTTTCTTCAGCAACTACGATTCTATCATTTCAAATAATATCAAGTTGAATGGCTGGGAAGATGTTGCGGTATCAAAAACCGGGAACCAAGATGAAGTGTACTCATATTTACTTGTCGAGTTTTATGAGTCAGTTGCTTTCTTCAAAGAAGATAATAGGGAGAAGTTCTCTTTTAAGTCTTATGGTAAGACTTACAAACTTTCTCACACCAAGGCTGCAAGCTTGGTAGGGCTATCTTATGAAGGAGAAGCCGAGTTTATTTCGCATGTGTTGCCGGATTCCAAGGGTAGTTTCAACAAGGAAAAAGCATTAGAAACTCTCGGACTGGATGATGAAAAGGCTCCGAAGATTGCAAGTCTATCTACAAACTTCCTGATTCTGGAGTTATGTGTGCAAGGAGTTATCGTACCGAGGAAAGGTGATAAAGATAGCTTGAAGAAGAGTGAGATCTATATCTTAGATTTCCTGATAAATCTATGGAAGTTTAACTTGATGAAGCATATTCTTCTTAATATTGAAAATTTGAAGAAGGGGAATCTGAGAGCCCAGATTATTATGTATCCAGCAATCCTCTCCAAGTTGATTGTTTGGTGCCTTGAGTCTTTCAAGGAGGCTTGCAAATCTAAGTCGAGAGTTTGCAAGATCATGCTGGTCAGCGATGACACTCTTAAAAGAATGAATGTAGCTTTTGACAAGAAGTCTGGAAAGTTTATTGATCTACCTGTTCAAGAAGAAGTGGCTCCGAAAGTTGCTGATCCGGAATCATCTAAGCCAGTAAGGAAGAGAAAGCTGAAAGAAGTGGAAGTACAAGCAGAAAATCCTAAGACTAAGGAAGTCCATTCCGCACCTCCAAAGCCTAAGAAGAAGAAAGCCTATCCTGATGAAGTTGTTACAAAGTGGAGAGCTGATAAAGAGAAAAGGAAATAAGGGGATCCGCAGTTCGGATTGGACCCTGCGGAGGCTAAGGCTTTGAAGGAGAAAACTGCTGATGAGCTTGAAAGGAAAGCAAAGCAAAAAAAGCTCAAGAAGAAGATGTCCGAGGATGAGGTAGCTCAGGCTTTGTTAAAGTTCAATGAAATGGTTTCATCAACTATTCTAGTTCTGAGATCTTTCTCCCTGGAATCTCTTCCTGAGACTCCAGGAAGAAATCTTGTTGCTCCGGAAGAGAATGTTGCTAAGAATTCTGAGGAAGTTGAGCAAGTGGAACAAATAGAAGAGGGTGCTGAAGGAAGTGGTGAAACCGAAGATGTGCTGAAACAAGTAGATGATTACAAGGGGACACCTTCGGAACACTTATCACTCCGGACTTCAGAAGATGAATCTTCGAAGTTAGTTACCCCAGCAATAGAAGAAGAGAAAGGAGAAGAAGAAGTTTCCTATCATGGAAAAGAAGAACAACTTTTACATGATATTTCTCAGATGAAAAACGTAGAGGAAGGTATTCAGGAAGTTGCTGATGAGGATGATAATGTCGTTCAAGTTTCTGATAGTGAGAAGAGAACTCCAGAACATGACTCAATTCCGAAAAAAGATAAGGGGAAACAAATTCTTGCTGATACTCCGAGCTCAGGAGAAATGAAGAGAAAGGAAGCTGGTAGTTCTTCTAAAAGGAAGTTGGAGATTATTGAGGAAGAAAACTCTCCAAGAAAAATTTCAGATTCAGAGTCATCATCATTGGGGCATGATTTTGTTGTCCAGTCTTTAAAGAAGTTGGTAGGAACCATTCCGACCTTTTCTAGTATTGACTCAAGATGCCAGATGCTCCAACATGCGTTGAATCAGAAAATCGACTCCGTATCTATGGTTATGGACAAATGCGTTGAGATTGAAGCTCAGTTCAAAACATTCTTTGTTGGTTACGAAGCTCATAAAAGATCTTGCAAAAGGATGACAAGCTGGTCGAAGAAGAATGTGGAAGAAATGAGGTTGCTTGATGAGTTTCAAGAAAATGTTAAAGATGCCTTTGAGACAGAGGACAAGAAGATAAACGAGCTGACGTCCTCCTTTGAAGAAAAGCTGACTGAAGAAAAGAACTTCCGGATCCAAGAAGTCAGGGATCTGAATGGCAAGCTGAATTCTGTTTCTCAGAATTGGAAATTTGAAAGGGATCATCGGATCGATTTTGAAGAAAGGATGAAGGCTCAGGAAGAGAAGATCAAAGCTCAGGAAGAAAAGCTGAAAGCCCAGGTAGAAAAAATTGAAGCTCAGTCCGCAAGAATAGTCGTCTTAGAGAAGCAAGCTGAAGAAGATCATAAAGACTTAAAGAAGATCAAGACGATTCTTAAGGGGCTCATGTCGAAGGAGAAAGATCCGAAATAACCTAATCTGATCATTTTGTTGTATTTCTTTGTTGCTGACATTCTAAATCTAATGAAAATAATGTATCTCGTTTCCATTGTTGTCATTACTAATCTTTCAGGCACTTTGTTATTTGTTTTCCATTCCCTCCAATTCTTTTTGAAAATCACAAAGGGGGAGAAGGAAAAGATCCGTAAGAAAAAGAAGAACTCTAATAAGAGTTTATCAAAGGGGGAGAAAGAAAAAATACCCAAGGAAAAAGAACTCTAATAAGAGTTTGTTTAAGGAGGAGTTTTTCTTAAAGAAGACCTTCTTATGAAATATCACTCCGGAAATATGAATACGATCCTTAGAGTTTCAAAGCCTAAGGGGGAGTTAGTCGTATTCATCTATATCCTTAAAAAAAGGGAGATAAGCATTAATTTGTTTCTTTCTTCTTAGAATTTTTTTCCTTTCGTAAGAATGTTTGTGCTTTCCAAAAAGGGGGAGATTGTTGAGTCAATAAGGTTTTCCTTATGACTTTTCATTCCTTCTTATTTTGAAAATCACAAACACCTTATCTTTAAGAAAATTGCTTTTATAAGGAAAATTGCTTTTATAAGGAAAATTGCTTTCTTAAGGAAAATCACTTTTATAAGAAAAATTATCCTTATCATATTTTCATCCATATTTTTCTTAAGTATGAGATTCAGATTCACTTTCTCGGAATCATTGAAACTTTGATATAAATCATTCTGTTTTAGGATTCGGATTCTGGATAAGAACTATAAGGAAGTTTCATTCCGAATTCCGGATATGAACTTTGACTAAGTTCTATTCCAGATTCAGGATACGAATTCTGATGAAGAATTCTCATTACGAATTCTGATGAAGAATTCTCATTACGAATTCTGATGACAAATTCTCATTACGAATTCTAATGAAGAAATCTCATTTCGAATTCCCATTACGAATTCTGATGAAGAATTCTCATTACGAATTCTGATGACAAATTCTCATTACGAATTCTAATGAAGAAATCTCATTCCAAATTCCCATTACGAATTCTGATGTAGAATTATCATTATGATTTCTGATGACGAATTCCCATTCCGAATTCTCATTCCAAATTCACCTATTAAACAGAATCTGATTATCTTTGTTTTATACACTCTGAATTAATTCAGACTCCGAAAAATATCTTTGTTAGACTCCGAACTTTTATATTACCTACACTTCTAAAAATTGTCTACTCTTTACTATTGTTTATTACACTCCGAACCTTCACTCCGAAGTTTCTATTCCAAACTTTTATGTTAGAGTTTAAAACGATGTCGTACATTCTACACTTGTTTTGTTATAAAACAATGTCGTCTGTTTTGTTATAAACTAACCGTTGTCTAAGTGACATGTGTACAGGTCCCTCTGATCTTTAAGGAAAATATGACCATTGGAGAAGGAGCCGACCTTACCTATAAATAGGAGCTCATTTGAAAGAGCTCGGAACGGATGACAGATGAACAATTTGGTTTTGTACATACATGCTGTTGAAGTGTTTTCTAGAGAGAGAGGCTCTTATTAACTCTCAAAGCTTCGTGCGACTCCGAATGTTGGTGATTACATTCGAGGGCTTCCGGGGATAGGAAGACAGAGGTGCCAACTACCTTAAAGTTCGAGGGCTTCCTTGCTGAGGAGGACAGAGGTTGCCAACTACCTTGAAGTTGAGGGCTTGCGGGGATAGCAAGACAGAGACTCCGATCTTCATATCGAGGGCTTACCCTGGTGTGGGTAAGACAGACTTGCTTGAAAGTATAAATCAAGGGACCTTTATCCAAGGTTGTTGGATACCCTTCTCTTTGGGTTAAAAGACTTATATCTTGTTACTAGTAGTTTTACTACTTGTTTTTATTCCGCTGCAATTTGTATCTTAAGGAAAGTATAACTTTCTTATACTTCCTTACTTACTCTGATTCATTTAGATTCTATACGCTTTAAGGTAGAATCTCATATTGTAATTGTTTGTTAAGTTTTAATCTCCGGAACCATATTTCCGGAACCTACTTTTGGAATCTCTTTCCAAGTTTAGTTCGGTGTTAGAGGTGTTGTGAATTTACTTAGTTTAACTTTGTTAAACTTAGCCTTTTCATTTACTTAAGGAAAACATAGTTATTCTTAACTAACTTTAAAGGTTCCAAAGGAATTTTTTAAAGTATAAAATTCATCCCCCTCTTGTATATTGAGCATCTCATACTATATTTCAATCCTACAATTGGTATCAGAGGCTGGAAACCTCTTACTCTATACCAATCTTACATTGAACACTGTATCCCTCGCTATAAAGCGATATGTGGGAGTTTCTAGATATAAATCATTTCCATTTTCACCCTGTATAATATTAGTACAGTAAAGGTATCAGTGTCTATGTGAATCACATTTCACAGAAACAATTATTAAAACATTGATTACCTCAAATAAGTCAGGTTTTTAGGGGAATGGCTTGCCTCAAAGCTGGTGGGGGGTGGGGCGAGATCGTCACACACAGGTTTTTTTGAGTTTTTTTTCTCTTTGCCTCTCCCCCATCAATGTTTCTATCATCTCTCTCTGGTATTGTAATTATTTTTGAAAAATATCTATTTTTTCTTGCATCTTTTTTATTTTTTCATTTTCATCGTCCGCTTGATTTTTTTTTGAAAATATGTACGGGGTGTCACCCCAAAACCCGCAACTCTGACGTGACCATACTGGTCTGGCCGCTTCAAGGCTGCTGAAAGTATGTCTGCATCTGGTGCGGGTGTTGTTGATTCCTGTGACTATGTCAGATAGAAAATATAGAAAAATAATTATTCATTGTAATGTAATAGAGATTTAAAACAAATTAAATTTATATTATGTCATACTTACACATGTTTCCTACACTTTTTGTGTGTTTTCATCTATCAGTATCCCCTCTTTATTTACACGAGCCTCCTTCCAAAGCACATGGAATGAGATGGATTTGGCTTTCGATTTTGATTCATCAATCTGCATATAAATAGAGAATCATGGTTATGGTGTTGTTTTATATCACATATAAGTAGTACGGTAGATTTAAAAGACAGACCAATTTTTTCTCAAGTGAAGCGTACCCCAACCTTGCTTTACGGTAAGGGTATGCTGGTTCTGATGCACATTTTTTATTTTCAGCACTCAGTTGCTGTTTCATAAATAAAAAACTATCAATCAAAGTGATGAATACAAGCAACGTCAAATAACGTATTACCCCACACAATGTACCTGAAAAGTCTGCTCCACATGAAGGTTGATAAATGCGTCCCATGCTCCTTGGGATATCAAGTGTGCATAAAGAGGAGGTGGGTGCGACGTGATTTTCCCTTCAGCATCTTTAAGATGATATTTCGTTAAAATTGTGAGGAAACCTCTATTAATCCTTCCTAAAACTCTTAATACATAATCCTTGTGTGAGGAATCTACTTTAAATGCACTCTACAATGTATGATGAAGAGTAAGTCAATGTTTTGGTATTTTATTTTAATAAAATAAAAAAACGATATCATAATGTTACCGTAATCTCTTCCCTCATCAGTGTCTTAAGACCGGTGACAACATGGTGCGATGACTGTACATCAATAGAAACACATTCCCAAGTGACGATTTTAATGTAGCTACTAAAGATGTCTTTATTGGGATTAACATGTTGGCCTCACTTATTCCATCCCACCTCAAAATTGATGCCTTTTTCTTTTGCCTTAAGGATTTTGGATAACATTGTCAAACTACGACGCTCTTGTTTTTTTTACGCTTTTAGGGTTTCATTTCTTACCATTTCCTCAGAAGTATCATCAATATATTTCTCTAGAGAATTAGCATTAGCACTGGGACCAGTAGCAACAGGTTGAGAAACCTCTTGCTGCTCTGCACTATGACTAGCAGTAGTTGGTTGAGAAACCTGTTGTTGCTCTGCACTAGGACCACTAGCAGGTGGTTGAAAGACCTTTTGTGCCTCGGGAATAGGCGCATCAGCAGGTGCAGAAGTCATTATCTGCAGAATTGGTTTAATATTTAATTTAGATTACAAAAAAGTAGCAGGAGATAGATAATAACATAACATAACATAATATATATTACAATAAACAAATAACCTAATTATTGTACTCTCTTTTTTTTCTTTAAAGGATGAATAAATTTGACTCCTCTATCGACAATGTAAATCCCTTCATTGTGGTCTCCTCTAACATACAAAACGCCATCTACATTTGGACCGCTGCGAGATGATTGTGAAGTCCCTATAAAAGGGTCATCCTCCGTTGAACTTTCATCTGACCCTTCATTTGTTTTGGTCGATAACAGAACAATTGACCAATTTCGGTTTGTGGGGTCTGGAACATAAAATACTTGTACTGTCTGTGATTCCATTATAAATGGTTCGTCTTTATCCCCTTCCTTACTAAAATTAACTTTCAAGAATCCTAATTCATCTATTTTAATATCACTCCTGTTATCAACCCACTTGCATTGAGAAATCGGCACTTTGAATTTCATATAATCCAACTCCCATATTTGTTTGATGATGCCAATGTATGACATATTCACATAAATTGGATTTTTTTCCTTATCACCAGAAACATGCATCGCCTCATCCACAAGTGTAACCCCAGTATTCTGCATGGTACTATCTTAATCATGTTCATTAGTATAGAATGTATAACCATTAATTGCATAAGCATTGTAAGATAATACATACACACTTGCTCCTCCGGCTAGACATCGAAGTCGTTCTGAAATTGATTTTGGATTTTCATCTAACTGCTTCAAAATATGGTCCTGAAACTATCCTATCAACTGTCGATTATGTGTATCTGATATCCATTTTTCAGCCCTGGATGGATTCAAACGCCTAAGAATTTCTCTGTGGGTATGAACATATGGGTCAACGTAGAAACTGTTATGCAAAACGTAAAGGTGAGCCTGCTCCCAATCTGTAATATTGATTGTGACAACCTCTCTTCCAGAAATTCCTTCACCCTCAAGTTGCTCAGTGTGACTAGATTTCGGTAGGCCAATGTTTTCCACACCAGACAGGTATTCAGTACAAAATTAAATGGCTTCCTCAACAATATATTGCTCCTCAATACAACCCTCTGGCCGACTTCAATTTTTAACATACCCTTTCAAAATCTTCATATACCGTTCAATGGGGTACATCCATCTATAATGTACATGACCACATAGTCGAATCTCTCTCACCAAATGAACCATCAAATGAACCATCATATAAAAAAATGTTGGCAGGAAGAAAATTTCCAATTCACATAATATGACAGAAATTTCTCTTTCCATAGTAGACAATTTCACCGGGTCTATAACTTTGCTGCATATAGCTTTGAAGAAGAAACAAAGCTTCGTTAATGTATGGCGAACATTCTTGGAAAAAATGCAACGTAAATCTATAGGAATTAGATATTGTATCAAAACATGGCAGTCATTTGATTTCAGACCCTTTAATTTTAAATCGTTCATTGACATGATTTTCTTGATATTTGATGAATACCCCTCTGGAAACTTTATGTCATTCAAGAAGTTGAAAAACTGATATCTCTCCTACCTGGAAAGAGTGTAAGCAGCAGGAGGAAGAAATGTTCATTTTTCACCCTTCACTGGTGCCACCTCTTCTCGTATTCCCATATCAACCATGTATAATCTAGAATTAATTCTATCCTCCATTTTTCTAGGTTCATTTAGAAACGTGCCGATGACACTATCACATACATTTTTTTCAATATTCATAACATCAAGAAAATGTGTGACATACAGACAATTCCAGTATGGCAATTCTAAAAAAACTGATCTCTTTTTCCAACCAATTTTCGTAAGGTTTTTCGAAAATGGTTTACCAAAAGTAGTGTTCAAATCTTTTGCCTTCTCAAAAAATTGATCACCTGTTAGTGGAGACGATGTTGTATGCTCTTCTAAACTTTCGTCGAATGATGTCATCCAAGATCGGTACTTATTCCATCGGGGTACAAATCTTCGATGTCCTAAAAACATGATTTTCGAGGAATGTTTCAACCTAATTGACTGTGTACCTTGTTCACAAATGGGACACCCTTGAGTTCATTTAATGCTATATCCTAACAAATTTCCATAAGCAGAAAAGTCATTTATCATCCCGTACAACATGGATTTGAAAGTGAAATATTCTTTTTTGTAAGCATCATACAACATAACACCTGA
This sequence comes from Viscum album, assembly GCA_963277665.1. Classification (NCBI taxonomy): domain Eukaryota; kingdom Viridiplantae; phylum Streptophyta; class Magnoliopsida; order Santalales; family Viscaceae; genus Viscum; species Viscum album. Next base: position 706,007,865 of record OY728145.1, read on the forward strand.
ATCCCACAATATTTTCAAATCCTTGATCAATGGAGAAAAATAAACATAAATATCATTACCCGGTTGTTTTGGTCCTAATATAAGCATAGATAACATGATGTATTTTCATTTCATGCATAACCACGATGGTAAGTTATAATTTACCAACATAACCGGCCATGTACTATGATTGATTCTTTGAAAACTAAAAGTATTCACCCCATCTGTAGATAATGCCAGACGAAGGTTTCTTGGCTCGTTTCCAAATTCAGGATACTCATGATCAATTCTCTTCCACTGAGGAGAGTCTGCCGGGTGACGTAGTTTCCCATCTTTAATTCTTATATCTGCATGCCATGTCAATTTTCCTATAGTCTTCTCACTTCCATATAGGTTCATAAACCTTGGAATGATTGGAAAGTACCATAAAACTTTCGTAGGACTAGAATCATCTTTCTTGTATCGATAAGCACCACACTTTGGGAATTATTTAAGTGATTTGTGGTCCTTGCGAAACAATATATAGTCATTTGGACAGGTGTGTATTCTTTCAGAGATCATACCCATCGATCGTAGCATTCGTTTGGCATCGTATGTTTGGATTGGGAGTTCATTATCTTCTGGGAGCATGTCATTCAAGAGAGAAATTAGTTCCTTAAAACTGGCGTCACTCCACCCATTTCCTGCTTTCAAATTATACAGCTTTAATATGGATTACAATGTTATATATTTAGTGTAACCAGTATACAATGGTGTTTTTACACAACTATTTAACTTTTAAAACAAATTTGGGAAATAAAAAAGTTCATCTTCAACTGTCCTTGTAATTTCCTCAATACGATCTTCATCATCATTCACATCTGTAATCACACCCTCCATATGATCTTCTTCACTATTCAAACTTGTAATCATATCAGATCTTCCATAAAATGTCGTGTTATCCGAGACACTACCTACATTCGTTTTTTCCCCATGTTTATTCCAACATGTATAACTTTGATCTATTCCGTGACAAATCAGGTGTTCTTCCAACTCCTTTGGACTAATTTGTATTGAATAACAATAGCATAAACACGGACATAGGATTTGAGAAGGGTCACATGCATGATCTACTGCAAACTTGATAAACTCTTTCATGCCATCTTCATACTCTTTTGTCAATCGATTGGCATTCATACATTCTTTATTCATATTCATCGTCTTTATGGGTTCAATCTTGAACTTGCCTAATATTATGTTTTAATCAATCAAGTATCATTGTTTGGGTTTTATAAAAAAAATCATGGTACAAATGCCTCTACAATGAAATAGAGGAACCTACCCCAATACATGTGAAAGTAATTGAACTCTATATATATACGGGGGATTGTGACCTATCTTTTGTATATATCCATGGAGTACCTAAAACCTATACATGGAGGACTCTTCACCGAAACATGCTGGAGTACCATACTCCATATATTCTCCAAACATCTCACTTGTAACTTGTCAACTCTCAAGCAGAGTGAAGATAATTAAAATATCCAAACCACATTGTGTGCAATTTCCAATGAATGAGGGAATCATAATATTGTGATCTACATGAGAATATATTTATAATGGGCTAATCATACATGAAATATTATCATCTAAGTGAAAAATAAATAATAATAATGAAATTAACATAACACACAATTTGTTCAATGTATACACAATGTGTAGGGTTCTCAGTCAAGGTTGGTTGTATACTACCATTTCTAAACTCATGTGAAATCCATATACATGGTGTGTCTAGTAGGGTGAACATCGTATTTGGATAAGATACCTAATTTAATCTGAAATATATCAAATTAATTCCAATTTAGTCTTATAAAGACTGCTTGATGCCTTTGAAAATACATGACATATAGAACAACTTGAGCTAAAGGCGTGTACTTTAGATATAAACCAAACAATCACAATTTTAGATTTTACAAAGCATCCCTTATTAAATTTTGTTTGTTAATTCAGGGGTTATCACAGAAGTTTTATCATCCTGGGATGTTCATTCATAAGTCAATTATACGTAATTTACCAATTTTTATATACAAATGTTCAATAAGAACCAACCAACATGCAATTCATTTAGTGCGCAAACAAGGACCACCAACGACCACAATTTTCAGCGGGGAATTTAGCCCGTACATTTCACATTATAGCCATCAATATCAAACAGTAATAACATGCGAACAAGAGAAAATCAATGATTAAAAGGAGAAAAATCACCGTGAATGTGTATTTAAGCATACAATAGAGATGCGTTCGTGGAAGAGGAGAGGCGTACAACAGAGGAGATTTCCAACTAAAAAGAAAACATAAAATAGGGGAAACTCATGAGAATAAAATAATATAAAACTGAGTACACCATTTGCCACATCCCACAAACCCCCAAAACCCACTAAAACTGAAATCAACCCACACCATGGTTAAACACACCTTAAGATAACAAGAAATTATAGAACCCACCTTCGATAGAACGAGTTCAACAGAATTTTTAAAATATAAAAGATGAACATAAAATGGGTAATCCCTGAGCAATAGGTTCTTCTTACTAGGTATAATCCCCAAGTTTATTCTAGATATCATATCCCAAATGAGTAAGCCCTGATCAGTCCTCTATTATCACACCTTTCACGACACATACATCCTAATCGCATGACTTTAAACTTCATGGTACAATATTTTCAACAAACACATGGTATCTAGTGAGTAGGATCATATCCATATTCAAACTCAATGAGACTACCCATACATCTTGACCAAAATTAGGGGGAACACACTTATTTCCAATGGGACACCCCTGATACTCTTTTCCAATCTTAAAATCACACCATGCCAAAACTCACCACACGATCACTAGTTACCCAACATTATTCCAAAACAAAAGGAATATATCCATGCTTCATTACCCTAAACCCATCCATCTAGGTTAAATAGTGATGGTCACATTAAAACCATGCTATAAATCAATAAGGTTAGGAATTCAAATGATCATGTCCCTCAACCCAGTCATAACACCAAAACTCAAGAATAGAGAGTGATCCCTTATACAAATCCAAGGCATGACCATTCCTTTGCTATAAAACTATATCCATTTTATACTATGTAAGATTTTTTAACCTCAGAGAAATCTCTATGAAGGTCATGATATTCTTCCGAAGGTGCAGAATCTCTTAGATATAGACTGAGCACTACATGTCTAGATAAGACATTACCCAAAAAATAACTTAATATTCATCCAAGTGAGTATCATATCATTATGGTTATTCGTCACCAGAATTAATCATCGACTATCTAATACCAGAAAAAGAATTATCGTTAAGACCACCATTTTATTGAGAGGTACCACCTGAAGACCAATTCCCTACACCGAATCCTCATCCCTAAGAGGTTCATCATCAAAATACAACTATAGAAAACAATATTATGTTTGTAATAGTATAATCCTCAAATTAAATAAATATTATCTATAATTAATGATTATATATACTCCTACACTGACTGGTGGTGGTGGCGGCAGCGGCGGCGGCGGAGGTGGCAGCAGCGGAGGCAGAGGCGACGGAGGGAGTGGCGGTCGCGGCGGCGGAGGCAGTGGCGGTCGCGGTGGCGGAGACAGCGGCGGTCGCGGCGGAGGAGTAATACCAACGACACGGAGGAGAAAAACCCAACAGCGGCGGCGACAAAGGAGGAGGAAAAGGAGGAGTAGGACGAGGAGGACTCGGAAGACGAGGACGCGGAGCGGACGAGGAGGAGAAGTCGCGGCGGAAGAGGGTCCGGGTTTAGCTTCTGCGAATGCTTTACCGCTTGCGAGAGAGGAGGTCCTATTAGGGTTATTAAATAGAAACCGCTGAAACCTTTATCAGTACTCGTTAAAAGCGCTGATAAGGAGATACCTTTATCAGGGCTAAAAAAGTTCTGATAAAGGTATCTATTTATCAGTGCTGAAAAATCACTGATAAATATATGTTTTATCAGTGCTTTTACTTTAGCGCTGATAAATATTATAATTTTATATAAATTAAGAATAAAAACTTTTACCAGCGCTAAAATAAGTGCTGATAAATGTACCATTTTATCAGTGCTAAAAAATGATCTGATAAAGGGTATACCTTTATCAATGCTTATTTTAGAACTGATAAAGGTGACATTTATCAGCACTTTTAACTAGCGCTGATAATGGCATAACCCTTTATTAGCGTTTTATGTTTAGCGTTGATAAAGGGAAGCGCTTCCCTTGCCCTGTTTTGTGGTAGTGGTGGTAATATTTCATGGAGTACCACTTTCCATTATATCTGATTGGGATTCGAGGTTTACCTCAATGTTCTGGAGAAGTTTTTAGTAGGATCTAGATATAGATTTAGTCTCAGAACTACTTATCATCCTCAGATAGATGGTCAGTCTGAGAGGAAAATTCAAACTCTAGAAGGCATTTTGAGAGATTTCTCTATGGATTTCAAAGGCGGTTGGGAAAAAAACCTACCTTTTATGGAATTGTTTTTACAACAATAGCTTTCAATCCAGTATTCAGATGGATCCTTATGAATCCCTCTATGGAAATAAGTGAATAACTCCAACTTTCTGGGATGAAGTTGGGGAAAGAAATCTATTAGGACCTAATCTTGTTGATGAAATGGTACAAAAAGTTAGATCTATTTAACAACACATAAGAGTAGGTCAGATTCGATAAAAAATTTATGCTAAAAACTGAAGAAAAGACCTGGAGTTTGAAGTGGGTGACAAGGTGTTTCTATGAATACATCCATGGAATAGAGTAATGAGATTTTGAAAGAAGAGAAAGCTGAGCCCTAGGTTTATTGGTACTTTTGAAATCCTGGATCATATTTGGAAGGTATCTTACCGATTGACGCTTTCACTAAATCTCTCTCATGTTCATGATGTGTTTCACGTGTCTCTCCTGAGAAAGTACATACCTGATCGTTCACCTGTACCAAACTTAGAATTCGTACCACTAGATCAATATCTTTGTTATGAAGAAAAACTGATAGATATTCTAGACCATAGCAAATATTTCTACAAAACAATACCACTCACTTGGTTAATGTTTTATGGAGGAACCCCAAATTTGAGGAAGCTATGTGGGAACTTGAGGATGTAATGAGGTAGAGGTATCCTCCTCTATTTGTATCCAAGTGACAAATTTTGAGGGTGAAATTCAATTTAAGGGGGGTATAATATAACAACTGGATGTTTTTATGAAATATTTTCTTTAAATAATTTTAATTATTCAATAGCTTGCATTGCACACAATCATGAGTTTAAACGAATTGCGATATGACCTTAGTATAAAATGACCATTATAACATAGACGTTAGGTTAGAGTGAATAAATATAATTAACTTATGAAAATGTAGGGTAAATTCATTTGGACACTAATTATTTATGAAAAATATAAATCAATTATATATTTATATTTTTTTATTAATAAATTAAGTGAATTGAAATTAATAAATGAAATTAGTGAAATATATTTGTTATATATTTAATAAAATATTTTTTATATTAATACAATAGATATTTTAGTCATTAGGTATGAATAAACTCTATTTTTATGTATAAAAACTTATATTTTTTCAAAAGGTCAATTTTATCACATTTTTATAGAGAACCCTTTTTAAATTAAAATTTTTAACACATTAATAATTTTTATATGACAACATAAACCACTTATTTGGAAGAATGATATAAAAATTTACTTTAGATGAGTATTTTTCGACCTAAATCATCCTTGGGTAAAAATGGTATCCATTAGAATCCACTTGGATGAGATTAGGACATGTAATTTATTTTATTTAAAGAAAAGTTAAATATGTCTCATTTCAATTTTAATAACTAAATAATTTTTAATATAAGGTTATATATAAGATAAATTAGATTATAAATTCTCACTTGAAATATAAAATGTTTTTCTTTATCATGGTAATTTATTTTTAATTTTTATGAAAGATATAATTTTCTTAAATACTTATGCTTTGATGATGTAAAAATTAATTAATTAATGAGAAATCAATAATTTTTTTTTATTAAAATGATAATAACTATTAAAGGATCCAAAAACTTGACCAAATATTATTGGTCAGTTATATCGCGACCATAATCATCCAAGGTCCAGTTTAGTGACCATTTGGAGCCTTATAGAAGATATTGTGACACTTATATTATTTTATTTAAAGTGATGTTAAGGTTGTCACATTCGTAATTTATTAAGTATTACATTTTTAATGTTGGCTTTTCCAGAAGATAAATTCGACTACAAGTATTATTATGAAATATAGTAGATTTATATTTATCATAGTATTTTATTTTTAATTTTTAGTCAAAAAATAAGTATATTAAATAATTACACAAAATTGATGTAGTAATTATTTTATAAATGAAGATATCAAATAAATGTTATTAAAAGTATTAAAATAAATATAATTTTGGCTAATTAATATGTATTATGAATTTTTTAGATTAACTTGACCTGTTGGGAATATAATAAAATAGTTGGTTCAAAGTTAACTTGTTATCTTAATATTTTTAAAAATAAATAAATTGAATAGTGTCAAAATTGACACTATCGATTGTTTATCAAAATAATGTTTTATTAAATTATTTAAAAATCATATATTTTTTTTAAAATATAGAATAATTTTTATATAGTCTAAAATGTTTTAATTTATATATTTATGGTCTAATTGACATCAAATAAGTAAATATTTCACCCTTTTAATATTGAAATATCTGTTACCCTAATTAAAAATTAAGATGAATAACTAAGTGGTAATTAAAATGATAAGGTTTAAATTGACATAAATACAAGTATAAAATTTATTGGTTTATGATATTAAAACCCTATATCATCTCATATTCTAAATTGGGATATTTTGAAGGTTTTTTATGGGGTTTTATTTTATTATAAATTAATATTTTTGGAGATCCCAAAAGTACCCCTCACCTCAATTATGAAAGGGCACCTGCAACCTCACCTGTTCAATTAACTTTATGCATTCAAGATCAGCCATACCCTCCCCATTTCCTAGATAAAATTATTTATTTACATTCTATAGGTTCTAGTCTTCTTCAAAGACCTAATATATTTCTTTGAGAGGAGATTTAGAGGGAGCACATCGAAGAAGAGGTAATCTCCTCTACTGGTTATTTCAAACTTCTTTCTTCTTCAACTTCCACTTCATCAGTTTTTTCAATTTAAATTAATAACTATAGTATCAATTATATAATGATATGTTATTATAATTATTAAACAACCATATTCAACATTCTATCCATCCTATGAAAAACTAAATCACCACACGTGCTTACATACAGATTACCATCTCTACACTGTGGTGTAATATGTTTTTCACCACCACCTTACTTGGATGAGGATAATGATAGAAATAATAACTATATATTATTATTATAACATTGTATTATTTATTAAATGTTATACACCATCCAATTAAATACCATTAAACAATTATAATAATTATATCATCGCTCGAGCATAGGTATAACCTACCGTCTCCACGATGCGATGTGATTCATTCTACATGATATTCATTAAATAATGATTATATAAATGCACAGAATGAATAAATTTGGTATATATTATGTTAATACCATTTTTTTAATTATACAACTATGACCTAAGAAGGATAACTAGAACTTATTCGACAAAACATGCATAAGAATATAAACAGTTAATATCTGTATAATGAGTAACAATGAAATGTTACTAACAAACAGATGATAATATGATCATATATCATATCATAATAATTATTCAAACTATTAAATAAATAATATTTAACTGATATAGATAGAAACTCTTTATGTGTAACCTTATAAGAATCTTCTTGAGTGGAATTTGGTAGGATTTCTTAGAATATAAGTTTACTATCTAGCAATGAGTCAAGACACCCATGATGGAAGAAGATATGTCACAATGACAACAACCACATACAAACACTGACTGTGTAATATAATACATTTGTTATAATATCTCATCAAGTAGGTTGATCACCAATTTCATCAACCTATATGATTTACATGTCTTTATTTGACTATTTGAAATGACCTCATATATACACCATGACCATGGAATTTAATTTGATAGTTCCATTTCAGTCAAAGGGTTATGATATCAAATTTTTTAAAGATGGAATGGAAAAATCATTCCTCAATTTATCCCTTAATAACACATCATTCATGACACACCCAATATAATCATGACCACATTTTATCACATTTTACAACAATGAATCAAAGAGAATGATCTATGGAATGCATTAATAATAATCTTAGTATAAGGATCATTACACATGATCATAGATAGGAAGATTCTATGACACACAAACATGTGGAATTCCTATTGGCAGATCTGTTCTCATAACCTCCCATCTTAGAGATTACCAAGTGAGAACTTCTTGAAATGAATTCTCATTCTATTATGAGTACTCTCACCTGACAGTCAACATACCATATGTCCCATCATAGATTCTTATCCAACTATATAATAATATTTAAGAATATCATCATAACATCTTAAGATTATCATCATAGAAGGGAACTTCTATGACATTTTCAATGCGATAGAAACTCTAGGACATTATTACATTAAAGTTATATAAAACATTGAACAATATTTAATAACATATTTTATTAATATTATATTCTTATAATATAAATATACATGAAATCTAAAGTAAAAATGGTTGGTTCGAGGATAACAACTCTAACAGACTCCCACTTGGATTAGAGAAAACTTTCTATGACTTTTAGTTTGTTAGATATCCCATAATGATCATGTATCTACTAAGTTAATGATTTAGTTAAGGGTTCTTACACATTGTATTTTGTGGAAAGCCTACTCACAATTACATCACTTCTCTAAGAAAAATATCTCAAGAGATGATATTTCCAAATCAGGTGCATAGTCTACCGATGTGAACTTTTCTCCTTTATAAAAGCCACCACTACAGTATTATCATAATAGAGTATTATAGGGTCTTTACTACTAGACACCACATTATGCTCATGGATAAATTTTTGAATCCAAACTATTTATTTAGTTTCATAAGAAGCTGAAATATACTCATATTTCATTGTAGAATTAGAAACCATGGATTTATTTGAGCTCTTACAACTCATTGTACCTTTAATGAGAATGAAGATTTATCCCAATTGTGATTTTAGATAATATTTATCTATTTAGAAACTAGCATATACAAATATCTTGATGACTAGTTCCCCATATCCTTCATTGGTTAGAGACATATCCTTAGTACACCTCAAATACTTATAGTCTTGACTGTCATCCAATGCTGTCACCTGGGTCATATTGATATCTTCCTATAATTCTTAAGTTGTCAGCTACATCTAACCTTATATATAACATAACATACATTACTGACCCAATTTATAATTAATATGAAATCCATGCTATCCCCTACCTATCTTCAGGTTTCCAAGGAAACATTTTCATAGAAAGATGAATTCCATGTGACACAGGTAACAATCCCCAATTGGACTGTTCCATACTGAATATCTTTAATATACTATCAATGGACATACTTTGACTTATTCTAATAATTATATTTATCATGATGGATCTTGATCCTAGGAATATATACTACTTCAACTAATTCCTTCATGGTGAAACATGTGTTTAACTAGGTTTTAAGGAACCATAAGACTGATATTTCATTTATATTAAGCTGTATCTCATCTGTAAAAAATATTAGGAAAATTTCCTCACTCCCACTAAACATCTTATTGATACAAGTATCACATTCATTCTTTATGAAACCAAATTCCATTATGGATTTATCAAATCAAATGTTCCATGACCTGGATGATTGATTTAATCCATAAATGGATACCTATAACCTTCATTCCCATTTGGTGTCTCAAACCCTTCTAGTTGTCTCATATAGATATGTTCCTAAACATTGTGATTATGAAAGACTATTTTGAAATAAATTTTTCAAATTTCATAGTCATGGAATTATCCTATGGAAAGTATAATTTTTATGGATTTTAGTATGTAAACTGGTGAAAAGATTTCATTTTAGAATAATCTTTGATTCTATTTAAACCATATTGAAATGAGTCGTGCCTTATAGGTACTAACTTGTCAATCGAGGTCTAGTTTCTTCTTTAACACCCATTTTAAACCAAAATGCTTTACATTCATTGGAGGATCTACCAAAATCCATACTTGGTTTTGGTATATGGAATCCATTTCAAAATTCATGGATTCTTTCCATTTAGTAGATTATATCCTACTTACTGTTTCTTTTAGGTTACAAGATTATTATTATCAACTAATAACAAGTCACCATCCTTGGTTACTAGAAAACCATATCTTTTTGGTTCTCTAACCCCTCTTTTACTCATACACAATACTTGAGTTTCCAAAACTTCTTCTTCTATGAGGCTTTATAGAATATGTTCCTATGACAAATCTTGTGAATCTTGATTCTTGAATTCACTAAAGTCTATCTTGCTCCCACTATCTCCTTTAATGGTGTGATCAATTTCAAGAAAGATAGGATATCTTCTAACCAAATATTTTTTATTTAAAGGATCATATCGGTAAAAACCACTAGTTTCCTTCGGGTATCCTATAAAGATACACTTAGTGCCTTAGGGTGTAAGTTTGTTTCCAAAAATATCCTTAAAAACACTTTACAACCCCATACTCATAAATTGGGAAACATGGATTTCATTCCACACTAAATTTCACACATAATTTTGTTTTCTACTTTAGTTGGAAATTTGTTTAGGAAGTGTGATGATATTTGTAATGTGTATCCCTAAAAGTATAATGGAATAATCACATGACTTATCATAAATATCACAATGTTCAATATGGCGCAGTTACTTCTTTTACTTACACCATTCCATTATGGTTTATAAGGAGTTAGCTAAGATATAATCCTAAACTCTCATAAATAATCAATATAGTCGTATATTAAGATATTCTATACCATGATATGAGTGGAGTTCCTAAATTAGCATACCAATTTAGTTCTCAAATTCACTATTATATTCCTTGAATATGTTTAAGGAATCCAACTTATTCCTCATTAAGTAGATATTTCCATATCTACTAAATTTATTAATAAAAGTTATGAATTATGAGTACCCACCCCTTAATTCAACCGGAAATTATCCACACACATCAGTATGAACCAACTCAAGATTCTCTATGTCCCTTTCAACTTTTCCACTAAATGGGGATTTTCCCATTGTTCCATGTAAACTTTCATGACACACACCAAGTGTTTTTATTTCAAATAAATCAAAATATATCAAAATATTAATCTTTGTGTAATTTGGTCAAACACTTTTTATTTATATGAATTAATTGGTGATGTCATAGTTAGGTGTTGTATGAGTCATGCGAATTGTTTTAATTATCGACTTTCATTACTTGGTTTTTGTAATCTAACACATGAATAATGTTATTTAAATATATCTTACCATAAAAAATGATTTCTTTATAAAATAAACAATACTTATTTCCAAATTTGAAAATTAATCTATTTGTATTAATTTTGGAAAAATAAATGAAGTTTTTAGTGACACAAGGAACATAATATTAATCTTCCAAAACCAATATTATTCTAGTAGGAAAGATAAGGTGGTAGTGCCAAATAGGCACAAGAATAAGTCTAGATCCATTGGATGATCACAGATCAACCTAACCTTTGGAAATTTTCCAAAATATACTTGATTCATATATTTTAATACACATGTGAGCACCACACACTGTATATAAAAGCCAATTTTTAGAAATAGTTCGACTACACTCAATAACAAATGCATCTGAAGCTTCCCATTGATAATTTTCCTAGGCATTTGTTTCTTCCCATGGACCTTCTTTCCAGACATGAAACAAATATCATCTTTTTCCCTTTCCCCTTGATCTCCACTTCTTGAAAGAAAATTTAAAATAACATTTAGACTTGGAGTTATTCTTGGAGCTCTTCACCTGACATTTCCCTTTATTCAGTATAAGAACAGAAGGCTTTTTTCTCTTTACATCCTTATCAATTTGAAGAAGTAGAGTGAGAAGATCTAGGAAAGGATAATACATGTTATTCATATTGAAATTTACAATAAAACTAGAGAATATATGAGGGATTTATGGAAGAATGATATTAATGTCTAATTATTATAGCATCTTAAACCCTAGAACCTATAGATGATCAATATAGCTAACGAGTTTAACTACATGAGGTCCAACTAGTGTACCTTCTCTCTGTTTTCTTGTGAATAAAACCTTGGATATATTAAACCATTACTATCTAGATATCTACTAATAAAGATCATGTAAATTCTATTTTGAAAATTCCAAGATAGACAACTGATAGTTGATTCACATAAGAAGAGTAAAAGTGATAAGAATAATAAAATAATAAGAAGAATATCATAAGAAACAACGATTTACATGGTTCAAGAATAATCCCTTCATATATGGAGAGGAATAATCACTTTACTAAAACTAGGAGCAGAATTATTTGGTGATTTTTAGAGTACCAAACACATAGAAAACCTAGTTTGAATGAGATCAAAAAGAAGATGATGGAACTGTGCCACTAAACACTTAGTAATTACACTATGCTACAACGACCAGTGGTATGAATTCCATTGATCTATAGTACCACTATAACCAGAGTCCAAGTTTCTAAATTTATATTTCAACCAAGTTTTCATTGCTATAGTTCCCTACAGGTGTTGCTGGTCAGCTCTGCTATAGCGAGTTAACATTACTGTAATGGCTAAAATTTGGATCGGAGGTCTTAGGCCCTTGGACCCCTGAGCTGGGATGTGCTTCCGCCTACATCCTAGATCGACCTCAATATAGTGGTTAAACCATGGGAGTTGCGTCCTTGTGTGCAGTATGAACCACTGATAGGTGGACAAACTTGACTCAAAGATCGAGCTACACTATTCTGACAAATACTAGATCATATTATAGGCATCCATGTTCTCATGTGACTTTATGAGTTTTCTAGACATGGAAACAACATTAAACATTGAACATATAACACATAATTTAGGTGTTTTTATAGACCCCAAGCTTCTCATCATTCAAATCCATAGCAGATAGATCAATGATTGATGATTTCGTCATGTAAGACTTTCGTTCATGGTGAAACACAACCCATAAGCATTTGAACCATTCCTGGTAGTTACTTCCTGTTAGGAGATGGTCTTTATTTAGAATCTATCACAAGGATAATGTGGTTAATAAACCTATAATTATTCTATAATAATATAAAAACATGTTATTAGTAATTTTCTTGATTAAAAATTATGCAAGACGTAATCATTTTAATTTTATTAAGTCTCCCACTATTTTATCAAGTCTTAATAGATCTTACCATTAAACTCAGAACCTATTGTCACAAAGGAATTATAGAGGAAAATATTACTATTTACCTTATTATAATCTAAAATGTCCATGAAAATTATAAGAAGGTATCTAGATAGGTGGTCTAGCCAAATGTGGGCTTGCTATTCCTTTTTCCATTGAGTGGACTCACGGATCCTGAAATCCGAACTCAGATTTCCTCAACACTTGCCTCTAACTTTTTATTGAACAAAAAAAGATATTAAATCAAATACAAGTTTAGTTAAGTTAATCCACTATCATTTTTTAGAATTCCTAATAATTAAAAGCACCCCAACAAAGGGAAGAACTAACACTTTAACTATGAGTCTATCTTAACTCATATAATGGAAGGCAAAATGAAATAATATTAACTTGATGGATTTTTTTATTATGAAATTATTTTATTATTTTACCCATTTATATATCTTTTTATAATTAAGTGTATTTTAATTAAGTGATTAACCTTGTGTTGAAAAAATATTTAAATATAATACTTTCTATTTTAATTCCTTCTCTATATATTAATCCATTTATTTATGTGATCGTAGTCTTGCATCCAAAAAATAAATTATGCATCAAGAAGAAATAAAATAAATTACATGTGGAAAGATAATGAGTTTTAAATAGTTGTTTTTTTATTGAGTGAATAATGAAAAAACCATTGAAACTAGGGGAAAATCTTCTTAATCCAGTTTGGGCCCGATTTACAGCATTCCACCTTGGTCCTATGTATCTCCAAGGTTTGGTTTTACCTTGGCTCTGACTTGAAGCAATTCTATGCACCCAATAAATCTATCCTTATAATGAATTTACTTAACAAGTAATTGAAGGGAACTAGAATAAGGGGTTTATATAGAGAAATCATGAACAAAAAATCCTGTACATAACAAGGAGGTAGGGGTGACTCAAAAACTGTCAATTTAATTTAATAAATTACTTTGAAAAAACCCATGAAATAATTAAATTATAAGAAACCATATACATACATATTCCTATCTAAGCTCATGATTATCTACTTGTACAATGAACATGAATTTAAAATAACTAGATAACATTCATTTAAATTTGATTTTTATTAAGATAAAATGTTTATAAATTAATTCGATTAATTATCTAATCAATCAATTAATTAATTTTATCTTAAAATCCATCCAATATTTCCTAGATATACCCATTCACTGGGATTTTAAATGAATTAAATATATTAATTATATTTAAAATTTAATATAATAAGTACATATCTTATGATTAGAAGTAACTCAGGGAGTACTTGTTCTAACTACTCAGCTTGTATAGATATTGTATACAATCTAGTCATATGGTATATAGAAAAAACATTTTGTCATATAATTACATGACATGTAAGAGTCAATAAATGATACACGAAACACATAATGATGAGGTTTATTAAGTAATACATTAATTTTAATTCTTTTTATAAAATGTTTGGGTATATGGTGTGTACATCCAGCTACATGATTTTTATCTTTCTTAGTATGTACATGATACATTATTTGGGACTGAGTGTGTATTACCACAAGGACATGTGTAGGGTACATGACTATCATTCCTTGTACATCATGTAATTAATACTCTATGTGTATTTGGCTATGCATTTTCCACTCTAAAAATGCATGGACTACACAAAATGTCACCCGTTACATGATGTGTAATCCAACATGGAGTGAACTAGCCTAGCTTGGTCAACATATAGAGCATCCAATGCACTGTGTTTCCTTCATTACATGATGTGAAAAATTAATTTGCACCATATCCTAGTAAAATGATTGGGACACAGAACATGCACTCCAACCACATGGTGTGTAATCTTGTATTGTCTTTCCAAACTTATCGACACCTCCGGATGAGTTTTTTAGATGTTATTCATTAATATTTTATTGAATTTTGATTATATAAGTGATAAAAGAAGAGAGTAAGAATAAATCTCGGTGAATTGATTTAAGAATGAATTTCATGAAATGAAAACCAACTTTAAATATTTATAATGATAAAAAATAACTAAATAATTATAAATTTATAACTATAACTCTAATACTAGTTGATGGTTCAAGACACAGCAGCAATGCCTTTTGGGCCTATATCCAACTTAAATTTTGTTACCTTCAACCGATCACCTAGAATGTATATGTTGTGAATTCCATGACTAATGAATTTTTTTCCAAAAAATATTTTCAAATGATTTTTTCATAATAAAGAGAGAGAATTTTTTCATGTTAATTTATAATTAATTTAAAACACAAGAAGAGAGATTAACTTGGTCTTATGATCTTTCTTCATTGAGGTGTCAATCATTCTAACTTGATTGGTGTACCATCGTCGTGTCATGAGGACCCAAATTTAATGCCCTTTAATAGTAATCCATACATAATCCTTCGATCTTTGGATAATGCTAATGAAAATTTGGGTGATATCAAATCAAATTGATCATTTTTCATTGTTTTCCTTGATTATTTCACGTTTCTTTAATCTTGAAGGAATCTCACTAATTCTTCTTGATATTGATAAGAATTAAGAGGAGGGAGATCTTGAGACAAAATTTTTGTGCACTACAATTAACCTTTCTTATGATGTTCACGATGGTAGTTTTTTCTCTGGTGATACTTTTAAGGTGTTTCATATGAAGAAAGGGGTAGACCCATGGCAGGTTTTGGTGGTCATAGCATGGAAGCATGTTGCTATTGAAGACTTTTTCTACTCCATACCCTGATCTGGCTCATGATCTCCAACAATATTATCTTATTGAGATTAGTTCGGTGGTTCTCAAGGTGTTTTGGGATATGAAGTTCAAGCATTCATTGGCGTTTCGGGAGGCATTTTTCTCTGTTGGCTTCGTCTCTATCCCCGATATCTTGGAGAGATTGATCTTCATGATGGATTGTGGTGCGACTTTAACTTTGTGGTTTTTATGTTTGTGTGTTTATTTGACGATGATGATGGTGATTTAATAACATCCGAAATGGATTTTGATGGTTGTTCCTCAGGGACGATCTGGTGTGACAATGAGTTTTTTTATTAGGGTACATGTCCTGAGGTGGGATGTGGCCCAAGGCGATGATGATATTTGTAATTTGAATTATGAAGTTTTAAATTTAAAATTTTATTTTGAATATGGTTCATTGTGGCTGTATGCATGGTTGGGTATGGTTTTATTGGTCCCCACATAGCCAAAAAGTGGCTTTTCAAAATAATAATAAAATGGATTGAGGAGGAATAACAACAATAGTATTTTACTTATAATGTGTGAAAACCTATATAGTAACAAATATTATTTAAAATATCCTCAGACCCAAAGTTTGGTCCATTCATCCTCCTCATCATTTATTGAATTCCTGAATAAATATTTAAAGAAATATTGTTCATCCAATAAACAAGTAAATATTCTATTCATAGTATGGTGAATAAATATTTATTAAATATTCATGTAATTAAAAAATCACTTATTATTGAATATATAATTATTTATTACCTTGTGAATAACAAGTGATAAATAAATATTATATATTCACGTAATTAAACAATTCCATCATGAATAATTTTTTTTAATATTTGCGACCGAATAACAAATCTTGAATAAATTTTACTTTTCATTCAAGAGAATAATATACATTCCAACTATTAAATAAATCATATTTAACTAAGATCAATCGAAACACTTTATGTGTAAACCTTTAGTCCTCTTCCCAAGTGGCATTATAAAGTCGTTACTAAAGTTGTAACACCTAGAAATTTTATAATATATTTTTCTATAAATAAACTTAATTTCATTGATAGATTGTGTTACATGCAACACCAAGTTTTAATAAATCACGATATACTATTACAATAAACATGATCATTATAACCAAGATGTTAAATTAAAGGATATGAATAAGATTAAATACATTATTAAATATATAATGGACCTACTCAATACAAATGTAATGATTAATTATTAGGAATCAAGTACTCGTTTTTTAGTAAAGTCATTTTATTCTTCAAAAATGCGTTTTCTACAAAAATGGTTTATTACTTTTTGTGAGAAAATATTTTAATTAATTTATAAAAATTTTAGAAATTTTATTTGATAAAAATGATATAATTTTTATAATAATAATTAAAAAATTATATTAGAGTGAATTTTGGTAATTTTTATGAAAATATTTATTTTTTTAGTGAAGAGTGAAATATACAGATTTTTATTGAAAATTGTATTTTTTATTTCAAGCATTTACTAAGTTTTATTTTGTTTTAAAATGTTTTAAAAGTATTTTTATTATATTATTAATAATCAAACTAGGTTCATTGGAATCAATTTTATGGATGAATTTGGTATAAAAACGTTTTTATACTTAAAAAGGTATTTTTTGAAAAACGGTATTTTTTGTTGCATTTTGAGTTTTAATCTTAGATAAATTTTTGAAACATATAGAAATTGAATATTAAAAAATGGATTTCTTATTTGGAATAAGGATACCTAAATTTGGTAAATAGAACCCCTTCTTTTTCATTCATTATAAATAGTAACCTATAAAATTTCTGTCACATGGTAAGAGTAAATCAGCTAATCAAGGGAAAAAATAATTTGATAAGTAATAGAAAATAACCCTAAAACTCATATTAATTTTATTTTTGAGTATATTTCATCTATAAGATTCCAAACTTAGAATATGTGACCCTTTTTTTGTCATTATGATTTTTACCTTTATAATATTTTATATAAAGAAAAGTCAAAAACGCCATCATCTTTGTTTTATTATCTTTAAATTTTTGAAATAAGAATAAAAATAAGTTATGTTTAGTTATAAATGTTTATTTGAAATATAAATTATTTTTTATAATGGTAATTTATTTCAAATTTTAGTGGTGAAATAATTACCTTAAATTCTTATGCAACGCTGATATAATATTTATTCAATTAATAGAAAAATTAAATAAAATATTTTTGAAACTCTAAGCAAAATATTTTTTGAGTGATTTATAGTGAAGAAATAGTTATATATATAAAATATATTAGAGATGTTGTAACTTTATAAATTCTAATTCCCTCTTTCTCTTGATGTATTTAAAATATTTTTTATAATAAATAATATTTATTAAATGATTTAAAATTATTAAAAATATTATATTTATCCAAAATAACGGGATATGGTTGAAAATATCAACTATGTTTCATTTATGGGTCATTTGTTCATTAATGGTAACATTCTCATCCCTTAAAGGGTAGAACAATTTAATATTGCGTTAATTGTTAAATGGGTCAATGGGGGTTAAAACTAAAAGATAAGGGTGAAAACATAAACAGAATTTTATAAATTTTATTATATGAGATTATTTAGAATAATTATCATATTATATTTTAATTCTATAAATTTGGATCCATTTGGACATGAAATATAATTTATATTAATTCAATATTTTAAAAAATTCCAAGAATTACCCTCCCTTCAATTGTAAAAGGACACCCCTAATTTATCTTCTTTACATCATTTTTAGCAACTTATATAGACCAAAACTTGAACATTTCTATTCTAAAAATATTATTCCACAATCCATAGGTGTGGGTGTTTCCAAAATACCATCTCTAGGGTCCTTTAGAGAAGATCTAAATGAGTTCTTTCAAAGAAGAGGTAATCACCTTGACCGGTCACTTTCTTTCTTTTTTTACTTATTATTTTACCTCATATAAATATATGGTATTTATCAGAAAATAAAAAATTAAGTATCCTAAATATACTAAAGTGTTATTATGATTATGGAAAAACCATTATCCACCCTCTTTTCTATCAAATCTGAAGTGAAAGTATCACTCTTGCGTACGTACCACTTATCGTCTCCACATAGCGATTCAATTCAATTTTCATCATCACATTTTATGGATAGTTATTATTATGGATGTAAGGTTTATATATTATTTATATGGTATAATAATTATTATTTAAAGGTTAATTATTATTTCCCTTTCTCTCATTCCATCCGTTGAAAAGTGAAAACAACATTCATGATTATGTACAACCCACTATTTGCATGAATGGTGTGATTTATTTTTTATCTCTAAATTTTATGGATTACTATAAATAAATATATAATGAATATATTTTATTTATATCATGATTAAATTATTTATATTATGGAACCATGATCAGATTATAATGACCAAAACCACCGAACCAAAACATATGTGAAAAATTAAGGAGTTATCACCTGGAATAATAATTTTAATAAAGATTTATAAATTAACGGGTGAAAAAAGATTACAATTAATAAATATAAGGTATGATATATATTATTATGGTTATATAATATATATTTATAATAAATTTATATTTTTCAAACAGACGGTTTGAACACATATGAAGAAAATCAAACCACAGGTAAGGGTTTCTTATCTCACTTTTGTTTCCATGAGACATATGCCATATTACAAACTTTTTTCTTTCATGTGGTGTATATAATACCAATTAGATATGATATATCATTATTCCCCTTATATTCATGGTATTTAAGGTTTTTTTTAATTTATATCTTTCAAGGGTTCTATGATTCAAAAGTTAGCTAAACTGTAAGAATTTATTTCACAATCTCATCATTATTTAGGACTATTTATGCTTATGTATCAATTGGAAGAATTATTTTATATTTATATCTTGAAAAAAATTTATTTTATTCTTATATGTTTATTTAAAAAATATTCAAGTATTAGTTCCTTTTTTACCTTCTTTATCACTCAAAAATATCAAATTAATGTTTTTAAGGAAAATCGACAATGTTTTCCTATTCATCCATGAATCTTTCTCTTCCTTGTCCATGTTTTCTAAAAACGTTTTCAATTTTTTTAGTATTATACAATTAATGTTTAATGTTATTTTTAAGCTTTTTTGAATTTTTAAAAAATGATTTAAAATGAATCTTCTTGTCATTTTAGGAATGAGGCACCTTTTGACTTTTTATAAAAATGTGAATGGAATATTTTATTTTAACTTATACGACATGAAGGAATTTCCCATCATCACTAACAATCAATGATATGAATATTTATTTATCAATTTCTATATTTGTTTTCAAGTAATTTTTTTCCTTAATATTTTGTAAATTTTTAGATTTTAATGAATTGATTTCAAAATGGAAAGTCTATTTTTCTCAATAATGTTTTAAGGATATTTTTATGATATTTCTATTCATAAACAATATAAACCCTTTATTTTAATTATGAAACACATGTGATATGTTTTAATGATACAAATTTTATCTTTTATATATATGGTTTATGATTAGTTTAACTAGGTAAAGTATTGATATTCTGTATGCTATTTCTTCTAATACAAACAATTATTGATTTTTAAGAAATGTTGATTAAGCTGTGTTTTTTATTCATATGAGGATTTCATTAGACTTATCAAGTGAAGGTTGGGTCCTATAATTACATATCCCCTTGATGAATTAGTAGGTATCACGATATAAAAAATATTGGGTATTTGGATGAGGCCTTACACATTTATGTAATATTTCTTGGAACAAATCATTGACATAATGTTTTGGAGATCTTGGAATGAGGCCTAGATGGTAAGTTTTAGATGTTTAAAATTATGTATTCCATCATTATGAATTCATTTATTGATTCCCATGTGATTATTTTAACAATTATGATACCCATGGATAAGTTTTAATCATATATGATCATTTATATATAATTATTTGATCATCATTTATTCATTACATATTATTATTCATTCTAAAGTTATTGATTACATTAAATTATATTTTATTTATTTACCCTATAATATCGAATATTCCTTATTTATTCAAGATAACTTCCACTATACTTAACCCTTAATGATTAAATAAACTCACCTTTTTATTTGTTTTCTTTTCCCCTAGGATATGAAGAAGGATATTATCAATAATATCAATGATTAAAGAATGTATTTATTCTTTGTATTTTCATATTTCCAATACAATATGGGAATCATATATTTATCTATTTTTCCAAGACTACTAAAATATTACGCCCTTCAGGATGTGGTTCCTTGTATCCTATGCTAATGTAATAAAGTAACCATTGACTCTAGGATATTAGGGTTGGGGTATTTATAATTGGTATTAGTGTATTCTTAGTAAAAACCTTTAGAACTAGATTTAGGAAAATATAGATTAGGGAATATAACCATATGAATGAGTTTTGAGGAAAATTCTAAGTATAGTATAACAACCTAATGTTTTGGTAAGGTAGATATTATGTGGTTTTCCTTGTAGTACATCCTTGTTAGGATATTATAAGTGGATGTGGTATTGGAACATATGCATCTAGGGGTAGTAACCCTAAAAAGAGTTGACTGTGTATATCTCATCCACCATTCTAGTGCATGATGAGTGTTCCCTCACTACACACCTGGTTTGACACCCCTGAAGAGTATTCATGGATAACTCATATTTTTTTATGAACCATTATGAGGATTTTGAAAAGATTATGAACATGAATAACCTAGGTTAAACCTAATGCATCATTCAATGAAAATAAGTGTCATTATTTATAAATCCTATGAAATATATTTCATGATTTCCCAATATGATTATTGTTACTTATACTATATATTTGGGTTTCAATCAATGCATTAAACCATACAGAATTGTGTTAATGTTGAATGTGATATACAATGTTGTGATTATGAGAAACCAAATGGGATGATGATTAGAGTGAAAGATACTATGATTATTCGTAATTAGTTATCATGATATATGATTAATAACTAGAACCTCTACCAAGTCTCAGACTCACCAAATAGGATAAGGATATAGTTTTTGAGAGATTTGGTAGTGGAGACCAGGTAGGAAGGAAGGATCAATTTCCTTAATGTTAGAAACGTGGAAATGGAAACCCTAGGGAATGTCTCAAAGGAAATAAAATATGTTTTATATCTGGAAATGAAGTTCATAGAGAAATAATTTTTTTAGGAGTTCAATGTCTTATGTGTAGGGGAACGTGGACATTATCCAAGACAATTCCCTAATCCAAGGGTTAAATCTTGGACCAAGGAAGAACCTATGCCATAAAAATCGTTAAATGTTAAGTATTGAAGCGTTTATGTATTAGGATATGAGAATTATGTTATAAAAGTGTTATATAAATGATATTATAGATATAAGAGTCATGATATATCTAAGGAATGTTCCGCATTAGTTTTTCTTTAAGGATTTGATAATATATATTGATAGGTACCAATAAACAATAAATTTTTTCTAGTGTAAATGTCATTATATTAATTCCTAAAGTAAATGAAATTGTATTTGTGACCTTTAAATTAGTTAGTGATTTAATGACAAAGTGATTTAGGTTATCTTTGATGAAGTTTATTTCAATTTTTGATTTATGAAAATAACCTGTGATTTAATTTGATGAATAAGGATTGTGTAATTTTTTTTAGAAACATATATGTTTGTTATGAGGTTTAAAAATGAGTTATAGATACCGTCATTGGTTTATAATTTAAAGGATGATAATAAGTTCAAAATCATGTATATAAATTTTTGGGTTTTAAGTGATGTAATTTTGAGGTGATTTAAAACTTTTTTTTTTGTTTTTAGGATGAATAATATATTAAGGTTAAAATAACCCTTTAGGTTAGTTAATTATAGTATATTGGATAATGGGATGTAGATAGTATTGATGGTTAAAAATTGATTAGTTAACAAGGTGATATTTTCAGAGATATTTATGGCCCATCTAAGGATTACCATTTAGGTTAATATCTACATTCGATTCATGATATTCTGGTCATGTTCACAATATTATAAGATTATATATTTATTTATCATGGTGATTAATGATATTTTTGGGAAGTTTTATTGGGTTAAAGTATATGTAACCTTTAGGTTTAACATGTGGTTAAACAGGAAAGATTATTTTGGAATAATGTTATTAAATTTTGGGAATGTAATTTAAAAGGAAAGAGATAACTGTTAGTGTTAAAAGATTCATTAATGTTGAGATTAATATTGTTAATTAGGGTAAAGGTTTTTCTATTTTTTGAATAATTTATTTTGATCCGTTGGTGTTATTGTGGAAAATTTTAAATGTATTATTTATTCATATAAAGGTTTATTAATTTTGGATATTATCTTACCTTGTGGTAACTATCACATATTTTATTAAAATTTAAAGATTGTAGGAATAGATTTTAATCCTTTTTTAGATTATGTGATCAATTATAAGTTGATTTTATTTCTTTATACATGAAAAATTTATCATGAATACTCATTGTTTGGAGAGATTATGAGATTATAGTGGAAATTGATTAAATGATGAAATTATACATTTAAAGTAAGAATATTTAATTATTTTATTATCATAGATGATAAAGGAATTCCTCGACTATAGGAGAATGATATTGAAATAAAAATTTTATCCAATTATAATATTTTATGATAAATTTATATTCTTTTCACCAATCACCAATTTAGGGTTTTGTGTTCATTAACTTTCTCCTTACTGTATTCTTTATCACTCTCTATCAATCCTTGGGTGTTAGTTTTCTATTCTATTTCCAAATTTTCAATTCCCATTAATGTTCCTCTATTCAGAAACCTAGTTTTGTGTTATTTTATACAACCCTCATATTTCACTTTCCATTTTTAAGATTAAGTTTTATTAACCAATTTTACGATGTGGGTTTCCACATGGGTATTTTCTAATGCCAAACCTTTGTTTAACGAAAAAAAGTTCAAATTGCGAGGTTGGAATTTTTTTAAGCAAGTAAAATTAAATACCCCCTTATTTTAAATTATATTTTTCTTCAATTAAACTTTATTTATTTGATATCTTCTATTACACGAAACATCGAGTTTAAATAAACCATGATATAATATTACGACAAATGTGACCGTTATAACATAACTGTTAAATTGGTGGGTATGAATATGATTAAATAAATTATGAAATATATTAAGGACCTAATTAATAAAAATTTATTGATTAATTATTAGGATGTAATCACTCAATTTTTAGTAAAGTCGTTTTATTCTTTAAAAATGCATTTACTTAAAAAATGATTTTATTGATTTTTATGAGAAGATATTGTAATCATTTTTTGAACTTTTAGAAATTATATTTGATAAAAATGATATTGTTTTTTCAATAATCATGTCAAAATTATCTTATATTTATTTTTTTGTAATTTTTTTTATTTTTTCAGTGAATAGTAAAAAATACTTATTTTTATTAAAAATTGTATTTTTGTTTCAAGTATTTAAAAAATTATATTTTATTTTAAAAAGGTTTAATAGAAAATTTAGATCATTTTATTATTAATAATCCAATTCATTTTATTAGAATCATTTTTATGGTTGAATTTGGTATAAAAAAACTTTTATACTTAAAAAGGCATTTTTTCTGAAAAAATGTTCTTTTCATTACATTTTAATATTAAATTATTTTCATCCAATTATAAAAATTGAATCTTATAAAATGGATTCTATAGTTGTAATCATAAGGTCTAAATTTGGTAAATAAGTACCTTTCATTTTTGTTTATTATGAATAGAAACTTTAGTAAATTTTTGTCATCATGATAAGGGTAAATCATGTAATTAAGGTTAAAAATAATTTTATAAGGACTGAAAAATGAACCTAAAACTTGAATCAATTTTATTAGATAATTTTATTTCATTGATGATATTAAAAAATTCAAATATATGACATTTTTTTGTCATTCAACCCCAATTTTGACCTTTCTAATATTTTATGTAAAGAAAAGTAAAAAATGTCACTATTTTTTTAATATCTTAAATTTTTGACATTGGGAAAAAAGAAGGTATTCTTGGTTATAATTGAGTATTTGAAATACAAATTATTTTTTTATTATGGCAATTTATTTCTAATTTTCAATGGTGAAACAATTACCTTAAATTCTTACGTAACAATAATACAATATTTATTCAATGAAAGAAAAATTAAATAAAATGTTTTTAAAACTCTAAATATAAATTTTTTCAGTGATTTATAGTGAACCATGAATTATATATATATATATATATATATATATATGATATATTATATATTTTAAAAAATTATAGATTTATATTTCCTCTTCTCCCTGATATATTTAAAGTCAAATTGAATGAATAGTGTCAAAAATGAAATTAATGATATTTTATAATAAATGATATTTTATTAAATTATTTAAAACTCATAAAAACATTATATTGATCCATAATAATAGGATATGGTTGAAAATATCAACCATTATCCATTTATGTTTTTTTCCTTTATAGTAACATTCTTGGGCCTTAAAGGGTATAAAAATTTAATATTGTGGTAATTGTCAAAAGGGTTAATGGGGTGTTAAAAATAAAATATAAAGGTGAAAATATTTCCAAAACCTATATAAATTTCATTTTATGAGATTATTTAAAATCATAATCATATTTTATTATGTTTATTTTAATTTTAATCTATTTTTACTTGAAAAATAAATTATATTAATTTAATACTTTAGGAAATTCCAAGAATCCCACTCCCTTCAAAAAGTGCACCCCTAATTTATTTTCTTTACAGAATTTTGAAAAAACTAGATAAAAAAATATTTCAAATTTTATCTAATAAAATTCCTAGTACACATTATAGAGGTTCTAGTTTTTCCAAAATACCATCCTTAGGGTCTTTAAGAGATTATCTAAAGGAGTTCTTTCAAAGAAGTGTTAATCAGCTTAACTGATCACTTTCTTTTTACTTATTATTTTACCTCCTATAAATATATGGTATTTATCATAAAATAATAAATTAAATATATGAAATATATTTAAATTTTATTATTATTATGAAAACCCCATTATACACCATTTTCCCCATCAAATTGGAAGTCAAAGTGTCACTGGTATGTACATACAACTTACCGTCTCCACATGAAGATACAATTCATTTTTAATCACTCTCTCTTATAGATGGTTATTATGGTGGGTATAATATTTATATAAGATAAATATTATATAATAATTATTCTTTAAATGTGAATTATTATTTACCTTTAATTCATTCCATCCGTCGAAAATTAAAAACAACGTTCATGCATACGTACGACCTACCGTCTCCATGAACGATGTAAATCATTTTTCAATATTTAACTTTTATGGATTAATATAAATAAATATATAATTAATATATATTATATTTATATCATTTTTAAATTTATGGATATTATGTAACCATGATCAAATTTTATGGACCAAAACTAATGAACCAAAACATATGTGAGAAACAAAGCTGTTATCACCTGGAACAGTAATTTTAATAAAGAATTATTAATAAGTAGGTGATAAAATATTATAGTTAAATAATATATGGTACGATAAGTTTGAATATCATTATTTAATATATATATATATATATATATATATAATAAATAAATATTTTTTATATAGGACTTTTGAAAATGTACTATAGAAGTCGGACCACAGGTAAGGGTTTTATTGTCTCACTTTTATTTGTATGAGACATATTACATATTCATCATTTGTTTCTTTAATGTGGTGTATATAATTACCATTTTATATTATATATTATTATTATCTATATATTCAGGGTATTTAAAGATTTTCTTGAATTTATCTCTTTCATGGGGGTTAGGATTCAAAAGTTACCAAAGTAGAAAGAGTTTATTTCACAATCTCATCATTTTTTGGGATTGTTTATGTTTAAGTCTATATTTAAAGGATTATTTGATATTTAACTATTGAAACCAATTTATTTTATTATACTTTTTTTATTTATGAAATTTTCAATCATTATTTCCATCTTACCTTCTTTGTGACTCAAAAATACCAAATGATTTTTTAAGAAAAACCAACTATGTTTTACTATTCGGTTGTGAATATTTGTATTTATTTTCCATGTTTTCTAAAAATGTTTTCATATTATCTAAATAATTTTTAAATTTATTTTTACCCTTGTTTTAATTTTTTAAAAATTGTTTAAAAGGAATCTTTTTTTTGTTTTCTGAATGTGTTACTTTTTGATTTTTTACAAAAACATGAATAAAATGTTTTCTTTTAAATGATATGATGTGAATAGAATTTCCAATCATCATGACCTATTAATGGTTTGAATATTCTTTTAAAATTTTCCATAGTTATTTTTAGAGAAATTTTTTCATAATATTTTGTAAATTTTTAGATTTTAATTAATTTATTTTTAATTAGAAATGTTATTTTCCTCAACAATGTTTTTAAGGATATTTTTATGGTATTTATATTCATAAAGGACATCAAAACTTTATTTTAATTGTGATAAAATGGGAATATATTATAATTATACCATCCTAATCCTTTTTCTGGATGGTTTATAATTATTTTTACAAGGGAAAGTATTGATATTCCATATGCTAGTTTTTCTAATATAAATAGTTATTGATTTTTATGGAATGAGGATAAAGTTTTTTTGTTTATTCATATGAGGAATTCATTATTATTCTTATGTGAAGGGTTGGGACTAGAATTAAATTTCCCCTTGATGCTTTGGTAGGTCTCATGAGAAAAATTAGATTGGGTATTTGGCTGAGGCCTTATACATTTATGTTAGATTTCATGGCATGAGGCATTGACAATATGTTTTAGATGTCTTGTAATGAGTACTCAATGGTAATTTTCAGATATACTACATTATGTATTCCCTAATTATGGAATCATTTATTAATTTCCATATGATTATTTGAATATTTATGATTTCAATGGATAAGTTTCAAGATGAAGTTATTATTTATATGTAATTATTTAATCATCATTTATTCTTGCCATATTATTATTAGTTCTAAAGTTATTGATCAAATGAAATGTTTTTTTAGTTATTTAAATTTCCATATTGATTATTCTATATTTATTAAAGACATATTCCACTATAAATTACCCTCAATGAGCATCCGAGCTCACTTTTTTATTTGTTTTCTTTTCTATTGGATATGAAAAAAGATATTATCAATAATATCAAGGATTCAAGAATTTATTTATGCTATGTATTTTTATATTTACAATGTAATATGGTAATAATATATGTATATGGTTTTATAATACTATTAAAATATTTGGTCCTTTGGGATGTGATTCCTTATATCTAGTTCCAATGTAATAAATTAATCATTGAATCTGGGTTACAAGGGTCGAGGTATTGAAAACATTTCAAAATTACTATCTATAAATAGTTCAAGACAGTCACAAAGGAATAAGATATGTTACAATGACAATAAACACATATGAATGTTAACTATGTAATATAATCCATTTGTTTTGATATCTCATCAAACAGGTTTTACACCCATGTCAACAGCCTATATGCTTGATACATATTTATTTGAATTTCTTAAATGAACTTGTATATACAACATGGATGTGGAATATTATGAGATAGTTTCATTTCAATCAAAGGGTTGATATATAAACTTCCATAAATACATAAGAGACAGATCCTTCCTCCACTTATTCATTAATAACACATTATTCATGACCCACCCAATGTACCTGACTTTTTATTGATCATATTTCATTATAGTTTACATCAATACTTCAAAGTGTGTGAGTCATGAAATGAATTAATAAAAGTATAAAATTATAAGTATCATTATACACACTCACATATAGAAATATCCAATGAAACACATACGTGCATAATTTTTACTAGCAAGTCTATTTTCATAACCTATCATCTCAATGTTTACCAAGTGTAGGCTTCATGAGATAAAGTCTCATATTATTAGAAGTACTCTCTTGTGACCTTCAGCATACTACGTTTCTAATTACAGAATGTTATCTGACCATAGAATAATATTTAATAATATTATCTTGGTATTTTAAGGTTCTCATCATAACGGGGAACTACTATAACCTTTTAAATGCGACAAACACTCTATAACATTATTACATTAAATTCATGTTGAACAGTGAACAATATGTAATAATAAATTTTATTAATATTCTATTATTAGAATATATATATTCAATCTAAAGTATAAATAGTTGGTTTTAAGACACCAACTCCAACCACAAAAATCAACCATACATATTCTTCAATTTTCAACAAAGGATTGGTTGGGAATTCAAACCTCCAACCAACCAGTGATATGACAAACTTACATTGTCTAGAAGCATCCAAATGGGAGACTGATTGCCTTTTAAGTGGCTAAATATGGTTCCTCTAGAGGGTGAGGGATGATGTGAAATATAGAAGAAATGGGAATATGGTGGGGATCAATTGAAAAAATGTAGAAAAAGATGTGGATGAGTGGTGTTCTATGTCATTAAATAGAGGATGTAAGACCCATGATTTTATAAAAATAAATAAAAATTTCATTACTGTAGAAATCACAAAATATAAGTATTTATATTTCATCATAGTAGAAAAATACAAACTAGAGAGTTACATTATCTATAAGTTCTATAAATAGAACTATAGAGCATATAAAAATATATAGAAAAACCATAAGATTGAACGCTAGAGGATAATATTCTACAAAGAATGATAATAATAAAATATATATTTCTATTATAAAGAAAACAATATATAAAGTAATGGAAATTTTATAGAAACTAATAGAATGATATAAATGATTTTATAAGTTTTAATGATGTTGTTTCGTGACGAATCGAATGGAGTGGACCGACGCGCCCGACTGTTGATCTCACGGAGGGCTGAGCTCCGCTCAATCACTAAGGTCAGGTATATCGGTCTTCGTTTCGAAACACCCAACAGTTCCATGTCCAACAATAAATGGACCTGTCTTCTAAAGGCATTCATTTGTCGGGTGATTTGGCCAGCGATGATTAAGAACTCACATTGGTCGAGAGGATGGGAATTCGGGCTCATCGCACCCTTTTAGGGGGGAATTATTGCCTGTTCCGGGACTCTCTTATAGATTTAAGACGTGTTCATATGTTCGCAAATCTTTGGTTTATACCCAAGCACAGTATCCACGGATTACTCCTGGTTAGAAATGGTTAGCTGAATGCAGGGATTCAGAATCATTTAGGCCCGAGGTTTACCATCCCTCATTGGATTAATGACTATAAGGACTTTGGACTCTCTAAGACGATGCTGGTTTGAATCCTCATAACTGGGCGCTCTGGATTTTATTATCATGCAGGGGGGGACAGATAATGACTTGAGCATTCGGATTGAACCCGTAATACGGGCTTCCTATGTATCCTCATGAGAGGAATCAGAATCCATGTAGTTTGGTAGTGTAGTTTAACGTCATGCGGGATGAAGGATGGGGATTACACTCTGAGGTGGCCCAAGATGGTGGGACTTGGAACACCGACACGGTGACGGTCGGGGCCAATGGTTTAATGGGCTTGAACATCATGGAGGCTTACTACTTACCATGATTGGAAATGGATCAAAGTCCACGTAGTTCGAGATGGATTGGGGATGTAGTTTAATGTCATGCGGGATGAGGGTGAACCGACTTGAAGGAGGTCGAAACGACCGAGTGGCGGGCTTGAACCTCAGGGAGGCTTCCTACGTACCATGCCTTAACATGGATCAAATTCCTCGTAGTTCACAACCGATTGGGGACAGGGTCAGTGCTTACTCTAAGCCCATATGAGTCATGCTCAGTGTGAGAAACAAGTGGCAGTAGAGACCTGACTATCACGTCGCGAAAGGTGCATCCGTGGGAAGTGGAGTGGGTCTTATGCATGGAGCGGCCCCAGGAAATGGAGATTGGGACTTACTCTAGGATGGAGGCCCGAGGTGTCTTCCTCATGTCTGTCCATGGGGGCATCCCAACCCATTGGTGGATTGAGGAATATAATGGGGGCCAAGGCCTATGCGCAAGTGCACAAGCGGGATAACTCCAAGGACGTTGGAATCAGTTCGAACAAAGGAGATGAAAAGTGTGAATTACATGCCCGACATTCAGAACATAATGAGGGTGGCATGGCGATGGAGGATAACTATTGACCATGTTTGAAACATAGCATCCATATCACGTTAGCCTGGAATGGGGACAAACAAATGAGGGTCAATTGCTGACTGTGTTCGAAACACATGACCTGACTCAAAGTGTTGTTAAAAGTCTTCCGGGGCGTTGGCCCATGATGGTAGGTGAGCCGATGCAGCATGGGACCAGGCCATTAGGGGGTCCCTTTGGACATGGAAGTGTATGAAGATTCAAATTATGGAAACACAAAGTGTGAGGTGAAGTGATGAAATGTTTGAATAGATTCCAATGCTCTTGAAGGTACGCCACTGTGGTCATGGCATTAGGAATTTTATTCTTAGAGCATAAGGCATCTATTGTTTGGATAAAGAGGCATCCTACGTTGGAACATAGGGAATACTACAGTTTAAAGTCATGTAGATAGGAATATTGGCATCTCTTTCTTGGGGCATAAGGCATATCTTATTTGGGGTAAGAGGAATTCTATGTTTAGAACAAAGGGTGTGCTACAGTTTATAGTCATGTAGAGAGGACTATGGAATCACAGTTTAATATCATGTTGTAGGGACTATTTCCATATAGTTTAATGCCATATGGATAGGACGAGGGCCATAAAGTTTAGCATAGTGTGGTTAGTACGACTAGGTAGGAGATACCTATCAATGGTTGGTGTGGGACTTACACAAGGGCGACCCTTTCTGGATGAACCTAGCAAAAAGAGCTAGGTAATGGGGTTATAGGAGAGTCACGAGGAGTAGCTTGACTCATGGAATTTATGAGAAGGATGTTGGGGCGGCGTAAGGGGGCAATGTAAAATACTGTTGACCCGGCCCGAAAAGTTCACGGTGCGACTCTCTATTTTTCAGGGGTGTTAGTGACGGTAGAGAAGGGACCGACCCGGAGGGCCGGGAGCGCAGCCCAGCACTGACCCCGAGCGGGGGTGCGGGGGCACAGCCCCCGCAGTATGGACCAACAAGTGAATGGTGTTTTCCGCATGGGGTTGGCCATGTAAGAGCTGACCACGAGGAGCTGGCCGTGAGGGACTGGCCGCGGAGGAGCTGTCCGCGAAGGAGCGAGCTGCGTAGGAGCTGGATGTGGAGGAGCGAGCCGCGTAGGAGCTATCCATAGAAGAATGAGCCGCGAGGGACTGGACGCGGAGGAGCGAGCCACGTAAGATCTGGCCGCGGAGGAGCGAGCCGCGTAGGAGCTGGCCGCGAAGAGGCTGTCTGCGAAGGGTGTTCGTGGATGAGATGGCTATGGAGGAGGTAGGCCGTGTAGAAGCTAGCCGCCTAGGATGTCCGCGAAGGAAATGGCCACCAAGGGCTGGCCGTGGAGGAGCTGGCCTCATGTGGTTCGCGGTTTGGTTTCTCCTCTATGCAGAAGAGTGCATCCACGAATGATATGGGTTCTGCTGATGGTCGTGGAACTTTACCACCAGGAGCGATTTCTCCTGCGTCTCCCCACGGGTTTTCACCCATCTGTTCATCCCCCCATTTTTGACCACCCTTGGGGTCTATTTATAGAGTAGTGAAGAGAAAGTATCGATGGGGCACATGACGATTTTTGAGGAAGCCCATGAAGAAATCCTCCCCTGTGTATGACTCGGTCAATCGACATTTATGGAACCGAGTTTTGCGGAATTGCTCCACGACCGTGCACCACTCCGCCTCTATTCCGCGAACGACAAGGTTCGTAGCCGCATACGCCTTCCGCCTCCATTTCGAAAACGATGGCATGCGCAGCATGGGCCAGTTGTCGTGGTTCGCGGTGGTGGAATGGGCTGACTTCATCGACGGTCTTCCTGGTTCGCGCCCGTGTAGGAGCTCCACCCCCATTCCGTGAACGACAGTGTCTTCGGGAATGTGGTTCGCCGAACCGGCCACGTACTATTGCTGGGAGCTGCTACGTGGACCGGTTCGGTCCTTTCCCAAATCTTGGGGTAATTGGATTTCCACCTTGCATAATTTTCAGGATGCTACAGATGTGTATTCATAATGGATTAGGGGTTTGGGATATTTTGAGATCTACCCTTCCTAGGTCATCTATGGCCTGACGGTGATAGTTGCTGCCACCACCCCTTCCCCTTAGAATAGGGGGGGGGGGCATCCATGCTACACAGAGCAACCTCACCTTTTCAATCCTCTCATTGACCCACCTTTCGTCTCACATTTTCCCTAGAATTAACCTTTATCCCAAGGTCCCTTATTCAGTTAAAGGTTTTCCCAAACTCTCTCTTTTCATATGGGTGTTATCATAGGACCCAATATTTCTTAATCACCTCTTAGTGGCTTGTTTTGGTCATAACTACACCTCAGTTTAGGGCTTCAACTGGTTCACCTCTACCACATTATATTTACAGGAACACACACTCATCAACATCATGGACCCTTGAAATCTCCTCATTATTTTTGATATTGAAGAAGTTATGATCTTTTCCTAGTCCTATAACCCACATTTCTTCAAAGGTCTCCAATTTTATTTCTTTTGACAATCTTTAGACTTTCATATGAAGCAAGATCCTTCAAACTAATCTATTTTGGTAAGATTTATAGGTCTTCCATTTTCATTTAAAAATCCTTCTATCCTAGAAATAATAGGTAATATGGTTGGTATATTTCTATGATTTGATTGTAGTTCCTATCACTTTTTCCATTCCATTTCTCCTAGTGTCTGTGTTGAAATAGATATCTTAAAACCTCTAGTAAATTTTTTATGGTTTGTGATTGATAATGAATATTGAATCAAACAAGTAGTGAATTATGAATCTTAGATTTATTTTTGATGTAATTGAAACTAACCAGGGCACCTTCAACAGATATGTTGACATGGATCGGGGGGACATAGGTCTATCCCATAAGATCTGATATGTGCGGATAATATAAATTTTATTGATCTTAGTAGAAAGGATGTTGTTTCTTATCCGGAAGGTATTCATTCTCTAGATAAAGTAGCAGTTTGGTAGGAGGGTCGTATTAATAGAGACACAATGACTATATTTTGGGTTTCCTAGAGGAATAATACCCAGCCTATTGTGTGCTCTTTAAGACCATATTTAAAAGATAATAGGTCATGTGAATATAATATGGAAATCCACTCTAGAAATAGGTGAGGTTTCATTGAACTTGATTGATGTGGCTCCTCGCAATGGGTCGGTCCATTTGGCGTTCTCGGTCAGGCTGGGTTAGGGATCCTCTCTACAAGCAGAGGCTTTGGCGATGCTCATGGGGCTCAGATTATGTGAGAAAAAGGGTACGAAGATCATGAAAGATGAAATAGACTCCTTGATAGTGCACAATTCTTTGAATGGGTATGGATTCTCCTCGTGGTCGGTGAGATATGTTATCATGAAATGAAAAATCATCCTTAGTAGTAGGTCTCACATCCTTCACACATGAAGAGAGAGGAACACAGTTGCAGATCATTTGGCCTCATTGGATTTTGATGCTCGGATGGATGTATGGATGAATATTACGGTTAGCATGAAGTCTAAAGAGATGAACCTCATCCAAGGGGACACTCTCAGGCTACACCATTTAAGACCTCCATAGATGCCTTCCATGGCTAGGGATAGGGTTGGGGGTGGTGTGTTTTTCATATTTTTTGTTTTTAGTTTCCTTTTCACATGCAAATAAAAAATTACTTTTGATGATGACGATTGATGTGGCTATTCCAAGGATTAGGTAAATTCCTAATCCAGTGGTAAGCCCATGCATGACAGCTTCTCCCTAGGATATCAGACATTCAGAATACCCAATAAGTGAGATCTATCCAGAATGTGTTAGAGGAAATAAATTAGATGATCATTCAATATCCTAAACATATAGTTTCAAAAATTTTCTCCTCACTTTGCGAGGATTGAAAAAATCATCAGGTTTCCCTAGGATCGTTTTCGATCTATTAGACAATGAAAGTTATTGGGTGACATGTTACCTTTCTGGATTATAATGGGAAGATTTTGATTGTTGTTTATGGAGAATGGGGTCATGTTATTATTCCTTCATTATAGGAATAGGTAGTTGTTCCAGGTTCTAGTTCAGGGTTTAAGGCGAACAAAACCAATATTACACATCCAGCTGTTAGCTCTCTTGGAAGGGGTTCTTCCACTGATTTTCTTATAAACTCCACCTCTCCTATAATCACTATCTGTTCAAATATATTTCATCTACATATTATTTTTTCCAACTTATGATATGTGCCAATAGGTAGAAAAGATTTAGGGAAGTGGAAAAGGGTAGGTCCTATAAAGGTAAAGATAGTTGGGTGTAACAAAGAGGAGATACCTCCAATGAATGATGCACAAATAGTCCAGACATATTAGACCACATTAGAGTATGAAGAGGGATATAAATATATATAATATTATAAAAATGGAAGGAATAAAGAAAATAAAAGGGACATCGATATAGGTGATTATCCGGTTACTCCAAGTATGATAATTAAGGCTCATAAGGACTATTATTTTCTTCCGAAACCAATGATAACAGGATCAGTAGGTAAGGGTATCAAAATCAAGAAACCTATATAGATTTATTTAAATGGTATTTTGGATGGAATGGATCCTATTTAGGTCATCAGGGTTTAATCTCCTATCACGACTCAGGAAAGACCTCCCCAACATGAGGTTTTATCCAAAACCCATAGGTGGAAGAGAGCCTTCTTCACGAGGAGGGACCTTTGGAATCCACCACAAATATATATATAGAAGGTAAAATTAAAGAAAATGACAACACGTTTTCTCAAATAAATAGTGTAGGGAAACTTGGGATACTAGAGTGACAAAAAATACCAAAATCATAGCTATGATCCTTCTTATATACTATAAAGAGAAAGTGGCAGAATATGGTTTAACAATTAAATTATCAATAAAAGAAAAAATCTAGATGAAGGATATGATTGTAAAAATTTCTACTAAGGAACAACTAGAATAGACTATTACTCAGGCCCACATCATGGTCCATAGATTTAATGAAATGAATATTTGTATGGAGGAGTTTATTACAGTCTAGGGAATGAACTCTTTATTTTGGGAGTTGAAAGATGGGGAGCATAAGTGGAATAAATTACTTATAATTTAGTGACATCAGAAAATATAGTGTTATAATAATTTAAGATTGTACTAGGAGGGATAATAATTTACCTTTATAGTTTAATCTTATACCTGAATGCTTTACCACTTTCCCTTAAAATTGGATTTCATGAAAATGAATAAAAATTTAATTTTAAGTAAGTGTTTATAATTGGTAATATAACCATTGTAAGGGTAATTTGATCTTTGAAATAGTTACATGAACTTTTGAATAGTAAGGTAACTGTTATGTGTATTATTCAAGTGTCAAGTAAAATACACAATGTTATATTTTACTAATATAATGGTTAAATATAAATTAAATTAATCAATGAATGATAATTTAATTCCATATATCATATAATAATAAATAATTATTAAAATAGAGTTTTTATTTTATTGTAAAAAATGCATAATTTTTTAACACATTATGTGTTTTTGTTTAAAAATTATATTTCTTATGTATAGAAATTCATTTTCATAAAAAGGGATTCAAATTTAAAATCAACACATCAAAATTATCTAATGTTAATTTTTTGAGAATTTTCTATGACAAAAAAATTTTTAAATGAATTATAAAATATTTTATGCCTGTAAGATTTGTATTATGACTTCATTTTAATGTAAAAATAATTCAAAAAATAATATAAATGTATTTACATCCTAACTTATTTATTAAAATAATGTATTTTAAAATATTAAAATTAGTTTGAAAATCCTAAAATAACAATTTCCAAAATATGAAATGTATTTTAAAGTTGAAAAATAGTTATTTATGAAAAAATGTATTCACCATAAAAAAATAAAATAAATAAATAGATTTGAATTATTTAGTTAATAAATGGTAAAAATCATGGTTTAAATGTTGAATACCATGATCTAAAAGCATGAGTAAGACAATAGTATTAAATTTTCCATATTCAAGATTTAAAAAACCTAACTATAAAAGATATTAAACAATTATACCTCATTAGATATAAATACAGACTCATCCCTTCATTTTATCCTTTCTGAAACCATTTTTCATGGTTCTTATATCATTTTATCTCTCAAGATTCCTTCAAAAAACATTTAAGGTTTTAAGGTATTCTTTATCAAGTATTAGAAAGATATTTAATCAGGTAAGAGTTTATAATCTCTTCTCTTCATTTATCTTTTATAATCCTTTTGAATTATATTACATTTTCATATCAAATTCATATATAATTAATTATTATAAATCTCTTGTGGTAATATAAATGAGTGATTAGAATTCTATCTTATTATACCATCTTAATAATTTATTATAATGCCAAAATATTTCTATATACATAAACTCCATTACTTAAATCCCTGTTTATACCATATATTTTTAGTATTATGGAAGTATTAGTTATAATAATGGGACTTTGTCTAAGGAAGGATCAATATAATTATAGATACTCGTATTTCTTTAATAATGCATTTGAATATTTTTAATAATATTTATAAAGGTTGTTGTAAAGCCGGTTTATTTTAATATCATTGTAGGAATTTGAAAAATAAATAATATAATAAATATATAGTTTTTATCCATACACATGAAAACATTTAATATCTCCTAAACATATCTTTGAATCTAAATTTTGACAGTATGATTGTGTCTGTAACAAAAGTTTTTATAAGTAGTGTTGTAATTTTTATTTTTGGGATTCATATCCCAGATTGAGTATTTTGGAGGTATTAAATTGAAATACCAATTATTGACTCCATGACCTAAAATCGAGGATCACACACTTTTTAATACATATTACATGCCGTGTACTAGACAATTCTTATTATTTTTCATATTTTCTCACCCAAGTTTTTGTTTTAGACATTTGAGTAGTCCATTTTGAGTGTTTCTCTCTCTGGGATATAATGGTACATATCTTTTCATCATTTGGGTATTATTTTCAAGGTGTTTGAGTATTTTTAGTTTCGTAGATTTGTTAATATGATGATGGGTGTGAGGAGACAATTATAGGAAACATGAGGGAATTAACAACGTTATAGAATGCTGTATCTAAGGTATAGGTCCTCCATATACTTAGTAAAGTAGGTAATCCGACACCATAGTTATGGGGAATGATTATCACACCTATAGAGTAGGTAACCCCCTTGGCTGATGCACATTTCACATGGTGAGGCACATGTCCTCTAAAAGGATTAACCCCCCTTGACTAATATACTATCTACAATGAGGCATGGGTCTTCTACTAATAGTACCATTAAGGGATTATATGAAAGTGTTTGATGTGTGGTAGTTCTGGTGTGTTTATTTTTATAGTGCTCTAGGTATTTTAGGTTCCTTATAGTGTTAAAAATATTTGGAACCAGGATCTGGTGTTTGATATCCTAGTTAACCTTGATTACCTTTTATATTAATGAATATTTGGGTTTATTTTATTTAATTAACTTTATATCATATTTTTATCTTGTGTTTTTTTGGGAATCCTACTAGGTATATTTATAATCCCCCCTACATGGGACTCATGACCATACAATTTATCTTTATACTGTTGATGAAAAGTTTTGTGGTAGTCTCAAAGTACATAAAGCTAGTGGATCTAGTATATTGAGGGGATTGGAGGAGTTTGTTACTGGTGGTGATCATGAATGAGTTGGAATGAGATGGAGCTGACCTATTTAAATATTTGAGGTTGGTCTTTATTATGGGATGTTCAGTTTTTTTACATTCTCATTATTACTGGTTTTGGGTTTTTTTCATTATTGGGATATTTATCATCGATTCATGTTTTTTATAATCTATTATATTTATATATACATGTTTTTACAATAGTATATAACCTTTTTTAAATATATGTGCATCTATATAGGTTTATAGTCTAAGGCCTCCAATTTGTGTGATATGCCTTCCTGGTGCTAATTTCCAGCCCACAACCTTTTGGAGGTAGGATTTGGATGGCACACTCTAATTACTACCATCCCTAGAAGGATCTTGGTGGGTTGGGTCATGTTATAATTTTATTAGAGTAGTTAAAGTTTTTAGGATAGAGTTTATAGTTAATAGTCTCATGAGGATTAGTTTGGGATATTTAGGGTAACAATGTTAAGAAGTATTTAGTATGGTTAACAGACAAGGGAACCTAGTGATTTGTGTGAGAGATTAATGAAACCTTTAACTACGACTCTAATAACCAATTAGTCAACTCAAAACTCTAAGGAATCTATTTTTGAGTTTTACACGATGGTACACACATCATATAACATGTCATTTGAGTTTTTATGTATTCTTTATTTGAGTCATATCTTCTAGATATGCCTTAATAACACTAGATTCATCTTATGAAACACATGATGGCACCCCATAGGTACCTAGATAAAATTCATAAGCAGGGATGCGCTAAGACCATTCTAGGGATATACCCTTTAGTTGTCAACTAATTGTGTGATGAGGCTTCTATAAATAGACCTGATTTGGAGGTGTTTCCCTATTTGTTGGAGTATAGGGTTGATCCCCCACATATTGAGCAGAGGGAAGACCTAAAAAAAGTGTAGATAGTAGTCCATAAGTATTATAATGAGACTAATTGTAGGTTCATAACACTCTAAGAGTTTCAAAGATAAAGGTACCTTAGGTTTCTAGGTGAAATTGATCCCTAGGTAGTAGAGGATTGGTTGTAGTCTATTTTCTATGTTTTTCGTTTGGTCCAAACAATCACTAAACATATGGTGTATTTTAAATTGATTCTTCTTCATGGTATAAGGTGTTTCTTGTGGTAATTAACTTCACATACTCACTATGAGACTACTTTACCCTTGTTAGAGTTTGAGTGCATATTCATAGAGGAGTACTATTTAAAGACACTAATGATGGTGTTATTCCAGAAAATATTGGACCTATTGCAAGGAAATATGACCATATATTAATATTCTATGAGGTTTATAGATATAATAATAATTTATAGGATTTGAAAAATGATGGTTATCTTTGGTTTTGGAAGTTTAAATGAGGCATTTTGCAGAAGATTTGATTTGGGATGATACCCTTGGGTATTCCCTCCCATGGAGGTCTTTTAGACCATGCTTTGGTGATTGAGAGTTTTTTTGGTGGAGTCATAGCCAGGTGCTAAAGATGGGCCAAGTTTTATATGTACAGATTCATATTCATCATCTAAATATTGATATTTGATGAGTTCATTTCATTATATGTAGAAACATTCATGATACCAACCAAAGTGACAAGTAACTAAAGGATCTCATATTGGTTCCACGCAGCCGAAAGATTGATCATGTTTTACATGTTGTGGTAGAGGAAACTTGTATTTTTCTTCTTCAGTAGGAATCCAAAAAGTATATTTTTTTGAATAGTCTATTAACCTCCCCGATAGTGGAAATGTAGTAACTAGGTACCTTTTTGAGGTGGACAAGGTGTACCTCCCAAAGGTGGATATGGCATAGGAGCTAGTGGTGCAGGAGTAGTGAGGGGTGGATGATGATTTAAACTACCACCACCACCACCACCTCTAAATTAACCATTATAGGATTAGGGTTATAGAGTTAAGGGTAGTGGGAATATGCAGTTTACGGAGAAATTTTAATAGGAGACACACAACATGGTTCTAGGTACGATCTAAATCTTTTCTACTTTGGCACAAAAACTAATCATTACTAGTGCAAGTTATTTTTTTTCTTTTTGTATCCATTTTTTGATCTATAGATATAAATATAACACTTAGACCAAATAATTTAGCTAAATAATCATAAGGGTCATGATCATCTTCTATCCCGTATCTTATGTCAGTGTGATCTTACTCTCAATAGGGAAATGTCTTATTAGAATTTAATATTGGTGGAGATGAGACCTTATTACATTATTCCAACATAAACTGATTATCAGTAGTCTAGTATTGGGTTTATTAGTATCAATATAGAATTATATTTCAATGATCATAAAAGTTACGATTCACCTTCACTAGTGAATGAGACCTTCAGGTGGGATGGGTTGGATTAATTCTTAGGAAATTATAGATAATTACTCATCATTTTACAAGACTATCTTTGAGTGAAACTTTCTTTGTGGAGGAGGAGATACCTATCATGGGAGAGTAATATACCAACATTTTCCTGAAGCAAGTACCTAGGTTTTCCCCTCACTAATTGGTTGATTTAGTCATTTAACAACACACCAGTACTACATCTATATCTTCAATAGCTTATTAGATAGCCACAAATGAGCTTAGGGAGATAAATGTGCCATTAGAGGATCCTTTAGATAAAGGTTTTATCAAACCCAACATGTATATATGGCTAGTTCCTGGTCTATTTTCCAAGAATTTTTATGACATTTTTATGCTTTGTATTGACTATCTCCACTTGAATTAGGTGATGACCAAGAATAAATACCCTCTCCTATGAATTGATGATCTCTCTAGCCATCTGAAATGATTGAAGTGGTTCTCAAAGATTGATATTAGTTTTTCTTATCAAAAGACTTGGTTTCCTAAGGAGGATATATAAAATATGGTGTTTAAGTGTTATTGTTATCACTATTTATTTTTATTGATATAATTTGATGTGATGAACACCCCTGTATTGTTCATGAGACAGGTAAATTTGATCTTCCAACCATAATCTAAAAAATTCATAGTAATTTCAATTGATGAAATCATCATTTATTCTCAATCAGAGGAGGAGTATGCCGATCATTAGAGTATTATTATGGATTAACTTCATGAGTATAATCTATACAAAAATATCTCCAAGTGTAAGTTTTGGATTTAATTTAAAGGGTGGAGTTTCTATCAATACCATGATGTTTGAGTTTTAATGGTTTCTATGGTGTTTTAGGTTCATTTCTTCCTTGGGTTAGTGGTATATTATTGGATATTTATAATATAACTCTCACAGATTCAAAATAAAATGATGGACCATTCTCAAAAGGGGCATGTATTCATTTAGACTAATATTTGATTGATAAATTATGAGGTGATGATATGGAGGTTAAATAGTTAAATAGTTTTATAGTTTCCTAAATAATGAGTGGAGTATGAGGTGTACTATGATTCATCTAGTTATAGTACTAATTTCATGATAATAAAGATATAGGACATGATTTCTTACTAGCATAGACAACCAAGACCTCACAATCATAATTATGCGACCCATGACTTTGTGCTTTTGGATAGGGTATTTGCCTTGAACAAGTGGAGATATTATCTTCTTGGTGAGTGATAAATGGTTTTCATAGATTACAAGAGACTCAATTATATATTTTTACAAAGGGACCCTAATTTGAGGTATAGGTGATGGTTGGAGTTCTTACATGACAGTGGATTATATTAAAAAAGGAAAATATTGTATCAGGTTCCCTTTGCAAGAAATACCATGATCAATTAATAGAGGATGTTTCTGAGTAGTTAGTTTCATTATGGATGGATTATATATAGGATGAAGATGTTTTTTTAACTTTAGTTAATAGTGTTTTCCTTAGACTTTTTCATTGGGTGAAGAAGTACAAACTTAGAAATATTTATTATGAGATCATATTTTCTTAGGTGATGCACCTGATAGATTATATGAATGTGGGGAGTTCATCATCCACTTTCAATAGTTAATACGATTTTTGTTTTATTTTATGAGGAAGTGTTGAGTGAGTTTCACACCTCTCCTTAGGTGGTACATATTTGTGTGACAAAGATGTACTAGGATCTCAAGTTATAGTTTTTGTAGCCGTGTGTGAAGTGGAGTGGTAGGGAGTATGTATCGTAGTGCCTCACCTATCAGTAGTTGAAGACCAAGAACCTGGTTTCATTAAGTTTGATCAAATCCCTTGAGTTTCTATAGTGTAAGTGGGATAATATTTCTATCGATTTTTTAATTATATATAATTTATTTGTGAAGGTTCATGACATTTTCTAAGTGATTGTTGACCATCTGACCAAGTCTTCTCACTTCCTTACCATTTATGAGAAGGGTTCAGTGGAGATCTTGGGACACTTTTGAAAAAAATTATATTATGTGATTACATGGGGTGCCCTCAATGATTCTATCTAAAGTAGATGCATGATTCATGTCCCAATTGTGGAAGAATATTTAGGAATATTTTGGGACCCAACTATGGTTGAGTATTAAATTCTACCTCTAAAAATATGGATAGGCCCAAAGAACTATTTCAGTTATCAAGGATATTCTCTGAGATTTCATGATAGTTTTTATAGGATTTTTCAAGATCACCTACCATTAATAGAATTTTCATATAACAAAAACTTCCACTATAATATGGGAATGGAACCTTTCATGGTATTGTATATGAGACCTTATAAGTCTCACATTTTGTAGATAAATATTAAAGATTCATCACTTATGGGACCCAAGTTAGTGTGGATGATGATGGGGAAGGTACATGTGATCTAGGAGTGTACAAAGATAGCCTTGAGCCATCAGAAGTCTTATAATGATAGGAGATGTAGACCATTGGAGTTCATGGAGGGAGACCGACCATGTGTTCCTGAAGGCATATCCACATCATGGTTTGAGGAGCTTTGGATGGGGTAGAAATATATCCCCAAGTTTCATTAGACCATTCTAGATTCTGAGTAAGGTATGAAAGGTTTTATATCACTTGGAGTTAACCGTAAAAATGGACGAGGTGCACAAGATTTTCCACATGTCACAACTGAGGTAGTATGTGTAGGACCTATTGCACATCATCGACTTGGGTGAGATGGATACCAATTTTGACATTATATTCACTAAATATGTAGTTGATATAGAGGATAGGTAGGAGGATAAATTTCGTGGGTGTGTGATTCCCTTGGATCATATTTTGTGGAAACATGAAAATTTCTTGGAGAGTTCATGGGAAATTCTA
Source organism: Viscum album (assembly GCA_963277665.1). NCBI lineage: Eukaryota > Viridiplantae > Streptophyta > Magnoliopsida > Santalales > Viscaceae > Viscum > Viscum album. Next base: position 706,052,086 of record OY728145.1, read on the forward strand.
GAACTAGATGCAAGCATAGTACCATCACATATTTTTATGATTTGTTATTTTTATGATGAAAATCTTTAAATTTTTGGTGGATATGGTGATCAATTTTTTTGTACAATTCCATTGAATATTTTTAATAATATTTTTAACAATGGTCAAAAATCTTTTTTATGTTAATGACATTGTGGATGTTCAAAAAATAAATAATAAAATAAATATAAATATTTTATCCATGTTCATATGAACATTTAATATCTTTTAAAAATATCCTTTAACTGAAATTACAACACCACGGCTGTGTGTGGAATGATTATTTTTTCCTAGGTGAGGTTTAACTTTTATTTTACATATTGGGACCTAGACTGAGTATTTTTGGGGTTTTAAATTAAAAGACCACTCATTGACACCATGAACTATTTTTTTGTTATAAATAAATCATTATATTTTCTTTGGGATTAGGCATTGACATTATATAAGGTTCCTTATTGATAACATAGTCTTGTTCTTCATGAGTCGAAGCATTCTTAGTAGTGACTTCATAAATTATAATTAACCAAAGTATGATTCTTAAAGCTTTGATGATAATGGATCGAGGTATAATTTTTATTATTATTGTGTTTTCCTCATTCCTCACTTATTCCAAATTTATCCTTCACCCTAAAGACATTTCTCAATGAAAAATATGGACGAATATTTATTATAATGAAAAACTCTATATTCAAAATACAATATTTGAATATATTATTTTATGTGAATCATTTCCCATGAAATGCGTATAAATTATAATACTTGATTCAAATATTTTTTTGGTGAATTATAATTATTTGATGATTAATTTTGACATCAATATGAATATAATTGAATTATTATAAATGATGAATATCCAGGTATCATGAAACACGTAAATAATATTATACCAAATAATCATATTTATAAATTATTGTTTAATCATGATAAAAAAAAATATATTATTGTTGCGACTAATGGATTTATTTATTATTGTCCATGGATAAGATTTCATCATATAATTAGTCGAACACCACTCTCTATTTTTATTTTCACATTCTTTGATGAATGTGAATTCAAACCCATTTTTTGGTGGTCAAACTTCACACTAACCATCGTTATTTGATATCTTCATCCCTTACATTCCCATTTTAGTCCATTATTTACACTATTAAATAATTATGACTAGATACCAAAGGATTTTGGTTTGCAAGTGATCATAGTAGTAAGAATAGGGTCCTTCAATAGAGTTATGGGCATGGATTTAAAAGGGGGATGGTGGCAATGTGTGATTGTGATAATGAATGACTAATAAAGCACTAGAAAGGTGCAGTAGGGGCCTTGGAGGCATCGAGGTTAGACGACACAAAAGGCATAACCAGAGGTGATGGTGGGGGTGGTGTATAGTGATATTGGATTCTCATACATATATATTACATCTTTTTGGAGGAATATTCAATACATTACACAAATACATGCATGGGGAATATAATAGTTTAGTGTTTTTGGAGACTAGATACACAATATTATAATTTGGGGAAAGATCTTCAATATCTCCAATACATATCTTCCTCTTTAGTACTCTTCACAGACATAACCTACTTAAAACCTTTATTTATAACCTAGGAAAGGAACCATAAGAAAGGGTGAACTTAGATGCTCAGTAAGGGAAAACAAAGGAGATACTTAGGAATAATATAAACATAAGGGTATGGTAGCATTAGTCCCTATATTTTTGTTGAGGTTGATGTTTCTAATTCATCCATGGAGTGGGTGTGGATAATAGTGGGAAAAGTATTCTCTTACAAACAAGTAGTCATTTTTGAAACTTGGATAGAATATTGTTCATCCTATGGTTAGCTGGGTAATCTGGCTTCATCCTTTCATCATGGGTGTTGGAATATAAATGGGGTGTAGAATCTGAAGGTGATGGGGTTAGATACTTATAATTCCCTCAAGGTGGACAAGGTGGGTATTAACAAGATGGGTCACTCTAGTGGAATCCAGAAAGAGGCAAGAACCATGAATCTAGAGACAAATATTGCAGAAATATATGATTGTATGAGGCATTAATTGAGTGACAAAAATTTGACAAGACAGACCCAGGTTAGTTCAGGGGGAACTGAGGGGGTGTTTGAAGGTGTTTGATCAGTCCCAAACAGCAAATAACCAATTTATTAATCATATATAGAGGCTATGAGATAGGTATTTAATTCTAAACTTGAGGCAATGGTCTATGAAATAGGTTTGAGTGGTCGAGATAGCTGCAATAAACAGGAGAGTACAATGAATGGTGTATTAGATGAAGAGGGGGATGGAATGAATTCCGTGAGCATGTCATGTCATATTAGCACCATGGAAACTATTAAACTAGGTAACCATTTAAAGTGATTGAAATTTAGGGGAGGTCATAGTAGAAAATAGGCTCAACATAGGTGAATTATTCCAATGATGAGAAATTTACCTATGGGTTAGAGATAAATGATGTGAGTGTGAGAAAATTATCAGAAGATAGTGTAGAGGGAAGTCATAGTAGATAAATTTAGGGCCTAAGAAGGAACAAATAGAAGAAAGGAAATTGAGATTCAGGGAGTTTTATTATGATCAAAGAGAATAAATATAAAAGGAGGAAAGATTACTCCCATTATCCAGAACAATGGAGACATGGTATTCTAAAAAGATCAAACTTAAGTAAAGGGATAGCGAGTCATCTAATAATAGAAATACAATGGAATTAATCATACACTATGGGGAAGAAATGACAGAATACAACTTACTGATTAAGGCCACCCAAGAGGATTCAGTCAGGATCATTGAAATATTTCTTCAATTGGACACCAATGATGAGTAGTGTGTGTGGTTCGATAAGCAAAAACATATTTTGACAAGTGAATTCAATAAAAGGAAAATAAATGTGGAGGAGTTTATTCAAACATGGGACAAGATGGCTTATTTCTTCAAATACATCATCAAGGGTGATTTATAAATAAAGTTACATGATATTCACTAGAAATTATGTATGGATAATGTTTCTAATAGAATTTGACTGTATTTTATTGAATTTTTGATCTCTTATGGTGTTTGATGATTTTTTTTGTTATGGTGTGTAGGTTTGTTTTGTGATGCTTTAGGTGTGGAAAATTGATGAGGTTTTAATTTAGTGTCATTTTGTGAGGGTTCTCACTTAACTCTTAAAAGTGGTCTCTTTTTTGAAAAAAAATTAAATTGGAGGAAGGGTATGGGAACATGAGAAAAACATTTGAAAACCATAATTTGCATATAAAATATAATAATATTGAGTCATGTAATAAATATTTGAAGTTTATAAGAAATGAATTATAAGGTAATTAATGAACATGAGCGATGATATCATAATATTTTCATAAGACATAGAGTTGTGGCATACACATTAGCTCATAACATTGTGAACATGTACAAAAAGAGAAAGGTTCACTCATTAAGTTAATGACATGAAATTAGGCCCTTGAATAATCTTATGGACATTTAAATATGTACATGTATAACATTATGTACTTGAAATAAGGGTCCACACACAATACCATGAATATGCAATCAAGTTCATTCATAACATTGAATATGTAATAAAGTTCACACATAACATTATGAACATGTAATCAGTTTCACACACAACATTATGAACATATAATCAAGTTCACACATAACTTTATGAAACTTTAATAAGGTTCATACATAACATATTTACTCATTATTTATCTATATTTACCCAATTCCTTGGAGGGAGATATTTGTCCCACCTGTCACATAATGAAAATCATATGTATGTGTGCCACAAGATCATAAAACATTCATCATATCATAACCCATGAAATGAAATGGGTTTCATAAAAATATCATCATATCCTAACCTTTGGAAAATATAAATGTTTCATAATAATTTCATTATTTCATTTTAAAACAACCCATGGAAAAAGAAGCAAGTTTCATTTGAGTTTTATCATGGTATAACCTGTGGAAGAGAAAAGAGTTTCATAAAAATATTATCATGATAACCCATTTAGAGAAATAATAAAAATGGAAAGATTGATTAATATCCCCAAAAACTCATAAGTTACATGAAATGATATCATTTTTTGTGGATAATATTTTGAAAGATCACTTGGATGCATAATCATACACAATCTCGATAAACAATGAGTTTGAATCATAAAACCATTACCACTTTGGTAACATTGAATCCTAATCCCCATAAAAAAATTATATTAAATGAAACTGATATATCCTTAAAATAAGTATAATCATGATATAACCAATCAAATTAAAATTATATACACCACACAAAAGAAATAAGTGGTGATTTTTCACATGTCTCCCCAAAATAAAAGAGAGACTAAAAATCCCTTACCTTAAGTCTCAACTTCCTTCGTACACATTTGAACCTCCTATATAATAATTATAATTTTATTATACATATATTATATAATGATAATTATGTATATTATACCATATATGATTTACCTATGACCATTTATTACCCATTTATTACCAATTCCTTGGTAAAATCACGTTTTGGGTAATAACTACTTTGTTTTTTGTATCTATTTTGATTTTTTATTTTCAATACTCTTAATTTTATCATGGTTTTGTCATATAAAAAATAATAATAAAAAAATAATAATAATATTTATACATAAACTATAATTTTAATACGAATCATGAAATATGGTTTTGATAAATGAAGTATGTTACTATCATGGAGACTGTATGCTGTACACACGCATAAGTAACATTTCCATTTTTCAACTATCATTATGGAAATGATGTAAGTAATATTTTATATTTAAATAATGATAATGATATCATAAATAAAATAATATTTCTTTTAATATACTTATACATATCATCCAGGTAGTGTGGTGATGAAAATAGAGAGTCACATTGCTTCGTGAAGGCGGTAGTTCACATGTATGCGAATGATGTTATCATCTTTCAGTAAGTAAGAAGTTAAGAAATAAAATGATATATTTTCTTTTAATAATTATAAATATGTAATTAATATCATAATTATTTCATTTATATCACATATATTTATTAAATTTCTCCTTATTATCTTCTATGTAAAGCGTTAGTGAAAATTGAGTCACATTGATTTGTAAGGCAGTAGCCCTCCATACACATGAGAGATGTTATTGTATTCCATAAAAAATGGAAATTAAAAATCTATACCTGATATAATGATTCCATAGGTATAATTATGTTATAAATATCATATATATACTTTATAACTATCATCATACTCAACCGAGAGAGGTGATAATGGAAAAACTAATGACATCGGTTCGCAAGGCAGTAATCCACCGTACATAAGAATGATGATTTCGTAACCTATTTTTTGGAAGTGGGGACAGTTTTAGGTAATGAAATTAATATAAAAAATATAATTATATTGAATATATTTAGTTTATTATATCATCATGTTTATATAATACTTTAAGTATATGGAGGAAGAAATAAAATAAAAACACTCATTGATGAACATTAACTCTTCTTCGGGTAACCTCCATTGGCTTCAAAGAAAAGTCATCTTGGATGAATTAATACATTAAATTAATACTATATGATGATATTTGGGATTTTAAGTGATTTGGGTATGTATTTACTGAACCAAAATGGTTTTAAGGTGTGTAGAGGAGTGGGGGGGAGGTATCCTTTTATAAGTGTGGTGAGTGACACACTTGAAATTTTTTAGAAGAAAAAGGTGTGACCATGTTTTTAACATGAAGGAATGATCTAAAATGAAGTATTATCGAGCCTTAGACATTATAGGTTCTAAATATTTCCATTTAATATATTTTATAATAGTTTTTAGGTCATTTTATCTCTTATCTTTTAAGATTAACCCATAGTAAACCCATTTTTACCTTAACCACAATAATCAATTTTTATTGTTTTAACTATTCAATTTGATAAATAACTATGTTGACATTATTAGATAACATAAATTATTGTATTTATAAATATGGAATATATTTTTTTAAAATTAAATTTACATAATTAGAAAATTTTAATTTAAAAATAATCTCACAGGAACGAGGTGAAAGCAGGGTTTCAATGAGAAAATGTTGAAATGTTACAGGGTTTTTATATCAAAATTCAATATGAAAATGATTCAAATAAAATAAATTGGATAAATAGATATATAATTAATTTTTTTAATGACTCATATTTTTCGTGTATTATTTTTAAATATTATATGAATTATTTTTGAGACTAGATATTGAGATGACATGCGATTCTAAGGCCCGATGTGCCCATAAGAAATGTTAGAGTATATTAAATATATTAAATATATTAAATATAACACATGCGCAAATTTATTGAAAAATTGGAATACATTATAAATGAGTGCTTGTATCAATAACAAGAGGGCACTGTTTAGTTCATAACATGAGGTTTACCCTAGGCGTAGCTTAACATTTGTTGGCACTATCATTTGTGGAAAAAATCATCGCGGGTGAAAAAATGAATAAAATAATTGAAAAAATTATTTTATTTCCTTTTTAAAACATAGAGATTTAATCATACTTAAATAGAAAATTATGGGGAAATCCCAGGGTTAGCCACATAACCTTGGAAAAAATGGAGGACTATTGGAGAGAGCTCTGGAGAATCCTCTCAGATGAACGATGACCGATCATGGATCAGGGACAGACGTACCTCAGATTCGATGAATCTTGCCTTAAAAAACAACAAAAAAGTCATTCTTCATAAGAAATCAATCCAAATTGAGGTAGGTCATGTGTTTCAATTTGTTTTCCCCATTCTTGATTTCTTTGAAGAACACAGAACAATCCACGAATAGATTTTTCCACAGATCGATCGTTATGTGGGATGGGTTTATTTTTGGGTTTTATTGGGATATTTCTTCATAGATGTTGATTATTTGTTTTTAATTCTAAATGAAATGAATTTATATCAACAAAAATTTCAATGGAGGTTTGCTCCTATTGTTTTGATTTGTTCTTTTCTCCCTTAATTCACCGTTCTTTGTGATGTTCTTCATTTTCCCCTGTGGTTTGAGGTTTCTTTGAACGATCAATTGTTGCGCATCTGATTCATGGCCCAATGTTCCAAAATCATAGATCCAACAATAGTATGACTCGATGGTGGTTCAATAGTGGTTGTAATAGCAGATCAAACAACAGTTGGTACCAATTTCACATTATTCTATGCACAACAAAGAACCACAATGATCTTTTTTCTGAGTGGAACGAGGACTCAAAGTGTTAGATCAATGATGGAAATGCTTGTGTGAGTCTCCCCCTTGATTTTACTAGTGAAGAACGTCCAAAGTAGTGATCCTAGAAATGGAGGAGATGGACAGATAGCGAACCAGGGATTTTTGAAAATCCCTCATTACATAGTGTGTAATCCAGGATTACAAGGCATATAGGCCCCACTAAGCGGTGGATAGGGTTTATGAGATAAATTTAAATATAAACGACATGCAAGTCCCTTTAACAAAACCAATTTTCTCCATTTGTCGATTTTCAATCCCAAAAAGTTGGCAAACACCGGAAAATGGCACCACCTTGTATCTGCTCTTTTTGTACCGCCTCGAGATCATCCATTCCTTTGTTGATGTTCTTGAATAAAACATGGATTGTTAACCACAACCCTTAAACTCAAAATGCCACCATGAAGTCCCCTTTGTCAAATTTTTTTTATGTCATGGTTTTCTTTGTCAACAATCACAAAACAGATGTCCACTTTGTCAACAAACACGATCACCTCAATAATGCTTCAATGATACCTTGAGGGATTTTTGCCCAACAGTGTTAACAGTATGTTGTGTTTTGTTTAAAATCTGTGTAGAAAGTATCACAATTTAAACTCAATGTTACATGTAACATAAGGTAAACCAATTTTTATGTATAACTCAAGTTAAGCTCAGTGTTTTGTGTAATACAAAATATTGAAAATCATAAATTTACTTGAAAAAAACATTTCACAAAATCTTATGGTGTTACACAATGATCACAATGTGAAAGGAAGAGTTTGTGTGTTGGATATAGAAAACTTGATCACATGGACTATTATCCTTTGAATAAAACACTATGTATACCACATGACATAGTTCTAGGGTTATGCGGTTTTATAAATATTACATTCGATGTGACTTAGGGTCACACATTGTGTTTTTCAAGAAAAAGTGCCTCAAGATATATTAGAGTACATGATAGGTAAATGAATGAGACCCTCATGTTTTAAGTAAAAACAAATTCATCATTTATACCTTGAAACATGTTTTTATATAAAAATAAGAATCTTGGAATGTACCTGTGATATACACCAAGTAGCTAGATTGATCCAATTTTTTGGTACTATAAGCATTTTTTGTGTATTATGATACAAAACACATACTTCCATCGCATTACATGACCAGATTTTACCATGGATTTTACATGATATGTAACTAATAAATATGTATTGTGTATTTAATTACTATAATAAATAGATAGAAACAACTTATTCTTAGATACTTTTGAGTCTTACACATTTTGTACTACATAGTACATGACTTACACTGAACATTTCTCACCGTTATTTTTATGTTCACATCCAAGTGATACTTTTGTACATATAAGTAGTATATTATAAGTGTTTTTAAAAATATTATGTGATTAAATATATATCTTCACCATATGTGTATTTTTTTCATGGAGTTCGAGCAGTTGGAGTTCCATAGCTTCACTGAGATGATAACGGGTTCAGGCATACGTTTGGAGTAAACATAGGATTGGAAACCCACTGAAAGCATAACATATTCATGGAATGGATACCATGTATACTTAGTGGTGTAATTAATTCCCCCCATAGTTATGGGATGTGATTACTCTACTTATGAAGTAGGTAACACCATCGACTCATGCATATTACACAAAAACAAGAATGGGTCTTCCATAGGGGTTGATACTACCATTAATGATGCACTATCTTATATGAGTAATAGGCCCCCCATTAGTTCTTTTACTTAAGGATTATGTAGAATTATTTTAGGTGAGGTAGTTTGATTGATTTTTTATATATTTCTCCAAGTATTTTAGGATCCTCATTGTGTTAAACTTTTTTGGAGATGATCAGTGGTTGTTGAGGACTTACATGACCTTGGTTACCTATTACCATAACACATATCTTATAATAATCTATTTATAATAATTTATATCCTATTTTACACTTGTTGTTTCAGGGTATCTTACTTAATATATTTATAATTACCCCTATATAGGCCTCATTCCCACACATGTTGTGACTATGTAGATGATGCACAATTTAGTGGTGGTCTGATAGAATGTTGAGCAAGTAGAGCTTAGCGGGGGGGGGGGGGGGGGGTATATAAAAGGGTTTGGAGGTTTTGATTTGTTGTGGTGATAATTTCAACATTTTAATTATATGTATTTCACCTGTTCAATATATTAAGGTTTGTATTTATCATGGGATGTAAGGATTTTCACTTTTCCTTGTTACTTGATTGTGTTTTTATTGCAGTATTGGTTTATTTATCATTATCCATGTGTGTTGTACTACCATTGATTTATATATACTTGGGTTTTAATTATTATATACCCTTTCATAGAGGTAATGTTTCGTATACAAGTTTATAGGCTAATTAAACCCATTTTTGTGATATTCATTCCCAATGATTATCACCAACCCATGGCTTTAATGGAGAAGAGCTTGGGGCGATACAAAATTATTATTACCAAATCATGAGAGGTGATAGTGGGTTGTTCCATGTCAAAGATATATCCTTTTCAACCTCTATTTGTTTATTAGCGATGGAAACCTTGTTTTTGAACAAGTGAACCTTTGGTATCAATGATTATGACGCATGATTTTCTATTTAAAAAATTTAGTATCCCTAATGTGTATCAAATATGTGTGTCACATATCCAAATTTTTAGAGGGAAATTTTCAATCATTTATTTGATCTCATATCATTGGAAACCTTTGTATTCAATGATTTATTCTTATTTATTTCCTTAATCAGTGAATGCAAACAATCCTACCACTCCCTTATCTTTCCTTTGATATGGTTACTTATTTTGTTTTGTGAATATCCTATTCTTTTCTTATATTATTGATGGATATTCACCTAGTTATTTATATTACTCTATCAATTGGGAAGATCTTAACAATATGTATATCCATTACTTATATGTTGATAATTTTCAATTACTTAGACATATGTATATAATAGGTTCCTTTGGGAATTATAAAAAGTATTGTTTATTCATTATTTTCATATAATGAATACAATGGATTTATTAGGTGATGATGATTCATAACCCCTTTATGTGTCGGTAGGTCTCATGAGAAAAACAAGCATAGGGTAATGGGGGCATCCTTTCATTTATTTATGATGTTTTGGAAAAAGGCCTTAATGATATGGTTATGATCTCCAACATTATACATTACATCATTATGAGACATGTTATTGGTATCCATGAGATTAATTATATCCATTATTCTGTCATCCATGGATATTTTATGATTATATATTCACTTGTATGAAATTATTTATCTATTTATTCCGACCATATTATGTCTATCATGTTTTTGACATGTTAAATTCCATTGTACAATATCTCATATCAAGTGTATGAGCTCACCCATTTATATTATTTCCGCATTTACCTAGGAAAAAATTATGATATAAGGATAATAATGAATGAATAACAATGTTTCATGTATTTTCATGAAATAATTTATGTTTCTAATGCAATGTAATTTTAATATATGCATACAGTCTCTTGAGAGCACTAAACCTTTAGATCATATGTATTGTGATCATATTTACTATGTTTCAATTATAATAATTGAATTTTGGATTTGGGTAAATATATTTAGGGCTTTTATATTTGTAATTTGATCATGTTTAGTAGAATCCTTATGCACTATACTTATAAAACCATAGTCAGAAAACAAAACTCTATGATAAGATCTTTATAAATTCTAGATTTTTTTTATATTGGATTGAATATTTGATATGAATCTATAACAAATGTTTATGAATTATATAATATGATCCATAATTCATAGTTTTATTTATAAAATTATTAGTATATTCCATTATTTTGAAATGAAACCAAATTAAAAGAACAAAACCATGTCAACACATGTAATTAGTGTAGGGATTTCCCTACTGAGAAATAGATCAAGTCTCTAGAGAAGATATTTATTACATTGATATTTTTTTGAAAAGGAGAATGTTATAATGGTTGTATTTTTTATAAGGGGAGATACTGATCAATGATTACTATTGATTCAAAACACTTTGAAGGAGGAATACATTAAAATTATGGAATATATTGATTTTAAGGTGATAATCCTTAAGAATTATTCTTCTCAAGTGCAATGAAATGATATTTAAAAACAATTTCTGATTTTATAAAAAAATGAAGGGGAAAATGTTGTTGAGTATGAGGTTATATTTACAAGGTCGGTGTGATATACCTATAGATAATTTATGCAATCCATAAATCAATATTGGTAGATTCTTTGATGGACAAAAACCAAGAATTTAAGGGGAATTAGTCTCTTAAACGTTTTTAAAATATGAGGACACAATGATAGGTTTAATATAGATTAGAAAGAAGTTATCCAAATATTATATTTTAAAAGTAAATACAAGAATAATAGGACAGATTTGAACCATATATAAAGAACATTGGTGAAGGAAAGAAAGTTAAGGGTGGAGTTTCTAACATAAAATAACCTTGGGAATAAATACTCTTAGGATTTATTAAATTTATTTGAAGTTTCTTTCAAGTGTTAAGGTAGAGACCATCCTGATCACAAGTGAAAAGGCATGAAACAAGATAAAAATGTTTAATGATTAAATTTTAAGGATATAAGACAGTATTCTAATACATTACCTAAGTGTTCAAGGAACTTTCCATAGAATATTCCAAGGAAGAAATTCCAGCATTACAAACTTAATATGATGGAATTTGAAGTCCCAAATTATGAGATAACAAGTTCTCTGATCATAAACTCAAAGTTTTATAATATGTTAATTAATTTTGGATCAATGCTACTTTTATAACATATTTTTTTCAAAGAAAATTGAATAATCATATGATATATTAAGGAATAATTTTTGAATTAAAACACCTAATGAAAATAGTATTAAAATAAACATATATAAAGGTGTTTTTATTATAATTCATAGGTTTTTATAGTTACAAACCTAATTGTTATACCGATGATTGAATTTGACATAATTATTTGGATAGATTGGCTCTCAAAGTATCATGAAATATTTTTTTACTTATAGAAAGTTATTATAATCTATGAGAAAGTCATAAATTCATTTACTTTTAGACACAAGACTTTATTGCTTGAAAATTTTATGAAACCACCTCTAATGTCTTATTATAATAAAATTACTAGAGAATAATAATATCAAATAAATTCTATAAAATATGAGGATATTCTTAGAATATAATATGTATTGACTGTTCAATATTATGTTGACATATTTCATATGGAATAACCTTGATATACACTAAATCATGAAGATGGATTCTTTATTGAGAACAACCCTATTACAAAACCCAAATTACAACCACCTTATTGAATGAATCTCATTGAATTAGTGGAATTGAATAAGAAATTATAAGTTTTTTTTGAAAATGAATTCGTAAGCCCTAGTGCCTACCTCTGGGATAACCTATCTTATTTGTAAATAATAAGGATGGGTCTATGTGGGTATTGATTTATTATAAGGAAATAAATTCCATCACTATTAATAAAAAGAATCCTTTACCATTTATTGTTTACTTGTTTGATCAACTATAAAGATATCAACACTTCACAAAGATTTATCTTTATTTTGTCTATCATGAATTAAAATTTAATAAGAATGATATATCAAATAATAACTTTTCATATAAGTTATGTAAATTATGAGTTCAATAAAATTCCTTTTGGAATAAAAAAATATACCATCAGTGTTTATGGATCTGGTGAATAAATTATTCAATAATTATCATGATACAATTTTATGGTATTTATTGATGCTATATTAATACAATATAAGTTCTATGAAGGGTATGATAACTATTTATACATTATTTATAATACCCTTAGATAAATGGAATTATATAAGAAATTTGATATGTGTGAATTTTGTCTTCGATGATATTTTTTATTAGTTATGTTATCCTTGAGAATTGAATATCTTTTGACCCTTAAAAGACCAAGGTGGTTGAATAATGGATAAAAATGAAGAATATAACTAAAATATGTTGTTTCTTTATCTTAATTAGTTACTATATATAATTTTTTGAAATTTTTGGCTGATTAGATAACCCATTTAACAAGTTTACATGTGATGGGGCCATATTCACATGGTTAAAGGAATACGAGGAATGTTTTAAATACTTGAAAAAGAGATTAAACAATACACCAATATTAACTATACCAATAGGGGAGGAAGAATTTATTATATAAAATTATGCATCAAAGAAGGGATTAGGGTACATCTTTTCAAATAATGATATAGTTATTTCATATATATGGGTTCAATTAAAGGCCCATGAATAAAATTATCCAATATATGATCTAGAGTGTTACAACCTAGAATCAAGAAGAATGGAGTTGGTAGTTATATTATTTTATTGGTAAATAAAAAATGAGTTACTATAGGATCCAATATCTTAATATTATTGTAAGACTAGATACATACATACATTACATTTGAAAACATAAGATAAAAAATGAACATATTGAAAAAACATTATTATCCCTTCCATAATACCTATGATAATTATACATAATTATCCTCTAGGTTTCCTGGGGAATGTAAAAAAAATAAGGGTGAGTTGAGATTCTTATTAAGGAGTATTATACAATGGAATATATCATAACAAAAACATGGAAGAAGTGATGTGGTAGGAATAAAAAAAATATAAATCCTTAAACAACCAAAATTTATGGAATTCTATATCCATGAAAATAAATGAAAACATGGAAGATGATAATCATTAATCTTTTACTAATGGAATTCAGAAATTCATATATCTAAACATGTTGTCAAGGTATTTTTCCAAGACAATATACTGATATAGGGAGATGTATACACCAAAACCCAAGCTATTTTTTCTCATGAGACATATCGATGCACCTGGATGAAATATAGTTCCAGGCCTCACCCATCACCTAATTATGTCCAATGCATCCTCTATAATATTCAAAAAGTCCCTTCATACCATTACTTAAGGAACATATGACTGAATAAAAATATGATTATATGTATATTAAGAATTATAGAAAACAAATAATTTCCCATTCAATAAAATAATGTGGACATCTTGGAGAACATACCGTAATCAACATAGAATATGTAGGGTATTGTTAACTTAATAGGAAGTATACTTATCAAATAAATATAATGGCAGGTGAACTTTAAATGTGATAGGTTATCAATGGAAGATAGTTATTGGGTTCAATAGTTTTCATTAATAGTAGACCAAGGAAATGATAGAAAAAATACTTTATCATGGTTCATAAAGGGAGTGAGAATATTCCAAAGCATACCCCCCAAGAGTATCTATCTTGGTGTATTACGATAACTTTTTGTGTATCAGGGTTATTATTGATTCAATTCTCAACCAACCCTTTTTAGGGTGATTACACCTAGGTGTATCTATTCTACATCCACATCCACTTGCTAATTTCCAGATAGGGATGGATTTTTTTAGGAAAACCATAAAATCTTTTCTTTCATAAAAATAATTATTTTGGACATTATGATTGAGTATAAAATGGTTTTAATGAGAGGAAATATCATTTTCGATATATAAAATGGGTGATACTTCCATATAATTACAAGCATGATGAAATCAGAATAATGGTTTGCAATTGAAAATGGAAGCAGTAGACTGAGAGCCATTATGCCAGCATAATAACAACACAAGAAAAAGGTTATAATGAGAGGAGATAAGTAGTATATCATTAAAAAAATATAAAATGGGATATAAAACCATGCAATTAAAATGAATGCAATATGTGTAAATGGTATTATAATAAAATAATTTTAGTTTAAAAGGAATGAGAAGGATTGGAAACCCTTAATTTTAATAGTATAATCTTAAAGATTAGGAGAACTCCTTAGAACATTAGGATGGATTTAAATTGGTTTAGTTAATTGATATTCATTATCAATTCCTTTAGGGTGGATTGAGATGAGATAATGGGTGAGAGTGAGCTCTTTTTATAGGTTAAAAGTGGGGTTTTTTCATGGAAACTAATGTTAAGTAAGGGGTAAGAATTGAATCACATGGGTTTTAAGTGGGTTAGTTGATTTAGGTGGAGAAATGGCGGGTGAGAGATGTGGGTATGAATTTAATACCTAAAAATTCTTTATAGAAGGAAAAAGTGATATTTTAATTATTAAACAATCTAGATACTTAATTTATCCATTTTTACTTATATTAATCTTGATTAACAATTAACTATGGTAGTTATTTTATTACTAAATGTAAAATACCATTACCTTATTTTATATACTTTACTTTTGTTTTGACTCTTTTTTGTTTGGGTTAGTTTTGATACTTTCGAGAATGGAGGGTATTTGTTGGGGAAAATGATATAAAGTTCGGGGATATCTGTTTTTTTGAATTAATAGAGTTTTGGTATAAATGTGTCAAAGTTTTTAAAGGGTGAGTTACTGAGTCTTTTGGGGTTTATAAGACAAAAATATGGTTTTCACTAGGTAGTTATATCATGGTGTAGGATCTGTTTCATGGAGAGTCCCAACTATGCTGTGGACTATCAGGATGTGGCCTCAGGAGCTTAAGGTCAGACAAGGATGTAGAGTAGGTGGTCATCTTCACCGTGGAGCCAAGGAGGCTGATTTGTATAGTTACTTCCAATATTAGCATATCTATGATATAGAGGAAGGTCTATGACACATACCTCTTCTGATATTTTGTCCCTATTGCATGGATTGCTAACTATGACATGGAGGCTTGAGTGAACAAGTTAGGGTTCTATTTCCCATTTGGGCATGGATGCGACATTATGTTTGGGATGCCTCATGGTATTTCTATAGCTGAATCAGATCTTAGAGAAGGAGATGATGTGTTTTCAAGTGTTTAGTTTACTGGGGGTGGGTATGGTGTGGTCTGAGGAGGCTGCTCCATGGTCTGGCTATTTTGAGCCTTTTTTATACCATTGCCATGTGGGTTGCAGCATGGTATTTATTTCATGGAAATTTAATGTCCCAGATTATTTTAAAATTCCTACTTCTCCCAGTCAAATATCATTTGATCATTTTTTTCTAGAAGAATCCCATGAGAAATTTTGGCTCTTCCAAACTTTATTCTTCTTGGATAAAATCTTAAGTGGAAGCATTTTATTACAATACTTCAAAAGATCTCTCCTCGATTGAAAATCCTTTATTTTCTATTATCTTATTCTTATAGAGTTATGTATCATCATGATATTTATTTATCATTAATCAATTCCTGATTACTTGATATCCTATGCCTTTTTTCTTCATTGGTGTCCCTATTGTGGGTGTTGACTTGTTGATTACTGATTTAAAGGTAAGTGGTTTCATATGATTTTGAGCTAAAAATGAAACTTTAAACTGATTGATTGATTTTGAATGATATTTTAAATTATTTTAGGACCCAAATTTTATATTATTGATGTTTGATTTTGAAAACAGCATTGAAATCATGAAAAAACCCAATTTCAAGGTAATTGAAAATTTTGGGTGGATTTGAGAAAAAAATTGATGGATAGATTTTAAAATTTATTTGATGAAATGATTTAATGTTGAATCTTGAGACAAATAGATTATATTTAAATGTGATTAAAAAAGGCATGAATTAATGAAAATATATGTTTTTATTTTTTAAATGAGAAAGGAATATTGAAAACTTAAAGTAATTAATTATGTTTTAAACCAATTTTAAATGATTGATTTTCCCATGATTTATTGATTGATTAATCAAAGAACATGTGATCATGGGTAGTTTGTGGGTAATTAGGAAAATAATTATAGTATATGATCCCCTAGAAATATATTGAAGTTGATAAAACTGACATAAAATTATTATGGCGTGATTTTACCAGATGGGTAGTTGAGTCCCAACAACCTAAGTTGAGAGACATGTGCACACATTTAGATGAGATCACTGATTATGCAGTGTGAGGATCCTATCACCAGAATCAAACATACTGTAGGTATTAATACTTGGTTCTTTGATATTTTTGATTTTTATAATTTCATTCCATTTATTATTGAACTTTTGTATTCATTCCAACTACTTTATATAAATGTTTTATATTCAATGTTCATTTTGGATAGTTTTGATATATATTCCAAATTTTTGAATCCAAATCATGTTTTTTTTGAAAATATGTAAATTTAATTCCATGACTTATTTTATTTAAATTGAAATAATAATTGGGTTAATTGTTACAGAATTAATTATGGAACACTTATTGAGACCCTAATGGGCTGTTTAGCTTACCCCCAACCTTTGACTTTGAGAGTTCATAAATTATCTTGTGCCAGGTCCATGTAAAGGGAAAACAACACTTAGAGTTGGTGGATGTTCTTGATCCTTGGGTATAGGTGTGATGGAGGTGATCAATGGAGATGTGATCTACCTATTTCATGGGTTTATATTTAAGATTTATCTTAGAATTTGTTGTGTCTTTTGATGATGTATTGTTTGGGTACTATTTTACCTATTGATTCTGAAACTTTTTATTTTTTGGAGTGTTGAGAATATCAACTTGTACTATTTATCATAATTTTTTTTGTGGAAAATCTATTCCCACATGATCTTGTTATTATTTCAGGTGATAGTCAACAACCCATGGGGATCTAGAACAATCTTAGATCCATATTAGGACCAGATTAGTATTAGAATACGATGGTATTTGTGATGGTTCATGAAAAAGTCATATCAGGGGGTGGTTTTGAATATTTAATTGATGCTAATATGTTTTATAGGTTGTCTTAGTAAACAATAGGTTTTATTGATGAGACTTAGGAGGTAGTTGAAGGTGAGTTCCTCTCCATCTCCCATCATAATGAGCATTATTTCACTATGGGTGTTTGGGAAAAGTGTCCCTGAAGATTTTTTTGATATGATTTCTAGAATTTTCCTTGATTATGATTTGAGAATGTTGAGATCATAGTATTGAATTATAATTTATGGAATTAATATTAACGTATCCCTTATTTTAGTGGTTTATTTGACTATCCTTTATTATGATTTAGTTTTTTATATTGATTTTTTGTAGCATGATGCATCTAAGAACATTTGAACAGGATATAGGAGGAATCTACTAGTGAACCAAAAAAGGAAAATCCTCCGATGGAATAGAGTCTGGTTGAGATAATGGTGTGTGTTGTCCAAGCTTTGGGATAGGAATGTACACGAGTTCCTATTAAAGCTCTAGTAGCAGAAACCTAAAGGGATAAATCTCAAAATTGTTTTATCATGAGTTTATTCATCAGAAACCACTAGTGTTACAATGATATAGTGATCTTCAAGAGGAAGGGGATTGGTTGAAAAATACAGGCATAATTTTTAAGTTCTTAGAAATTACTGATGTATTTAAATTATAGTGTTCTATCTCAAGATTTAGGGAACTGGTAGTAGATGGTGGGATTTGACAGTAATGGAAAAGAAACATGAGATCTTGGAATGTAAAGGCTTTATGGTTACTTCACTGATTAGTTATATCTAGAATCTATGGTCTTGGTGAATTACATTTATTTTCTCAACCCCCAAGAGGGTGATAAGACCATGAAATAGTATGAAAACTACTTTGTTGATTTTTTTAGTTTTCTCCTATGGTAGTTCCCAGTGAGAAGATTAAGGCACAGGGATATGAGATGTTTTTTCATTTTGATATATGATCATAGTATTTCTTGTTGAATATAACTTCTTATTATTATGTGATTAATGAAGTGTTAATGGTTGATCTTGACCTAGCTAGAAATTCAGGGTTGATGGGAGTCCCTTACCCCTAGTCGTAGTTCCAATGGTCCCTTTAAAGGGAAGATAAATTATGATGAGTCCTGTGGTGTTTCATGAAAAAAATAATCATGCATACTTCCTAAAGTACCTGGAAGTGTCCCTTGGACTTTATTTTATTGTTTCAAGGCTGGGTATTCAAAATGAGGTTTTAGTGAGGCACTAAATATCTATAGTTTTTATTGTCACTCAAGAAACCTACAAAATTTTTTTCTGTTTATTTTCTGCTCCATGGAGTGTAATGAGATCATCAGTGAAAAAAATACTGTAGTAAAATCAGATGCTTCCATAACTAAAGGGTTTCTACCACAAGCATCCAGAACAAATATTCTTTACACTGTGGAAGAATCTCCAGTAGAAGCAGATTTGGGTCCAATGACTCTGAGAGGTACCATAAATATAGCTCCATCATTAGTGTCTACTTTATTTGATATTTGTAATGCCCCAAACCCAGTTACCCAAAGTTGGTGCATTATTACATAATATTGTCATGATCACAAAATATCAAGTCTCGAAAGACCGATTAGTTTAGTAGCCTTGGAAACACTAGATACACTCATAAAGTTTACATTACATCATAAAGTAAAAACTACAACAACATCTTCTCTCCACACTCATATCCCGTAATAATATCCCTTCAGGTCATTCATAAAATACTTCTTCACATCCTGGGAAAAATAAAACATAGAAAGGGTTGAGCTCAGATTATCAGTAAGGATAACAATATAGTGGAAACTTTCATAAATAATCATAAACATTTAAGGCAATGTATAACTAAAAAAAATCATTTTAAACTTGAATTTAAACATAATATGGAAAAAATAAAATGAAATAATTCCATTTACTTATTCACATGGATATTCTACTAGTCAAATAATCACATGCAATATCAATAACCACTTTCATAATGATGGAATGCATAATGCCAGACTATCATAACCACATAGTCAAGGCCTTGTGCCAAGACTACAAATAATATTTTGTCAAGGCCTTGTGCCAAGATACTAGTTTGTCTCATGAGACCTACCGATGCATCTAGGAGCTATAGAGAGCTCCACCCATCACTTATTAAGTCCATTGCATTCCTCATATGAATAAGTTTAAACATAACATAAAAATTCGTATTAAAACTAGCATAAGAAATGTCAATACTTTCTCCATAAACTATGAATGGTATAAAAATAACACATCCAAAGTCAAAAATATCACAAAACCTTCAATACAATATGAAAATTTTTTATAATAATAAATCAACTTCAAATAACCTTAAAATCCATCAAAGGATGTTGACATAGATGAAATAAAAATTATTTTAGAGAAATATCTCTTTTTTTGAAATCATTTAAAAGTCACATAATTATAAAATAATAAATTTACTTTGAAAATATTCTTATAAGATTGTAAGGGAAGCTTTGAAGATTTTATAATGGCAGAAATTAGCCTCACCCACCGTATAAGTTAAAAAAAATACATTCTTACCTTAATTCCATCGAAAAGTTTAAAAAGGACCTTGTTTGGAAAAGGACAGAAAGATTCCTTTATAAACTTCTTATAAAAAGTCAAAAAAGTTTATAAATGAATTGAACCCATATTTTGTAAAATAGTAATATTGTTTTGAAATACATTTTTAAGAAACATGGATGTTGATGATAAAGATTTCCCAATAGATAATTACATATAAACAACCTCAGATAATGAAGAGATTGTGAAATAAACCATTACCTTGTAATTTTCTATGTTTTAGGGTAGGTTAACCTCCTATATAATGGTGAAATAATTGTTGTTAAATTATACAAGAATCATATACATTAATATGATATCATATATAATCTTTTAAAATTGCTTTGTTAATAATATCTTAGTATTATCGTCGTTTCGGGTGTTAACTTACTCGTTTTATTTTATATGTTTTGTTAAATAAGTCATGTTTGTTATGGATAGGTTTTATATTATTGATATAAAGAGTGATATCAAGTCCTTAAACATTATTTTTAATCATCAAATGAGAATTATTCTTGCATGGATACGATGAGGAATGAATCTCATCGTGTGCGCGGAGACGGTAGTCCGTACGTACGCCCGAGCGACAATATCATTATTTTGATATTAAAATAATATATAATTGGATGGTATATCATATATAGAGAATCATTATAATGTTATATTTATTATTTACATCAATTACACATCATTATCATACCCATCCAAATAATAATGTTTTGAATAACAATTACACCACGACGTGGAGACTGTAAGCCGTACGTACGCACGTATGATTGACATGTCATTCAAAGGATGGATAGAATACTGAATATGGTTGTACCATATTTATAATAACATCACAGTATATAGAATATACTAGAGTTATTATTTTATAATGGAAATAACAAAGAAAGAAGAAGTTTAAGAAGAAAGGAACTTGAATGAGGGTGGTGAAAACATTACCTCTTCTTCGGGTTCTTCCTTTTTATTTGATCGAAAGGACTCATTAGGTTAGAATTCTGATCAAACTAAGGCCTATATGTTGAATTTAGGAAAGTTTAGAGAGTATTTGGGAAGGGTTTGTCCGAGACAAAAGGCTTTCAAGGTGTGAATTAGAGGGAAGGGGGAGTGCCCTTTTATAAGAGGGGTGAGGGGAACCTAAGGAAAAGATAGAAATATTATTTTAGATAGGTTTGGATCACTTTATTAACCTTATCTTTTAGTTTTAACTCTTAGTTAATTAGTTTGACATTTACCTTGTCTCTTTGTATTTTTATATTATATAGTCAGTAAACTTACTATAAACTTACAAGAGACCTCAAGTGGTCCATTAATGATTCAATTATCATTATATAAGTCTTATGGATGAACCTTATATTTTTTAGGAATAGAATATCAATTAATAATACAATATTTGTTTTAAAAACTCATTTATGTCATTTTTGGCACTATTTAATAATTATTTTTGGTTAAAGTCTTAAAAACATTATTAATACAAAAAAAATTCATTTAAGAAATCCTAAAATGTCATTTTAACAAATAAAATTCTTGTATGTCATGAAAACTTTCAAATTATATTTATTTAAACATTTATAATACCAATAATTTGATTATTTCATTAATAAGGAAAATACTACATCATTATTATGTCGTAAATATATTTAATTATTAAATGTATAAAAATTATAAATAAAATAACATTATTTAGGAAATATTTTTATCTTTATAATTAATATCTATAGTTGAAAACATAACATATATAACCCTATGTAAAAATTGTTTTGATAAAAGATATATGCTTATGTCATTTTTGTATTTACATTAACTTAATTAACATAAAGTATCATTATCACTTACAAGTGAATCCATGGGGTCCGAAAATAGATCCAAAGATTCCCATGGTTGGACGTGTAACAACCAATAGGGTTAGGATACGTTTTATGGTAATTTATTATTATTATAATATTATTTTTTTACCCTTATTTACCAGATTTACCCTTTAACAATGGTAAATAAAATATTTACCGAAGTAATTATTCAAAATGTCTAAAAATAAAAGTTACCTATTTACACAATTTGGACCTCATGATTATAAATATGGAATCCATTTTTCTAAATTTAAAACACAGTAGTGGCAGAAATTAATTTAAAATTAATTTCTTTTGTTAAAACAAAAAGCGTGTTTTTATGAAATATTAACTATCAAAATATTGACACTTGATTATGTCCAGTTTAAAAGTGAAATTATGTCCAATGACCAAAATTGGATTAAATGGTAAAAATATAATCCAATTATACTTTAAAATCACTCAAATTCTTAATTTATCACTATTAATTATTTCGATTAAAAAAGTTGTTGTAAATTAAAATTTAGTAATTTTCACTATTTATAAAAATATGAAAGTTATCCGAAAAGTAAAAAAAATTCACCCTAATATAATTTTGATATTCCGAATACAAAAAGAAGTCCATTTTGAAAGATAAAATGCTTAAAATTTCAAAAAGTGGGTGTTACAATTCATAAGGGCTAGTTTGATTGGTTGTGGTGTGTGTTAGAACTCGACATTGCATATAACACACGCTACTGTATTATTCAAAGAGAAGCATACCGTGGAAGCTTGGAGTGTTACAATACTGGTTCATCTCACTTGTTTATATCAAATTTTATTGTGAGTGTACTAAATATTCCTATATAGAATTTTTTTTATATAATGGATATTACAACACCCCTCAAAATGAAGAGAGTGTATGGTCTTCATTGTGAAACTTGTGTTTTATATTTATAAGAGTTCGAGGTTACCTAGAATTTTTTGGTTTTTGAGATGAATCCCCTTGAAATATTTTTTAGGATGAATTTGATAATTTCTTATAAGTCTCAAATTGACTACTATATTTAAAATTTCTTCTTTATTGTGCCTTATAGGGTGTTCCATTTTTTTAGGGAGAACGAGACCCAAGTTTGAGTAGTGATATACCATATTTTCAATAGTTGGGTAGGGTAATATCAGTTTTGGATTTCAAGTTGGATCAATAATCTTTGAGTGATGATCTCACTCTTGTTTTCTTTGATTTTCTCCAATTTTTTTCCTTATCATCTCTTTGGATTGCCACCAGTACTAGAGGTGGAGTTTTCTATGGATTTAGTGCCTAATATTAATTTTTTTTATTCCTTATTCCCTCATGTAACTAGTGGAGTTCAATGATTTAAAATATTAGTTTGATAATATTATAAATAAAGGTTTTATACATTTGAGGGTGTCACTTTGGGAGGATCCTGTTCTATTTTCAAAGAAAGATGATGGAAAACTTTTCCTATGTGTTGATTTCTGAAAACTTAATATAGCTACTACAAAGAAAAAATATATGTTACTATAGATTAATGATTTATTTGACTAGATTAAAGGAAAAAATGGTTCTCAAAGATTGATCTTAAATCTAGTTATCACCAATTGATAGTTAAATAACATTACATTCATAAAACCACCTTCAATATTAGGTATAGGCATTATGAATATCTTGTCATTAAATTTGGTCTAAACAATTATCATGTAGTTTTTATGGCTATGATGAATAGAATATTTCATGATCACATTGACTCATTTTTGGTGGTATTTTTGGATGATATCTTATTTTACTCTTAGACCAAGGAGGACCATGTATTTTATTTGAGAAAAGTTATATAAATTTTTATAAATAATCAAATTTATGTGAATCTTTAGAAATGTTATTTCTAGAATTGGGAAGTGAAGTTATTGGGATATGTGGTCTTATAAAATGGTATCTTAGTCAATCCTAAGAAGGTGAAAGTTTTTATGAGAGGGGATGAACCATATATTGCTTTTGAGATTTAGATATTCTTAGGCTTGGATGGTTATTACCATATATTTTTTAATTATTTCTCAGAGTTGGATTCTATGATGACTACTCTCACTCAGAAATGAGTGAAGTTTTTCTGGGATGAAAACTTTCAGAGTTATTTTTTTGATTTGGAATGTATTGTTTACTTCTGGACCAGTGTTGACTCTTTTAGAGGTTGTTAAGGGATATGTGGTCTTTTATAACACATTAGGTTTGGTTTTGGATTGAGTCCTTGTGCAGGGTGATCACATGGTGTCCTATGGTTCCAGAAAGATTAGGCCACACAAGAAGAATTATCTGACCCACAATCTCGATCTCTTAGGTATGATGCGTGTTCTTAAGAGTTAAAAACAATAATGTTTTATAGAAAGGATTATCATTTATTCCAACCACAAAATATTGAGTTATATTTTCTGTTAAAAATATTTGAATCTCTCTTATAGTCATTGGGTAGAGTACCTAAAATCATTTGATTTCAAAATTTTCTATACCCATGGATAGGGAAATGTCATTTATGATGCTTTGAGAAAG
The DNA here is from genome assembly GCA_963277665.1 of Viscum album. Taxonomy (NCBI): domain Eukaryota; kingdom Viridiplantae; phylum Streptophyta; class Magnoliopsida; order Santalales; family Viscaceae; genus Viscum; species Viscum album. Next base: position 706,077,003 of record OY728145.1, read on the forward strand.
AAACTTATAGCCCAAGACATGAAGGAATCATCAAAAGGTGGAATCTGATGTATATCTTTACTCAGTTACATTTGGGAGTTCAAGAGAATGGGTTCGAGGTTGTTTTGGAAAGAATGTAGTTGACCTCCTCTCTTTTCAATATGATTCTTTAGGAACAATAGTTTGATGATGAATTCAGTGGAATTAGAGACTCCCTTTTTGAAGGGGGATCATTGATGAGTAGAAATTATCTTCAGAGAGTATCTTATATTTCTAGAATTGGTATGTTGTAATGTTGACCATGAGGAAGGCTGTGATGGGGGGATTTCCATAATTCACAAAGGGAGGCACACCCTAGAACTATGAATATTTTTTATGATATACGACAAAAATTATGGTGTCCAAGTATGAGATGATACATCACTAACTTTTATTCACATTATAATACAAACCAGTAGCACAAATTTGAGCATTGGATAACTTCGAGTTTGCTTCATCCACTTCTCGTGATGACTTGGAAGTGAGATGAGATTTCTATGGACTTTGTGGTTGGGTTTCCACTACCCATTAAGGGAAGAATGTGATATGTGTTGTGTTTGATAGGCCGACCAAGTTTTCTCACCTAATGCCTATTTGAGATATAACTAAAGTCAAGAATATGGGATGTATCTACATGTATGATATTGTCATATTTAATATATTAGTTAGTTTTGATTTCTCAAGAGGGGATTAATTGAGTTTCCAATCAAAATTTTATTTTAAAAAAACTTTAAAAATTAGATCCCCAAATTTAATAAAATTACCTAGTCAATCAAAACTGTAGAAATATAAAATTTTATTTTTCAAATAGCTTCTCAAAAGAAGGATCAAGGCTCAATTAAAATAACTTTGAAAGTACTTCAACTTTAGAAACTAATTTACCTAATCAAACATTGTATATAAAACACAAATTAATATAAGTATCAGAGTAGAATTTCATTTTCATTAAGAAATAAAAAAACTTCCATTGATATAAATAATGAAAAGAAAGCACATAAAGCACACAGTAGAAATTTAACATAGGGTTCAATATCAAATTGATACTTATTCTCCTCCACAAGGAAATCACGTCCTGCTAAGTAGTTTATTATAAAATAAATTGATCTACAACCTGGATTAGGGTTTAAAAACAATATCTCACAAGGCTATATAGGTAAAAATCCTCTTCTATAGTTATTCATGGGATGAATATAAGAACATGTCCCACCCAAACTCTTCAACATTTCCTCTTGATAATATAAATGAAAAAATAGAGACTTTCAATAACTCTCTAGTTATGTATAGGATATAGTGTGTACAAATAAATGGAAAATAAAACACAAAAATCAAATATAAAACAAGGAAATAAAGTGTATGAGTTTGGATTTGAAAAAATGTAATGATTCTTAGTATAAATAGATTTTGTTTTTATAGAGTCCTTGATGTTTCCCTTTTTAGGGATTTGAACACGTTTTTCATAAGTTGTAGTAAAACAGGGAGTCATGGAATTCTAAAAAAGCCTTTAGTTTTTTTGTATGTGAAGTATAGGGATCTACCTCTAATAAGTGTCTCTTATTCTTCTTGTTTCAATCATGAGATTTTGTTCCTTCTTGTGCCATGGTGTCACTATCCCCATGAACATGTGGATGAGGAAGATCATACTAAATACATAGCACCCCTGGTCCAATTATCCATTAAAGGATAATATTAGAATAATTAGGATCCTGATATTGATCAATAGATCTAGAAAAGAATGAATTTTTATTTAATGCATCCATGTAGTGGTTTAAGAATAATCATTATTAAATCCATGTGGCTCTGACTGCATTTAATTCCTTAAACTAACTATTAAAGAATTAATTTTGAAATTAATTATGGATAGCTATGGTAGCACTCTGGCTATATTACTTCACTAGTGATTGATCCCTTTTTGTGTTAGATCTATTCTGGTGGTAGATCTATTTTTATTTTAGAACTATCCTAGTAGTAAATCTATTCTCACGGAATATCTATCCTAACAGTAGATCTATTCTGATGGTAGCACCTCTGAACTAGTGGTAGATCCAATAATAGAATTCCTTAACTAATGGAAGATCAATATAACTAGGGATAGATATTTTAAAATAATAGTAGATCAACATTTTTCTAATTTTTCACAATTCTAAAGAATATAAATTACTATCATAAAACATTAAACACATTCAAAACATAAAAAACATGATTTATGATCATTAAAATATGGAGGTTCCAACAATCTCACCCATTCTGATGATTATAAATAACTTTATTTACAATCTTATTTAAAGGATTTAAGAGAAGAATAAAAGATAGTATGCTTAGATTATTTTATCAATGTTCATTTTTTGTTGGCCATATAACCTTTTTTTATGTAGTACATATAAGTTCATTAGAATAAATAATAATAAATTTTATACTTACTACCCCCATTTTGGGATAATAAAAAAAGGTAAATAAAAAATAAAATAAAATAAGGTACTAAATGATGAATAAAAATGGTGTTTCATTAGAGATTAAAGTTATTAGATTATATCAAAAAAATAATTAAATATAAAAAAAATCCTTATCAGATTACTAATAAAAATATTAAGAACAATCCTTATTTCTAAGAGAGGCTTGATCCACTCTCTTATTTTCTTTTCCATTGGTTGGAGGAATATAATAGATGGCTGGTGGATCTGGAGGTGATGGTGTTTGGACGATAATTCTAGGAGCTTCATCCAGTTAATCTGTCTCATAGATTCAATAAAATTAATGCCGAAGGGGCTCACAATAATAGTGGTTGTCTATAAAGTTACAAAATTGCTACTGAAATAAATCTAGTTAAGAGAATAGTGGACTAAGGATCTGTTGGAGTACTCATAGATTTTCTAGTAGTATATAAAAAGGTTCCATTAACTCTATAAAATGGGTGTTAATTCTTCCACCAGGCTCTGTAATTCTAGTGAAGTATACTTTATATTAAATAAAGATCTTAAGAAGAGGTTACAAATCATTCATCTAGATCACTCTCACCTTGAAGACCATAGAATCAAGAGGCATCCTTATGTTTTAATACAAAAACATAAAATGAGAATTCAATTAATGCTTTGTATAAATCCTAGAAACTTTATTTAAAAGGGAATTACCAGTTGTGGCCTTTTTGAACCCTCTATACAAGGAAAGGATGTTTATAACAATATGAAGTTCCTCTATAAATATGTATTTGATCAAATCTACATCCACTTAAGAAGGAGAAGGAGGAGGTGGAGCTCTAGAGGAAGATGCTCCAGGATTAGAAACAGACTCCAAACAATCCAAAAGTGATATATCCCTCCTAGTAAAGTAATCACTCATATCCTATATGGTGATTTGAATTATATCCATATCCTCTTACATCCACTTATTTTTTATCTCATGATTCTCCATATTTAATAACATTATGGGATAGAAATGAGAAATAACTAGGGTGACTATCAACCTAGTGTCATGATCACTACGATTGGTCTCTTGAACTGAAGAATAACTAAGTATCCCACCAAGGTCTGACAATAAGAAAGACCTAAAGGCATCTAAATAATGCCTAGTCACATGGTTGGAATGAGTAGAAGGAGGTGGAGGATTCCTCTCCTGGATAGAAAAAATAACATCCTTAGTTCTAGTCTCCATAGCAGGTATATGTGAAGTGAAGGCCTCTAACTGACCTACATGATCAATCCTATCGCTTAATGATCCCTTAGTATCCATTTAATGAACCAAAATGGTAGGTACAATATACTATAGTTGACTACCATGATCATCACCATAACTTTCATCCTATCAATCTAAGTATTCCAAACCAATAAGAGTAGATCATGGAGATTTCTACCCCTTAGTAGGTGCTCCACCCTCCTCACTATTAGAGGTAGATGGTTCAACATGTATGGAAGAATCCTAAGAATCCTAATCATCACAATCACTAGAGGTATGTCTATATAAATTTGAAGGTTCATTACCCTTCGACTGACTACATGAAGATCTACTAGTTTCAGTAATAGACTGATAAGGATGTGATTAGTTATCCTTATCTCCTCCATCAGAATCATACTCAGAGTCATCTGATTAAACTACTACATCCTCAGATGTCTCAGAAGAATAATCTATATATGAACACCATTAAATACCTTAGGATCATTTGAATAATAAAATTATCTCAAAAAATAGTCTATAGAAGGGAGAGTGATATGAGGACTATCTTCTCCTAAAGACAACATAGGGATCTTAGCCACCTCAGGGTCACTTTTCTCCTCCACTAAAATAACCTGAGATGCTTCTTCCTCAGTTTTTACTTATTATACTTCTTCCTCTTCTATAAATTCCTCATAAAATAAATATTAAAAAACCACATCTAGCTCCAAGTATAGAGACCATATCCTTTTACACATATCATCACTTGATTTTAAGCGTAATTAACCACTAAATTACAATCCAAGGATCATGAAATCTAGTGCCTTTGGAAGATTAGGTACATAATTAAACATCATAATACCCAAATAAAAAAATATTTTATTTAATCTCCATCATTATCTACTAAATTCTATTGATCTCAAAAATCTTTATAGGATAGCCTAGGGAATATATGAACAAAAGGGATAAGCTAAAAATCCTAGTAAGGGAGTAAGGATAGGAATAAAACATGGCACATGAGTTAAAAGACACTACATGATAACATAAAAGGAATAGAACATGAATAAAAATAAGTTATAATAACATGTATATCATGGGAACATATAATTATGGCATCATAGGAATGTGACTACAACATATAACACGACATAAACATGAGTCAAGGATAACTTCCAAGACTATATAACATGGGGGACAAAGTCCCCTAAAGGAATCAGGTTCACTCTATATACCAACATGACGTCTCATAAGTCTAAACACCACCCAATGCATTAGATCACTATCTAAGTTCACCCATCATAATATGTTCCTAAATATGTGTTCGACATAAATAATAAACATAAGGGTTGCCCATGGAAATAAATGAGTATCATAATCATGTCACCAGGCATAAAAATAAGAATATCACAATTTTTCCCATGAAACAATGGATTAAAAACATATATGTACATTAATAAGGGAAAATAGGAATGGTTTACGATAATTGATGTCCAATTTAAGTGGAAACATATAAAACTAGTGTTTAAGAAAGTTTCTAAATGAAACATTTTAGTTCGGTTTAAGAAAAATATTATAGAGAATTTAAAGCAGAAAATGAATATTTGTTTTCATAAAATTAGAAATTAACCAAGATAATTTTCCATGACAAAATGAGTTATTTTAGAAAAATATTTGTGGCTTAAAATAGATTATGGAGTGAACTTTGAAGTGGGAAATAAATCGGAAAGTTCCCTTGAATCGAGCATGCTTATACGGAAGTATTGAAAAAAGAACCTTTTTAAAAATCATATTACCCCATCAAAGAAATATTATTTGATATGGATACATGATTTTGAAACATATATACAAATTTAATAACAAGTATATAAAATTAAATAATCATTACACATGGTAATGATAGAGAAAGTGTTACCTGAAGGAATAATGAATGTTTGGGTAGAATCCCTTACCTTATGTACGAAACGGTTCTTCACTTGATCTTAATGTTCTAGATAATAAAATTAAATCCAATAATTAATTAATTCAGAATATTTCATTCATTTAATAGATTTATTATAATTTATTAAGTTTATTTATGTCCTTTTTATCAGTTATAGTATTCAATTTCATCGTTTGAGAGTGCTTGGTTTCTTAGTTTTCATGATAGGTTTGCTAGTATAAGAGTATGGAAGTTTATGTAAAATGGAAATAGAAATATAGAATTAAATTTATAAGTGATTAATAAAAATCCATATGGTTAAATGGTTTTATAATTATTTTTCTTATTTTGGGTGAGGATGAATCATTAGATAATATGTTAGTGATAATCGTTTGGATTATTTTGGATGGTTTTTGCTCACAATGAACTTGTTATGTTTTATTATTTAACATACCATGTATATAATAATTGAATAACATTAAATAGGATATAATACATATATTATAATTTTTTGACCATAAAAATTATTTTATGTCCATCCTTGAAGGCTTTAATGAAAAAATGAAAACTTGTCGCGCTCGAGGGCGATGAATTAGCACCTCACAAATGTCATTTTCAATTTTAGTATAAAAGGGTGAGAAGAGGGGTTTAATGATGGATTATTCCATTAGAATAATAATATTATTGTATATGTGATGTACTAGTGTTATTATACCACTTGAATGAGTTAAAATGAGTAGAGAGTAAGAAAATAACGTGAAAAGAAATTAATATAAAAGGAAAGAGGAATTTACCTATAGAGTTTCTCTGTCTTGAAAAACTCATTAGGGAAAATGTTTTGGTCTTTTTTTGAGGCCAAGATCTCTAGGATGTGGGTTATGGTATTGGTAAGAGTATTGGGTAGAATTTTGAAATGTCTCAAAGCTTGGAAGGTGTGAGGTGAATAGGTTGTGAGGGGTGGTATTTATAGTGGAGGAGAGGGGTGTTTTCTCATTATTTTAACTATTAGTTTATTATTTTTGGCTCAAGAAAAAAAATAGTGTTGATTATTGTGACTAAATATAGTAAAATGTACTTGTGAGTTCAAACTAATGGTCATTACCTCAACCTTACAACAACAATGACTAAAAAATTCATATATTTAGCATTTATCGAAAATTATCATATTTTACTATTCACAAAAATTCAAGTATTTTAGAAAATCCAAAAACTTCACCCTAACCATTTTTCAACATGTAGAATTAAAAAATAAAATATTTTTTTATGAAAATAATTTTCTAAATATGTAAAATTTAATTTTTAATTATAATCATAATTTACATGGAAAATACAGATTTTAAAATTATAACTAATTTTACAACACTATGAAAAATTAAATAAGGACCCATAAAATTATCTTAAAATCACAAGACAACAAAATATTAATTTATTAATACATTTTATGACATAAATTTTCTTTTATATGATTATATTAATTATAAAATAGCAATTAAATATTTACAACTTACAAAAAATACAAACACTTAATTAATACTTTTCAAAAAATTTATTAACTTATAGTATGATTATATCATACTTTCATTTATAATATGACTAAATTTTATTTATAATTTTATAGGTGAGGTAACTATTCTATTGGTCGCTTTACTATTTATAAGGGTGAAATTACTATTCCAAAGGTCAAGTTACTATTCCACAGGTAAAGGTTCTTCAACTTCTAGAAATTTCTATTGGTTTATTCATTATTCATTTACAATGTCTGTATTGTGCTCTTAATGTGATTTTATGTGATTATAATGTATGAAATAATTATAATAATGGAATTTCCATTGATAATTTTTTTGGCCATTATATTCTTCCCCTCTTATTAAATTTCACCCTCAAAATTTCATTTTACATACTATAGGGAAAATAGTAAGGGTACTTATACTTAATCACTTCCTCTGGTTCCCATGTTTCCTCTTCGTACTTAAGATTATACCATAATACTTTCGCCAGGTGAGTAGTCTTATTGCGTAGAACTTTATCGCCACATTTTAAGATCTTCACTAGATGATCCTCATATGGGAGATTATTCTCCAATTGTACCACCTCTGAATTCAGTACATTTGAAGGATCTTGTATGAACTTCCTTAAGAGGGATGCATTGAATATATCATATACTGGAGATATGGTTGATGGAATTTCTAGTCGATAGGCCACAAATCTAACATGATCAAGGATATAGAAGGGGATGATGTACCTAGGACTTATCTTTTCTTTCTTCCAAAATATCTTGATCCTCTTCCATGGAGTTCTGTAGAGGATACCATGTCTTCAGCCTTAGGCTCAAGGTCCCATCGATAATTTTTTGAATAGATCTTTTGTTGACTTTGGGATTCCTTGATGTGATTGTGAATTATTTTCACCTTTTCACCATTTCTTCGACCATTTTAGGTCCCAGTAGCTTAATTTTACTAACTTCATCACAACATTCAAGTGTTCTACATATTTTCCTATAATGGGATTCATATGGAGCCATTTGGATGCTTGAGTGGAAAATGTTTTTGTAAGAGAACTCAACTAGAGGGAGATGTTGATACCATCATCCTTTGAAGTCCATAGAATATGATCCTAACATGTCTTCCAGTGTTTGAATAGTCTACTCATATTGACCATCAGTTTGAGGATGATAGACCGCACTGAAGTTTAGTTCAGTGCTTAAAGCATGTTATAGACTTTTCTAGAACTTGGAGTTGAATCTCAGATCTCGATCAGATACAATAAATTGTGGTACTACATGAATCCTTTCCAATTCTTTTATGTATATCTATGCAAGTTGATCTAGTGATAATTCATCTCAAATTTTGATAAATTGAGATGTCATTATAAGATGATCCATAATAACCTATATAACATTGTTTCCTATTAATGCCCTTGGAAGTCTAGTGAAAAAGCATTGATAATGTTCTCCCACTTCCTTGTTGGTATGGGTAGTGGTTTCATTATCCCCTTATACATTTTTCTTTCAAACTTAACTTGATGAAATACCAGTCACTTTGATGTATATTTAGTGATCTCCTTTTTCATAACTTTCCACCAATAGTTCTCTCAGATATCTTGATTAATATTTGTGATCCCTAGGATAATGGAGAATTCCGAGCTATGTGCATAATTTATAATATCATTCTTTATCTTTGGGTTGGATATTAAAAATATTCATGACCCAAATCATATGAATCCATCCTCATCGATCTTGAACTTAGAGGATTTCCCATTTCTGATATCTTTAAACCTTTTATGAATTTCTACATCATTTCTTTGAGAATCCTTTATTTTCTCTATAAGGTATGGTTAAGAAATCATTTGAGAAAGGACTAATGATGTTAATTTTTTAAATATTCCCATTTTTATATTTTGTTGGTATAAGAAGATTGGATCCTTCTCAATTCTCATCTTTGATAAAGATGAAAAATCCTTTCTACTTAGAGAATCCACTAATTTATTTTCCTTACCATGATGGTAGTGGATTAAGTAGTCATTATCCTTGATGAGATCTAACCATATTCATTGGTTCATATTATGTTCCTTCTATGTGAATATATATTTTAGACTCTTTTGGTCAATATACATCTCACACTTCTCCCCATAGAGATAATGCTATCATATTTTCAATGAAAATATCACAACTGCCAACTCCAGATCATGTGTGTGATAGTTTTGCTCATGAATTCTAAACTTCTTTGAGGAATAGGCTATCAATTTATCATTTTGGATCAGTAAAAACCTAATACCTTATTTGAAGCATCAATTTACACCACAAAGAGTTCCCCACTTATTTGTACTGTGGACACTGGTGCAGTGATAAGAATCTTTTTCAACTCTTTGAAGCATCCTTCAAATTCACTAGTCCATACAAACTTTTATCCCTTATGAGTCATCTTGGTTTGTGGGTTCGACAGTCATGATAAGTTTTTCACAAATCATCGGTAATTCGCAACTATACCAAGGAAACTATGAATCTCAATTACAGATGTTGTCCTAGGCTACTCTTCAATTGCCTTTGTCTTGGAAGGGTCTACAAATATCTCTTTTTTGGTGATTACATGCCCCAAGAATGATACTTCCTTCATCCAAAACTCACATTTACTTTAACTTGAATAAATTTTCCCCCTTCACAAATCTTTATCATAGTATTAAAGTGATTCTCATGTCATCCTTTATCTTGGAGTATCTGAAAATATCATCAATAAAGATTACAAAAAAGTTGTGAAGGTAATATATAAAGAATATATTCACTAAATCCCTGAAAATGTTGGAGCATTAGTGAGTGAAAAGGGAATAACTATGAAATCATAGTGTCCATAACTCATTTGAAAGCCAGTCTTGGGAATATCTTCCTTCCCCACCATTAACTAGTGATATCCTGACTGAATGTCCACCTTAGAGAAATAACTTTCCCAACATAGCTGATTGAACAAGTCATCTATCCATGGAAGGGGGTACTTTTTCTTTATTGTGATTTTGTTGAGATCATGATAATAAATGCATAGCCACATTGATCCATCCTTCTTTTTAACAAAGGGGACTAGTGCCCCATATGATGAAGCACTCATGCATATAAAAACCTTGTCTGGATTCTCCTACAACTACTTCTTCAGTTGCTTCATCTCAACGGTGGCCGTTCTATAAGGAGTCTTTGAAATAGACAGATAACCATGAATAAGTTCTATTGAGAACTCAACCTATCGATTAGGAAGAATACTAAGAAACCCTTCAGGGAAAACATCAGTTTAGTCCCTCACAATGGGAATGTCTTCGAGTATGATTCTCTCCTTTTTTCATAATCATTAGAGATACATATTATTGATAATAAGGAAACAATATCCCCAATTGTGATGATGATTCTGAAGGAGATTCATCCTCCTTCGCACACTTGTATAGAATTGGAGGTTTATTTGGGATGTGAAGAGTGATCTCACTTTCCTGATATATGATATTGGATTTATATAAAGATATCCAATCCATGCCCAAAATAGCATCTAGCTCGACCAAAGGGATTATGATAAGATTTTATGGGAGGTTCAGTCCATAAACATTAACTGAGGAGGAATTATATACTTTGTATTCAATAATTTCCCCATTTTCTATTCCCATAGATAACTCAACCTCCATATTTTGAGGTGTTGATTGAATAATTCTACCAAACTTGAAAAATATGAAAGAATATGTAGAACCAAAATCAAATAGTACATTCGCTATTGTTGAATGACTAACCATTTTACCTATCACCACTTCATTGTCGGGATCCATTTCAGCAGTAGTGATTGAATATGCCCTTCCTTATATCCTTAGAGGTTTTTGTTTTTGATTTCCTCTTGCAACCCTTGTAATAGAGAAATGGATTGCATAATTCCCATGTTCCTTGTAGTTGAAAAACTTCACTACAGGTAGACTATTGATATAAACCTTCTTTTATTTTTCCAAATTAGTGGGGTTCTTCATTTCCCTTCGGTAGTTATTAGCCATATTACATTCTATTATACATTTTAATCATCACTTGGTTCCATTTAAGTAGTTTCCAGGATTCTTCTTCTTTCACTTTTGACATGTGGGATGTAGGCTCTTATTTACATCATGGGATTTATCTCGTGATCCACCCTTATTAAACTCTATTTTTCTATTTTTGTCCCTAGGAACATGAGACCACTGAGAGTATTTGATCTCCATTTCAACCTTAAGGGGAAAAAATATCCTTGTAGATGTTAAAGTCTCGAATCTCCAACACTTTTCATAGAATTGACTTTAATCTGCTAAAGAAGCGACCCACCTTTATTTTGGTTTTCATGAAAAAATTGGAGACATATCTTGAAAGCCTTGTGAGGTTTTCTTTATACACCTGAATATAATAATGTTCTTTTTTTCTTCAGTCTAAGGAACTCCCTTTACATTTTAAGATTGAGGGTTCAGGGAAAATATTTATTTAAAAATATTTTCTTGAAATCCCCCCATTCCATTGAATAAATTTATTTCTTAGACTTTGTGTTTTTGATCAGTGTCCAACATTGATCAGCTTCCCCATCAAAATAACAAACTTCTAGTGCAAATTTCATTTCTTCCGAGCACTAGGGGACATATAAAATCTTCTCAATGGAGTTAATCCGTTGTTCTAGGATGAGGGGATAATAATACCCACTAAACATGCGATGAATTTTACACATAAAGGATTTGACTGTAACTTTATCTCCCTTAGGAGAATGAGGGTGTTACACATGATTCAAGTTATTATTCATAACTTGTGCTAGCTGCGCAAGTACTGTCATAAAGTTTTGAGCACCCATTCCCATCACTTTTTTTATATCATTAGATAAATCCTCACATTTATAATCACATTTATGTTTGGAATGATTTCTTATATTTCCAAGTATTAACTCTGAAAAATAAAGTACAATTAGGTGGATTGAATACTTAACTAATAAGCATAATAAATGTAAAATTTGAACATTAAAGGATAATCTTGTGATTCCCTAGTTTTCAATCTAGTTTATCCACGATATGGTTCTTAACATATATTCTTATGGGGTTTATTTGTTCCCTTAATAATGTTTCGTAAAGAGCTTATGAATTTACCAAATCATATCCCCAGGTAGTGTCAAAATAGGTGTGTATTAAGGCCCATTTTTTGGTACCAGATTACCTTGAGTCAAGACCAAAACACCTTTTTAGAGTTGTTACTTCTATGTACATATGTGTGATAACCACATCCATTTGTAGTATCCATACAAGGATGTATTTTCTTAATAAGCACTTAATCTATACTAACCAAAATTTAAGAATGTTTTATCATACATAGACTTATCCCTAAGGATTTCACTATATTTTTCTATTCCCAATCCAAAAAAAAACTAAACATTTCCTCTTATACCAACTATAGTGACCCTATCCTTTTACACACATCATTATATGATTTTAATAATAATTAATCATCAAATTAAAACCCAAGGATCATAAAGTCTATTATCATTAAAAGATTAGGCACATAATTTACTATCGTGAAAGTAAAATAAACCATATTTTATTTAATCTCCATAATTATCTTCTAACTTTCATTGTGCTCAAATATATACATAGGATAACCTAGGGAATACATGAAAAAATGGTATTATCTAAAAATCCTAGTAAGGGAATAAGAATAGAAATAAAACACAGCACATGGGTTAAAAGACATAACATGATGACATAAAAGGCATGGAACATGAATAAACATAATGAATAATATAATGTATAACATGGGAACTTATAATAATTGTATCCTAGGAATGTGGCAGCAACATATAACATGACCTAAACATGAGTCAAGGCCAACTTCCAGGACTATATAACATGGTGGACAAAGTCCCATAAAGGAATCAGATTCACTCCCTATCCCAACTTGATATATCATGAGACTAAACATTACCCAATGAATTGGAGAACAATCTGTGCACACCAATCATAAAAGTTTCCTGAATATGTGTGCCATATTAAGAATAAACATAAGGGTTACCCATAGAAAGAAATGGGTATCATAATCATGTAACAATGCATAAAAAATGATCATATTATAAATGTTTCCATTAAAGAATGGATAAAAAAATACATGGAAATTCATAAGGGAAAATATGCATGGATAATGATAATTTATGTCCAATTGAAGTGAAAACATGTAAAATTAGTGTTCAATAAACTTTATAAATGAAACATTTTTATGTGGTTTAAGGACAATATTAAAGAGAATTTAAAGAAGAAATGGAATATTTGATTTTTTAAAACAAAAAATGAACCAATATATTTTTTTAATGATAAAATTATTGATTTTAGGAAAATAATGGTTGCTTGAAGTAGATTATGTAGTGCACTTGGAAGAAGTTAAGAAATCAGGAAGTTCCCTTGAATCACTTGCCTTTCAGGAAGAATTGAAAAGGGAACATTTCTAAAACACATATTACCCCATCAAATAGGGATGATAAGATCTGGATAAATGATTTTGGAACATATAAAATAAATTTAGAATAATTTTATAAAAATAAAGAATAATTACATTGGGGTAAATAGAGATAAAGAGTAACTCGAAGGAAAATTGGAGGTTTGGGTAGAATCCCTTACCATATGTCCGAAACTGTTCCACAGTTTATATTAATGTCCTAAACAATCAAATTAAATCCATAAATTAATTAATAATATTTTATTCATGTAATGGATTTATTATAATTTTATTAATTTCATTTATGTCTTTTTTATGAGTTATAATATTCAATTTGTTTATTTGGGTGTGCTCGTTTTCTTAGTTTTCATGATCGGTTCACCTATATAAGAGTATGAAAGTTAATGTAAAATGAAAATAGAATTACAGAATCGAAATTATATGTTATTAATGAAATTACAAAAGGTTAAGTAGTTATATAATTTATTTAGTTATTTTGGGTGAGGTTGAATTATTAGATAAGATGTTAGTGACAATCATTTGAATTATTTTGGGCGGTTTTTCACTCACAACGAACATGTTTTGTTTTATTATTTAAAATAATGTGTATATAATTATTACAGAACATTAAATAGGATGTAATACATATATTAAATTTTTTTTCAACCATAAAAATGGTTTTATGTCTAGCCTTGAAGGCGTTAATTGAAAAATAATTTTTTTGTCCTCTTGGGTGATAAATTAACAGATCTCTAACATCATTTTAATTTCTAGAATAAAAAGGATAGGAGAGTGGTTTAATGATGGATTATTACACTAACATAAAAAAATTATAGTATATATGTGGTAATTGAGTTATCATACCATTTGTATTTGGGTAGGTGAGGATAGAATAATAAAATAACTTGAAAAGAAATTAGAAGAAAAGGAAAGAACAATTTTCCTCTTGAGTTTCTCCTTCTTAAAAACCTCCTTAGGGAAAATGTTTTTTATTATTTTGATGAGTTAAAGAAATACTGGATGTACGAGAGGGATTTGGTAAGATTATTGGTCATAATTTAGACAAGAAAAAAAACTTTGAAGGTGTGAGTTGAAGAGGTGGTGAGGGGTGGTATTTATAGCAGAGGAGAGAGATGTTTTCTCATTATTTTAATCATTAGTTTAATATTTTATATCAATAAAACAAATAGTGTTGATTATTGTGACTAAATATAGTAAATATTTTATTTCAGTTCTAAATAATGGTGCTTACCTCAACCTTATATCAATAATTACTAAAAAAATTCATGTATTTAGCATTTATCGAAAATTGTCGTATTTTTCCATTCACAAAAAATTCAAGTATTTTAGAAAAACCCAAAAAATTATTATTGAAATTTTTTAATCATTTATAAATAAAAAACATACTCCATTTTATGAAAATAATTTTCTAAAAATGAGAAATTTAATTTTTAATTAAAATCTTCATTTACTAAAAAAATGAGATTTTAAAATTATAACTAATTTTATAACACTTTAAAAAATTAAATAAGGTATCATAAAATTATATTAAAATCATAAGACAAAAACAATTAATTTATTAATACATTTTATGAAAATCCATTTTCTTTTAAACCATTATATCAATTATAAATTAGTAATTAAATATTTATAACATACAAAAAAATACCGACACTTAGTTAATAATTTTCAAAACATTTATTTACTCATACTATGATTATATCATAATTTCTTTTAATGGATGCCTAAATTTTGTTTATAATTTCATAGGTGAGGTTACTATTCTATTGGCTAGTTTACTATTAATAAGAGCCACATTACTATTCCAAAGGTCAAGTTACTATTCTGCCTATAAATGTTCCTTAAATTCTAGAAATTCTTATTATTGTATTAATTATTCCTTTATAATGCTTGTATTGTGTTCTTTATGTGATTTTATGTGATTATAATATATGAAAAAATTGTAATAACGGAATTTACATTTATAAAAGTTTGGTTCGTTACACCAAGCCAAGTTCAACCATGTCTCTTGGTCTGGTAGGGTGATACACTAGATTAAATTTCTCATACATATTATTATTTTCATCCACCCACTTATTCAACCAAGGATTCCAATTAAACCTCTTCCTTTTACATGTAAATTGACTTAGATATAATTCACCACATTTGATTTCTATTTATTCACCTTCAATAACTATACCTTTGTATTCTAGCATAGAATAAATCAACTTGGGGATGGATAAAGAGTTTGATCTAGAAAATGACTTTCTCAATTCCATAATATGGACCATAAGATACCTAAATATATTTAGGTTATCTATTATTTTCATAAATAAGAAAAAAAAATCTTGATACCCTATGAAACTAAAGTCTCCCTTCCTAGGAAAAATCATGTGCTAAAAAAAGTTAAATAGAAACCTACACTCACCATCAATTTCTATAGCCATAGGCCATTGAAAAACATCATTTACATTGATATCATGTAGGAAATAATTATTTACACTATTACTGGGAATGTATGATTTAAAATATTTGGATATACCTTTATGAGGTAAATTTATACATCCATCCCAATACTTTGTAGGAAATGTTAGTTTTTCACCATCAATCACAGTCCTAATAACACATTTCTTCTCACCAAAATCATACTATACAAACTGAAAAAACTAGTGAAACAAACAAGTATATAATGGTCAGTGATTCCTCAATAACCATTTTATCTATCCTTGGTCCTAGAAAACTTTCATCGTTAACAATTTTTTTAAGAATAACCATTCAACATCAATTTTCTTTTCAGTGATGATAGCTTGGGATGAGAGTTGGGGGTTCTTTGGTTCGACATTAGTGGACCGATTATATTCACATCATGATTTATTTGTGGGATGCGATTCTTTAGGATATGACACAATAGTATTCTTCAATCTCACTATTTCCAAACAAGCCCGAGGGAAGAAACAAGGATGTTGGATTGTTGTAGGTTGAGAGAGATGGAAGATAAAATGGTTCAAATGAGTAGGCATTAGGGTGAGGATTCTAAATTTTTTATTTTAAGCCAATTTTTTCATTTTGGGATTTTAAAATAAAAATTAAATATAATATGAGTAGTAATAGATAAATAAACGTGATAAAAATTTAAATATAGACAAATATAAATGGTAGATTAACACTGTGGAATAATTTATGGTTGGTCACCAATGATAGATCATAGATTGAGGATCACCAATGGTATATCACCAATAGTGGATCATCACTAGTAGATCACTAATAGTAGATTTCCAGTGGTAGATCACCAATGGTGGATCACGAATGGTGGATTACCACTAATGGATGGACAACAATAGAGCCACCAGTTTTATGATTTTTATACCTGAATAAATCTAAGGATAAGAGATGAACCTAAATATACCATTCCTAGTTCATGTATGATATATGTTAATATCTCAAAATTCAATGTCTTTCTGAATATGTCAATAATTTGATGTTTAGTTCCTATGAAATCAAGAGTTATATCAACCTTTTGAAAATGGTATCTCAAAAAGGGATGTATTATATCAATACATTTGGTTCTTGAATGAGACATAAGGTTCTTAGAAATGTTAATATCACTTGTGTTATCACACTTTATAGGTACATGTTGAAATTGATATCCATAGTCTTATAGAGTGTGTTTTATCAATAGAATCTATGCATAAAAAATTATTGCATCCATGTTCTCAACCTTAGTAGTGGATAATGTAACATAATTTTGTTTCTAACTACACCAAGAAACTAGAGAATTTACTAAAAAATGACATGTTCTAGAGGTTATTTTTCTTACATAAAACCTCCAAAACTAGTATCTGAATTACTCACTAAGTCAAATGAATTTCTTCTAGAATAAAATAATCCTAAATTGGTTAATCCTTTGAGGTATTTTAAAATTATTTTGACATCAAGTAAATGTGAATCTTGGATTTTATTGTAAATGAGAACACATACACACAATAAAAATTATATTCAGCTGACTAGTAGTTAAGTATGGTAAACTTTCTATCATACCTCTATAAGTATTTTGATCAACTGGTTTCTTAGCTTCATCAAGATATGACTTATAACTAGTACTCATGGGAGTATCACTACCTTTAGTATTATCCATACCCAAATATTTTATAATTGTTTTAGTGTTATTAATTTGATTTAAAATAATTCCATATTTATTTTGAATAATCTAAATACGAAGAAGGAATTTATGTTCACCCATTAAACTCATTTCAAATTCACTTTGTATAATTTTTGAAACCTTAGTACACAAATAATTTCTTGAAGATCCAAAAATCACTACTAGAATTTGGGTTTTTCCCAACGGCAGTATACCAACGGTTCAATTAAACCGTTGGTATACTCAGCCTTTGCCAACGGTTTACTGAAACCGCTGGCAAAGGGCATTCCAGTGACCCATTTCCCAACGGTTCTATAGAACTGTTGGGAAAGGGGTGCTAAACTTATCCCTTTCCCAACGGTTTATTGAAACCGTTGGGAAAGGTTTCCTTTGCCAACGGTTTTTACAAACCGTTGGCAAAGGTTTTGCCCAAATAGAAACCCCGATCTGCTATCCCTCATTCGAGACAGAGCCCTAATTATCCTCCGCTCCCGTGCTCTTGCGAACCCCCCGTCCAAACATCATCGACCCCCGTCCGAATAGGTACACCCCCCATCCGAAAAGGTAAAAATTGATCTCAATCAAGTTGTTGTAGTTGTTTTAATGAATTTATTTTTCCATTAATTAAAACATAAACACTATGGTTCCATTTTTATAGAAGCTTACATTCTAATGGTGGACAGTTTTATAATGCATATAAATTCTATTATTTTTAGATTTCTTCTCTTATGGATATGTGTTGGTTTTCCACATGGAATGCCTTGACTATCTACTTAGCATGATAGAGGGTTTCTTTTGGAAATTTCCAATGGAAATTACATTATCCTATAAACATTTTGATGAATTTTCCTAACCTAGATGGATTGTCTGATGTTTCTCTAATGATCAAGGACGGAATGTTTGGAGGACATCACAAGTCCTGACTGGTTGATCCTAGAAGTAATTTCATGATAATGGATGTAATGCCTATAGGTAATCTCTTGATTTTGGTGATCTTCTCCATTTTCCTCAAAAGACATGTTTGACACACTGGGAGGGAAACTCTAGAGTCAGTGTGACATGTCTTGAAGGGTGATTTATGTCCATAGTGACATGATTTGAGGACATCACATGACCTAGTTGGTGTGCCTAGAGGGTGTTAAGGGAGCCATCTAAAATTCCTGACATTTAATATGAGACTGAGATAATATGTATTGATTCCCCTATATAGAAAGAGATACATATCTATTGAAAAACATGTAGTCTGTATGGTGAGAATTAAAGGCTTTTCATTATAAGGGTGGCATATTCATGGGTGCCATCTGATTTTATTTGACATGTCAAGGGGACATCAAATGATCAAAATAGGTTTCCAATGGAATGTATTGTGAATAGGATGAAATTTCCTAGTGCAATAAAATTTCATAGGTGATGCATGTTATGAACATTAGGGTCAACATATATTTCCTTCACCTTAGTCTCCCATATTTTAGTATTTCATCCATCCTTTTATCCCAAATTCCATAGATTTATACATTATTTTATTATATTATGTCTCAAATTATCTAAAATATGTGTTTGATGTTCTTCACGTGACCTATCATAATTCCTTCTCATAATCTATAGTGATCATGGGAAGATCCCATGCATGATTCATGATCACTCAAATTATTCTTCAGATCATACATAATGGAAGCCTTACAGGATGTGAGATGATTATATCTATGAAATCTACTCAGGTACCTGGTGAGGAAGTGCATATTAATTCAAAAATGTAAATCTCATATGAGGATACCCTACTAATATGGTTATGGGATGAGGTATGCTCTGATGTGATAACACATTAAGTTCTTGTTGGTTTTACATTTTTTCAATAACACATTAGTATGTTTTTTTCACATGTGTAGTTGATACCATGATTATTTTCTTCCTTTATCATTTACTTAAATGTATTTTCTATTAAAGTTCAATCCTATTGAATTGTTTATGACAAAATGACTTATATGAATTCTTTTTACATAATGGATAGAATTTGGATGTATGAAACTGATCGTATCTCAAGTGATTTTCAAAACAATTTGGAGAGCTTTATAGATTTTGCATTTCACAATGCTTCAGATAGTGGTCACATACACTGCCCATTTTCCAATTGTGTTGGTAGACCTTGGTTGAGTCGTGAAGAAGTCAGCTACCACATAACCAAAAATGGTTTTCAAGCAAACTACTTTGTGTGGTATCACAATGGGGAGAAAATGAAATATCAAATTGGTGATGATAGAAATGAAAGGACTGGAATGGAGAATTTGTTAGATGATCGGTTTCTGTTTATTCGTCATCATGAAAAAGAAAGGATTTCGACTCAAGAAGACGTCGATATGAGGACAACTGATGCATCTAGTGAAAATGATGATATTGATAGGGTGAAAAAATTGAATGATGCTGCCACGACTCCAGTATATCGACAATGCGATAAAATGAAAAAGCTGGAATTTTTAATCCGATTGTTTCTTGGAAAAACTATGTATGGGATTTCTAATACAACAATCGATTATATTCTTACCCACTTGAAGGATTTACTTCCAGATGATGCAGATATTCCCTCAAACCACTATATGGCATGGAAGTTAGTTGAAGAACTTGGATTTTCCAGAAACAAAATTCATGCTTGCCCGAAAGATTGCAGTTTATTCTGGGAAGAAACCGTTGAACGAAATGAATGTATAAAATGTGGCACATCCCGCTGGAAGTCAAAATCTGATGGAACACCATCCCGCGTTCCACAGAAAGTAATGTGGCACATTCCATTGATCCCCAGACTCCAGAATCTTTTTATGTCTGATGACATATCAATAAAAATGAGATGGCATGATACCGAGAGAAAGAAGACTAATGATGAGTTGGTTCATCCTGCAGATGGATTTGCATGGCAGAGATTTGATGCTCGACATCCTGATTTTGCAGCTGACATGCGTAATGTGAGGCTGGGTCTTTCATGCAACGATTTTAATCCGTTTGGGCAGATTCTTACTTCGCACAACACATGACCAGTTTTTATACACATTTATAATCTTCCCCCATGGTTGTGTATGAAAAAATCTTTCACTTTCATGAGTATACTCATATCTGGTCCTTCTTATCCTGACATTGATATTGATGTATACATGAAACCTTTAATAAAAGAGTTGAAACTTCTTTGGGATGTGGGTGTGCGCACATACGATGCATGTTCGAAAGACATATTTCAGATGCGTTCTGCGCTTATGTGGACGATCAATGATTTTCCGGCTTATGCAATGATGTCTGGATGGAGCACGAAGGGAAAACTGTCATGTCCAGTTTGTATGAATAATACACGATCCAGAAGACTGAAACATCGTTGTAGTTTCAGTTTTATGGGACATCAGTGATTTTTGCCAAAGGATCATCCATATAGAATGAATCGTCGAAGATTTGATAATACTATAGAGACCGATGATCCACCTCAGCGTAGTTCTGGAACTGATGTGCTTAATGAATAGAAAGATTTTAGTTTTTCGTTCGGGAAGGGTCAAATGAAATCTAGAAAGAGAAAGAATGTTTCCACAGAAACCTGTTACAATTGGAGGAAGAGGAGTATCTTTTTTGATTTGCCTTATTGGTCAACCAATTTGCTACGTCATTGCTTTGACGTAATTCATATTGAAAATAATATATGTGAAATGTTGCTTTCAGTTCTTCTAAATGTCAAGGGGAAGACAAAAGATGATTTACGATCTCGACGTGACTTGGTGGATTGGGGCATCAGACCAGAATTGCATCCTGTGCATATCAGTGAAAATAAATGGAAACTTCCATGTGCTTCTTATGTGATGACACCTACTGAAAAAAACAATTTCTGGAAGTATTAGAGACTATTAGAGTTCCTGATGGCTATTCAAGCAACATATCTAAACGGGTCAACAGAAGAGAGTTGAAGCTAAAATCTTTGAAGACTCATGATTATCACGTTCTACTGCATGAGTTGCTTCCAATAGCAATCCGTCATCTTTTTTCTAATAATGTAAGGGTGGGTGTTATTCGGTTGTGCCATTTGTTTAGAGATCTTTGTTCTAAGAAGTTGTCCAAGTATTTCTTGCAAAAAATGTTGACAGATGCCCCATTAATTTTGTGTGAGTTAGAGAAAATATTTCCCCCATCATTTTTCACGTGCATGCTGCATCTGACTGTCCATATTCCAACTGAAATACTTCTCGGAGGACCTGTTTCTTTTCGTTGGATGTATCCAACTGAAAGAAATATACTCACATTAAAGTCTTATGTTCGAAACAAGAATCATCCCGAAGGTTCTATCGTGAAAGGTTACTTAGCTCAAGAATGTATGGATTTCTGTTCGATGTATTTGTCTGATCTTACTACAAGAATGAAAAGACCAATGAGAAATGAAGAAGAACAATATGAGAAAATTGAACCCAGTTTTCCATCACTTCCTCAAACAGGAGGAATTCCTGGATCATATACATTGAAGACATTAAGCCATGAAGAGCGGGAGATGTAACATCGCACAGTTTTGTTCAACTGTGATTTGTTCGATGACTATATCAGGTAACAAAATTGAATATGTATATCTTACATATATATCTGTTAAACTATTCATATTTTTTTATCTACAGGGAACATAAAACAATGATAAATAGGAAGCATCGTTCTTTATCTTTGAGAAGGAGTGAGACTTTTCATAGCAAAGAGTTTTCTGCTTGGTTAAAATTGAAGGTAAAAATATTACTGTTTAAATTAACTATTTCAATATTTACTGAAGTTTAACTGTCATTTATATTGCAGGTATTGAGTTTGTCTGCTGACTCTGTCTCTGAGGAAATAAGAGCTTTGGCTTTTGGTCCTAATACCGTGGTTCATGACTGTAAATCAATTGTTATCAATGGGTACATATTTATTGTCACTAAACGAGCCAAAAACATGAGAACACAACATGATGGTATTATGGTTACTGCCACAACAGATTGTTATGCCAGTGCATCAGATAGTAGACCGCGACTTGAAAATGTGGGTTATTATGGAGTCGTTGAGAAAATAATAATATTGGATTATTACTCTCATGGACGAGTCACAATGATGAAATGCCATTGGTTTGATTCGATGACGAGACATGGCACATTTATTGATGATTGTGGATTTCGAGTAATTAATATGACCCGCACTCTTGCTACCGAAGAACCATATGTGTTGGCATCAATGGCTAAACAAGTTTTTTATGTCGAAGATCAAATTAAACCTGAATTTGGTGTCATAGTTGAAGTAATTCCAAGACATATTTTTGATGATGCTGATGATGGAATTGACACTGTCCCTATTGCCATTGGAACCAATCCATTTATTTCTTTTGATGACTCCAATAGCTCAATTGTCAGAGTTGATTGTGAACCTGAAGTTGTGGTTGGAAATATATAGAATCATTCATCCATGTTCTCAATTCTTTTGGTTTACCTCGAGTTGGGTTGTTAAGGTTGGTAATATTCATATTTATTTAGTATTGATCACAAATATGTTTTAGCTGACTTGACCGTTATGTGAATTTTCAATGTTTATTGGTTGCTGTTTTATTTGAATTGCATTTTCTAATTTGGAATTGTACTGTATTCAAACCAAATAAAACAATATTTCTAACTTGGTGAACATTACAACTTGTATGTTTTATTAAATTCATTCAAGCTCTTCTAAAACAATTGATAGCTAAATTACCAATGAATCCCCTCATTCCCTCATATATTTAGTTTTTTGGTTTACACATTAATTTCCTTTTTCTAATTAATTACATATTTGTTTTCAAATGCAGGAAATGCAGCCAATTGAAGAGAGACGAAGAAAAAAAATGGCGGAGAACAATCGTCGGATGGAGGAGCTGGGCATTCCACCATTAGTGCCTACAGTGAGTACTTTATTTCAAATATATATATATATATATTTACAGAATATATAATGTCATGTGATTAATTTTTTTGTAAACTTTTTTGTAGGATCCACCGTTACGTCGACAGTTATTCGACGAGGAGCCTAGTACTGGTCCTAGTACTCAGGCCGGTGGTACGAGGAGGGTTCGTACCAGAGGTGGACGTAGAGCTGCGCATGCCCGACTAGACCCTGACCCTCCCACTGACATTTCAACCTTCCCACATTGTGATCCCGGTGTGTCGTTAGGAACACACAGTGTATTTAGGCCTCCAATGTTTTCGCTACCTTCTGCATCTTCTGCCCCATCATTTTCACATCCCATGATGATTCCCACTCCCTAGTCAGCATCAGGTCATACAGCTGTTCCATCTTCTTTTCCATCTACTTCTGTCTCTCCGAGCTTTTATATTCCATCGTCTTCGACTCCTGTTCCACCAGAGGGTGTTCCATCAGGTTCTGTGGATCCAGCGCCACTCATTGATCAGACTAGCGCAGGTATATTTATAAAACCCTAACAAATTTTTATAGCAATATTTATTTTCATTATAACATGTTTTGATAAAATATTTTTTTTCTTTCATGACAGATACATATACTGACAGGAGGCGGGGGCGGGGCCGTACATGCATGCGTTCAGTGTAGAACCGTCGCACACAGGTTATGATGGAATATAATGAAGACAATCAGATGGTTGAGAAAACAGGGCAGCAATGTCGGAGTTTTCTGGCGACGCTTACCAAATACTCCGACATCATTCCCGTCAGCCCGCTGTCGTGGAGAAATTTGCCACATGAGGTCAAAGATAGAGCTTGGGCAGAGATATGGGTAAAAAAATCTGTTGTATTTAATTCCATGAATTATTTTTGTATTTATATGAATTAATATTTTGATTTCAGCTTCGATTTAATTTTCTTGATAGTGAGGGTGCACGACTGGAACGTCTAAAGGATTTAGGCAAGCTTTGGAGAGACTACAAGCATGAGCTGTATATTGGCTAGCGTTCTAGAGTTGGCACTGACTTAGAGGCGGTACCAGTCGTGGATGATTGTCCTATAGAGCAGTATCGTCAGATGATTACTCATTGGACGAGTACCCAGTTTAAGGTATGAATTACATTTGAGGTATTTAAATAATAACTTTCAAGTTTTGCATTAATATTATCCTTTTCATTATCGAATTTTATTTAGGAATCATCTGGAAAAAATAAAAAAAACATTGATGCCAAAAAATACCTCCATACACTAGGACGCACGACGATGCCGGATCATGAGAGGCAGCAGGTATGACAATTGTTTATAAGTTTTCTTTACGACTTACATTTTCTTTTGTTTCCTCAATTATTTAATCATTTGCTAAAGTTTTTATATAACTTTTGTTTTCAATGTCATTGTAGAGGCAAGTACAAAATATTGAAGGACGTGTGCCTCGAGCAAAACTGTTTTGCTCGAGTAGACGAAAAAAGGATGGAAGTGCTGTCAACGAAGTGACTCAGCAGCAGATTGTAAGTTTTATTCTATTGATTTTATATTTTAATATCTATTTTGTAACTTAATAATATA
Source organism: Viscum album (assembly GCA_963277665.1). Taxonomy (NCBI): domain Eukaryota; kingdom Viridiplantae; phylum Streptophyta; class Magnoliopsida; order Santalales; family Viscaceae; genus Viscum; species Viscum album. The sequence goes on from OY728145.1 coordinate 706,102,145, forward strand.
TTTATATTTGTAACAGGATGCTTTAGAGGCCCTCGATGTCTAAGAAGCAGACAATTTTGGGCCATCTGATCACTTACATCAGGTGTTGGGAGAGGATCATTCTGGCAGAGTACGCTGCCGACCTAGGATAACCCCGACGAGGTATTGGACTGCCTCAGGTACGAGTTTTAGTGCCACCGAGCTGCAGCAAGTTAGGGCATAGGTAGAACAGGATGAGAAAAGGGCCACAGAGATGGCAGAACAGTCTGCTAGGGCAAACAGTGCATTTATGAAATTTATTTAAGTTCTACGTCCAACACTTCCAGTAGAGGCCAGCCCAGCGATTGATGAATACATGTCGTCGATACATTCTATATATGGTGCACCAGGTGGAAGTTCCAGTGGTGGTCAGGCTGATGTCCAGCATGAAGATGATGATGGCAAGGAGTCTGATGCGGAAGAGGATAGAGATGAGGAGGGCGAGGAGGAGGGCGAAGGCGAGGAGGAGGGCACTGTGGAGGATGAGGATGATGAGGAGGACGATGATGAGGGTGATGATGATGATGATGATGGTGATGGTGATGCTGATGTGGGACATATTGATCCGTTACATTTTTGACTTATATTACTGAGATTTGATGTTTAATCTATTCTAGTTGTCGGTTTTATCTAGACTCATAGTATAGTATTGGAGTTGAGTTATTTTTATATATTGTCTGTTTTTATGGATGTTGTTGTCTTTTAGTGGTTGTGTGTTTGAGAACTCCCTAGACAACCCCCCTCATTCTTGGACCCTGGACAACCCCCCCTCCCCCTTGGACCCCGAACACCCCCAAACACCCCCCAGACATCCCCGCGGATAGCCCCCTGGACAACCCCCCGTACAGCCCCCCACCCTCCACCCTGGACCCCAGATAGCCCCCCGGACAGCCACCCGAACAACCCCCCCCCCCCCCCCCCCCCCTTGGACCCCAGACAACCCCCCAAACACCCCCCGGACAGCCCCCCGGACAACCCCCTGAACAACCCCGGACAACCCCCTGAACAACCCCTGAACAACCCCTGAACAACCCCCTGAACAACCCCCGGACAGCCCCCTGAACAACCCCGAACATCCCCCTGAACAACCCCCAAACACCCCCCGGACAGACCCCGCACAGCCCCCCCACCCTCCTCCTTGGTCCCCGAACAGCCCCCCCAGACACCCACCGGACAGCCCCCTCGGACAGCCCCTCCACCTTCCTTAATTTCATTAGCTCTGAAATGTTTCATAGCACGATCAACTAAAATCTAATCCATACTAAATATGATATAAAATTTTCTATATGAATTTCCATAAGATTTTAAGTGAAAACAAAAAGTGACATACGGAAAACTAACCAAATGCATTCTAAATGTGTTGATGCTTTAGGAAAACAATCCATGGGTCATATGTGACATGTACGAATCAACCCCGCCTCAATCCGAGGCGCGGTGTGGCCGGAACAACTCAAAGTGTATGTCTTTTGTTTTAAAAGGACATCATTTTAAGTGAAAAACATCAACTGGCATACAAAAAACCAGCCGAACGCATTCGGATTGTGTTGATACTTTAAGACAACGATCCATGGGTCATTTGAGACGTTTACGAGTCAACCACACCTAAATCCGAGATGCGGTGTGGTCGGGACCACTCTAAGTGACTTTCTTTTGTTTAAAATGGACAGTATTTTAAGTACATACGGAAAACCAAACAAACGCATTCGGTTTCTGTTGAAACTTTAGGAGAACGATCCATGGGTCATATGTGATGTGTATGAGTCAACGTCACCTCAATCTGAGGCGCGGTGTGACCGACACCACTCAAAGTGTCTCTATTTTGTTTAAAATGGACTTCATTTTTAGTGAAAACAACAAATGACATATGGAAAACCGACCAAACGGATTCTGATTGTGTTGATACTTTAGCACAATGATCCATGGGTCATATGTGACGTGTACTAGTCAACTCGCCTCAATCCGAGGCGTGGTGTGGCCGACACAACTCAAAGTGTATGTCTTTTGTTTCAAAAGGACATCATTTTAAGTGAAAAACATCAACTGGCATATGGAAAACCGACCAAAAGCATTCGTTTTCTGTTGAAACTTTAGGAGAACAATCCATGGGTCATATGTGACATGTACGAGTCAACACCACCTCAATCCGAGGCGCGGTGTGGCTGACACCACTCAAAGTGTCTCTATTTTGTTTAAAATGGACTTCATTTTTAGTGAAAACAACAAATGACATACGGAAAACCGACCGAACGGATTATGATTGTGTTGATACTTTAGCACAATTATCCATGGGTCATATGTGACGCGTACGAGTCAACCCCGCCTCAATCTGAGGCACGGTGTGGCCAGCACAACTCAAAGTGCATGTCTTTTGTTTCAAAAGGACGTCATTTTAAGTGAAAAACATCAACTGGCATACGGAAAACCGGAAAAATGCATTCGGATTGTGTTGATACTTTAGGAAAATGATCCATAGTTCATTTGAGATGTGTACGAGTCAACCCCGCCTAAATCCGAGACGCGGTGTGGCCGGTACCACTCTAATTGTGTCTCTTTTGTTCAAACGGACAAGATTATAAGTGAAATAAACAACTGGCAGATGAAAAACCGACCAAACGCATTCAGAATCTATTGAAATTTTAGTAAAACGATCCATGGGGCATATGTGACATGTACGAGCCAACCTGGGCTCAATCCGAGTCACGGTGTGGTCGGGACCACTCTAAGTGACTTTCTTTTGTTTAAAATGGACAGTATTTTAGGTACATACAAAAAACAAACCAAACGCATTCAGTTTCGGTTGAAACTTTAGGAGAACGATCCATGGGTCATATGTGACGTGTACGAGTCAACGCGACCTCAATCCGAGGTGCGGTGTGGCCGACACCACTCAAAGTGTCTCTATTTTGTTTAAAATGGACTTCATTTTTAGTGAAAACAAAAAATGACATACGGAAAACTGACCGAACGGATTCTGATTGTGTTGATACTTTAGAACAATGATCCATGGGTCATATGTGATGTGTATGAGTCAACCCCACCTCAATACGAGGCGCGGTGTGGCTGAAAAAACTCAAAGTGTATGTCTTTTGTTTCAAAAGGATGCCATTTTAAGTGAAAAACATCAACTGGCATACGGAAAACTGGCCAAACGCATTTGGATTGTGTTGATACTTTAGGAAAACTATCCATGGTTCATTTGAGACGTGTACGAGTCAACCCCGCCTAAATCCAAGATGCGGTGTGGCCGATACCACTCTAAATGTGTCTCTTTTGTTTAAAACGGAAAAGATTATAAGTGAAATAAACAACTGACAGATGAAAAACCAAACAAACGCATACAGAATCTGTTGAAATTTTAGGAAAACAATCCATGGGTCATATGTGACATGTACGAGCCAACCCAGGCTCAATCCGAGTCACGGTGTGGTCAGGACCACTCTAAGTGACTTTCTTTTGTTTAAAATGGACAGTATTTTAAGTACATATAGAAAACCAACCAAACACATTCGGGTTCTATTGAAACTTTAGGAGAATGATCCATGGGTCATATGTGATGTGTACGAGTCAATCCCACCTCAATCTGAGGCACGGTGTGGCCGACACCACTCAAAGTGTCTCTATTTTGTTTAAAATGGACTTCATTTTTAGTGAAAACAACAAATGACATACGAAAAACCGACCGAACGGATTCTGATTGTGTTGATACTTTAGAAAAATTATCCATGGGTCATATGTGACGTGTACGAGTCAACCCCGCCTCAATTTGAGGCGCGGTGTGGCCAGCACAACTCAAAGTGTATGTCTTTTGTTTCAAAAGGACACCATTTTAAGTGAAAAACATCAACTAATATACGGAAAACCGACCAAACGCTTTCGGATTGTGTTGATACTTTAGGAAAAAGATTCATGGGTCATTTGAGACGTGTACGAGTCAACCCCGTCTAAATCTGAAATGTGATGTGGCCGGTCCCACTCTAACTGCGTCTCTATTGTTTAAAAGGGACAAGACTATAAGTGAAATAAACAACTGACATACGAAAAACCGACCAAACGCATTCGGAATCTGTTGAAATTTTATGAAAACGATCGATGGGTCATATGTTACATGTACAAGTCAACCGCGCCTCAATACGAGTTGCGGTTTGGCCGAGACCACTCTAAGTGTATCTATTTTCTTTAAAATGGACTACATTTTAAATACATACGGAAAACCAACCAAACACATTCTGATTGTGTTTATATTTTAGAACAACAATGCATGGGTCAAGTGTGATGTGTACAAGTCAACCCCGCGTCAATCTGAGGCGCGGTGTGGCCGGAACCATTCAAAGTGTCTCTCTTTTATTTAAAAAACACTTCATTTTAAGTGAAAACAACAACAGGTATACGGAAAACTAACCAAACGATTTCAGAATATGTTGATACTTTAGGACAACGATCAATGAGTCATTTGTGACGTGTACGAGTTAACCTCGCCTCAATCCGAGGCACGGTGTGACCGGTATCATTCCAGGTGTATGTATTTTTTTTAAAATGTATATGATTTCGAGTAAAAATATATGGTGTACAAAAAACCAATCAAATTATGAATTGAATTCCGGATTCCACATATGATTGTCATCTAAATTTTAAATTGAATTCTAAATGAATTATGTATGTTTATAATTATGTTATGAATTCTAATTTAATTATGGATGAGTATATTTCCAGGATGCATTATATGTGTTGGTTGGTTGGTTTGCATTATTTAAATGTGTTGGTTTGTTCTCTATATGTATGCATTGTATATGTGTTACAGTTACAATAATTGGATTGGAAATTGAATTTAAAATGAAAATTGAATTGAAAATGAGCCCAAAACAGACCTGCTGTGCCAAAATGAGCCCAAAACAGACCTGCTGTGCAAATTGCAGGCTGCTGTGCAATTTGCACAGCAAAGCCTATGCCAACGGTTTCAAACCGTTGGCATAGCCCATATGGAGCTGTTTTTACCAACGGTTCATTAAACCGTTGGTAAAAACAGACTATCCCAACGTTTCAAACCATTGGGATAGCTTTTGGAATTGGTGTTTTTACCAACGGTTGGTAGAACCGTTGGTAAAAACCTTTCCCAACGGTTTTCAAACCGTTGGGAAAGAAAATATTCATGGGATTCCCCAACGGGCCAAACCGTTGGGAAAGGCTTTTCCCAATGGCTTGGCACAACCGTTGGGGTAGGTTGATTTTTTCTAACCTATCCCAATGGTTCCTTGTAAACCGTTGGGAAAATCCTTTCCCAACGGCTTACTTCCCCACGGTTGGCAGAACCGTTGGTATAACATATACCAACGGTTCTGCAGCCTTTCCCAACGGTTCAGAACCGTTGGGAAAGGATGGATTTCCAGTAGTGAATGATACCATCATCATATATTTTAATAACCTAAACATCATTTGAAATTATTTTAGTAAATAATTTTGGATAATCTAATCCTTTGTTAAAGCCTTTTGAAATAAAAAATTGGCCGAGTCTATCATACCAAGATCTAGGTCCTTGTATTAAACCATATAAATATTTTATTAATTAAAAATAAAAATATTTTTTCCTACTATACTAGATAATCTAGAGGGTCTAAAAAAATCCATGTGAACTAACTCTTGAGGTTTATAGGTTGACACTTATTTATTTGGTTTGAAATAGATTTGGTGTTTCTTTCCATTTTTATAGGGATTATAGGCCTTGTCTGTTGGGATTTCTAGTTTGGTTGGATCCTTGACTAATCATATTCTAGTTAGATTTATAATTTGGTGAATATTTTAATGGAGTATTCTCCTATTCCAAATACAAGATTATTTGTGAAAGGCACTTAAAAAACATTCTAAGAAAACTAGGAGTTTAAATGTACACCATAAATATTATCATTTCTCATAGTAGTAAAAACTAAAGAATGTTTAGAATGAGAAACATTATAGGAATTGTTTTCAAACGTAACATTAAAAATATCATCACATAATTGTGAATTTATAAGAATATTAAATTATAATCCAATTAAAAATAAAAATTTAGAAATTAAAATAGTAATAGAGTTACCAATTTAGCCAAATCCAATTATCTTTCCATTGGCACTATCACTAAAGGTGACATGTCCACTATCAAATATAATTTTATTCTTAAATATTGAGTATTTCCAAGACATTTGACTAGAACATCTATTATCTAGATACCATAAGTGCTTACAAGAACTTTTCAAGCAGGTTTCCTACAAAGAAAAGCTTTAAACCAAGAATAACATTGGTACCTATATTTTATTTGGTCTAGAGATTTTAGTAATAAATGATTTATAAATCCATAAATGTTTTAATGGTTTCCTATAATAATTATATATAATTTCACAAATAAGTACCTTAGTATGCCCAATAGAACTAGAACTACTAATTGAATTAGCATAACTAGAACTTGGGAAAAATATGTTTTTAGAAATTCTTCTATGTACAAGTTTATTTCCAATTCCATTGGTATACTTAGGTGAAGTTTTTATCTTGGAATTTATAATAATATTTTCCTTATATTAGTGAACATATATATATCATTATTAAATTTCTCATTTTATAATTTCATCTCATTAATTTCTTTAAGAAGTTGAGAATTCTTATCCTTCTCTATTGTAAGATCATTTTTAATGTGACCAAACAGAGCATGATACATTCATTAATTTTTTTATTTATCTTTCAATTCATTAAAATTGTCTTCTATCGTGCTACAATATTCAAATAATTCACCACTAGACATATTTTTAGAATAATTTTCATTTTCAGATGGAATATAAGTACATACATAAGATTCCAAAAAACATTCTGTACCTGAAATACGTTTATCATGAAACACATATTAGGTATAGTATTTTTATCTTATGTGTTAAAATCTGTTTCAATTGAACTATATTTTGAGGCACTCCAAGTGTATTTTATATCATTTTTGTAATTTTTTCCTTTATTCATGTAGTTATTATTGAACATCAACTTGGGATAATCTGATTTGATGTGTCCTTTCCCATTATATGCATAAAATATTACTTTATTGGATGAATCATCCTTCTCCAATATTTTCTCCAATTCCCTTTATTTTCACACTCACTTCTAAAATTGGATTTCTTAAATAATTATTTCTTTTTGTAAAAATTCTTAAAACATATGGCCAGGTGATCAATTTTTTTACCACTATTAGTAGGTTATTCCTCATCATTAGGAATTTTACCTTTGATGTTCACTTTTTTTTTGAGTCAGTAGTATTAAAGGCTACTAATTTATTATTTGGTTAATCCAATTTCTCTCTACACATCATGAGCTTTAAAATGAGATCTTTAAGTGGAAACTTACTTATATCACATGATTACCTTATGGAAATAGAGGCTCCTCTCTACCAGTTTGGTAAACATTTAAAAATTTTCATAACTTGATCCCTATCATCAATATTCTTTCCTAGTTCATGCATTTTTTTAATAATTTTATTGAACATGAGATATATTTTCTAAAAATATATTCATCATATTTCATCTTGAAATTGTCATATTTAATCATATAATTATTCAATCACATTTATTTAAAATTAGATGTTTCTTCATGTGATTTTTCATGGGTACCCCAAATTTCAAAGATATTAGCACGTGTAGATATTCCATTAAATTCATCCTCTCCCAAATCAAAGTACAAATCATTCATTGATTTATAGTTACAATCATATACAACCTTAGTGGCATCACTCCAATTATCTTTTGAAGCTATAGGTTTTTCATATTTTTCTTCAATAAGAGTCTATATATCAAATATAATTTTTTTAAGTGGATTCTCATTTTAACATTTCATCGATCATAATTATTTTTTTTAAAATAATGAGGAATATTAGTGGAAGTTACTTCTTATATATTGATATCCAGAAATAATTTTATAGAGAAATACAAATTTATGATCTTTAAATAAAACTGGATTAGAGTAAAAATATATTTTAGGTCCCTCTAATACCAAATGTTGGTTGGAGTGGACAACTCAAGATGGGGGTCAATTGAGTTTCCAATCAAATTTATCTTTTAAAATAATTTTAAAAATTAAATACCTCAATTTAATAAAATCACCCAGTTAATAAAATCTGTAGAAATATATAGTTTTATTTTTCAAATATCTTCTCAAAAGTGGGATCAAGAATATGTTTAAATAACATTGAAAGTAAACAAAATTTTTAAACTAATTTACTTAAACAAACAATATATATAAAACACAAATTATGAATAATTATCAGTGTCCTTTTTTTTCATCCAAAATTAAAAAAATTGTATTTTAGATAAATAATGAAATTAATTCATATAAAGTAATCTGTGGAAATTTTACAAGGGGTTAGGTCTCAAGAAAATACTAAATCAACTCCACTTGGAAATAACATGATACTTGTAGTTTATTATAAAATATAACAATCAAAAACCTGGACCGAGTTTTATAAATAATAGATCATAATTTTATCCAAACACAAATCCTCTTCCATAGTTTTACATGGTATGAATATAGGAACATGTATCACCTAAAAACTTTCACAGTTCTTCATGGGAATATAAATTAATAAAATAGAGTGAGATTTAAAAGAAATATCCAGTTATGAACAAGAGAAAATGTGTATAAATAAATAGATAAAAATAACACACAACTTAAATATACAAAATAAATGGAAAGAGAAAGGGTTTAGAGATGAATAAAGGCAATTATACTCATTCCGAATACCTTTATTTTTTTCAGAGTCCTTAATGTTTTCCTTGGAAGGACTTCAAACAAGTTTCTCACAAATTGTAGTAAAATAAGGGGTCATGGAAGTCTTAAAAAGACTTCTGATTTTATTCTTTGAAGTACATGGATCTCCCACTAACAAGTGTCTCTTATTCCTCTTAGTTCTATCATGAGAATCTATTCATGAATATGCCACAGTTTTATGATCCCCATGTACAGCCTCATGAGGATGATACTACTAAATATGTAGAACTCTAGGTCCAATTATCCATTAATTTATAATATCATAATGATCAGTATAGTCATAGTGATCAATAGATCTGGAAAAGAATAAATTTTTCTTTAGTGAATCAATAGAGTGGTTTAAGAATAATCATTCTTAAATCCACATTAATATGACTAAATTTAATTTCTAAAACTAGTTACTGAAGAATTAATTTTGACATTAATTCTAGACAGCTACGGTAGTACTCTGGCGGCATCACTTCGCTGGCAGTAGATCCATATTAGTGATAGATCTATTATAGAGGTAGATCTATTCTAGGGGTAACACCATTAAACTAAAGTATATTGAATGGTACCATGCCTTAACTGATGGTAGATCATTATAAATTGAGGTAGATCTTTTAAAATTATGGTAGATCAACACTTGGCTAAATTTTTAAAATTTGAAAAAAATATAATTTACTATAAAAAAATTAATAATATTACAAACATAAAAAACATTAATTATGATCATTAAAATAAAGAGGTTCCAATAACATGGAGTTTTGTATGCTATATTCTCTGATAAGGATCCCCATTTCACTTCCTTGTTCTAGAGAGTCCGCCAAGTGGAAATGGGATCCATGTTATGTTTGAGCCTAGCATATCATCCATAGATGGATGACCAGATAGATCCATCTATACAAACTCTAAAGGATATTATATGTTCTTTCATTCTTGACTTTGGTAGTGCTTGATACGTCTATTTGGGATAGGTTGAGTTCACTTATAACAATTGTTACTAGTTTTCCTTTAGAATGACTCTTATTGAGGCCTTTTATGTCTATACTTGAAGATCTATATTATGTTGGTTAGATATTGGGGAAGTTTATTTTTTTGATCGAGTTTGTTCTAAGAGATGACGATGAAGATTTAGTTGATTTTTTAGAGAATTTTAATGACATAGAGCTTGTAAAAATCCTATTCTTATTGTCTTCAGTGACTGTTTGAGTTTTTAGTTTATGACTGTGTGTTTTTGAGAAATTTACATTAGTTGGGTCACTGATTCCTAGGAAAATAGGGAAATCTTACATAGTGGTTTGTAATTCCTTTTGAAATTATTGAGTAGGTGGGGAAAGTGTCATACTGTTTGTAACTTCCACTGAAGTTGACATTGATCAATAACATGTTTGATGTATCCTAGCTTCAAAAGTATATTTCGGACCCATATAATTTCATGATCTAAGAAGATATTGATTTTGAGGCTGATTTACCCATGACTAAGCATCGGGTTTGGATTGTTGATTTTGATACAAAGGTTATTCGTGAGAAGATAATACCTTTGGTTAATGTGCAATGAAAGCATCATTATGATTTGTATGAGATATGGAAGTGTGATTAGAGCGTATTGGACTCATCTCTTTTATATGGAATCTTCTTAACTAACTTTATGGGGACATATAGTGCTTATGGTGGGGAGGTTGTAACATCCTGTCACCTTTTTTGGTACTTCCTGACTTTTGTTTTGACTCAATTTTTTTGGGTGTGTTTCGGGCCTTTTGAGGATAGAGAGAATTTTTTAAGGAAAATGATCTAAAGTTAAAGGATACATGTTTGTTTTAATTAAAGAAGTATAAGTATAAATGTGTAAAAAGTTTCAAAGGGTGAATTCATGAATATTTTGGGGTTCAAGAGAAAAAATGCCAATTTTTAGTAGGGAGCTATGCTGTGGTGTAGGAGCTACTACATAGAGAGTTCCAACTATGTCGTGGACCATAAGGCTACAAAGTAAGGGAGATTAAGGTCATAAGAGGCTAATACATAGGTGGTTACTACCAATCTCTGCACAACTTCACAATGGAGGAAGTGATGTTCCATATCCCTCTTCTGATGTTTTGGCTCTATGGTATGAATGGATGGCTGTGACATGGAGGATCAAGTGAGAAAGTTGGGGTGCCACTACCTATTTGGTAATTGATACAAAGTGGTTTTCAGGCTATGTTTTGGTCTTACCATGGGTGAATTTGATCAAGGAAGAGGTTGTGATGTATTTTTTGGAGGCTAGTTAACTAGGGGTGGCTGCGGCGTGTTCTAAGGAGGATATGTCATGGTTTAGATATTTTCTGCCTTTCTTCACTGTGGCCATAGTGGTTGCAGAATGATGTGTATTTTAACAGTTTTAAATGTCCTAGATTATTTTAAATTCCCCACTTCTTTGACTCGAACCTAATTTTATACTTTTTCTCTAGAAGGATCCTAAGAGATGTTTTGGATCTTCCAAACATAATTCTTAGTGGATCAATGATCTAGTGGGATCATTTAATTCCTCTAGGGTAAGAGATATATCCTCAATTGAAAATATTATATTTTCTCTTATATCATTATTAGAGAGTTATAGATCACCATTATATCGATAGATCTAGATTCTAGGCCAGATTCCTTGATATACTATGTATTTATTCCTTCTTAGTATTCACATAGTGGGTGTTGAAATATCGATCATTGATTTAAAGGTAGGGGATTCCATATGATTTTATCTACAACTGAAACCTAAATTTTCTTGATTTATCTGGAATGAGTTTTAATTTTTTTTAAAAACCTATATTTGAGATGATTTATATTTGATTTTGAAAATGTAATGGAAATTGTGAAAAACCATAATTTTAATGGAATTTAAATTGTTAGGTGGATTTGAGAAAAAAAATTATGGATTGATTTAAAAATTGATTTAATTAAAAGATTTAATGATGAATCGTGGGAAAATGACTTAAATTGAAATATTATTTTAAATTTTATGAATTGATGAAACCTATTATTTTATTTTTAAACAAGAAAGGTGTTTTTAAAAGTGAAAGTAGGAAATTGTGTTTTGAACTAATTTGAAATGATTGATTTACACATGATTGATTGATTAGCTTATGAACATGTGATCTGGGGTAGTGAGTGGGTAATTAGGAAAATAATGATAGGATATAACCCCCTATAAATGGTTTTATGATGAAAACACTAACATAAACTTGCTCGACATGATTCCCCCCATTAGGGAGTTGAGTCCCGACAACCACAGCCAAGGGGCATGTGCACACATTGAGCATTGACCACTGATTGAGTAGTGTGAGGATACTACTTATTGAAACTAACATAACCCATTGCTTAATACTTGTTTCTTTAATATGTTTTATTTTATGATTGCCTTCCATTGATTATGGAATTGTTTTATTAATGCCATCTTCTTTTTATAAATGTTTTACATAAAATATTCATTTAAGCCTGTTTAGATATATCTACCATCTTTTTGAATTGAAAGTATGTTTTTTTGAAAATATGTTCATTCCATGACATACATTTTTTTATTTAAATTGAAATCATAATTGTTTTAATTGTTATTTAATTGACTATAGAACCCTTGGTGAGGCTCTACTAGGCTGTTTAGTTAATAACCAACCTTCATTTTCAATAATTTGAAGATTATCTTATGCCAGGTCCAAGAAATGGGATAGATCCACTTGGAGGTGGTGTATATTCTTGATCCTTGGGGTATAGAGTTATGTGATCCATCTATTACATGGGTTTATCTTTGAGCTTTATCTTGGCAGATATTGTGACAGTTGATGTATTATTTGTGTACTATTTTTCCTATTGATTTTGGTACTTTCTCTTTTTTGGAGTGTTGAGAATACCAACTTTTACTATTTATCTTCTACTTCTTTTTTGGGGAAAATATTCCCACTTGATATTTATATGATTCCAGGTGTTAGTTTCCAACCACTAAGGATCAGGAACGCCCTTCAAGTGATGTTTATACTGGAACTATATTTGAGTATCAGGGTATCTAGGTTGGTCCATGGCACAAAAATATAAGATAAGCACTCTAACCAAATTTTGACACTCTAATTCCAAATTAGTAAACTGTTCATTCTAATTCAACTTCTAAATGGGATAAAATCATCTTTTAAATTAAAACATAAGATACAAGAAAAATGTTTTTTATTGAAAAATTCTATTTTATATGTTAAGTGTTTTTATTCTTATTTCCTATTAATTATTAATTGATTGAGTGATTATATATATATATATATTATTTAAAAATCATATTTCAGTCATAATTTAAAATTTATTAATCTAATTTATTTAAAAGAAATTTATATAAGTTTTATAAAATTAATTCTTTCAAAAAAACTATTTTACTTTTACCTTGGTAATTAATCTAAGAAATTTATCTTCAATGACTAAAAATAATATTGGACTTGTTAGGTAATTTAAAAATAATTATTCTAAATATAAATTCCATTTTATCAAATAAAATTAACCCTTTTTAGGAAGATTAATTTTAAAATTAGCATGCATAAAACCCTTTTTTTAAAATGTGCATCTTAAGCATAAAACTCATGTTTAGTATAAAATTATCAATGAATTTGATTTTCATGATATAAATTTGTTTATTATAAAAAATAAATTTTATGTATCTTCAAACGAAATATATAACCTTATTTTACTAAAATAATATTTAATTAAAATTAAAGATCTTAAATATTTTCTTTATTGGAAAATATTACTTAAGTTCATAAAATATTAAACATAGGATTTAAATATTAAGAATAATATTTCAAAAATGTATAGTTTCAGTCCTTAAACATGTCATTAACCATTTAAATGGTTTTATGAAATTTTAGGTCATTCTTATATAGTGATAAAGTTAGAAAAGTTACAGTGTAAAAACAACAATGTTCACTATATGAAGTGTATATTGTTAAAATAGAATGAAAACGTTCAGAAATTATAATTTTAATCATACTCCTTGATAAACTCTATTTAGAGTGTGTATTGTGTGATAGTTTAGGATATTGTGTTTACTTTCTATATTATGGTTGCAGGTATTGCATTCCCCCCCTTAAATAATTTTATCCTAGAAATTGGGTTATATATCAACTATAAAACAAATGTGGATATTCATTTCTTAAGGATTCCTTAGGATCTCTAGTTTCCACTTCCAATTTGTGATTTAACCAAAATAATTTCACTAATAAAGTTTTCTTTTTTACATAAATATTTTTCTCTACTGTGAGGAAACTAGGGAATCTTTTCATTATAAAAAAATTAAAGATACAAATATATTATTTTATATGTGGAAACATGCATTGGATTTGGAAATTATTTCATTGGTAATGAAAAATGGAAGCTCTCATGTGGTTTAGAAAGGTTTTAAATCATATCTAATCAATAATCTATAACTCTAATTATTTATAGTATTTTAAAATTCCTTATGTACCTATGGATTAACTTCCACCTTTTACCAAATATTTTAACTCCCTTCCACGATAAAACCTTCAAGAATACATGACCCCACTTGAAATTCCATATCTTTCCTTTGATTGAAAAAATATTTTTTTTCTTGGGTCTACTTTTATGTGATCTCAAATAGTTCGTACTTTAATATTTGTCTCCTCCAAAATATCTGGCTAACTATATTTGTTTCTGTAACTTATTTCTAACATGTTGGATGATGAAATATCTTCCCATACAATGCTTCATATGGTTCCATATAGATTCTCAAATGGAATACATTGTTATATGAAAATTATTCCAAAGGTAGAAAATGATCCCATATAACTTGAATGTTAAGAGAACATGATATTAACATGTGTTCCAATGATTGGATAGTCCTTTTATAATGCCCATCAATTTGGGGATGATATGTGGTTCTTAAATGTTTCTTAATGTTGAGATCATTTTAAATAATTTTATAGAATTTCAATGTGAACTGAGTGCCATGATTAGATACTATTGACATAGAATCCACTTGAATCCTTTCAATTTCATTAATAAAATGTCAAGAAAGGCTCTAAAGGGGTATATATTCTCTTATCTATAAGAAATGAGTTGACATAGTATGAAGACAAAAAATGATCCATATAGCTCCGTTCTTCCTTGGAGTCTTCATAAGTACAATGAAAAATAACATTTTAATATTTTCCCACTTTCATATAGGTATATTTAGAGGTTTTATGTATCGATTAGGTTTTTATATTTCAACCTTTACTAGTTGGAATACTAAGCATTTGGACACAAAGTATGAAATTTCATGCTACATACAACCACACCAGATTTGTTCTCTTAAATCCATATACATCTTTATAATACTATGGTGTGTAGATAAATTTGATCTATGTTCATTATCAAGTATTTCCCTCTTCAACTCTATAATATATTGAACCTATATCCCCTTTCCAAAATTCAACACTCCTCTATTATTAAATTTAATCAAATTCCTAAAATTTATTACTTTAATATTCCTTTGTAATTATTTATCATCTGAATGGAACTACTACATATTTTCTAGTAAGTATGTTTTGACAATTTGTTGGAAAATCTATGATAGCTCCCCTTTCCAAAAAATCACCCTATTTATCTTTATTAGATATTTATATATATATATATATATTCCTTATCAATCCTTATCATGGTTACAATTATATGGTCTATATTACTCAATAAATTATCAACCTTGTTTTCTTTACCAAGGTGGAATAGTACTTGGGTTGTTCCAACCATTATCTTTGGATCATGTTGAGTTCCTTATGAGAGAATATATACTTCAAACTCTTATTTTCTATATATATATATATATTGAATCTTTCACTATATAGGTGGTGTCTTCGTATTTTCAATGAAAATATTATGTATTCTAGTTCAAATTCATGAGTTGGATAATTCTATTCTTGGATTTACAATTATCTTGATGCATAGGAAACCACCCTATGATTCTATATAAGGACAAAACCAAGGCCTTTCTTCGACACATCTCTATATACTATAAATCATTCCTTACCTGATGGTAAAGTTAATATCAGTGAATTAATCTGTCTCAATTTTTTTCTCTTAAAAACAATCCTCACATTCCCTTTACATTTTTAATCTCACACCTTTCTGTGTTAACTTGGTTAATATGTTGGAAAACTTGGTGAAATTTTGAAAAAACTTCTGATAGTACCCTACAAAACCTAGGAAAATTTTGATATTGATTATGTTAATCCATGTAGGACATCATTTAACAACCTTTATTATTGAAGGGTTAACATATAAACTATCCTTGAAGAAAATATGTCTAAGAAAAGAAACTTCATTGAGCCGAGACCACACTTACTATATTTCCAATATAATTTATTTTTTCCAAGGGTCTCTAGAATTATTCACTGATAACTCTCATGATCTTCATAAATCATAGATTATATCAAGATATCATTAATGAATACCACCATATAGTTGTAAAAGTAATCCTTGAATACTTTATTCATCAGAGTCGTAAAGATAAAAGGTTCATTAATCAATCCAAAGGACATTACCATAAACTCATAATACCCATACCTAGTTTGAAATGTGTTCTTTTTTATATCATTCTTCTTCACTATTCTCTGATGATATCTAGATAAAAGTTACATCTTTGAATTTTTTTAGGCTCCTTGAAGTTGACTAGATAATACATTAAGTGTTGGTAGTGAATACTTATTCTCTGTAGTATTGGAATTTATCTAGCGATAATTGACCCACATTCTCACAGACCCTTCCATTTTTTCATGAATAAAACAGGGGCTTCCTATAGTGTAAAACTAGGGTTTATAAATTACTTATCACACAACTCCTGCAACCTTTTCTTCATCTCCACCAATTATAGGTCACAAGGCCTCGATAATTTCGTAAGCGGCTACAAAAATTTAACAATTAAAAAAAAATAAAAAAAACTACTAAACATATAGTACTTGGAAAGTATTATCATTAAACCCATAAGGATGATCTGTATGTTCTAAATTAATTAATAAAATTTTAATAGTAGTTTGTTTATTGATGTGAGAAAGGGAAATAAGTGAAGCAAATATTGGGTTCAATATCAAGAGATAATAGATTCTAGGTTTAGTGATTTTTATGTTTTCGTTTAGTATATTCAATTAATAATTGATTTTTTTAGGTTTGGTGTTAGAATTGGGTTGACATGGATCCTTGTTCTGGGTACTTCACTAATCCTATGATTGCACTATTGGAATGGTCATCAAAAAAATTCAATCAAAAATCTAGGCAACCCAAAAAACTATTTAAACATAACTAACCTAGATTTTATAATTATCATACTCAAAACATGCCAATTAATTGATGTAATGAAATAATACTCTTCAAATCAAAAGCAATGGTCACAAAATTGAAAAAATAAGAATATTGGAATTGATAAACTAAGTTACAACAATCCAAGAAAAGAATTAAAAATATAAAAAATCTATAATCAACACATCCCCCTATAATCAAATCAACAAGAACAAAGAAAACTACTCACTCATTCTAGGCATGATGATAACAAGCAACATGGATACCTTAGGAAGAATGATAGTGAATAACAATGGTGAATCAAGGCTCCATGGTTTCACTATGATCTCTACCGATGTCCATCAAGTCTCATATCTATCATGTATTCCTCATTCTATGTATTCAAAGGGATTATGTTATACGGCTTCATGTTAAACTCTCAACACTTGTGTATTTATTTTTTTATTTCCTGAAACTTTAATGACGTGTACAGTTTTACATGACGTGGAATCTCTTTAATTTTAATAATGTGAAAACCCCCCGGATTTTCAGTGAAAGTCTACCTTGATGAGTTCACATCACATAAATGAAATACATGGTGTGTAAATGTTATACTCTAGTTTTCTATAATTCTTCTCCTTCAAAAATCTGGGGTCACACTGTGAATGAAGCTTATGATGTGAAGTTCCATTTAGTTCCTATTTTTGTCCTTTTTTTCTCATTTTATAAATATATGTTGTATCCTACCATAAAACATAAAACAAGTTAAACTGTTCACATATTTTTAGGAATAATAAATTAAGATTAAAAATAAATACATTAAAATACCATAAAATATATGCATGAAATACACATATCGACCAGATCTAGTCATGTCATTCTATTTGGAGGTTTAGATATAGGTCTTGCATCAGAAATGAGTTTAATAGAGAACTCAACTTCATGATCAAGTGGATGAATAAGTAATTCTTATATAAAAACATCAATTAATTTTTAAACTATGGGAACATACTCTATTTTTAGGATATATTCCTAATCTATAGATCACACTTGATTTTCCTCTCTTCTTATAATTTCATTAAGGAGATATACTAGGGGAGAATTCAGACATGATTTAGATGACAAAGTTTATATTTAAATACAATATATTCCTCCTCACCTTCATGAATAAAAATATAGTTCTCTTGTAAATAAATATTTGAATTATTATTTGAAAGGAAATCTATATAAAGGATCATATCAAAGTCAACCGTAGGTGTGATAATGATGCTTTCAAATAGGGTATATCTATTATCATAATTAGAACTTACTGATATGTCTTTATTCTATTAATATTTCAACTTGGTGTCTTGATAGATAACTCCCTTACTAGGGTGTAGGGAAATATTTGATGGTTTTGGAAACCATGAAATATATAAAAGAGTGCGAGGATCCATAATCAAATAAAACTTTAGATAACTTTAAAGCTACGATCAAATTACCTTCCGAAATTTCATTAGGAAGCTAAACTTCAGTTGTGGTAATCACATAATATTAGACCTGATCCCTTTTCCTTTTCCGAGGTAACTTTTCTTGATGTTTATGGCATTGGTTTGCATAATTCCCCAACTCCTTACAGTTAAAACATTTAACATAAATATATTTTCCCTTTCCTTTACATTTTTAATATTGATGTATTTTTTATCTACACTTGTAATAAACTATTTCCCCTTCCCACAATTTCCATGGTTTTTCTCCCCATAATTATCACATGTAATAAATCTAATCCTTCATTTCTTCACCTTTTTCGTGTGATTCTTCCCATGATTCTCAATTGACCTCTTATTTTTATGATTTACCTTGATTACATATTTTCCAAAGATCTCATTTTCTATTTCAATAGTTTTGGAGACTATATCCTCATATAATTAAATGGACTGAGAGATCAACACCCTTTAATGGCTCAAATTTAACTTGTTAAAGGAAAGATCAATCTTACTTTCCCATATATGTACATAGTCTGCAGTATGTCTAGCTAACCTTTTAAAGTTATACTTATACTCAATAATATTTTATTTCTCATTTTTTCTAATATTGATGAAATGCCTTATACTTATCCTCTTTGATTATGAAGAAATTATTTTTCAAAGAACACGTCCTTAAAGGTTTCCCATTGAATACTATTTATCTCATCTTCCTATTTAGTGTTTAGAATTAGTGAAAACCATTGGTCTATTTCTCCCTTCACAAAATACATCACCATGTTGAATTTTCCCTTTTCACTACTTCCTAAAGTGTGAAAGATCTTATATATGGACTTATTTCTTTTTTTAGCTACCATTGGATTTTTTATCACCAGATATAGAGGGTTTTATCCCATGAAGTGGTCCAACAAAGTTACACCATGTTGAGGATCTATAGGGCACTCTATGTGGGTGTGATTATTTATTACAACCTAGGTGAGAAACCCTAATATAATTATGTTATTATTATCCTCAAATCTATATTTATTGAATTATTCACAGGGAACATCCCTTCATTGACTACATGTGTTGATATAGTTTCATCCCCCCATTAGTCAACATATTTCTATAATTACATACACATAAATTTCTCAAGATATTGAATAGTAAAATATAATTCCTATTAAGTTTTATAAAGTGTTATATATATATATGGAGGTTTTTTTCATAGTACTTGTTCTATTAAACTAGGTTCCTTAAAGTCTATTCCCTAAGGCTCCTACTGAACTCACACTGATATGAACTGTAATAAACGAGACTCTAGAGACCTAGGGATGATAGTTAAATTAATATATTTGTACACCATACAAGAGTTACTAAAGGATCCAAAAAACTATTATTCTTGTAATACTAGATATATAGATACATTACATTTGAAAACATACAATACAATATAAACATATTCCAAGAACATTATTACCCGTCCCATCACATCCTTGAAAATTTCACATATTTCTCATTTTGGTTTCCCTGGGAAAGGAAAACAAATAAGGGTGATCCCAGATTCTTAGTAAGGAGTAGCATATGAAAGAATCTATCATAACATAATCATGACCTAAGTGGTAAGGTAGGAATAAATAAACAACATTAATCCATAATCAATTGAAACTAAGGGAATGGTATATCCATGACAATAAATGAAAACATGGATAATTGTAATAATTTTTCTCATACTGATGGAATTCATAATGACAAACATCAAAATATGTTTTCAATTCCTTGTTCCAAAACACTATATAGATACGGAGAGAGGTATACAAAAAAATGCATCGAGGGTCTATATAATTATGGGCCCCACCCGTCACCATATTAAATCCAATTCATTTGACATAATATTTATTAAGAAATTTCATTCTATTCCCTAAATAACCAATATTTGGATAATAAAATGTCTATTAATATAATAATAAATACAAAAAGTAAATACTTCCCCATTCAATAAAATAATGTTGATGTCTTGGAGAACATCCCTTAATCAACATAAAATCTATGTGGTATCATCAAAGTAACATGAAGTACCCGTATCAAAAAAATATAGAATCCAAGGCTCTTTCAATGTGATTGGTTTATCCCTGGAAGATAGTAATTTGGTTCAATAGTTTTCATTTTTAAATACTAAGGAAATGGTAGAAAAAATCTTTCCTCATAGTTCATAAAGTATGAATTTTTCAAAGTACATCCCCTGGGAGTGTCTAGTCAGATGTATAGTCTTAGGGCCACTCATCGTTCATCAGAGTAATAATTAATTCAACAATCCACTAACTCTTTTTGGGTTTATTACCTTGTAGGTGAATCTATTCTAGAACAACATCCACTTTCTAGAATCCAAAGAATGATGTCTTGGCAAGGAAAACAATAAAATCTTTACTTTCCCAAAACTTTGGATTTTTCGTATTACGATGGATTAAGAAAAGTATTTAATGATAGGAAACAAACTTTTAAATATATCAAATGGATTATAATTCCATAAAATTAAAATAATGATGATATAACAATAAATTTATGTAATTGAAAATGGAAGTGGTGGAATGAGAGCCCTTATGTCGGTATAATAGCAATCTAAAAAAGGATATAATGAGAGGGGAAAAGTTGTATCACATTAAAAATATATCAAAATGTTAGATAATAACATGAAATTAAAATCAATTAATAACTATATTTTTACTTTTCACTTAAAAATCAAATATTTCCGAAAAATATATAAGATTCATCTTAAGATAATATATTTATGAAGATTTAAAATATGGATTTTATTTTTTTAAAATAAAATTATATTATTCTGAAATTAAACTTTTAAATATACTCATTAATAAAGGTATTTAGAGTGCACATTGTTTGATAGTTCAGGATACAATGTTAACCTGTTACATTAGGGCCTTGGGTATTACATAGAGTTATTGAAAATAAAATTTTCTTTAAAGATATTGAAAAATTATCTATATGGTGAAATATGTGACATATATACAGATCATAATAATATCAAATTTAAATTCATACCAAAATAAATCATCATGAGACAAGGTTTTGGATGAAAATACTCAAGGATTGTGGAATAAACTTCTAACCTGAGAATCTAAATGCATTAATTGAGAGGGATTATAGAGTTATATCCATGATAAGAATGGATAATGATATATTATTATTGGTTTTAGTATAGTAGGGAATGTAATTTATTATGGAAAGGGAACATTTTTTACTTTTCCAAGAAGTTTTACATCCATATTTACTGAAGAAGATAAATAAGTCTCAACAAGATGATATAAAAAATATGATTAAATCTATAATAGATCAAATATTAAAATACTTCTACTATAAAATTGTATTTTTGATTTTTTAAAGATAATATGTGTACCATCTGTACGTGAGTAGAAGAATAAATCACTATATGAATCCCTTTTTTCAAATTTATCTGTACACTCTAGTGGCACTAAGATGTATAGGATTTGTGAGAATATTTCTAGTGGGAAAAGATGAATCAAGAAAATGGAAACTATGCTTTAATATGTTTGGTATTCTAGTAAGTAAAGGCTTAGAAGTTACTTTTAAAGGGTGTATTTAAACCTCTCCTTATACCAATGTGAAAGTGGGACAATATCATAATAGAATGTTTTAATGTACTTCCCAAGACATCTATTATGAATGATAAAAAATGTGTTATCATTGATATCATTAAAATGTATACACATTTCCAAGAAACAACGGAGGATCCTCCACTATATTGACAAGTAGGATTTTATATTAATTAATTTATAAGGACTAATGGTTAATATATATCAATTGTATCTAATTATGAGCCTTATTTGATATTAAAATTTTCGATGATTATTCAAAAGGATTTATATATTGAGATACATTTGAAAACCTCTTATTATCCTAAAGAAGATTTGAAGTTAAAACAACTATTCAGACATTATATTACATGTTGATGTTATTCAAATCAACTTCCAAGAAATCTGGGACTAATATATACATTTGGTGGAATTCTCACACAAAAAAACTTTCACTCTAACATAAAAATTAAACCATATAAATATTTAAATGAGAAGATATCTCATACTCCAACCCACTGGTCTGAATTTATAGAAATAAGGATAGTTTTTCAAGAACTTGGTTAGGAGACCATTTAGAAATTACAATCTATCCAAATAAATATCAAGATAACTCAAATAAGACACAAAAACTATGCTAATAATTAGAGAAAAGACTTGGAGTTTCAAGTAGGGGATTATATCTTCTTAGAAGTATCACCA
This sequence comes from Viscum album, assembly GCA_963277665.1. Lineage (NCBI taxonomy): Eukaryota > Viridiplantae > Streptophyta > Magnoliopsida > Santalales > Viscaceae > Viscum > Viscum album. Next base: position 706,124,937 of record OY728145.1, read on the forward strand.
TGGAAGAGAGTTATATGGATTAATAAGAAGAAAAATTGAAGTCCAAGGCATATTGATACTTTTTAATGTTGTTAAGATAATAGGAGCTATGATATATCATTTATCTATGAAAAAACCTCTCTAATGTATATTATGTCTTCCATGTATCACTGTTGAAGAAGTACATGGTATACCCAATCCGTGGACTTACTAATTATGAAATATAAATAGACCCTAAATTTTCCTATGATAAAGAGAGTTCCTAAATTCTTAATTCTATAGATAAAGGGTTTTGTAATTAGAAAATTCAGAGGGTGAACATACATTAGAGGAATAAAAATTTGAAGGAAGAAAAGTGAGATCTTGGGGAAGTAATGAGGAAGATTTTACCATATTTATTTATGTATTGGTATATGAATTAAATTTTGGGAATTAAATTATTTAATATGGGAGAATTCAAGACATAAAATTTATAAAAATAAATGAATATTTCATTAAAATAGATATCGCAAAATACAATTCCTTTTATTTTATAATAGTATTATAAAACAAACTATAGGGTCAAATTATCTATTACAATTGCAATTAGAACTATATAATAGATAAAAATATATTGAAACACAATAATATTTAACTTTATAGGATCATATTCTATAAATAATAATAAGAATAAAAGATTTATCATTGTTATAAGTAAAATAAGAAAATAAGTAATTGAAATTTTAAAGAAAATAAGAGAATGATATAAATGATATTAGACGTTCAAATGAAGTGTATTTATAATGGGTATTATGACCATTAAAAGCATAATGTGAGTTTTAGAATAGTATAAGGACAATTAGAATAGAAATGTTACCATTATGTGTATCATACTAGTGTTAATTAAAATATATTTTATCATATTATAGCAATTAATGGATTAATATAAACAAAATTAATAAATGAACAATGATGTAATTCCATTTGCATGTCTTCTAATAATAAATATTTCTTAAAATGGAGTTTTTATAACTTTTTTTATAAATGTATTATTTTAAAATACTTTTAGATTTTTCATTTACTGAATAAATTTATCATGAACACATCATTATTTTTATAAAAGGACTAAAATTTTAGAATCATTATAACAAAATTATCCAATGGTGAATTTTTAATTTTTTTTTGAGATGGTTGAATTTACAAGTGAACAGTAAAATATGGTATGCATATTTGATATGTATTATGAATTAATTTTTATTTAAAAATGGTATAATAAATAATAGAATTTGTTTAATTATTTTAGTAAAATAATGTATTTTAAAATATTAAAATCAATTTCCAATACCTAAAAACAAATTACAAAAGTTTGAAATACATTTTAAGGTTTAAAAATAATTCATTTTGACAAAATTTATTTTCCATAAACAAATTAATATAAATCAACAGAATTCAGTTAATTTATTCATAAATTTAAAAAACCATGATTTAAAACCCAAATACCATGATCTAAATCCGTGAGTAAACCAATGATATGTAATTTCACACAACCTAGACTTCCAAAGGCTAAGTCAAAAAATTATTAAAAATTCTCCCTCATTTTCTATAATTACTCACATATCCACCAATTAAACGTCATTCCAAATCCATAAAGAAAACTTTTCTACCAATTTTTTCTTTTAATATTCCGTTCCTGAATCTCTTAAGGATTTAATGTATTCTTTCTAAAGAATTAGAAAACTGTATAGCGAGGTTAGGGTTTTTGAATCTCCACTTTTCTTTTCTATTTTGCAATCCTTTTGAAGTCATTTACTTTTTTATATCAAATATTGTTATGATACATTTTTATAAATCCATTATTGTAATATTAATGATATACTACCATTACCTCTCAATATATCATCTTTTTCAAGTCATTATAATTCCCAAATATTTCTATATCCATAAACTTCAATATACAAATCCTATATATGCCATATATTTGAGGTGTTATTCTTAATAGGGGGCCACTATTTAATGAATGATGATTGAAATATATTTGATTTAATAACTATTGGATCCCTAGTGGACCAAACATTTTTTTATTATAAGTTAACCTTATATATCAAAGCTTTCAACACATGAGTTTCTTATTGTGATAATTTTATATCACATACTCTTAAACCAATGAGCTTATTACATAGTGGTATTAGATCTTTCTTTCCATCTAAAATTTCTAGGTTCAAAACTAGTAAAGTGGTGTATTTTCAAGTTATTTTCGTATTTACTATAGTAGTGGAACTATTCTTTTGATTTGGGTCTTTGGGCCACAAAATTTGGAATTTTGTCCATAGGGCCTTTGAGGCACTATTAGCCTTGAGGATAAAATTTTCCTTCAGGCTATAGGGCCTCTAAGACACCATAGAGTAGTAATAAATTAAGAGAAACTAGATGATTGGTGTAGCGCATCATGCAAGCTGTGCATCTTGGCTTCATGTTGCATTGTTGGGTGGGAAGCTCGAAAGAGTGATAGGTTTATTTGTCTTTGTCAACTAGCCCTCTAACTACTTAGTACATATGGGTGGTATTCCATGGAATTAAAAAGGTAATAAAAAAATGATGGTTCTTATCAATGTGGGTGTAGAATCATGTAAATGGTGACGAACAAACAGGTGAAGCGATGCATCTTGGTAGGCCACATGGCATGGAGACATGAAGGTGTTGCTGGGTGGGCAGCACAAAAGAGCAATGTGTGTGCTAACAGCTATCATATAGCCCTCTACTTAGACATGGGTGGGGTTCTCTTCCATGTCTCCGTGTTGGGAATTTAAATGCAATGGATGGTGGTAGGGGGTATCACAATGTGATTCTAGGGTCATGATGTGAAGTTTGGATGCTCAGTTTGGGCCTTTAAGTCACAGGGCTTTTGGCACATCAAATTTTAATAGTCCTTCAAGACATTGGGCATTCAGGTTTTGTAAGGGTTACCTATAAAACCTATTACAAAGTGGGATTCTTTCCTTAATAAAAAAGTGGATGTTTATCCTACTTAGAAAAACATACTCCAATTTTTTAGAAGAAATGTTTCTATCATTGTTTTAGCTTTCCTCAAATGTAAATTATTTTATTTAATAATTAATTCTTATTGATATCCTTATACAATGAAATTAACCCACCCTATTACTCCCTTATATTTTCTTTGATAAGGGTACTTTACTTTTCATTATGAATATCCTATTATTTTCTTATTTGATTGGTGGAAGTTCATCCAGATATATATATTAATCCATTAACTAGGGAAACCTTTGAAATCAGTATATCCATTAGTTCTATATAGATAATTATTGATTACTTATCTATGTGTATATAAGATATTCCTTAAAAAACATTATTATATGTATTTTTTAGATACTATTTTCATAATATGGATGTATTTAACTTATTAAGTTATGGTTGAGGCCTAAATTTATACATACCCTTAATGCATCGTTATGTCTCATTATAAAAAACTAACATAGGGTGTTGGGAACATCCTTAACATATATTTTTTATGTTTGGATATAAGGCATCAATGACATGGTTATAATGTCTTAAAAATATTTATTCCACCATTATGTGATATATAATTTTTATCATGTGACTATTTAATTCCATTTTCATTACATCCATGTATATGTTATGCTTACATATTCATTTATATGACATCATTTCACAATTTCCTCCTGTTATGTTATGCATGTCATGTTTATTCCATGTTAGCTTATACTATATGTTATCCATTTCTGAGTATCTATGATCACATTTTTATATTGATTCCCTATTGTCATATGAGACCATGAATAATACTACATTTTAACCAAGGATAATCTTGAAATAATATTAATTTTTTTATATATTTTCATGATAAACTTTATGTTTCTAAAGTAATATAATGTTCTTGTACATATCTATTCTCCATAGAATTCTAAGTTTTTTGATCTTTGGTATTGTGATATTATGAATTATGATTTCATTCTAATAAATAATCACCAGGAGAATGGAGTTGGATTTATTATAGAGGATGGAGGTAGTGTCCGATAGTCAAGAAGGAAAGTCATGCAAGGCTTGGTGGTGGTTAACTGCTATGAATTAAGGAGGCCCAAAATTGGGAAAACACATAGATAATAATGAACTAAGAAATATCCAAGTAGTGATACTTTAGGAGGAAGGTTAGTGAGGTGACTAGAATAGCATGAGGTGTGGGCTAACCCTAGCACCGCTGGTGGAGACGCCTTTCCCTCCTTTGGAGGCCAGACACATGGGGCTAACAGTTACCACACTATCCTATCTTCTAAAGCTGCCATGGGCTTCAGAGTGTCCTTCCTTCCCATTATCACTTCTCCGGGAGGTGACTGAAATAAATATCTCACCGAAGGATTTAGAATCGCTCAACGAGTTTCCTGCATTCTTCTTATCGCCTTTCGAATTCCATGAAGCTACGGCGTTGCATTAGCGCAATATGATTGTGAAGTTTGGTTCAGATCATCCCCCGGTGAGAATCTTCGTAATGTATGTGTCTTCCACTTGGGGTTTTTAGCAAGCGGCTGATATTTATGTTCTCGATTGATATCACTTCAGTGTTTATCTCCAGTCCTTCGAGGATTTTTCCCAGTCCTGGTCTAGTGTGTCACGATGGTGCGAAAACCGCCACTTCCTTCTGTTCTGGTGGACTATTGATTTCCACAAGGGACACGATTGTAAACACTCGGCCCTGTGGATATGTCTCCCCAACCTACCAATTCCTTTTCCAAACCTTAGTGTATTGAAAGGGATTAGAGATTATATTGCCTGCTTCCTACGCACTGAAGACTCTACCGCTTGAGTGTTGCAGCCATGTTTTGTGTGTTTGTGCGTTGAAATGGATTTGTTTAGGTTTCATCCTCATAAAATTTGGCTATATATGGATGGTGAGGATGGACTTTAAATGGATCATCTACAATGAGGTTGTGGGTTATTTCTCATTATGCTTATGTCAAGAACGTTCATGATCCAGATGTCGATAGCATAGAGGTCATCATTGAAGAGGTCCCCCACCAGCTTGTGATGATCGGGTGGATGAGTTCCCCACTGTGATTGAGGATCCTCTTCAGCCTCTGGTCTCTATGTAGGTGTCAGATCCATCCTCCATTCAGGCCCTGGTCTTGGTATACCCTGGGTCCCTATGCTCCCCACTATGTTTGACTCTGACTATAGGAGATCAGGGGATAACTCAATCTCTTTATTCTCCTAGGGATGAGCAGGTGTCCAGTGGGGGTACCGGCCAAAGGTTCCTCTTGTTGGTTACTACTGGAGTGTTTCCAGCTGTGATGGATCCCCATAGGTCTCTAGTGAATAAGGGTAAACATGTGATGGTTTATGAGGAAGGATTTACTCTTTACCTCAGTAGGAGGACAAAAATGCGCAAGGATTATGCCTCCCCTTAGGATGGAATGGTTATGTCAGAAGTAGGGATCCCATATTTCCCTCATCAATGCAGTGAAGCTAGTGCAGGTATGAAGGCCCAAAATTCTATCTTGGGTTGCGGTTCTAGATCTTATCAATCAACTTCTGGTAATGCGGTGTATCTTCCATTATGTGACCTTAGCCTGAATTTATCTAATTCTCATCGCCTCTCTTTGTGGGGATGAGCTAGGAAGATGACATTAGTGGTACCAAGTATTATTTCCATGAGAAGTAAAGTTAGACATTGATTTAAGTAGAAGTTTTATGCTACATTGACTACTTTTGAGGCTTCTATTGGCTTCTTATTTTTTGTTTTTGTTGTGAAAGTATTTATTCATACTACTGGATCTGTGTCAGATGTGGTTTTTGAAGAGAAAGAATTCACCAGCATATGCCATTCGGATTTAGACTATCGAGAGGGTATGGAGAAAGCCATCATTCCAGGCCTGTGCATCTTTGCACGGGACAACTTTCCAAGCAGCCATGTGAAGGTGGATGCTTGACTTAACGATATTGATGTTGGGTAGAGGCAACTCCAAATAGTCTTGATATGGGTGACTTTTCCTTTTAATGTTTTTATTTGGATGTTATTGTTAGGGTTCACACTTACCATTAAAAGTTTCATTTGAAAATACCAAAAAAATAGATTAGGAGGAGGAGGAGAAAAGAAGAGTCCCAATTAAGAATAAAAAACTGAAATAAAATTAAAAATTAAATAAAGATAAAGATAAAAGAAAATAAATGAAAAGTAACTATATGTTTATATAATGGGATAGTTGTGATAGAAGATGAGAGGGAGAGATTGGTTTATAATTAAAATTAAAATTAATTAATATTATATATAAATAAAACATATATTGTGGACATAAATAAGAGCCTTCATATAAATATATAATATTAACCACTACCATTATATCATGATATATGTATAAAATACATATATTTTTGTCATATATGATGATATATTTTGGTTGAGGTGTTCATATGAATATAAAAATAATAATATATTTTATATTACTATTGTTATTATCAATTCCACTAAATTTGTGTCGATATATATATATATATAGATATATATATGAATTAACTCCCAATAAAGAGAATGCATACTGAGCAGTATTTAAATAATTAAATGAGTTAATAAATTTTTGTTATTAATATTGTTATCACAAACACAAACACACATATTAATGGTTAAAATATGAGTTTTCATTAGAATATTTTATTTCGATAATTAAATAGTTGATTCTGAATGTTTTTTCCTATAGATTGCAATGACGATATTTTCAAGACTAACAAAATTAGTTTTTGGGGGGAGTTTGTTAGAATTTTAGAGAATTGGGAAATGAGATTGATGATGACATTACCTATAATTTTTTTAAAAGAAACCCTTCGACCTATTTTCATGATTAGATTGCAATAGTGCCCTTTATTAAATGTTTTGGACCTCTGAAGATGCAGAAATTTCCAAAAGGAAATTTGGTCAAGAGTGTGAACATTCACAGTTTAAGGAATTATTTGACAATCACGATGTATACAGAATCTCTAGAGAGACTTGAAATCATGTGTATAATTATTATGAATAGTATCAATCAATTATTTGATATGATATTAGCCTTCGATTATGTTTATCATGATGAAAAGTTGTGACTAAACTTTAGTGAACATTATGCATTGAAGCATGATTACATGAAAAAGTGAGATAATTAATATGATTTGACTTAGTGATTGATGGTACGATACTCATATCTTGTGATGAGAATACAAATACCTAGTGGAAATAAAATGGGATTGATGTTATAATGAGTTCTACATTATCATATCAACTTTTAATTGCATCATGATGTGTTTTGGTATAGATACTGAGCTTAGTTGTTATTCTATGAAGAGATAATGGATGTTTAATTATTTGTATTTCCATCTCTATCCATATTATAAGATGGTATTATAAAATTATAATAGTTCTTTAAAAGGTGGTATATTATCAAATGGTTCATCATGTAACCATGTTTGGATAATTTAATTGTGATCAACATGAGTTTTATGTGTCACTGACTAACTAGAGAGGATTAACCTAGGGATTTTTACCCCTCAAAGAATTATTGTTATGATGATGTGTACTATATATGATGATTATGGGTATAAGGATCTCCTTAAAGGTTATTATCTAGATAGAGGGTAGTATCATAATTATTTACTTGAGTTCATGGAGCTTATTGTAGTTGTGAGTTTGTAGAAAATGATGTAGACATTATGATGATATAATTAACAATGTGGATAATATAGTTGTTAATGATGGTTACATTGATATTATGAGGATGAATTATGTTATAAACTTTATCATGCATACAAGATTATGTGTGATATTAATTATTTTATTTTTGATATTATTACAATGATTAGAATTTCATTAATTATAAAACCATCTCCCGTGGGTTGTTTTATTAGGTGTAACTGAACATTTAAATTGTTAAGAGGTATTATCCAATGATCATATTATTACACTATATATCACTCCCCTAAGTGGTATGAATTAGATGTAGATTGGATATAGATTTCTTATATCGTTATTTTAAGGATTAATATTCAATGTTAATAAATAATTTTTTTATTACAATATAAATAATTTTATTTCATCACAATAAGACAACACAACTAGAAAATTATATTCTGTATAATAACCTTTACTAGGGATACAAAACACATAAAAATATATAATAACACCTTAATATTGAACTTTGAGGGACCATAACATTCAAATAATACAAAAAATTAAAGATATATTGCTACTTTGAAATGATGTGTATTTATAGTGGACAACTTGACCATCAGAACAATATCTTAACTATTATAATAGTAATGCAACTATATTGTGTAAATATTCAAGTGTCAAGTAAAATAAATAATATCATATAGTTATATTATAATTAATAAATATAAACAATAAGTATTAAGGAATGAATTATAATGCATACTATGTTTCTTTTCATAATTAATATTTATTAAAATGGGTTTTTCTTAAACTTTTTGGTGAAAAATCCATTATTTTAAAATAAATTATTATTTTTCAATAATTAAATTTCTTATTTAATGGAAATTATTTCCATAAAATTGATTTTATATTTATAATTATCACATTGAATTTATCTTAGGGTTTTTTTTAATATTTTTCTATAAAATCCCATCTTAAGGTGAATAGAAAAAATATAATTTTTGTATATATTATGAATTTTATGACATTTTTATGATATAAAAATGTTCCAACAATTTATAAAATAATTTTCATGAATTAAAATTTATTTTTTGGGTGAAATAATTTATTTTAAAATAATTCACATAATTTTGAAATCAACAAATAAATTTTCAAAGCCAAAGTTATATTATATTCTTTTAAAAAATAGTATTTGATTATTCACATTGAATAATTTTTTTTAATATTGCCATTTTTTAATGTTTTTAAATGTAAAAAAATAATTTATTTATTAATAAAACATTACCTATAAAAGGAATAAATTCTATTCACTATCTTGAGCAAAAATAATAAATTAATCAATATTTTATTCAAAAATACCCCCTTGGATATGTAAACATCTATTTCTCCTAAGTTTCAAAAAATTTTAATTTAGAAAATTTATTCCTAAATATCACTTTGAACTCTTATATTCATGTTCCTAAGGCCCTTGTGCAACCAAAATACCCTCTCTCAAAAGGATATGCTTCAAAATGCAAGGTAAGGGTTCCCAAGCCTGTACTTCCAACTCTTATTTGAGATTATTTTTTCTTAAAATATTTTAAATCTTACTCTTAATTTTATACCATGATTATATTTTCATCATATAATCATCTCTCTTAACTATTTTCAATGATATATTCCCAATTACTTTGTATCAATCCCTTTCCATAAATTTTTACTTTGTTAAAGTGAAGATTTCCAAACCCATCTCTTTTCTCTTTCATTATCCTCTTACCCCTTCCATAACAAAAGTTACACTTATAATGAATTTAAAATAGTTTTTTAGTTCTACTATAATGTTTTTATAAAAATTAGATATTTATTTTTTTCATATTCTTTTAAACTCTCTTAAAAACACCATTCACCCATGGTAGTTTTATACCACCAAAGTGAATGACGAGGTTTTATTTTCACATATAAATTTCATATATATTATTAAAAAAATTTCATTTATAAATATAACATTAAAAATAAATTAATATTTGGTTTAATATTCTATAATGATAAAATTGGTATGATAATAATGATATTAAATATAAATAATACTACTCATTTTAACAGTTTAAAACAATATTACAAATAAATTTTTATTAATTTAGAAATGTTTTGTAATATAAATTGAACTATTGAACTATTATACTTTTATAATGACATAAAACACATACCTTTAAGATTTTAGAGATTATAGAACCATTTTATAGTGACCACCATCTGTTTCCATTATATCGAGTCAGTTTTGGAATTCTAAACCGATCCACCAGAAAACAATCGATGTAACAAAAATTAATCTAATAAATTATAGAAAATTAATTAAAAGAAATAATAACAATGGAATAAAACTAAATAAGGTCAAAAATATATTAAATTAACAATTCAAAATTTATTATTCAGGATATTAGAGGATATATGATGCATGCTGATATTTTAGGCAAAGTTTCCTTTCCAAGTTCTCACACTCTTCATGTAATGTTTCTATTTTGTCCATATCCTCTTCTATAACTCAAATAAAAAATAATTGATGAATAAATTTTTATTTAAATTATTTTTTTATATATCAATAATATTATTACCTCTCTTACTGATGTATTACATTGTTCATAAATGGTCTCCCATAATTTTTTCTTTTTTTTGATTCTGTTCTCTATCACCCTCTCTCTCTCCCATAGGAATTTATATTTTTTTCTTTATTATTATAGTAACCAAAAAATAATTTTTCTGTCAATGTTAAGTCAATAAAAGTTAGTTTTTCTTAGTTTTAAATGTTTTAATAAGTTTGGAGTCGATATGAGATTGTTTCAAGAGATTGACAGAGAAATATTTCGATGGTTCTGGAAATTACAGTAAAAATTGCAGAAAAATATCATGATGTGAGAACTTAAATCCCTTCATGAGTGGAGACTGTCTAAAAAATGGTAACTATTTACACTACTATATGTAAATGTCATAAAGTCAATTCATAATTGTTATTGTAATATTTTTGAAAAACTGGTTACGTCCAATACATATGGGAAATAATACTCTATATACGTAAGTATTGATCCAAACTTAATAAAATGGTAAAGTTATTGACTATAATAGATTATTTAAGGGTTATGTTTTAGGTAAAATGGAAAATTATTATATTTCAATATAATAGTTAATGGTTTTTAATAAAGACATGGCCTATATTTAAGGATTTTTTGCACTACCAATTTGAGGTGAAGAGTCAGTCACACTATGAGATGGATGTCACACCATGAAGATACATAGGAAACTATTTGTGGTTATTTTTATTTGAATATTCCCATATTGTAAATGAAGGACACACCAAAATAATTTTAGAGTTAAATAATATTTTTAACTTGATCACATCATGGTGTGTTTGTCACACCATGATTGAAGGAATCACACAATGATAGTTAGATCATAAAGATTTCATTAGGGATGAAAAAATTATGATTCAAAATATTTTATAGTATAAATCATGGTCACATCATGAAGCACATTTTTAATTATGTTTGAAACTTTTAGTTAAATAAAAACATTTTAAAAAACCAACCATTCATGTCATGATATAATTATCTACACAATGATTTCTATAATTTGAATAATTCAAACAAGATTGATTATTTGGTGTACTTTTCAACTATTTGAAAGATATAGAACAAAATTAAATAGTATAAATAGAGTTTTATATTGAATATTTACTTATAAATAATCCAGAAAGGTGTTTTAATTAGTATAAGTTTCAAGTTTTTTATAGACTGAGTTTTAAATTTGAATTTAGAAAATCTTAGGTTATATTGCTGTTGTCTGTATAGAAGAACACAAGATAAAAACATAGAGATTTATAAAGGAAATAAGAAGGGAGAAATTATAGTGAATTTGTTTTAGGAATATATTGAATATGTGCTATTAATAAGTGAATTGTGATTGTATTTAATTCTATTCAAAATAAAAACTGGAAGTGGAACATTATTGTGAATTCTCATAAAGATATTAAATTTATAAAGAACACCTAAAATTGTTTGGTGTCGGTTTTTTAATTATTATCTTTGTGAGTGTTACCTTACTGTTGAAATAATATTTTGTATAAATCTATTATATAGTACTTGTGCTTAAGATAGGAATTGGTTGTGGACCTTGGATGAGTAGTGAGATTATTCAAATGATTATAATAAAAAACGAGTGGAGTAATGATTGTTAGGAATATCAATATGGTGTTGATATGTTCTTCTTGGATGTAACTTAGTGTGGGTGAACCAAGTAAAATAATTATTTTCATGCATCATTATATATCTATATTTGATTGTTCATGTGTTAAATCATAATGGATGATTCCATGCGTCTTTGAATATGTGAGGACAAGATCCAGTTAAACATGTATTGAGAAGAAATCTAAAGCCACCTTAATTCACACACCCCATTAGGTTGTATAATGGCATCTTAAACAATAATAGGTGGCATCAGAGCCACTATTTATTTCTTAGTGAATATATCAGAGTAATTTAAAATCATAGAGAATATAGTGAATTTAATGAGATACCCATTATTTGATGGTTTCAATTATCAAGTATGGAAGAATAGAATGATATCTAATTTAAAATCTCTTTTTATTTTATTAATTAAAATAAAATATTGGAAATCATGAAAGTGACTCTACTGAACTATTAATGAAGAAAGATGATATAAAATTATTAAATAATGATGTAGAGGCTCATAATTCCATATTTGGAGCATTTTTTATTGGATATATATGAAAGTGATGAATTAAATAATGAATGTAATTTGGGACAATATTATAAATATTTATGATGGTGGAAACAAAGTTAAAGAAAAAAAATTTTAGGTTATAAAAAATAAATTTAATGATTTTAAGATGAGTCTGGGTGAAAATATTGATAGTTTCTTAAAATATGTTATTAAAGTGGTTAGATATATTTGTGGACATGGTCAGGATAATAAAGATATGGATATATTGAATATTTTCATACAAATATTACCACCAATTTACAATCTAAAAGTATAAACAATTAAAGAAGTAAATCTTAGGGAGTTATCTATTAATGATATCATTAGTAAACTACTCACATATGAAATGTGAATGAAACCAGAAAGTTATTTAGAGATTTTCACAAAATAAATGGAATTAAAATAATAATGACAGCAATAAATTCATGATGTTGAAATTAAAGAAGATGTTAGTGATGATTTCATATCTCCTTTATAAAGTAAGTTCTCGAGAGTTCAAGGAATATTTTATAATAAGCTATAAATAACCTATTTTCATTGTGGAAATATAGGGCACATATCTATTAGGTTTCTAACAAGTTTTGATCAATAGAATGGTGAGTTTTTTTATCTAAAAAAACAAAGAAATAAGTTATTCTCTTAATGTAACTTTAATTATTGAAATGAAAGTGGAAATAAAATTTATATAAAGGTGATGGTAAGAAAAAAGGAAGAATATTCCCAAGAAGATCCTTTAAAATGTGTTGAAATTAAATTTATCTTAAGGAAAAATTTTGTTTGATGGATATAGTTGTAATATCCCAACCTGGGAGCCACACACCGATTCCCCAAGCCATTTGGTCACATGCCCTCAGGCACACCTCTCTATATGTTAGAGGTTTTTGACCAGTAGTGACCATCAAATATATAACATGGGGAGACTATACCCTCTTTATGAAAGTAGCACAACAACTAATATAAATAAAAAATAACCAAATGACATAATCAATATCTAGAATAATTTCAAAACAAAATATATACCAATAAAAAATGATGAACCAAAACAAGAAAACAATATCAAAGACTAAAGTATTAGATATGTCATGCTATATACATGTCTAATAAAGACACTAAAAACCCCATGTGGGTCCTGACATCAAGTCTAGTTCTTTGATCCATGCTTCATCCCAACTCAACCATCTATCATTGGGCTCCTATACTTATCCTGTCATGGAAACATGAATCCTATTTATGTACTGATCAGGATACCTGAGTAGATCATGAGTACAAATCAGAAGGTCACCACTAATGATATTCGAAATAATATCTATTCTATAATAGTGTATGTAGTTTTATAATGAATATAGTACAAATAAATAAGTAAATATTTTTTAAAATTCGTTATTATTTAGTTAAGAACATAAGTAATTGGTTTGACATTAACACCCAAACCATCTATACCTTCATTGGACTATGTTGAAGTCTGAACCATATCACATTAGGAATCACAATTCATTATATCATGGAATTTCATCAATCATTTAATTCCAATTTCATATCTAGTATACTTGGAACTCTAGTATAATTCCAGTGAATTAGGACTACAAAATCATGTATAGAACCCCATGGGTGTTTGGAACATCAATCTTGATACCACACCTTATTGTTATCACATATGGGCATTTAGACAATCTGTCTGTTTGCTACACTAGTTATCACATGCATGAATTTGGTGACTAGAGCACCATGTCTATCACCCTATGGGTATATTGAGAATCAATCCTTGTCCCAAATCCCATTTATCAATAAATCACATATATCACATTTATTAAGGTTAATCATCATTAACCATCTTATCAATTATTCACATAATGGTTCACCAATTAAATTTAAAAAAATAATCATGGTTCATCACTATAATAACATGGAAATAATATGAACATTTCCCCATTAATCCATTTGAAAACATTTAATCATATAAACCATTATTTCTATATAGTCAATAAAACCAAACAATTAATACCAATTATCAATCAATACCATAATCCCGTTATTTGACCAATTTCAAAATTCCATATTCTACTAATTCCATAATCTCAATATTCCACCAATTTTATAATTCCATTAATTAATTTAACAAATTAATTAATCCAATTCAATATTCAATTTCCAAATATATCAATTGAAATTTCACAATTACTTACACACAATTATAATTAAATATTATGGGAATTTATTATTAGACCACATAACTCATGATCATTGATGGACATTCACCAAACTAGATATCCCCAAATTGAAACAAAAAGATCAAGATCATAATGAAATAGAAGATATAGGATAAAATCATAGAAACATAATCAAATAGAATAAGATCCATGAAAACCTTGATCCGATCTATCTCTAATAGTGGATAAAACATTCCTATTCATCTGGAAAGAGATACAAGAGAGAGAGGGGAATCCAATTGGGGAATAAAACACATACCAAATGAGATACGATCCTTTAAATGAATGTTATATTAATCAATAATGGTGTTTGAGGAAACTTGGAACCCTCATGAGAGCATCAAAATTAATAGGAATGAGTTTAGATCTAATTAGGGTCAATTATGGATTAATACCATTGGGTTCACTATTTTTTATAATTTTCGGGGGTGGTGGTGGGGGGGGGGGGGGGTTAAAATTTTGTGTGAATAGTTTCCTATACGGGGAACACAATTTGTAAAACTATATTCCCTGACCATACAACCCTTCTGGTGGGGTGCATGGATGCTTATAAGAGGGAAAAAAGTTTGAAATATAATGCACCAACCATGAAAAAACCCTCTATTTCAGGGTGCATGGTTTACTTGGGTGGGTTCATGGTTTGGGAAAATCATGCGCCAACCGCTAACTGCTCCAAACCCATCCAAAATTGTTGAACATTCACTTAAATGCACCGAAGAAAAGTCTAAAACAAAATATACTCAAAAAAGGTTAAAGAGTACGTATAAATGAGTACAAGACATATCTATAAAGGCTAGAATCATACATTCTTCCAACCTTATACTAGCTTGTACCCGAGCTATAATCCCAAGAATCTCAAAGATTTCGAGGTAAAAATATCGGGCCACTAAGATTGTATATTTTCTTCTCTCTCCTATGTTTCCTCCAGAGCACAACCATGTTTCTATGATAGTAAAACTATTGGCACTGTCATTCCCCTCGACACTTTCTCACTCTGATCGAATTTGATGACCCTCAAAGGATATATCGATCTCAATGTCAACATCATCAACACTGATCACATGAGAAGGGGCAGGGTGATATTTCCAATGGTGTAGAACATGGAAAACATCATGCATAATAGTATAACTCTATGGAAGTGCCAATCAGTACACCACTGGTTTAATTATCTCCATAATCTCAAAAGGTTCAACAAACCTGGGGACCAACTTTCCCTATCTCTAAATCCTATAGTGAACCTATCTAGTCAACACCCGAAGGAACACACGATAACCATTGGAAACTCAATGGGTTATCTACTTTGATCAATATATGAATTATTCCAACTATAATCCATAACCATACATTTTTGAATTAGCTAAACCTGATCTAAGGCCTTGTGTATGAGACTCGACCCTAACAACTCAAACTCACTTCCATCTATCCAGCATAATGGTGATCTTCATAGCCCACCATAAATCATCTTATATGGTTACTGATAAATATTTTCCTAATAATAGTTGTTATAGGAGAAATCAACAAGTGATAAGTGATTCTTCCAAGGCCCACCAAAGTGTAGGACACACACTCATATAATACTATCCAAAACCTATATAGTTCGTTTTTACTTCCCATCTATATATGGATGGAAATCCACACTAAAAAAATACCAATATTCCATGTTCCTTATGTAAGACCTTCTAGAAGTATAAAGTAAAACATGTGTCCCGATTTTAAACTATACTTCCTTGAACCCCATGAAGACATACTATCTTAAAAACATATAGGTCCCCCAACTGATCCACTAAGGAAGTCCCCCGTATAGGCAAGAAATGAGATACTTTCTTCAATCGATCAATGATCACCCAAATAACATCATTATTCCAAGGAATCCTTGAGATAACCACCATGAAGTCCTTGGTATTGTTTTCCCACTTCCATCTCAGAATAGGAAAAAGTTATTGTAAACCGCTATGTTGTTGATGCTTGTCTGTCAACTATTGACAGTTGTAGCATCTTGTCACGAACCCTGTAATTTCCTTTTTCATGCCTGAACACCAATACTATTTATGTATTTCATGGTATATTTTTGGTCCAAACTGGATGCACCACCCACTTAATGGCATGAAATTCATGAATTAGCTCCTCTCTCATACTCATAGGCACAACCACAAAATTCCATACATAGATGATCTCATCCTCTTCTATAGAACAATGTGAAGGTGAATACCCACCTTCAAGTAATTCCCTCCTAGAGAAACACTTTTGGATCCTCATACTATCTCTCTATGATCTAGTTCAAAAGTGTCGACTTTGCTGATATTGATATGAGGGTCATATGCTCTAGGACCTACCAAACCACAACATGAATCTCATCCAGAAAAGTCAACATCTTCCTCTTAGAACTATACTCATGAACTGTCTAAATCTGAGTCTTTCTATTAAAAGAATTAGAAAAACTATTTTCCTTCCTGGATTTATATGCCAAGTCAAAAATCAAATGACTTCATATACTCATCTAACCTTCACTATCCGAGTTTGAAATATTCTAGTGAAAAGGTAAACATTAAGATCTTGGTCGTTATTCACAATAACCTTTTTTCACAATAGATAATTCCTCTAACACTTCAAAGAATATACCAATTCAACTAACTTTAGGTTATGGGTAGGGTAGTTCCATTCATGTGGCCCCAACTTCTAGGAACCATATGCCACAACTCGATCTCCCTACATCAACACTGATCTATGTCCTATCCAAAATGCATCACAAAATACCATACACTCCTCACCTGAATTGGGCAGGATCAAATTTGGTGTAGTATTCAACCACTTCTTCAACTCTTGGAAAGAATTCATTCTTTCCCTAAGCCGTTAAAACTTAACTCCATTCTTGTTTATGCCTGGACGTGGTGATTACAAGAGAGAAATTTCCTGGTTTAACCTTCGGTAATAACCCTCCAAACCTAGAAAGCTACAGATATTGAAGGAATTATTGGGTTTCTCCCTAGAAACCACAACCTGTACATTCTCTAACTCCACTAACACACCTTCCTATGAGATTATGTGACCCAATAAATGTAAACAATTGATCCAAATTTGAATCTCAGATAACTTGGTGTATAGCTGATGCTCTCTTAATGTACTCAGGATGATGTGAAGATGTTGTGCATGATCTTCATGAGTTTTTGAGTACACCAATATGTGTTCAACAAGAACAAAAACAAACTGATCTAGGAATGGATGGTTGATTTGGATCATTAAGGCCATAGATATAGTATGATCATTCATTATCCCAAATAGCATTACAAAAAAGGCATAAATTCCATACCTGATTCTGAAATCTATTCTTGGTATATCATAAGTTCTAACTCTTACAAGAGACTATTCCTATTTGGTGAGGTATCCTTAAGTGCATCCACGAGACCCAGGTTTAAAACCAGGAAGCAGAATATTTTTGGGGGTACTGTAGCAGCACTGTAGTAGGAATTGTGCGATACTGTACCAGGTACTATAGTAGGTACTGTTCAGTATCGTAGCAGCTAGGAACTATTCAACATGGGCTACTGGTTTGGGCTTGGTGTCCTTAAGCCCATCGGGGAACCCAGGAATTTGGGTCAGTAGGGATTTCAGGACACCTTTAATGCTTTCAGGCCACCTCAAGGCCTTAGGGTCACATGTAGTTTCCCCAGATAGACTCTACAAAAAGGAGCAGCCCTAGAGGAGTATTTAGAGCAAGTGCACTCACCATAGGATAACCAAATGGATTGGGAAATAATGATAGGGTATGGCTATGCCATCGGGACCATCCTATGCTTTCACGAGATACTTATCCAGACGACCATGCGAAGGTGGAGAGCTATCAACACGATGTAGATGTTGGGAAGGGGTAGTTCCTTGTAGTTATAGTCTGGTTGAATTCCCCAAGACCTTCGGGTCATGTAATGTCTCTCAATCCCACGGGCAATGTAATAACCTAGGCGTACAGGCCTTGTAAGGGTTCCCCCACATACCTTGAAAGGGGGGTTATCAAAAAATCAATAAAAAGAGGCCTTCGGGCCATTCAAGAATAAGTTCTAACTCTAAGCTAGTGATACCAAAACTCAATTCAATTTTGGAGAAAAAAAAATCTCCTCTCAACTGGTCATAGAGATTGTTGACATGAGGAAGAGGATACTAGTTCTTCCCTATAATTCAGTTCAACTTCTGGTAATCGACACATAAGAGCAAGGTTCTTCCAGCCTTCTTAGAAAACAAGGCTATAGAACCCAAAGGAGACATACTAAAATTAATAAATCTATTATCCATTAAATCTTACACTGGAGTCTTAAGATCTTGAAGCTATGTTGGTTCCATTCTGTAAGGTGGAATGAAAACTGGATCAACTATATACATGAGCTCTATTGAAAATTCCACATCCCTCTCAGGTGGAATCCCTCAGAAGTCCTTAGGAAACACATCCTATAACTGGTCTACTGTAAGTGGAAATAAAAATTTCTTCACACGCATTTCATCAAGAAAATGACTTTAAACCAAGGTAGTGATCTTTCTTAGTTATTTATGAATTAACCCTTCATGGCCTGCCTAAATATCCGACTCTCTCTGATGAACATAACTGTTACCCTCAGGAGATGTAAAGGCTACTCTCATATGATAACAATCATTGTGGTATTAGTATGATACTAACTAGTTGATAACAAATATCATTTAAAATCCTAACATGTCAGGGTTGTAAAGATATTATAGAAAATGATACTCCCCAACCTCAAGAGAACACCCATTTAATTAACGAATGTCTATCAACTGTACTCCCAAAGGTGTATCAATCATCATAACCCTACTCAAAAATTATATTATTAGAATAAAACCATTTTTAAGTTGTATAGATATAAAATAATAATAGGATGTTGTATCCAATAAGGCACTAGAAAGTGTATAATCTACAAGATAGTACCACTAACTATTGATGGTCCATACTCTCTATCAACAAGTATATAATGAACTGCCTTTAACTATCCTTCCCATCTCCCCTATGCTATATTTTGAGTCCCCTGAGATATAACACTGTACTAATATGGCTTATCTTTCCAGATGTACCTCATCCACTTCTTGTACTTCTATGACTAGTATAACTCCAAATTCTAGACTAATATAGGGTAGAATCCCCTCTTCCAGTAATTCGATTCATCCTTGCTCCTCCGTCATTACCCACCTTCCATGGGTTCTTGTAGAACCCTTATAGATTCCACAACCTTCTTCATGCTCAAAAATATATTGGGAGTCTGGGGAACTGTCTATGTAAGTGACCCGACCTATCACATTCATACTAGAGAACTCTAGTCATATCCTGAGTAACTGACCCTTTCATCTTACAACTCTACTTTCCTATGATCTAGTTAACACTCTCATAGTGATGCTTGGTACTCTCAAAAGATGTACCACCATGTCATCTAGCAGAAACCACCCGTCCTTCACTAGAAGCCTCATTTAGTTTCCTCTCAGAAATGATATCATGATTCACAACTTATGAACACCTTTTCAGCCTAAATATGTTAACATGGGACTTTTTCTCACATTTAAGGCCATACTAAAAATGCTTCACTATAGTAGCCTCATCCCCTAATGATACTATAATAAAGAGATACAAATTAGGAAAGCACCCAACATAGTCCCGCATAGATATACTTCCATAGGATAAACTCAAAAACTAAGGTTCCCTCACATGTTTGAGAATCCTAGGTTAAAAGTGATCCATGAAATTCTCCTGAAATCTCTTCCTCTCAATATTATCCAGCTATCCATCATTGGTTTGGATGTACCACTAATTTTTCACTTGACAATGTAACATACGAGCATCCAATTTGACTCCCATTTTAGTAGGAGTTTTTATGTGGTGAAGGATCATCTAGATAGACTCAGTCCAGAACTCAGATGCCTCTGGTCTACCCTCTCTAGTTAGTGTCAGAGGGTTCTTTAACTGAAACTCCCATGTCAAATCAGATATACTGTTCACATCCCACCATTGGAATACTTCCATAGGCTATATAAACCAAGAAATTTTTTCATGGAACTGCTCTCTGGATTCCTCACCCAGAAGTATCAGAGCCTTTGGTTCCACTAATTGAGGAAAATTTCCCGTTATTCCATCCTTTGTCCTATCAAATAGCACCACCATGGAGGCATATATATACAATTCCAAACACACATATTCGGAAAAATTTAACAACATTTACACATTTATGTAATATGGATTCACGTCTAGTCATAACAAGTCATTCCACATACCCCGACACACAATCAAAACTGAGGGACTATCACTACCCTCTACCACCCCTCAGCTATGTCATGGTTAACTAAGGGTAAAAAATTTTCACATTTCAATGTTCTATTTAGATACCCATTTATCCATTTCATTTACCAGATTCAAAATCATTTACATTTTTAAATTTCATATTAGGAACCTTTTTATTTTAATTACACAAGTAAAGAAAATCATTTCCATTTAAACAAGTCACCCAAAATTTGTTTTCTATGTGTGCCTATAATGATACATGTCATAATAATATATGAGTGCCTATAATGATTAATTCTTGAAAAAATATTGTTTTATATTAATCGATGAAGAAAAATCCCAGAAAAAAATAATAAAATCACTCAACATGTGCTTCACCCATTGTGAAATAACATCCAACTGAAAAAGAAAATATCAATAACATAAATCCCATCTCACGTACTTCGATTTAACCCCCGCACCAGGGATAGATACTCCCTTTCATGAGATCTTAATCAAGGTTGTAATCATTCTAATCTCATATCTATATTTCATAAATTATAAGATGAAATAAAATAAAATAAATCTTCTTTGATACCACTTTATAGTGTCTCGACCCAGGTTCCACACACTGGTGCCTTGAGTCAGTTGGTCACATGACCTCGGGCACACCCCCTATATGGAAGAGGCTACCATATTGTAGCAAGGGTAAAATATAAACTATGGTGAGACTATACCCTCTTTACAAAAGCAATAGAATAGAAAAAAATAGATAAACTATAACTAAATGATATTACTAATAATGAGAAAAATGCCAAAACCAAATACAGACCAATATCACATGATGAACCAAAATAAGAAAAAAAATCCAAGACTAAATAATTAGATATTTCATGACATATACATGTCCATTGTAAAATGAAAAACTAAAATGTAGACACTGAAAACTCCCAATAGGGTCTTCACATCAGGTCTGGTTCCCTCACCCATGCTCCATCCCAACTCAACCATCCATCATAGGGATATCAGCCATATATAATCCATCCAACATGAAGTCCATCTGGGTACTGATCAGGTAGGCCAAGTAGGATTTGAGTAAAACTCAGTAGGCCACCACCAATGGTTTCTAAAACAATATTCAGTCTTTAATAGTGTATGGAGTTCTATAAATAATAGAGTACAAATAAACAAGTAAACAATTTTTACAATTTATTATTATTCAATTAACCACATTATTACCTGGGTTCATGATGACACTCAAACCATCAATACCTACTTCAGCCCATGCTATAGTATGAATAATATCATATAGGGAATCACAATTAATTATATCAATGGATTTTATCAATAATTTAATTCCAATTTCATATCAAGGATACTTGGAATCTTAGTCCAATTCCAATGTATTGGGTCTAGAACGTCATGTCGAGAGCCCTCTGGGTATTTTGGAACATCAATCCCCATCACACACCTCATGTTTTTCACATATGGATATTTTTAGCATCAATCCATACCCACAATCATATTTACTTGCATGCATTTGGTGACTAGAATGCCATTTCTAGGACTCCATGGGTATTTGGAGAATCAGTCCTTGTCCCATACCCTATTTATCAATCAATCAAATATATCACATTTATCATTTTCAATCATAATAAACCCACTTATCAATTATTCACATGAAGTTTCACCATTTCAATTTAACAAAACAATCATGGTTCATCACTTTAATCACATGGAAATAATATGAACATTTCACCATTAATCCATTTAACAAAATTTAATCATATAAAGAATTAACCCTATAATTTCAATCCAACGAACCCTTTAATCCCAATTATCAATCAATACCATGATCCCGTTTTTAACCAATTTCAAAATTCCATATTTCACTAATTTTATAATCTCAGAATTCTTTAAATTTCATAATTCTATTAAATAATTTAATGAATTAATTAATCCAATTAACGATTCAATTTAAAAACAATTTAGTTAAATCTTCTCTATTACATACATGAAATTATAATTCAATACTATAAGAATTTATATCTATACCACCTATATCAAGATTATTTATGAACATTCACTAAATTAGAAATCCATAAATTGAAATGGAAAGACCAAGATCACAACGACACATAATATCTGGGAACAAATCCTATATACAAGATCAAATAGAATAATATCCATGAAAACCAAATTTAAACAATCACCAATGGTTGAAAAACATTTCTATTCATCAGAAAAGAGAGATGATAGAGAGAGGAATCCAATCGGGGAATAAAACACATACTGGATGAGAGATGATTCTTCGAATGGATCATTAATTCATAAAAATGGTGTTATATGAGCCTTAGAACCCTCACAGGAGATTCAAAATTCATTTTAATGAGTTTAGGTATGATTATGGTTAATTAGGGATTAATACTGTGGGGTTTAGGTTATTATTATAATTTTTTAGGTGGCAGAAATACCGCGTGCACGGTTTTTGGTACGGGGAACATGGTTTGGAAAACTGTGAACCAAAACCGCACCTATTGGTAGGGAACACGATTCTTTATAATAGAGTACATGGTTTCAAAATCCATGACCCAACCATTAAAACCCCCTTTGTTTTAGGGTGAACTATTTTTTGGGGTGGGAGCTTGATTTGGGAAAATCATGGGCCAACTGTGCATTTCTTGAAACCACTAAAAAAA
The DNA here is from genome assembly GCA_963277665.1 of Viscum album. Taxonomy (NCBI): domain Eukaryota; kingdom Viridiplantae; phylum Streptophyta; class Magnoliopsida; order Santalales; family Viscaceae; genus Viscum; species Viscum album. Next base: position 706,148,469 of record OY728145.1, read on the forward strand.
CTTCCACAATTCACCTGAATGAACTGAAGACTAAAATGAACAAAATTATACTAAAAAAGGTAAAATTGTCCCTAAAAATTATTATTAGTCATATATATAAAGGTTATAATCTTACAATATCAGATATATCAAAATTAATAGTAGAAGAGGATGATAAACTAGAGGGAGTATTTGATGTCAAGGGGGAATTAGAATGTGAACTAAAGGAACTTTACTTAAAAAGAAGTAAGAATAGTAAAATTGGAATATTGTTGAAAGAATATTTAATTTATATTGATGAAGTTAAATCATAAATTGATGGAATAGAGAAAATTATGTAAGAACATGAAAATGATCTTGTGAAACCTGAAGACGTAGTGAACTACATGTTAAAGATCAACTAACAAACTAAGATCATTTTTCATCATCCATCAAAGATAAATATAATAATATTTGAATATTATAATAAGAATTCAAATGTTTGAAAAAAAAAACTTGAGTCTGAAATAAAAATAAGTGTAACTAAAAATAATCTATAGTTTTGGAAGTTTTCAGATGAAATATTAATAGATTGAATAAGGGATAAAACATTTAGAGGAAGTGTTGTGTACTCAAAGACACAATATTTTGGGTAAAATTTGTCTTGAATAGGATTACAGAACATTAAATACAAATAAAACCCATCTGAAGGAAAAAGGATTCATATGAATGTTGAAAGTTCTCAATCGTCAATAACTCACCAATAATTAATGAGTGTTTTAAAAATTGAAGATATGTGAAGATATATAAGAAACAAGATATTTCATTTGATAAAGTAGCAATTTTTTTTTGCTAATTAATCCAAACAATGTATTATTGTGGTGAAATTGAAAGTTAATTTTTTGGTTACTAGATTGTTGGTCAACAAAAGTGAATCAAAATGAATCCTTAATATCTGAGTAAAAACTCATTCAATAGATTTTTTTTTAATTTCTATGAATTGTAGAATAAATCTATTAATTGTACGAAGATAAGTGGAAAATTTTTCCATGTAAGATAAGCATGGATGATAACCAATATTACACATTTTCTTTGGGAAATAAATTTTACCCATTTGAGGATGAATAGTATTCCTTGATTTCCTGTGCTGAAAAAAATGAGAATATATCGACGTATGTATCAACTCATTAAATAGTTACTTTTAAAGAGAAGAATATGAAGATGAAGAAGAAAATTATTCAAATATAGATATATTTTAATCCTAAAAAGGGAGTAGTAAGTGGATCCTTTATAGTGGATACTCCTCTCACTTGATATATAACATGAATATACTAAAAAATATTAAAGGAAGAGTTGATGGGAGAATTCTATTTTAAAATTATGGATATATGAATATTAAAGGAAGTGTAAAAAGTTGGTTATCTAGAGATGAATAGAATATAATTAAAGTTATTTATGTTTATGTCCTTTGAAATAGTATGTTGAGTATAATTCAGTTATTTGATTCATGATTGGAAGTTAAATTCTATCAAAAATGATAAAATATCAAAGGAATGGCATGAATTTTTTATAGGGATGGATAATTAATGTTTACTTTTATATGTTTTGAAAAATGAATAATACTTGTATCCTAATGATATAAGAGTTGAATAGTTTATGGAACTAGAGGCTCTATCACATTCATCAGTAGTGTTTGGTGAGTCCCTTAAAGATGAAATATTTTTTTGACACCCCTTTATTAAATAGATAAAAGTTTTTTTTTGTTTTTTATTAAAGATAAATATGGTTATAAATATTTTCCATCTAAAGAATAAGTGTGCATCAAAATTTATGAATCTTGTCCACACTAATGTATGTGGCCCAATCAGTTAGACTAGAACTTACGGTGAGAAATACATTATGTTATTTATTGATGAATATAATAGGATAAGGTGTATTATATTTATACAATCTAAAATAAAAGTTCTAGACTATATAAAATTATTCTAAATAAGTGCAAAGAATGAAACTATAATAATAATAAATATTTCACGCTATGAGAATGGAATCAAATTCACTTCCATTGAAGATGAGAATCATTTAGAGAAACACGGAATAAAGAATTATATTTTAGTGGCAGGGACCCCTCAATAGAATTGATTCATAGAAATAATAAATCATATAATAAACAACATTGGAAATACTTTTTTGATTGAAAGTATCATCTCTCACTATTATTGGAATGAAGCTATACAAGTGGCTATGTGTAATTAAAATTAAGAATTTCAAATTCTTAGAGATGAGTGGATGGAATATGAAATTCGGTAGAATAGAAAACCCTCATCGAAACATATTGAAGTATTCATAAGTAAATTTTTCATTTGAAACAAAGAGGAAAATTAGGGAATTCATGATGATAAAATAGATAAATGAATATTTTTAGGAAACTCGTCAAAGAGAAAAGCCTATAATATTTGAATAAGGGACTTAAAAAAATAACTGAAACAGTGATGTAAATTTTTTTGAATTTAAAGATAAAGAAAATTCTATAAATTTCAACCCTAAATATGTAAATGAAGAATAAGATATTTTTTTGGATTGAAGATAATCGAAGAATACTCTAGTTGGTGATGATTCTAAAGCTAAATTTTATAATCATCATGTGATAAAGGGAGTCAAAATATGACATAAAAATGAAGAAATAGAGTCGAAGTTAATCAAAAAAAATTATTTAAGACAAATATAGTCCGACACATACCAAAATAATGAGATGAAAATAAAACATTGCTAAATTATCATACGTAGATCCAACTTCATTCAATGAATCATTAAATTTGGAATCATGGTTGGAAGACATGAATAAAGATTTAGACTAGATTGAAAAAAATAAAACTTAGGAAGTTGTAGATAGAACTATACATCATAACATTGTTGTTACAAAATGTTTATTCATGATAAAGTTTAATGAACATGAAAGATTTGTTTGGAATAAAGTGAGAATATTTTTTAAAGGATACACACAAGTTGAAGGAGTTTATATTGATGAAATATTTGATTGAGTTGTAAGAATGGAATCAATTAGACTTTTCTATGTAGTGGTTGTCAAAAAAGAGTTAAAAATTTATCAAATGGATGGGAAGAAAATATTCTAAATAAAGTTTCAAAAGAAGAACTCAATATCAATAAATTGGTAGAATTTACTATTTAAAAAGAAAATTCAAATGTTTTTCCGATTGAAAAAGTCATTATCTTGCCTAAATAAAGTTCCAAATTATAAGTATTCATGTTTGCATACTTATCTAAGAAATATGAGGTTCATGATAGGAGGGGTTTATCAAAACATCTATGTGGAAATATTAGATGAAGTGTAGTTAATGGTTATCATGTGTGTGGTTGATATCATATTTAGTGGGAAAAAGAAAATTTATATTGAAAAGTTTTTAAAATTTATGTGTTTGGTGTTTGAGATGTCAATTATTTACCTACTGACCAAATTTATTGGGTTTCAAGTATACGAAAATGAAGGAAACACATTCATCTCATTGGTGAAGTTTGCAATAGAGGTGTTATTGATGTTTAGAATGGAATAATGATATGTTCTTGGTAGTAAAATTTTAGTGTTGTCAAAAGTAAGAACATCTTACGATATTGAAATAGAAAACATGCTATATTTTTGGAGAATAGAAATATGGTTTGGTTTTGAAACCAGGGGAAGATATAGATTTTTTATTAAATTTAGATGAGTACTTGACTTGTGATTTTATGGTTTTAAAATAAAAAAGTGGTTTAGATTTTTTCATTAGAAGAAATTTCATTGGATGTCTAAGTAAGTAATAGGATTATGTATCTTTGATTACAACAAAGGAAAAATATATTTCAGTAAACAAGGCATGTACAAAGTTGATATTGATGAAATAGTAGTTAGAGAATATTATAGAAGTGGTATGATAACTGATATAAATTTTTTAAAACAACAAGAGTTCCATTGAGTAAACAAATAATCCAGTATAATAATTTATCATGAAACTACTTACGATTTATTATCATTTTAATAAAGAGGAGGTAGAGTAAAACATTATAAAATTTTATTTTTTTGGAACTCAATAGGTGATAGAAGTTATTTTTATAAAACCATTGGCTACTATTTTGATTGAAACATATTGGTCAAACCTTTAAGTTTTAATAGTTCTCTAAAACTAAGGGGGTTTGATATCACTTCTCCCATTATATATAATTCATTACTTGAATACCATTTGTTCATTCTGATTTTTATATTTTTTGGATATATTAAGATAAGAGGAGACATAATCCATAAAGAATTAAAAGTATATTAAAGTATTTATTATCAAATATAGACATCATTGTAACAACCAACTCTTTCTATTGTTTCTTACAATGAGATTCAGCTCGGAAGTATAAGACAATTTATTCATAGGTCTTTCCTTAGTTTCAACATAGTGGAAACTTAATGACTAATGAGATGTGATTGGATTTGGAGAAGGAAAACCCTCTAAATTTTATTGTCAAAGGGGAATAATTACTAGGCGATATTATATATAGGTGTATAATAGACTAGAATCAATAAATTCAAAGGATTAAAAAAAATATACAAATGGAGATAATTCCATAACCACAAGTCATTGTTGAATTTTTTTCAATTTAAAGTTAATAGAAGTTTATCAGAAGGATTTTGAGATGTGTGAAGAATATTTAAGTCATGTTTATATTGTTAGAGGATATGGTCAAGAAAATGGTTTAAAGGTTCTAAAAATTGTAGTAAAGATTATAATAATAGATCAAGATGTGATAACTTAGATCACACTATGATTGGATTTGGTCTGAATATTGATAAACTTTATACACTACTATATGTAAAGGTCATCAGATCAAAAAATAAATATTATTATAAGATTTTTGAAAAATTGGTTAAGTCATGTACATGTGGGTAATAATTGTCGATATACATAATTGTTGATATTTCCTAAAAAATGGTAAATTATTAAACCATATTGGTGTACATAAGGGTTGTTCTAGTTTAGAAAAAATGGTAAAGTACTAGATTTCACTGTAATATGTAAATGTTGTTTTATAATAGGTTATCTTTATGTAACGATTATTTCATTTACTGATTTCAGGTGAAGAGTTTATCTTTTAATTAGAATAATATCACACCATGAATATTCTAAGGTAAATATTATAGGTTATATGTATTTTATGATTACCATTCCATGGATGAAAGACAAAACACAAAAATATTAATGTTAAATAATATTTCTAACTTTTTCAAGACATGAGGAGTTTTTCATGTTATTTTGGAATGAATCATGCCATGAAGGTTAGAAAATGAAGAAATTATCAAGACCATGAAACTTAAGAATCAAACTGTTTTATAGTATAAATAAAGGTCACACCATAAAGAAATTTATGATTCTACGATGTAATATACAGTTAATAAAAAACTATAAAAAAAACAATCAGTCTGGTCATGATACAACTAACCACATAATGATTTATGTAATTTGGAGAATTTGAACAATGTTGATGATTTGATATAGTTTGATACTTTTTGGATGTTATAAAATTAACTTCAACAATCTAAATAGAGTGTGTTTTTAATATTAATTTCAAAATTATCAGGTAAATTGGATCAGTTGTATTGAAAAATATGAGGTAGAAAAAAATAGAGAGGTATATTAGATATAAAAAAAGAATAAATGAGAGTGAATGGATTTTTGGAATATGTTAAATATATAGTATTAAGTAGTGTAGCATGATTGTATTAATTTAAATTCAATAACATGCTTGTGAGTGAATGGTTTTTCAATCTTATAAAGTTCTGGAATTGAATACTAGAGGTTTATAGAGCACAACCAAGGTTTTTTGGTACTATATATTCTATAGTTATCTTTTTATATTCAACATATGTGTTGACATTAAGTACTGTGTGACCCTATTGGAAATAAGTGAGAAGAATACAGAAAGAGGTCATATAACTTTGATGAGTAGTGTGACTTTCCTAAAGATTGTAATCAGAAACTAGTGATGTAGTGATTGTTAAGAATAAAAATATTTCTTTGATATGTGCTCCTTGGATGTATCCCAATATGAGTGAACTAAGTAAAATCAAAATATTTGTGCTTATTTATATTTTTAATTTGGTCATAAATTTGAGTAATTATAGTGATAGATTTAAGGTGTATCTAAAAACATATGTAAAATATCTAGTTAACTTGAATTGTGAAAACATTTCAAGATATCTTATTTTAACCCTGAATTAGGGTGTATATTGGGACCTTGGGTTACAAAAAATATCCAAGTTCGTTATCTCATGGATGTATTCTATATATTTTCCACAAATTATATAGTTTTTATAATATTTATATAACTATATACCCCATACTCTATATAGTGTAAATACGCTATATTTCATAATTAAGATTGAAGGGTTTTTACCATGAAAGTTATACTGTCCACTTGACTGTGTAAATATTAACAATTTGTGTACCCATTATTTAAATATGGATAATTATTGATTACTTGTTCATGTTGTTGTATGTGGTTCCTTAGGGAACATGAATTATATTATTTATATGTTTCTTTTGTATGATGAATTCATTGGGCTTTTTAAGTGATGGTTGAGAGTTATAATTATAACGATCTTTGATGCATTAGTAGGTTTCGTGAGGCAAACTATCTTGAGTAATTGGAGTTTTCCTACCCGTGATGTGTGATTTCTTGGTACAAGGCCTTGATGGTGTCATTATGATGTATGGAATAATGAATTATTTCATTATGAGGTCAATTATTACAATCCATAAGGTTATATATTTCTATTATTATTCCATATATAAATATGTTATACTTATATACGCATTTATATGACATATTATTGATTATTTATCCAAGATATATTATGAAATTCATGTTTACTCCATTTTACCTTCTATTATACGTTACCCCTTACTAATATTTTGAGATAAACCCTTTATTGTTTCCCTATTTACAAAGGAAACCATGTATAATATCACATGTAATATGAGGATAATTAATAAACTAATTTTAAATATTTACGATATTTTATGTTCTAATGTAATTTAGTGATCAAGTATGTATATAGTTTCCTAAGGCTACTAAAATTTTTCATCTTCCATATTGTGATCTATTTATTTTTTCTAATATATTAAATAAATATTGGCCTTGAGTTACTAGATTTGGGGTTGTTACAATTTTTATCAATGCTTGTTTAGCAGAAACCTCATGAACTAGATTTAAAAGAGAGTAATTATAGATTTTTTGATAACCCTTAAATTACCTAAAATTGATTGAATATTTGATATATATTTATAAGAAATGAATATTAGTTATATACCATTATTTTTAATTTATATTATCATTCATGAGATAATTATTATATTTTATTGTTAAAAAATGTTACATAATGCAAGGATCTAAAACTATATCCACACTCGTAATCAGTTTAAGGATTTCCTTAATGAGTAAATTAAAAAAATTAGGTTTTTCAGAGAAAATTATAAATATATTAGGGTAGTTGATACATGTTATCTAAAATAAACCATCCCATACAAATTAACCTATTCCTCCTCATCAATTTTTAAAAATATTGGATTGTTTCATAAGGAAAAACATTCAAATTTTAATGGAACCAACAAGACATTAGTGGAAGAGTAATAAAATAAATCTTTAGGGAATATTTTTATCACTTTAGGATATCTAGAAAGGAATAGGGTTATTATATATGTATAACATTTAAATGGGGATGTTTATCAATGGTTCTCATTGATTCAAAATACTAACGGGGAAGAGAAAAAAAGTATGGAATATAATGATTTGAAGAATTATTTTTGAGAAATACATTCCTTGAGAGAAATAAGTTCATAAGAAAAGGAAAATTATTAATTTATGAAAAAATGAAGAGGAAAATACTAATGAGTATGAGGTAAAATTTATTACACTATAGAGACACACTTATATAGACAATCCAAAAATCAATATTGAACACTACTTTGATGGGATAAATCCAGATATTTAATGGTAATTAGTCTCCCAAAATATTTTCTCATCTGATTATATAGTTACTAATTTCATCTTGACTGATAAGGAGTTCTCCAATTATTATATTATAAAATTAAATCATACTAATAACAGGATTGTAGAACACTATATATAAAGAAATATTTCAAAAAATAAGAAAGGAATGATAAAATTTCCAATATGCAATAATATTGGTAAGGAACACCCCGAGGCTTCCATAATGTGCTTGGTTGTTAATTTCATGTCTAGAGATAATTACCATCAAGCATATCGTTGAATGGTAAAGAGAGATGATATAAGGACCTGACCTTAAAACATTAAATAATCTTTAATTAAATGTATAATTCACATCGAGGATCTTTTCAGGTTTAGAGTTTTAGAGAATTAGGCCATAACTATTACATTAGATCTCAAAAATTACAAAGTAGACACTTCTACTTAGTTTCCATTTTTTTCATAAAAAGACTCTTGAAAAATATAATAATATCTATTTCCATGTTTTAGACATCATTATTTTCCCTTGATCCCATCCTTGGCCCTAGTCATCTTTAAATCCTGTGAAAAACATTTCAAAACTTGGGATGAGCATAAAAAGCTCAGTATGGGTTATAAAACAAAAAGAAAGAAAAAATTAGTTCATCAATACATACATAACATAATATATTTATAATAGCTAATTAAATCATAAGATTTATGAAGAACACATAGAAATCATAAATGTAACTTGTGGCATCCATATCATACTTACATTGTAGCTATCACAGCTACGTAGGGAGTTATATTTGGAATACACATCATAGTATATTCTCTAAATCTCTTTGGAGAAACATTCATGTTTACCTATGTCATGTTACCCAACACATTGGAGAGGTATCTTGGGCTCACCTTCCCTAGGTTTATCATAGAACAACCCGTATACGTAACAATGCCGTATAACCATTACATATTCATAACACCTAAAACAAATATAAAGGAAAGATAAAATTTCCACATTTGAATCACAATATATCATTTAAATATATTGACATAAAAAATCCATTATCAATACCATTTTAAATAACAAAATATGTAAAAGAGTATATGGTATTTATTTTACTTTTAAAAACATTACGACTTGTTTAGGAATCCAAAGATCAAATAATACTCGTAACGGCGGAAAATGTTGTTGTCACCGCTTACGTTAAAAAGAAACATTATTATTTTTCATTTAGTAAAACAAATCGTAGAAAAATATTCCTTTTTAAATTAAATTACTATTCAAATGTTTTTATACACCATATAAAATAAAGTCGTGTATAAAACAAAACATGCCTCAATGAAAGGAGAATGAGATGAAGTCCCTTACCTTGTGTCCAACTTGCCTCGATCATTTTTCAATCTCCTAAATAATAAAATAAATTTCATTTCTACTTTATTAAGAACATTTTTTAAATTTATTATTCCTTTTATATCAATTATTACCGTGTTATAACAAATAGTTAATTATTTGAGTTCATATCAGATATTTTGTCGATGTTCAGAACTTGAGTTAAAAATGAACTTGTTATAATTATAAATTGTCCATGTGGTCAAAATTACATTATTTTAAGAATTATATTATTGATTTAGATATAATATATATCCAATATATATTTTTATTTATAATAGTACATAACATTTGGAGATAAGAAATGAAATGCACCGTTCAGGGAGACGGTAAGCCGTACGTATGAATGAACGCTACTTTCATTTATATTTCATATTTATTAGAATAAAAACATAATGATACATAGTAATATTATAATATCAGTATAATATCATGTATAATTTTATTAAATCCTTCCTTTATACATCCCATGTATGGCATGAGCAAGTCATATCACTTTGAGGGGGAGGTAGTGCGCACTTCCTCAAATAAAATTATCGTAGTTACCCACTATGGAAAACATAAAGGTATTATATAAATGAAAAATAAAAAATCATAGAAACAATATGAATATAATATATATCACATATAAATATATTTCCATATTAATGGATACCATAAGAGACAGTAGGAGATAATTGAACAATCATCATTTCGTGAGGCGTTAGTTTGCCGTCCACAGAAACAGTTTGTTCTTTACCAATTAGACGGAGGTGTGTGTAAGTGTACTTAGAATACTTATCATAATAAAAACCTATTATATTTAGGATACTGGTGTTTCTATAAAATAAAGTAATAAAAAGAGTTTTGTGGGTTGGATAAGGAAAATAAAAGAAAATAACTTAAGAGAAGATGTTACCTTTAAATCTGGTATCTCCCTTTGGTTTGAACCAAAAGCTTTAATTGAATTGCCTTATGCCTAGGGGAAGGCTTATAATAAGAGTAGAGGGATGTATGGAGATTAATTGGGTATAGGTTGGATGATTCAAGGGGCTTGAGAAGTGTGTGGAATGAGTTATAAGTGAGGGATTTTTATAAGGGGGAGGAGGGTCTCTTTAGGAAATTTTAAAAATATTATTTTCTTATCTAATGATTTTAGGTTTATAATGGTCCAAAACTCATTAACGTAGAATATAAGATAACTCATGTTAGAACTGAAATCATCCAATAATAATTGGACAGATTTTTTATATTGTTTTAATTATTATAATCTTATTTGTTTAAATCATTCATTAATGATGTAAATATTGCACCATTATTATGTCAAAAATTATTTTATTTATTTGATGTCTAAAAATTATAAAAAAATATAATGATGTAGTAAATAGTTTTATATTTAAAATTAATATTTATAGTCTAAGAGATAACTTATATAACCCCTTGTAAAAATTTATTTACTAAAAGATATATGTTTAGGTAATTTTTGTCTTTACTTTAAATTAATTAATATAAAGTGTCAATATCACTCCCAAGTGGTTCCATTGGGTCCCAAAATCGACCCAAGGATTCCCATGTTCAGGAATGTATCAACCAATAGGATTAGGACACATGTTAGGGTAATTTAATATTATTATAATATTATTTTTTTACCCTTATTTACCAGATTTACCCTTTAACCATGGTAAATAAATTTTTTACGGAAGTAAATATTCAAAATGTCTAAAAATAAAAGTCAACTATTAACAAAATTTGGACCTCCTAATTACAAATATGAAATAAATTTTTCCAAATTCAAAACACAGAAGTGGTAGAAATTAATTTAAAATCAATTCCCACTATCAAAACAAAAAGTGTGTTTTTAATAAATAATAACTATCAAAATATTGACACTTATTTATATCCAATTTCAAAGTGAAATTACTTCCAATGAACAAAATTGGATTAAATGGTAAAAACATAATACACTTAAACTTTAAAACCAATAAAATTGGTAATCTAACCTTATAAATAATTTTTATTAAAGGGGAGCTTTGAATTAAAATACCGCATTTTTCACTATTCATTAAAAAATGAATTTTTTCAGAAAAATACCAACAAATTACCCAAAGTAATATTTTATGTCCCGATTATAAATAAGATTTTTTTTGTAAAATAGAAGATATAAAGGTGAACAAAACTAGATTTAAAGAGGGTTTACCATCAAAAGGTGATAAATCGACCTTTTAATGAATATTAAAGTATTTATGCTTAAAATCAGATTCTTTCTTATTTTAATCCTCTAAAATTTATTGGATAAATGTAAAAATATTTAACAAACATGTATATTCATATTTTAGTTAGTTTTTTCCATTCCCACCAATACAACAACTGGGTGTTAACTACCATTTAAAATAATATTATATTATTATTTTTCAGTATAACCCAAAATTGTGTGCAACGTAAGATTTCAAAGAACCCCGTTGTTGCGTATCAGTTATGCTATCGAAAAAATAATCACTTTTCAATTAAAATTAATATTTAAATCACAAATATTAATAAATATGAAAATTTTATATTCTTTATTTACCTTGGATGTTACAGATGCTATCAATTTATATTACATTAATTGTAATGTGAGAGACATTTGTCTAACCGATTCCCTAAGTATCAATGAAATAAATCCAAAAATTGGACAAGGCAGAAAGGTATGGATCATGTAATTAGTAAAATGGAAGTTAAAGTTATAAATTATGTTATAGAAGGTTATTTGATTATAAAAATGAAGTTTATTAATACATTATTTTATTTTTATTATATAAACTATTTTATATCCAAAAAATTATATAAGAACATTAATCATGCCCGGATTTATCATGGAAGGAGTTTTTGGTGGAAACAGTGAATGAAAGTCATATTTTAAGAAAAATATATTTCCTTTTTATTATTAGAATGCATGGAAGTAATCTACTTTCAATCATGATTTTATACTAATTTTTTATATTGATATAAGTACTGCTTTTTTTCTCTTAAATTAAATATTAAGAATTATACACTGAGATTAAGAGTACATGATCTATGAGATGAGCATAACATCTCTTATTTTTAAAGGTGAGGCTTAATTATTTGAGTCATGTAAGAAACCAACTCTCAGGAATTATGTAATTTAAATTTATAGAGAATAAGAATATCCGATATAGTCTTTGAATGATAAAAATATCTTAAGAATTGAAGATGTGTTGATTTTTTAATATTACCTTGATGTATTCAAGAATCCTCTAGATATCCATCTGACTATGAAGGTGAATTATCCATTGATCTTATCCCTAATACACAAATTTATATCTAAGAATCCTTATAGAATGGACCTAGAAGAATTGGTGAAATGAAAGAAGAAACTAAAAGAGTTGTGAGATAAAGTATTTATAAACCTTGTCGTTTCACCTTGGGGATCACCCATCCTATTTAGAAATATTATTTAAATGGAAATAAATATATTATAAGTAAATCATTGAAATTACTATTAATAAAAACTTCTCTACACCATGAATTGATGATATATTTGATTAATTTCGAGGTTGTTAATAATTATCAAAGATTGAACTCCAGCATGGTTACCATAAATTAAAATTGAAGAAGAATAATTGATCTACCAAATATAACTTTTAATGTGAGGTATGGGAATTATGAGTTCCCATTAATTCATTTTGGATTAAAAAATGCATCTTAAGTATTTTTGTATCTAATTAATAGATCATTCAAGTATTAACTTGATAAATGTTTCATGTTATTTATTAATAAAATCTTAGTATACTCTAATAAACATAAAGAGAATGAGAACCATTTGTGGATTGTTCTAGAGACTCTAGTAGAGAATTAATATAATAAGTTTAATAATTATTAATTTTAGGTTTAAAAGGTTTTTTCATATGAATTTTGTATCCAAGGATGCAATATCTGTTAACCCTTAAATAATCAAATATGTAGAATAGTGGCCAAAATTAAAAAATATTACAAAAATACATAGTTTCCTGTCTTAGCTGGTTGTTGTTTTTAATTTGTTGAAATTTTCTTTCTCATTGGTTGACCCAACAACCAAGTATATGCATAATGGGGTTAAATCCACATGGTTAATGGAATGTGAATAGGGTTATGTAGAGTTAGATAAAATACTAATTAATGCACTATTGTTAGCTTTTTTTTATGAGGAAGAAATGATTTTTATATTTAGTGGTGTATCAATGAAAGGATTGAGATATATCCTTATAAAAAATTATATAGTTTTTTCTTCTGCCTCACAAAAATTAAATTCCAATGAATGTAATTATATAACTCATTATTTAGAATGGAAGTAGTGAAATTTCCTTTGAAAATATAGTGAAACTATCAGTATGTTGAAAAATTTGACATATATATGGATCAAAAGGTTTTAAAGTATACATTCACAGAAAAATAGGTTAACATGATGAAATGGATATGGCTATAACTACTAGATAATTATGATTTACAGATACACTACCACCCTGGGAAAGAAAAAAAGGTGGTAGATAATATAAGTAGGAAACATTAAGGAGTTTTATCTATAATGAGGATGAATAAGGATGTAAAATTTATGGATTTAGTATAGTTGTATGTGGAAATTATTAGGGAAGGGGAAACCTAATTCCTTTTCCAAATCCTTACCCAACCATATTTTAAAGAGATCATAAATAAGTCTTATAAAGAAGAAAAGGGACTAGAGAATAAGTTTAAATCTATAGAAGATTAAAATTGATATAATTCATATATGAAGATGGTGTTTTGAAGTTTAAAAGAGATTATGCATACCATCAAAACAAGAGCTAATGAAATAATTTCTAAATGAATCCCATAGCTCAAATTTCTTGACACCCTGGTAGAACCAATATGTATAGGGATTTTTGAGAATGCTTCTAGTGGGGAAAACTGGAGTGGGAAATCATAGAGTATGTGTTAAGATTCCTAGTATTCTAGAAGGAAAATAATGAAAAAAAACTTCTAAAATATTTCATGAAATCTTTCAATGTACACATATAGAAGTGGGATAATATCATAATGGTCTTGGTCACAGAAGTTCCTAATACATCCAAGATTAATAATTAAAAATGGTTTATCATATATTATCTTAAGAACTTTTTTCAACTTTTAAAAATAAAGGAGGATATAAACCTTGAATGAATTTTATAGAATTATATTAAAGGAGTTGTGAGTATTAAGGGTGAATATCTATCAATTATATCTGATCCAAACCCTTGTTTCACATTAAAATGTTGGAAGATTACTTAAAAGTACTTGAACATCGAGATACATTGAAACATTTTTTATCATTATCAAATTAATAGGAAGTTTGAAAAAACTAGAGGATTTTTTTTCATTTGAATGACCTATTTATAACTTTAATTTTAAAAATCAAAATTCCTATTACTAGGCTTTATCTTCCCAAAGTTATAAAGTGTATTTTAGAAAGTTAATAAATTTTACCAGATAAAGTAGTAGAAGTACATCAAACAGAATTGTATTTAGTAAATCAGATGTACATGCAAAAACTCTATCATATGAAAGGATTATAAAGTCCTACGGAAAATTTTAGACAATTTCCATCAAAAATATTTTAATGAAGTCTATTAGATGGAGTACTACACATTTTTAAAAAAAGACTTCATCGAACCTTGACATACAAAGTCTTTTGAATGAAAATTTACTAAGACTACCAAATTAAGTGATATAAAGTATACCAGATAGAATATTAAAACCATTATAATGGTGAAAAACCTAACAAACATCAGATAGTGTAATATTGTAATGAACTCATCAAGTGAAAGAGATATTCATCCATTTTCTTTGAAACTTATCTAGAGAAGTATTTAATCAAACCCTTGGAAACTGATCTATAAATAAAACCAAAGAATCGACGAGAAGAAGCTTGTTTCAAATAGACAAGCTAAAGTTATTATTGAGGTTGTGGAGCATCTCATTACTAAGTGCACTTCATTTGTAAACTTTAGTTATTTTTCCTTAATCGTAATATTATAAAGTTTTTATTGTAAATGATTTAATGTTTTTATACTATAATAATTATTCTTCTAATCATGTGATCAAGTTATCTTAGGGATTGAGAGATAGAGTTTTTTATAATCATGTGATCAAGTGATCCTAAGTATATAGAGATAGAAGATTTTACAATTAGGTGAATCAAGGGATTACTAGGGTTAGAGGATAAACCTTTATGGTATGTGTTTAACCAGGGATAATCCATGTTAGGTTCAAAGACTTCCTTAACACTTTGGATGAAAGTATATGTATTTCTTAGTAATGGATGTGTATGTTTTTAAGTCCTCTATAAACGTTTCTTATAGTTTATAATACTTGTTTATATAATTTTATTGTTTCCATTTTTCATTTAGAAAGTTTATATTATTTTATATAAACTTGTTTCTTATTCTGATAATATAAAGTATATTTGAATAATTCTTGTTTGATAGACTTTTTTAAGAAACAAACTGTTGAAAAACATGACAGTTTATTTTTTTATAAAGTACAATTAACCCCCATATTATAGTATTGTAAATACTCTTACAATATAAAATTTGGTATTAGGTCAGGTCCCTATATATAACTTGATTACACTAACCATGCTTGTGGATTAGTGTATTTTAGCTTTGTGAGAGATGGTTTATCAATAGGCACTTCGGATAATCTTAATCCAAGAAGACCACTATTTTTTTATTGTGCTGAATATGAATATTATAGATATTAAATGAAAACATTTTTTTATAAACATAGGGTTTGATAATTATTTCATAATGAATTGTAGTTACTTAAATCTTTACAAGTAAATAACAACCTTTTCTAGAGAATAAAAATTATAATATTAGTTGAATTGTCATATTTTCTATACATTTTTATATTCTATAATAATAATTATATATTAAAATATCTTCATGTGAAAAAACTAAAAACATTTGAGGAATTATCAGAATTAATTATTTTTTACCTATAAGGATTTGGAAACTAGAATAGAGATATTGCATGCAAACTATCAAGATTTTGTTTTCTTATGAGGTGAACATTTTTCTCAAATGAAACAAAGATTCAAGATCATTATTGATAGATTACCTTTTCTTATAGATAAAGAGTTGAATAATGGGTAGATTATATAAATTAGTATAGAAATTATTCCAAAGGAATTTAAATATAATAGAACAAAAATATATGATTCTAAGAATATAAAAAATTTAAGATTAGATGATATTATTGTAACTATCTTGCAATAAAAGATTATATTAAATAGAAATGATCAGAAGGAAGTGTAAAAAATGGTGTTGTTTTTACTTATACCACTAAGAAAACTATAACTATGAAATATAAGTATAGTGATAAGGTTTATAAATCTTAAAAATATAAACATAAACAAAAAGAGTAATTATATTATATTTCTTTATAATAATGTTAGAATAATATTTCTTGGCCAGTAAAGAGGATGAATAATGTTGTAATGACCTGAATTGTTATAAAGAAATTTCCCCTTTTGATTTAAATAAACATGAGAATATATAATACTGTTATAGAAAAAACATGCACTTAATTTATTTTATTATATCCAATTGGATTTAAAATAATTTTATGTATCATTACCTTTTATAATATATCCTTTTAACTATGATCACATGATTAGTATAAATATAGGGTTTTAACAAATCCAATTGACATAGAAAAAATAAGTGATGGCCTCAAACAGTAGGATCATACCCTATAAATACCATTTATTAGATCTTCCAAGGGAGATAGAATCACTAGGATTTCCCTTGACTAAGCCCAATTTGGTATTCAACAACTTAAGCGTGAGAGAAACCATTTACAGTGGGAATTCGAGCTGATCAAGATGACGACCCAAACCCTGTATGTCGAACCATCCCACGAAAGTATCATGTCACACACCTTACCCTTAAGGAATTTTCTACTGTATTAAAGGGATATGTATCAAGACCTTCAAAATATAAATATGTACATTTTTTTCTAAAATAATGAATATATTTTCATCACATTAATGTTACTTTATAAATGATTTTTATTTTGATAATATAAAACACAAATATTAATTTAGGGTAATATTCAAATTCAAATAAGGAAATTATTTTGAAAAATTAATGGAATTTTGATATAAAAAATATT
The DNA here is from genome assembly GCA_963277665.1 of Viscum album. Taxonomy (NCBI): domain Eukaryota; kingdom Viridiplantae; phylum Streptophyta; class Magnoliopsida; order Santalales; family Viscaceae; genus Viscum; species Viscum album. Next base: position 706,165,969 of record OY728145.1, read on the forward strand.
TTAATAAAAAATTTTTTTTTAATTTTTTTTATTAAATATAAATGATCATATAATTTTTATGAATTCAAATGTAATTTCTATAAGGGTTCGAAAATGTTTATTGTTAAAAAACCCATCATTTCTTAATAAATGTTGATTTTATTTTAAAAATGAAAAATAAAATATTTATTAAATTATTTAGATAAAATTAATATTATTTTTGGAATCAAAATTTTGAAATTTTCCAATAGTGAATTCTTCATAATTTTCTGAGACAGTCGGATTTTCGGGTAAAAATTACATACCATGTAAATATACTTTGTGTATTATGACATCATATTGACCTGGAAATTATGTAATAAATACTATAATGGGTATCCAAGACCGAATATATGTTTTTTTAAAATAATATGATTTTATGTTTATTTTATTAATTTTATAAATCCATTTTTAATCCTCCAAAACCATTAATAAATTGGTTTTAAAATCATTTATTAAAGAGTGAAACTCATCTACACATAATCAAGGGAATTATATTATTTTTCTCAGCCCTTGGAATTATAAAATAATGGAAACCACTCCCATTTTGTAGAAATAAGGGACAAAAACCATGATATGGTTTGTGGTATTGGTTATTTTATTATGTAGAGTCTAAAAACTAAATAATATATAAATCCCCATCATTTTCAATATTAACCCATCCAAGCTCCCATTTCTCTTCACTAAAACTCTTTTTATCACATCCATACTATTACTACCACTCTATATAGTTCTCCCAACGTTCCCTCAACCACTCAATAAGCCCCTCCTTGGCATTTTGAGTCACACACTCAAGTAAGGGACCTTTCTCTCATCCCCTTTCAATTCAAGCACATATTGTGAAAGTTGTATTTTTAATTTAAATTGATTATATTTAGATTAATTTATAAACATTAACTTACTTTCATTAATTCATCCATGACACTTTATGTACAGCTTTTACCATTCCAAAATTTAGTAAGGTATTTCTCTATTCTAATTTCAATTCAAGCACTTATTTTATGTTATGTCTCTTAAATTACATTTTCTTATATTGGAATTTGTTATTAAATATTCTCTTTACTTTATATTTAATGTATAAATTATGATACATCCCTTTAACTCTCGTTAATCCTCCCATTATCCTTTATGTACACCCATTACCATGCCAAAATATGGTTTTGATTATTTTCTTTATTCACATTTCTTCACTAACTTATGCCTTGTATTTCCAATTTATAATGTTTGGATATGTTTTTCCACATACCTATCACAACCAATTTGATGTCTATGTGATTTGATACCCACTTATTTCTCATCAACCCATTTTTATTAATCTCTACGTGACGCCGTTATGCTGTCGAAATGTGCACATGATTTTCCATTCCAAAAAAATTGTGTAGTGTATACCATTCTCATTTAATATCAAGGGTGTTCAAATTTATAAAAATATACCTTTTGATTTGGGACTTACATATATTTATAACACACTCGTTAATCATGGAATAAATTATAATGATCAATTAATCCATGTTGTATGATCTATGTGTCACACTTAAGCATGAGACTAAAATAAATGTGATGGGTGTGCTCTGAATTATATAGCGCTCCAACGTATTGGGTAATTTTTAGTATCATGATATGACATGTTAAGATATAAAGTGAACCTGATTCATTTATGTGAATTTTTCCACCATGACGTCGTGGCAGTTTAGTCTTGAACTATGTTTATAATGTAGCGTTTTAGGTTTTTGTTGCATTTCCCTTGTTATGATTATCATGCTATATTATGTCTCATTGTTCATGTTTATGATTCATACTCTTTCTATGAACCATTGATCTACCCATTTTCTAACATGTATCACCTTATTCCATATTTATTACCTTATTGGGAGTTTTATCTCAACCCTTTCTTATGTTTTCTCTAGGTTATCCTATACAGTTTTAAGTGTAAGCATGTGAAGAAAGTTTTCAATAAAGATATTGTTTTTCATTTTTCAAATTGTTATAATATTCCCCCAATTACCAAATACACTATACTTATTGACCTTATAGGTTTTATTAAGTGTAATATTATTTAATAAATCACGAATTAATGTGTAATAAATATCAGAGTTGTTATAGTTGGTATCTGAGGAAAAGTCTAGTCATTTTTGGGATTAGGGTTAGAAAACTCTCAAAAAATCCTTAAGGATAAGACTATGTATAAGAAAACATCCCTAAATTTTAGTAAGTATAAATTTTTTGGTTTATCAAGAAAACACATCCCTAACTAGATTCTATAAGAGGACATGGATTTTGAAGAGATCTACCTATTGCAAACAACCCATATTGGCTTTGTTGAGCCTGACTCAGTATGACCTAGTACATGATAATAGGCATTACCTCATACCTGGTTTGACACTCCCATGAGATATGACTTGGAAAATTCATAATCACATTATGATTCATTATTAAGGGAAAAAAATGCACATAATAAAATATGTTAGGAAATAGATCATGGTTAACATAGATTAAAGCCAAGAAATTCATATATTAAGAAATAAATTTAATTTATAAGCTATCCATTTAATGTAATTATATTTACTTTTATTTTTTTATATTATAAATATAATCATCTATAGTTTTCCGTTTATTCCAGACAATGATCGGAAATAGGTGGAATACAGTAGACAATCAATGCGGCTCAAAATGTGATGACTGCGCTAATGAGACTCTCTACCTAATAAGTGCAAGAATCATAAACTTTATGACGATAATATCTCAGTTGACTCAGGTTCAGAATAGAAACTTGGATAATGAGGAGCATCCATATCCCCCTAAGAGAGAAAAAACTATGATTGAGACTTTTGTATGATAAATGGATCTAACATTTAATGAATCATCTGATCCCTTAATCGTGGAAGAATGGATCAACATCATTGAGAAGATATTCTATGTCCATCAAGGTATTGAAAAAGACATGGTTCTACTAGATATTTATTATATTGATGGAGAAGGCTATCAATAGTAGAAATTGATAAAGAATAAAAATCCTAGGGAAGATATCAAAGTGATGGAGTGGAAGGAATTTTAGAAAATGTTTTTTGATAAATATTTTACTCACACTCCCCAACTTAAAATGGAAAGGGATTTCCTTAGCCAAAATAAAAATAATATAGAATCTATCGAGGAATATGAAGAAAACATTAAAATACTTTCATTATAAACCTCTAGTTTTGTCTTTACCCTTGAATTAAAGGTTGACCACTTCTTTTGTGGGTTAAAACCCAGTTTATGAAAATCTCTAGTGATCTGAGACTTTGATAGCTATGAGGAAATTGTCCAATTTTCCCTCAATATAGAAATGGAGATCAGAGAATCTGAAGGTTATTACAAGGATAATAATTAGAAGCTATTTTTAATTCTAGTGGTTTGATGGATAAATCTATTGGTGACAATAAATTTCAACATCTGACTTATAAATGGTGAAAAAAGAAGAACCTCTGAAATTGCCTAAGGGGGATGAGGAAAAGCTTTAGGTGTGGGAAGGAAGGACCCCTAGCTAATGATTTCTAATAAGAGAAACCCACTAATGCAATATAGGAAATGAATTATCTAGTAAACCCTCATATTATTGTTAAATTCTATAACTACAGGGAACTAGAGAACTTTGTAAACTATTTCACTAAGACAAGGGTTTTTGGAGACAATTAGTAACCTCTAAGGAAGAAAGGGAAGACTTTGGCTATCACAACCGCCGAGGTGTATCTCTACAATGAAGTGGTGATTGGTATTCTAGTTATTAATTCAATAATAACAAACATACTATTTTATTCTGGTTATATTCATTCCTTCATATGATGAAATTTTATTCAAACTATCTAATCACTACCACAAAACATGGAAGTGGTGCTGTCAGTGAAAATGGAAAATGGGGTAATTATTTCATCCCAAATATATAATTCCTACCATGTAAAATATTGTGGGTTGAACTTCCTAAAAAACCCTGTAATACTCCCTTTTTTATAATTTTATGCAATTATGTGCATGGATTGACTTTTCCGACATAGAGCCAACATATATTTTTGTGATAAGGAAATCACTCTTCTTATTACGAATCGACCCTCGATTCTATACAAGTGAAAGGAGGAGGACGAATCATATTGGGGAACAACAACCCAAGAATGGATATTATTTCCCTATAAGAAATTTTACATTGATCAAATTATTGAGTCTAAGGAAACAAATATCCTTTAAGACATGCTTATTGTGAGATAATAAACTTATTTTGTTTCTTGAGGAATTTCTTCATCTTCCTCATAACTGAGTGGTTTAATTTTCAATCGAGCTTATACTTGGAGCGTTACCAATATCCAAGACTCCATATATAATGTAAGTCATGGAACTTGAGGAGTTGAATAAATTATTATAGGATAATATATATAAAAAGTTCATATGCCCAAGTGCTTCACCATGGGGTGAACCTATCCCCTTCATAAAGAATAAGGATGGGTTAATGCACATCTGTATTGATTATCAGGAGCTCAACAAGATTATGATAAAAAAGTATCCTTTTCTTGAAATTGATGAATTGTTTTATCAAGTTCATGTTGAAAATACTTCTCCAAGGTGGTTCTATGGTCAGGATATTACCATGTTAGGGTGAAGAAGAAGTATATCCCCAAGAATGCTTTTCAATCAAGGTATAGATACTATGAGTTCATAGTGATTCTTTTAGGACTCACTAATGCTCTAGAAATCTTCACAGACTTAATGAATAGTGTCTTTATAGATTTACTTGACAAATTTATGGTAGTATTTACAGATTATATTTTAATATTCCCCATAGTTGTTGGTGGGGTTGAAACGGTTGGGGGGGGGGGGGGGTTGAGGGGCAAGTCATGATGTCAAGTCCCTAGGCTTGGGATTTAATGTAATTTTATTCAATGCATCGTGTTCCAATTTTGTGGTTGTACCCAATTTTTTTATATTTTAATATATTCCAAATTAAAGGAGAAGCATGAAGAACATATAAAAACATTCCTAAGGACCTTAAAAAAGAGAAGATATATGCCAAGTTCATCAAATGTGAGTTATGGTTGATAAAAGTCTCTTTTTTAGGGTATATCATCACAAGAAATAAGATATCTATGGTCCATTCAAAGATATAAGCAGTTGAATTATGGTCCAGGATAACATATTTGATAGATATCCATAGTTTCCTTGAGTTAGCAGGGTAATATCACCGATTTTTAAGAAATTTATCCCGATTGTAAAACCCTATTACAAATCTAACTTGGAAGGGAGTCAAGTTTTCATAGAATGATGAATGTGAAGAGTGTTTCACGGATTTAAAAAGGAGTATTTTTTACAAAAATCTAATTATAATACCCCAAGTGGAGAACCATTCATGGTATTCAATGATTTTTTGAAGAAAAGATTGGGATGTGTGTTGATGCAGAATGAAAAATCCATAGCCCATGGTTCAAGAAAGTTGAATGTTAATGAATAGAACTATCCAACACATGATTTATGTTGGATACAATGATCTTATCTTTTTTAAATATGAAAGAATTATCTATTTGGGGAGGATTATGAAATATATATGGATCAAAAAAGCCTAAAGTATATATTCACATAAAAAGAGATAAATATGTGCCAACAAATATGGTTAGAGCAGATCAAGGACTATGAAAAATCAATTCATTACAATCCTAGGAAAGTGAATAAAGTGGTAGATTCTCTATGTATAAAGGATTCGGAAATTCTATCATCAATGAGAATTAAGAGGGATCCAATCTTCTTATCTTTTAAAATGACAGACATGAAAATCATAAAGGAATGAATATCATTAATCATTTCATAAATGATTTCTCAACTATCTATTTGGGAATGGTTAAAGGATGCTTAAAGAAATGATGTGGGAATCTAGAAGAAAGTATAAAATATAAGGAAAGGAAAATCCTTGGATTTTAATACTAATGAAGAATGAATTATTAGATTTGGGTCAAGACTATATGTTCTATCAAATCCTAAGTTAGAAAAGGAACTGTTTGATGATGCACATAGTTCAACTTTCTCTATTTACCCAAGAAGCAAAGAGATGTATCAAGATATTCGTGAGCACTATTGGTGGGACAATAAAAATAAGGATATCACTAAATATAAATCAAAGTTATTAGTATTCCAAGAAGTGAAGGCTGATAGGATGAACTCTAATGGGATGATGCGACTATTACCCATACAACATGGAAATGAGAGGACATCACTATGTAATTTTTCACCGAAATTATGAAGACATCTAGGGAAAACAATGATATATGGGTTTTTGTGGGTATTCATACAAAGACAACGCAATTTATTGTAATTTTATAGTACTTATAACTGGATCAAAATGCACAGACATACATCATACAAGTGTTATGTATTCAAGGAGTATGATTATCAATTGTATCTAACCGAGATCTGAGATTCCCCTCCAAGTTCTGTAAAAGTCTTCGGTATGCTATAAAAACTAAGCTGAAATTTAGTACAACTTATCATCATCCAACTGATGACCTATCTGAATAGATTATGTAGACACTAGAAGAAATGTTGTGAGCATGTTCTATGAATTTGAAAGGAGTATATGACCAACATATTCCTTTGGTCTGGTTGTCCTACAATAATAGTTTCCACTAGCATATCCAAATGGATCACTACGAAGATCTTTATGGGAAGAGGTGTAGAAGACCTGTATGTTGGGATGAAGTTGGGGAATAAAAAATTCTAGGTACTGAAATGGATGATGAAATATTGGAGAAGGTTAAGACCATTCTACATAACATCAAGTCTACTCAGATTCGACCGAAGAGCTATGATGCAACCGTCACAAATAACTAGAGTTTAATATTGGAGACATGGTATTCCTCTACATATATCCACAAAAGAAGGTGATGAGATTTGGGAAGAAGGTAAATCTTATTTCAAGATACATCGGCCCCTTTTAGATCGTTGATCACATTATAGAGGTGGTCTATTGACTAGAAATCCCGCTAAAACTATCTCAAGTATATAATGTATTCCATGTATCCATATTGAGAAAGTACATAAAATACCCTTCATATATACTCAATATGATGGATGTTTCATTGGCGATCGACCTTTCTTTTGAGGAGTATTCAGTGAAGATATTAGATCATAAAGATAAAGTTCTATAAAATAAGACAATGCACCTGGTAAAAATGCTATGGAGAAACCACAAGTTTGGAGAATCCTTGTGGGAACCAGAGGAAGTGATTAAGGTGAGTTACCCTCATCAATGGTTTATATGGGAAATAAAAATTTCAATGGAAAAATTTCTTAAGGGGGGAAGATTATAATAACCCGAACTATTACAAATAAAATTCCCCTTTAATTAAATATCTCATTATATAATATGGTTAAAGAAAACCCATAAAATTATTTTGTATTATTAGATCAAATTGTATTTAAAAGTCTATTATTTATCATTACCATTGATAATATATCCATTGAAAAATGATCACATGATTTGTATACATATATTGTTTTAACAAATCTTGTTTACATTTACAAAGGAAGTGAAGACCTCAATAATTAGGATTATACCCTATGAATCCCATTTATTAGATCTTGAAAGGTAGATAAATTCACTGGGAATTTCTCTTAACTTAACCTAATATGGGACCCAACAACTTAAGCATGACTGAAACCATTTACGAGAGAAGTTTAAGGTCATCGAGATCATGACCCAAATCATGTACGCCGAACCACCCCATGAAGGTCTTACCATCACAGAACTTACCCTTAGAGATTTTGCATGTGTATTAAAGAAATACGTATTAATAACCTAGAAATATTATTATATACATTAATTTTTTATAGAATTATTAATATATTTTCGTCATATTATTGTTATTTTATAATTGTTTTTTATTCTGATACAATAAAACATGAATAATATTTTTGGGTAATATTCAATTCAATTAAGGAACTTATTTTAAAGAATTAAATTAGCTTTTAAATAAATAATATTTTCATGAAATATTATTATTAAATAATTTTTATTAAATACAAATGATCATATAATTTTTATGAATTCAAATTCAATATTTATAAGGGTTCGTAAACTGTTATTATAAAAAAAACAAAGCATTTTTTTAATAAATGTTGATTTTGTTTTAAAAATTGAAATTATAAAATTATTTAGATAAAATTTTTGTTTTTGGAGTCATAACATTTAAATTATCCAATGGTGAATTTTTCATAATTTTTTGAGCTAGTCGAATTTTTGGGTAAAAATTAAATACCATTAAAATGTACTTTGTGTGCTATGACATCATAATTACCCAAAAGTGATGTAAAAAATTATATAAATTTTATCCATAATAAAATATGTGTTTTCCCTTTAAAATAATTCTATTTTATATTTATTTGATTAATTTTATAATTCTATTATGAATCCTCCAAAACCATTAATATATATTAAGGTTTTAAAATCATTTCTTTAAGAGTGAGACTCACCTCCACATAATTCATGGATTTATTTTATTTATTTCATACTATTTACTTATAAAATAATTGAAACCACTCCCATTTGCTAGAAAACATGGAGAAAATACATGGTTTGGTTTTTAGTTTTGGTTATTTTGTTATACAGAGTCCAAAACATAAATAATTAAGAAATCACTTTCATTTCCGTTATAAACGCACTCAAGATACCATTTCTCTTAACTAAAACACTTTTAGAATGTTAATAATCTTCCATAAAATCTATATAGTCCTACAAAGTCACCCCCATGCTCTTAATAATCCCCTCCCTAGTATTTGGAGTCACACACTCAAGTAAGGGACCTTTCTCTCCTCTTCTTTCAATTCAAGCACCTCCTTTAAAATTAGCCTTTTTAATTTCAATTTATTATTTTTATATTAATTTATAAAAATTCCCTTACATACCAATTGTTTTTATTTTAATGGGGGATAATTTATCTTATGTAATTTTTACCATTACCTAATCTATTACTATGCTTAAATTTTTCAAGGGATCTTTCACTCTCCTCTTTTTATTAAGCACTTTTTTGTAATGTATATAAATTTCCTTTTTTTTATTTTGGAATATGTTCTTTCATATCCCCCTTAATTTCCATTTTATTATTTAAATAATTATATCCTCTTTTCACTATCATTAATCCTTCCATGATCCTTTATGTACACCCGTTACTATGCTGAAATTTAGTAATGGATTTCTCTCTTTTCATTTCCATTCAAGAACTTATTTTATATTATGTATATTAAATTACATCTTCTTATTCTGAGATATGTTATTCTATATTTCCCTTAACTGATATTTAATTTAAAAATAATTATACCCCTCTTTCACTCTCATTAATCCTCCCATGATCCTTTATGTACCCCCATTTTCATGCTGAAATATAGTTAGGATTATTTTACTTATTCAAGTTTCTTCATTAACTAATGCCTCCTATTTCCACTTTCTAATGTTGGTATTTGTTTTCACATGTAACTATAACTACGTGTTTTATGTATATGTGATGAGATACCCCCTTATCGATCATCAAACCATTTTTATTAATCTTTAAGTGACACCGTTATACTGTCAAAATTTCATCGTAATTTTACATGAAATACAATTGTGTAGTGAATACCATACCCATTTCGTATCAATAGTGTTCACATTTATGGAAATATAACTTTTTATTGGGTAATTAAATATATGTATTCCAAACTCTTTGATTGTGGAATAAATTATGATGATGAATGAATCCCTATTGTATGATCTATATAGAAAACTTAAGAATGAGAATTAAATGGATGTGATAGGTGCACCTAAAGTTATGTTTCACTCCACTGCATTGAGTAATGTTTAGTATCATGATATGTTATGTTGGAACATTTACTGAACCTTATTCCTTTATAGGAAATTATCCATTATGATGTATTGTATTTTTAACATTGACCAATGTTTATGATGCAATGTTTTAAGTTGTTTCCACATTCCCATGTTATCATTGTCATTTTATATCATGTCTCATTGTTCAGGTTAATGATTTCTACTCTTTTTATACCCCATTGATATACCTATTGTCTAACATATATCACTTTATGCCATTTTTATCCCCTTACTATGTCTTTTTAGAGCACCCCTTTTTTATGCTTGTCCCTAGGTTACCCAGTGAAGTTTCAAGTGCAAGAATGTTAAGGAAGTTTTCAATAAAGATGTTGTTTTTCATGTTTTATATTGTTATGATATATACCTAATTACCAAAGACCCTAGAATTATTTATATTTTGGATTTTATTATATTTAATATTACGTAATAAATCATGAATTAATGTGAAATAAAGATGAGGTTTGTTATAAAGATAGCTGGAAAGAATGATTTCCATTATAAGTGAAAGAAAAATCATAAATATAAAAGTGATGATAATTATTCTTATGAGATGATTTTTAAGAATTTAAAAAACTAGGGGATATCAAGACAAATTTTATAATGTTGAAAATAAAATAAAAATGTACATAGAAGTTTTATGAGAGTAAATAAAGGATGAGTTTAATAGCTTCAGGTACGTGGAGTGATAATGGTGGTGGTTCTTCTTCTGAAAGTTATTTAAAATATAGCAGTCAAAATCAAAAGGTTATGGGATTTTATACTGGAATTATGAATAATAATTTTTTCTACCTGGAAAAGGTATCATATAAATCTCTTATAAACTTAACATTAAATTATAATTACCTAAATTTGGTTGATGAATATACATTAACTTATTTAGAAGGAGAAAATTTTGTCCTCATTTTAGAATGAGGATAATATACCTAGTTTTGAATAAATGACTATATAAGTTACTTTTCTAGAGAAAAATAATAATAACGTTTTGAAATACAAGGAGTATGATATGGAAGAACTTGCTAAATCCAATTCAAGAATTTATAAACATACTTCATAGATTTCTAATGTTACTTTAGGTTAAGATAAAAAATCGAAATATAAATCAACTAAAGACGATAAAAACATAGTTCTGAAATTAAATTTTGAAATAATTAGTGTGGGGAATTTTTTTTCAAATTTTATTTATGGGAATAAATTTTTTAGTAAAATTTATAGATATTTGAGACCATATAGAAATAATTTTTGAATTGGTTTTAATTTTTCTCAACCTTATTTTCAGTCTAACTATTATGTTAAAAAAAGTGCACCGTTTTATTAAACTTTTCGAAGTGGTGTATGGTGAAAAAAAAATGTTATTTTAAATTTTTTTATTTATTTTGTTTTAATAAACTAATATATATAAATAATTTCCATATATTCAATATAATTAAGTGGGAGTATATTTGGATTATGGAAGTTATATTTTATAATAATTTTGAAACTAGGAAACTATGGGTCCCAAAATCTTAGTGTTTTTATTTATGGAAGAAAGGTTCAATACCAATATCCAAAATATCTAGTAAATGTATATTGGTTTCTCCAGACTTGTGAATGGTAACAAAAATTAATTCTGGAATATTGTAAATATGAATGGTATAAAAGTGGCTTTAGGGGACAATACTCAAGGAAACATATATGGAGTAAGTGACATTGAATTCCTTTGTAAAGATTAGATTTATAGTGTTTTTTTATATTTTTAGACTTAAGAAAATATCATTATCATAATCTAATTTTTTGATAAAGTATACCTTGTTCAATTCAGGATTGATAAACGTACTCTTCAAAGTTGAGAAGTTTAATTTAATATTTCTGCTAAAAGGCATTAAAATTCTTACACTCTTAACTTATAATACCTTAAAAACTTAGAGATAACTTTCCTAAGTAAAATGAAAGATCAATATTTATTTTGGAATATAATTTTAGGACATTATAATGTAATAACATTGACCAAACATTCTAATAAATTACTTACTAGATATCTACAGGAGATTAGGTTTAATTCTTACAAAGTATATGTTGATTTTCAATATGAAAAGAAACATAATTCAATATTTAAATATACTAGTGAAGTATCAAATTCTGAAGATTTACTGTTTGTACAGATGCATTTATTTGGTATAACATAAATTTGGAGAATCTATAGTAAAATCTAGGTGTATGTTTTAGTTAATGACTATACATGATATATGTGGGTCAATTTTATATCTAAAAAGTAAAAAACTATTTTTTTAAATTTTTTTTCTCCCTAGTTAAAACTAAGGAAAACCTATATTTGGTTACTATTTATAGTGATCATAGTAGTGAGTTTGAAAACTTTCATTTTGAAACTTATTATAGTAATAATGGAATTTTACACAACTTGTTAACTCTTAGAATTCCTCAGCAAAATGGTGTAGTTTAATGAAGAAATATAATTCTTCAGAAGATTAATAAAACCATTTTTGAGTGAATAATCAATTAATAAACATTTTTGTCTAAATCCTATAGTACTGATTTCTATACTATAAATTTTGTTTTTTGGGACATTTTCTTAACAAAACCCCCTGTGAGTTTTGGATAGAAAGAATTAGAAAACATTCTTACTTCAAGGTTTTGGTTATAAAATATTAATTTTTAATTCTAATGATAATTTATATAAATTTCATCCAAAAGTGGATGAGGGAATTTTTATTCTATATCTATAAATAGTAAGGCTTACAATGTTTTTTAGAAATAAACCACCACTAGTGGGAAAATGATGCATTTTAATTTTGACAAAACCAATCCTTCTATTTTCAAACATCCATAAGCCATATATTCAAATGATATTTTCAAAATTTATTTTCAACCCATGATAGAAATTTATTTTTATAGAAGAACCACTAAATATTTTTTTATAAGTTTTACCACTATAATAAGTTCAACCTACTATTGAAGATTGAAATTTTATCAAACTAAGAAATTAAATGATCATAATGAATTGTCCCACTGATAAAATCATCGGTGATATAGATCAACTAGTCAAAACTAACATTTCCTTAAGTAATGAATGTGAAAATTTTACTTTCTTATCTTAGTGTGAACTAAAAACCCCTGATGATTCTTTAGGTGATGAAGATTGGATAATGGGAGTGCAAGATTAAGTTAATGAAATTGAGAGGAACAAAGTTTGTATTTTGGAAGAATAACTTAAATTTATTTAAGTGATTATAGTAAAATGGGTATTCAATAACAAACATGATAAAAATGGATTGATTATACAAAATAAGAAAATTGTTGTTACTAAGGGATATAATCAATAATCAGGCATTGATTATGTTGAAACTTTTTCTCCTATAGAAAGACTTGAGTATATTTATATAATTCTAGCCTTTGTATTATATTTAAATTTTACTCATTTTCAAATTGTTGTGAAGTTTTTTTATTAATGGATATATATATGAGGAAGTTTATGTAGAACAATGACCTCATTATAAAAATAAAAAATCTCTAAAATATGTTTCTAAACAAACTAAGGTACTATATGGATCTAAATAAGATCCAAGAGCTTGATATAATAGACTTTCCATATTTTTAATTCAAATTTTATGGGAGCTAATAATACAAGAATTTTTATTAGAAAATATTTCAAATATACTACCATTATTCAAATTTATTTCATTGATATTTATTTGGATCAACTCAAAAATATTTTACCAATTCCTTTATGAATCTTATGAAATTAGGTTATAAAATTATCATGAAGGGTGAACTATATTTTTCATAGTTTTTAAAATTCCCAAAAATTATAAGGAACATTTTGTCTTGAAAATTTATAAAAAATATTTATAGAATAGATTTGTTCATAAAAATTCTAAAATTATAAGCACTCCTATTGGAACGACAGAAACTCTAGATCATGATGAATCAAAGGAACCAGTTGACCAAAATGTTTTTATATGAATGATTTGAAGTAAATTGAATCTTAAATATAGTCAAACAAAATTAATTTTTTCTATATCCTTATTTGTGAGATTTTAAAAAAAATTCAGAATAGTCCCATATTAAAGATGTTGGTGATCTCAAGTCTTTAGACTTCTCACAAGGATACAAAATATCTCAACAGAATTATTAGATATAATTGATAGAAGAAAGGGTGGAAAATACCAAGTCAAAGGTAGATAAATCTGAAAATACCTAGAAATATCTTAGGAGGATGAAGATGATAATAAAAAAACCTTCTAAGAAAGAGATAATTTTTATAAACTTCTAAATGTTGATAATAATTAATCTCTGAAAAATTGATTTACTATCATTAATGTGTTTTGGATGAATGTTTCCATTTTTTTATTGTGATGAATGTAATGTTTTCTTAAATAAACGATCAATCCTCATGAATAATTTGAATAATGTTCTTTCTAATTTTTATGGAACTATTTCTATTTAATTATATCTCTTTATTTTATGTTCTCTTCAAAAACAACAAAGGTGGAGACGGTAGATTATGTAAAAGTTGAATAAGAAATGGGGATTAATTTTTTTATATTCTTTATTTTAATATTTTATTTTTCTTGTAGTGTGTTGTGATTTTCAAAAAGGGTATATTATTGAGTCTAAATACCACTTTCTAGACTTACTTTTTTGAATCACTATTCCAACTATAAATGCTTTTATTTTACAAAACTTCAACTTTCCAAAGTTTTAATGTGTTTTATAGGAAGGAAATTTTCTTTAATGAATTGAATATTTCAAGAAGATTAGATGTACATGTACAAACTATGTCAGAAGAAGTTTTACAAAACTCTACAAGATAGAAGGATAATAAAGTATAGTTGAAAAATTACTATGAATCTTTTCAGATTGAATTTTATGAAGTCTGTAGATTGAATACTATCATGTCGATTGAACAAACTTCAAACATAATAACTCTAACATATGAAAATTTAGTAAACCTACCAGATGTATTAATTCAAAATATACTATATATAATATTCAAATCATTATAATATTTAAATACCAAATGATCATAGAATAGGGTGATGTTGTACCAAACTCATCAAGTGAAGGATATGTTTGTATGATACCATTTTAATTGATCCTGAGAAGTGTGGAATCCAACTATTTGGAGGTCTTCTATATATAAGACCATATAGTTTAGGAAAATAATATTTGAAAAAATTGACAATATATATTTGTTATTGATGTTGTGAAACATATTTTTACTAAGTACACTTTATTTGTAAAGTTTATCGAGTTTTATTTAAAGAATATGATTGGGTGGATTTCATTTTAAATGATTTAGGAATTTTTTACAGAAATATTTAATTGTATGATCATGTTATTGAGGTCTCTTTGGGATAAAGAGACATATTTTGTCGAATTATTTAATCGAGGTTATCTAGGGATAGTGAGAAAAAATAATTCCTGATCAGGTAGATTGAGGGATTTTTATGCTTGGAAGACATACCATTATCATAGGTTTATAATCAAAGATACCTTAAGTTAGGTTCAAAAACTTCCTTAAAACTTTGGGTGAATGTGTATACCTTTCTGTAGGATTGAAATATAGATGTAAATGTATATGAGATGGAACAATACAGGGGGGTGAATTTTAGGGTTAAAATATTTGTATTTAAACTCTTAAGAAGAAATTTATTTTAAGATATGTTAAACTGATAAAATTAAAAAATCCTCTTATGAAAGAATACAAATGATCATACTGGCCCTGAAATTGATGGATATAATATGATGCCATAGAATTTAAAAAAAAATGTATTTGGATTGAATATAATTATCCGAGTATAATAAATGTAAGTGATTCTACCATACAGTGTATAGATTATTTTTATACAATATGTAATGTAAATGAATGTATTATAATTAAAACATTTACAATAGAAAATAATATTAATAGAAATAAAAAATAAAAGGATTCTCTTTATATTATTAATAGTAGTGGAAAAGTTAAAGGCACTATCACGGGCACTTTCAAATGATGTTCGGTTTCAGGGTACTTAGGTGGAGTAGAGGGGCTGACCAAGGTCGTCTGTCAAAGGAGGAAGAAAATTAAAAAAACTTCTTAAAGGTATTCTAAAAATAAAATAAAATAGAATAAAAACACAACTTGGAAATATGGGGGTTGTTTATATTTTATAAATCTAGAAGAAGTTTGCTGGAAGAATATTGCATTTTTTTTAATTTTTTAGTTTTGAAATGAAGTTTGATTAAAATGTTAGAATAAGAATTTTTTTATTTTTGAAAATATTTTGAAGGAGTAATCAATATAAATATACCTTTTAACTCAATTATTTATCATTATCATATAAATTATCATCCTCTTAATTATAATCCTCTAATTTGTCAACCATCAAACCCAACAGGAGTTATCTTAACCACAAAGATGAAATTACTTAAACCCTAGGCTAGCTTCAAAACACCCAATCACAACACCCTGCTTGGATAGATGTTATAAGGTCAGCTTATGGTCAGTGGTTATTTAAAGAACATATCCATTCTTTAAATGCGCATTAATTGAGTTTAGGGAATATATTTCAACTCTACAAACTTATCTTTTGTGGTCTTGATGATTAAGTCCGCGCTCTCACAATTTACACAAAATCTAGACCCCACGTTTTTTGCGTTAATTGTTCAATTGCTTACTTAATTTATTATAATAAAAAAACTAAATTAATGAATCATATTAATTGAATTACAGTATCTAATTTATTCAAAATAAATGAATGAATAAGGTAAGAGGTAGATCGATTACTAAAAAGAGCTACTCTTCCTTGGGCGGTGTAGTCATCGTGGAGACGTTTTGCATGAGCAAAGGATTGAAAGGGTATAACCCAATATAGTCTCTAATATTGATTCCAACCCAATTTGGAAGATTAATAGAATAATAAAAGGGAAAAAACACAGAATATTAATTGTAGAAAATTTCAAATTACAAGCGTGAAATCAAAGAAATGCAAAGAAGAGGTTGGAGAGGAGAGCCTTTTTGGAAGAGATGTTTTCACAAGGCCTTACTTTTTCAAAGAGTTGTGGGGGGATACAAAGAGAAACTATTTTTGCCACACCTTTCCAATGCCTCTACCAAACATCAGAAAGAGTGAAAACCCCATTTAAATAGAGATTTTGTGGGCTAGGGTTACATAACTTTTTTAAGTGTGAAATTAAAACTCAGCCAAATATTTTATTCCAAATTACACCACATTCTTGACCTCCAAAACATGGGAATTATCCAGAATTCTAGAAGGATGAGTTGTTTCTACTTATTTATTATATCTTCCCCCCAAATTTGGGCTAAATCCAAGTTTGTATGAAGATGATACGACCCAAATAGTGAAGTGATGTCCAATCTGGATGGTTATGGAGAAACTTGTGTATATGGTCCATTTACTCCACTCAAATGCATGATGCAGCTCCCACGTCCTAAATAGAAGTTTTATCCCATTAAGTCAGGAACACAGTTACAAAATTCTAAGTCAAAATATTTTACATAACAATATTTATGAATGAAAGGCTACAATAAATTTTAAAAGGGCAAACCTGGAATTTTCATCAAATTTTCAAACGAATGATCTAATCCCAAATATTTCATAATTGATCAAATTTAGAATAATGTGAGGAAATTATATCATTTATTATCAATACAATATTCAATAAAATTGTTTTTTATCAAAAAGTAAAGGGTATTATAATTCTTTTATCCCAAAGAGTAGGGTATCCTTTCACATAGGATGATAGGTCTTTATTACCACCACAGGGGTAATCCCCCGATACGATGATTGACATGATTGTCTTCAAATCCACATAATCCATCAATTATAAAGGTTATGTGACTTATTTTTGTATACATTTTCATACATTTTATCTAGTTTTTAAAACATGTTTTCATCAGATATAAGTTCTATTAGAGATAAAATGATGTAATTCAGTGATCATAATGCTTTTGAGGTATTTCCATGACAAAGAAACAAATCGGGGGAAATTTGATCAAAAATTCCAAACTACACACTGTGTACCTTCAGATACACGCAGTATACCAGAACCCTTACACAGATTGGATAGGAAAAGTATATGCCCAAGTTACCAGAAGTGCGTACATGACGTGTACAGAATATACACATTGTGTATCCTCTTCTAGAAGTGGTTGGTGGTTGAGAAGAAGTCTACACACCCATGTTTCTGGCTGACCTTTACATGACGTGTACAACATATACAGACCTTGTCTTCCATTCTAGAAGCGGTTGGTGGCCGATTAATGAGATTACACATCTTTTATGGTGACACTACATGCCATTTACCTTTACCTACTAGGAGGCTCCATGTTCCAAGTCAAAGACGGCATGTTAGGTCAACCACTGGTGGAGAAAAATATGGCAAAGCATATTGACAAGACTATACGCCATGTACTTTCCGGTATACACCATCTACTCCTAAAATATATAAAAAGATGGTAGGCTATCCACATTTGGAAGTTATTCATTCATTTATTCATATTTCATTCAGTCCAAAGGGAGATCACTCTGGACACGTTCTAGAAGAGAAGAAGAGAGAGAAAGAATCAAAGAGAAAGGAGAAAGGAAGGTGTTTAAATGATACCTTCCCAACGACCTTCGACCAAAATCATTCAAGAGTATGTGTCTAGGTACTACAAGTTCTTTAATTAATAGATACTCTATGAGTAACTAAATTCCCTATGTGCTGGGGCTGTGGAAAAATGAATATTGTAATTTATCAATTATGATGTTGTAATCATATTTTTCATGTTTTATTTCTAATAATTATTTATTTACCCTTTTTCAAATCTCAATAGAAATATCCTATCGGACCAAGAACTAGATTTCTAGGGATTCTTTAAGGAATTATGGTTAAAAACATCCATGAACATTGGGTGTTTTAATCATATCAAAAGGTATCAATTAATAAAAATTAAGAGAAATCAATTTCCAAACCAAAAAAATTGACTTCCATTGATTTAAACAAAACTGACCGGACAAAGGGGGTTCTGTTACATAAAGTAATCCCAAATATGTGAATTATTATAAAAAACACAACCTCATAAGTAAATTGATTTAATATCAACCTCTTAAAATCCACAAACCCAACAAATTTCCCTCCAAATTTACATCAAAACCAAATTCCCGTGTTTTTCATTATCCTTTAAGTAATTTTCTAAGAAAATAAAATCCAAGCACCTTTTCATCAAAACATTAAAAAAATCGACTCTAAATTTAGTACAATTCATTAAATCAAGTATAGAATAGATAAGAAATAAAAAAATAACTACTTCTCCTTATGGGTTGACCCCTTACTGATACTATACTCGTTAGGGTAAAACAATTTGGATAGCCAAAAATAACACTTTAGTAGAAAAGACTACCAAATTTTGGCGCCGTTTCTAGGGAGTTGAGAGTTAAATTTGTTTTTTTTAAATCAAGTTTTATCAAATTTAGTGAAAATAAAAATTAAAAATTCCCAAAAATCTTTTTTCTAACCCCATTTCTATTTATCCTTCTTCTTCATTGTTTACACTTAGTGTGTTTAGTGTTGTGCGTGTTCGTAGATGTATGAGTGACTACCTTAATATTTTTAAAATCACTGAGTCATCAGAGATTCTTTTATTTGACCCAAAGATCGAATGGAAACTTTTGAGGCGATGAAGTACTCTCATGGATGAACACAACCCAAACTATCCCATGGTGCAAAATAAAGAGGGAGATCTAGATGTTGTCCATGGAGCTGGAAAACTATTTTGCTCGGATAAAAAATGATACCATCATGCTCCACTTGCTCTAGGATATGGCCTGCAATAGCTCCAAAAATTCCAATCGGAGCTGATGCCATACCTACAGCCTGGTTAGGGGTCGTACTCCCCCCTAAAGAGCAGCAATATATGCCTCCTCCACTCCCTCAGAAGCCACCTCTATGCCATACTATCATAGAGTACGACCAAACTTTTATTCATGGAGCTGACCCAGGCATAGTCCTTCCACCAGTGCAGGAACAACACTTCGAGATCAAGCCTTCCATCATGCAGCTGATCCAAAACATAGTTTAGTTCGGCAGCTTGCCCAGTGAGGGCCCCAATTCCCATGTCTCCCATTTTCTAGAGGTCTGCGACACGTTTCGCGACCACGAAGTGTCCAAAAACTCCATTTATATTTGCATATTTCCCTTATCTCTCAGGGATAAGGTGGAATACGAGATAAAAAGTATGCTACGGTGATCTAGAGCTAGCCTAGGCATTCCTATCCAAATATTTCCTACCTTCAAAGACGGTAACCATGCGGAATTAAATAAACAACTTCCAACAGCACAACTCACAGTCATTGTACGAGTCATGGGAGTGTTTCAAGGAGATGCTACATAAATTCCCACACCAGAAACTCCCACTCGAGATGCAGGTCCAGAACTTTTATGAAGGACTAACGACAAACACAATGTCTGTGGTGGATGCTATTGCTGGAGGTAAAATTATGAGGAAGTCCCCCGAAGAGCTTTTAGAAGTTCTAGAAGACATGTCTGACAATAAATTTCAGTAGCATTCCGAGCGGGGCACACAAAAATGAGGTATACACAATATTAATGTGACTACTATACTTTCTGCCCAGCTGGAAACTGTGACAAAAAAGATCGACATATTGGATCTAAAGGGCACATCCCAAGTACATGCGGTGAGCCATCAGATGTGCAGTGAATGTGGTGATAACCATATCATATGAGAATCCCCAGGATCCACTTCCGGCCCTTATATGATTGAGGTGAGATTTTTTGGTCAAAACTGACGGTTGAACCAGGACCGGTAGTACCAGAACCTGACATGGCGTGATCACCAGAACACAGGCTGGGGACCACAAAAGCAGAATCCTCAGTGCCAACGACTGCTCGACTACTGTTTTCCCCAATATTAGAGCCAATACCTAAGGTAACAATGTCCCCAACATGGCTATTAATGGTAGCAAGGGTATCAAAACCCTTACCTATAGCATCTACGGTAGCCACCACCTCCACCAGCTGCACAACCACCATAGTAGGAGAACACCTCAAGGTTAGAGGATCTCATGAACATGTTTATATCTATTGATGAGACCAGATTACAGAATTAGGAGGCCTCCATTCAAATCCTAGAGAACGAAATCGGCCAGTTGGAAAAGCAAATCTTGGGGAGGCATCACGGTACACTACTGAGTAACATTGATAAGAACCTGAGGGAGGATTCCCATACCTTCACACTACAAAGTGGAAAGAAGCTACAACAGAAGGAACCACCACATCCAGATGCACCTAAAACCCCTGATGATAAAGAAGGTATATCTATAGACCCCTCCACATCCAAAGGCCTGCCAAAAGAGTCCCTATAGGGTAAATTAAAAGAGGTTATCAAACCCTTAGAGCTCGCCTTACCCTTCCTGGAGAGGATGAAGCAGATATCGCTAGACCACCAGTTCACAAAGTTATTGGAAGTGTTCTAGAAGTAGCACATCAACATTCCATTTGCAGAGGCACTAACATAGATTCCCACATATGCAAAATTCATGAAGGAAATACTCTCCAAAAAAAGATAGATGGAGGATCTAGGCACCATTGTAATGATCAAGGAGTGCTCAGTGGTCGTACAACATTCAATTCCTCCCAAACTTTAGGATCCAATTAGCTTCACTATCCCATGTACTATTAGACCATGTGAGTTTGGGAAGACCTCTGTGACTTATGGTCCAATTTAAACCTCAATCCCTTAGGAGTTTTTAAGAAGATAGTGCTCAATAATCTGAAGCCTACCCAAGTAGCCCTTCAGCTTGCCAACCGATCCACCAAATATCCGAACTAACTAGTGGAGGACGTATTGGTAAATGTGGTCATGATAATTCTCCCTATATATCTCATCATCCTCAAAATGGAGGAAGACTAATAGGTACCTTTAATTTTGGGAAGGCCTTTCATGGACACTGGGAATGTATTAATCGATGTACTCTAGGGGGAGATGATTTTCAGAGTAAAAGATGAAAGAGTCTCCTACTATGTCCTCAAAGCCTTCAACCAAGCATCATTATCAGAGCATGAGGGATGCTATGAAGTTAACACATTTTATTATCACTTAATCAGAAAAAGAGACAATATGGTATGTTCTTACACCTCAGATGTCTTGGTTTTTCCATAAATTCTAGTTGATGAAGCACTTGAGAACCTTCATATCCTTGAAGGCCATGGCGGCCACTACTGGTAGCGTACTGTTATTCCTTATATTCTAGATCAGTCAACGGTATAACCACTTGTACCTTCGATTCGAAAGATGCCTATACTAGAACTGAAGCCTCTTCCATCTTCTCTAAATTACAGATATTTGGGACATCATCAGAAATTGCCCGTCATACTTATTTCCGCACTATCACAAGAGTCGGAGGATGTGATTCTACAGGTTTTGAAGCTTAAAAAAGAAGATATTGGGTGTATAGTTTCATACTTATAGGGAATCAAACCTACCACTTTCACCCACAAGGTACTACTCGAAGAAAGAGAAAATCCACCTCGGTAACCACAGTGACGCCTGACACCCCCTTGAAGAAAGTTGTGAAGAAAGTGGTAATCAATTTGCCGGATGGATGAATCATTTACCCCATCTCAGATAGTCCATGGGTGAGTCCCCTAAAAGTGGTACCCAAAAAGGGTGGTATTACTATGATTTCAAATTACAAGAATGAGATCATCCCTACATGTAGTGTCACGCGATGGAGAGTATGTGTGGACTACAGGAAGCTGAAAGACGCCACGAGGAAGGATCATTTCCCCCAGCCCTTCATGTATCAGATTATAGAGAAACTAGTGGGAAATAGTTTTTACTACTTCATATATGGGTATTCCATCTACAATACGATTTTCATTGCTCCATAGGATCAAGAAAATATTACATTTACTTTCCCTTATGGTATTTTTTCTTACTGAATGATGTCCTTTGGCATGTGCAATGATCCCGCCACCTTCCAACGATGCATGCAGGCTATCTTCCAAGACATGGTGGAACAGATCCTAGAGGTTTTTATTGATGATTTTTCTATTTATAGAAAATCATTCACCACTTGCTCGCATAAAGGAGGTGGTATTGGAAAGATGTTAGAACACCAATCTAGTTTTGAACTGAAAAAAGTGTCATTTGATGGTTCAGAGTGGCCTCGTCCTTGGCCATATAATCTCAATGATGGAAATAGATGTGGAACTGACAATGATAAAAGTAATTTAACGACTTCCTATCTTGACTTCCGTCAGATCCATACATAGCTTCCTTGGGCATGCAGGTTCCTAGAGGCATTTTTTCCTCAACTTCACAAAGATAGATCATCCCCTCACCAACCTTCTGACCAAGGATGCTGTTTTTGAGTTAGATGAGGCATGCACCAAAAATTTTGAGCACCTAAAGCTATTCCTAGTATAATATCTATTGATGATTGCTCCCAACTGAGAGGAGCAATTTGAAGTGATGTGAAATGCCAGCAACTACACAGTGGGAGTAGTCCTAGGCCAGCAGCTTGACCGAATTTTCCAACCCATCTATTATGCCAGTAGGTCGCTCAACGAGGCATGAATGAACTACACTACCACAGAAAATGAGATGTCGGCAATGGTGTTCATGTTTGACATGTTCAATTATTACTTAGTGCTATCTAATGTTATTGTTTATACTGACCTTGCAGCAGTAAAGTACCCGGTGAATAAGAAAGTAGTGAAGCCACGACTGATCTGTTGGGTACTCCTCCTACAAGAATTTGATCTTGAGATCTGAGATAAAAAGGGGAGTGCATACATTGTTTCTGATAATCTCTCCAACCTAGAGCTTCCACATTTATAAAATGAGGAAGATTGAGAGATAAAGAAGGATTTCCCTGATGATCACCTCTTTTCATTCAAAGAATTACCCAGAACCTAGCTTAATGATATTTCTAAATTTTGGTTTAGAGGTTCCATACACCTGACCTCTCCTTTTAGAAGAAGAAAAGGTTTCTCTCTTATGTTAAGAGATACTTTTGGGAAGATCCTCTATTTTTTGGATCATGTGAAGATGGGTTGATCCGACGTTGAATCTTGGAAATTGAAGTTCATCGAGTCCTAGAATTCTGTCATGCCGCACCAGTTGGGGAACATCATGGGCGAGACTGTATAATAGTAAAAATCCTGAAGTTTCGGTTTTTCTGTCCCACCATGTATAGAGATTCCCGAGACTTTGTTTTCTATTGCGATTGATGCCAAATAATGGGTAATGTGGGGTGCAGAGCTGAGATTCCCCATCACCCCATCCTTGGGGTCAAAATATTCAATGTCTGTGTCATCGACTTAATAGGACCATTTACCCCTATCTTTCAGGAACACTTTGCATCAACTACGTCTCCATGTGGGTGGAAGCCATTGCTAAGACACACGATATGACCAAGGGGGTTGTCGCCTTTTTAAAGAAACACATTTTTAGCAGGTTTAACGTTCCCTGAGTACTGATCAACGATAGAGGGACCCACTTCAACAACACATTGATAAAAGGAGTACTGTCGATGTATGGAGTTAAGCATCATACGAGGATGCGATATCATCCCCAGTCTTGCGGAAAAGTGGAGATCTCTAACCATGGGATCAAGAAGATTCTAGAGAAAATGATGAACAATTCAAGGAAAGACTGTTCCAAGAACATAGATGATGCATTGTGGGCATATCAAACCGCTTTCAAGATGCCACTGGGGATGTCCCCATTCCGCCTCATCTATGGAAAGCTATGCCATCCTCTATTACAGTTGGAGGACAAAGCTTACTGGGTCATCAAGGACCTAAATTCTGATCTAAAGGCAATTGAAGAGCAGTGTATGTTCCAATTGTTGGAACTCGATGAAATCCGATTAGAGGCATATGAGAACACCAAGATGTAGAAGGAGAAGACAAGAGAAATCCACAACTGGATGATTTCAAAAAAATCTTTCCATTCCAGTGATCAGGTAATACTTTTTAACTCCTGTCTTCAATTATTTCTAAGAAATATAAAGTTAAGATGGTCGAGACCAATCTTGAGTCATACGATTATTCCACCATGGAGCTGTAAAAATTGATGGGCCGGATGGTCAACCATTCAAGGTGAATGGATAGAGGCTGAAGACTTTACATCACATGGAAGACACAGGGGGGAAAGATCTCCGCCATGTATCTCAGTTAAGAAGAGTTAATTCGGTCAAGCCAACGACCTAAAACAAAGGCTTTTCCAGGGAGGCAACCTAGAGGTTACACACCGTGTACCCCCTATACACATGGCGCATACTGATTTATTTTCATTTTTATTTGAAATAGTATAAATATGTAGATTAACTAAGTAATATATATGGATGATGCAGGTGCTTATGGTAAAATCACTAGAGTTTATCTGAGCCGTCACCGGTTCAAATCCCTCCATACCTACCTTTAACATGGGGTTCCTCCTTTGTATACTCTATTTTTCTTACACTGCATGTGTGGTATTTTTCATATTATATATATATTTTTTTAAATATAAGAAAACCCATGATGGGGATGGACCGGTTCTCCAGGGTTGTAACCTGGTTCCAAAAGTCCTGAGTTCAAATCCTGACAACCTTCCCATTTCAATCATTTTGATTTTAATAAATATACATTGAGTGTATTTCGATATATGTCGTGTGTGCCATGTTTTCATTATTAACTGAAAAGACTTTCAAAATAAAGGAATACATGTAGGTGAAGTTGGCAGATTGGAAGAGTCTCGGCCCTGTATCCAAAAGACCCGGGTTCAAACATGGCTAATCTCCCTGCTTTATCACTTTTATTCTAATTAAAAACCACTTACCATGCCTTTACTTCTTACCATTTTGTATTGGACCTGTAAATTAAATATACATAATTAACAAACATGAGTAGCAATACAACCTTTACTCTAGTGGATGAGGGCTTCCGTTCGGAATAGCCGATTGCTGATTTGAACCACTCCCCAAGCACCAGACCAAAGTTTGTACTTCTCTTTTTCCAATTTTAGAACACATGATGTGTATTTCTCAATACATTACATGTATAGTTTTATTTTTGGTAAATTATATATATATATATATTTAATTATGTAAATTAATTATTATATAGCTTACTATAATAATTATATTATATATTGTTAAAAAAACCCTATGCGGTCAGTCTGCTAGAGTACACGCCCTGTACTCTGGCTATAAAAGATGAAAACCCTATGTGGCCACATGCCGTGTGGTGCGGTGCCCCTTCTCACAGTTTTCTTCTCCTAGATGCCACAAGACCACCCTACCTTAAATCCACTGATTTTGTGTGTTTTTAAGTCCGATTTCTTCTACCTTTAAATCCTCACTTAAAGTACTTCATTCTACACTCCTTCTTTCCACATTTTCGTATCATTATGGGTTTTTTTCGGATTGGATGTTGATTCGGCTCCCACAGTACACAGGCATGACATGAAAAACACATGCCATGTACTTTTTTACACAACCATACAATTTGAAATTTGAGAATACTTAGTGTGTATGTTTGGTACACACTATGTATCATCTAGAATTGTGCCTGGGTACCTCCTTGACATGACCACACACACCATTTTTTCGCGCATATCGTGTATGATCGGTAAACGCGGTGTCTCCCATTTCTCTGAGCCAGACCATGTACATCCCTCCACATGACCATATGAACTATGCTCTTACACACACACCGTGTCATACCTACACATGACATGTACTGCATTTTTGGCTCTACTTAGTGGTCGTGTCTTTGAAATACATGACTATGAACCCATTTGCACGTACACGACATGTACGTTCGGTACATGCCGTGTATTCTTTCCGGGTCGGTGACATGCCCGACTCAGCATGTACATCTAGAGAACACATGATACTAACCCTCTTACACCAAACTCCTTGTAATCTGGATATACACACCATGTTCTTCTATTTTTTGGGTTTTCTCACATTTTCTTATTTTTCGTTTCCTTTTCTTTTGTTTTCCTTTCTTTTCCAGGTTATGGCCGAGAGAGACCCTGTGCGTGGGAAGTGGCCCTCCTCCACTACTGGGGTCGAGAGCCCCACTTTTTGCTGGATACAACTTCAACCCATGATGAAACCAACCCCAGACGTCCCGCAGTACCGGCCTCCTCCACTGACCATCCAGCCACCACTCGCCACCTTGGTAGAGGCTTCTTCTAGTACGATGCCTCCACCACAATGCACAGAGCCTCTGAGCTCCAAACATTCTTCACCACTAGCCACCACACCTCCAGATCCTTTCTCCGGAGCGGCTGATCCTTCATCGATCGCCATGTCCAGTGGACCTTCGCCCACTGTGGTCGCTCTTCCTCCAGAGCCAGCCCCTACTACTACCCTACGTAGGTCAGCCCTTTCCCCTATCCTTGCCTAGTGTTTCCAGTCACCGAACTGGCACACAATTGTGTCCAGCACTTCTCTCACTGCACTATCTAGTTGAGAAGTCAGTATATTGATAGAATCTTGCCTCAGCATATGGGAATTTGGGGAGAGTTGGAGGATCTCCTCAGACACACACCATTACTTTTGATCTTCCTGGTCAACACTCCTATTTTCATTCATTTATTTTTGGAGTTCGCTACATTCTTTGCGTTAGACGGGGCCGAGTACTGGGTGACACCTAGCGACACGGTCCTGGTGGTTCAATTTTGGCTAGGCGGTCAACCTTTTTTCCTTTAGAATGACTGATTTTGGATGAGGGTTTGGATTTTATCCCCATATTGTCACCCCAACCCTTTTCTCCACCCTGAACCACCTTGAGCGTTTTGAGCTCATTTCCATGTGGTGGGATATTTCTAGGCCTCACCCCACTTCCCAAAAGAGTACCATCATCATTGACCCTATCCTCTATTTCACCCACCAGTTCTTTAGCCCCATCTTGTTTCCCCTCCATGAGGATATGGGAGTTGTGACCAGCCATGAAATGGAGCTCCCCACCTATGTCATCCGGAAGGACTACCCAGAACTCCCCTAACTTCCTCCCTCATACTTCCACACTATGTTCAAAGACCATTAGGGAAAACTGAATGGTGGGTTCTACACCACTTACCAAGACCACCACCTCAGTGTTTTCGAGCCATCCCTCCCCCACGACCACTCAGGTTCCCCCCAACAGATGGACTTTCTCATTGTTATTCACATGGGATTGGTCTAGAAGTCGGGGAACTTACATTCTTACCGAGGCTCCACCACCACCTCCTTTAGACCCTCCCACCCTCAAGGCTTCCCCTGCCCCTCCTTCCCCACCCACCCCTTATTCTATCCTTATTCTTCCACCATTCCTTCTTCTTCGGTTCCTTCTACCGCCCCACCTCCCTCCACTGCCTCGGTCGATCTCTCGTTTACCCTCCACCTACCTGATCTATAGGGCCTCTTGGATACTCTAGATTAGAGTCTTAGGTGGATCAAGAAGATATTGGGGATTCTTCTTACGCATCATGGTATTTCACTACCTCAAGATACTCTTTTATCTCCTATACCTTCTTCCACAGCTCCACCACCATTTACAGAATTGGCCACAGATTTAGTTCTCCTCTCCACTACTGGCCTAGCTACTACTACTACTACTACTGCCAGTTCCGAGCAAGCTGCCGAGCCTTTTATTCTGAGTCTAGATCCCATGTCTCTGGATACTATGACTTCTCTTCCAAGTACAGCTTATGAGCCTCCAACTTCCACGACTGCTGATCCTTCTCTACTAGCTACTTCTGTACATGATTATGCCTCTTATGAGGCAACCCCATAACTATTTTTTCAAAAATTTCTTTCATTATATATATTTTTGTGCTCTCTTGTGCCTGTTTTCTGTTGTCTATGCTCGCAGTTTTCTCTCTCCATGACCGTTGCAGGTACTCTGGCACATTATGGGTTGTACTTCTCCTCCACTTCCCATATTTCTTCACCTAGACACATGGGGAGTATTGTTTTTCAGGTTTTCGTTGTTTTCGTTTTCTTTTTAGTTTTAGTTCTTCCATTACTTCCCCTTGTCCTGGTCCACTTTTGTGTCTCCACATTACTTTGTCGACCTTTATGTGGCGCTTGGGGGACCATGTGCCCTATTAAGTGCGGGGGAGATGATTCTCTTCCAACACTGCTCTTTTTCCCTTGAACTAATCTAGAAGGCATCATTAATAGATGAAATATTTTAAACTGTAGAAAATTTTCGGTTAATTATAATTTTAAATAATAAAGACATCATTGAGAATTTTTGAAGTTACATAGTTATTTTAAAATTTTAATAAACTATTTTAAAATTATTACTGATATGGTTTATTTTATGACTTAAATTCTTGGCTATCTACATTTATTAGACTAATCATTTTTATTCATTCCATGACCTGATTGACCCATTATCTTTTTTCTCATTCCTGAGAGGTATTTTAAACCTTTTGACATTTTCTTTCTTATACACTCTTTCTTGGGAAATTCTTGGGGTATGCATAACTACCAAAATTTTCAAGTTTTTCTCTTCAAAACATGAATATTTTTTAATCTTAGTCAAATGATTGAGTCATTTGATTGTTTTTCAACCCCTTTGACCATGAGACCTACCCTACATCTGATCTTCGTAAACCAATAGAAACCATGAACTGCCTTGATAGGAAACTGCATTACAAGCATATTTTCCCTTCCTACCCTAATTATTTTATAATTTTTCATGATTATTCACTTGAGATTTAGAGAGGGATTTTTTGTTTTTCATGGTAAATTTTGGTGAGATACCATGAAATTAAGTGTGGGGGAGTTTGTCACTCATTTAGTTGAGTAAAAGGGTTCCATATCCTACTATGCATTTTCTTTTTGGTGGTCCTTCTCTTCATCAAAAAAATGAAAAAGAATGACCAAGTTCATTTATTACACTTTATTGATGGTTTATAGACCCATTTTGGCAAAAGGCTATCATGGTGAGTATATCCTTTTTAAGAGATCTTGATTAGGGATGGATTCTTGTTGATCTCAAATTTTTGAATATCAAGCATTGTTGTTTAAGAATTTAGCCTCCTTTTTCAAGCCTTTGAGATTATTTTTCACATTATTACCTACCAACCCTTAGCCTCAGAAAAATTTGATCCTTGATGAAAACCCTCATGATTTTTGTGAGTTAAATTTATAAAGTAGAGAATGAGAACACTTGCAATCCTATAGATATAGTGCATATACTTAATATTGAGAAAAAATCTGATAAAACGATCTTGAGTGATGAGAGTAATATTTTCTGGTGAGGTAAATCATCAAGTGAAATATGTATTTGTGAAATGTTGAATGATGTGCATAAAATAAAATGAAAGTTTTATAATTAAAATATAAAGGAGACATGATTAGAATATCATTTAATATTGAAATATGTTTTTGTTCCTTTATGAAGTCCTTTTCCATGCCTATAGTATATATAAGTATAATTAGAGTTGAGTGCTTCCCTTTTTGGAATATGGATACCATCGATTAGATGTTGAGATTTTTCTTGAGGATAAGAAAATGACTAAGTGTGGGGGAATTTGATGTGCCTGATTTGTGTATACATTTTCATACATTTTATCATGTTTTTAAAACATGTTTTCATCGGATAAAAGTTATTTTGGAGATAAAATGAAATAATTAGGTGATCATAATACTTTTTAGATATTTCCATGACAACGACACAAATCAGAGGAAAGTTGATCAAAAATTCAAAACTACACGCTGTGTACATTCAGATACATGACATGTACTAGAACCCCGACAAAGATTGGCTAGGACAAGTACATTACCAAGTTACCAGAAGCATTTAAAATCCATGTATAGCATATACACGCCTTGTATCCTCTTCTAGAAGTGGTTGGTGGCTGAGAAGAAGTCTACAGTCCCATGTTGTCTGCTGACCTTTACACACCGTGTACAACACATACACACTGTGTCTTCACTTCTACAAGTGGTTGGTGGCCGATTAATGAGAGTACACACCGTGTAAGGTGGAACTACATGTCATATACCTTTACATAGCAAGAGGCACCATGTTTCATGTCAAAGATAACGTGCTAGGTCACCCATTGGCGGAGAAAAAGATGGCAATGCGCGTTGACAAGACTACACACCATGTACTTTTCAGTACACGCTGTGTACTCCTAGAAAATATAAATAGATGGAAAGAACTAAAAGTTTGGGATTTAGTCATCCATTCATTTAGATTTTTTTCAATTAAAAGGTAGAGCACTCTAGATACAATCCTAAAGAGAATAAGAGGGAGAAAGAAGTGGTTATAAGAGAGAAAGTAAGGTGTTTCCATGATACCATCCCGATGAACATCGCCCTGAATCTTTTAAGAGGATGTGTCTAGGTAATAAAAGTTATCTAATTAATAGCTAATCCATGAGTAGATAATTTCCCTATGTGTTGGGGATCTAGAAAAATGAATGTTGTAATTTATCAATTGTGATGTTGTAATCATATTGTTCATCTTTTCTTTCTTATATTCTTCATTTACCCTTTTTCACATCTCACTAGAAATCTCATATCAGACCAAGAATGAGATTTCTTGGGATCCTTTATGGAATTAAGGTTGAAAAAATACAACACCATTGGGATTTTTTATCATCTCAAAAGGGCTACAATTGATTAAAATTAAGAGAAATCAATTTCCAGACCAATGAAATTGACTTCCATTGATTTAAACACAACTTATCAGACCAAGGGGGTTCTGTTACATTATGTAATCCCAGAGATGTGTATTATTATGAACAATACAAACTCATAAGAAAATTGATTTAATAAGAAACTCTTAAAATCTACATCCCCAACACATTTCCCTCTAAATTTTCATCAAAACCAAATTCCCGTGTTTTTCTTTATCCTTTAAGTAATTTTCTAAGAAACTAAAATCCAAACACAATTTCATCAAAAACATTAAAGAAATAAATCAACTCTAAATTCAGTACACTTCATTAAATCAATTAAAAACTAGATAAACAAGAAAAAAATAACTCCTCCATGTGGATCGACCCCTTGTTGGTACTATTCTCGTTTGGTTAATACAATTTGGATAGCCAAAAATAACACTTACGTAGAAATGACTACCAGAAGGTAATCTGCACCTCTATCTTTAAAATACTTGAAAGCCCTCTATACAATGATCAACAACACCATATTATTATTATTGGAATCCATTGATCGTTGTCATGATGATCGGTATCACAAAGCAATGCAAAACACTTATTGAAGTACAAGAACTGGGAACACAATGTTCACGTCTTGTATCTTCAAGTATTTTCACAAGAAGCAATATAGAGGTTACATCGTCTCTATATAGAACTCAATTCAAAATAGTATGTCTTCTATGTTCAATAGTCCAAGTATTGTAATATTTGGTTCGAATAACCTCTTATTTATAGTCCTCCTATCGAACAATCATATTTGATTTCAGCGGTCATATTTATCCAAAAAACTCAGAGGGACTTGGACACCTGGAACTATAACGGTCAAAACAAAATAAAATACATGAAATCTTTTTGATTAGTATATAAATAACTTCATGAAATTCTTTTGGTAAGAAAATAATAGGTACATAAATATGAAAGAATGTGTATGATGAATATATAAATCTTGAGTCAAAAGATATTGTGAAACATGTATGCAATATTAGAGTAAGACATGAGTACAATGCATTACATGAGTACGATGAATAACATGCGTAAGATGCATAACATGAGTACGATTTTAAACATGAGTACAATGTATAACATGGGTATGATGCGTAACATGGATATGATGCATAACATGGTTACAATGCATAACATGGATATGACACATTACATGCTGTTACGATAAAAAACAATACATGTGGTTATGATGAAAAACAATTCACGTGGTTTTGATGAAAAATAATTCATGCAGTTATGATGGAAAAAAATACATGCGATTATTATGAATAACAATACATACAGTGACCATGAAAAACAATACATTCGATTATGATGAAAAAAATACATGCAGTTACGATAAAAGACAATATGTGGGGTTACAATGAAAAAAATACACGTGGTTACGATGAAAAAGAAAATATATAGTTACGATGAAAATGATGAAATAATTTGTGATTTCCAAAACAAAATGAAATGAATGAGAAAGTAGAAACAAAAATTTTCGACTAAACAATCTACCCCTTTTTGGAAGGCACAAAACAAAAAAAAATATAGGCTTATCTCCCCCTGTGTTTAGTAAATATTCAGAAATTAATAGTGAATAAAACTAATTCCACCCTAGGATAAACATTATATCTAAGTATTTTATTCTATTTAATTCACCTTTTCTTATGAGTTCTCCCCCTTAATAAGATATTATCCCATTTTCCTTTTTATGGGAATGAATTCTTCTGTATAAAGCAATTTCTTCTTTTCCAAATTATTCTCCCCCATTTTGATTTTCAAAAAGAATAAGGAAAAACATTCTTTTATTGTAAGGAGTTAGAGAAAAAATTATATGAAACAATATAAATTACTTGAAATGCAAATAAATAATTTTTATTATAATAATAATTTAATATTCATTATTTCTCCTTTTGTTTTTCAAAGAGGTTGAAAACAGTAAACTTGAACTTCTTGAACTTTTTCTATCCTCCATCAACTTTTCAGGAGCTTCTTGCTGATCCTTTAGCTTCTCATCCTATTCTGTAATAAAATTTTCTTATTTATTGAGGATTTGTTCATGAGGTCGATTGATTGCTTCCTATGCTTTGATCCTTAATTCTTAGGAATTATAATAATCTATTATGACTCTGTAGGAATTTTATATGATTAAAACTCTATTTTAGAGAAAAAAATCTTGTTAGATTCATTTTTTAATTTTTCCTTTATATGTTCAATCACTTCAGAGGATATTCCTTTTGAGGTACTCATTCTTTTAAAGGCTTCTACTTTTTCATTCATATCGGTGACCAACTTTTGGTAGACTGATTTGAGTTCATTTACTCGCTTCACTAATTCCTCAAGATTTTCCACATGATACTTTAGATTTTCATCAATATTGTACAACCACTTAACAAATTTTTTGTAAGATTTTATATGCTCAGTAATACGTTATTTGAGTTCTTTAAAACTAGATTCACGTTTGAAAAACCGGCCCATCAGAATCTTGATAGAATCTATTCTTTTATTATGACAATTAGAAATGATATATAGCCTAGCTTCAATTTTTGGAATGAAAGGTATAATATTTTAAAATATATTAAAGGTTTTTTTTTAATAAATTGAACTCCATTTAATATGATGGTAATTTCTGAATCAATATCTTCATTCAAATCTATAATTTCTCCAAAATGAGTTTCAGTTCCGACAAAATCAGGTGTCTGATTCTGATTCTTAACAGATTCTTCTTCTTCCCCTCTTTCTGATATTTGAATAACTTTCTTGGAAGTATTATTATGAGAAATTCCTTTTGATGATTGAGTATTATGAGATGGATACTTATAGGATGGGCCTTTAGGTGATTCTGTTGAAGTAATTTTTTTTGTGAATGTTTTTTCTTGTTTGAAGATTTATTATCTTCCTCTTCTCATTCTTCTTCTTCTTCTTGTTCTTGTTTTTCTTCTTCTTCAACATCTTATTCTTCTTCACTTTATTTTTCTTATTCTTCTTCTTCACTTTTTTGATTGAGGATTTATATAACCAATTGTTCATCCTTTTATTTTTATATTCCTTTCTCTAATGGACCTTGTTGGGTTTGAAGAGATGGTTTCCTTATGACTATTCTAGTTCTGTCTTTATCAGATATATTTAGAAGACAATTAATATCAATGGATTGATCCTTTATATTTTCATCCTCCATTTGTTTTCTTCTTCTTTTAAGGTTTCTTTAGTTGCTATTATTTCATCCAGGACTTCTGTAGGATCCAATCCGAATACAGGATCACCCTGTTTCTTTTTATCCTTTTTCATTCTCCATTCTTCTACAACCTCATCTAATACTGATTTTTTCTTTGATTTCTTGGGGGTTTTAGCATCTGCTAACTTTCTTTTGATTGTAGTTGACTTGGATGGATTTAGAGTTTTCCCTCCCTCTAGCTTCTTTTTTTGCTTTCTTATCTTCCATATCCTTCTCAAACTTATTGGATTCAGGGTTGAATCATAATTTGAGTCTCCTTACCATATACTTGATTATAAGTGGCTCGTTGAATGTTTTTGGATCTTATTTAATTGACAGGTTTGACAATCTCAAGAATTATTTCAAAAACCTGCTCTGGATATTGGGAAACATAATCAATAATGATTTTATTACACCAGATTTAAATTTATTAATAGTTAAGAAAATGAAACCCATGAAGTTGAACTTTCTCATATTGACTAAGTAATCAAGAAAATAGACATTAGATACTTTCAGAGATTCCTTATCACCCTTTCTTGGTACTACGAAAACTTGAATCTAGAAGGATATAAGACAGTTTCCAACTGGTTAATGATTTAAGTTCCTCTCATTTTAATGAATCTCAAATAGAGATTTCTCTACTTTTCTTTTATCAAAAGTTCCATCCTGTTCTGATAATTTGTGGGATGGAAAAAGAGAATCTCCATCATATGGAACTCCCATTAAAGAGGATGCTTATTTAACTGAGGTTGTATATTTGTTTCCTTATATCATAAACAAAACCTTGAGCCCATCATCTTTCAACACTGTTTTATAGAATTTGAACACTTATTCATAAAAAAAAAATCATGATCTGATTTAGGTCATTCAATACACAGTGATTCCCATCCTTTGGAAAATTATTATTCTTTTCAAAAAAGAATCATAAGATTCATAAATTTCTTGAGAAAATGACCTTTGACCTTGAAAAGTCATATAATAGAAATATTTTGCAGACATTTGTTTTAGAGAAGAAGTAGTTGACTCAGACATGAAAAGATTGAAAATAAAATCTCATAAGCTGAGGTTTTCTCTAGTTATGAGAGATGAGTAGTTATTTAATTATTAGTGATACTCACTATTTATAAAGTGAAAAAACTTTTTTGAATTTCAGAGGAAATTCTATGCGGGATTGGTAAGAGGATTCTTTAAAATAAAATTGACAATCAAGATTAGATCTAAAAGATCGAGTGGTTGAGAATTGATTTGAACTCTTGATGTTTAAAAAAAATCATATTTCAAATGAATCTGATTAAGAAAAATGAAAGAATTTAAATATCAACAATTTGGAATATAATGTACAATATAGAATTTTAGAAGTTATACCTATCAGAGTATCTGGGTAGATATATTGGTTTTAGTATATTGTTCTTATGATAGAAATACATAAGTACTATTTTAAAAAGAAAGTAATTGTAATACTGAAACATATGAAAATGATAAAAATTATAATACCGCTTCATTGTAAATCCAATAAAATTCTAAAATTGATAAAATTCTAATATTGATAAAATTCTAATACTAATAAAATTAAAATACCGATAAAATTCAAATATTAATAAAATTATAATACCGATAAAATTTTAATACTAATAAAATTATAATATTGATAAAATTTTAATAATAAAAAAATTCTAGAACCGATGAAAAATGAAACTGATAAAACCAGAAACCGATAAACACATGTATAATATCTATTTGAAAAGGCATAACTTAATATTAGGAGATGGTTTAAACAGGAATTAGGTGTGAATGATTAATTTATAGTGATCATTACTATCTTCTGTTTAATGTATTCAAATCTATCAGAAGATAATGGCTCTGTGAAACTGTCATCAAGTTTTCCTTACTATCCGCTAAATTTTAAAATAATATCTTCTTTTAGTGTGTGAACTCTAAAAAAGTGATACCTAAAATCTATATGTTTTGCACATGAGTTATGTGTAGGGTTTTTTAATTCAAAAAATGACACTAGTATTATCACATAGTATTTGAGTTTTTGAAAAACTCATGCCATAGTCAGTGAGTGTGTGTTTCATCCACAACACTTGAGCACAACAACTTCAAGCTACTACATATTTAGCTTCATTATTGGAAAGTGTTATTGAAAGTTGTTTTTTTCATGACCAAGAAACTAATGAATCTCTTAAGAAATGAAAAGTTCGAAATGTACTTTTTCTATCCATTCTACAACCAACAAATTTTTCATCTAAAAAACTTTTCAAAACAAAATCATTTCTAGAATAATAAAATAGTCCCAAATCCATAGTTCATTTTAAATAGAAAAAAATTATTTTTACTGCTTTTAAATGTGATTATTTTGGATTTTATTGGTATCTTGAACTTAAAAATATAGAAAACATTATGTCTGGATAACTTAGAGTTAAGTATAGTAAGATTCTTATCATTCTTCTAAATATTGTTTGATCAAATGGTTTCCCAGTTTTGTGAAGATCAAGAGTATTTGAGGTTTTGATTGGAGTAATAATACCTTTTGTGTTGTCATATCAATACATTTTAAGTAAATATTTGATATACATATGTTGAGATATATAGGTTCCTTCTTCTTTTTATGATATTTGAAAACCAAATAAGAATGTTAACTCACCCATCATTCGCATTTCAAACTCATATTTCATGATATTTATAAAATAATTAGTTAGGGATTGATGAGTTAACCCATATATAATGTCATCAACATAGATTTAAACAATCAATTTTTTTTTTGTTTTCTATATTTATAAAAATAGTTGGATCTACAGTTCCTTGAGCATAATTATTTTTAAAACAACTCTTATAAGACTATCATACCAAGCTCTAGGATCTTTTTTAATTCCATTAAAGCTTTTGTAATTTTGAAAATATGATCAGGATGTTTTGAGTCTAAAAAACCAATAGGTTGTTCTACAAATTTCTTCTTGTACATATCCATTAAGGAAAGCACATTTCACATCCATTTGAAAAATTTTGAAGTTAAAGAATGCTACAAAGGCTAATAGAATACAAATAGATTCAATTATATCTGCCATAAAATTGGTTTCTTTATAGTCTATTCCTTATTTTTGATTATATCCTTTATCAACAAGTCTTTCTTTATTTCTTATAATGACTCCATTTTCATCACATTTTTTTGAATTCCCATTTTACTCCAATTACAATTTTTTCTTTTGGTCTTTCAACGAAGGGTCAAAATTTATTCCTTCCAAATTTATTTTGTTCATCTTGCATTTCTTTAATCCAATCCTATTCACCTAAGAGATCGAAATAAGTTTTAGGTTCAAATTTAAATAGAAATGGAAGATGTTCTATTTCATTTCTCAAGGAATTTGTTGTCCTTATGGGTTGATTTACATCACCAATGACATTATCCCTAGGATGATTCCTAAAAAAAATAGATTTGGGTTTTGTAAAACATGTTCATCAGTATAAGGTTGAATGTTCTATGGGGTAAATATTTTAGATAAACCTTCTTGAGTATTTACCTTATCAAATGATTTTTCAATCAAAGGTTTATAATCAGTTTATGAACACACATACTTTGATGTAGGTAGGGGCTGTTTAAAAACAAGAGGATCAGTTTTATCAAATTTAACATGCACTCTTTCCTCAACAATTCCGGATTTTTTTAAAAACACTATAAGCCTTAGAAGTAGTGTAATAACCTAAAAAGTTTCATTCATCAAATTTGGGTGTCAAATTTATGTAATTTATCTTTAGTATTCAAAATAAATATGTTGCAACCAAATACTCTGAAGTAAGAAACTTTAGGTTTTTGACAAATCCATAATTCATAAGTTGTTTTATTAAGAAAAGGTCTAATTAAAACTTGATTTATAGTATACCATGAAACACTTATAGTTTCATCCCAGAAATTCTTAGAAATTGAGTATTCACTCAACATAATTCTTGTCATTTCCTTAAGAATATGATTTATAATTTAAACAACACCATTTTTCTTAGGGGTTCATGGAGCATAAAACTCGAGAGTAATACTTTTCTTACAATTTTTTTTTTCAAAATATGAATTTTGAAATTCTCAACCATGATCACTTCGAATATGTATCTGTGGTAGGTTTTTCTCATTTCTAACTCGGTCTCTAAATATTTTGAAAAAGGTAAAGACTTTAGATTTCTTTAATAGAAAATAGACCAATGTAAATCTAGTGTAATCGTCAACTAAAACAAATAAATAGTATTTGAATCCAATACTTATAGTATTTGAAGGACCAAAAAGATCCATGTGCACTAAATGTAATTCATTCAAAGTTGAAAAATCACTTATAGCTTTAAAACTAGATTTATTTTGCTGTCCACATTGAAAAGGGTCACTGAATTTTGAAGAATCAAACCTAAGATCTGGTAGAGCCTTAAAAAGTCTTTTCTTCAAGATTATTAATTGGTTCATAAGGTCAAAATTTCCTAACCCTATATGACATAACCCAGATTGATCTTCCACTAAACTTAGGCAAGGTTTGTCCTAGATCCTAAGTTCTTATAAGTTAAGTGTGTAACGATTCTCATAACTATGGGAAGATAGAATTAATTCATGATTGAAATTGTGTAGTAAACACTTATCATTCCCAAAATTCACAATCCAAACTTCATCACATAATTTAATTATTCTTCTATGTTTTTTTAAGACCTTTAACAAACAAAATAGTTGAAATTAAAACTTTTACTAAAAGAACAATATTACCTATACTAATGATCTTTACTTGACAATTTTCATCGAAGGTCACTCTTCCAACATTCATTTAAATGATCTTTTCAAAGACATATTTATTTCCAATTATATTTCAAGAACATCCACTATCTATGTACTAAATATTTTTGTTGTTGGTACACTTTTTTTCCTAAAAATGAAAGAATTAGATTTTCAGAAGCCATACTTCTTTGGATCTAGAATTGTTAGATAAAATAAAT
Organism: Viscum album; assembly: GCA_963277665.1. Classification (NCBI taxonomy): domain Eukaryota; kingdom Viridiplantae; phylum Streptophyta; class Magnoliopsida; order Santalales; family Viscaceae; genus Viscum; species Viscum album. The sequence continues at coordinate 706,205,683 of OY728145.1, forward strand.
ATATGAATACACATTTAGTTTTAAAATTTAGATTTATGAAATCCTAAATATTTAGTTTTATTAAGGGAACAATTACTTTCCCAATGTCCACCACTCTAACACTTAGTGAAAACATTCAGCACTTTTAGGAATGAAATAGTTATGTCTAAAAATAGGTTTTTATCAAGAATAACCTATTCAATAATTATTTCATAGAGGAAGTATTTGTGAATACATCTTGGAAAAGTTTTATTTACGCAATTAAAATTTTGATAAAAGTTTCTTAAGAGAAAAAATTTCAGATTTTAGTCTAATAACTAATTTTTTATTCTCACAAGAAATTGTTTTGGAATTGGTTTTTGTTTCTAAAACATTTTTCTCTAAAACAAGTATTCCAAAGTCCATATAAAGTTTATTATTCTTGTAATTTACTTTCATAAGGTTTTTTTGAAATATTTTTTAAATATAGAGTTTTGCGATCAAGATATTTTGAAAGATCTAATAATTATTTTATAAGGATATATATTCTTCAATTTTCCTTATTATGAACTTTTTTAAAGTTTGATATCCCCTTTATCAAGTAGTTTGAAAAATTAGATACTTCTTTAAAAGATGGAAAATTATCCTCTACTGAGGAATATTATTTATCCAAAGAGTAAGAATATTTATCATCAATTTATTTGGTGTTTAAAGATACATTTTAAGATATTATGCACTATATACCTTATCCATGAGATAATGATTTTCAATAGGTAGTTTGGCTACAAGTCTATTGTTATTCTGACAAGAAGATTCATATTCAGAAGATTCGTATAAAGTGTCACCTCCACTGGCTCTCCAGGTATCATTTTCTTTCAATAATTTCTTAGTTTTAGATTTGTAATACATGTTCTTGTTTATTTAAGAATTATTATCCTTCATTTCTTTCCTTTTAAGCAAAGGATAATATAGTCTAATATGACCCGCCCTTTTAACTTCATAACAAGTTACTTCTGAGTCTTTCTTGTACTTTCTATATTTCTTCTTATATATGTACTGAAAGTATTTCTTTCCCATAATCTTGTTCATTATTAAAGAAATATTAGAAAGTTCATTCTCTAAATTATCACATTCACTGGTTTTAGATATATCAACATCTCTCTTTGCTTTAGATCTCGTTACCCTTTCTGGTGTCTTAGCTTTATATGTAGTAGTAAAATCTACACTTCTATTATCATTATTCTTATTATTATTATCTGTATCTCTTTTAATTCTCATATCGTGCTGTAAGAGAGTACCAAATAATTCACCAAGAGATATTTGAGTAACTTTCATGTTCTCATCAATAACTATCATTTTTATTCCCACTCAATGTGGATGATATCTTTAATATTTTCCAAAAGTATCTCATCATCAAGCCCATTTTCTCCCATATATTGATGACTGTTGATGATTTTTATAAATCTTTATTGAATCTTTTATACCATTTCTCCATAGGGGAAAAATGATGATATTCAGCTCAGAGCATGGATCTTCTTGTTTCCGTAACTTGGATGTACCAAAATGTGTGACATACAGTTTCTTCCAGATACGGTTGGTTGCTTCGCATGATAAAATCTTACTATATATATTCCTGGTTATAGATTATAAAAATGTATTTTGTTCCTTATAATTTAGTTGATATTCTTGCTTCTCTTGATTGGTGAAAGTTCTGACTTCCTTGTTTGTAATTTTTTAATCTTGGGTGAGAATCACAAAATTATCTACTCCACTATTAATAACAAATGTATTTATTCAATCTCTCTAGTACTCATAATCATTCCCATAAAAAATAGGTTTTCTAGTTGGGTTTAGATTATCAATTTTTCCATTATTCATTCCTAACATATTATAAAAAAACACTTTTCCACTCCACACGTTAGTGTAGTATGTAATTATAAACAAAAAGTTTATAACAAAAAGATAACTATCTTAATGAAAGAAATAAAGAAATTAAAGAAAATTAGTGGAAAACTCCTATGATACCAATTATTAGATTGAAACATATATGTAAATGTATATGAGATGGCACAATACAATAGGGGGGGGGTGAATTGTAGGTTTAAATGTTTTGTGTTTAAACTCTTAAGAATAAACTTAGTTTAAGAGATATTAAGCTAATAAAATTAACAAATCCTCTTATGAAACAATATATATGATTGGACTAGCCCTAGATCTGATGGATATAATGTGATACTATAGAATTTTTAAAACAATTATATTTGGGTTGAATATAATGACCACAATATACAAAATGTAAATGATTCTACAATAGTGCATATAGAATATTTTAATACAATATGTTATTTAAAGGAATTTATTATAATTAAAACAATTCCAATAGAAATGAATATGAATAGAAAGAGAAAATTAAAGGATTCTATTTCTATTATAAATAACATCATAAATTTAAAGGGTATTACAATTCTTTTATCCTAAAGAGTAGGGTATCCTTTCACATAGGATAATAGGTCTCTCTTAAAAGCACCATAGTAAGCCCTTGATACTATGATCCGCACGTCTATCATCCTATCAATGGAATCCCTCGATTAAGAAGGTAATCAACACCTCTACCTTTAAAATATTTTAAATCCCTCGATACAATGATTGACGATATCGTATTCTATCCCCAGAAGCCCTTGATCATTATCAAGATGATTGGTGGCACAAAGTAATGGAAAACACTTAATGAAATTCAAGAACGAAGAACACTCCATTCACGTCTTGTATCTTCAAGTCTTTTCACAAGAAGCAAGAGAGAGATTAAAGTACATCTCTCTAGAAATAAATTCACAATAGTATGTCTTATATGTTAAATAGTCTAATTCTTGTACTCTCTAGTTCAAATAACATCCTTTTTATAGGCCTCTTGTCCAATGATCATATTTGATTTCAACGGTCATATTTCTCTAAAAAACATGGAGGGGCTTGGACACCTGGCACTATAACTGTCAAAACAAAACATATTACATGACATCGTTTTGATTCGTATATAACTAAATCCACGACATCGTTTTGGTTTTAAAATAATAATTATATAAATTTGAAATAATGAGTAGGATTAATATTTAAATCACGAGTAAAAGGATAATGTGAAACATGTATGTGGTATTAGAGTAAGAAATGAGTACAATGCATTACATAAGTACAATGAATTACATGGGTAAAATTCATAACGTGAGTATGATGGATAACAAGAGTATGATGTATAACATGGGTACAATACATAACATTGTACGATGTATAACATGGTTATGATGCATAACATTGATATGATACATTGCATGTGGTTACGATGAAAAACTATACTTGTGGTTTTGATGAAAAATAATACATGTGGTTTTGATGAAAAATAATTCATGCGGTTACGATGAAAAACAATACATGAGATTATGATGAAAAACAATACATGCAGTTACAATGAAAAAAATACATGGGTTTATAATGAAAAAAATACATGCAGTTATGATGAAAAAGAACATATTTGATTAAAATGAAAAACAATACATGCAGTTATGATGAAAAAGAAAATATGCAGTTATAATAAATGTGACGGAATAACTTTTGATTTCCAAAAAAATGAATGGGAAGGCTGAAACACAAATTTTGACACAAAACTATCTTAGGAATGGTTTTATATGTTTTGTTATATCATTTATAATTTTTTAATACGTTTTCATAATTTTTTCTATAAGTTTGTTATTTCTTCTGTGAAAATTTTTGAATATTTATATTCTTCTATATAAACTAATATGTTACTTTGATTATATAATGTATATACAATTTTTTGATGGAGTTTAGTAAGAATCAAAGTGTTGGGAAAATTGATGGATAAAATTTTTATAAACTACAATCCACCCCCTCTTGTAGTATTATTATTTTCATTTTTATATAGGCTGGGTGGAAGCCCCCTTTTAATTAAACCATGGAAACTCCTATTCTTTTTGGGTACCGGGAACCCATTATATGACCTCATAGGCCTAAGAGGCGAATTAACCAAGATACATATCCTAGAAGTCTAGGAGAAATACTAACACATGGCCCAATAGGGTCCAACCCCATCTATTTTTTACTTCTGCTCACAACCCTACCACCCCACACACAACCTACAACTTGACCTACTATCACTTGTGAGTGGCCCCACTACCCACATCATCCCTATCAAGGGCCCCCCTTCTTTATTATTCTCAATAATCATACTCTCTAACAATTTTGAGGTTATTCTACATTGGATTATTAGGAACCTATTACCATTAGAAACCTTTGGTGAAATTCATATATAGTAAAATATTTTATTCTAATATTCAAATAGAACCATAGGAATATTTGAAATAGAAAAGATTTCATACTCTAACTTTCTGGGGTGAAGTTGGTAAAATATGTCTTGTTGGTATAAAATTAAGTGAGGTGAAAACTAGAAAAGTTTTAGTTACCTAAAAACATATCACAAAACTCAAAATAGAAAGATAATTATGATAATAAAAGGAAGGAATTGGAGTTTCTTTTTTGTGGAAATTGTATTTTTACGGGTATCCCCAGTGTAGGGTGTTATATGGTTTGGTAAGAAAATAAAACTAATTCTATAGTACATTGGGCTGATTGATATTTTGGAAATAATTTGTGTTGTTTCTAAATATTTGGATTTCCCAGTTAATATATCTAAAGTAAATGGTGTTTTCTATGTTTCACTATTAAGGAAGTATATGACAAACTTAATGCATGCAATTACCACTGATGAAGTATAGTTTAATCCAAACTTACCCTATAAGTCATAGACTATCAATATTCTTAATAATATAGAGCGAGTGTTATGGAATTAGAGAACTCAAATGGTGAACATACATTAGAGTAACTACTAGTTAGTGAAAGTGATGAGGAAAAATTACCCATAGTTGTTCATGGATTGAATATATATCAATAAATTTTAGGATGAAATTATTTTGGGGAGAAAATATAATACCATAGATTCTAAAAAAATAAATAAACATTTAATTATAATATAATAAATTTAATTAAAACATTATTGAATAAGTCAAATTAAAAATTAAATTCACTACAATAGCCATAACTAAGGCCCAGAAACACATAAAAATATATGGAAATACCATAATATAGAATTCCATATGATCATACTCCGCAAAGAATAACATGAATAAAAGATACACTCTTATTATGAATAAAAATATAAAAAATGTAATTGAAATGATGGAGAAACTAAGATAACTATTTGAGCAATGTTATTGGATAGAATGAAGTGTATTTATAATGGATAATATGACAACTAAAAAAAACACGACCATTGTTATAATAATATAATATTTTTTTAAAAATATAATTGTTAAGTAAAATATATAATAACATACGATAATTTTATATTTTACAAATATAAATAAGGGGTATTAATTGAATAAATTTTATGAAAATTATTTCTATTTGAATAATAAATATTTATTTAAATGGAGTTTTTAACTTTTTATCATGAAATACATGATTTTAAAATACACTAAAAATTTTTATTCAATAATTTACTTTATCATATATATATATATATATTAAAAAATTGATATCATTTTTGAATCACTTTGTTAAAATTATCTTAAATTTATTTTTTAGTATTTTTCTAAAATAGTGATTTTTAGATTAATAATTAAAATGTAGTTTTTTCATATACCAGGTTTTATGACATCATTACATTATAAAAATGACTACGTGATTTATAAAATATTTTTTCACAAATTAATCATCATTTATTGAGTAAAATAGTATTTAAAAAAAATAATAAACTAAATTTACAAACATATAAATCAATTTTCAAAGCCAAAATGAAATTTTATAATAATAAAAATATTTATTTGATAATTTAAATTTAATTAAATATTTCCAATCTTATAGTCAATTTTGGGCGTGTCTAAATGTCAAGAGAAAAATTATTAATAAATAAAAAACCTTAATAGTTAATGGAAGCAACACTACCTATATCCTCGAGCCTAAATAATAAATTAGTCAATATTTTATTCAAAGTAACCCACACCTATGAGGTTTAAACACCCCTTCCCCAACCCTTTCTCATAACTTACAAAATTTCTTCCTTTTCCAAAGATCTACCCAAATATCCCTATAAAGTATCCTAGTCACATTCCTACGGTCCTATTCTGACCAAAATTCCCACCTTAAAATGATCAAGATACACTCAAAAGTAGGTTTCTCAAAGAGAAAGGTAATGTTTCCCAAGTAACTATTTCCATCTCTTTTTTACATTATTTTATCTTAATTTTTTTTTAAAATTCCATGAAATTTCTACCATGATTTTATTCTCATGGTATTAACATATATTTTATCCATTATTTATATGATATTACCCATTCCCTCTCATAAAACCCTTTTCAAAAACCATTACTATGTTGATGAAAGGATTTAAAAACTCATGTATCTTTGTTTTATATTCTCCACATTCCCCTTGTATTAATTAAGTTACGCTTATATTAATTTTAATGTATTAGTTTAATTTTTGTTTATTTTTTTTTCAAATCCATTTACTTATGTTTTTACTCTTCTTTTAATATCTATTTTAAACATTGTTCACCCATGGAAGTTTTATACAACCAAAGTGAATGATAATTTTTTATTTTAACTTAGAAATTTCATTGGTATTCTTAAAAAAGCGTTTGATATATAAATTTAATATTTATAATAAATTAGTGTTATTTTCATGATTCCAAAATGAAAATATTTTCAGGATTATAATGATATTAAAAGTGAACAATAATAATAGTTTTTAACTTTTAAACATAGATTTTGAAAAAAATATTGTTTTTTCAAATTAAAATTTTATTCAATTTTCCCTATTAAAATAGGATGAGTAGGAAACCCATGAATTTCCCACAATAACCCACAATTTTTGATTTTATGGGTCAGGGGAAGATATACACATACCCACCAACATTTTCCCTTGTGAGGAAACCTTTTCGACCTCCCGAAATTCCTTAAACTCGAATGCAAAATATGAATTACCACTATCTAAAGACAATTTCCCCCCATCCGGATTCTCAAAACCCATGACAAAAACTACCCATTCCACCATCCTATTTCTACACTACATGTTTCATTCATTTCCCATATTATTACCGAGCCACGAGAATGTATTTCCTACGTCGATGGTCATTAATGCGTAAAAGATGTTGGGGGGCTCTGAAAGCAAAACTATAAGATAAGGGAAACCTCAGTAGTAAAGGAAAATTATAGTTTTGGAAAAATAATGGTAGACCAATGTTGTGGTGAGAGGAATAAATTATTCAGTTTAATCACCTATGGACTATTATCAAGAGCTGAACCTCGAAAACCTCATGTAGTTCTGTTGTTATAGGGTCCTCCATCACAACCCAAAACTCTTTAGAATATATTAAACATAATTAGAATTGGGTAATTCATGATGGAACATGAAAACATTATAGGGACTGAGTACAAGTATAACCTCACTAGTCCAATTTAAAAGTAATGGAAAAGGGGACTTTATGATGTGAAACTAAAATCCTTATGAAATCTAAAGAAAAGATACCTACAAACAAATCATCATAGGAGATTGAGTGGTAGTGGAAGCTTTATTGATAGTCACATAAAATCAAAAAATATTGTTCTACTAATATAAGGGAAACCCCACCACTTTGACACACCACATAACCCAAACAAGTGATGAACACCCAAGGGATTATAAGAAATTACCCATTGTTGACAACTTCACATTTAAAATAATAAGAAAAAAAGGGATAAACCATTATGATATTTATATATTGAAAAAAACTAGATATGAGCCTAAGAATATCATCTGGTATTATGTGGTGTATAAGGTTCCACCTGGTGGATCTCCTATTTATCACATGATCTCACCCAAAAAATTACGTGATTGAGTTTGACTACATGCACCGGTGATGATATCATCCTTGAACAAACCCAGAAAAGTATTGGATTGAGTTTGATCATTCCATCAATACAATTAAATCCTTCCTCATGGTTATCCTTAGTGTGTAATCCCCATTCAAGCCTAGTGTCATGATATCATGTAATGTGGTTGATCATATATTGTCTCCTATTTCTTACACTGAGTACGAGTCATGTTAGCTTAGGGATATGGGTTGATCATGCCATCAGTGTCACCAAAATTAATCCATAAGCCCCATTATTGGGTGTAATACCCAAAAATGTACTAAACTATGTGGGTTATAATTGTTTCTTCCAATATGATATCTAGGAAGGTTCCCCTATTTTAGAAACCAACATCATATTCCTATGTATTATAACCATTCAACATCCTAACTTTCACATGGGAATATTCCTTATTAAATCTCATAACTTCTCTATAGATCCATAATCTCCATGATATCCCTAACCGTATTCATTTTCAAGCTATCCCCCACCAACATGGCCTTATTCCGTCTAGGTCTTGTCATATTGTTCTTGTGTGGCCATATTCGAGGTGAAACCTATCTTTACAAGGAAATATTGAAAGAAAATATAATGATACAGGTTTAACATATCCCATAAATTTCTCCACCTTTATTAATTCTACCTAAAATAGTACTTCATAACACGAGGAAAGGAAACATAAGAAAGTGGTGAGATCAAATTCTTAGTAAGGGTAAACTAGGGCCATATGTAAGCATGATCACGAGAGTAAGGGTATGAGAACATGTTCATAAAATATAGAAGATCATGCTCTACATATCAAAGTTCATATACATGAATCATAGAATAAATAATATTAGTTTATAAGATATGAATCATAAGAAAATCAAAGAACATAATCCATAAGATCATACAATTTACATAAGGAATGAAATTGTATCATACACATAAACTTGTAACTTTTTGAACATGTATGAATAGAAATAAGTTCACTCATTAAGGACATGAAATCCAGCACATTCACAAACATATGAACATGAAAAGCAGGTCTACGCATAAAATTATTCACATAAAAATTAGGCCCACGCATAGAGTTATAGAAATGAAAACAAAGTCTATACATAGAATTATGGACATGAAAACCAAGTACATACATAGAATTATGGACATTAAAGCCAGGACTACATATAGAATTATGGACATGAAAACTAGGTCCATGCATAGATTTGTAAACATGAAATCAAGTTCACACATAAAATATATATCCCAAGAGTTTTCCATATTTACCCAATACATAAAAGGGATATAAATGTCCCACCCATCTCATAATAAAATCATGCATACATGTGCCACAAGATACTTAAAAATAATAACATAACCCTTGAAATGAAATGGGTATCATAAACATGTAAACATATCATAACCTATGGAAAGAGATACACATTTCATAATCATTTTATAAAAATCATAACCCATGAAATGAAATGGGTATCATAAGCATGTAAACATAACATAACATTTGGAAAGAGTTATAAGTTTCATAATAATTTTTACAAAATTATAACCCATGAAAAGAAGTGGACTTCTTAAACATCATGCCATCAAAACATAAACCATTCAGAGAAAGAATATGAATGATATTATTTGAACTAAAACCAAGTACATCATCATAGGTGGGGAAGGTTTTTTAAAGGTCACTTGGAACATGAATTTTCCTTAAAAATCACTTTTTAAAACATAAAACATTTTCAAAACCTTTTACTTTGAAACTACTTTGAAAAAATAAAAAATGTATCATGAAAATTATTTAAGACATTTATTTGAGAAAATATCCTTTTATTGTTGAAATATTTTTCTTTTCTTAAAATTTCATGAAATTTTAAGAGAAAAAATTTTATTTGACAATAACCTTGTAATATTTTAGTGGAGACATCAAGGTAATAAGGAATCATGAAAGCATAAAAATACATTCATGCCATATAAGTTTTAAAAAAATTCTTCTTGTTCTTTTTTGAGAAAAGTTAAAAAGTACCTCATTTGGAAAAAGAAAGAAATAATCATTTCAAACCATTAAGTAAAATGTAAAAAATGGGTCAAAAAATGCCATTAAACATCCATAGAAGAATAATAGAACATTTTATGAATTTTTTTATAAAATAGGGATATGGATTCTAAATATTACCTAATGAATGATTAAAATGAAACAATCCCAAATATGAAAGTGATTTTATAATCAACACTCATCACTTAATAATCAATATAATCCTATGCCCCATGTAAAAAAGAAAATTATAAGAATATATAAATATCATAATCTTGTGAAAAAGACTCATAAAAGACATTCACTAGAAGTATATACACCACATAGAAGAAACAATTAGTGTATAAGGATCATGTCTCATAAAAATAAACGTGAGACAAAAATCCTCTTACCTTGTTTCTTGACTCTCATTTTACTAAAAAAAGCTTCCTCTTAAATGGGCAACTACTTTTGGTTTGTGCCAAAAGGCACCATTGAGTTCAATTATGTCAAAGGGAAGTCTCCAATGAGGAAGGTAGGGTAGTTATAAGGATAAATGGATATGTATTTTTAGATCAAAAAATCTTTAGAGGTGTGAATAAAATAGGAGAGGCTCCCTTTTATAATTGGGAAGAGGGGCACTTTAGGAAACTCTAAAACTATTAATTTGTTATAAATTTATTTTCAATTTCAAATTGATCTGAAGTGAGTTATTTCAAATTTGAGATGATTATGGGTTAAAGTAACGTCAAAAAATGAATTTTAGATATATTTAGATCACCAAATGAACCTTATCTTTTTTTCTTTATCCCTTAGTTAAATAATTTAACTCTTACCATGTCAAATTTTTTTTTACACTATAGGGTTAATATAGTTACTATAAAATTAAAAAAGATCCCCAATTTGATAATTTATGAAATATTTTACACTATAAAAGTTAGTTATCCAGAAAATATATTTTTATGATTTTTTTAACATTTAATAAAATATTTTTTACTCTAAAATAACTTTTATGTTAATTTTGACACTATTTATTACTTGGCTTTTTATAAAACCATAAAAACATGATTCCTTCAAACAATATACAATAAATCACCCCTAAAATGTCATATTTATCAAAAAAATTAGTGTTTTACATCAAATAGATCAAATGATATTTCTTTTAATACTATTAATATTATTTAATTGATTCTTCCTTTAAAAAATATATTACTACATCATCATTGTGTCCTGATTAAATTTATTTATTTAATGCATAAAAACTATAAATAATTTATCATGATGTATATAAATTTATTAGATTTATAATTAATATTTATAGTCTAATTTATCTTTTGTATTTCCTTATATAAAAAATTATTTAGTTATTAAAACTTGAATATAGCATTTTTATGTATTCATTAAATAAAATATAATAAATGTCCTAATCTTACACAAGTATCTTAAAAAGAATAATATTTAATACCTAAGGTTTATTCGTTTTGAAAAAAGTTATCCAATAAAATTAGGATAAGTTTTAGGGTAATTTTATATTATTATAATATTATTTTTACCTTTAATTACCCTATTTACCTTTAACCGTGGTAAATAAAATGTTAAAGTTACTATTAAAAAAATTATTTTGATCCTATTAGACCCCATTTTTCATACTGATTACAACCGTGTATTTATGATTTTCAAAAATCATTTCACAGAAGCGGTAAAATTATATTTAATGCTAATCCTGCAAATGTGGCTAGAAGGTGGGTAAAAGTGACATTCAAAAGATCAATAATTTTTATATCTAAATATATTATAAAAAATATTATAGTGACTTAAATTAGATTAATATATATAATATTTATCTATTGTGAATTTAAAATTAATTAAAATTAAAATAATTATTTAAATGAAAAAGTTTGTTTTTCACAACTATGTAGATTTTTTCGCTATTCATCAAAAATTGAATCTTTTCAAAAAATTCCAAAAATTTACCCTAAGCTAATTTTGGTATTATGAATTCAAAAATAATTTTTATTTTATCAGAAACAAATTCTATTAGTGTCTAAAATTAATTTTATTATTTTTCATAGAATGACATGAAAAACAAACCATTTTAGAAAATTGTAGTATTAAAAATATAATGATTTTTTAAAAAAATTATATGTTTTATCATCAAAACCATTAAAACTAAAATTTAAAAAGTAGTTATTATTATTAATATTACAAGTTTAATTTCTAGGTTATAACTATCTTATTTAAATAATTATAATAGTAAATTATTGTTTCACAGAAACTCAGTGTTTCATGTAACACAAGTCTAGTCAGTGTTGCGTATAGTGAAAGCTTCCCTTAGTGTTTTATACAACATAATCCAAACATAGTGATATTATGTAATAAAAAAAATATATACTCAGTGTTTTATTTTTTGAAAATATAAAATGATTAAGTTAACTTGAATTTTTTTACAAAATCTCAGGGTGTTACATTCTAACCCCCTTAAAATGAATTTCTCCCTCAAAATTCGTCTAGGTAATCAATGGTTTAATACTTTAAAGTTTAATTCATAGAAAACCACATTGTAAAAATGGATACTAAAATTAAATTTTAATAAGGAACGTTCGAAACTTAACGATTACCTAAATTAACTCATTAGTTAGTTTCTTCACAGGAGAATATAGGTGGGAAGTAAAAAAAATGGATGTGGAAGAAAAATAAAACTATCATTTTTTGTTGGATACTGATAGAGAAAATCATTTTGAGAAAGTTAACAATAAAAATTCATAAATATGTGATAAACTGAGGGATAATCTGATTCATCAGATAGAAAGGTACTTGGATAACGTAAATGGGTTTCAAGATCCTTTTCCTAATGTTGAAGAACCTAAGAATAAATAATTACTTGATTTCAGTACAATATCACAATTGGTAATGCCTTGAACAATTTCTAGTTCATCACTTATTCAAGGAAATGAAGTTGAATTTTTCATTCTTGAAGTGTTAGAAGATCATGAGATCCATAAATAGAATGATATGTCATTCCACCTATCTTTATCACTTAAAAGGTTAGCGTAAGTAATCAAATATTCATAAGTCCACTATTTGTGAGATAATAATTTATTCTAAAAAACCTCATCCGATGTTTAACTTAAACTTTCCATAAATTGATAACCTTACAGTCCTTCTGAAACCTAAAAATCCAAAACTATTGAAAAAAGTTTCACTAACTTAGTTTAACTTTTAGACCCCATATATCATAAGTTATCTCTCATTGGTCACATTAAAAAAATTTGAACACTTTCATCATGCATAATCTTGAGTCATGGTAATAACCTGTATTATTATATATACTTATTGAAAACATGAATGTTTTCTTTATTCTTATGTCCGTAAAGTAGTATAGTTCATCTATGACAGCATAACCCACATGTCAATAAATCCTCAATTAGTTCCATGGTAACCAGTATCATCCAATTTACTTATTCATATCCAACCTATCATTATCCAAATATCATTATCTCAATATCAAACTCATATTAATGGTATCCTTCCCTTAATATTATGTTTTCCAGAAATATCACCTTATTACCTCAATCAATTTTCATTGTTACCAATACCATTCGACATATGTCATTAAATCCTAAAGTAAAAACTACTATGGGCCAATCCATAGATGTTTAATTATTCCCTAATACCATAAAAGTACTTATACAACATTTTTATTGAATTCAAATTCTTAAAAATTTTATTACTTTATCCTTAAGAATTTAACAAGGGTACTTCAGCATATTACACAATACCTCTTTCTTTCTACATTTCATCTATATTATCTCCATCATCAGCAATGTAACCATTACTCACACAACATCGATGGTTACCATTAGAAGCCTTCATCTATGGGAATTGGGTTACATAATGGACTTTAATACACACCTCAAACACTTAACCTTTGATGATATCTTAGGTAGGATAATATTCTAATCCATTTTGTTAACTGAATTCTTCATTTTCCCCTTAGAGTCACTTTCCCTGTATACATATTTTCCATAGTGAAAAAAATCTTCTTATTCATCTAAGACATTCACTTATGTGATTCTTTCCACATTATTGACATAATGTAAACCAAATATTCGTTCCTCTGTGGTCTCCATTATCCAAACTCTCAAGGATCACCTTCTTTCACTTCCATGGTGAGTCTGAGAGTTGGTTAAGGTAGAAGTTGTTAATCATTTTCCTTGAAAAATAATTAAGCAGGATAACAAAATATTTCACTCTAGTGATCATCACACTTGAACACTGATCATTAAATCATTCATCACATTCATAATTAATCAAGTTTTTTCTAGTTCCCTCCTTGAGTAAAACTAGAAGCATAGTGTGAGCATTAATTATCATAGTACAAAACCACATAGTCATCAAAAGATTTACTTTTGGGATTTCAAAATCATGAAACCTTATTTAATATACGACAACCTAGGTACATCCTAGGTTATTCATATCCTACTTAAATCTAAATCGTTCATGATGGGTTGTGAAGAGTTTTTGAATCTCTAAAAGATATCCCCTGGGAGTGTCGAACTAGGCGTACAACAAGGCTCGTTGTTGTGTACCGGATTATCCCAAGTCAGACCCGGAACATCTTGTCAGAGTTGTTACCCCTAGGTACATGAAAAAAAGATACAAATATACTTGTTATATCTAGATAGGATTGTATTTCTAGGAAACCACTCACTCTATCCTTTACTAAAATTCCAGTACATTTTTCTAAACATTGACTCATCCTTACAATTATCCTTAGAGACATCACTATAAATATTCGTAGAAATATACCGCGGGATATCACTAAAGTTTCCGCATCCTAATTTCTAAAGGTTAACTGAAAATTTACTCTGATACCAACTATAATGACCCATGCTTAACATACATGGATACTACATCATTTTAGATGAATATTCAGTATTTTAAAAAAATATATGCTCGAGGTCCATAATAGTTTAGTGTCTTTGGAAACTTAGAAAAAAAATATTTTATTCACGTGAAATATATTTAACATATACCATAAACCTCCCCATATTTAGTATTTCTACCTAAAACCATTCTTCATAACATGGGGAAAGAAAACACAAGAAAGGCTCATCTCAAATGATTAGTAAGGTTAAAAAAGGGAGACATGTAAGCATAATCATGAGAATAAGGGTATGAGAACTTGATCAGAAAAATAGAAGATCATACCCTACATATCAAAGTTCATATACATGAATCATGGAATAAATAATGGTAGATTATAAGACATGAATCATAAGTAAATCAAAGAACATAATCCATAAGATCATAAAATTGACATAAGGCATGGAATTATGGTATACACATAAACTTGTAACATTGTGAACATATATAAATTGTAATAGGTTCACTCAATCAGGACATGAAATTAGGCCCTTTAATAAACATATGGACATGAAAATTTGTTCCACACATTAAATTTTTTATATGAAAACCAGGTCCACACATAGAATTATGAACATGAAAACCAGTTCCATGCATAGAATTATAGACAAGAATACCAGGTCAATGCATTGAATTATGGACATGAATACCAAGTCCATACATAGAATTATGGACATGAAAAACAGTACCACACAAAGAATTATAGACATGAAAACTAGTTATACACATATAATTTTGAACATTAAATCAATTTCACACATAAAAAATATATCTCATTAGTTTCACATCTTTACCCAATGCATCAGAGGGAGATATTGGTCCCACCCATCTTATATTGAAATTGTACATACATATGCCACTAGAACATCAAAAATAATAACATAAACCTTGAAATGAAATGGTAATTATTAACATGTAAACATATCATAAACTATGTAAAGAGATACAATTTTTATAATCATTTTATCAAAATAATTACCCATGAAATGGAATGGGTATCATAAACATGTAAACTTATCATAACCTATAGAAAGATATACATGTTTCATAATCATTTCATCAAAAACATAACCCATGAAAAGAAGTGGGTTTCTTAAACATCATTACATAAAAACATAAACCATTCAGAGAATGAATATGAATGGAATTATTGAACTGAAACAAAGTATGTCATCATCAGTGTTGAAGGATTTGGAAGGTCACTTAGAACACAAATTTTACTTAAAAATATCTTTCTAAAAATAAAACATTTTCATAACCCATTTCATTAAAAATACTTTGAAAACATATAAAGGAATCATGAAAATAATTTAAAATAGTTCTTGAGTAAAATAACCTTTCTTTGTTGAAATAGTTATTTTTCTTAAAATTCTGCGTAATTTTAAAAGAAAACATTTTATTTAAAAATAACCTTGTAATATAATTGGGAAAGCATCAAGGTAATAAAGCGTTGTGAAAGAATAAAAATATATTCATTACATATAAGATAAAAAGAACATTCTTCTCATAATTTTACTAGAAAAGTAAAAAATTACCTTATTTAGAAAATGAAATAAAGATTCCGTTTAAACTGTGAATAAAAAGTAAAAAATGGATAAAAAATGCCTTCAAATATCCATAGCAGAATAGTATAACATTTTATGATTTTTTAGAAAACATGGACATGTATGATAAATATTATCTAATAGATAGTTAAAATGAAGAAAATCCCAAATATGGGAGAGATTGTGAAATCAAAACTCATCCCATAATAGTAAATATATTGTACGCCCCTTGCAAAAAGAAAATTATAGAAATATAGAAACTTCATAATCTTCAAGATAAGACTCATAAAAGACATTCAAAGCTAGTATATACACCAATTAGAAGAAAAAAGTAGTGTATAAAGATCATGTCTCATATAAATAAAGTTGAGACAAAAATCTTCTAACATTTTTTCTTGACTCTCTTTGTACTCAAACAAGTTTCCTCTTAATGAGGTAACTCCTTATGGTTTTTTCCTAAAGACTACCTTGATTTTCCTTATGCCCAAGGGAAGGATTCTAGGAAGAGGGGAGGGAATTTGGAAGGATAAATGGGCAGGGGTTTTCTAAGTCAAATAGTTTTAGAGGTGTGAATAAAAGAGAAGGAGAGATGCCCTTTTATGAGATGGGGGATGGAAACTTTATGAAACTCCAAAACTATTAATTTATTATAAATTTATTTTCAATTTAAAATAGCTCCAAAGTGAGTTATTTAAAATTTGAGATGATGATGAGTCAAAATCCCCTCAACCAATGAATTTCGGACATGTTTAGGTTAGAGAAAAAACCTTATATTTCTTACTTTAACCCTTAGTTAAACAATTTTACTCTTACAGTGACAACTTGTCTTTTTATATTATACGGTTAATATAGTTACTATAAAATTAAAAATGAATCTAATTGGATCATTCATGAAATATCTTACACTATCCATATTATTTGGCTGAAATATATATTTTTATGAATTTTTTATCAATTAATAAAATTTTATTTATTTTAAATTAACCTTTAGGTCAATTTTGACACTATTTATTTCTTAACTTTTTATAAAATCCTAACAGGTTTACTCTTTCTAAAAATACACATTAAATCATCCCTAAAGTTTTATATCGATAAAAAAATTCTTTTATGGCTTTAAATAGATCAAATGACATTTCTTTTAATATTATTAATATCATTTAATTGATTCTTCCATTAATATATTTATTACTACATTATCATTGTGTCTCTATTAAATTTATTTATTAAATGTATAAAAATTATAAATAAATTATCATGATGTAGATAATTTCTTTTATCTTTATATTTAATATTTTTAGTTGAATTTATCTTATATATAACCCTGTATTAAAAATAATTTAGTTATTAAGATTTGAATATGGCACTTTTAACTCTTCTTTAAATAAGATATAATAAATGTCCCTATGTTACACAAGTGGCTTAATAAGGATCATATTTAAGAGATAAAATTTATTTTTCTAAAAAAACAATTGTCCAATGAAATTATAATAAATGTTAGGATAATTTTATATTATTATAATATTATTTTTACCTTTAATTTCCCTATTTACCTTTAACCTTGGTAAATAAAATTCAATAGTTACTGTTCACCAAAAAATATTTTGATCGTATTAGACCACATTTTTCATACTAATTACAACATTGTATATCCATTTTTTTAAATTCAATTCATAGAAGCGATAAAATAATGTTTAATGCTAATGGTGCAAATGTGGCTAGAAGGTGTGTAAAAGAGACGTTCGAAAGATAAATAATTTTTTATGAATAATTATATTATAAAACAAATTACAATAAATTAAATGGGATTAATATATATATTATTTATCTATTGTGACTTTAAAATCAATTTATTGTAAAATAATTATTTTAATGAAAAATTCTGTTTTAACCAATATGCAGAATGTTTCACTATTCCTCTAAAATTGAAACTTTCTAGAAAAACACTAAAAATTCACCCTAATCTAATTTTTATATTTTGAATTCAAAAATAATTTTTATTTTATGAAAATAAATTTCTTTAAGTATCTAAAATTAATTTTATTATTTTTCATAGAAAGACATGAAAATAGTTCATTTTAGAAAATAGTGTTTTAAAACATATAAATATTTTACCAATAATTATATGTTTCATTATCAAAAAAATTATGACTAATATTTAAAAATTAGTTATTAATATTCATATTAAAAGTTTAACATATAGGTTATAACTATATTATTTAAATAACTATAATAGTAAATTGTTGTTTCGCAGAAACTCAGTGTTTCGTGTAACACATACCATGTCAGTGTTGAGTGTAGTGAAAGCTTCCATTGGTGTTTCATATAACACAATAAAAAAATACTACTATTATGTAATAAGAAAAATATATACTCAGTGTTTTGTGAAGTTAAATAATAAAAATATTAAATTAATTCGATTTTTTTACAAAATCTAATGGTGTTACCAAAACCACAGTGAGACTGAAGAATAATGAATAAATAATTTAAACTTTTTGGTTTATATTCTAGTAAAAAAAATTACCAAAAAATGTTTCATGATTTTCTCAAAGTATCACATGAAATTCAGCTAAATTATGAAGAATAAAATAAAACAAAACCATAAATAGTATCTATCTTGTTTGAAATAACTGATTTAATTTTATCACAGTCACTATGTTGTAGCCAAAAGGTGCCTAAATAATCATCCTTTGGATTATACACACATGAACCATAGCACCGAGATTGTATATATTCTATTTATTGGTGCTAGTATGGGAATGATAAGTTCTTTACAACATCCCTTCCATCGCATGTAGAATGAAAACTCAATTGAGAAAGTGGGATTGTTCTAAACTTGTTCTTCCTTCACTTTGTCACTATAAAAATTGATAGAGAAAGGAAGATCACTAAAAATTCGTCCAAATTTTGGAGAGTATATTTTTTGAGGGTCAAAGTTTCTTGTATACTTATCTGATTATTTTTAAAATTGTACTTTAGTCCCTTGAAAGTTATAAACTTATTTTTAAACACTTGTGCTCACTTGTGACTAAATTTAACTTGTCATAATTTTAAATAAATATCACTCACTTTTAATAATTTATCATGTTACAAGATGAAATATGAACCGTTAACTGAGAATTATCCTCCTTAAATAACTAAATGAATGTTGAACATAGTATATTCATTCAAAAAATTATATTTTCTAATATTGACTTTTATGATCAAACCACATTTTAATACCTTGATTAATGAATTCAATCATCATTAAACTATACTTGAATGATATAGTTTATTTTTTTACTTGTGCTAATTCAAACATGAATGTTCACCATCCCACAAACATTGGGCCCACATTATTTTAATCTCATATTCTACCGAATAGTTGGAAAATTTTGATAAACTTAGTGCGTGAGCCTATAAGTCCTTATCTCGATAGTAGTGAGTCTGACTCCCAGAATGAGAGAGGATTCTATAAACCCATCAAGAATCTTAGGGAGATAAGTAATGTTATATCTATGGATAATACTTCTAAACATGATTTATGTAATATAATATATTTTTATTGTGATATCTCATAAAGTAGAATGCGTACTTGTGTCATCATCCTTTTTATAATTTATATATTTCATGACCTTAGAAAATGGGATATACTTCTTATACTAAGGGTATTATTTTATAGAAGGTACTACCGTACTATCCATCCTACGCCCACATGATATATATTCCTCAACTTGCAAGTGAAAAATTCTATCTTGATCATTCAATCAATCCCATACCACTAATGACACACCCAATACAAGCTACCCCACCATGAATTAAATTTCTTGGTTTTTTAATTGCATCAATGTCCATGATCAAATGTTACAAATTGATAATTATCTCAATTTAAGAGAAAAATACATATGTTTATATATAGAAACAACCAATGACACTGGAAACATTTGGCGTTCCAATTTTCAGACCAGTCCTCATGATCTCATCTACTGAAGATCAAAATGTATGAACTTCATGAGAAGTAGTCTCAATGATTATGGACCTCCAAAACCTAATAGTTAGACGTCATCTAAATCCTACAAATATAATGTACCTAGACTATATGAGATATATTAAAGATTACTTTCATATTATCTCGATGTTATCATTATAAATGGGAACAGATATAACCTTTTGATACAATACATAATCTTTGGATATTACCATGTAACAAGTGGATTTATAAGTATCAACAATATTATGGTAAGAATAAACACATGAATATATAAAAATCTACACTTTTAATGGTAATCAATTGGTATAAATTAGTTAGTTCTAGGTCACCAACTCATAATATCACCCATCTCCACTAGAGACAAATGCTAATAAATCTCAACCTGTTATCTCTCACACGAGAATCATGATTTTTCTGAGATAAGGATTTATTCATGGGGTCTACCATTCCATATTTTGTAGTCACTCACCTTACTAAAACATCACCTTTGCAATTTAAATTTTCGAGGATATGAAACATTAAAATTCTATGAATTGTACTCTGGTGTGACCTATCCTCATTGGAAAACATCACTACCATAGTATTATCAGAGTATACTGTAACATGGTCTGCACTTCTTGGTATAATTCTAAGCTCAAAAAAAGAGCTTCTGATCCAAACTGATTCCTTATATTCACCAAAAGATTCTATATAAGTATATTATTCTATAGAATCTATTATCACAAACTACTTTGAGATTATCCAACACACAACACTACTTTTCAAGAGAAGAAATATCCTAATTGTGATTTTAGTTAATCTTGATTTTTTTATAAGATAGAATCACTATATCCCCTATCTAATATTTTTTATTCTCTTCCAAAAACTAGGAACATATCCTTCATAAGTATATTGTACATCATTATAGTTTTTATAGATACCTAATGTCGCTCCTTTGGATTGACTTAATATCTTCCCACGGTGATTAAAACCAAAGAAACGTCATCCCTGGTACATTGTATAACATACATGAAAGATCGCACTTATAAATCATAAGGTATTATATTCATTATTTTACTATCCTTTTGTATCTATGGACACATTTTCTTAGAGGTATAATGTAATATGACACTAGAATAAAAATCCTCTCTTGGATTGTTAGATGTTTTATCTTTTGAGTACCATTTTTATATATTTACTTTGACCAATACCAAACAACTTATATGATCAATCTCAATAGATCTTGATCTATAGAATTTAGGCTACTCCTCCCATGTATTTTATATAGAATCATTCATTTAACCAAGTCTTCAGTGACTATAATACTTTCACCTTGCTTCCCTTTAACAATATATGATCAACATATAATAATAGGAAAATTATAACACACCTTATAACCTTATTAAAAAAACTTGGATCACTTTCATTATTAATGAAGCCAAATATTTTTATGGTCTCATCAAAACAAAAATTCTATTATCACAATTTCTACTTCAATCTATAAACTGAACTTGATAGGTTGCATACTTTATTGATTTTCTTGAAATAATAAATCCTTCATGTTGTGTCATATAGACTTCTTCTAAACTTTTTCTACTTATAAAATAATTTTTGAAATCCTTTTTAAAAATTTCATTATTATATAAGGTTTCTATTGAAAATAATATTTTGATGGATTTCAATATCTCAACTGGTTATAAGGTTTCATCGTAGTATATTCCTTATTTTTTCCTAAAACCCTTAGAAACCGATCATGGTTTATAGGTAATTACTTGACCATCCATGTCCATATTTTTCATCAATACCCATTTTCACCCAATAGGTATTAAATCAGTTAAAGGATCTACCAAAATCCATACTTGATTTATTACATTACCTCTATCTCATAATTAATTACTTCTTTCCACTTAATTGCATCTTTTCCAGCTACTTCATTCTTATAGGTGATAGGTAAATTTTCCTGAATAAGTAATGTGTCACCTGGATTCGTGAAAAGAAAATAATATATCTCTAGTTATATAACCACTCAATTTGATCTATATAGTACTTATGTCTTAGGAACAACATTATCTCCCAATTACTCTTTTATAAATTGTCCACATAAAAACTCTTATGAATATGGAGCATCGATTTATTTTATGTCAATCTTGATGATACTATCTCCATTTGAAATGTGTTCCCTTTCTATAAATTTATCTCATCCTAACACAATTACATTCCTATCTAAAGGTTTATAAATGTAATATCATTAAATCTCCTTTGTATGACCTATAAATATGGAATTCATGCTTCTAGTTACTAAATTTTCATTAAAACTCACTCACATACCCATAAGTAGATATGTGTTAGAGTTGGGTTCTTTCAATACAATTAATCATATAGAATACCATATGCTGCTTTATTTAGTATTCGATTTATTGTATATACTATAATCTATAGTTTATATCCACAAAAATATAATAGTAGAGTTGCATGACTCATCATTAATATTACTATGTTTATAAAGGTATGATTACTCCTTTCACTAACAACATTAACCTGAGGTCTATTTGGATGAGTGAGTGGGGAGACTATCCTCCACTCCTTTAAGTGATTGATTAATGTTTTGTTTAGATATTCCACACCGTATTATAAGTGGTGCTTCTTATTCTTTTTACAATTTTGATTCTATTATTCATTACGATATTCCTTAAACACTCTAAAGAAATATGTATTATACAACATTAATTAAATATACCCATTTATACTATAGTCATCAGTAGAAGTAATGAAATATGAAAACCGACCCCTTTCATCTGCTATAAATTGGCTACACAAATCAGGAGGAACTAACTCCATCAATTCTATGTCCCTTTCTCCTTCACAATTGAAAGGTTATTTTTTCATTTTACCTTATAAAAAATCATGACATACATCCATGGGTTTTAACAAAATAGTATTGAAATACCCTAGATGATGTATTTTACTTAAACACCTTTCATTTTCATGACCTATCATGAAGATCCATATATGGGTATGATATGATTCGTTCTCACTAGATTTTTCATTGATTGAAAAAATTTAATTTTCTAGTTCTAGTATATACAATCTATTATTATGATGTTCCATGCCATAAAATATATTGTCTTTATATATAAGAAAACATTTATTTTTAAATATAAAATAAAATTCTATAGTGTCTAAATCTAACAATGAGATTATGTTTCTGGAAACAAACAATACATGATAAAAATTATTTAGGATAAGAACCAAACCACTAGGAAAAGTAATGTGATAATCTCCAACTGCCAATGCTACTAGTCCTACACCATTTTCTTCTCAGAGATAAAATTTACATTTTTTAATTGTCTTGAATCTACTTGGTTCCTATACTTGAATATACATGTGGGAACCACATGCAATATCCATTACACAAATTGTAGATTTTGATAGATTATATTCAATGAAAAATATACCTGAAACAGAAGAATCACCTTGCTTCCTCTTCCTAGATGTGTATTTATTATTCTAACACCATTTATTTCCATATGAAAAGTATACTACCACCTTTTAATTTCTCCCCATTATATATATGGATTCCTTGAAGGGTGGTGTTACAATATTTTCAACTTACAAGTATCCATTGACACTATAGCATTGCATTTCCTCCTCTTTCCGGTAATAAGGACCAAATAATTTTAATTATTCATATCATTATCTATTTAGTAAACTAAATAAAAAAAATCTTGGAGGCACTTATTCTTGTTAATAATATTGTAATTAATAATAAAATTTGAGAAACTTTGCAGTAAAGTGGTAAGAATGAAATCAATTTCTAGTTATTAGTTTAGTTTGAACCCAAGGGACTCTGGTCTCTTAATTCACCAGATCATATTGAGAACATGAGATCCTACATGATTACCTTATGCTCCCCTAAATCTATATAATTAACTAGATATCTCATATATTTATTTTTGATCTCTATCATGGTATATTACTTAGATGTAAGACAACATTTGGAAATAAGCTTTGACCTCAATAATTTTCTACAGACAACTAGACATAGATGCCAACATGAAGCACTAAAAATATAGTGCATCATACATAGTATTATCATTTTTATATTT
This sequence comes from Viscum album, assembly GCA_963277665.1. Lineage (NCBI taxonomy): Eukaryota > Viridiplantae > Streptophyta > Magnoliopsida > Santalales > Viscaceae > Viscum > Viscum album. The sequence continues at coordinate 706,230,121 of OY728145.1, forward strand.
CTCCTCCTTGATCAATCCTTATAGGGGATCTATAGTAATGTGGGATTTCATAAAATAATGATTTCTCTCTTGGTATAAACTATTCACAAGCATGAGTACCACTCATTTAATTAATGACTAATCATGATATTCTCTTTATCCAATATTGATCTTAGTGAAATTTAATTGGTGAAGGTTTCCATTTGATCTACAATGAGTAAATTTTTAAATTTTTTACATTATCTAGATTACTAGTATACATTTTCAAATTATTAACTTTAAATATCTACTACTATTTTACCAATCATAGTATCCCTCTACTATAGGATTCATAATACTCAGTTTATTGAGTATTCTGGTGGAAAAGAACCTTAAAATTTTCTTCATATCTTGATCCATGTAATAAATAGTAATATATGAGTGTAAGGAAGTATTTTTCTTATCCAACCACATTAACTTGTGTATCCTTAATCTATTGAGTGGAGTCCCATATTATAAAAAGGATTACTTTTTTATTTCTTTATTCATTTCCTTAAAAGATATATCATGATATCTATGATTACTTATTTTATAGAAAATCTAGTTAGTTTTACCCATAAATCAAATAAAAACTCTCTAATAGTGAGAGAAATCCTCAACTAGGTCTAATTATAACCTCAAAAAATTGGTTGTTTCAAAATTCATGAAATGGAAGGCGTTTAATGACTTAATATTGTATTTGATGCAGAAGTGTATTTTAGGTATTGGTTTCCTCTATTGAGGGGGGGGGGGGGTTGAATCTTTAGAGTTAGATTTAGAAAAAATTATTTTATGAAAAATAAACCCTTGTGACATGTTAGAGTATAATCCACTCCTAAAATAGGTAACATAGAATCACATGATCATGTATGAAATAAAAATAAACAAACAGACTTTTACAATGTTAGGATCTTGTGTGTAATCCTACTCCCTACTCTGGCTAGTTACTCCCCCGAAATACAAATTATTTTCACTATATACCTAAGTAAAATTCAATTACAAGTAAATTTTTAACATCCCACTACACATTTCATGAGTCACACCAAACAATACAACATCCCACTATAATAAAATAGTGATTTTAAAAACTAAATATGAACACCAGAAAATTGGGATGCTTCAGTAATTGAGGAATATAGATATCCCTTCACAAGTCAAAAAAATATACTAGTAATTATAGATCATTGTGAAACTAGTCAATTTCTACATAGACATTTGCAAATCAAGACAAAATATCATGAATACATGAGATATCTCATATGTTGATTGATTAAAATAAAAACCTAGGATTTAGAAAACTTTCTCAATTATTTTTTATCTATATGTCAGTTACTACGCAATGCCACACATCAGTGGTCTATAAATACCAACTCCATGACTTGTTCCAATCAGGGTCTCACCCTTTTCTCTCTCTACAAGTTCATATTTATCATCGATAGTGTCTCCAAAATCATCTATACATTGTGCATCAACTGCATCTACCCTTTTTTTTTTGAATAAATACACATAGATCTTAGAGCCCCACGATCTCCATAACTACCGTCAACTATTATGTGTCCATCAGGGATCAGAAATGTAACATAGTATCATAGAGGCTTTTAGAACCATTCTCACCAACTAAATGCCTCACAATACATTAATTTTGAAAAACTATTAGAAAATAACCTAAATAGAGAACAAAATCAGAATCACCCTTGTGGAACCTTCTAAAAAATAATACATAGAAATTTATAATGTGAAATCCCCATGTATCATAAATATATTCATGACCTCATTCCCTTACATAGACCAATTAGATACGTAGCACATTTTTCGTTGTGATCCAACATTCAACTATGTTGAAATATGGATATGTCGATCAGAGGTCAATACTGATACATGGATGAAAAACTATATGATTACATTATATAGTTTAAATAGCTAAATGAATCCATTATATAGAAAAATTCCTATGTAAAATATCTACATGAATTTTAACTTACAAATTTGGCTATATATCTGAGATAACTATGTGATTAAACCCTTTTTAGATTCTTAGATATGGATTTAGAAACCACTCAAACTCAACCAGAACTGCTTCATCTGATCTCCAAACCTTCTCCAAACACTTACTTTAATCATGGAAATCCCTTATATGATATTTAAATATATAAAAACCATATCAAGCACCTTTTGACATAAGAATTCATCATATGTGTTTGTTAATAAATATAATAACTCGATCTTACTAAGAACAATGATATATTAGAAAATAATAAAAAATTGAGCAAAAAAACATGCAGTTCTTCAATATTTCCATTTTTATTTGTTGAAAATAATTTGGAAATTCTCTAACTTAACATCCCTAACAACTGAATCCCATGCCATTTTTTTATGTTTCCTTTCTATGGTGTGAAAATCCTTATTTTTGATCTTCTTAAATGTAGAAACCTAAATGGAATATCGTTTGAAGATCCTATTAAAATGTTCAATATGGGTCCTTTATAATTTTGGTGGAATATATTTATAACATATTAAATATCTACATTAAATTCCATAATTTCCTTACTGCATTCATCATGATCCCCTGCCATGATTTATCATCATTAAGTGAAAATGTTTAGAATTATATGAGTTAACCCACCTTCCTCCCCCCACAACATTCACTCCCACTTCAATATGATGGGATCCCACTTCACCACCATATAATTCTCCCACTTTTGTAAATATAATCCAATGGAACATCTAGAAACTCAAAAAAACTGAAATTATACTATATGTAGAAGGCTAAGCATGAAGTTTTTTCCTTAATTCCAAAAAATATCTCCCATGAAAGAACATTAGTAATGATATTCACAAGTTTATCTTTGGTGAAAATATATAAAAGTTTAATTGTAGCTCAATCCAATTTATAATTGATGAAATGATAATATATTTCAATAAGTTTTGACTGACAGTGTTGAATAATATTTTTTTTCAAATCAGCAAAACTTTTATTATCATAAAGAATCTTCAATGGTCTCTGAATATAAACACTTAAATATTATATCTAAATATTCATACAAAAAGCCTATTTAACTGCATGTATGGATAACACATACTCTAATTCATATATACTAAGGGTCCCTGAACTCCTTTTCATACTATACTAGCATAAACAATGAGAACCAACAAATAATACACCACTTAATGTGGATCTAACATCTGTATAATGACCTACCCAATCTCCATGATTATATAAAAGAAACTTTTCACCCCCACTACATCTATATAAAAAACCTTATTTTACTATGCCTTTTACATATTTTATACTTCTTTTAATTTCAAGTATGTGTGACTCCTTCTGTTCACTTTGATACCTTGATCATAGACTCACCACATAGGAAATGTATGATCTAGAAGCTTTGAGATACAATAAAATACCTATCATACTTACAAAAGTATTTTTATCAACCATGCATTCTTTTTCATCATTGATTAATTTCATGATAACTCATATAGGTTTAGATACATCATTTTAATCGTACATTCCAAAAAAATTTATGAATTTATTTGTCATATTTTTCTTAATAATTAAGGACATACTTCAAATTCTTCTCAATTTGAAACCCCAAATATTAGATTAATTACCCAAGCATGGGCATTGTAAATGAAATCCACATTTTCATATAAAATTACTCACATAAGACACTATAATTACAAGAAAAAATAATTTCATCTACATAAATTATCACCTAGCATATCAAATAAATCCATTTTCAATTATAAGTTTCTATCAATAATTCCTTTTTGAAAACCCATTTTCCCAGTCAATCATCAAGTGTACCATAGATCCTCCTTTAAAATGTTACATTCTTTCTTTAATATAAAAAACATTATTCTATATTGATAAAGAATGAACCATTCTAGTTGTTTGGGAAACACCTTTTCTTCAAGATCACTACTTATAAAGGAAGACTTTACAACAATTTGATATACTTTGTAATTTGTATGAGATAAGAATTTTAACAGTATACTTATTCTATAAATTATATAAAAAAGGAAAATTTATTTTATATATCTATGAACCCCATTTAAGAATAGACTTTTCAAAAAATTTGGGCATTGTTCTACATGACTTAACTATACTAATTCATTTTGTTTCAGAAAAACCATTTTGTGCTGATCATAGTTTTGGTTTTTAGTATGGGAACAAGTTCCCATGTAGACTTATTCTCAATTTTATTGAGTTCTTAATTGATGGATTTTACCCATTATATATATACAACATCCTTTGACATAGTTCTTGAATCATCTTGTGATAAAAGAGATATTTGATTTTATAATCTCAGTCTTTTCTAGTTTTAATTGGTGCATTATGTTTCACAATGATATTATTGATATAAAAATACTTATTTAATATATAAAACTTATTTTTTTAACAAAAAATATAGTATTCTTCATCACTAGTGAATTATGAGTTCGTATCAATTGGTTATGTTATGATTTCAACATATTTCTCATCCATTTATTTTGAAATATTCTCACTTTTTTTAGATAAATACTCAAAATGTTCTTGTATATACTAAAATTTTCCCCATAATTTCATCAATATTTAAATCTATACACTAAAATATTTTATGAAATATTTTATTCCAGCATTTGTATCCTTTTATATTACATAAATACCCCATAAAGACACCATCATAAGCTTTTTTTCAACATTTCCAAGCATGTTTTGTTTGATTTTAATATAGAAAGGACTACCAAAGACCTTGAAATATTCTACTATAGGATTATTTTGGTACCAAATCTCATAGGGTTTATCATGTTTATCATTTCTCAATATAAAATTATTCTTAATGTGCACTTCTGTACACAATGCCTCTCCCCATTTTTTTAAAAACTTCATATTAGTCTAACATTATACTAAACATTTCCATAATGATTTTATTATTTCTTTATACCACAAAATTATATTGTAAATTATATGGTGTGATGTACTAATGGTTAATTCCTTGTTTTCTAAGATAAATTTTAGATGAATCGTAGGAGAATTATTTCCCATTGTTTGATCTCGGTTTTTTAATACACATACCAAGCTATTTTTCATCATGTCTTTTGTATATTTTAAAAATACAAACCACTTCATATTTTTGTTCGATGAAATAAAATTGTTCATATAAGTTTAGTTATCTATAAATATAATAAAATAAAGATCATGTCTGGTAGACTTCAATCTCACTGGAACATAGAGATCTGTGTGAACTAATTCCAATGGCCTCAAGGATAAAATATAATCCTTCTTATGAGCTATTTGAGTTATCTTCCACTTTTAAAATATTTCACAAAATCCATTTTTATCTCTCTTCATATTAAGATAATATATAACCAATTCACGTTTTATAGTATTTCTTAGAATTATTTTACCAAGACTCTAAAGTCTTCTATTCCATATGAAGTTCTACTATTTCATGCTTTAGTAGAGTGTATTGGTTGGATAAACAATTAAGAATAAGGTTTCATTTGTTCTAATACCTTAAGAAATACTTATTCCATAATTTTTTATTTTAATGGTGAATTTATTTTTCCTAAATTTTAATTCATTCCCCTTTTCAAAAATTTGTCTAATAGTTAACAAATTGTGTTTTGGCACTTCAAAAAACAGTCCATTGTATAAAATTAATTTATCATTTTCAATAAAATATATTATAATAAATTTTAAATTTAAGGAGGAGTCATTAAAAAACATTACCAAACCTCCTTCATGATTCTCAATATTTTTAATAATTTTGGAATCTCTAGTTATTTGGGAGGAACACCTACTTCTAAGTATCAGGCTTTTGTTTTCTTACTTACCGTGGAATTCACTTCTTCTAAGAATGAATTTTATTGATTGAACACTTGAACTAATTTTATTTTATATTTTATAGAGAGTTGAATGAGTAATATATTCATACAATTCTCAAATATATTCCCCTTTTGATCAGACCTTCCATAAAGATATTTTAAAAAATCTAATTTATTTTATGTTGTCAATTCATAACTTGTTTTATTTCTCTACTAAGATTCTTAGAGAACCGATTTTATTATCATTTTAACTGCTCCCCCTGGGTTCCAATCTTATCCCTAGTAAAGACATGTTATACCAAATTTTATAGGCTTTCTATTTGAGCATTCCAAAACACTATCAATAACCATAAAATATTAATTTTCATGAGAATCCATGATTATATCTATAATTATTCAATATACTATTTGAAATTTGTTGAAATACTTTTGTTTGATATCATTTATGATTTTTGAAAATATATTCATTAAATATTTTTCAATCATCAAGCAATTTTACTACTAACCTTTCATTATCCTTCGTGGGATAAAATTGTATAAATTTAGGTTTTTGACCTCCAACATTAGTATCAATAGTTCTAGAAATAAATTTTTCAGATGAGAAATTTACCTAAATTTTTTCATCATATTTTGTTGATTATCCATTAACTTCAATATTTATTTTGAGGAATTTTTTGACATTTGAAATATCTTTTTCATCATCAAGGAATTTTTTTTGTGTCACGGATAATTTTCCATCTTTCAAAGAGTGGTTTTATTTGAGATCTTAAATCATTTTATCATTGTACATAACCCTAAATATGAGATTTTTATTTTCTTTTATAATAACTATATCCATTTTGTCTTGTTAATGTTTTTTATATACCATTTTTATTTTCTCTATTATAATAAGTTTCTTCTATTTTTTCAACATTTTATATTTCTCAATACGTGCATCCAGTTCATGTTTGAGCATGTACTCATAATCTGTTTGTCCAGAATCATCCTTATCATTACTGCATGGATCAATAGTCTTCTGAACATGAGCCATAAAATTTGTAAATTTCTTTTAGATATATTTATCATATTCACTATAAGAGAAAAGACTGGTTTCCTCTTATTTGACCATAACATTTCCCCTTTTTGTTCTTAGAAGTATCTTCTTGGTTCCACCTAATCTTGAATCTTCTTTGGAATTTTTCTCCACTTTTTTCTTTGAGTTTTTTCATTGTCTTCAGAATCATACTATTCTCCTTTATTCTTAGAGAATTTGTTTTTGGAAAATTTACAAGAACATTTCATTTGAAATATCTACCATAGAATTCACCTTTTTGTTGCTTTTACCTCTTTAAAACCTTGTATAAATAAATTAAATAACCCTATGATATTATTTTTCATTCTCATAATCACTAATATCAGAAACATATTCATCACCTGAAATTTTAATGTGTCTCATAGCTTCAAAATCCATATCTTATTTCACCTTATTTTTGAATGCTAAAACTTTTTTCAATTCATAAGAAATGATAATATTGTATAGATCATCAAGAGAAATATCTTCTCTATATTCAACTGTAAAAATATTGGTATCAAATATATCTATAAAACTACTCATTAATTTCAAAACAATCATGGTGTCATTAAAATTTAAAAAAATTTATCAAATATTATTAAAAATTTAATTTTATTAAGTAAAAAATTTAACAAATCATTCAACTTTTTGTATTTTAATGTCCTTTAATTTAATTTTCTTGATCTATACCTTTTCCTCTTTTACTTTCACATTGACTTCATAGTTTCGTTCTAGATTATCCCAAAATTCCTTGACAGTTTATAGGCCCATAAAGTTTGTGTAAAACTTATCTTAAAATTAAATAAGAATAGAATTTTTATTTTCCTTTAACCTCTATTTTCATGTTGTTAGAAAAGGTCATCAGTCCATCATTTATGAATGGTGGAAAACCCATATTCACTATATCATGAACTACCAGACTCAGAGATAAAATATGTCACCATTTGATTCTTCCAAATATGATATTTTTTTCATTCGAATGTAGGTACAACCATACTATTAAGCCAGTTGATAATACCCAGGATTCAAAGGATAATTGTGTGGATCCTACAGTGGGAACCTACAATGATACCATTTGAAGTTCCTTTTAAGGATAAATTTCATCTATTGAGAGGGGTTGGGGGGTGAATCAGTGGATGAAAAATTGTTACAATTCGTTTTTAATAAAAATAAACCTCCAGGACTTGCTGATATTAGTGATTATGAGAATGAAAAATAATATCATAGGGTTATTTAATTTATTTATAAATGGTTTCAAAGAGGTAAAAGCAACAAAGAGGTGAATTCTATGGTAGATATTTCAAATGAAATGTTCTTGTACATTTTCCAAAAACAAATTCTCTAAGAATAAAAGAGAATAGTATGATTCTGAAGACAATGAAAAAACTCAAAGAATAAAGTGGAGAAAAAATTCCAAAGAAGATTCAAGATTAGGTGGAACCAAGAAGATACTTCTAAGAACAAAAAGGGGAAATGTTATGGTCAAATAAGTGGAAACAGGTCTTTTCTCTTATAGTGAATATGATTAATATATCTAAAAGAAATTTACAAATTTTATGGATCATGTTCAGAAGACTATTGATCCATGCAGTAATGATAAGGATGATTCCGGACAAACAGATTATGAGTACATGCTCAAACATGAACTGGATGCACGTGTCAGGATTCACACCCAATAACATAGATTCCCAATGAAATACAAAAAGGATTATAAAAACCAAAAATATCACTAGAAAATCAGGTTTTTTGGAAATAAAGAAAATATATCTCCATTTAAGAGCCTAAAAAATATTCTAGGAAGTATATCTCAGATTACAACTAGTAAATCACGACAGAAATATTCTCAACTCAAGAATATATCTCTTAACGATGTGAGATACATCAGACATTGACCACTTAAGATAAAAAGCCTCACCTCTAGCCATATTTCTCAATTATTTTTCTCTCTATTTGCGTGTTCACTACTCAACACTAGATGTTGATGATATATAAATATCAGATGTGCACCATGAAAAAAAATAAAGGTCTCAACCTTTTTTCCTTATAATTTTCTTTGTTTTTCATCGATGGCGTCTCTACTATCATCTCCCCACTATTTTTCAGCTGCATTTAACATTTTTCCATAGAAATACATGAAGGAATTAAATCCCTACGATCTCTATAACTATAGTCAACTACCGTGTCTCCATTATGGAATAAAATAGACATAGAGTATCATGGAGGTATTGAGAACCATTCATATAAATAAAATACCTTATAATATATTAATTCGGGAACCTTGCTCTAAAACAATCTAAATATCGTGAATATTCAGAATGAACTACATACATCCTTCTCAAAACTCATACATAGAAATCAATTATTTAAAATACCTATGCAGAATAAATTTCTACATTACATCATTACCTTATAGGGATTAATCAGCTATGTGAACCAATCATCCATGTAATAATTTTTTCTATGTGATTCAAGATTAGGTTATATCAAAAAAGGGCTACGTCGATCATAGCTAAAAACAACTATGTGGATGATGCAGCTACGCGATTCCTTTACATAGTTAAAATGGCATGTAAACCACTTATGTAGAAAAATAGTTACGTGGAATTCCTATGTGAATTGTACCTTACCAATTTATATATGTAGCTCAAATGACTACGTGGTTCATCCCTTTACTAATTTGGATATGTGTATTCAAAAACCACTGATACTGAACTAGAACTACTTCATTTGATCTCCAGACCTTCTTCAAACTCTTTCTATCACAATGGAACTCCATTCCATGATATTTAAATCCATACAAACTAGATCAAGCACCAACAAAACTAGTAATTCCTTATACAAGATAGTCAAGAAATACAATAGCATGATCTTACCTAGAACCACAAGATATTTTATCCACTTCAACCAATGCTACCGAACATTGGGGTTCTTCAAAGGGAATTATTAATTTATCTTACTGAATGGAATTACTTTTTATTTGACAATATTTTTCTATGTGATCACACTTAAAATATATCATTTCTATGAATATAAAAGATTCAATTCATGTTACACGCTTATATTTTATGAAATACTTTTTTGAATACATTTAAATTCATTGATTGTTTGTATTACACACAACACTAAGTCTTAAGAAAACATGACACACTATAACAATATTATTGTTTAATATTATAGTTATCGCCTAGATGTTGAAATGATGGGTATAAACTGGGTTAACTAAATCATCGAAGTAAATGTTTTACAGATGTATATAAATTAATTTATTTGTGACTAATTATTTATAAATTAAAATTTAAAACCATTTGAAAATTAAAAATAATCTTTTTATAAAAAACTATTTTAGGTGAAAAAACATGTTTTATCTCAATAATTTAAATAAATCACTTTTGGTGAATTATTTTAATTAAATATATCTATTATATATTAAATAAAATTTTTAACATTCATCTTATGTATTTTTTATGTATGAGATAAGAATAATTGCAATTTTACACTTAAAAATGCATTTTTCTAAAAAGAAGTTTTGTCATATTTTGGATACTTATTTTAAAATAAATATTTGAAAATTTTAGAAAATTTATTTTAAGAAATAAAATAAATTTTTTTAATCATCATTTAAAAATTATATTGGATTTAATTTTTGTGAATTTTCAAAACGGGTATATTTTCGGTGAATAGTGAAAATATTGTTTTGTATTAAAAACCGCCTTTTCAGTCAAATAATCTAAAAACAAAATTTTATCTAAATATGGTTTAAAAATTAAAATTAGTAAAATTATATATATTAATCCAATTTATTCCATTTGAATTAGTTTTATATTGAATTTTTATAAAATACATTGTAAACTTTTGAAACATTTCCTTTGGAAAACAGTGTTCTCCTCACGTCTATGGGATTAATTTAAAATTTAAATTTTATGATTATGTGAATGGATCTTTAAAAAATTTATTCCATATTTTTAACGAGATTAATTTATATTATATTATAAAATAAAATTAATTTTTTATCCAAATTAATATTAAAATTTGTAAAAATTTGTTACTACAGTTACAGTAAAAATAGATTTACAGACAGGATAAACAAAAACAATAAGGGTTAAAATGAACTATAAACTTGTACATCACATATTTTATGGCCTTATTGAGACCTTATCATCTCAAAATTTTGATAATGTAATTTTTTTTATTTTTTCCTTGTGAAAACTATCGGTATACTTTATTCTTTTCAAAACTTCTATGTGTGTGCTCTTCCCTATTTATAAAATTCCACCAAATCTTCTCTAAAATTAACAACTAAAAAACCATTTGGTTCTTCCAATATGTAACCAATTATATTATTTTTATACCTACACAAATATTAGTGTCCTTTTTGGGATCATAAATCAAATCATGTTAGGATTTAGGTTAAACCTAATGAGGTTTTTTGAAGTAGAGGTAAAGTTTCAAACTATGCATTTTTGTTTTAGTTTTTATTCTTATTACTTAAAATATTGTTAAATTATTTTAATATAACAATACCATTATGTAGCATATAATAATATTTTATCATTCTAATATCATAAATTATATTCATATCCCCTTCTATCAAATGGGAAACAAAACTGTTAATCATTTGTACAATATACTAATGCCTTACGAACTAATGTTATTCATTTTCGATCACCACCTCTCAAAGATGAATATAATGATGGATTTAATGTTTACATATTATATTTATTATATTTCTATACCTATTTAATTATAGTATTACTTTTAAATTTTTAACTCTTAACACTTTGGAAAACAATAACTTCGATCATGCATACAACATACCACCAACTCACGAACCGATGTGAAGTGTTTTCCATTTTTAATTTAATTGGATGGTAATAAAGATAGATTAAATTAATTCGTATTATATTTTAACATAATTATACTTGTGGAATTATTATATCATATATACCTTCTTACTTTCCTCTCCTTCAGGGATACAATAACGGTATTTTTGTTTATGGTGGACTACCTTCTCATGAAATGATGTGATTCGTTCTTGAATAATGATTTTCATGGAAGGTAATTAAGATAGATTTAATGAATATATGTGATATATATGACATAAATATTATTTTGGGAATTTTATATTTATTTACCTTTATTTTATTTCATCTATCAAGAAAATGTAAACAGTGTTCACGTGTATGTACATTCAATTGTATCTATGAACAGTGTATTTCATTTTCCATATCTGAATTTTATGGATTACTATAAATAAATATATAATTAATATTTATGATATTTATATCATGGTTAATATTTTATATATTATGGAACCATGATCAATATAACAGTATCAAAAATAATAAATCAAAACATACATGAAAAACATGGCAGTTATTGCCCGAAACATGATTTTAACCTAGAATTGTTGATAAATGGCTAATAAAATTTCATAATTTAATATTATATGGAATTAAATATATAAGGATGGTTCTTAAATATATTTTTAATGATATTATATTATTTATATAGGAGGTTCGAATGCGTACTAAAGAAGTGGAGAGTTATGGTAAGAGATTTTTGTCTCAATTTGTCTTATTTAGGACATATGTTATGTTATGTACCCATGATTACAAAAGAATATTTTTAAATAAAAATGAATTCAACTCTACCTTTGGCCGAAAACCCTTTCTTCCTTTATATCCATTTTTTCTAAATTTTTTTCTAAAATATTTTAATTTTCTTATTGGATTATTTAATTTCATTTTTACCCTTGTTTGAATTTTAAAAAATATATTTTAAAAGTAATATTCATATTGTTTTCAAAATAAGGTCCATTTTACTTTAAAAAAAATTTGAAATGAATATTTTTAATTTTTAATACATTTCTTTCCATTGTGACCACTCAATGTTTTCAAGTTTCATTTATAAGATTCAAGGTTTATTTTAAAAAAGGTATTTCCAAATCTTTTATGATTTTTTAGTTTTAAGAAGTGATTTTATAAAAAATGTTTTTTTCGTCCAAAAATTTTCCTAGCATATTTTAAAAATAATTTTCCATTTAATATGACATAGTTTGATGTTAATTATGATTTACTGAGGATATGATCCAATGATACAATTATTAGTCTTTCTACAAATAGTTTATGTTTATGATGAAAAAATGTTTATAAAACCCATTTATTTACCACGAGTTATGATTTTATGAAATATTTTTAATCCCTTTTTAATTCATGGATTATGATATGATGAATGTTTTATGTTCTTGTGGCACAAAAATGTATTTATTATGTGATGGGTGAGACCTATATCTACGTCCAAATGCATTAGTTAATAATTAATATTATATGAACATAGGGTGTACTGATGATGTTATACTAAGCCTGAATAAATGGTATATGGGAGTTTTTCTAAAGACCGAAGTGGGGACACTAGTGGTTAGAAAAATACAGACATGATATGAATGTTTTGGTTGCTAGACTTTCTGTAATGTTTTCTATGCTTATTTTTTTTCAAAAATTATATGTCTTATGTCAACACTACGATCTCATTGAATATGTTCATTGATTTCTTTATTATTTGTGTCTTATTAATTACCATGAATTATTCCATGAATCAGGTTAATAATATATGGTATTAAAGTTATTTTTTAAATGTTATTACCATGTTTTAATTCCCTTATGATCATGATATGATGATACTACCCTTGTTTACACATACTGAGCATATGATCTCACTCTTTTCTACATTTCATTTCCCCCGGTTATAATGACAGGTATTACATGTGATATTTCAATGAAGGGTACTGATTATGAGGAACTAAGTGGGAGATGTTTTAGAACTCTTACAAACTAGTTTTTTTGTTTCCGTGTTTCCAAATGCACTATACATTTACATTCCTTGGGCATGTGTTTGTGTGATGTAATGAATATTCATCTCAAAATATGTAATATATATGTATATAAATAATGGGATGATATAGTTGGTATAAAAGGATAGGTTTAGTTAACCCTTGAAAGTGGAGATAAAAATCCATAGTGAGATACCTAGGGATATATCTAATTATAAGTCTAAAGATAATTCTATATATAGAAAGATATCCGAGAATGTCGGTGAATGATAGAGTGAGTGGATTCCTTGAAATACATCCCTGTTTGGATACTAAAACTGGACATGACTCTAGAATAGATGTACCTATGGGTAATAACTCTGAAAATGCATGTTAGGATTGAATTGAGCGTTACCTAGTATATGATAATGGTCCTTACTACAAACCTAGTTAGACACTCTTGAGGGATGTATTTTTTGAAATTCACAAACTCTTTACAACCCATCATGTAGGATTTTAATAATGAATAGGATTGACCTTGGTTAAACCGAAGTCATCATAGATTAAAATTAATGTGTCATGATTTAGACTTCATATAAGTTATTTTTATGATTATATGGTTTAAATCTATGATTAGTGTATCTTTCAGATTTCATTTTAGTTTTTTTTTCAATGGATGGATCCCGAAGGAACCATGTTAATACTGAATGGAATAGGTAATGGAATGATTGTACTCATGAGTAACCAAATATTATGGGAGTTGTAATGAAAAATATTGTTTCCATGTTCAGAAAAATTTCTCTAGATATGAATAAAGTTGATCTTCTGAACAAGAATAGTAGGATACAAAATAATGTTGAGTCCTTTAGGAGGTTGTATGCACATACTTTTAGTAGTTATTCTGATTCACCAGTTACTAAAAAATGGATTTCTACCATTGAGAATATATTTTCTATTATCTTGTGTTTTTGAGAATGAGGAAGTACTTTTGTGCATATATTGTTCTGAAGGACATACATATCAAAGGTTTTCTATTACCAAGAATTACAGGAAACATTATGAAATAGACTCAATGGAGTGGGATTAGTATGAGAGCTTATTTTTCACTAAGTATTTACCCTGTATTATTCGTAGAAAAATGTATAAGAAATAATTTATATAAGTATACAGATGTTGAATCAATTGATACCTATGTGGAAAATTTTATAAGACTTGTGAGATATGATTATGGTAATATCATTCAACCTGAATGTAAGGTAGATTGATTATTCAATGGCTTAAAATGAAGTCTCCAGAAGGTGTTGACCATAAAGGACTTCAGTAGCTATGAATAAATCATTATTTTCACTATCAAGTTGGAAATTGAGATTAAAGTGACCCATAAATCTCTTGGTTTTGAAAAAAAGAATGATGTAATTCAAAGGAAACTATAAAAATATTAGAGTAAATAAGTTGATCTTTACTTTATCCTCTAATCAAGGAAGAAAACATGAAAGAAATTGTCTTAAGGGGACTAATAAATATTTTAAGTGTGGAAAAGATGTTCATCTAGTGGTTCAATTACAAGGTGATAGAAGAAGTTAGATAATAATAAAAATAGAGAGAATTATTCATATAATTCACCAACCACACTATAGTTCTTCAAGTGTAGGGGGTTTGGGAATTATGGATATAAATTCTCCAATCCAAGGGAGAAAGAGGATTATATGCCATAATAACCTCTGAAGATAAAGGTCAAAAGGGAAGCTTATGAAATCACAATGGAAAAAGTGAATCATGATAATTAGGGCACACTTATCCTCTTCTATTTAGTTTCAAATTTCATGTTTGATTTTGTATGAAGGAGCCCTATGAAAATCTTACTGTTCATCTTTTAGTGGAACCTGATATGATTTTGAGAATTTATTATGTCCCTCTACACGTATTTTTTAGTAATGAAATTACATTTGATATTATATCAGTGTAACGGTAAACCCATTCTTCCAATGAAAATGTTTCCATTTAAGATAATACCTTATCTAAGGAATAAAGGGTGAATTTTATTTTTTAATCACATAAAAATCCATATAAAATTAACTTAAGAGTTATGAATACCATCGTGAGTTTATGAGTTTAAGGTTGATCATAAGTTCAAAGTCTTAGACACCCCTTTTGAGGTTTTTGAGATGAGAGTTTGTCAAGATTAAGAATATTTTGGGAAAAATTTATAGAAATGAAACCCTTTGGCTATGTTGTAATGAAAAATTTATTTGAGGATGAATTTCCTTAAATTTTATGGACATAATATTTAAGGAATGGGAAGCCTTTAGGGTTTATTTAATATTTTATATTGTTTTAATTATGGTTTATTTAAATTTTGGAATATTATAGTAATTGTATTAATATAGTTTTGAAAAAAAAGTGACCACCTGCACATTGGGTGACAACCCATTGAATCTAGTTTGTCCATAGGGCTTAAACCCATAACTAAAAGGTGACAAAGGTACATCGCCTACCACTAGCCTATGTGAAAGAGTATTTTTGATGGAAAAAATGAATAAAAATATTTCTAAGTATGATACTTTGTGTTTGGTAGTCTAATAAGTTATGGATAAGAGACAAATGTTTAATGGGATGCTCTAACCATTATATATATCAGAATGGAAATGGGAAAACCTAACCATGGATTTTTTCAATGGAATCCTCAAAGTTATATAAAGGTCATAATGATATATGGGTTATAATATATCACCTAAAAAAGATATAAAAATTCATAACTATCAAAGAAGAATTATATGCAGATCATCTTTATGGTATATACATTAGGAAAGTGATAAGTTTTCATGAATTACCATATTCAACTGTATCTGATCATAATCTGAGATTTACCAAAAAATTCTAGTGAATTATTAATAAATCTCTTAATACAGAGTTGAGTTTCAGTAACTCATGTCATCCTCAGAAAAATGGTCAGTCTGAGATCACAATTAAAACCCTAGAGGATATTTTTATATTTTATTCTATAGATTTCAAAGGTTTTTTGGTTCAAAAACTTCCTATAGTTAAGTATTGATATAACAATATATTTTACTTGATCATTAAGATGGATCCTTATAAATAATTTTATAGATACAATTTTAGAAATAAAATTTAATTGGATGAATTTTGATAACTATTTAGCTTAGGACCATAGTTGTCTGAAGAAATGGAATATAAGGTTATAGACATTCAAAAATACATAAGGAAGTCGGTAGAATAGTTATGCCGACAGTCACTGATGCAATATGCAATTTTTAGTTAGTAATATGCTGTTTAAAAAATTTATTTTTTTAATAAATAATATCAAACTAATCCTTTGGTATATTGGTCACCTTAAAATTACTGACCATATTAGGATGGAAGCTTATCACTTGGAACTTCCACCAAACCTCTCTTAGGTTCATGAGGTGTTCCATATATCTCTCCTAAGGAAGTGCATACCTAGATGTTACATATATTGAACTCACAGTTCATACCAATAGAGAATAATCATTATTATGAGGAAAACGCATTTGTTATTTTGGATCTTACAAATAAATTTCTAAAATCAAGACCACTCACCCATTCAATGTTATGTGGAAAAATACCCATCTTGAGGAAGTTATGTAGAAGCTTAAGGGTGTGATGAGGTATAAGTATCCATAGTTTTTTATACCAAAGGGATGGAATTTAAATGGTGAAATTAATATTAAGGGTGGTAGAATTTAACACCTAGAGATTTTATGAAATATTTTTTTGAATAAGTTTATATTATTTGATAGTTTTCATTACACCAAACACTAAGTCTTAACGAAACATGACATAGTACTAAAATATTATTAGTTAATATGATAGTTATTACTTAGACATTGGAATATCGAGTATGTATTTTATTAACTATATAATAAAAATATATTATTTAAACATTCATATGAAATGAATTATTTTTTGTCCAATTATTTATAAATACAAATTAAAAACTATTTGAAAATAAAGGAAATATTTTTATGAAAAATTATTTTTATGACAAAAAAAATGTTTTTTCTCAATAAATTAAATAAATAAATTTCAATGAATTATTTTCATGAAATATATATATTATATATTCAATAAATTGTTTAACATTCATGTTATGTGTTTTCTACGCATGAGAAAATAATAAATCCAATTTTATGTATAAAAACTATATTTTTTTAAAAAGAAGTTTTATCACATTTTGTGTAATTATTTAAAAATTAATTGTATTCACATATAGAAAATTAATTTTAGAAAATTAAATTTATTTTTTAAATAATAATGTAAAAATTAAATTTGAGTTTTTTTGAGAATTTTAGAAATAGATAAATATTTCTGTGAATAGTGAAAAAACTGGGTTGTATTAAAAAACTGCCATTTATTTCAAAGTATTTAAAAGATAAATTTTATTTTAATAAGAGTTAAACTTAAAAATTAGTTCAATTATATTTCTATTAATCAAATTAATTTCATTTAAATCAATTTAATGTTGATTTTTGATATAATTTTTTTTAATTTTTGAACAATTTCTGTTTGGAAAACCACTTTCTCGTCGCGTCTGTGTGTTTAATTTAAAATTAAATTTCAAACCTTTTATGAATGGAACTTTTAAAAGTGGATTCCATATTTATAATAATTTTATTATATATTATATAAAAATATCAACTTAATTTTTATTCAAAATGAATAGTAAAAACAATAAATATTAATTTCCATAGTTAAGGTTTAAACGGGTTTACCAAAGATTAACGTAAAAAAATAAGGGTAAAACCGACCTATAAACTTGTCAAAAACGCATTTTTTGGAAATATATATACCTTATAATATCTAATTTTAGATAATGGGCCATTTTTTTATCTTTTATAATGTGAAAAAGGTGTGTACACTTTATTATTTTAAAAAATTCCATGTGTGTCCTATCCCCCACTTATATAAGTCCACCCTATATTCTCTTCTATTCACACTTACAAAAAAATTTTGTTCAGAGAATAATTTCCAAAATATATTCTTTACATAACTTAAAAAATCATATAATCCTTTTTGAGGTCATAATCCCAATCTTGGAAGGATTTAGGTTAAACCTAAAGATGTTGTCTGAAAAAGAGGTAAAATTTTAAACAATGAGTTTTTGTTTTATTTTTTCTTATAAATAACAATTTTTTTCTTAAATTATGATGATATAATAGAACCAAGGTATCAAATATAATTATATTTTGTTATTTTTGTCACGACTCGTCCCTCGGGTCCTGTGTCGTAACTACCCCAAGCCCGCCTTCCATTGGCCCGAGGATGGCGACTAGCACCAAAGGCATAAATCCCTATAACTGGGAAGGCATTGCCTTTATAAAACGTAAACACAAACACAACCAGAGTACAAGCCAAAGAAAACACTAACTAAATTAGTAACTAGTGTGCTAAAAGTATAAAGGGACCGGAAATACAAGCCCAACGGAAAGGTACAACTACAACTGAAAGAAAGTACAACTGAAAATACAAACAACTGAATGGTGAAGCAGCTCCGGGATCGTCCTCTGGGTTCCTACCTGAAGGGTAGGTACATATATCCTCATTAGCACTCTACATCTATCGGTCCACTCCATGTGCTATCACGCCAAGTGTCCACCTCTGGGTACTGTATCGTCGTGAAGTCCACCTCTGGGTACCGCCCTTCTCTACAAGCCTCAACCACGATCAGTGCTGTCCGTCGTCTGCATCCAACACAAGGAGGTGCTGGCATAGCCCGAGAAGGGGTGAGTATAACAATACTTAGTTAGGACCCTGAGACCCTCAAGGTCTCAATAAATCCAACAAGGATAAACCACAAAGAAAGATCTAAACTGATAACCTTTACTTAGGTATATTCCCATACATATACCTAAGTTGTCAAGTAACCCATCTCAATCATGAGGTAAACACAAAATTCATTGACTTAGCTCAAACCAGGATTTTCATTACTGAAACCATAACTGCTGGAGAACTCCTCCTCTGTGAAGTACAGAGGCCCTGTCATGAATTAGAGGCACTACTCACTAACCTTGGACTACCGAGGTACTCATCCTATCGAGTACCGCAGGTCTGTTGCCAAATATTGGGCGCTCCATCCGCTGTGGGTCTGCCGCCAAATACCGGGCGCTCCCCCTAATAGCCTATAGAGGTACTCCTACTGTCGAGTACCATGGGTATGATGCCAACTACCAGGTGCTCCGTCCGCCGTCGGTCTACCGCAAAATACAGGGCGCTCCGTCCACTGGGCTAATCGAATCACTCCGAGTCAAATCAGTCAAGCAGTCATTAGGTCTACAGCTACTAGGTCTCTGTACTCCGTATGCTCGTCTCCAGGAGGGTCCTCTCCATGAGCTACTGGTTGATACTTCCAAGTGTCACATAATCTCACGTGGAAGTATCTCAAAGGACCGTCTCATCACAGGGGTCTCAACACAACAGACGTCGCGTCAATCAGATGCCCGGTCTGTGAGTTGTTAGTTTTTCCGTTCCGGGGTCCCGGTTGATTTTTAAGCTAAAACCAACCCGTCCATACTCCAATATCATCTGAATCCCAAGTAGAGTATGCCAATGGAACCATCTCATCAATAGGAATCCAACATAGTCATCGAGACGTCAATCAGACGTCTGGTCCTCACGTTATAAGCGTTTCCACTCCGAGGGCCTAGTTGGATTCGGGTTCGAACCAACCCGGCCATACCCAAAATTTGAACCAACCCATACATACCCAAACTTCCCCAAAACATTGATTGTAATATACCAAAACGACCATCTCTATCCAAGGAATCCTATGCAACTAACGGTGTGTCGATCGGAGGTCCGTAGCACAAGCTATGTACGTTTAACAAAAACCAGTCCGAAAATAGCGGGTTTGGGACCGGTCCGACCTAGCCCAACACCCCATGGGACGACCCGAACTGGGTCGACCCAACCCATCAGGCCACGGCCCGGCCGATCTGGCACGCCCCGACCCGGCTGGCCACGGTCCCCTGGCCTATGGCCCACTCGGCTGGCCACGTGGCTGGCCGACCAGGGGGGTCGCGGTGCTCAGTGGGGCCCGCCCTAACCGCTGATCTGGGGTGGGGGGGGGGGGGGCTTACACCCCCTGGTTCTTCGAAATGGCCATCCATGAAGGCCGACCCTTGGGTAACTGTGAGAACCCCCTCGGGTCCTGCTACTTGGTGGCACCGGTAGCTGGCACAACCGACAACCCTTCTAGATCCGCCGAGGCCTTGGGTCGCGACTCTGTTCAACCAGCACGGCGCGACGGCACCACACCCGACCGCCGCAGCCTGCCCCGACCGTGACCCCTGTAGCTCCAACGTGGCGCGACGACACCGCGCCCCTCCACCGCGGGCCGCGTTCTGGCTCTACTCCATGCGGCATGACGGTGCCGCGCCTTTGTGGCGATCCGACAATCATGCACTGACGATCCTCTTGTGGTCGGCCCGTCGCCGGCCAGTTCTTCGCAGTCCGCCTCCATCATCCACAAACAACAAACGAGAGTGGAAGTGTTTGACTGTGTTCATGTGGTACAAGCCCTTCCTCATTAAGATGGTATCATGAAGCCAAATGAAACTCAAGAATTGAATAATAATTATGAATGGTATTAAAACTTGAACATAACAACCCCTACCACGTGTCGTTCGTTGCTCGTTGGATCTGACGTGGGGAAGACATCAGAGTCAATGTAGTTCGTTGCACCCACACCACGCTACCGATCCCTTCTCGTTCGTCGGTGTCTATTCAGAGAAGATGGAACCTCAGTGGTGGTGCAACAATAAAGGAAGGAGAGGGAGGGAAGGAAGGAGAGAGAGTTCTCCAGCAGATCCCACCCATAAAAAAGGATCCTCCCTTAATTAATTAAGGGAGGAGTTACTTGATTTAATGCGGGGTTGTGGAACCCCCCCCCCATTAATTCAAATAAGTTTGAAATTCAAAAATAAAATAAAAATATTTTTATTTTATATTTATTTCAAGAAGTTAGGAAAACTAACTTCCACTCCGCCCTGACTGCATTTGAGGTGAAGGTCCCCTTAAGAAATTACCGGTGCTGCAAGTTCATCAGTGCCCTCATATTTCAATTCCCAGCACCGGTTCAAGAGATAGAAAAACCCACTTGTTCGTTTGCTGAACGTACCTGAGCTAAACTTCGGAAATTGATTTTGGGCACATCGGGCCTCAGAATCAAGTGTCATCAGAAGCTACAGACTCGTAAAATTCCAAATAAATTAAGAAAAAATTTTACCTGAAATTTCTGGGTCTTTACATTACTCCCACCTTAGGGCTTTACTTCCTTGTAAAGCTACAACACAAACTTGGGAAACTAAAGGAGATACTGAGCACGTATCGAAGCCTCCCGCCCCCAGGTTCTCTCCTAGAGGTTCCCGTGCGGCCAGAGAAAGTGCACAAGAGGAATCGACCATCCTCGTAGGACCCACTCCTGTCAATCCTCAACCTCTACTGGAACCCCATGAAAGTCGCACCGTCATCGATGTGAAGCTCTCCGTGGTCTATGATGACGGATATGTCATGCACACATCTCCTCAGTTGAGATACGTGGATGACGTCGTGCTCCCGGTGCATCTGAGGTGGAAATGCCATACGGTAAGCCACCTCGCCTACTCTACTGAGGACCTTGAAAGGCCCCGTTGAAATGCAGAGATAACTTGCCGCCCCAGCGAAAACTTCGTAGACCCCGTCGAGGTGAGACCCGTAAGAAGATGTGGTAGTCACCCTCGAACTACAATGGTCTTGTCTCCTATCATCATAGGACTTCTATCTGCTCTGTGCAGTCTTTATCTGCTCCTTGATGATCTGAACCTTCTCCGTCATAGCTTGAACCATATCAGATTCTACACATGTTGACTCCATCATTATCCACAAAGGATATCTGAAACGTGGCCAGCTGCTGTCTTGCCACTCTTAACAGCTGAATGCCTGATCTCCTACTATGAGCATCTGCTACAACGTTCCCCTCTCCTGGAGTATAAATTATATCGAAGTCATAGTCCTGGAGGAATTCAAGCCATCACCACTGTCCCAAGTTCATGTCCTTCTGAGAGAAGATACACCTAAGATAATTGAGATGGAGAGAACTATAAACCCTTCACTCAACGAACGATGGGTGAGACTCGCCAATTGTAAGAACTCATCTCCACCCTTCTTTTTCTACGTTCTACAAGAGTTTCTGAGATTTCTTCTCTTCCAAAAAGAGAAATCTGTTCTCATCCCCTAGATGAACCACGTTATTTTCCTAATATAGTCAATCCTGTCATGAATGGTAAAATTCATGTCATGGATGATGTTGTAAGGCCCCGACGCTACTACCAAGATATCCAACCCTTAATATTGCCTCCAAGGGTTGAGTCACATTGTCGGCATCATTGTGTGGTTACTGGGTCTCCTCCAGTAGGAATCTCACAAGTGAGGGTCAAGTCAACAGTTTTAACTTGAACTTCTTAGTATCAACCATACAAAAAGGATAAGAAAGTAAATGTCACAAAGATAAGTGTCTTTTATTACTGAAACACAAAGTACAAAGACAAAAAGCAAACACAACAACAACAACACAGAAACGAGAAGCACCAAGAACAAAGGCCTCCATGCCTGGAACTAGTCTCACTCCTGTCCACCTACTTTCGGAGCTCCGTAGTCATATGCTTTAGCTGCCTGAAGCTGTGCTCTCCCATGTCCACCTGTTCCCTGCGGCCGGCCTTGATCGAACCTCTGCCTCTGCCTGGGAGGTTCTTCATCTATCTACTGATCGTCTGTACGGAGGGTCGGACAGTCATGTGCCATGTGGCCAAGCCCGCCATAGAAGTAACACTGCCCGTTCTTGGCACGAATGGCTCTGACTCCACTCCGGTTGCCCCTGACAATTGAACCTGATTCGTGCAGTCGGCCACCGGTGGGTCTGGTCCTCTTTGACCCATGTGTCATCTGTCTGCTGCCAACTGCGAATACTCCGCTAGATGTTGACTAGTGGTGGGTCCCACTATTTTAGACTGCTCATCAAAAAAACTATCCACTAGAAGGTATCGCTCCAACACTTCCGTCTACGTCGAAATGTTGTGGGAGATAACTGAAGCTCTGATCTCTCGCCTGAGTCCCTTCTCGAAGGTCCGGGCTCTGAAGAACGGGTCTCGTACCATATCACTAGAGTAGTGCGGGAGGTCTGTGAACCTTGCTGAGTAATGAGCTACAATCATGCTGCCCTGCTGTAGATGAAGTAGCTCTTGTATCCGCACCGCTCGAAGGGTGGCTGGTATAAAATCTTCCCGGAACAGGCTCTCGAAGTCTTCCCATAGAAGTGACGCCTTGTCATGCATCTGGAGCATCAGGCTCCACCATATTCCTGCTACTTCCTGAAGGAGACTGGCAGCAAGGATCACCATGAAGTCTGATTGTGTACCTACTAGCCTGAAGACTCTCACCATAGCCTCCAACCAATCCTCAGCCGCCTATGGGTCCATCTCTCCCCAGAACCTAGGTGGCCTCTGGCGCTGGAACTCGTGCAGCGTGCTCATGCGGCATGCATTTTCTACTGTTAGGGTCGGTGGCATCGGTGGCCCAATGGGCGGTAGTACCATTGGTGCCTCAACTGAAAGAGGGCCCTATACTAAGGCCTCGTCACTCGGTGGGCTGTCAGTATATACAACTCTCGGGGCTCTAGATGGTCGTCCGAGGGGTGGAATCCTGAAAGAAACAGATGAGACATGGTCAAAAGTCTATACCTGGTGAGATGAAAAAAAAGAAACTTTTTAAAACACACACGCAATCAGTGTTTTCGTGCACTGAGTCAGAAATCAGAAGTCTGTGTCCTGGTGTATTGTTACATCGGCTGCCCACCCCAACACTGGTCTCCCTGAACTGAGAACCACACTTAGTACACTTAACACTATTGCTTCACAGAAAGAAAATATCAGAGTCCTAAGTTCTGCATAGAAACAACTCCTATGATACTAATTTGTCACAACCCATCCCTCAGGGCCCATGTCGTAACTACCCCAAGTCCACCTTCCATAAGCCATGGGATGGAGACTAGCACCAAAGGTGTAAATCCTTATAACTGGGAAGGCATTGCCTTTATAAAATGTAAACACACACACGACCAGAATACAAGCGGAAGCAAACACTAAGAAAAACAGTAACTTGTGTGCTGTAAGTAGAAAGAGTCTAGAAATACAAGCCCAGTGGAAAGGTAAAACTACAACTGAAAGAAATTACAACTGAAAAGAGAAAAAGCTCAATGGTGAAGCATCTCCTGGATCTTCTTCCGGGTTCCTACCTGAAGGGTAGGTACAGATGTCCTCATTAGCACTCCACGTCTATCGGTCCCCCTCCGTGTGTTATCACGCCAAGTGTCCACCTTCGGGTACCGTATCGTCGTGAAGTCCACCTTCGGGTACCGTCCATCTCTACAAGCTTCAACCACAATCAGTGGTGTCCGTCGTCTGCATCCAACACAATGATGTGTGGGCATAGCCCGTGTAGGGGTGAGTATAACGATACTCAATAGGGACCCCGAGACCCTTAAGGTATCACTAAATCAAACAAGTATAAACCACAAATAAAGATCTCAACAGATAGCCTTTACTTAGGTATATGCCCAAACATATACCTAAGTTATCAAGTAACCCATCTCAATCATGAGGTAAAAACAAAAGTCATTAAATTAGCTAACACCAGGATTTTCATTATCGAAACCACAAATGCTAGAGAAATCCTCCTATATCAAGTACATTGGCCCTGTCATGACTCAGAGGTGATACTCACTAACCTTGGACTGCTGAGGTACTCCTCCTATCGTGTACAACAGGTGTGCTTCCAAATATCGGGCGCTCCGTCCGCTGTGGGTCTGCCGCCAAATACCGGGCTCTCCCCCTAATAGCCTACACTGGTACTCCTTCTGTCGAGTAATGCGGGTCTGCTACCAACTACAAGGCACTCTGTCCGCCATGGGTCTGCCACCAAATATCGGGCGCTTCGTCCACTAGGCTAATCGAATCACTCCGAGTCGGACCGGTCAAGCTGTCGTCATGTCTACAGCCACAAGGTCTCCATACTCCGTATGCTCCTCTCTGGGAGGGTCTGCTCCACGAGCTACTGGTCGATACTTCCAAGTGTCACGTAATCTCACGTGGAAGTATCTCAATGGATTGCCTCATCATAGGGGTCTCAACACAATAGATGGCGCGTCATTCGGATTCCCGGTCATTGAGTTATTAGATTTTCTGTTTCAGGGGTCCGGTTGGTTTTTAAGTTAAAACCAACCCGACAATACTCCAATATCATTTGAATCCCATGTAGTGTATTTCAGAGGAATCTTATCATCAAGAGTAATCAAACATAGTTGACGACATGCCAGTCGGACGTCCGGTCCTCAAGTTATAAGCACTTCCGCTCCGAGGGCCCGATTGGTTTCGGGTTCGAACCAACCCGACCATACCTGAACTTAGAACCAACCCGGACATACACAAAGTTCACCAAAACCTTGAGTGTAAAATACCTAAACGACCATATCGATCTAAGTAATCCTAGTCAACTGACGGTGCGTCGATCAGAGGTCCGTAGCTCAAGATATGTCCATTTAACAAAAAATGGTCCGAAAATAGGGGGTCTGGGCCGGGTCAGACCCGGCCCAACACCCCTGGGGGTGGCCCGGCCCGGCGGGGCTCGGTCCGGCCAGGCCGGCACAGCCCGGCCCGTGGCGCCCGCGGCCGGCCGACCGGAGGGGGGGGGGGGTTACACCCCCACAGTTCTTCGAAACGGCCAGCCATGAAGGCCGGCCTTTAAGGAACCGCAGGACCCCCCGGGTCCCACCTCTTGGTGGCACCGGCGGCCGGCACAGCCGGTTGACCTTCCAGATCTGCCGATGCCATAGGGTGCGACTCTATTCAACTGGCGCGGCGCGACGGCCCCGCGCCCCACCACCACGGCCCGCCCCTGCCTAGGCCCCTGTAGCTCGGCGTAGCACAACGGCACCATGCCCCTCCATCGTGGCTCGCCCCGGCCACGGTCCGACTCTACTCCGCACGGCACGATGGTGCGACGCCTTTGCTGCGCCCCGAAAATCATGAGAGGATGATCCAATCATGGTCGGCCCGTCACCGGCCAGTTCTTCGCAGTCCGCCTCTATCGTCCACAAACAACAAACGAGAGGGGAAGGGTCAGATCGTGTTCATGCGGTCTGATCCCTTCCTCATCAAGATGGTATCATGTTGACAATCGAAACTCAAGAATTAAAGAACAATGATGAATGATATTAAAACTTGAACATAACAACCCCTACCACGTGTCATTCGTTGCTCATCAGATCTGACGCGGGGATGACATCAGAGTCAACGTAGTTCGTTGCGCCGGCACCATGCTATCGATCCCTGCTCGTTCGTCGATGTCTCATTAGAGAATATGGAACCTCGGTGGTGGTGCAAAAATGGAGGAAGGAGAAAGAGGGAAGAAAGGAGACGAAGTTCTCCAGTGGATCCCCCCATCAAAAAGGCTCCTCCCTTAATTAATTAAGGGAGGAGTTACTTGAATTAATGTGGGGTTGTGGAACCCCCACTTCAATTCAAATAAGTTTTAAATTCAAAAATAAAATAAAAAGATATTTATTTTATTTTTATTTCAAGAAGTGAGGAAAGCTAACTTCCACTCCGCCCCAACTGCATTTGAGGTAAAGGTCCCCTTAACCAATTACCGGCACTGCGAGTTCATCGGTGCCCTTAGATTTCAATTCCAAGCACCGGTTCAAGAGATTGAAAAACCCTCTCGTTCGTTTACTGAACGTACTCGAGCTGAACTTTGGAAATTGATTCCGGGCACACCGGGCCGCGGAATCAAGGGCCGTCAGAAGTTACAGACTCGTAAAATTCCAAAGAAATTAAGAAAAAAAATTTTCTGGAAATTTATAGGTCTTTACAATGTTAGTTTGATAACTTATTTCCATATTCTCTTGTATCAAATGGGAAATAAAACTGTCGATTGTGTGTACGGGGGAGTAATGCCTCCCAAGCCGATGTTATTGATTTCCACTCAAAACATCCCAAGGATTCATATAATGATGTATTTAATGTTTATATATTCTATTTATGAAATTAGTATACCTGACAAATTATAATACCACATATACCTTATTACCTCCAAACCTGTTGGAAAGTAATAACATCGCTTGTGTGTACAATGGACTATCGCCTTAAGAAACGATGTGATGTGTTTTTTTTGATTTAATTGGATGGTAATAAGGATTTATTAAATGAATATATATTATGTTTATAAAATAATTATACTTATATAATTATTATATCACATATAACTTCTTACTCACCATTCTGTGGTGGATACGATGACGTTGTTCGTGTGTACAGTGGACTACCGCCTCGCAAAACAATGTGATTCATTTTTCACTAAAGCTTTGTATGTAAGTTAATTAGGATTAATTGAACTAATATATGTGATATATATGAAATTTAAATTATTATATAATGTTAATATATTTTTTACCTTTCTTTCATTTCATCGATCTATAAAATGGAAACGATGTTCAAGCATACGTACGACCTACCGTCTCTATGAAAGGTGTATTTCATTTTTTATATATAAATTTTTTGGATTAATATAAATAAATATATATTTAATATATATGATATTTATATCATGTTTAAAATTGTAGATATTATTTAAGAATGACCAATGTAATAGGACCATAGATAAAAAAATAAAACTAACACGAAAAACAAAGCATTTATTTCTCGAAATGTGATTTTAATTTGGGATTATTAATAAGTGGGTAATAAAAGGTTCTAATTAAATCATATATGGTATGACATATATAATTATGGTTATTTAATATATTTATAATAAATTTATATTTATTATAAATTTTTTTGGAACATTTTCAAATGAAATTGAGATCTAAGCTAAAATATTTCTCTCTCAATTTGTCTTCTTTGGAACATACATTATGTTGTGATCCCATATTCTGTCATTATGTGTAAACAACCCCTTTGATCTTTAATATTTGGAATTTATATATTTCCAGGATATTTTAAGTTTTATTCAATTTTATTATTTCATGGATCTTATGATTTAATGTTACCAAAGTGGTAAGGGTTTGATGTATAATCTCACCTTTTATCAGGATTGTTTACATTTATGCGTCTGATGATGAAATATTGTGAAATATCTCTCAATAAACTTATGAATTTTATTATACTCTAGTTATTTCATGGGAATACATGTTTTCCCTTCATTTTATTCTCATTATTTACTCATGATTACAAAATCATGTTTTTAAAGAAAACTGACTTTATTTCTCATTTTTATCGAAAATACTTTTTTCTTCCATATCCATATTTTAAAAAATATTTTAATTTTCTTCATGTATTTTTAAATTAATTTTTACCATTTTTTTTAGTTTTTAACAATTTTTTAAAAGTAATCCATATGTTATTTTCAAGACAATTACCATTTGACTTTTACTAAAAATATGAATGGAATCTTTATTTCAATGCGTACAACATTTACTAATGGCATGACCACTAAATATTTTAAAGACTCAATTATGAGTTTCAAAGTTTATTTTCATATAAAATGATTTACAAAAATATTTTGATGTTCTTTTAGTGTTAAAAATGTTTATATAATAAAGGTTATTTTCCTCAAGAAATGTTACTAGAGTCTTTTTAAATTAATTTTCTATCTAAGAAAACATCCTTATATGTTAATTATGATTTAATTGGGATTTGATCAGTTGATAAAATTATTAGTATTTATATGGATTATTTATTTTTATAATGAAAAATAGGTTTGAAACATGTTTCTTTACCATGATTTCTGATATGATGAAATATTTATAAAACCCATTTCATTTCATGGGTTCTAATATGATGAATGTTTTATAGTCTTAAGACATACACATTTATAGATTATGTGATGGGTGAGACCTATATCTCCCTCCAATGAATTAGGTAATGGTTAATGTTCTATAATCTCCTAGGGTACAAAAGAGGTTATCCCGAGCCCAAACTTATAGTAAACGAGAGGTTATCCCAATCATGATATAGGTATACAGGTGGTTACCCTAATCCTAACATATTATGAAGGTCTTGGTGGTCATCCTTGACATAAGTTTTTATATTATTATGTATTTTTCACTAATCAATTTCTTATTGAAAAGTTATTATCTTAGGGAATATGTTATTTGATTCCTTTATTATTCATGTGTCATTAACTTCCAAGATTAATTCCATGACTCTAGTCTATGATCCGTGATATGCGGGGCATGGTTTTCAAATGATATTATCATATTATCATACACTTGTAATATTGATATATTTATATTTCCCTTACCCATTATGAGCATCTAAGATCACCGTTTGTTTTTGTTTCTTTTTTTAACTAGGTTATGAAGATAGGTATTTTGTGTGGTGTGTCTAAGAAGGGTTATGGTTATAAAAAAATGAATGGGATTGAATATGGAACTATTATTTACCAGTTTTTTATGTCTATATTTTTTAAAATTCACTATACCTTTATGAACCTTAGACATGTTCTTGTGTAATGTAATGAATATTCATCTAAAAAAATTTAATTTCTATATATGAAAATCTTAGGTCTCTATATTTCACATGTTCATTTCAACAATGAAATCTTCTTTATCATTAAAATATGTGATCACCTATAATGAATAAACATTCACAAAATGATAGACTATAACTATGATAAAATTGATAAATAATTATGTGATCATGAGCCATTAACACTTGGTTAATCCATCATGTAAATAATGTATTAACTAAAACCCTTGGGTAATTCCTTAAGTCGGCACCTAACTCGAATTTCAAGCCCTGTGAAATTAAATTTTTTTGGTTTAAAATAGCTCTAGATGATAATCATGTTTTAAAGAACTCCTATGATCTTTAAAACATGTACTTACATGTAGATGAGGAGAACTCTGGGTGTGAAATTATATTTTTTACTTAAATGTAGAAAGGAAGAACCTTATACATTTAAATATTATGGAATGATAAACTAATCATTACCATAAAATTAATTAGTAAATTTTAAAAACATAAATCGAATAATCAAATTAAATACATAATAACTGAAACATGCATGAGTCAGTCTCATCTCATAACCAATCAATACAAAACTATATTTTGTAAGAAAAATTAAATTTCTTAAAATTCATCTTGTATGTATTTTTAATACATTAAATTGTATTAAATTAATTTTAAATAATTGTAGATATTTTCCACGACACTGAAAATAATTTTATTAAATCCTAGAAAATTTAATTTAATTTTTGAAAACTATCTAAAATTTTTCAGGTCTATTTCGACTAAAGAAATTATATGTTCACTTTGATAACAATTGTTGGAACCTGAGGCATAGTGGAAGTATAAAAAATATGTAATTTAAAATTTTGGTTTTACATTCATTTTAAAACACAAAATCTATAAAAATACTTTCCTATATTTTTCAAAGTATCACATGAAATTCAATTTAATAATAGAGAATAAAATCAAATAAAACCATAAATGATAGCCAGTGTTTCTAAAATCATCAATTTAGATCACTCATCATCGATATGACATAGCTCAAATCCACCCTAATAAGAATTTTCTAGATTACATAAACATTAAAAATATATTTTGGATCATTTTTATTCAATTTATGGATACAAGAGTGGGAAATATAAGTTCATTACGATGTCTGTTCGATCGTGTGTGAAATAAGGACTTGATCAAGAAAGTAGGATCATTTCAGCCTTGTTATTCCTTTGGTTCCTCACTATCTTGATAGAGAAGGGAAGTGAACTAAAAATTGGTCCAAATGTTGGAGAGTATAATTCTAGAGTATAAAATTCACTTATATACTTAGGTTATACTTTACAAAATTTTACTTTGGTCCCTGGAAATTTAAAAACTTCATTTTAGTCCCTTGTGTAGAATTATTATTTAATTAAACTTGTCATAAATTCTCAGGATATTTTATCATTCACTTTTAATACCTTTACACTTAACATTATAAATTATGAACCAATAAATTAGTTTTATTCTAATTTAATAATTTGTTGAACCTTTAACATACTATGTTCATTTGAAAAATTACATCTTCTCATATTCACATTAATGATAAAAAAACATATGAAAACCTTGATAAATAATCCCAATATTAATTATTCTAATCTTTAATAATATATTTGAATGTTTTTTCTTACAATCATTTACACTCGAATGTTCATCATCACCCAAAAATTTGGTCGAGTTCATCATAAACTCCTATTCATTCTAATAGGTGGAACTGGTGCATAAACTTATTGTGTGGCCTACTTGGACCCTATCCTGATAGTAGTGATTCAAACTCAAAGAAAAATATTTGATTATAACAACCCATCATGGTCCTTAAAGGGATAAATAATTTCATAGCTATGACTAACTCTTGAGAACATGCTCCATGTAATATAATCTAATTTTCTCATAATAAATCATATAGTAGGATACACACTTTAGTTACCATCCTTTTGTTGATTTATGTATTTAATGACCTTGTTCAATTGACTTACCTTCTTGTACAATAGACATGGATTTAATGATGACATTCCTATCCTGGTAAACCTTGCCCCATGAGATATTTCTTCATCAAATCGCACATGAAAAATTCAATATTGATCATTTAACTAAGGCCATACCACCAAGGATGCACCCAATATAAGCTACCTCACATTGAATTTGATTTCCTAGGTTTCACATTGCATCAAATTAAATGATCAAATGGTACTTATTTATTGTGATCTTAATTTATGAGTACAATATACATTTTTGTATATAGGAATAACTAATGGAACCTGAAATATGTGGTGTTTCTATTGGTGGGTTAGTCCTCAAGATCAATTCTACTAGAGATCACCAATTATGAACTCAATAAGAAGAAGTGTTAATGCTTATGTTCCCCCAAAACCTGATAGTTATAAACCATTTGTATAATATCAATATGATTTATCTATACTATATGAAATATATTTAGTATTTTTATCATAGTACCTCTAGGTTCTCATTATAGTTTAGATATGCTATAACCTTTTGACATGACACATAATCTAAGGAAATTACCATGTAAATTGTGGATGTATAAGTAAAAACACTATTATGGAATGAATAAACATACACACACACACACGCATCAAAATTTATATATGTAATTATAATAAAGGTATATAAATAAGTTTGTTTTAGGGATTCCACTCACAAGACATATGAATAAACCATCCTCATTGGGCCATATTCTCTTCAAGGTCAACCAGAAAGGGTTTATCATGCAATTCCCACACTAACCATTTTTGGCTTATTTTTCATTCATGTCCTTACCACATGACATTAAACTACATAGATTGGTCCTTATCACACAACCTTAAAAGGTACAAAATTCCCCATTAGTCAAGTACTGAACTACCTCAGTTTTGATTCCTATCATAAAGATACAAAGGCAACATTTTTCATATGCATGATCCCAACTCTAGAAAATTGATGTTCACCTTGTACAATGATAAAATTTAGAGTGCCTATCTGTTTTTCTATATAATAGAGAATCATGAATTAATAATGATATTATGTAGAAACTTTAATATATGTAGTTGTTCATATCATCACATGATTTCAATTAGATCATTGGAATTAGGGTATCCAGTTCCACATTGGGATTAGGATGGATTCAAAAATATATATTAAATCTATTATAAATACTAGAAGTTGGAAATAATCCCCCATAAAATGAATTATATGATCTTGAACTCTCCTATTATTGACCAATGTGCATATTTAAGTGTCACTACATAGAAATACGAGTCACTGTCGATGTTTTGGAAGCATGTATGCCATGTTGTTCACGTCAAATTTTCAGAGAAGTGGAAGTCATCGAAAGTTTCTATTAGGAAAAAATTTGGTGAATATTATGTGAATCCCTCAACTATGTGAGTATTTTTACATATAAAATAAGGAAAATTTTCCCTTATATGTTGAGATATTTTATTTTTCATGTTCCACAAAAAATGGAAAAAATTATGTAAAATTTAAGAAAGTATCCCAAAAATAATGAAATTTATTGATTGAATTTTTCTATATTATAGTTACCAAATTGATTGGTTTCTTTTATGTTTCAGTTTTTAATAGGACCTCAAGTTTCCCAAATAGTGCTCCCTTCTACCCAAAATAATGGTGTCATCCTCCAGAAGGCACACACATGAAACCGTTTCCTATAGGGTCTTGATCTCACCAAAGAAGTTATAACCAACAAAAATCCTCTAACAATAGATGATAAACAGCATGGTTAGAGAATTACACCTAAATTGAATGATCCAAACCTTAGAGGTGGGACATGTATATATCAATACAATGAATCCATATGTATCTCTTCATCAATATAGATGATCACAATTGATTATAAGGTGGTTCCCAATCCCACCACAAAACATTTTGAGTTTCTGCCTTAGAACAAAGAAATAGGGTCCACCCATATCTAAGGGAGGTGGAAAAGGATGATAATCATGTTCTCTTAGTATGTTAGTATTCTCATAGGAGGGATCCTATTACTTACTTTCAATAAAATTTGTGCCATGCATTCCATATTTGTAGATAAGTTGAAGAGGAAGTTTATTTTGAAGCCCTCTCCCCCATCATACAAGATATGATTCTTTGATGGTCCCACTAGGGGTGATGACCAATTCCAATCAAGGAGTGTCTGGGTATCCCAACTTTCTCTAAAAAAATTATCCAGATTATTTGAGCATCCAATAAGGGACTGGCTGATATTTCAAGGCCAACCTCATAAGTTTTCTAATAGGAGGTGAAAACTCTAGATAAAGTGAATATTCATTCTTCAATATGTCTTAATAATAAATATATTATAGTGGTAAATAAAAAATAGGAGTGAAAAAATAATCTAGCATAAATTAAAGGCATATATCTGTATATTCTGATGATAGCTGACTAGGAACATAGTCCTGCCCAAAATATTATAATCTACCAGCATTTTTCAGCAGCAATAAAAGGAATATACCAGTAAATTATAATGATTAACTAAGGATAGAAACATATTTCTACACCCACTTACAGAGTAGATTGTTCAATTTTTCAAATATCCACTCAAGTGTAAACACATGTTCTTTCTCCCATTCAATAAGATCAATGATATATTTCAGTGAAGTATGCACCACACAAACATGTATATATTACCATTCCAACTAAAGATCACCAACATATTCAGGAAATTACTTTAGGACAGACGCATACCCTTTGCATCATCATACAATATATCCAATGACATATTTCATTGGTATATTGAAAGTATGGGTGGGATCATATTGCTATACCTACTGAAAAATATCTTCAGGATATTACTGTAGTGATATCATAAAAGACCTATAACTCTACTCATTCCTTGAAAAACTATTAAGAAAAACTATTTTCAGAAGTGGAAGACTAACTTAGAAATATTCTAATAGTTAAAAGTAGATTAGTGTATATTTGTGACCTTACCAATGGATACACTGATCAACATGCTTTGAAGGTTGCATCAAAGAAGGCACATATTACTTCCCCATTTTAGAGAATTATTTTTTGGTTTCAGTGAAGAATGTAAATATGGATCGAGAAAATATCTCTATTCGAACAGGGTTCATTAACATTTACCAAAAACCATCTCAAGGAAATCCCATATTCTTTCCAATAAATTATAGGTTTATACGTATATTCCAAAATCCATTTAACATTAGGTGTATATTAATTTGAAAACTGAAAATGGCCATCAAAATACTTCAACAATGACCAAATAAGAGTCTTATATAGATATTTAATATCAAATATCCTTTAAGAATATCATAACATCAATACTAGGATCATTTAGAGGGGCTTCCACCTAAAGGTATAACTATCATCTATATACAACCTCAGTAGCTCAATTGAGAATATTGAGAAATATGTCTCATCAATTGCAATATATGTCTCAAGAGTAGGCTAATATTACCACCTAGATAAATGATAGTTACCTCAAGGTAATACAATTTCTTTTTTTAACTACTCAGGTATCCACTAGTGCCTCATTAAAAGAGGATGATAAAAAACACTATGGAGGTCCTCCCTAATTTGTACCAAGAATATATTGTATCCTCTCACATTCCTAAAAAAATACATTCATATAGAGAGTTACTAGAAAACATAGATCAAACACCCATAACACCTCATAACCTATCAACATTTCACTATCTTGATGAGTAGACTGTCTAAAAAAATTCATAATAAAGTGACTCCTATGATCAGACATGATGGAAAAATCTCCATCCAATGGTGAGGAGGATGGAATAAATATGTTGTAAAATCTTGAGTATGACTATATTCCCATCATGTTTTTCCCCATATTCAATGCCCATTTTTATATTCTAGATGAATTAAGAGTACAATGCATACAATATCCATGAATCATCTTACAAAAAACCATTCATCATCTTCAAGTAAAGATAATAATTATTTATGGTATACAAATCATTTATTAAAAATTGATGAGCTCTGTCATAAAATACACTTAGATGATATTTTATTGGCCCAAACTATGAAATACCAAAAGAAACATGAAAATATTCATTTTTTTCATTGATAGTTTGGGTACTATTTGGTAGGTCGTTAAGAATTGATATTCCGACACGTATATTCAAGGATGGGGATAGTATAGAGTGTTAAATTTCACTCAACTACCAGGTCAGTAGATTCCTGATAAGATGGCCTCATCCATTATTATTAAATCAAGAAAAATTTGAGGTTCATAAGGTGAATATTCAATCTTGGACATATGGATAAACCCTGCTACCCCCATTTATATAAATGACATGATCAATAGTGGAGAGATATTGATAGACTGCTACATCCGGAATATTTTTTTAAGATAACCTCATGATAAAGAATAATGGGGTAAAAAGTTTCTAGAAAACTCTTAGTATCAAGGATTTCACATTTTTTTCCATGATCTACATCTATCCCTTGTTCAGTGGTAAACTAAAAAAATCACGAAGGCAATAATGGAAATAACTAAAGAAACAATACAAGAAAGGACCCAACCCATAGGGATTGGAGAGATTTGCACATTTTTTCCACCATATAAAACTTTTATATTATAAAAATCCCATTAATATAAGGATACAATGGTATTTGATCAAATATAACCCCATATTTCATGATTGGGGTCATTATTACCCCACCCTCCTTCAAATAAGTATGTGTTCTTAAGACTATGGTTGGTGACACAAGAATCAATATCCCGGTTTTAAACAATACGTGATAACCTATTTGAATTATGGAAAAATTAAATTTAAATTGTTAGACACTCCATTAAAATCACCATAATTAGGATATTTCTTCTAGAACAACTTGGTGGAAGGATGAAATAAAAAACAAGACACCAGCTAAAGAGGATCACTTAAAAGTTGATCAAATTTGTGATTTTTCATGATGATGATTTCATTACATGAATTTCATGATGTGGTTTAGTGAATGACATCACCATCATTATCATGGATAAAAAATTTGGGATAAAAACACTAATGGATCCAATGATGAAGTTTTAAGACAAATTAAATAAACATTGAAGTAGGTGAAGAAGGTTCACACACCAAAATTTAAGGACAACCACTGAACATAAATGATCCTAATATCCACTAACTTTCTACAAGATGTATATTGGCTAAATATAAAGGGAAAATTGTTGTTAGATACCATTCCCTACCCATTGAAGATCAACCACAAATGGTAGAGGAACATTTTTCCTGATATGAGGATAAATATTAAAATCTAAGGTATCTCAATGCCAAATCACTCAAAGGAAGTATTTGTATTGATTATAAGTCCTAGGACAAAGAAATTATCCCCTAGTAAAAAAATATTTCCCAATAAGTAGAAACCCAATCAACATTGGTGAAGGGAATATAGTCTATCATCTCTAACCTTAAACAACCACTGAACCTGAACTTGATGAGTGTGGATTACTAGGGATTCCCCTAACTGCCTCATCATTCATATCTATTCTAAGAAATCCATCCAAGGTCGGACCAAGGGACATACCAACATCCAAAGATTATGGGACAACAAAATCAGGAATGTACTATTCATGTTTTAGACCAAACAACTATTCATCTAAATTTATTTGATTCTATTCTGGCTCTTATCACTTGGATAGAAAGAATAAAGGGTTAGAATGTGCCTATATAACCAGAGAGAAAAATATTTCCTATTTTTTTGATACATCCCCACCTCTTCCCAATTTTGAGAATCTAACCTTCCCTGTATTGAGTGTAACTAGATTCCTTGAGAAACACCTAATACATTTTTGATTCTCATTGTCTTCCTATGATGAGAAAATTGGAGCAGTAATAGGTGACCAAACTCTGATGTTTTTTTCAAACATTAGAAGGCCCATCCTTTATCTAGTACAACAATCCACTTTCATATTTGTGACCAATGTGGAATAATAACACCATAAATTTCTTTATCAGTTCAAATCCACATTGAGAGAAATTTACATCCTTATCCTTTCAAATTTTATGCAGTATGACAATGAGAGATTTTAATATTTCATTGTTTCATGGAAAAGTCTATCTTATTCCCTGGAAGTTAAACTCCCAAAAAATTATACATGATATATACATACAAAATCTATAAGATGAGTTAAAAACAACACTCCTCCCAATAATTTTTTGTTGGTGCCAAAATTCAGGACAATGAAGAAGCAAAAAATGGGGAACTGGTGACTGCCTCGTGAAGCTATTCTGTAGAGTCCCCCGAGCACCGCGGTCGTCACAAAGAAAGGTGGTGGGGTGCTCTATGAATTCATTTGACGTTTGCGAGCCTATTGTGAAGCAAGGATCTAGGAAGCTCCATAAATGGATTTGATGTTTGCGAGCCCACCGCAAACCAGGAGGCGGGCCGCTCCGCGAACACATTTGACATTTGCGATCCCGCCGCGAAGTAAGGAGGCGGGATGCTCCGCGAACACATTTGACGTTCACAATCCCACTGCGAAGCAACCCAATCCCTATTCACACCATGTAATCTCTACTTCGCGGTGTCTCTTGCTTATAAATACCGGCCTCCCCCTGAGCCTAAAGGACGGATGATCCGACCTTTCACCTTCCCAGCTCCTGAATCGCGAAGCATCCTTCTGCTCTGTGAACCATAAGCTATGTGAGGTACTTCTGCTCCGTGACGTGGCTCACCTTTATCTCGTTTTGATCCCCTCTTCTGAGAGGGATTCCTTTCACGAAGCCTAAGGGCCTTCACAAAGGAAGGGGATCCCCAGGGGAACTCGGTTTGTCACAAAGAATTTATGCTTTGCGAAACACCCTTCATGTACACATGATCCACATGCTAAGGCAGGGTCACTGTACTTTACGAAGCACATTGCTCCACGACACTTTTCTTCATGAGGCACCTTTTATTTGCGAGGTAGTGCTCCGTGAATTCCTTTACACTTCGTGAAGAACCTCCCATATGCTTCTCTGCCCTATGCTTAGGTTAAGGCACCCCACTTCGTGAAGCACAGCCCTTCGCAAGTGCCCTCTGCCACGCGGAGTAACATAGCTTCACAAGGCTCCTGCCTATGGACCCCTCTGCTAGGAAAATCCTTTTCCCATGGAAACCACCAAGTTTTCATGATGTGACTTCAAAGTCCCCCGGACGACACTGACCGTTGCGTTGATTTGCCACATGCTTCTTCACATAGGCACGCAAATGGTTATTGCTTCTTTGCATAGCCACAAAAATGTGGACCCCTCGATGGTTCGCTCCGTGAAACCCCTTCACCACGATGTTGCCGATGCCTTACCATCCACAAGGAGTAGAGGGTACCGGTTATGTATGTCCTAGGGGTGAGGAGTAAACCCTCCTCGTTTGATCTGTAGGACATTAAAATGCCAAGCGCCATCATCCTCAGCACATGACATTAAACTATGACCTAGCCCCGTGCCTCGCACATGGGGTTCCCCCACCTTGGACATTCTTCACACCCCCTAGTCTCCATAGGTGATGATATCCTCCTTATGGGAATGGAGTTGGTCCACAGGGGAAGGGGAACCATCTCGGTGTAAGCCCCTAGCCTTCTTTTAGAAGGCAGCATCCCTGCTCCTCCTTTCATCTTTGGTCCCCAGGGCTGTCATAGGGCATGATGGGGGACGATTCTCCACCTTTCTTCGGTTCCAAATCCCTATCCTACTGCACTTTGTTGTATCGGGCCTCCATCATGGAGTAAGCCCCGACTTCTTGGGCTGCAGACAACGCGTAAGCCCCTGTTTCCTCTTCGGGCTGCCTAGAGCGTAAGCCCCACTCCACTTCCCACGGATGCACCTTTCGCAACGTGATCTTCAGGTCTCTTCTATCTCTTGCTTCTCACACTGAGCATGAATCACGTGGGCATAGAGTGAACACTGACCATGACAAATACCTTGGGCAGCCGAGAGTGTAAGCCCCAACCCATCCTGAACTACGTGGTCTTTGATCCATGTCAAGACATGGTATGTAGGAATCCTCCATGATGTTCAAGCCCAACAACCAGTCTTTCCGACCTCCTTCACGTCGGTTCACCAACACCTTGGGAAGCCCAAAGTGTAAACCCCAACCTCACATGAACTATGTGGTCTTTGATCCAGGTCAAGGCGTGGTACGTAGGAAGCCTCCCCAAGGTTCAAGCCCACAACCCGGTCGTTCTGACCTCCTTCACGTCATTTCACCAATACCTTGGGAAGCCTAGAGTGTAAGCCCCCACACTACCTTAACTACGAAGACTTTGATCCATGTCAAGGCATGGTATGTGGGAAGCCTCCATGAGGTTCAAGCCCACAATACACCTGGACCCTAGGTCCCTATTCACGTTGATTCACCGACTCAACCCATCACCAAAACTACGTGGTCTTTGATCCTTGCTAAGGGTACGTAGGAAGCCTCCCTGAGGTTCAAGCCCAATAACCATTGGACCCCAGGTCCACCTTCTGTGGTAATCCGTTGTCATCCCCTCTAGCAATAGTGCGTTGTGATCCCATTCTGCGGTAATCCATTGTCATCCCATCCAGAGGAAATCCATTGCGGTCCCATTCAGTGGTAAGCCATTGTCATCCCATCCAGTGGTAAACCGTTGCGATCCAATTCAGTGGTAAGCTGTTTTCATCCCATCCTGTGGTAAGACATTGCGATCCAATCCAGCAGTAAGCCATTGTGACCCTGTCCAGCAGTAAGCCGTTGTGACCCAATCCAGCAGTAAGCCGTTGAAACCCCCAATCGGTGGAAATCCATCATCAGATGAACTATGTGGACTTTGATTCCCTGCCATGGGTATACGTAGGAAGTCTCTTAGAGGCTCAATCCTGAAACCATCATCACCCCTTGACGGTTCCATCCCATTAACCATCGAATTCACCATCCAATTCACCATCCAATTCACATAACCTTCCATCATCCATCCTGATTCCTACCCGGGCCGCCACATCCCAGTGGAATCATGCCATCCATTCCCCATTCCGTTTGATAGCATTCAGGTAGCAACCCACGTGTTCTCCCCAATATCGGCGTTTCCTCCAGGGTGTTCCTCCAACTGATCCACTCTAGTCAGTGTTCTGATCAGCCCGATCTATCTCTGCTGGACGTTAAACTAGAAGCATACCCCATGTTAAACATGGGAAGCTGAGGAAAACCTAAGATACATGACTGTTTCATATGATTCCTTGAGTTCAATGTGGGATGCCTCGGGATTCTTTAAGTAGTTGCTGTTGCCTTCCCTTCCATAGGGAGAAGAGGGTACTGGTTATGTAATTCCTAAGGGTGCGAAGTAAACCCGCCTCGTCTGAACTACATGACGTTGAACTGGCAAGTGCCATCATCCTCAGCAGATGACGTTAAACTGTGACCTCACCTCATGCCTCGCATGCGGGGTGCCCCCGCCTTGGACATTATCCATGCCCCTGGTCTCCACAGGGGATTATATCCATCTTATGGGAGTAGAGTTTTTCCACGGGGGAAGGGAAACCATCTCAGTGTAAGCACCTAGCCTTCTTGTAGGAGGCAGCATCCCTAATACTCCTTTCATCTTCGGTTCCCAGGGCCAGAGCAGGGTGTGATGGGGGATGGTGCTCCTCCTTTTTTTAGTCCCAAATCCTTCTCCTGCTGCGCTTTGTCACCTCGAGCGTCTATCTTGGAGTAAGCCCCAACTTCTTGGGCTGCGGACCACGCGTAAGTCCCTGTTTCCTCTTCAGGCCGCCAAGAGTGTAATCCCCCCTCCACTTCCCACGTATGCACTTTTCATGACGTGATCATCAGGTCTCTACAATATCTTATTCCTTACACCGAGCATGACTCACATGGGCTTAGAGTGAACACCGGCCATGACAAACACCCTGGCCAGCCCAGTGTGTAAGCCCCAACCCATCCTGAACTACGTGGTCTTTGATCCATGTTAAGGTATGGTACGTAGGAAACCTCCATGAGGATCAAGCCCACCACCCGGTCATTCCGACCTCCTTCACGTCGGTTCACCAACACCTTGGGAATCCCAGAGTGTAAGCCCCAACCTCACCTAAACTACATGATCTTTGATCCATGTGAAGGCATGGTACGTAGGAAGCCTTCATGAGGTTCAAGACCACCACCTGGTCATTACGACACCCTTCACGTCGTTTCACCAACACCTTGGGCAGCCCAGAGTGTAATCCCCCACACTACCTGAACTACAAAGACTTTGATCCATGTCAAGGCATGGTATTTAGGAAGCCTCCACAAGGTTCAAGCCAACCATCCACTAGGACAGTAGGTCCCTATTCACATAGGTTCACTGACTCAACCCATCACCTGAACTACATGGTCTTTGATCCTTGCTAAGGCAGGGTACATAGGAAGCCTCCCCGAGGTTCAAGCCCAACAACAATTAGACCCCAGGTCCACCTTTAGTGGTAAGCCATTGTCATCCCATCCAGTGGTAAGCCGTTGCGATCCCATTCAGCGGTAAGCTGTTGTCATCCCATCGAGTGGTAAGCCGTTGCGATCCCATTCAGCAGTAAGTCGTTGTCATCCCATCCAGAAGTAAGCCGTTCTGATCCAATTCAGTGGTCAACCATTTTCATCCCACCCAACGGTAACCCATTGCAATCCCATCCAGCGGTAAGCCATTGTAACCCCATACAGCGGTAAGCCGTTGTGACCCAATCCAGCGGTAAGCTGTTAAAACCCCCAATTGGGAGCAAGCCGTCATCAGATGAACTACGGGGACTTTGATTCCCTGCCATAGGGATACATAGGAAGTCTCTTTGAGGCTCAAGTGCAAAACCATCGTCACCCCATGATGGCTCCATCCCATTCACCATCCAATTCACAGAACCTTCCATCATCCATCCTAATTCCTTCCCAGGCTGCCACATCCCAGTGGAATCATCCCACCCCATTCCCCATTTCGTTTGATAGAATTCAGGCATCCACCCACGTGTTGGCCCCAATATCGGTGTTCCCTCCAGGGGGTTCCTCCATCTGATCCACTCTAGTTAGTGTTCTGATCAGCTCGATCCATCTTCACTGGACGTTAAACTTGCAGAATACCCCATGTTAAACATGAGAAGCTAAGGAAATCCTCAAATACATTCCCATGGCATATGATTCCCCGCATTCGATGTGGGATGCCTTGGGATTTTTTATGGATTTTCCGATTCCTTCATTTCCACAAGGAGCAGAGGGTACCATTTATGTATGTCCTAGGGGTGCGGAGTAAACCCACCTCATC
This sequence comes from Viscum album, assembly GCA_963277665.1. Classification (NCBI taxonomy): domain Eukaryota; kingdom Viridiplantae; phylum Streptophyta; class Magnoliopsida; order Santalales; family Viscaceae; genus Viscum; species Viscum album. The sequence continues at coordinate 706,273,599 of OY728145.1, forward strand.
TGAGCTACATGACGTTAAACTACCAAGCACCATCATCCTCAGAACATGACATTAAACTATGACCTCTCCCCATGCCTCGCACGTGGGGTGCCCCCAACTTGGCCATTCTCCATGCCCCTGGTCTCCATATGGGATGATATCCTCCTTATGGGAGTGGCGTTTGTCCGTGGGGGAATGGAAACCATCTCAGTGTAAGCCCCTAGACTTCATGTAGGAGGAAGCATCCCTGCCACTCCTTTCATCTTTGGTCCCTAGGGCCAGCACAGGGCGTGATGGGGGATGGTGGTCCTCATTTCTTCAGTCCCAAATCCCTCTCTCTCTATGCTTTGTCACCTCGTGCCTACATCCTGGAGTAATTCCTGACTTCTTGGGCTTTGGACCACATGTAAGCCCCTGTTTCCTCTTTGGGTTTCCTAGAGAGTAATCCCCACTCCACTTCCCACGGATGCACCTTTCGTGATGTGATCGCGAGGTCTCTTCTATCTCTTGTTTCTCACACCAAGCATGAATAATGTGGGGTTAGAGTGAACACCGACCATCAAAAACCCCTTGGGAAGCCCATAGTGTAATCCCCAACCCATCCTGAACTACGTGGTCTTTGATCCATGTCAAGACACGGTACGTAGGAAGCCTCCACAAGGTTCAATCCCACCACCCAGTCGTTCTGACCTCCTTTATGTCGGTTCACCAACACCTTGGAAATTCCATAGTGTAAGCCCCAACCTCACCTAAAATACGTAGTCTTTGATCCATATCAAGGCATGGTATGTTGTTTCCCTCAGAATCCGAGGATGACCGCCTTGATGGGAGGTTCAAACGTTCCTATCAGTTTCTAACGGGTTTCTTCGTAGAACCAGAAACATCCAATGATTCCACATCCATTCAGACCTACTTTCCAAAGGTAGGTGCTCATTAGTTTGTGGACTGATGAGGCTTAGGAATTTTAATTGGTCGAGAGGATGGGAGGTCGGACTCATCACACCTTTTTGAGGGGAATTATTGTCTACTCTGGGACTCTCTTTGTTGGTTTAAGTTATGTTCGTGAATCCTTATTACATTACCAAGTATAAAATGAGATTTCCTTCAGATCTGACAATCAATGATTAAATATGTAGGAAATTTAGAGAATCTTTTGTATGTATTTGAGGTTCTTCATTGATAGAGAATCATCTGTATTTATTAGAGATTCTTAGTCAATGGTACCCTTTGACACATTTATACAGAAGTTTCTTGGTCATTATGATGACCATGCTGGTTTTAAATCCACTCAGTGGGGCACATGAAGTTTATTGTCATTCAGAAGGACATGGATTATTTTAGAGTTGGGATCGAACCCGTAGACGGGCTACCTACGTATCCTTTGTTTAGAAAAGGAATCAGAACCCATGTAGTTCGAGTAAGGGAGTATGATGTTTATGATTGATGGCTCAAAGAAGGATGTCACAATTACTTTTACACTCTAAGATTACATGAGTCATGCTCGGTGTAAGAAATAATAGGCATTGGTAAAAATTAGACAATTGTGCCATGAAAGATGCAATCATAAGAAATAATGTGAGGCTTATGTATGTATGACTGCCCAGATAAATGAAGGTTTAGGATTTACATTAGAGAAGAAATCCAGAAACAGGGTACATAAAGGTATATGTGCTTCATGGAGATTTTGAATACTCTAACTTGGGGCTTACTCCTGAAAATGAGGCCCAAATTAGGAGAAGACTTATTATTGGGTTTTACTCCTGAAAAGGAATCCCAGATCAAAGGTAAATTAGGACTGGTTAAGAGGACTATGACTGGGGCTTATTCCTGAAAAGGAGGCCCAGGTTTGTGACTGGGGATTACTCCGGAAAAGGAGGCCCAGGTTAAGGATTAAGGTTTGGGGCAATGACTGGAGCTTGGACAGATGTGGCGATTGGCGCTGCAACTGATGGTAGTTCTGCCAACTGTTAGTGCACTTGACCCGTAAGATTAGACATGTGAGGGTGTAATGATAGAGGAGGATATTATTGATCCATCTCAGTAGCTACAACAAATTTCTTTGGCCGAATAACTCTAGCATGCTTAAGAAGAAGACTAATCTAAAGTAGTTCTGCATTCAACTTTCTTAATTCCTTCATTTCTTCCTCCTGTTGTGCAAACTACTGCTCTAGTGAGAGCGATTGACCTTCTCCAGAGGAAGGATATGTAACTTGGTTCTTTCCCTTCCCTTTATTGGGTCCTTTTCGGAGAGGGGGAAGTGGGTTACTCGAAGGATTACTTAAGTTATGAGTAATCCTTTGACTTCATGTACACAAACCTTCTTCATTTGTGTCGGTGTGTACATCTTCTTGAGCAGGAACCTCTTCATCTGAGTCCCCTGAGTGATCCTCATCTGGTGGATCAGCAACAACGACATTGATGACATTAATCGATGCAAAACTCATTGCATCCCTTCTAACAGCATTTCTGTGATATTGTCTTCTCCCATGTCTTTGATGAGACATTTCCTTTTGTTGATTTAATCCCTCAGGAACTTCTTGATGAACCGTAATTTGGAGGGAACCTCCTGATAATTTGGCTCTTTGTTCCTCTTGAGGTTTCTTCCCCAATCGAGAAAAGACCGACTTTCTCTGAGGAGGGGATTGATGATTTAAAAAAGTCCCCAGTCTAGTGGACTGGGGCTGTTCCTGCTGTTCTCTCTCAACTCCTTGGAACCAATTTGTTGATTCCGAGGGTTGGTTTAAAAGAGTCCCCAGTCTGGAAATCTGGGGTGGTTCGTGACATGCTATGTCTGAGACTTTCTTGAAAGTCCTCCTGATCTTGCAAACCTTAGTCCGGAAATTAGCTGGATGCATTAATCTGTATCCGCTTTTATCATCCGGTTCAAAAGACCATTAGATGATTTCCGATACTTCTGTAATTTGGTGACGTGCTTGCTCCAAATGAGAGGCCTGTTCAATATTCTCATTTGCTTGATGCAAGAGTAATTCAACAAATTGTTTTCTGTATTCTTGATTTTGAGAGGAACTAGTTGAAGCCTGTCCTTGGGAAGCTTTTGATTACAAACAAAGCCCATTGACTGTGGCTGGCCATGGGCAATAACATTGCATGAGACCATTTTCGGTGGGCTTTGCTGACTAGAGAGCACCGTGAAATGTAGTGCTCCATGAACACCCCATCCTCTGAAAAAAATACCAGATAGGGCATTGGCAATTAACTGACGCAATATTCTTAGTGTTCCAAAGCATGAATGTTGAAGGGATCTCTGCTGCTTTTCATCCTTAGGATATCGAGAGACTGATAGAGACACCAAATCAATCTGATGTTGAAACCCTTCTATTATATTAAGATGATTTTCATATTCATCATAAGATAATACTTTCTTTTTAAACTGACAAAGAGTTTTCCATATGTTGATACGAATATCATGAATTTTATCTTCCGTCAACATTTCTGGAATATTATACTGAGAGTCAACCAGAGGCCAAAAAATAACTGGAACCTCACCTTTCTCCAGTTGTTTTCTCATGTTCAGCATTTCCTCTTTATCATTTGATGAAGATTCTTCTACCTGATTTGACCAGAGTTGGTGTTTCATTGTTGCTTCATTGGATTCAACAGGATTGGTAGAGAAATAATTGATCAAACTAGAAGATGCATGACTTAGGGGTGGTTCAGAGAATGACCTACACCCTGGGATATCTTCTGATTGAGAAATTATTTCACCTTCTAGCGATGAAGCTTCATAAATGACTGGTTTCACATTTGCAAGTGCCTCAAGATAAGAGGTCTTTCTCGGCACTACATTTTCCACTGGACGATTTTTTGGGCAATGTGCATCACTACTGCGGAGAGGACTTTCGCAGAGAAATTCATCATCATGGGGAGGACCACCATAATGGGTTACATCAAAAGATGAGATCTCTTGCTCCTTGGTCTTCTGACCACACAGAGGGTTCCTGTGGATCCCATCTGAAGATGAAACTTCGAGATCGACCGAATTGTCATGAATCATGCCTTCATGAGGAAGTGTCTGTTGAAGACCTTCAGAATTAATGTTCCCACTATTGGGAACTGAGGGAGTAGAATCTTTAATTCCAACAGATAATTATCTGAGGGCATCAATAACTCCAGCATCGAGCAAGGCCTTGTTATAGATTAGCACTTGATCTCATGACAGTACTGGGCATGTCTTTTTCTTAGACTCCTTCTTACTCACCTTGGAAACCACTTGTTGACGAAAGTGGCTACTCTGAGCACGTGTATGTGCCTAATCAGGAAAGATGGCCAGGTTAGGCTGACAATCTCCTCTCAAATCAGGTGTATGTGCCTGACTTGGTCATCCATATGATATGGGGGAGTATGCCCCATAACCCTCTTGGACTGGAACAGATGTGTGTGTCTGTTCCGAAGTGAATTATTGATGTATCACTACACTGGTAGGGATAGATTTACGTGTCTTTCCCTGAGATGCCGCTGAAGTTGTTTTAATATCCTGGAAGACGTCCATATAATGAGCAGGGATTTGCTTCTGCTCTTTCACCATTGATAGAATATGCTTGGTGACTTCAGCTGCCGGAATGGGAATATATGTCCATTCTGGGTTTGGAGCAGGTTTATGTGCCTACTCATGTCCTTCTTTTCCTATCAGTGAATCCTGACAGTACTCAAGTGTGGGGGTAGAGAGTTGAGTCTGACTCCTATTAGTTTTCGGGGCTTTCCGAATAACTTTTCCAAATGCTACCAAGCGAGACCGTTGGTAGGCTTGATTAAAACTAGTAGGTGTATGTGCCTGCTTATTGCACTTCGCCAAATGTGGTTGACGAGATCCATCATATGTAGTCAGACGAACCTGCTGACTAGATGATGATGTATAAACAAGTGTATGTTCCTGCCTATAGTACTCCGCTAGAATTTCCTGGCAGGATTAGAATGATGCTGCTAGACGAGTCTGCTGGACAACGAAATTAAAATGGGCAGGTGTATGTGCCTCTCATTGCTTTCCACCAAGCTTGGTTGGTGGACTTCTCCGGAGATGGAAGAGATGAGAACCTGCTCACTGTTGACCGGATTCCGCCTCTGGTGGTTCTTCTTGCTTGCTCGGGTTCGAGGAACCTGAGCCGAACGCCTGGAGTTGGTACCCTCATCATGTTGAGGGCGCACTGCCGCATGAGTCTGGCGATGATTGTTGGTGGGAGACCTCAGGAAAGACTCTTGTCTGTTTGAATTAAGGTCCTAAGGGACCTGCTCATTCACCTCCCCAGGATAAGGGAGTGAATGGTGATTGCGTTCCGGGGATAACGACCCGAAATGGTTGGAGACGGTAGTCATCACTGCCTGTTTCTTGATCACTGGTCGTCGTTTTCTGGATGACCGATGTGAGTTATTTACTTGGAGGGATTGTCGGGCAGCCTCCAGAGTTGGGATGGTACCGTGTTGACGGTACTCCTTAACCAGTGCATTTGATACCCAGTGTTGATGACGCTAAGTAAGTGATATCGTCCTAAGAGTGGACGACGATCCAACAGGAGTAGCAGCAGTGGAATTTGCAGTAGTAGTATTCACAGGTGTGAATTTGAGGGTGGCCATTATTAAAATGCAGAAGATCTTGGAAAAGAGTGCCTGTTTGATATGACAGACTTAATCAAGATAAATTCAGCTACTACATCTTTTGTAAGAGCACATATGTTATTGACTGTCTTGTGGGCCCTCTCATTGAGTTTAAATAGGGGCCTAACAAATAGGTAAAACATCATTTTTAATTTGGTTAAGGATTCAAGTTGGGCTCACCATTTTTTCCCTCAGAATCCAGGGATGACCGCCTTGATGGGAGGTTCAAACGTTCTGATCGGTTTCTAACGGGTTTCTTCGTAGAACCAGATACATCCAATGATTCCACATCCATTCAGACCTACTTTCCAAAGGTAGGTGCTCATTAGTTTGTGGACTGATGAGGCTTAGTGTAGAGACCCGAAGCTTGACGTAAATGGACATTACATTACTTTTGCGGAATACTTGGTACATAACAAAAACACACACACAAGGATCGTAATAGTTTAGTGTCTTTGGAAACTCGGAACGTAATCTTATATTCGTGGTGAAAGATCTTCAATATCTACCATAAAGATCTTCCATTTTTTTCACCTAAAACCTTTCTTTATATCCTGGGGAAAAAAACATAAAAGGGTGAGTTCAAATGCTCAGCAAGGGAAAATAAAGGAAATAAAAATCATATCATATCTTTTTGAAAATCATATCCTGCAAAAGAGATCATAATATCTTAACATGGAATAAATCATATAAGTGAAAATGAGATCCCTATAATCATAACATAAAACTTGAAACTTTGTGGCATGCACACATAATCATGGAAAATCATTTCTTGTTAGTCATGACTCATTGCCAAGACTATCTTAGTGGACAAAGTCCCTTTCTGAACCGAGTCACCCTCGTTCCAGTCCTGTTTCACTGAACCGGTATAACCTACCATTCCAGCCATGTCTATCTCATGAGATATAAAATCATTACCCAATGCATTGGAGGGAGATATAGGTCCCACCCATCTCATAATGATACCATTCTTATGTGTGCCACAAAATCATAAATCATACATCATTGCATAACCCATGTAATACAAATGGGAATCTTAAAAATCATGACATCATAAAACAATTCATACAAGATAAAGGAATTCATAAAAATAATTCAATCACAACATGATCAAATCAATGTAATAATAAGGATAAAAACAGAACCCTTTATTATCTTATATGGAAAATAATTTTGATAAAACACTTGAACTCCATTCTTGAGGAAAATATCCTTTCTTCTTCAAAAACATTTTTTTATTTCTTAACATGTCATACAAATTTAAACTAAAAGAAGTTGATTAAAAATAAACTTGAAATCTTGTAAAGGAAGCTTCTTGGAAATAATGTTTTAAAAATCCATTCATGCCGTATAAGTTAAAAAAACATTCTTCGTACTTTTGTCGGAAAAGTCAAAAAGTACCTCGTATGAAAAAAAACGAAAAAAGATTCCTTTCATATCCTTTACTAAAAACTCACCAAAGGGTAAAATTGTATTTAAACAATTGTATGTGGATGGAAATAATATTACATATTGAGGAAACATGGATGTGGATGATAAAATACACCCCAGTAAATACTAATGTATAAACAATCTCAGATAAAAATGAGATTGTGATATTTCCCTTACCTTAGGTCCGATTTGCTTTGTACGTGTCCGAATATCCTGTATAATGGTTTAAATAATGTTATTGACTTATTCCAGAATCATACATATTGATATGATATCATATATGGTCATATTCTTAGCTTCTTGTTAGTAATATTTCATTGTTACTTGTTACTCGGGTCTTTATTGCCTTTTGTTCTTATGCGTGTTTTACCGAATAAATTCTTATTCTTCTTTTAAGGTTATAGATACCTTATATCCAGAATGGTATTAGTGTAACATATATCATATTTATTTATTCAATTCATTTATATAATTACTATGTAATGGTGATCATGTAGAACGAGTCGCATCACATCGTGGAGACGGTATTCCGTACGTACGCACGAGTGATGATATCGTTCCTATGATCGTGGAATTGTATTGGAGTATATATATATATTATTTCAGTATCAATATTGCTTTATAATAATCATAAATAGTTACTCATTACACCATTATACCCATCCTTGTAAGGTGGTGGTGCAAAATAGATTACACCACGGCGTGGAGACGGTATTCCGTACGTACGCACGCGCAGTGATTTCATTTTTCCATAGGATGGATAGAAGGTGAATTAGGGTTGTTTCATATTTATAATAACATATCAGTATGTAAGTAATACTTATGTTATTACTTTATCATGAAACAACTAAAGAAGAAGAAGTTGAAGAAGAAAGAAATTGAAAAGATCGGTAATGGATATTACCTCTTCTTTGGAACGCCTCTTTGAATCCTCCACTTAGGGAACTAAGATTGGTCTTTGAAGAAGACCAGGACCTCTAGTATTATTCTAGGGAAGTGGAGAGGAGAAAATGGCAGGGGTTGGCCAAGCTTGAGTGCTCAAATTGGTGTGAGGAGGAGGGGGAGGAGGTGCCCTTTTATAAGGGAGGAGAGGGCACCTTAGGAATATCTCAAAATATTATTTTATATTAAAGTCAAAATCGGTTTATAATGGTTCCAAAGGGTCTTATTTCGAAGCTAAAGTGGGGATGGGTCGAAATACTATCAACAAATAGGATTTAGACAAGTTTAGGGTATTATTTTAACCTTATCAATTATATTTAACTCTAAGTTAAATAATTTAACTTTTACCGTGTCTTTTTGTTTTCTTTCACTATATGGTTAATACACTTACTATAACATGCCAAAAGAACCCCAAATTGTTTAATATTAATATATATATCCTTATCTAAGTCATTTGGCCGAACCTTAGATTTTTAGGAATAAAATAACAGTTAATAATATAATATTTGATTTAAAAACTATTTTGTGTCAATTTTGACACTATTTGATATATGATTTTTGTGAAAGTCATAACAGAATTATATGTTCGAACCAAGTTGATTAAATCAACACTAATATATCATAGTAACCTATAAAATTAGTGGAATTCATAAAAAGTCTTAAATTACATTTATTTTGGTATTTATAATATCAATTATGTCAATATTTCATTAATAAGATAATTACTGCATCATCTTTGTGTCATAAATAAATTAAATTATTTGATTTCTAAAAATTACAAATAAAATACGATCATGTAGGAAATCGTTTTAGATTTCTAATGAATATTTACAATCGAATTTATCTTATTTACAACCCTATATTAAGTTTTTTTTAATAAATATACTTTGATTTTATCTCTTTTAACTCTTCTTTGAATTAAATAATAATAAATGTCCTAATCTAATCCAAGTGGGCCTAAATGGTCATATTTTATTCCTAAGTTTGTTTTTGGTCTAATTAAACTTATCCAATAGAATTAGGACATGTGTTAGGGTAATATTAATATCATTCTTACCCTTAATTACCCTATTTACTTTTAACCGTGGTAAATAAAAGTAAAAAGTTACTATTCACCAAAAATTATTTTCATCTCATTGAACCACATTTTACTTACTGACATCAACTGTGTCTCTCGGATTTTTGAAATTACATTCACAGAAGCGGTAAAATTATGTTTTATGAAAAATTCAGTTTTTAACTACCACTTAGTAGTTTCACTATTCATCAAAAATTGATGTTTTTCAGAACAATGCCAAAATTTCATCCTAAGCTATATTTCATATTCCGAATTCAAAAATGAAGTCTATTTTACCAAATTCATAACATAGAAGTTGCATTAATTAATTTTATAATTAAATCCCGCTGTTAAAACAAATAGCGTGTTTTTAAGAAACAATATCTATCAAAAGATTGACACTTGTTTATGTCTGGTTTAAATGTGAAATTACATCCAATGACCAACATTGTATTAAATTGTAAAAATATATTCTAAATATACTTTAAAACCACTCAAATTAATAATTTATCACTATTAATTATTTTGATTAAAAAAGTTGTTTTTAATTATAATTTAGTAATTTTCACTATTCATCAGAATATGAAAGTTATCCGAAAGGTACCAAAATTTCACCTTAGGCTAAATTCGATACTCCGAATCCAAAAATGAAGTCCATTTTCAGAGATAAAATTTCTAAAATTTTAAAAGGTGGTTATTACTATTTATAACGGCTAGTTATAATAATATTTTAATAGCATATCGTTGTTTAGTGAAACTCGGTATTGCGTACTACACACGATATCGAGGAAGGTCGCGATTGCGTGTAATGCAAGGCAAGTCAAGGATGTGTGTTGTGCAAGCTCCTTTTGGTGTAGCGTACAACACAAGACATTAATAAAATTAAAATAAATATTTTTCATAAAATCTCGGGCTGTTACATTCTACCCCCTTAAAATGAATTTCGCCCTCAAAATTCGTCGGGGTTATAAATGGTTTACTATTCGAAAGTTTCTTTAATAGAAACCCACATCGTAAAAAAGAATACCAAAACTTGGCTTTAAAAACTAAAGTATGAAATGTAACGATTACCCAAATAAACTAATCACTGGGTTTCCACATAGGTGAAAATATGGATATGGAAGAGAAATCTAACCATCATGTTCTGATGGAGAGTGGTAGAGAACATGGCTATGGAAAATCCAGTAATCAAAAATCCATAGATTTGTGATGATATAAGGTACCATCTGATTCATCAGGTATAAGATCACTAGGACAACATTTTTGGTTTTCAAGATCATTTCCCTAAAGTTGAAAATTTGCTTAGAATAAATACTTACTTTATTTTGGTACAATCTCACTGTTGTTCGTGCCTTGAACAATTTCCACTTCATCTCTTAAATAAATGAAGTTGAATTTGTTATTCGTGAAGTGTTAGCAGATCATGTGATAGAATGACGGGTCATTCCATCTGTCTCAAACAAAAGGTTAGCAAAAATTATATACATAAGTCGATCTATAGTGAGATTAATCATATATGGTTCCTAAAATGGACTTATACTTCATATATCATACTGATTAATATAATAAAACTAGTTTCTACTAAACAGGGACTTCCTGTAGGCCAGTGGTAGGTGATAAAGGCCAGTCGCACTTCGGTTGTGGGTTCGATTCCCACAGCCTTGTCTGACGCCATGGGCTGTCGCCCGTCCTGCAGGTTGTCCTTTTTCTAAAACTATATTACTATAACATCCCATCAATAATATCGAAAAAACTTTTATCCTTACACAATACTAACTTATGTCCAACATAATCCATTCCAATCTTTAGGCTTATCCATAATACTGCAGTCCACTCTCATAACATAGTGAAAACTATTACCAGAGATTTAACACCATCGTCGATCCCCATATATCATAAGGTATGTTTTGTTGGTCACATTCCAAACATTCAAAGTCCTTAATCGCGTATTCTATTGAATACCTTAGTGAAAACATGAATGCAGTTAAAAGTTAACACTTTCCACATACCAAAATCCTCAAAATTCTATATACTCAAACCATGATATCACTTAGTCCTTATATCAATCATGAGCTCATGAATACTGTTAAACATTTTGTTTTCTCGTTTCCCCTTCATTATGCGCATATCATCTTATTTCCAAAAATATATCAATCACTTTGAATACCACATTAGACCAATACATAAATATTCCAATACTACATGATACAATATTATTTTGGAATCCCATTACATAAACACTTAATCATTCCACCACATCGTTGTCATATTCAACATCGCCAATAGTGATCGCATGTGACTTCCCTTTGTCCTTTGCCTTCAGTGGTTGCTCATGTTGATCATCACTAACCCTTGTATTAGGTCATTTATTAGCATAATGCCCCATTTCCTTGCACTTGAAGCATTAAAGTGTTGGTGGTGCGTTCTCTGTAGTGTTTTCTTTATTCACATCATTAGAAACCCTTTTTCCATTACTTCGACACTCATCTGCTCGATGACCTTCTTTTGCACAATTAAAACATTTTCTAGTCCATTTAAGACAATCTCCACCATGATTATTTCCACACTTTGTGCATAAGGAAACATTCATCTTCTTTTCACCATTATTCTGAGATTTCTCCTTGAACTCCATCTTTCGTTTCTTGTCAAAACCATGAGATGGATATGTAACACCAACTTACATTTCTACCTTGATAGCACAACACACAATTTCTTCATAGCTACTAAAGTCTCTTATAGCTAATGCCCTTCGAAGACTTGGTTTTAAGCCACTGAAAAATCGATCAACTTTACTTTCAGGTTGGATGATAATGCCAGATGCATACCTTGCAAGTCTTGTAAAATTTGTTTCGTATATACCAACAGATTCATCATCCTTCCGCTTCAGCTCAAGAAACTCCTTTTCCATATTTGTTCGAAGAATACGAGGGAAGTACTTACTGAAAAACAAGTTCTTGAACTCATCCCATTCCATGGACTCAATTTCATCTCTTTGCCTCGTATTCTTGATAAGTTTCCACCATTGATCAGCTTCACCTTCCAAACGATATACTGCTAAGATGACTTTATCATGCTGAGAACAATGAAGAACTGAAAATATCTTTTCAGTGGTACTGATCCATTGTTCAACAACAAGTGGATCAGAAGACCCACTGAAAGAAGGTGGACGTTGCCTCATGAAGGAATCAATAGAATATTGTTCTCTTCTCTGCTCATTTGGAAGTCCAGAATGATTCATAGCTTGTGTAAGTATAGCAATAAGATTTTGCACTCCATCTCCCATAACATTTGTTTGTTCAGGAGGACAATCATTTGATTGTCCATTGCATTGATCAACACGGTTCCTTCGGGTTCCAGCCATCGTCTAAAACCCAAAAAGAATAGTGTGAGAGGCAAAAATCATGCTAGGGAAAACAACATAATAAAGGGGGAGTACCTTCAATATCTAACATCTTAGGTTTAATTCTATGATCGTTAGAGTAATTCTAGTACTATAACCTATACGTATACTTAACCTTAGGGACATCCCTAGACATACCTTAGAAATATCTCTAGGTAACTCACTAAAGTTATTGCATCCTAGTTTCCAAAGGTTGACTAAACCTTTCCTCTAATACCAACTGTAGAGACCCGAAGCTTGACGTACATGGACATTACATTACTTTTGCGGAATACTTGGTACATAACAAAAACACACACACAAGGATCGTAATAGTTTAGTGTCTTTGGAAACTCAGAACGTAATCTTCTAATCGTGGTGAAAGATCTTCAATATCTCCCATAAAGATCTTCCATTTTTTTTCACCTAAAACCTTTCTTTATATCCTGGGGAAAAAACATAAAAGGGTGAGCTCAAATGCTCAGCAAGGGAAAATAAAAGAAATAAAAATCATATCATATCTTTTTGAAAATCATATCCTGCAAAAGAGATCATAATATCTTAACATGGAATAAATCATATAAGTGAAAATGAGATCACAATAATCATAACATAAAACTTGAAACTTTGTGGCATGCACACATAATCATGGAAAATCATTTCTTGTTAGTCATGACTCATTGCTAAGACTATCTTAGTGGACAAAGTCCCTTTCTGAACCGAGTCACCCTCGTTCCAGTCCTGTTTCACTGAACCGGTATAACCTACCGTTCCAGCCATGTCTATCTCATGAGATATAAAATCATTACCCAATGCATTGGAGGGAGATATAGGTCCCACCCATCTCATAATGATACCATTCTTATGTGTGCCGCAAAATCATAAATCATACATCATTGCATAACCCATGTAATACAAATGGGAATCTTAAACATCATGACATCATAAAACAATTCATACAAGATAAATGAATTCATAAAAATAATTCAATCACAACATGATCAAATCAATGTAATAATAAGGATAAAAACAGAACCCTTTATTATCTTAGATGGAAAATAATTTTGGTAAAACACTTGAACTCTATTCTTGAGGAAAATATCCTTTCTTCTTCAAAAACATTTTTTTCTTTCTTAACATGTCATACAAATTTAAAATAAAAGAAGTTGATTAAAAATAAACTTGAAATCTTGTAAAGGAAGCTTCTTTGAAATAATGTTTTAAAAATCCATTCATGCCGTATAAGTTAAAAAAAACATTCTTCGTACTTTTGTCGGAAAAGTCAAAAAGTACCTCGTATGAAAAAAAACGAAAAAAGATTCCTTTCATATCCTTTACTAAAAACTCACCGAAGGGTAAAATTGTATTTAAAAAATTGTTGGTGGATGGAAATAATATTACATATTGAGGAAACATGGATGTGGATGATAAAATACACCCCAGTAAATACTAATGTATAAACAATCTCGGATAAAAATGAGATTGTGATATTTCCCTTACCTTAGGTCCGATTTGCTTTGTACGTGTCCGAAGCTCCTGTATAATGGTTTAAATAATGTTATTGACTTATTCCAGAATCATACATATTGATATGATATCATATATGGTCATATTCTTAGCTTCTTGTTAGTAATATTTCATTGTTACTTGTTACCCGGGTCTTTATTGCCTTTTGTTCTTATGCGTGTTTTGCCAAATAAATTCTTATTCTTCTTTTAAGGTTATAGATACCTTATATCCAGAATGGTATTATTGTAACATATATCATATTTATTCATTCAATTCATTTATATAATTACTATGTAATGGTGATCATGTAGAATGAGTCGCATCACATCGTGGAGACGGTATTCTGTACGTACGCACGAGTGATGATATCGTTCCTATGATCGTGGAATTGTATTGGAGTATATATATATTATTTCAGTATCAATATTACTTTATAATAAACATAAATAGTTACTCATTACACCATTATACCCATCCTTGTAAGGTGGTGGTGCAAAATAGATTACACCACGGCGTGGAGACGGTATTCCGTACGTACGCACGCGCGGTGATTTCATTTTTCCATAGGATGGATAGAAGGTGAATTAGGGTTGTTTCATATTTATAATAAAATATCAGTATGTAAGTAATACTGATGTTATTACTTTATCATGAAACAAATAAATAAGAAGAAGTTGAAGAAGAAAGAAATTGAAAAGATCGGTAATGGATATTACCTCTTCTTTGGAACGCCTCTTTGAATCCTCCACTTAGGGAACTAAGATTGGTATTTGAAGAAGACCAGGACCTCTAGGATTATTCTAGGGAAGTGGAGAGGAGAAACTGGCAGGGTTTGGACGAGCTTGAGTGCTCAAATTGGTGTGAGGAGGAGGGGGAGGAGGTTCCCTTTTATAAGGGAGGAGAGGGCACCTTAGGAATATCTCAAAATATTATTTTATATTAAAGTCAAAATCAGTTTATAATGGTTCCAAAGGGTCTTATTTCGAAGCTAAAGTGGGGATGGATCTAAATCCTATCAACCAATAGGATTTAGACAAGTTTAGGGTATTATTTTAACCTTATCAATTAGATTTAACTCTAAGTTAAATAATTTAACTTTTACCGTGTCTTTTTGTTTTCTTTCACTATATGGTTAATACACTTACTATAACATGCCAAACGAACCCCAAATTGTTTAATATTAATATATATATCCTTATCTAAGTCATTGGTCCTAACCTTAGATTTTTAAGAATAAAATAACAATTAATAATATAATATTTTATTTAAAAACTATTTTGTGTCAATTTTGACACTATTTGATATATGATTTTTGTGAAAGTCATAACAGAATTATATGTTCGAACCAAGTTGATTAAATCAACACTAATATATCATAGTAACCTATAAAATTAGTGTAATTCATAAGAAGTCTTAAATTACATTTAATTTGGTATTTATAATATCAATTATGTCAATATTTCATTAATAAGATAATTACTGCATCATCTTTGTGTCATAAATAAATTAACTTATTTGATGTCTAAAAATTAAAAATAAAATACCATCATGTAGGAAATCGTTTTATCTTTCTAATGAATATTTAAAATCGAATTTATCTTATTTAAAACCCTATATTAAATTTTTTTAGTAAATATACTTTGATTTTATCTCTTTTAACTCTTCTTTGAATTAAATAATAATAAATGTCCTAATCTAATCCAAGTGGGCCTAAATGGTCATATTATATTCCTAAGTTTGTTTTTGGTCGAATTAAACTTATCCAATAGAATTAGGACATGTGTTAGGGTAATATTAATATCATTCTTACCCTTAATTACCCTATTTACTTTTAACCGTGGTAAATAAAAGTAAAAAGTTACTATTCACCAAAAATTATTTTCATCTCATTGAACCACATTTTACTTACTGACATCAACCGTGTATCTCGGATTTTTGAAATTACATTCACAGAAGCGGTAAAATTAAGTTTTATGAAAAATTCAGTTTTTTAACTACCACTTAGCAGTTTCACTATTCATCAAAAATTGATGTTTTTCAGAACAATGCCAAAATTTCATCCTAAGCTATATTTTATATTCCGAATTCAAAAATGAAGTCTATTTTACCAAATTCATAACATAGAAGTTGCATTAATTAATTTTATAATTAAATCCCGCTGTTAAAACAAATAGCGTGTTTTTAAGAAACAATATCTATCAAAAGATTGACACTTGTTTATGTCTGGTTTAAATGTGAAATTACATCCAATGACAAAAATTGTATTAAATTGTAAAAATATATTCTAAATATACTTTAAAACCAATCAAATTAATAATTTATCACTATTAATTATTTTGATTAAAAAATTGGTTTTTAATTATAATTTAGTAATTTTCACTATTCATCAGAATATGAAAGTTATCCGAAAGGTACCAAAATTTCACCTTAGGCTAAATTCGATACTCCGAATCCAAAAATGAAGTCCATTTTCAGAGCTAAAATTTCTAAAATTTTAAAAGGTGGTTATTACTATTCATAACGGCTAGTTATAATAATATTTTAATAGCATATCGTTGTTTAGTGAAACTCGGTATTGCATACTACACACGATATCGAGGAAGGTCGCGATTGCGTGTAATGCAAGGAAAGTCAAGGATGTGTGTTGTGCAAGCTCCTTTTGGTGTAGCGTACAACACAAGACATTAATAAAATTAAAAAGAATATTTTTCATAAAATCTCGGGCTGTTACACTTAGGAATTTGCATTGGTTGAGAGGATGGGAGGTCGGACTCATCACACCTTTTTGAGGGGATTTATTGTCTACTCTGTGACTTTCTTTGTAGATTTATGTTATGTTTGTGAATCCTTTTTACATTACCATGTATAAAATGATCTTTCCTTTAGATCTGACAATCAATGATTAAATATGAAGGAAATTTAGAGAATCTTTTGTATGTATTCGAGGTTCTTCATCGATAGAGAATCATCTGTATTTATTAGAGATTCTTGGTCAATGGTACGTTTCGACACATTTATACAGAAGTTTCTTGGTCATTATGATGACCATGCTGGTTTTAAAGCCACTCAGTGGGGCACTTGAAGTTTATTGTCATTCAGAAGGACATGGATTATTTTAGAGTTGGGATCAAACCCGTAGACGGGCTACCTACGTATCCGTTGTTTAGAAAAGGAATCAGAACCCACGTAGTTAGAGTAAGGGAGCATGATGTTTATGATTGATGGCTCAAAGAAGGATGTCACAATTACTTTTACACTCTAAGCTTACGTGAGTCATGTTCGGTGTAAGAAACAAGAGGTATTGGTAAAAATTAGACAATTGTGCCATGAAAGATTCAATCATAAGAAATAATGTGCGGATTATGTATGTATTACTGCCCAGATAAATGAAGGTTTAGGATTTACTTTAGAGAAGAAATCCAAGAACAGGGTCCATAAAGATATATGTGCTTCATGGAGATTTTGAATACCCTAACTTGGGGCTTACTCCTGAAAAGGAGGCCTAAATTAGGAGAAGAATTATGATTGGGTTTTACTCCTGAAAAGGAATCACAGATCAAAGGTAAATTAGGACTGGTTAAGAGGATTATGACTAGGGCTTATTCCTGAAAAGGAGGCCCAGGTTTGAGACTGAGGCTTACTCCTGAAAAGGAGGCCCAGGTTAAGGCTTAAGTTTTGGGGCTTACTCCTAAGGAGGATGCCCAGATTTGGGAATTTTAAGAATTGGGGCTTACTCCTAAGGAAGATGACCAAGCTTGAAACTCGGGCTTACTCCTGAAAAAGGAAGCCGAGGTTTGGGGATCTGGGGATTACTCCTAAGAGGATGCCCAAAAATTAAGGGACTTGGGGCTTACTCCTAAAGAGGATACCCATATTAGAGGACTTATGATTGGGGATTATTCCTGAAAAGGAGACCCAGGTTAAGGATTCTCTCATCTTAAAGGATGAGGTTGAATGAATGAAATATCAATCTTTAGTGACATAAAGATGTGTAAATCACTAGGTTTTGAGAGATATTCCACAAAATTCCTTTCAGATAAGGAAGTCAAATCAAGAAATCATGCCATAAAATGGCTTTGAAGAGTGTCTTGAGGACTGAATCTTGAATAGGAAAGGTGTAATGGCTTAAGAGGGATGAAATGGGCAAGAAAAGCACCAAACAAAGGCACGAGCATGCAAGTCCTGGTAGGCCCGCAGGTACTGCGTGGGCGCGCAAGTCCTGGTCGCGTAGGTCCTGGTCGCACAGGTATGCCTGCACGACACATGGTGTACTTGCGTGACAGTTAACCAGAAGGGTAATACTTGAGCGACTCTTCATTAAATCCTTTAGAATCCTCTTGAGGTTTTTCCAGAAGAAGGGCGCGCAAGATCTAATGAAGGAGTAAGGCGGCGCGCAAGGGAGGCCCCTTTCCCTTAAGGACTGGCCACTCAGGCGCACAAGTGTTGATGAGTTTCAACACTTAATCCTTCCTCCCCCTCTTTAGATCTTCCGTTCTAGGTAAGAAATTACCTTAGAAGTGTTCCATAAGCTTTGAGAAGAGAATAGGGCACCGAGAGTTCAAATATGGGTTTCTCTAAAAAAAATCCTCACGAATGGGGGGCCCACAAGGTCTATTTATAGGCAGGAGAAGACCTCGGGCAGTTACCAGGCGGTTATCACTTAGGTCACTCAAGTCACTTGCACGACCATAATGCGTCACGCAAGTGGACTTGCGCGACAGTGATAGAACCTGCGCGACATATGTGCTTTTGATCCCTTGTTCATGCCTTTGTCAATTTTTGATATTTTCTTCAAAGGTTGAATCAGTTTTAGCTTAGATATTCCCCTTTTCCGATCTTTAGATTTTGTGATGAAAGGAGCGTCAACATATTTAGAAAGCATCCATGAGGTTCAATCCCACCACTCGGTCATTCCGACCTCATTCGCGTCGGTTCACCAACACCTTGGGCAGCCCAGCGTGTAAGCCCCCATACTACCAGAACTACGAAGACTATGATCAATGTCAAGGCATGGTACGTAGGAAGCCTCCACGAGGTTCAATCCCACCATCCACTTGGACCCCAGGTCCCTATTCACGTCAGTTCACCGACTCAACCCATCACCTGAACTACTTGGTCTTTGATCCTTCCTATGTTAGGGTACGTAGGAAGCCTCCCTAAGGTTTAGTCCCAACAACCATTGGACCCCAGGTTCACCTTTAGTGGTAATCTGTTGTCATCCCATCCAGCAGTAAGGCATTGCGATACCATTCAGTAGTAAGACGTTCTCATCCCATCCAGCGGTAATCCGTTTTGATCACATTCTGCGGTAAGCCATTATCATCCCATCTAGTGGTAAGCTGTTGCGATCCCATTCAGCGATAATCCATTGTCAGCCCATCCAACTGTAAGACGTTGCAATCCCATCCAATGGTAATCTATTGTGACCTCATCCAGTGGTAAGCCGTTGTGACCCAATCTAGCGGTAAGCCATTGAAACCCCCAATTAGGGTAAGACGTCATCAGATGAACTACGTGGACTTTGATTCCCTAACACGGGGATACGTAGGAAGTCACTTCGAGGATCATTCCCAAAACCATCATCACCCAATGACAGTTCCATCCCATTCCCCATCCAATTCACAGAACCTTCCATCACCCATCCTAATTCCTACCCGGGCTGCCACATCCCAGTGGAATCATGAAACCCCCTTCCCCAATCTGTTTGACAACATTCGGGTAGCCTCCCATGTGTTTTCCCCAATATCGGAATTCCCTCTAGGGGGTTCCTCTATCTAATCCACTCTAGTCTGTGTTCTAATCCGCCCGATCCATCTCCACTGGACGTTAAACTTGCGGTATACCCCGTGCTAAACATGGGAAGCTGAGGAAAACCTCAGATACGTGCCCATGGCATATGATTCCCTGCATTCGATGTGGGATGACTTGGGCTTATGTTCCCTCGAGAATCCCTATAACAAGGGACATAAGATAGACATGCCAATTCCCCAGTGTCCATACATGCCAGTGATTCCCCACGTGGCTACTCCCCTAACCGAAGGATGCTGCTCCGGTCAGACCCCTTGGAATGTCCTGACAGAAGCAGCATAATTAACTGGTGTCCATGAAGATATGGTTCCAGGAAGAGTTTCAAAAACAATGTCTTAAGTCTATGAGGGAGACCTGGACTAGGTGACGAGTTCTTAGGAGGAATCCACAGAAGGAAGAACCAACATCCCATCATCCCATTTTGATCAAGGAGAAGATGTACCTGAATAAAGAGTGGATGCCACTCTCCTTTGGAAGGTGGGAATGTGGGGAAAAAAAGCTGCGTCCCTTGTCCCCGAACGAGATGGATGCGCACGCCCCAAAGAAAGCGTCGGAAATAGAAATGGTGAACCTGACGTGAATTTATTCTCCTCAATATGGAGATTAGTAGAACTTGGGGCATTAATAGATCGATGTGTCACGGTATCCAGACATCCTGCGTCGGGTCGCACCAAGCAAATAGCGGGCCTAGCATGAAACTCATCGGAATTTGGGGCAGTAGAATATTGGGAATCCCGTTC
Source organism: Viscum album (assembly GCA_963277665.1). Taxonomy (NCBI): domain Eukaryota; kingdom Viridiplantae; phylum Streptophyta; class Magnoliopsida; order Santalales; family Viscaceae; genus Viscum; species Viscum album. The sequence continues at coordinate 706,294,054 of OY728145.1, forward strand.
GGCAACATTGTCTCCATGGATCCCTCTTACCGATCACAGAGGATAGGATGGCTCTGGGGCATTGGTCATCGATTCTTTTTTCTTTCAGCACTGACAAGTTCATCCCCCTTCTTCCTAGGAATCAGGTTTCTCCCTCCGGAATGCGATCATCGCCTGTCTGTCTACAAAGGGACGGGGGAAACACCAGCACCATAGCCGCTCCACGTGGCTTCACCGCTTCTGCAACAGCCTCTGCGTCCACAACCGTGGGGCACCCACGCCCCATCTCCCATTCAGAAGTTATCCAACGATGGGTAATTAATGACCTCGTACATTGTTATGAGGTGGAGGGAATAATCCCAACCCAGGATATGGCCCGCCTGGACATGGAGGTGTCCAGGACCCACCTTCAATGCCACCCCCGAGGTCTACGCAGGGAGCCACTTCTCCCCACCCTGACATACAACCGCTTCGGGAGCCTATCCCCGGAGTGCTTTGATGAATCCCTACCTTACACAGATGAGGTAGGTGATGTCCGGCCCAGCCTGGTCCGAGTCTCAATCCAGGGGCTTCTAGTAAGGGCTCCCACATGGCCACGTCAGCGCCAATGCCCAGTCTTGCTGGAGGACCAGGTAGGCTATGAACTTGCACCAACAACCCCGACTTATTCGACCCGATGCCAGCATCAGGAAAGAGCTGAAAAGGATGCCCGCCAAGGGGCTTCAACATCGACAACTACTATGGCCAAAGACACCGCCGAATCTTATCATCAAGTCCCTGCATACACTGAGTAGGTGCGCTTACATGCCCAACTGGGATCGAGGCCCCAACCGCCCCATGGGTAGGCTGGGTCGGCTCTCATGGTCATATACATGAGTTGTGGTCTCTACGAACCCACCCACAGTGATGCCACTCCGTAGGGAGGTCCTCACTGTACCACCACCATAGAGAGCGTGGGCATTCCCCGCTTTGTGGCTCGACATGGAGGTCCGCCCCGTTTTACCCCCAACCCAAATGAGGGTCTGCCCCGCGACAGTGATGTTCGGTACGAAAGCCTCTCCCATGCCCATTACACTCGGTATAGAGTCCTTCCTCCTACCCCCAACTGTCGATGTGGATACATTACCCATCTGGTCCCTCTCCAATGTGCAGATCCTCCCTACGTCCTCTCCACATCTGGTGAAGGTCCTCCTTGCCCCGACAACTAGAGGGGTGAAGGCCAAACTCTCTCCACCGGCACCAAGCATGGAGGTCCCCCCGCATGCTCCCACCGGTTCCAAAAAAGGTTTTTCCTGATCTAGTGATATTCATGGAGGCCCTCTCCATGTCCGCTTCAACATTTGTCCTGGTGCTCCTCGCATCTCGGCATTATCGGGTGGGAACCCTCTCCGACCTAGAACCAGTGCGGCCGAAGGTCCCCATGTCAGAAATCAGCCCTGTCCCCAGGAGCCACCCAGGGGAAGGAAGGAGGGTCATCTCCGCCACAAGAAAAATCCAGGGAAGGCCCGTACGGAGATCAAACTGGTCCACTTCTCAGACTCTAAAGTGTATTACAACTCAGCTCGGGAACCCTTCCCCCTCTCATCCGAGTCAAGGGTCGGGGCATGGATGAGGCGCATTAACCTGGTGCTCCTGGAATGCGAGGTCCATAGGATTCCCACATCCCACCATAGGTTTATCCTAGAGGATGAAAATCTGGTGACCCCACAGGTTACGGTCGTGCAGTCACCACCATCGTCGCCAGAAGCGCTTTCTATCTCTACAAGAGATCACAAAGAGCTATTTTGGGGACCAATAGTAGGCGAGCAACATCACAGCCTATCAACTGCGGCCCTGGACCCTCAGCCAGCAACAACAGCCATTATCCCCTCTTACCACGATGTAGCGTCCATGCCACTACACTCTTCAGAGGACAGCCCAAGAATTGGCGGCCAGTCAACCCATTCATCATATTCTCCCCCGGCTGACCTGCCATCCAAGAATTCTGCCTTAGTACCTTTGCTAGTTCCTCAACCACCCCTATTTGGTGAGTGGGGAATTCACGGGATGGACCCTGAGATTGAGAGGCGGAGCTTCTAAATCATTCTTGCAGCGTACCACTTCCTTAAGAAGTTCTAGTCCGTGGCAATGCAGGATTTTTTCATACTAAAATCTCTCACCCCAGAAGAAGTTGACTATTTCCGCTACAACCTCTGGGCGATGCATTTCAGTCTCCTTCATCAGTACGTGGTTTATCCAAGGTGCCAAGCACATTTTGAAGACCTCAGTGAGTAGTGCCATCTAGTCAATATGGCCATGCTCCCTGTGGCCCAGTGCCCCCAGTCATCGGGATGTTGTGAGGCCCTCCTGCAGCAATGCGTTTTGAGCATCAAGGTACTTCGCAGAATTATTAGGGAGGATACCCCAATTGAAAATCCATGGCTGGGGGCAGTATGCTACCCTCCTCTTTAGTCCTTTACAGCGGCAGCCTGACTCGATATGCGATATTAAGGACATGCCCCCAAGAAAGGTCACAGTCAACATGGCCGACATAGTGGACAAGGAGAATGAGCTAGAGATTCTCGATGGAGACTTACCCCCTGAGGGTTACACCACTGTTGGATCCATCAGAGAGGATTACTCATCATTAGAGGAACCTCTTAGGTGTCCCTACACCCATCGACGCGTTGTTACTCGGTAGGAATTCCAGTAAGGGAAAAGAGCACATCAGAGCTGTCAAGAACTCCGACCCATCTGCCTCAGTGCAGAAGACAGAGGGGGACCCCGATAATGCCACGTTGCACCAGCAACTTGGTGAGCAAAATAGGTTGTTCGACTAACTCCTAGTTGAACATGCTGTAGAGCGATGACCTGACTATGACAATCCTAGGCCGGGGCACCAGGGGCAGGAACATTACCCCTCGACGAGATGCCTCTGAGCAACCTTGATCACACCGCTCCTACAGACAGGGTTGAATTTGGAGCTCAAGAAAGAGGGAGTGGCATGTCTCACCAAACCCTTCCAATGGCTCCTCAATCCAAGGAATCTGGTCCGAGTTCCCCCAGATGCCCCACAGGCTGCTCCACCAGCCGCTCCACGAGCCGCTGAGACTGTCTACCATGTTAAGGATCCCGACAACGTGCTCGTGGTTAGGGATCCCCATCAAGACAAGGACCCCATCCCATATGATCATATGGCTGTGCTCATCGCCCGCCTATAGGCATTGGAAACATGACTGGTGGCAATCCCACCTGATGGAAATCCATATCTGACATGGGTGGATGACTTGCCTGTGCCTCTGGGTTTCAGGAATCCCACCTTCTCCCCCTTTAACGGGATGGGGGACCCGCCGAAGCATCTGGACCACTTCAAATAAAAGTTTTGGATTATTTTGGGGACTCTAGCAGAGCAGGAGGCCTCCAAGCTCCGCTGTTTTGATTAGACACTGCAGGGGCCAACATTCGTCTGGTACAACCAGCTCCCCGTCGGATCCATGACCAGCTGGGAGGACCTTCGCAGGAAATTCCTCTACCAGTTCCGCTCTACCACCCAGAAGACTAGAATTGCAGACCTCTTGAAGTGCCAGCAAAGGCCTGATTAGCGAGTCATAGACTTTATCGCCCGGTGGAAGGGGCTCACATACTCTCTTGACATGCCGCTAACTTAGGAGCAATTACTAACGATATGCATGGGGAATGTCAAGACGGAACTGATTCCTTCTCTAATCACCCATAACTACCCAAGAGGATTCCAAGAATTCTCTAACATGACCCATTGCCTTATGGAAGCCCTACAACAGGTCAGCCAGGCATGTCCGTTGCCCCTTGTAATCCTAGCAAGGAGAGCTGCCAGAGCTGAGCCCACCACGGTGGCCCAAGTAGAAGCCCCCCAGAAACTAGAATTTATACCAGTCGCACTGGCCCCATAGCCCCTACAAAGTCCCTCCACCTCAGGCACAGCCTCCGGCTCAGCAGCTTCCTCAGAATTAGCAGGTGCCTCTGCGTAATGCGCCGCCACCGCCTAGGCGGGAAAAATAGGGTCCACCTCCTCGACAGGCCCCGCTGGCTGCTCGTCAAGGCCAAGCTCAAAGGGCCCCATTTACAAAAAGAAGACACCAAACTTACTAGTTCAATGAGAATTAGTTCCCCAGTTACTTTGGAAGTGACCTAGGGTAGGGGATTGTAGGCTTGTCTGAGTACAGAAGGCCGGAAGAGGCGAATCTCACTGATCGCCCCAACTACTGCCCCTATCATCGGATTCTGAGGCACACCCTCAAAGAGTGATATGTGCTTAATGACTGGATCCAAGACAAGGTCGATAACAACATAGTCAGGCTGGGCCCAGCCCTGACACAAGTGGCAGGTGTCTTTGTTAGGTCAGACTATGGTAGTAAAAGTGAGGGCGAGTGGCTGCAGGTTTCCAGCCGTGGATCCCAGAAGTACGGTGACTAGATGGATTATAAGATAGTTTCTTATGCCCCTATTATCATTCAGGCACGCCTGAATCATGCAGAGCCTTTAGAATCTGTAACCACCACTTCTACATCATCATCTCAGCCGACCTCTTCCCAGAAGAGAAAGCATCGACAGTACAAGAAGAAGCAATGTTCCCCATCAATGTCGTCGTTTTCCTGCACTCTCAGTGACTTCATGCCCCCTGAGATGAGGATCGCTCCCAGAATCCGCCAAGTGGTAGATGATTCTTCAAGTGACAGTCAAGGGTACGCTTCAGTTAACACCATTTAGTTGGTAAACCCCTAAATGACTCCCGACGAGGGGGAGCGCCAGGTGAACCTCCCCAATGTCCCCAGACGACACCAGCATCAGTGAAGCCGCAGCCCTATGGGTCATCAAGGCACGCCATTTTTCCCCTCCATCCAGGTTGTGCATGCCACTTAGACCAGCTAGCAGGCCCAGTGCAGAGCTCATCACTCACAACCTCTTCATCCGGTGTCATCAGGACCTCCTCCACCACCGTTTGTGCTACTGGATCAGGCAGAACCACTTCGACCATACCGCGACCAGCCCCGCCCCACTACAAGCCGATCTCAGTCATCTAGCCCTCATCCGGCAGTGACTCTCTTGGCTTCGACTAGTGAGCAGCGGGATATAACCAGTACCAATCTGCCGCTGGTCTAGCCGGCAGGGCCCGCCATGCTTCCAATCACCGAGCGGCCTCCTGTAAGCAGAAGTTCATGCCTAGAGAGGATTTACGATGTCCTCAAGCACCTCAACGACATCCCAGTAAGGCTTTCCATCCTTGAATCCCTTCACCTGTCATCAGATATGCACGAGGCCCTCACCGAGGCTTTTAGGAGCCCCCTCCAGTTTTAGATAGAAGTAGTAGCTGCAGAATCCTTTCATGCAGAAGCAGTTTAGAACTCCAAATGTCAGGCCATCATCTCATTCTTGTGAGAAGATGAAGTCTCTCCCATACAGGGGCACATACGCCCGCTGTATATCAACGACCAATTCAACGGTGTGGAGGTTTGTCGCTGTCTCGTTGACACCAGCTCTAGGATCAACCTTATCCCAAAGCAGATACTATGGAGGCTGGGGTTATCTGAGGATGACCTGACTCCCTCGGATTTATGGATCCAAGGATAAGATAGGACATATCAATCCCCAGTCGACAATATCCGTCTGAAGAACTAGTACGATGGCCTAGTTTCAAGTACCGAGTTTATGGTTGTCTCCCAGGACACCGCATAAAATGCATTGATGGGCGGACCATGGCTCCACCTTCACATGGTGGTCCCCTCATTGTATCACCAATGCCTCAAGTACTCCCTTAATGGTCGAGTAGGTGTACTTCAAGGTGACGCATATCCTTTCGCCACTTGTGAAGCCCGTTATCCGGACACTGACTATTACTAGAGAAAGGATAAGAAGATATTGGAAAGTGAGGTTGAGCATACCCCAATCACAAGTGACCCATGGGCAGGTCTGGATGACACCTACGTCTTCCTGATCCATCGATTGGAGGCCAAGACCCTCGACATGGGGAAATGATTTGTTGTGTCTTGTAAAAGAGGAAGGAATATTGCCAGGTCCAAGTGACGGAAGAAAATCACCTCGTACTCCTACACAAACTAGGGTCGGGTGATCCTGGAGCCTTCTACCCCTGTATGGTATCGGGATGTCCACCCCATCACAATGACAGTATGTCATACGTGTCTGTTCCGCCGATCTGGAATTAACCGGCTCAAGCAGACACACCACTATTGCTTTGATATCACCAAGTGTATCCCCTTAGGCCGTAGGCCAGATGGGATTGGATCGACTACCTTCATCGTGATGGTCTTAGCGGTGCGTGAATCTCCTGACATGTTTTCCACCACTGTCCAAGATGGTACCAGCCTCCCGTTAGGTTTTTCTGACATAGGAGAAGCTTCACCCACTGGGAATCCCTCCTTTTCAAGTGAAGAAGAGGATCTGGAGGATGCCCTTTACCTTTGAAGAAGGCATCACTACCACGGTCGAAGAACTGGTACATGTGAACCTTGGTAGTGAGGCAGATCTGAGACCCACATTGATCAGTGCCGCCATGTCCCTCAAGGAGAAGCAACGGTACGTAGGATTATCTAAACAACACCATGAAGTGTTTTCCTGGACTTATGAAGAGATTCCAGGACTAGATCCTCAGCTTGCAATACACTGCCTTGGTCTCCCTGCAAATCATCGCAGGTTCAAGCGACCTACCAGAAAGATGTACCCTTACCATAGTGCCATGGTCGAGGCCGAATTTGACTAGCTCATCAGGGACAACTTTGTCAAGGAGGTCCAATACCCCAAATGGTTGGGCAACATTGTACCACTCAGGAAGAAGAACAGATAGATCAGTGTCTGTATCGACTTCCGAGATCTCAACCGCCATTTTCTGAAGGATGATTTTCCCCTTCCAGTGACAGAATTGTTGATCAATGTTACGGCTGGGTTCGAAGCCCTCTCCTTTATGTATGGTTACTCTAGATATAATCAGATCTGGATGGCCCCTAAGGATGAAGAGTCCACCACCTTCAGGGTGCCTCAAGGTACTTTATATTACTAGGTTATGCACTTCAACCTGAAGAATGCAGGTTTCACCTATCAGTGGGCCATGCACCACATATTCCAGCCAATCCACGGGGCATTGGTGGAATGTTATGTGGATGATTTGGTGGTCAAATATCGCCATTTCCATGACCATCTCCCATACCGTGAGAAAGTGTTCGCCTTCCTCCGTTCCCACCAATTGAAGATGAACCCATTGAAGTGTTCCTTTAGGGTCACCTCTGGAAAGTTCCTTGGCTTTTCTATCAGATACCGGGGCATCACTATCGACCCGAAGAAGAATAAGGCCATCTGCCAGATGCCTCCCCTGAGTAATATTTGGGAGCTTCAAAGTTTCCAAGGCCACTTAGCCTACATATGACGATTCATTGTGAATATTTCCAGAAAGTGTAAGCCCTTTTCTCAGCTAAAGAAGAAAATCTCGACCTACAAATGAGATGAGGAGTTCTAGACTGCTTTTGAGGAAATCATGCAATATTTTATCCAGCCTCCGGTCTTGATGTCACCCATCTCTAGGAAGCTGCTGGTCCTCTATGTCACCACCTTGGAATGGTCCCTCAGCGCCCTTCTCTCACAGAAGAACAATGAGGGGACTGAGAACAACCTTTACTACCTCAGTCGCATGCTCCTCGATACAGAGACCAGATACCCCCCATCGAAAAGAGCTACCTTGCGCCCGTTTTTTTCCTTACAGAAATAGTGACATTACCTACAACACCATGAGGTATATCTGGTTTCTCAAGTAGACCCGTTGAAGTACATTCTGAACCACCCCATGTTGACTGGCCATCTAGCACGGTGGGTGGTAATCCTTCCGTAGTTAGACATCAGGTTTTTCCTCCAGAAGGCTATCATGGTACATGCATTGGTAGAATTCCTAGATGCCCATCCAACCTCTACAGACCAGTCCCCGGACTTGGATTTTCTTGATGAGGAAATCCTCTCGATAGATCCTGCCATCCCATGTTGGTATATGCACTTTGACGGTGCCTCCCGAAGCCCCACCGATAGGAGGCTCAATGATACTAGGCTCAAAAGAGTGGGTCTGGGTATTGTATTCATTACCTCGGTGAAAGCCGTTTTTCCGTACTCATTCTCATTGTCAGAAGGCTGCACCAATAACGAGGCAGTGTATCGGGCTCTTATCACTGGCCTCGAGCTGGCCCTCAAGATCGATGTACCCCATTTGCATGTGAAAGGGGATTCAGAACTAGTCATTAAGAAAATCAATGGTGACTATGATTTTAGAAAGCCAGAGCTCATACCATTATTGGAACACACCCTCCAGATAATGGCCCTGTTCTCTTCTCAACCAGAGGTTACCCATGTCCCTCGGTCACAGAATGGTCGAGCGGACGCTTTGGCCAGCTTAGCTACATTACTTGCAGAGCCCGAACAAGATGATCTGATCATACATGTGGCACACCGAAGAGTCATTGCCCCCATCACTCAGAGGATGATAACGGCCTACGAGTAAGCCATATTACCACTAGATACTCCACGTTAGGACCCCTAGGTTCTTCAGATGATGTGGTTGAAGCGACTCCCGACTGCAGAGCCCCTTTTGTCGAGTATCTCCAAAATGGTTGCCTCCCGGATGATCGGGCTGAGAATGAGCAAATCTGACACCGTGCATTGCAGTTTACCCTCCAGAGTGGTCGTAGTCTTGAGAAAATCCTCTACAAGAATGGGTTCAATGGTGTTCTCCTCTATTGCATTCATGAAGTCAAGATTTATCAGGTCATGCAGGAGGTTCATGTCGGTTCCTACGGTGCCCACCAGGGTGGGCTGAAGCTGTCCCCTCAGATTCGGAGACTGGGGTACTTATGGCCCTCTATGATCCATGATTTCATTGAGTTCACCAAGAGGTGCCATGCGTTCCATGTTCTTGCTAACTTTTTTCATCAGCCACCAGAGTTTCTCCACACTACCAAGTACTCTGCCCTTTTTAGTCTGGGGACTCGATGTCGTGGGACCATTTCCACCAGCGACAACTCGCCAATGTATGTTTATCCTGACCTCCACAGATTTCTTTTCCATGTAGACAGAGATAGTTCCACTAAAGGAACTCAAAGACCATTCTATCATTGACTTTGTGAGTTCCAATATCATCCACCGGTTTGGAGTCCCTCATGCTTTCCTCACCGACAACGACACCAACTTCTGAGAAGCTGAGCTGATGAAATTGTATGCCAAGTACAACATCTGTTCGAACGATACCTCCTAGTATCACACGCAGGCAAATGGACAGATCAAGGCATTCAACAAAACCCTCTATAACATTTTTTAGAAGATAGTTGGTCAGAACAAGAAGAGTTGGCCGAAAATGCTCCCCAATGCCCTCTGGGCCTATCGGATGAAGACTCGCAATTCCACCTAGGTGATCCCATATTCTATAGTGTACGGAGTTGAGGCCATAATGCCCATCGAGATCCAGCTGCCTTTGTTATGCACCACGGTCTATGACTAGCAGGTGCAAGAGAACGTGGATGAAATTCTTCTGGCTGAATTGGAAGTAGTTGATGAGAATAGGCTCCGTTCCCTACACAATCTGGAAAGGAATCAGAATAAGATAGCTAGAGACTTCAAAAAGAAGTTTCACCTTCTCTCTTTTCGGTAAGGCGACCTGGTATTGGCCCTCCGAGCACCAATGATTCCTAGCAGGAAACCACCCATGCTAGAGCCTAAATGGGAAGAACCTTACAGAGTTCACATGGTTTACCCCAATGGACCATACTCCTTGGTGACCATGGATGGTGAGCATATAACTCCTCCCACCAATGCTAAGTTCCTCAAGAAATACCTTGTCTGAGCCCAATGGTCCTGCATGACCTTAAACTGGATAGCCCGACAAGACCCTAAACTGCACGCTGGTCCCGCATGACAATAAACTATCTAGTCCTGCACAACTTTAAACCACACATCGTTCTGCATGAGGTTAAACTTCATTTTAATAAGTACATATGGCTTGATTCCCATCCTTATGAGATACGTAGGAACGCTCAGTCACCCTGTCTTGAGCCCAACCCCAAAACTCTCCTTTTCGACTATCCCCCTTGGGAATAGTCCTCTCGGAGGGTCCTCATGTGGTGTAGTGCAGGCCTCTATGGCCTCGTTCATGATGGAGTTTCTACTATTTCACCATGTGCTCCCTCGTTCTTCTATTCTCCCACGTCCTCAACACACGACGTTAAAATGCATGGCCTTTAAGAACTACATATGGCTTGATTCCCATCCTTATGGGATACGTAGGAATTCCCGAACATTTCATCTGTTGGCCCAGCCCAAACGCCAGAATCTTCCCCTCAGGTCAATACATATGGTGGGGTGCGGACTCTTTCCCCAATTCAAGTCGAGCTAACCACGATCCGGACATATGTCCCACTCCCTGGAGATGCTCTCCTCTTTCATAGATGGGTACAACTATGCTTCACCCACTCCTTGATTGGGACTCCATCATCTTCCCTGTCTGGAGGGGCCCCCGAATGGAATGGATTCCAAGCCTAAGGGATCTTCTAAAACTTCGGTCTAACTACCTTGAGGATGTTGAGCAACAATTTTATACAAGTCCCACATTTTGAATATGGTCAGTGGTCAATGCTCATTTGTTGCTCCCATTTCAGGTCACTATAGGGACGCTGGGTTTCGAAGGTGGTCAACAGTTGTCTGGGATCATTAGGACCACCCCAAGATGTCCCAAGATCGAGTGTAGTGGTTCATTCTTCCCCATTTTATCTCAAAGTGATGAAATCCCTTCGAGAAATGCCAGCTATAAGGCCCTGCATGACGGGGAGAGCCGAGACCGGCTCCTTGTGTCCCACACCAAGCACTGCTCACGTGGGCTTAAGAGTTGTGATGAGGCAGTAACCATACAAGAGGGTGTATGGTCTCCCCATTCGAGGCTCAGCCTTAGCCCCCTTGGACTTTTCAGGCCCCCGGCCGAGGTTCTCTCTAATAGGATTGTACAGTGTGGTATGGGATTATGTCCTCATTCGTGTAGGGTTACTCGCCATGCCGTACACATCCTAGGATGAGATACGTTTCATCCTCACTACAAGATGTTAAAGAACTAGATGGTTGGGCCTTCCTAACCGAGGCACATCCTTAGGCCCCTTGGCCATCTTGGGCCTCAAACCAAGTTGTTACCCAGAGTGTACGGTGTGGTATGGGATTATGTCCTCATTCACGTCAGGTGATTCACTATGTCGTACACCTCCCTTATGTAACACATCTACTTTCCACTTTGTCATCACTTCAAGACGTTAAACTGCAAGATGGTTGGGCCTTCTTAACCGACGCCCAGCCTTAGGCCCCTTGGCATTTTTGGGCCCTTATCTTAAGTTCTTGTTTAGGGTTGCATGGTGTGGTATGGGATTATGTCCTCATTCACGTTGGGTTACTATCCATGCCATGCACCCCCCCCCCCCCCTTATTAGGGGATCCTACCCCTATGTGTGATTCTAAAACTACGTATGGCTTGATTCCCATCCTCATGGGATTCATAGGACCACCCAAGAATCTCATCTTTGGGCCCAACCCCATCTTGGCCCCTCATTCACATTCTTCCATGAAAGGGATATATGGTGTGGTACTGGATTATGTCCTCGTTCATGTCAGGTTTGTAACAACCCCACCACGTACCTCTCTCTCCTGAGGGTTCTCTATTCCCTTGTTCTATACTTGTCCTTTCAAAATCGGCCACTCCCATGATGAGCCCCTTGATCCTCTTCGGTGATCCACTAATGTTCCCAAGGGTACTCTGGTTTAGCACCTGGAATGTCAGGTTCTACCCAGACATGCTATCACCCATTTCTTAGGCTTCATGTTCCCCTTCATTAGGGCTTCCATCACCTTTCCCATCCAGAAGGTCCCCCGAACAACATGGATGCTAGCCCTAAGGTCTCTCTTAAAACTTTAGGCCAAAGACCTCGAGGATTTTGAGCAACAAGCTGATACAAATCCCGCTTTGCATATATGGTCAAATGTCAATGCTCATTTGTTGTTCCCATTCCAGGATAATGCGATATGGATGTTGTGTTTTGAACATGGTCAACAGTCATCCTCCATCATCACGCCAACCCCTTTAATCCCAAAATGTCAGTTACATGATTGACATCCTTCTCCACCTTATCATGTCCAAGTAGAACTTCAAAACTCGTGGTACTATTCCTCAGTGCGCATCCGCACATTAGGAGGAAAAAGGCCGTAACAAGGCAATAACTCTGGGCTTCACTAGTTCCCATTTGCTGGTATCTAATGTATTGAGAATACTATATACACCCTTATTTCTTACACTGAGTTAAACTCAAGTAGGCTTAGGGATTGGGTTAAGTTCCGCTTTTACTTGGGATTGTACTACTTCTCTATGGTCCGAGTTCTAAGACCCTAAACTAAGATCTTTTTGTATTTCCCCTTTTGCAAAACTACGTGCAGCTTGATCCCCATCCTCATGGGGTATGTAGGAACATCCATGCATCTTGCCTCAAGCCCAGCTTAGCCCTCGTTTTTGGTCCCTTGACCTAAAATCTTCCCAGGGAACACGTGCTGGTCGAAACCCCAGGTTCCCATCCACGTCGGGTTTTATAATTAACTCACCAAGAATCTCCGGTGTTTCCTACCATCCATGGTCCTAATTCTATGACCCTAAACTAAGATCTCCCTGTGGGAGGTGAATCAAATCCATATATCTAATACATCTCGTTGTTGTATTCAGATGCGTTTTGACAAAGATCCCGAAGTGTGGAACTTTCATGGGGACATTACCCTCATTCCATGTCCAAGCTTTGTGAGCTCGCTATTTGGATCCTCATCCTCTTCTAGATCCAAAAGGAACCTCAGATGGCATGGATGATAGACCTAAGGGCTCTCCTACCATTATGGGCCAATTTCCCTAAGGATCTCAGACAACATTTGTGACAAGTCCTATGTTTCAAACATGGTCAATAGTCAACCCTCATTTGTCTATCTTCATTCCAAGCTAACGCGATATGGATACTATGTTTCGAACATGATCAATAGTTATCCCTCATCGTCACGCCACCATCATTGTGATCCAGATTTCAAGCAGCATTATTCACACATTTATACTTCTTGATATTCAAGTGGAATTCTGACATACTATGCTTTACTTCTTCGCGCATCTAGGTGTACTATGTGGACGGGTTAGCATCATTGTGTCAACACTCACCGAGCGTCCCTTAACCCTAACATGTTATTTCTTATGAAAGGAAAGTCTCAACACTACTTCTTGTTTCACACACCGAGCATGACTCAAGTGGGATTAGTAGTTTTGGTAGGATGTGCACCGAGACAACCAGGCTTTTCATTGTCCAGCATGACGTAAAACTATACTTTAGGAACTATGTATGGATTGATTCCAATCCTCATGGGATATGTAGAGAAACCTAGGAATTTCACCTAGGGTTCAGCCCTAGGAATCATAAATCATATTCCTCCTCATTTCTGGACCTTGGCATGACACCTTGTTGGGAACCATGTAACTGCAATTTTTCCCTAAACAAGTCTGGGATGCCACAAGATAAAATTTGGAAGCGACGACTCCCTCGCCAGAGAGGTCCTGCCGAAAATAACAAATGATCCATGAGCAGCACGATGCATCCATCTAATGTGGTTCCACCACAGTGGCATAATTTTGAGAGTGTTGGATTTTGTTTGAACAAACCATCACTCCACATCCCACGCTTTGCATGCCCCTTATTTGGACCCTCGTCCTCTTTCACATCTGGAGGAACCCCCTAACAGTATGGATACTCAGCATATGGACCTCCTATTGTCTTGGTCTAACATTACAAAAGACTAACACATGAAATTTTGACTCAGGGCCCGTGTTTCAAACATAGTCAGTGGTCAGACCTCATTTGTTATCCCCAATTCAGGATAATACAATAAGTATACTATGTTTCTAATACGGTCAACAATTATTCTTTATTATCACGCCACACCCACAATGTTCGGAATCCTATGTATCATGATTCACACCTCTCATTCCCATATGTTCGGATTGATTTGAGCACCCCTGGAGTTACCCCATTCGTGCACAAGAGCACATCGGAAAAACAGTAATTTGACTGTTCTGAGAGATTCATTCTCAAGTCTGGTCTCTCCTATTTCCTCTCAAAAAGCCAGATTGGTTATTAAAACCCTGGATGCCTGAAGCTTGGTTTTCACTCATACGTTTGGATGATAATGTGTTTATCCCTTGTTTCTCACATCGGGTCTGACTCACTGATCTTAGGGAATGATCGCTGGACGCTCCGCGAACATCACAAGGATGCAATAAAACCAATGTAAACAACGGAACACATGCATGTTATGACATCAAACCAATTAAAGCATGAAAGTATGTTTGTGGGTTTGTAATCATTACAGTACCCGAGGGTCGAATCCCCCGATGGACGGGTTGACCTCGTCAAAATACTGGAGAAGCTCTGCCACCCTATGGCTGGTGGTGTCCAAGAGTTGTTGTTGCCTGTTCATCTCCTGCTCCTCCTCGGCAGCGAGAGGGTGCAATTCATTGTCCACAATCTAGGTCCACTCCACGTCTCCCTGGATGGTGGTCATGTCCTCAGAGGCTTGCTTCAGGCCCCCTTCGACTTCTTCCAGTTGGGCCTTCGATTGCAATATTAGCTTAGATTGATCGTTGAGGGGGGTCGAGTGCTAGTCCACCCAATTCTGCAGCTGCTGCACCTCGTCTTCAGCCTCTTAGAGCCTCTTTATGTTTACCGAATTCCTCTACTTCCATCCCACACTGAGGCCACGATCATAATCCCGAGTCTTTTCCGCAATAAGATCTCAGGCGAGGATGTGAGGATGCTGGGCATCCACTCCCCCATCACATAGTTCGCGTAGCCGCAAGCGAAGTCTATCCATCTCATCCAACCATAAAGTTGGAGGGGGGGGGGGTGTTATTGATGAAGCGCATGATCATATTCCATGATCGGTGGCAGACTATTTTGTTGTCCTTCTCATCAAAGGTCGTCTCGTCCTAGTCGGCGCCATTGGCAGGCTCATGTGCCGGGAATTCCCCCAGGAACTCCTTAGCTGGGTCCACGTCTGGCGTTGGATCTGGCGTGGAAGGGCCTGAACTGTCTGGTTGATCCTCATCATTGGATACCAACTCAATAACCTCAGGCGCAGTCCCACTAGAACCCACGCTAGTGATCAGAAGCGCTGTAGTTCGGTCAGGTTAGATTCCCACCACCACGACCATTGGCATGCCTCTGGGAAGCGCGCTACCAGAAGTCCCTACCAGCTTTTCCACAGTGGCCCAGGATAGTTGAAGGACTGTACACACCAAAAAAGGGGGACATGAATGTCAGTTAACTATGTCAAGGTATGGTAATCATAAATTCGGTAGAGGAGACTTACAGAGATCAAATCCCTGGTCTCTCTCTTAGGCTGATGTCATCAGGACCCCAAGACGCGGCCTCCCATATATGGTTGGCAGGTCTGGATACTTCAGGGGAGCCTCATAAAGTTTCCTAGCCCCACTAGACACAGAAGTTGATGCAACCACAGGTTTGGATCCCGAAGGTCTCGCGTCGTCACCCACTGAGGGGCGAGAATGATGTCGATGCATAGGGTCCTCCTACACAGTGCAGATGCTGATAAGGAATCCAGAGTTACCTAAGAACAGACCCTGAGGAAGGGACTGGGGACTTTACCTTGAGGACCTCCACAAAATCTTCGAGATCCGAGGACTGATCACTGACTTCACCCTCCTCCAATGGACTCCCTCCACTGGCCTGGTCTCCCTAGGAGGACTCGTCTGATTCTTCCGGCATTGGGAAGCACTCCCTCAGGTTAGCAACTGACAGTTGTGGGGGGATTGTATGATCCAACAAAACCCTAACTCGGTATGTCATCAGGAGTAGGAAACCTTGAGAGTGGATTAAATCTTCCATTTCATCCATGTATTGCTCCGCCTCCACCTAGGATACGGCAAAACCAGATTCAATGGGGCCAATCCCTAGAAAGTCCATCCCGATGCGGTTAAGGTGCTTCCATAACTCAGAGGGGCCGAGGAATTGACGGTTGACTTCCCAGATGTCCCAAGCCTCTAGGAAGACAACATTCTCTAGCATTTAAATATGGCGCAGTCGTTTCCCTCAGGCCTGAGTAGAAATCCTGCTGAATTTTCTCGGTGGCCACCCCTCCGGAGGACTCTATTCTCATGGGACAACCGGGTCCACTACCGCTGCCAGATCTGCTACCACTTCTTCCCCCTCAATTAGTACAGGCATCACTAATATAGGATCCCCGCCACTGTGGGATGCCCTTACCGCTTTTTGGCCTCGGCCCCGAGATCGGGGAAGCTCACCCTCACCGACCAGGACGGTTGGCCGCTTCAGCGTCTCCCCCGGGTAGGCCGCCTCCCAACTCTGGGCATATTCTTTTACAAGCTCAAGGATAGAAGTCGGCAAAGGCAGTACATTCCGCATCTTCCCATATTCCCATGTGAACATGAGCCACATCTGCCTCATCGCACACGAGTGCTCCTCATGACGCACCTCCAGGTAGACCAGTGGGGCCATTCGCTGCAGGCACCCGAATTTCCTTGCAAACCGGTGTGGGGTGTATGGCTCATAGAGATGTTCGCGGTCCACTATGTCCACCAAGACTCCACCTCAAAAGGCCATGAGGTTGGCCCGATGCTCTTCCGTTCCCCAACCGTCATCAGTAAGTACCCACTTCAGAAATGGAAAGGGGTGGAAATTGAATTCCTCCACCCTTCACACCCGGTTCAGAACCGATGGTGAAATCATCTTAGTTGGAAATCTCCATGTGGAATTCAGGATCGATGGACAGAAGTTCCACCCTAGAGGCGAGATGGGGTTCAGTCACTCATAAATCCCCCTGATGTGCACCACAATCCACCCGTACAAAAGGTGGAATGGCCCGCATACCCTATGTGTCCTTTTCCCCTCACTGATGTGCCACAACATTTTGTAAAACTTGGAAAGAATTGGGATCCCTAGGTTGAAATGACCTCCTGTCACCAATGTGGACTCCATGATGAAAGTTCTTTGTCGCACTTACATGTTGGTATCCCTCACCCGCAGTATCTAACCATAGATGAGAGCTGCGATGAACACCGCCAGCCAGACTATTGGCTGTTTCTCAGTACTGAAACTGAACCTCCAGGTCTTACACTGGATATTCTCCAACAACCACCAGTATGAGTGTTCCTTACTCTGGGTTCCCTTTGGGAAAGTTCGAGGTATCGCCGGGAACTGAAGGTCTACCGGGAAGTTCAGAAACTTTTTAAACCAATGATTAAAGTGGACATCCCTCACCGCCTCTTTGTCCTCCCTAGACACGAGCTCTATCAATTCCATCTCCAGGCACGAAATCTACTCCATATCCTCCCACACACCCATAGCCGAGAGGAATTCTGCATACTTCATCCCTAGTATCAGGACCCCCAAGATCTGATGCACATCCCATAAGCTGATGCGAACCTCCCCATGATGCTGGTGGAAGGTATTGGTCCCTGGTGACCACCAGATCAACAAATTTGGCATTATCTACTTTGGATGGTAGATGTGAAACAGGGAAGCCCAAGCTGCCTCATACAAGACCACTATTCTCAGATCCACTCCAAAATTCTCACACGAGGCGCCTACCCAGTAGGCCCAGACCTAATCATCCCTGAAGTTGCCGCCCTGGTGCAGGTCCCATTCCTCAGGCCACCCATTATTTGGGTTCCCCAGCGCTGCCTTGAGGATAGTTCAGCACATAGGAGGGGACGTCTCAGGCTGAAATGCTCTCCCATCGACATTGTTGAGATGGTTTTATAAGAAGTCGACAATGATAGGAATAAAGTCCTCCCAGGCATGACCATCGGGCGCCCTGAACCATCGGTGCTGACATAGCGTGCTCCTAAACCAGTAAGATGGCTCGTCCCTACTTACTTTAGGGATGAAGACGTCATCCCTTAGCATTAAGCCATACAAGGGAATCCTCCTGCAGAACAGATAGTTCTTCTAGCTGTCTGATAGCAGCTACACCAATGAACTATGGTCTGAGTGGCTATGGACTAACTCTCCTAGCCCCAGACTTTTCTCCATATCATCCCTCTCGGTGGCATCTGCAAGGACCCCCTGGGCGACTTTTTGGTGGGCTATTTAGTTCTGGAACTTAGACGATTCTCGATTTGGTTCGCAAAGATAGTTCGCTGAGCGCATTCACAAAGACTCTCCACAAATACTGTTCACAGAGTGATACCGAAGAGTTCAAGCGCCAGATCACAGAGCATAAATGTGGGGTCGAGGACTCACTGTGCGCCGCGAAGACTTGATTCGTAGAGAACACTTGCGGAGTACGCAGAGCTTCACGAATCGAGAGTGCAAAAGGAAAAATCCGTAGAGAAGGGAAAGAAAAAAAGAGATGGTAGAACCCCTATTTATAGGAGATGACCTTCGAAGCTCTGGGGAACGTCCAGGTCGCACCGAGCTTCGTGGCGAACTCATCCCATGTATTCCTTATCCACCTCGTGATCCCTCTTCATGAGCCAGTAGCACGAACGACCAAGGATTTTGGTGATTTCCCTCAGACTTTGACCCTTGATCTCTCCACAGCTCCAAGTCTGAGGGAGGGGGGGAATTTGATGGTGCCATAATTCGGGACAGAGAAGAAGCAAAAAATATAACGACCCACACTTTACATACATTGTTAATACTTCAAAATTGAAGCACACTTATTACAACATATGACAAAACCACAAAGGACCGTATAGGTATAGTGTCTTTAGAAACTGGGAAACATAAACAACTGGTTCATAAATCTTCTACAGTGTCTCCCATTTATTTCATCATATCTAGGGTCCCTTTTAGCATATTCTACTTAATATCCATCTTCCTGACCTGGGGAAAAGAAAACATAAAAGGGTGAGCTCAAATGCTCAGCAAGGGCAAATAAAGGAAATAAAAATCATATCATATCTTTTTGAAAATCAAAACCTGCAAAAGAGATCATAATATCTTAACATGGAATAAATCATAGAAGTGAAAATGAGATCCCCATAACATAAAACTTGAAACTTTGTGTCATGCACACATAATCATGGAAAATCATTTCTTGTTAGTCATGACTCATTGCCAAGACTATCTTAGTGGACAAAGTCCCTTTCTGAACCGAGTTCACTCCTCGTTTCAGTCCTGTATCACTGAACCGAAATAACCTTCCGTTCCAGCCATGTCTATCTCATGAGATATAAAATCATTACCCAATGCATTGGAGGGAGATATAGGTCCCACCAGTCTTATAATGAATCCTTTCTTATGTGTGCCACATAATCATAAAACATACATCATCGCATAACACATATAACAAAAATGGGATTCTTGAAACATCATGACATGATAAATCAATTCATATAAGATAAAGGAATTCATAAACATAATTCCATCACAACATAGTCAAACCAATGTAAAAATATGGATAGAAACAGAACCCTTTATTATCTTAGATGGAAAATAATTTTGATAAAACACTTAAATTGAATTCTTGAGGAAAATATCCTTTCTTCTTCAAAAACATTTTTCCTTTCATAACATGTCATACAACATTAAAATAAAAGAAGTTGATTAAAAATAAACTTGAAAACTTGTAAAGGAAGCTTCTTTGAAGTAATGTTTTAAAAATCCATTCATGCCGTATAAGTTAAAAAAAACATTCTTTGTACTTTTGTTGGAAAAGTCAAAAAGTACCTCGTACGGAAAAACGACAAAAGATTCCTTTCATATTCTTTACTAAAAACTCACCTAAGGGTAAAATTGGATTTAAACTATTTCAAGTGGATTGAAACAATATTACATATTGAGGGAACATGGATGTGGATGATAAAATACACCCCAGTAAATACTTACGAATAAACAATCTCGGATAAAAATGAGATTGTGATATTTCCCTTACCTTAGGTCCGATTAGCTTTGTACGTGTCCGAAGCTCCTATATAATGGTTTAAATAATGTTATTGACTTATTCCAGAATCATACATATTTATATGATATCATATATGGTCATATTATTAGCTTCTTGTTAGTAATATTTAATTGTTACTTGTTACTCGGGTCTTTATAACTTTTTGTTCTTATGCATGTTTTGTCGAGTAAATTCTTATTCTTATCTTTAGGTTATAGATAATTCATTTCCAGAATGGTATTAGTGTAGTATATACCATATTCATTCATTCAATTCATTTATATAATCATTATTAAATGAAGATCATGTAGAACAAGTCGCATCACATCGTGGAGACGGTATTCCGTACGTACGCACGAGTGATGATATCGTTCCTATGATCGTGGAATTGTATTGGAGTATATATATATATTATTTCAGTATCAATATTACTTTATAATAATCATATATAGTTACTCATTACACCATTATACCCATCCTTGTAAGGTTATGGTGGAAAATAGATTACACCACGGCGTGGAGACGGTATTCCGTACGTACGCACGCACGGTGATTTCATTTTTCCGTAGGATGGATAGAAGGTTAATTAGGGTTGTTTCATATTTATAATAACATATCAGTATGTAAGTAATACTGATGTTATTACTTTATCATGAAACAACTAAAGAAGAAGAAGTTGAAGAAGAAAGAAATTGAAAAGATCGGTAATGGTTATTACCTCTTCTTTGAAACGCCTCTTTGAATCCTTCACTTAGGGAACTAATATTGGTCTTTGAAGAAGACCAGGACCTCTAGGATTATTCTAGGGAAGTGGAGAAAGGAAAATGGCAGGGGTTGGCCGAGCTTGAGTGCTCAAATTGGTGTGAGGAGGAGGGGGAGGAGGTGCCCTTTTATAAGGGAGGAGAGGGGCACCTTAGGAAAATCTCAAAATATTATTTTATATTAAAGTCAAAATCGGTTTATAATGGTTCCAAAGGGTCTTATTTCGAAGCTAAAGTGGGGATGGGTCGAAATCCTATCAACCAATAGGATTTAGACAAGTTTAGGGTATTATTTTAACCTTATCAATTAGATTTAACTCTAAGTTAATTAATTTAACTTTTACCGTGTCTTTTTGTTTTCTTTCACTATATGGTTAATACACTTACTATAACATGCCAAACGAACCCCAAATTGTTTATTATTAATATATATATCCTTATCTAAGTCATTTGGCCGAGCCTTAGATTTGTAGGAATAAAACAACAATTAATAATATAATATTTGATTTAAAAACTATTTTGTGTCAATTTTGACACTATTTGATATATGATTTTTGTGAAAGTCATAACAGGATTATATGTTCGAACCAAGTTGATTAAATCAACAATAATATATCATAGTAACCTATAAAATTAGTGTAATTCATAAAAAGTCTTAAATTACATTTATTTTGGTATTTATATTATCAATTTTGTCAATATTTCATTAATAAGATAATTACTGCATCATCTTTGTGTCATAAATAAATTAAATTATTTGATGTCTAAAAATTACAAATAAAATACCATCATGTAGGAAATCTTTTTAGCTTTCTAATTAATATTTACAATCTAATTTATCTTATGTATAACCCCATATTAAAAATGATTTACTTATTAAACTTTGATTTTAACTATTTTAACCCTTCTTTAAATAAATTAATAATAAATGTCCTAATCTAATCCAAGTGGGCCTAAATGGTCATATTTTATTCCTAAGTTTGTTTTTGGTCGAATTAAACTTGTCCAATAGAATTAGGACATGTGTTAGGGTAATAGTAATATCATATTTACCCTTAGTTACCCTATTTACTATTAACCGCGGTAAAAAAGTAAAAAGTTACTATTCACCAAAAAATTATTTTCATCTCATTGAACCACATTTTAGTCCTTGATATTAACCGTGTCTCTCGGATTTTCGAAATTCCATTCACAGAAGCGGTAAAATTAAGTTTTATGCAAAATTCAGTTTTTAACCTACCACTTAGTGGTTTCACTATTCATCAAAAATTGAAAGTTTTCAGAAAAATACCAAAATTTCACCCTAGGCTAATTTCGATATTCTGAGTCCAAAAATGAAGTCCATTTTGAAAAATAAAATTTATAAAATTTCAAAAAGTGGTTATTACTATTCATAACGGCTAGTTTTAATAGCATATTGTTGTTTAGTGAAACTCGATATTGCGTACGACGCAAGCTATCGAGGAAGGTCGCGATTGCGTGTAAAGCAAGCCAAGCAAGTGTTGTGTAGAAAAAGATTCCTTTGATGATTTATATAACATAAAAGTCTCGGGTGTTACATTCTACCCCCCTTAAAAAGAATTTCGCCCTCGAAATTCGTCACTTTGTAACAAACAAATGAGGATACTTCTCCCTCATCATATCCTCAAGCTCCCATGTAGCTTCTTCAAGTTGGTGGTTCCTCCATAAAACTTTCACCAAGCGAGTGGTCTTGTTTCGTAGGACTTTTTCACTATGATCCAGAATCTCTATCGGCTGTTCTTCATAAGAAAGATCTTGCTCCAGCGGTACAACTTCTGAGCTGAGTACATGTGAAGGATCTGGTATGTACTTTCTCAGGAGAGATACATGGAACACATCGTGAACTTGAGAGAGATTCGGTGGAAGCGCCAATCGGTAAGCTACCTTCCCAACACGATCCAGTATTTCAAAAGGACCGATATATCTAGGGCTCAACTTCCCCTTCTTTCCAAATCTCATAACCCTCTTCCAGGGAGATATTCGTAAGAACACTTTATCGCCCACTTCAAACTCTAGGTCTTTTCTTCGGTTGTCGGCATAACTTTTCTGTCGACTCTGAGCTGCTCTTATGTGTTGTTGAATAGATCTAACCTTTTCTACCATTTCATCAACGAGGTCAGGTCCTAATAGATTTTTTTCCCCAACTTCATCCCAGCAAGTTGGAGTCCTGCATTTCTTTCCATAGAGAGCTTCATAAGGAGCCATCTGAATACTGGAGTGAAAGCTATTATTATAAGAAAATTCCACCAAAGGTAGGTGTTGATCCCAACCTCCTTTGAAATCCATAGAGCAAGCTCTCAACATATCTTCTAGGGTTTGAATTGTTCTCTCAGACTGACCGTCTGTCTGGGGATGATAAGCAGTGCTGAAACTCAACTCTGTATCCAGAGTATGCTGAAGACTTCGCCAGAACTTCGAGGTAAATCTCGGATCTAGATCAGATATAATAGAAAGTGGTACTCCATGCAATCTTACCACTTCCTTTACATATATCCTGGCAAGCTGATCTAGAGAGAAATCCTCTCTAATAGGAATGAAGTGTGCAGACTTTGTAAGACGATCAACTATGACCCAGATAGCATTATTGCCTTTGGATGTTTTAGGAAGTCCTGTGACAAAGTCCATAGTGATGTTTTCCCATTTCCATTCGGGTATGGGTAATGGTTGTAACATCCCCTTAGACTTCTGTCTCTCAGCATTAACTTGTTGACAAACCAAGCATCGAGAGACATATTCAGCAACATCTCTTTTCATGCCATCCCACCAGAAGTACTCTTTCAGGTCCCTATACATCTTCGTGCTTCCAGGATGAATAGAGAATGAAGAACTACGAGCCTCATCCAGCAGCTCTTTCTTTAATTCGGGGATGGGAGGAACACAAACCCGATTCCTGAACTTTATTATCCCATCACAATCAAGGTTGAATTCAGGAACATTTCTCACCTTCTTTTGTAACTCGACATCTTCTTTCTGTGCCTCTTTAATCTTCACATGTATAGATGGTTGAACATTCATTTGAGAAAGATAAGATTTTCCCCCTTCCATTATAATTCCAAGATCCATCCTTTGTAAATCCATAAATATTGGATCTTTTTTGATCCTCATCATGGATAAACTAGCATGGTCTTGTCGACTTAATGCATCTGCCACCTTGTTTGCTTTCCCAGGGTGGTAATGGATTGAGCAGTCATAATCCTTAATCAGCTCCAACCATCTTCTTTGACGCATATTCAACTCCTTTTGTGTGAAAATATACTTTAAACTTTTAAGATCAGTATAAATATCACACCTTTCACCATAAAGGTAATGCCTCCAAATCTTTAATGCAAAGATTACCGCAGCCAACTCCAAATCATGTGTTGGGTAATTTTGCTCATGGATTTTCAACTGTCGTGAGGCATAAGCTATCACCATATCATTTTGCATAAGAACACACCCCAATCCCTTCTTGGATGCATCACTGTAGATCACAAACCTTTCTCCACTACAAGGCAGTGTGAGCACAGGTGCACTGGATAACCTTCTTTTCAACTCCTTGAAATTCTCTTCACATTCCTCTGTCCAGACAAACTTAACTCCTTTCCGAGTCAACTTGGTGAGTGGATTAGATAATCGTGAAAAATCTTTTACAAAACGTCGATAATAACCAGCCAAACCAAGAAAACTTCGGATCTCAGTTACTGTTGTTGGTCTTGACCATCTTTCGATAACCTCTGTTTTTGCTGGATCCACAGATATCCCCTCTTTTGAGATGATATGACCCAAAAATGCAACTTTTTGAAGCCAAAATTCACACTTGGTAAATTTGGCATAAAGCTTCTCCTTTCTCAGGGTCTTCAATATAATTCTCAAGTGATCTTCATGATCTTCCTTGCTCTTTGAATAGACAAGAATATCGTCTATAAAGACTACCACAAATTGATCAAGATAGTCTCTAAAGACTCTATTCATTAGATCCATGAAGATAGAAGGGGCATTAGTAAGACCAAATGGCATCACTATAAATTCATAGTGTCCATACCTTGTACGGAAAGCCGTCTTTGGTATATCCTCCCTTTTGACCCTTAATTGATGATACCCTGAACGAAGATCAATCTTGGAAAAGTATTGAGCTCCGCGTAGTTGGTCAAATAAGTCATCAATGCGTGGGAGAGGATATTTGTTCTTGATAGTGATCTTGTTAAGTTCTCGATAATCAATGCAAAGTCTCATTGATCCATCTTTCTTCTTAACAAATAGAACAGGTGCTCCCCAAGGTGACGCACTAGGGCGTATGAATCCCTTATCAAGATTCTCTTGGAGTTGCTTCTTCAATTCCTGCAACTCAATTGGGGCCATTCTATAAGGTGTCTTTGAAATAGGCAAAGCACCCGGTACGAGTTCTATTGAAAACTCAACTTCACGATTTGGTGGAAGACCCGACAATTCCTCCGGAAAGACATCATCAAACTCCCGTACAATGGGCATATTCTTAATCGTGAGTTTCTCACCAACCATTTGAGATAAATAACCTTCATTTAGTGGAATCAATACCCATAAGATGGAAGAAATTTCCACTGGAAGGTTATGTTCATCCTTGCATTGATAGACGATCGTAGATTGATCTGGAATATGAAATGTGACTTCCCTTCTTTGGCAATTGATATGAGCTCCATGTAGAGAAAGCCAATCCATGCCAAGAATCACATCAAATTCCACTAAAGGAAGGATCACAAGATTTGCAGGAAGCACTTTCCCACAAACTTCGATCGGAGAAGAATTATAAACTTTTGATGCGATTGATGTGCCATTAGGTGTTGTCACGGCTAACTCAACATCTAATTGTTGAGGTAATACGGTGATACCCTTAGAAAATTTTTCAGAAATAAAAGAGTGGGTGGATCCAGAATCAAATAAAACATTTGCTACTTTAGAGTGGATGGTAAGTGTACCTTTCACCACATCGTTATCGTACTCCACCTCGCTGATAGAAATTGCAAGTGACTTTCCTTTGTCTTTAGCCTTTAGAGTTTGTTGACGTCGACCATCATCATCAACCCTTGGATTTGGGCATTGATTGGCATAATGCCCCATCTCCTTGCACTTGAAACATTGAAGTGTAGCAGGTTCATTCTGTGTATCCCTTCCTTTGTTTGCATCATTAGACATCTTCTTCCCATTATCACGGCATTCAAATGCCCGATGACCTTCCTTTCCACATTTTAAACATTTACTTGTCCCTTTAAGACAACTCCCTCCATGTTTCTTTCCACACTTTGAGCATAAGGGAAAGTTCATCTTCTTTTCCGTGTGCTCTTTAGATTTTTCTTTGAATTCCATCTTCCTCTTCTTATCAAACCCATGTGACTGATGGGTTACTCCAATCTCCATCTCGACTTTGAGAGCACATCGAACGATTTCCTCGTAGCTATTGAAGTCCCTTATGGCTAACGCCCTTCGAAGACTTGGCTTTAAGCCACTAAAGAATCGATCGATCTTACTCTCAGGTTGGATAATAATACCAGAAGCGTACCTTGCAAGTCTTGTAAGATTTGCTTCATAGGTACTAACAGATTCATCATCCCTTTGCTTGAGTTCAAGAAACTCTTTCTCCATCTTTGTTCGGAGAATACGAGGGAAGTACTTGTTGAAAAATAAGTTCTTGAACTCGTCCCATTCCATAGACTCAATTTCAACCCTTTGCCTCGTATTCTTAACAAGATTCCACCATTGATCAGCATCTCCTTCCAAACGGTACACTGCTAGGATGACTTTATCATGTTCAGAACATTGAAGAACTGAAAATATCTTTTCAGTAGTACTAATCCATTGTTCAGCAACTAATGGATCAGTAGACCCGCTGAAAGAAGGTGGACGCTGCCTCATGAAGGATTCAACAGAATGTTGCTCCCTCCTTTGCTCGTTTGGAAATCCTGCATGATTCATAGCTTGAGAAAGTTGTGTGAGCATGGCTACAAGATTTTGCATTCCAGCTCCCATATCGTTTGGTTGCTCAGGGGGACAATCATTGCATTTCCCATCGCATTCCGCATTAACACGGTTCCTTCGGGTTCCAGCCATTGACTAAAACCAAGAAGAATAGTGTGAGCAACACTAATTATAATAGGAAACCACATAATTCAAGAATAAAATTTTCATGCTTATGGTCTTATCCTAGGTTATTCAAGGCCATTTCTAAAACACTAAGATTGTGTTCTATGCTTAGACTTATCCTTAGGGTTCTTACTAAGGCTTTCACATCCTAGTTTCCAAAGGTTGACTATACCTTTCCTCTGATACCAACTATAACGACCCACACTTTACATACATTGTTAATACTTCAAAATTGAAGCACACTTATTACAACATATGACAAAACCACAAAGGACCGTATAGGTATAGTGTCTTTAGAAACTAGGAAACATAAACAACTGGTTCATAAATCTTCTACAGTGTCTCCCATTTATTTCATCATATCTAGGGTCCCTTTTAGCATATTCTACTTAATATCCATCTTCCTGACCTGGGGAAAAGAAAACATAAAAGGGTGAGCTCAAATGCTCAGCAAGGGCAAATAAAGGAAATAAAAATCATATCATATCTTTTTGAAAATCAAAACCTGCAAAAGAGATCATAATATCTTAACATGGAATAAATCATAGAAGTGAAAATGAGATCCCCATAACATAAAACTTGAAACTTTGTGGCATGCACACATAATCATGGAAAATCATTTCTTGTTAGTCATGACTCATTGCCAAGACTATCTTAGTGGACAAAGTCCCTTTCTGAACCGAGTTCACTCCTCGTTTCAGTCCTGTATCACTGAACCGAAATAACCTTCCGTTCCAGCCATGTCTATCTCATGAGATATAAAATCATTACCCAATGCATTGGAGGGAGATATAGGTCCCACCCATCTTATAATGAATCCTTTCTTATGTGTTCCACATAGTCATAAAACATACATCATCGCATAACACATATAACAAAAATGGGATTCTTGAAACATCATGACATCATAAATCAATTCATATAAGATAAAGGAATTCATAAACATAATTCCATCACAACATAGTCAAACCAATGTAAAAATATGGATAGAAACAGAACCCTTTATTATCTTAGATGGAAAATAATTTTGATAAAACACTTAAATTGAATTCTTGAGGAAAATATCCTTTCTTCTTCAAAAACATTTTTCCTTTCATAACATGTCATACAACTTTAAAATAAAAGAAGTTGATTAAAAATAAACTTGAAAACTTGTAAAGGAAGCTTCTTTGAAGTAATGTTTTAAAAATCCATTCATGCCGTATAAGTTAAAAAAAAACATTCTTTGTACTTTTGTCGGAAAAGTCAAAAAGTACCTCGTACGGAAAAACGACAAAAGATTCCTTTCATATTCTTTACTAAAAACTCACCTAAGGGTAAAATTGGATTTAAACTATTTCAAGTGGATGGAAACAATATTACATATTGAGGGAACATGGATGTGGATGATAAAATACACCCCAGTAAATACTTACGAATAAACAATCTCGGATAAAAATGAGATTGTGATATTTCCCTTACCTTAGGTCTGATTAGCTTTGTACGTGTCCGAAGTGTCACGACCCGTCCTCGGGGCCCGTGCCGTGACTACCCCAAGCCCGCCTTCCATAGGCCAGGGGTTGGCGACTAGCACCAAAGGCGTAAAATCCCGATAACTGGGAAGGCATTGCCTTTATAAAGAAAACAAGCACCACAGAGTACAAGCGGAAGTAAAACACTAAGTACAAAAAGAAGAGCTGAAAAGTAAAAAGGGGCCGGAAATACAAGCCCAACTGTAAAGTACAACTCGAGAGGGAAAACAGCGACTGAAAAGTAAAGCTGCTACGCTGAGATGTCCACTGGAAATCCCACCTGAAGGGTGGGTACAGATAGCTCTTCTGCTCCTCGGGTCCCGCCGTCTGCTCCAAGTATGACCCGCCCAGTGGTCTGCCTCTGGGTACCGCCTCGTCGTATAGTCCACCTCCAGGTACCGTCCAGTCCTCGAACACTCGGCCTCTGCCAGTACTGGCCGTTGTCTGCAACCAACACAACGAGGTGCGGGCATAGCCCGTGCAGGGGTGAGTATAACGATACTCAGTAGGGACCCCGAGACCCTCAAGGTCTCACTAAAACCAACAAGGATAAACACAAGAAGATCTCAACAGATAAACCCTACTTAGGTATATGCCCATACATATACCTAAGTTATCAAGTAACCCATCTCAATCATGAGGAAACACAAGAATTGTGAAATCGACGGATAACCACTACCCGGGTATATGCCCATACATATACCTAAGTTAGCAAGTGACCCATCTCAATCATGAAGTAAACACAAGGTCAAAAGTCTCAGCTCAAACCAGGATTTTCATTATCGAAACCGTAACTGCTGAAGAGCTCCGTCTCTGGAGTGTGCAGTGGTCCTGTCACGACTCCGAGGTACTGCTCACTAACCTATGACTGCTGAGGTACTCCTCCTGTCGAGTACTGCGGGTTTGCGGCCAACTACCGGGCGCTCCGTCCGCTGAGGGTCTGTCGCCAAATACCGGGCGCTACCCAGATAGCCTGCTGAGGTACTCCTCCCGTCGAGTACCGCGAGTCTGCTGCCAACTACCAGGCGCTCCGTCCGCCATGGGTCTGCCGCCAAATACCGGGCGCTCCGTCCACTGGGCTAGTCGACTCACTCCAAGTCGAGTCGGTCAAGCAGTCGTCAGGTCTCAGCCGGCTACACGGTCTCCGTACTCTGCACGCTCGTCTCCACCGTCGCAGGTCTGTCGCTACAACCAAGCGCACACACTCCGTAGAGTATCGCGGGTCCGCCACTACAACTAAGCTCTCCACCGCCAAGGGTCTGCTGCTGCATCCAAGCGCACCACCACTGTCAAGGACCACGGGTCCGCTCCACGAGCTACTGGTCGATACTCCAAGTATCACAAGGTCCCGCGAAGAAGTGTCTCAAAGGTCCGTCTCGTCACAGGGGTCTCAACGCAACAGACGGCGCGTCGATCGGACGCCCGGTCTGTGAGTTATTAGCCTTTTCGTCCCAGGGGCCCGGTTGGTTTCGAGAGCGAAACCAATCCCGGCCGTATCTCAACTGTACCCCGAACTCCCATAGGGTATTCTCAAAGGGACCGTTACTCAACGTAACCATCAATGCCGCTGACGGATCGTCAGACGGACGTCCTGTCTGAAAGATAACAGCTTTTCCCGTTCCAGGGGCCCGGTTGGATTTCGGTGCGATCCAACCCGGCCACTATCCAACTGCATCCAAAACTCGGGCGGAGGGTGCCAAAAGTTTCGTATCGTCAAGAGGAAGTCAACGAAACAGACGGCGCGTCAATCAGACGCCCGGTCTGTGAGTTATTGGCATTTTCGTCTCCGGGGCCCGGTTGGTTTTTAAGGAAAAACCAACCCGACCGTACTCCACCTGCGTCCGAACCTCGGGCGGAGTATGCCAAAAGATCCGATTCACTAAGAGGAACACAACGCGACTGACGGCGCGTCAATCGGACGTTCGTGGCTCAAGATATGAGCGTTTCCGCTCCGAAGGCCCGGTTGGTTTCGTGAACGAACCAACCCGGACGAACTCAAAGTAACCCGAAACCTTGAGTGTGATATACCGAAACGGCCGTCTCGATCCAAGGATCGCGTTGCCGCAGACGGTTCGTCATTCGGAGGTCCGAGGCTCAAGTTATGAGCCAAAAACCAAATCAGGTTCGAAACGGGGGGGTCCGGGTCCGGGCCGACCCGGCCCGACCCCCCCCTGGGCGGCGCGGTGGCCGGTGGCGGCGCGCGGCGGCGGCGGGCGGCGGCGCGGCGGGCCGCGCTGGCAGTCGGCTAGCGGGGAGCAAAGCTCCCGCTTTGCTGGAAGGCGGCGCGGCAATTAGCCGCGCCGGTTTGTAAGAACCGCCCCCCCAACGTGGGGGGCTTGATTGAAGGGCGGCGCGGCAATCTGGCCGCGCCGTTTATTTTTTTTTAAAACCGCCCCCAACCACGTGGGGGGGCCTGCTGGCGGTGAACCAAGGGGGCTGATGCCCCCTTCCCTAATGAACCGCCCCCCTCATTAAGAGGGGGGTTTTAAAGGACCGACCGGGGGATTTAATTTCCCCGGTTTTATGACATCCGGCCGGCCAGTTGGCCGGCCGGTTTTTACCAACGGGACCGGAAATTCCGGTCCCGCCCTCGACTTCCGACGCCGGCGGCCCGGCCACCGGTCTTTCCTTCCGCCGCGGCCCGGAACCGGCCGCGGTCTTCTCGTCCCGCCGCGGCCCGGAACCGGCCGCGGTCTTCGTCATCCGGCGCGGAGCGTCGGCACCGCGCCCCTTCGCCGTGCTTCGATTCTTTTCAACGCGGCGCGACGACGTCGCGTTCTTGAAGATTCTCCTCGGCGTAGCGCGACGGCGTTGCGTAAAATTAAACGCACAATCATCCGCGTGGTGCGACGGCACCACGCCACTTGCTTCCACCCACAAGAACAACAAGAACGTTGGAGGGGGGGTTCGGCCGTGTTCGTGCGGTCCGGCCCCCCTCACGTTAAATTAATAACGCATCTTAAAATAATCAACATCCCACGTTAGTTATACGAACCACGAGAAAAATGAGATAATTAAATATTAAATCAACCACCCCTACCTCTGGTTTGAGATTCAAAGAATCTTTTACGTTCCGCGGAAGACGGCGTCGCGGAAGTCGGGCGTCGCGGTCGTCGTTCATCAAATCCGTTGACGAAGAGTTATGCCCGAAAAGACACGTCGCTCGGATCTTTGATTGCCGACGAAGGAGGTTCGGGGGGGAAGAAGAGGTCCGAAGATACCGGGTCGCCGAGTCGATGATCCTTGACGAAGAGTTGTCGTTCTTCGTTGAGGATGAAGACGTTCTTCGTTCTTCGTCAGAGCTTGGAGATGAAGGGAAAGCTCTCCAAAGACAAACAAAGAACCCTCAATAAAATAAGAATACCACTTATTTTATTAACACAAAACTCAAAAGGATTTCAAATGTTTGAAATTCAAAAGAGTTTACCCCCAAAATTAAATAAGAGTAACCTAAGCCAATTAATTAGGGGTTAGGTACGTTGAGAGAAATTGAAAAGAAAAGGGGTTCGTGTGGGCCCCACCACACTTAATCCTCCCAAGGGAGGTTAAGTGGGTGTGGGTCCCACTTCCAACCACCTTTGATAGGTTTTTAAATAAGTTAAAATAAAATTTGTCTTACACAAATTTTATTTAACTTAACAAAAAAAAACCCCAAAACGTAACTCTCAACCCGCAACAAACGCAACTCCCGAAAAGGTCTCATTAAGCGAATATCGGCGCTGCGAGTTCATCGGTGCCCTCGGATTTCAATTCCGAGCACCGGATCAAAAGTTAGGAATTCCCGCTCGTTCGTTCACTGAACGTACCCGAGCCAAACTTCGGAAATTAATTCCGGGCACTCCGGGCCTCGGAATCAGGTGCCGTCTGAAACCGCGCTCTTGTAAAATTCTAAAGAAAATTAAGAAAACATTTTCCTTGAATTTTACGGGTCTTTACATTACTCCCACCTCAGGGCTTTACGTCCCCGTAAAGCTACATCAAAAACTAGGGAATCAAAAGAGAGGATACTGAGCACGCATCTGAGCCTCCCGCTCCCATGTGCTCTCCTGGAGATTCCCGTGCCGCCATCTGTTGCGCACAAGAGGAATCGATCGTCCATGTAGGACCCGCTCCTGGATGACATGGACCTCCTCCGACGTGGCCCGGACCATCTCTGGTCCCACAAGAGCTGCAAGATTTCTTCTTTGCCGATAAGAGAAACCTGGTCTCATCCCCTGGATGAACCACATTCTTTGCCTAAAACAGTCAATCCTAACATGGATGATACTAATCCATACCAAGGATGACGTCGTTAGGCCTCGACGCTACTACTAAGAGATTCAACCGTTACTCTCGCCTCCAAGGGTTGAGTCACACTGTCGGCATCAGTGTGTGGTAACTGGTCTCCTCCAGTAGATGTCTCACAAGTGAGGGTCAAGTCAACAGTCAACTGGAACCTCTTAGTAACATCACAAAAGAGGACAGGAATGAAAACTTCACAAAGGATGCGTCTTTTATTATTGCAGCTCATAATACAAGACGCTACACAAAAGCAACATCAACATGGAACTAGAAGTACAAGGATGTATCCACTAGTTCTGCTCCTGTCCACCTGCTCCCAGAGCTCCATGATCGTAAGCTTCAGCTGCCTGAAGCTGTGCTCTCGCATGTCCACCTACTCCCTGTGGTCGGGGTGGACCTCCTGGTGGTGGTGGTGGCAGAGCCTCAAAGCGTCGTCCACCACCTGCTGCTCGGCCAGCTCCTCTGCCTCGTCCGCCTCCTCCCTGCGGACCGCCACGGTCGAACCTCTGCCTCTGCCTAGGTGGTTCCTCAACCGTCTGCTGCTCCTCCGCATGGCGGGTTGGGCAGTCACGAGCCATGTGGCCTTGCCCGCCGCATGCAAAGCACTGTCTTCCAATCAAAAGTCTGACTCCGCGCTGTGTGCCCTGCACTGCTGAGCCAGTGCCCTGAGGTCGTCTGCCTGAAGGTCTGGTCTGTCTGGACCCCTGAGTCATCTGTCGGCCACCTGCTACCGAAGACTCCGCTACGTGCCGCCCTGCGGTGGGTCGCTGCGCTGGTGAAGACTCAGCAAGGAAGCTCTCAATCAGAAGGGCCCGCTCCAGTACTCCAGTCTGAGTCGGTAAGCTGAGGGAGATCAGCGATGCCCTGATCTCGTGTCTCAAACCCTGCTCGAAGGTCCGGGCCCGGAAGAATGGGTCCCGTACCATGTCGGTCGAGTAGCGCGAGAGATCGGTAAATCTCGCCGAGTACTGAGCGACCGTCATGCTGCCCTGCCGCAGCTGAAGAAGCTCCTGGATGCGCACCGCTCGGAGGGTGGCCGGGACGAACTCCGAGCGGAAGAGGCTCTCAAAGTCCGTCCAAAGTAGAGATGCCTCATCGTGCACCTGGAGCATCAAGCTCCACCATCGTCCTGCTGCTGCGTGTAGTAGGCTCGCAGCGAGGATCACCATGAGGTCTGCTGGTGTCCTCACTAGCCTAAACACTCGTACCACTGCCTCCAGCCAGTCCTCTGCAGCCTGGGGATCCGTCTCCCCGCGAAACCTGGGCGGTCGCTGGCGCTGAAACTCATGCAGTGCGCTGAGGCGACGTGCATCGTCAGCGGCTGCTGCTGGAAGCATCGGGGGCTCGGTGGGTAGAGCTACCGCCGGTGCCACTGCTGACAAAGGGCCCTGCACCGAGGCCTCGTCGCTCGGTGGGCTGTCGTCACGTTCGATTCTCGGAACCCTAGCTGGCTGCCGTCGTGGGGCCATCCTGAAAGAAACAACGTAACACGATCAAACGATTAAACCTGGTGAGCTGACCTGGTTTGAGCTATTTTAAGGGGGAAAACCTTTGAAAACACACACGCAATCAGTGTTTTCGTGCACAAAGTTGGAATTCAGTTGTCAGGGTCCTGGTGTATGGATACGTCGGCCGCCCGCACCAACACTGGACTCCCTGAACTGAAAACCACACTCGGTACTCTCAACACTATTGCTTCACAGAAAGAAACATCAGAGTTATAAGTTCTGCGGTAGAACCGAACTCCTTTGATACCAATTTGTCACGACCCGTCCTCGGGGCCCGTGCCGTGACTACCCCAAGCCCGCCTTCCATAGGCCAGGGGTTGGCGACTAGCACCAAAGGCGTAAAATCCCGATAACTGGGAAGGCATTGCCTTTATAAAGAAAAAAAGCACCACAGAGTACAAGCGGAAGTAAAACACTAAGTACAAAAAGAAGAGCTGAAAAGTAAACAGGGGCCGGAAATACAAGCCCAACTGTAAAGTACAACTCGAAAGGGAAAACAGCGACTGAAAAGTAAAGCTGCTACGCTGAGATGTCCACTGGAAATCCCACCTGAAGGGTGGGTACAGATAGCTCTTCTGCTCCTCGGGTCCCGCCGTCTGCTCCAAGTATGACCCGCCCAGTGGTCTGCCTCTGGGTACCGCCTCGTCGTATAGTCCACCTCCAGGTACCGTCCAGTCCTCGAACACTCGGCCTCTGCCAGTACTGGCCGTTGTCTGCAACCAACACAACGAGGTGCGGGCATAGCCCGTGCAGGGGTGAGTATAACGATACTCAGTAGGGACCCCGAGACCCTCAAGGTCTCACTAAAACCAACAAGGATAAACACAAGAAGATCTCAACAGATAAACCCTACTTAGGTATATGCCCATACATATACCTAAGTTATCAAGTAACCCATCTCAATCATGAGGAAACACAAGAATTGTGAAATCGACGGATAACCACTACCCGGGTATATGCCCATACATATACATAAGTTAGCAAGTGACCCATCTCAATCATGAAGTAAACACAAGGTCAAAAGTCTCAGCTCAAACCAGGATTTTCATTATCGAAACCGTAACTGCTGAAGAGCTCCGTCTCTGGAGTGTGCAGTGGTCCTGTCACGACTCCGAGGTACTGCTCACTAACCTATGACTGCTGAGGTACTCCTCCTGTCGAGTACTGCGGGTTTGCGGCCAACTACCGGGCGCTCCGTCCGCTGAGGGTCTGTCGCCAAATACCGGGCGCTACCCAGATAGCCTGCTGAGGTACTCCTCCCGTCGAGTACCGCGGGTCTGCTGCCAACTACCAGGCGCTCCGTCCGCCGTGGGTCTGCCGCCAAATACCGGGCGCTCCGTCCACTGGGCTAGTCGACTCACTCCAAGTCGAGTCGGTCAAGCAGTCGTCAGGTCTCAGCCAGCTACACGGTCTCCGTACTCTGCACGCTCGTCTCCACCGTCGCAGGTCTGTCGCTACAACCAAGCGCACACACTCCGTAGAGTATCGCGGGTCCGCCGCTACAACTAAGCTCTCCACCGCCAAGGGTCTGCTGCTGCATCCAAGCGCACCACCACTGTCAAGGACCACGGGTCCGCTCCACGAGCTACTGGTCGATACTCCAAGTATCACAAGGTCCCGCGAAGAAGTGTCTCAAAGGTCCGTCTCGTCACAGGGGTCTCAACGCAACAGACGGCGCGTCGATCGGACGCCCGGTCTGTGAGTTATTAGCCTTTTCGTCCCAGGGGCCCGGTTGGTTTCGAGAGCGAAACCAATCCCGGCCGTATCTCAACTGTACCCCGAACTCCCATAGGGTATTCTCAAAGGGACCGTTACTCAACGTAACCATCAACGCCACTGACGGATCGTCAGACGGACGTCCTGTCTGAAAGATAACAGCTTTTCCCGTTCCAGGGGCCCGGTTGGATTTCGGTGCGATCCAACCCGGCCACTATCCAACTGCATCCAAAACTCGGGCGGAGGGTGCCAAAAGTTTCGTATCGTCAAGAGGAAGTCAACGAAACAGACGGCGCGTCAATCGGACGCCCGGTCTGTGAGTTATTGGCATTTTCGTCTCCGGGGCCCGGTTGGTTTTTAAGGAAAAACCAACCCGACCGTACTCCACCTGCGTCCGAACCTCGGGCGGAGTATTCCAAAAGATCCGATTCACTAAGAGGAACACAACGCGACTGACGGCGCGTCAATCGGACGTTCGTGGCTCAAGATATGAGCGTTTCCGCTCCGAAGGCCCGGTTGGTTTCGTGAACGAACCAACCCGGCCGAACTCAAAGTAACCCGAAACCTTGAGTGTGATATACCGAAACGACCGTCTCGATCCAAGGATCGCGTTGCCGCAGACGGTTCGTCATTCGGAGGTCCGAGGCTCAAGTTATGAGCCAAAAACCAAATCAGGTTCGAAACGGGGGGGTCCGGGTCCGGGCCGACCCCGCCCGACCCCCCCCTGGGCGGCGCGGAGGCCGGCGGCGGCGGCGGCGGCGGCGCGGCGGGCCGCGGTGGCGGCGGCGGCAGGCCGCGGCGGCGGCGGCGGCGGGCCGCGCTGGCGGCGGCGGCGGGCCGCGCTGGCGGTCGGCTAGCGGGGAGCAAAGCTCCCGCTTTGCTGGAAGGCGGCGCGGCAATTAGCCGCGCCGGTTTGTAAGAACCGCCCCCCCAACGTGGGGGGCTTGATTGAAGGGCGGCGCGGCAATCTGGCCGCGCCGTTTATTTTTTTTTAAAACCGCCCCCAACCACGTGGGGGGGCCTGCTGGCGGTGAACCAAGGGGGCTGCTGCCCCCTTCCCTAATGAACCGCCCCCCTCATTAAGAGGGGGGTTTTAAAGGACCGACCGGGGGATTTAATTTCCCCGGTTTTATGACATCCGGCCGGCCAGTTGGCCGGCCGGTTTTTACCAACGGGACCGGAAATTCCGGTCCCGCCCTCGACTTCCGACGCCGGCGGCCCGGCCGCCGGTCTTTCCTTCCGCCGCGGCCCGGAACCGGCCGCGGTCTTCTCGTCCCGCCGCGGCCCGGAACCGGCCGCGGTCTTCGTCATCCGGCGCGGAGCGTCGGCACCGCGCCCCTTCGCCGTGCTTCGATTCTTTTCAACGCGGCGCGATGACGTCGCGTTCTTGAAGATTCTCCTCGGCGTAGCGCGACGGCGTTGCGTAAAATTAAACGCACAATCATCCGCGTGGTGCGACGACACCACGCCACTTGCTTCCACCCGCAAGAACAACAAGAACGTTGGAGGGGGGGGTTCGGTCGTGTTCGTGCGGTCCGGCCCCCCTCACGTTAAATTAATAACGCATCTTAAAATAATCAACATCCCACGTTAGTTATACGAACCACGAGAAAAATGAGATAATTAAATATTAAATCAACCACCCCTACCTCTGGTTTGAGATTCAAAGAATCTTTTACGTTCCGCGGAAGACGGCATCGCGGAAGTCGGGCGTCGCGGTCGTCGTTCGTCAAATCCGTTGATGAAGAGTTATGCCCGAAAAGACACGTCGCTCGGATCTTTGATTGCCGACGAAGGAGGTTCGGGGGGGAAGAAGAGGTCCGAAGATACCGGGTCGCCGAGTCGATGATCCTTGACGAAGAGTTGTCGTTCTTCGTTGAGGATGAAGACGTTCTTCGTTCTTCGTCAGAGCTTGGAGATGAAGGGAAAGCTCTCCAAAGACAAACAAAGAACCCTCAATAAAATAAGAATACCACTTATTTTATTAACACAAAACTCAAAAGGATTTCAAATGTTTGAAATTCAAAAGAGTTTACCCCCAAAATTAAATAAGAGTAACCTAAGCCAATTAATTAGGGGTTAGGTACGTTGAGAGAAATTGAAAAGAAAAGGGGTTCGTGTGGGCCCCACCACACTTAATCCTCCCAAGGGAGGTTAAGTGGGTGTGGGTCCCACTTCCAACCACCTTTGATAGGTTTTTAAATAAGTTAAAATAAAATTTGTCTTACACAAATTTTATTTAACTTAACAAAAAAAAACCCCAAAACGTAACTCTCAACCCGCAACAAACGCAACTCCCGAAAAGGTCTCATTAAGCGAATATCGGCGCTGCGAGTTCATTGGTGCCCTCAGATTTCAATTCCGAGCACCGGATCAAAAGTTAGGAATTCCCGCTCGTTCGTTCACTGAACGTACCCGAGCCAAACTTCGGAAATTAATTCCGGGCACTCCGGGCCTCGGAATCAGGTGCCGTCTGAAACCGCGCTCTTGTAAAATTCTAAAGAAAATTAAGAAAACATTTTCCTTGAATTTTACGGGTCTTTACACGAAGCTCCTGTATAATGGTTTAAATAATGTTATTGACTTATTCCAGAATCATACATATTTATATGATATCATATATGGTCATATTATTAGCTTCTTGTTAGTAATATTTCATTGTTACTTGTTACTCGGGTCTTTATAACTTTTTGTTCTTATGCATGTTTTGTCGAGTAAATTCTTATTCTTATCTTTAGGTTATAGATAATTCATTTCCAGAATGGTATTAGTGTAGTATATACCATATTCATTCATTCAATTCATTTATATAATCATTATTAAATGAAGATCATGTAGAACAAGTCGCATCACATCGTGGAGACGGTATTCCGTACGTACGCACGAGTGATGATATCGTTCCTATGATCGTGGAATTGTATTGGAGTATATATATATATTATTTCAGTATCAATATTACTTCATAATAATCATATATAGTTACTCATTACACCATTATACCCATCCTTGTAAGGTTATGGTGGAAAATAGATTACACCACGGCGTGGAGACGGTATTCCGTACGTACGCACGCGCGGTGATTTCATTTTTCCGTAGGATGGATAGAAGGTTAATTAGGGTTGTTTCATATTTATAATAACATATCAGTATGTAAGTAATACTGATGTTATTACTTTATCATGAAACAACTAAAGAAGAAGAAGTTGAAGAAGAAAGAAATTGAAAAGATCGGTAATGGTTATTACCTCTTCTTTGAAACGCCTCTTTGAATCCTTCACTTAGGGAACTAATATTGGTATTTGAAGAAGACCAGGACCTCTAGGATTATTCTAGGGAAGTGCAGAAAGGAAAATGGCAGGGGTTGGCCGAGCTTGAGTGCTCAAATTGGTGTGAGGAGGAGGGGGAGGAGGTGCCCTTTTATAAGGGAGGAGAGGGGCACCTTAGGAAAATCTCAAAATATTATTTTATATTAAAGTCAAAATCGGTTTATAATGGTTCCAAAGGGTCTTATTTCGAAGATAAAGTGGGGATGGGTCGAAATACTGTCAACCAATAGGATTTAGACAAGTTTAGGGTATTATTTTAACCTTATCAATTAGATTTAACTCTAAGTTAATTAATTTAACTTTTACCGTGTCTTTTTGTTTTCTTTCACTATATGGTTAATACACTTACTATAACATGCCAAACGAACCCCAAATTGTTTATTATTAATATATATATCCTTATCTAAGTCATTTGGCCGAACCTTAGATTTGTAGGAATAAAATAACAATTAATAATATAATATTTGATTTAAAAACTATTTTGTGTCAATTTTGACACTATTTGATATATGATTTTTTTGAAAGTCATAACAGAATTATATGTTCGAACCAAGTTGATTAAATCAACAATAATATATCATAGTAACCTATAAAATTAGTGTAATTCATAAAAAGTCTTAAATTACATTTATTTTGGTATTTATATTATCAATTTTGTCAATATTTCATTAATAAGATAATTACTGCATCATCTTTGTGTCATAAATAAATTAAATTATTTGATGTCTAAAAATTACAAATAAAATACCATCATGTAGGAAATCTTTTTATCTTTCTAATTAATATTTACAATCGAATTTATCTTATGTATAACCCCATATTAAAAGTGATTTACTTATTAAACTTTGATTTTAACTATTTTAACCCTTCTTTAAATAAATTAATAATAAATGTCCTAATCTAATCCAAGTGGGCCTAAATGGTCATATTTTATTCCTAAGTTTGTTTTTGGTCGAATTACACTTGTCCAATAGAATTAGGACATGTGTTAGGGTAATAGTAATATCATATTTACCCTTAGTTACCCTATTTACTATTAATCGCGGTAAAAAAGTAAAAAGTTACTATTCACCAAAAAATTATTTTCATCTCATTGAACCACATTTTAGTCCTTGATATTAACCGTGTCTCTCGGATTTTCGAAATTCCATTCACAGAAGCGGTAAAATTAAGTTTTATGCAAAATTCAGTTTTTAACCTACCACTTAGTGGTTTCACTATTCATCAAAAATTGAAAGTTTTCAGAAAAATACCAAAATTTCACCCTAGGCAAATTTTGATATTCTGAGTCCAAAAATGAAGTCCATTTTGAAAAATAAAATTTATAAAATTTCAAAAAGTGGTTATTACTATTCATAACGGCTAGTTTTAATAGCATATTGTTGTTTAGTGAAACTCGATATTGCGTACGACGCAAGCTATCGAGGAAGGTCGCGATTGCGTGTAAAGAAAGCCAAGCAAGTGTTGTGTAGAAAAAGATTCCTTTGATGATTTATATAACATAAAAGTCTCGGGTGTTACAAAAAAAGGGGTCACCAGTGACTGCTCGCGAAGCTATTCCGTGGAGTCCCCCTAGTACTGTGGTCGTCACGAAGTAAGGAGGTGGGGCGCTCTGCGAAATCATTTGACATTCACGAGCCCGCCATGAAGCAAGGAGGTGGGCCACTCTGCGAATGCATTTGACGACCACGAGCCTACCGTGAAGCAAGGAGGTGGGCCACTCTGTGAACGCATTTGACGTTCGTGAGCCCACCATAAAGCAAGGAGGCGGGACGCTCCGCGAATGCATTTGACGTTCGCGAGCCCGTCGCGAAGCAACCCAATCCCTCTTTGCACCGAGTAAGCTCCGCTTCACAGCGCATCTTGCCTATAAATACCGGGCTCCCCATGAGCCCGAAGGACAGACAATCTGACCTTTCACCTTCTCGGCTCCCGAATCGTGAAGCATCTTTCTGCTATGCGAACCATGAGCTGTGTGAGGTACTTCTGCTTTGCGAAGTGCCTCCCATTTTTCTTGTTTTGATCCTCTCTTCTGAGAGGGATGCCTTTCATGAAGACTAAGGGGCTTTGTGAAGAAAGGGGATCCCCAAGGGGACTCGGGTTGTCGTGGATCATTTATTCTTCATGAAATACCCTTCATGTACACATGATCCACATGCTAAGGCAGGGTCACTGTTCTTCGCGAAGCACATTATTTCACGACACTTTGCTTCATGGGGAACCTTTGATACACAAGGCAGTGCTCCACAAATGACTTTCCACTTCATGAAACACCTCCCATATGCATCTCTTACCTATGCTTAGGCTAAGGCACCCCACTTCATGAAGCACACCCCTTCACAAGTTCCCTACGCATGGGGAGCAACAAAGCATAATAAGGCCCCTTCCTGTAGACTACTCTTATTGGAAAATCCTTTTCTCGTGTGACCCTCCAGGTTTTCACAATGTGACTTCAAAGTCCCCTAGATGACACTGTCCATTTCATTGATTTGCCTCATGCTTCTTCGCATATGCACACAAATGGTAATTGCTTCTTCGCGTAGCCAGGCTAACATGGACCCATCGATGGTTCGCTCCATGACACCCCTTCACCACGACATTGCCGATGCCTTCCCTTCCACAAGAAGCAGAGGGCACCTGTTGTGTATATCCTAAGGGTGTGGAGTAAACCGGCCTCATCTGAGCTGCAGGACATTAAACTGCCAAGCACCATCATCCTCAACACATGACGTTAAACTGTGACCTCACCTCGTGCCTCACACGCGGGGTTCCCCCAACTTGGACATTCTTTACGCCCCCTGGTCTCCACAGGTGATGATATCCTCCTTATGGGAGTGGCGTTTGTCTGTGGGGGAAGGGAAACCATCTCAGTGTAAGCCCCTAGCCTTATTTTAGGAAGCAACATCCCTGCTCATCCTTTCATCTTCAATCCCATAGGCCAGCGTAGGGCGTGATGGTGGACGGTGATCCTCCTTTCTTCCATCCCAAATCCCTCTCCTGCTGCGCTTTGTTTCCTCGGGCCTCCATCATGGAGTAAGCCCCAAATTCTTGGGTTCCAGACCATGCGTAAGCCCCTGTTTCCTTTTCGGGCCGCCTAGAGTGTAAAACCCACTCCACTTCCCACGGATGCACCTTTCACAACGTGATCGTCTGGTCTCTGCTATCTCTTGTTTCTCACATCGAGCATGACTCACGTGGGCTTAGAGTGAACACCGACCATGACAAACACCTTGGATAGCCTAGATTGTAAGCCCCAACCCATACTAAACTACATGTTCTTTGATCCATGTCAAGGCATGGTACATAGGAAGCCTCCACGAGGTTCAAGCCCACCACCTGGTCGTTCTGACCTCCTTCACATCGGTTCACCAACTCCTTGGGCAGCCCAGAGTGTAAGGCACAACCTCACCAGAACTATGTGGACTTTGATCCATGTTAAGGCGTGGTACATAGGAATCCTCCATGAGGTTCAAGCCCACCACCCGGTCGTTCCGACCTCTTTCACGTCGGTTCACCAACACCATGGGTAGCCCAGAGTGTAAGCCCCCACACTACCTGAACTATGAAGACTTTGATCCTTGTCAAGGCATGGTATGTAGGAAGCCTCCACGAGGTTCAAGACCAACATCCACATGGACCCTAGGTCCATATTTACGTAGGTTCACCGACTCAACCCATCACCTGAACTACATGGTCTTTGATCCTTTCTAAGGAAGGGTACATAGGAAGCCTCCTGGAGGTTCAAGCTGAACAACAATTGGAGCCCAGGTCCACCTTCAGCCGTAAGCCATTTTCATCCCATCTAAAGGTAAGCCGTTGGGATCCCATTCAGTGATAATCCATTTCCATCCCATCCAGCGGTATGCCATTGTGATTCCATTCAGTGGTAAGCTATTGTCATCCCATCCAGCGGTATGCCATTGATATCCCATTTAGCAGTAAGCCATTTTCATCTTGTCCAATGGTAAGTCGTTGCGATCCCATCCAGTGGTAAGCCGTTGTGACCCCGTCCGGCAGTAAGCCATTGTGACCCAGTCCAGCGGTAAGCCATTGAAACCCCCAATCGGAGGCAAGCCTTCATCAGATGAAATTCGTGGACTTTGACTCCCTACCACCTGGATACGTAGGAAGTATTTTCAAGGATCAAGCCCAAAACCATCATCACCCCATGACAGTTCAGTCCCACTCACCATCCAATTGACAAAACCTTCCATCATCCAGCCTGATTCCTACTCGGGCCACCACATCTTGATGGAATCATGCCACCCCATTCCCTATTCCATTTGATAGCATTTGGGCAGCCACCCAAGTGTTGGCCCCAATATCGGCATTCCCTCCAGGGGGTTCCTCCATCTGATCCACTCTAGTCAGTGTTCTAATCAGCCCGATCCATCTCCAATGGATGTTAAACTTGCGGCATACCCCATGTTAAAAATGGGAAGTTGAGGAAAACTGTAGATACATGCCCATGGCATATGATTCCCCACACTCGATGTGGGATGCCTTGGGATTCTGTGCCCTTGAAAATCCCTATAATAAGGGACAGAAGACAGACCCGCCAATTCCCCAGTATCCAGACATGCCAGTGATTCCCCATGTGACTACTCCCCTAACCAAAGGTTTCTGCCCTGACCAGACCCCTTGGAATATCCTGACAGAAGCAGCGTAATTAACTGGTGTCCATGAAGATATGGCGTCAGTAGGAGTTTCATGAACAATGTTTTAAGTCTTTGAGGGAGACCTGGACTACGTGACGAGTTCTGAGGAGGAATCCATAAAAGGAAGAACCAAAATCCACTACTACAAAATAAGGCTATAGCCACGGTTATATAGTTTCATGGCTATAGCCAATTTATAGCCACAGTTTAATTAAGAAACCGTGCCTAAAATCTGTCGTGACCTTTTTCCCCCAAAATGCATCGGGATCCTTGTTGACCCTGGAAAACGCATTCCAAAAATTTTCCAAATGCTTCCATACACGAACCAAGATCGTATTCCATTTCTCAAGCTTCGATTTGGTAGCTCGCAGGGCCCGAACGGAGCTACGGATTAGGATTTATGGTCATTTGAAGTTGGGATGGAAATCTGGTTCACGATGCCCATTCGCGAAGCCCCCTCCGTGATCGTGGAGCGCCGCCGCGAAGTAATGAGGCGAGAGGCTCTGCGAACCCATATAACGTTTGCAATGCGCCGCGAAGACCCGCCGTGAAGCCCTAGAGGAGGGAACACTCCGCGAACCCAGTTGACCTTCGCGACCCGCCGCGAAGCAACCACCGCCCCTTCGCGCCACGTGAGCTCTGCTTCACGGCGCCCCTGCCTATAAATACCCAGCTCACCCCCCTTCTCCAGACGGACGAACATTTTTTCCTCCCCTTGGGCAGCCGATCTCCCGGTC
Organism: Viscum album; assembly: GCA_963277665.1. Lineage (NCBI taxonomy): Eukaryota > Viridiplantae > Streptophyta > Magnoliopsida > Santalales > Viscaceae > Viscum > Viscum album. Next base: position 706,338,622 of record OY728145.1, read on the forward strand.
CGCGGAGCTCCGGTTTGCGACTCCACGAGGCCATGCTCCGCGAGCAGCTTCCTTTGCGTTGCTGCTCCACAAGATGATTCTTGGCGAGTCTGTGCTCCGTGAGTACTTCACGAGCCGCCCTTGCTCCGCAAGAGGCCCATGCTCCACGAGATCCCTCTGCTCTGTGAGACCTTTGCTCCGTGAAGCTTCTTCGCGAGACCTTTGCTCCGTGAACTTTTCGGGCCGGGACGTCGGGATTTTCCATTGCACCCTTATGCGCGCCCACCTTCCACCTATGGAACACCATGATTTGAGATAATACTCCGCACACCATTGAAACACCTTGAGTCGACATATTCCTCTTGGTTTCATTCTCATGTCGTGAGTTGAGATTCTCATCACCAATTCCCCGAGTACCTTGAGACGAACCATTTCTCAGGAAACTCCTCCAAACCCAATCACTTGGCTCCTATGCCTAGTGAGTTGAGGTTCTCATCATCAATTCCCAGAGTACCTTGAGTCGAACCACTCCTCAGGAAACTCCTCCAAACCCTATCACTTAGCTCCTATGCCAGGTTGAACTAGAAAGGGCTGCCCTTGCGTAAGACCCAACACCAACTATTGATAGGCGCCTTATGCCTAACAGTCCTATCTACGTGACTATAAACTGTAGTACTCCCTATATAACCAATGATAGGATGTCTCTTGCTCCGAACAAGATATTCCTTATGCTCCAAGCATAAGACGACTAATAGTCCTATCGACATGACTATAAACTGTAGTACTCCCTATCTAACAAATGATAGGATGCCTCTTATCCTATACAAGAGATGCCTTATGCTCCTAGCATGAGATGCCAGTAGTCCTATCTACATGACTATAAACTGTAGTAATCCCTATCTAACAAATGATAGGATGTCTCTTGTTCCAAGCGAGAGATGCCTCATGCTCCTAGCATGAGATGGTAACAGTCCTATCTACATGACTATAAACAGTAGTACTCCCTATCTAACAAATGATAGGGTGCCTCTTTCCCTATACGAGAGATGCCTTATGCTCTAATCATAAGATGCCAATAGTCCTATCTGAAAGACTCTAAACTATAGTATTCTCCCTATGTTCCAAACATAGGATGCCTCTTGCTCCAAAAAAGAGATGTCTTGTGCTCCAAGCATAAGACGCATAATTCCATGATTACAGTGGCATGATTCCAACACCCCTTGGCGATATCCCGCTTGTGCACTAGCGCATAGGTGAAGGCCTCAACCCACCAGTGAGTTGGGATGCCCTCATGGCCAGACATGGGGAATACATTATGGGAAGCTTCATAGCGTAAGCCCCATTTACCATTTCCACTCCATAGCGGCACCCGGGCATCATCTTTGCGTAAGCCCCATTTACCATTGCCGCTCCATAGCGGCACTCGGGCAACATCTTTGCATAAGCCCCATTCACCATTTCCGCTCCATAGCGGCACCCGGACAGCTTCGTTGCATAAGCCCCATTCACCATTTCCGCTCCATAGCGGCACCCGGGAAACATCTTTGCGTAATCCCCATTCACCAATGCCACTCCATAGCGGCACCCAGGCAGATTCGTTGCGTAAGCCCCATTCACCATTGTCGCTCCATAGCGGCACCCGTGCAACATCTTTGTGTAAGCCCCATTCACCATTGCCGCTTTATAGCGACACCCAGGTAGCATCTTTGCGTAAGCCCCATTCACCATTGCCGCTCCATAGCGGCACCCGGGCAGCTTCGTTGCGTAAGCCCCATTCACTATTCTCGCTCCATAGCGGCACCTAGGTAGCTTCGTTGCATAAGCCCCATTCACCATTGCTGCTCCATAGTGGCACCCAGGAAGCTTCGTTGCGTAAGCCCCATTCACCATTGCCGCTCCATAGCGGCACCCGAGAAGCTTCGTTGCGTAAGCCCCATTCACCATTGCCGCTCCATAGCGGCACCCGGGCAGCTTCCTAGCGTAATCCCCATTCACCATTGCCGCTCCATAGCGGCACCCGGGCAGCTTTTTTGCGTAATCCCCATTCACCATTGCCACTCCGTAGCAGCACCCGGGCATCATCTTTGCGTAATCCCCATTCACCATTGCCGCTCCATAGCGGCACCCGGGCAGCTTCGTTGCGTAAGCCCCATTCACCATTGCCGCTCCATATCGGCTGTGACGCCCCAGGTTTTAAGAACTAGTTCAAGTAAGAAATGTTATGCCTTTAATGATGTCTCTTGTTTTATTTTTTTGTGTTAATAAGGGATTAGAAATAAAATAAAACATGGAGAATAAGGTAAACTGATATATATTAACATATTACATTGCAACAAGACCCAACTAGTTGAAAATACCATGCACAAGACCTAACACAGCCACAACAAGACTACTAAGAACCACAACTCGAGTAATTGGATAGTCCTCATCTTCAGAGTCCATCAGCGTGAAAAATATAACAGCCAGGGCCACAACACACATGCTCAACGCCAATGGTATTAGGAGAGCCATCCTTTCTGGTTCAAGTGTTTTGTTATTGTAAGATACCCCTACTTTTATAATGGTCCTGTGAATATTGACCATTGGAAAATAGCCGTTGGACTTTCAAAATAACCTTTGGGTTTCCGTTGATAAAGTTTATCTTTATATTAAAAATTGTTTTTAACACTCTTATAATTTTATAATAATATGTATAAAGTATGTTTCACAAAAAGAATCATAGTTTTAAAATTTAAAGAGTGTTCTCGGGAATAAATCCTCTTGTTTTCAAAATTCCGATGGATACTTATATTGAAAACTAGGTATTCTTTTTATAAAAGATATGTTTAAAAGGTATCAATAATGATATCTTTTGAGCTCTAAAAATATGATTTTTTGAATTTACTTGTGGTCTTTTAGAATTTCTTTAAAGATCCGAATAATTATAATGGTTTTGTATGAAAAGTATATCTATTAAAAGATTTATATATAAATTGGTAAGGGGATTTAAATTTTAAAACTACGTTGTTGTTATAGTATGTTGACTCATTTTGTGCAAGTATTTATATTTTGAACTAAGCGTACAGAAACTTGTTATTTCAAAAGTCTAAATAAATTTCCTTTTTATAAATAAATTATGTTAATATGAAATATATTACATAATCTAGTAAAATGAATTTAGATTTTAAATTTAAAACTAATTGTCTTTATTGAATGAACCCTCTTTTGAATAAATATTTATACTAAAATTCATTTTGAAAATAAGTATACTTATACTGATTGTTTTATAAATTTAAAATAAGTTTTTTTAGAAAATGATAAGTTGGGGCCCGGCCAAGCCGAGGGAATCCCTTAAGGGACAAGCCCTCTAGGCCGAGACCACGCCCCAAGGGACCCAAGGTGCTGACCATCGGGGTCCCCAGGCGTTCAGTGGGTGTCCAAACCGTGTCTCGCCGTGCATAGGTCTCTCAGGCCGCGCACAGGCCGTGTGTAAGGCCGCAGTGTGTGGTGCGTAGGGGTGGGCTGAAGCCCGCATGGGGCCCGTGTATAAGGCCCCAGAGTGTGTGTTCGTGTTATTGAGCCGAAGCCAGCGTGATTTGGTTTATAAGCCGCACCTCAAACGCATTCCGTTTCAATGTGGGATGCTCTCCACGCGACCGGGACAGTCCGATCGACTCCCGTGTAGATCTCGACCGTCTGTCCTTTTTTTTAGCCACGCGATTGTCCCGTGTTTTACCACGACCGTCCGATATTCCCTGAGATCAAATCTCGGCCGTCCCTTCCTTTACCACGTCGACCCCCCGTCGTCTTCTTCCTCAAAGCGGCACCCGACCAGTAGGCCTGCAACTGAGGACGCCTCGACCTCTCCTCCCCCGCACTGCTCCCTTGACTTCCAAACACCGCCCTCCTAGGTCTCTGTTTTCCCGTCTTCCCCACATCAGTATACGCATGGGTCGAGTCACCCTATCTTCACCAAATCCCTACTTAAACCCCCCTGCTTCTTGATGTCTCAGGCAGCTTCTTCTTCTTCCTCCTTCCTCTCCCTCAAACTCCCAGCAACCAAGCGAGTTACACCCGGTCCGGGCTTCCTCCTCAAACACTGTAAGGGTCCCTGCATGCTTGTCTTCCTTTAAAGAAACCTTCGGTATATACACAACTTATATTTATATATATATACTTGATATATATACACCTAGGATGGTATCTCCTTCAAGGAATCGGCCTTCGTGTTTCTAGTAGGGTGCATGCGTAAGCATGGTTCCTTGTTTTGTTTTCCTTTGATGAAACCCATATCTTATTACTCTCGGTATATATATATATATATAGTTTTTATATATGCATACTTGAATATAAACCCCTCGGGTGGTGATGTTTTCAAAAAGGATTTCTTTCCTAATGTTTAATACAATGGTTACAAAGGGAAAAGAGTTATCTCACCTCATTGTAAACCAACCCTTAAGAATATGTTTTGTATGTACATATACGGGTTACCTATTTTTATATATATATATATACACACATGGATGGTATTTTTTCTTTTTTTTGGGTTGACCTATGTTGGACATGGCATTTGGATGTTAAATTCTAATTGTTCTCTTTCGATTTTAGTTCATAAAACCTATACAGATACAAATATACAATTGTTTTTCTTTTTATATGTATATAAAGATAATTATAACCCAAACTATATCTATTTTAAGATTTTCAAAATGATCCAGCACGTTATACTATGCATTAATGAGGGTTGTTTGAAATTTTTTTACCATGAAAACCCCTCGTTATAAACTTGGTATCTATATATATATCGATGTACTCATAAACATGTAGACCAATACAAATCAAATTTATGATATAAAGGAGTTGGTACCAACCTTTAAGTCAATCCTTATTTTATGCGAACTATGTTTTATTAAAGAATCATGATGGGAATCTCTCATGATGCGTTTTAACATAAAGGGTGTATTTTGGTTTGATTTAAGATGTATTAGAGGATTTAATATTTAATGGGTCATGATATCATGTTGTGTTCCTGTATTACCTTAAGACATAATGAACATACTCTGGTGAATGTATTAATTAATCAAGTTATGATTTAATTTATTTACAAGATCAAGGGCCTATTTATCAGCATAACAAATTTCAAGAGTTTTCCTTAAGCACTCCTTTTCAATGGATTTATAATGACAAAGATTCATCATTTAGTATATCATTAATCATATGCTTTAGTGTAAAGGATGTTTTACTAAGCTATGTATGCCTTTGATTAGTTACCGATACATTTATCAAGTTAACCATCATACCTTGTATTAGCACGATTTGTGGTGGTTCATTATTTATTGTTGTACATAATGCATGCTTATGACATATCACTAAATGAACTAAGAAATTGGATTACCCAATGTGGTATGGGACACATTGGGTAAAATGAAAATAAATGAGATATTCAAGGTGGTATGAGACATATTGAATATACATAACCATTTAAGTAAAGCATGAACGATGTGGCTCACATGATGATAAAGACAAATTTAAGGGTGCGCCCTGATAGCGCTCTAATGCATTGGGTAAAGACTTAATCTCTAGAGATGACTTTTTAGACTGATACCTTGGTGAATAACCTTGGTAATTTTTAATGACACCTTGGGGATGGACCTTGGTGATATGTTCATGATTGTCTAAGTTAAATGTTGATGCCATATAATTCATGTTATGTAACAAGTTCTTTCCAAGATAAATTTCTTTCACTAATGATGCCTTTAAAGTTTTCATAAAGTTCTTATTTCACCGGTATAAGCTTGAAGCATGATTGGTGATTATTACTTAATAGAATAGTAACCAGCATGTGAAAATTTAGTTGTTTCCTTTATGCACAACTCTGATTATGTATTACTTTTAACTGTTTAATTTATGCTTATGTAAGACACATGTCGTACTTGCTTATGGTAACCATTGTTATTCCTTCAAGAATTAACATCACTGTTCCATCTTCTTATTGAAAACCATGATTGAGAATTGTTATGTTATGTGTTACAATATTTCTTAGTGAATGTTCAAATTATTTTAAAAGAATGTTTTCAAATGTTACAGTGTTTTAATTTCCTTTAAAACCCCCTTACTGTGTATTTAAATGCTCACCCTATGTTTTGATTTAAAATTTTCAGGTATCAGCTTTTAAAAGATGAATTGTTTCAGAAGTTGCCGGTTTCCCAGAACCCGAACCACACACGATCCTCTGTATGGGACATGATGTGTTGTTAACAAAGTTTATTCTATTTTAAGATAACACATCATGTTCAGAAGGCACCGACTCCTGGGTTTCCGGGGTCGGGGTCTCAACAACGGCACCCGGGCAACTTCGTTGCCTAAGCCCCATTCACCATTCCCGCTCCATAGGGGCACCCGTGCAGCATCTTTGCATAAGCCCCAGTCACCATTGGCGCTCCATAGCGGCACCCGGGCAGCTTCGTTGCGTAAGCCCCATTCACCATTGCCACTCCATAGCGGCACCCGGACAGCTTTGTTGCGTAAGCCCCATTCACCATTGCCGCTCCATAGTGGCACCCGGGCAGCTTCCTAGCGTAAGCCCCATTCACCATTGTCGCTCCATAGTGGAACCCGGTCAGCTTCCTTGCGTAAGAACCATTCACCATTACCACTCCATAGCGGCACCCGAGCAACTTCTTCGCATAAGCCCCATCCACTGTTGTGATTCTATCCAGCGGTAAGCCGTTGTGACCCAATACAGCGGTCAGCCATTGCAACCCGATTCGGTGGAAAGCAGTTGACATCCTTATCCAGTGGTAAGACGTTTCAATCCCATTTAGTGGTAATCCGTTCAAATTCTTATCCAGCAGTAAGCCATTGTGACCCAATCCGGCGGTAAGCCATTGCAACCCCATTCGGCGGCAAGCCGTTGACATCCTTATCCATCGGTAAGCCGTTGCGATCCCATTTAGCGGTAATCCGTTCACATCCTTATCCAGCGATAATCCATTATGACCCAATCTAGAGGTAAGCCGTTGAAACCCCCAATCGGCGGTAAGCCATCATCAGAACAACTACATGGACTTTGATTCCCTGCCACGGGGATACTTAGGAAGCCTCTTCCAGGCTCAAGCCCGAAACTATCATTATCCTTTTCCTCGGGCCTCCATCCCGGAGTAAGTCCCAACACCATGGGCCGCCCAATGCGTAAGCCCCTCTTCGTTTCTCATGGATGCACCCTTTGCGACGTGATCGTCAGGTCTCTGCTGCCTCTTGTTTCTCACACCGAGCACGAATCACGTGGGATTAGAGTAAGCATTGGCCATGACAACACCCCGTCCAACATGACGTTAAACTGTGTTCCGTCCAGCATGACGTTAAACTATATACCCCCGTCTGACATGATGTTAAACTGCACATCCATTTGAACTATGAGGTCTTTGATCCATGTTAAGGCATGGTACATAGGAAGCTTTCACGAGGTTCAAGTCCAGCACCCATCATTTCTTCACGTCAGGTTCCACCCTCATCTAGCATGACATTAAACTGCATTCCAGTCCAACGGCAAGCCATTGTGACCAACCCAAACTATGAGGACTTTGATTCGTGTCAAGGCACGGTACGTAGGAAGACTCCCTGAGGTTCAAGCCCATCCCCCATCGGACCAAGGTCCCTTCTTCACGTGGGTTCACCGACACCCACCGCCATTCCCGAACTACGAGGACTTTGATCCATGTCATGGAATGGTATGTAGGAAGCCTCATGAGGTTCAAGCCCACCACCAGTGGACCCCTGGGTTCACCTTCACGTCAGTTCACCGACGAAGCCCCTTTGAACTTCGAGGCCTTTGATCCATGTCAAGGCATGGTACGTAGGAAGCCTCCCAGAAGTTCAAGCCCACCATCTGTTGGTCACTCCGACCTTCTTCACATCGGGTCACCAGCACCTGGGCAGCCTAGTGTGTAAGCCCCATACCATCCGGACCAAGGTCCTCACTCGCGTTGTATCACCAACACACTATTATGAACTACATTGTCTTTGTTCCATGCCAAGGCATGGTACGTAGGAAGCCTCCATAAGGTTCAAGCCCATCATCCGGTTGTTCCGAACTCCTTCACGTCGGTTCACTGACAATACCCATCGGACCAAGGTCCACATTCACGTCGGTTCGCTGGTGACATCCATCGGACTAGGGTCCACATTCACGTCAGTTCACTGACAATACCCATCAGACCAAGGTCCACATTCACGTCGGTTCGCTGACGACACCCATCAGGCCAAAGTCCACCTTCACAACGGTTCACCGGCACCCTCCTGAACTACGTGGACTTTGATTCCCTTCCATGGGGATACGTAGGAGGTCTCTTCGAGGCTCAAGCCCAACTTCACTGTCACCCCTGCGATGGTCCCATTTCATTCCCCCTCCACTTCATTCATCCATCCATCACCCATACTGATTCTCACCCAGGCCGCCACATCATGGTGGGATCATGCCATCCACCTCCTCACTGCTCCTAGAGGCACATGGGCCACTCTCCAGGTGTAAGCCCCGACATATCTCTGGGTCGTTGTCCTCTGTGTACACCCCAATTCATCACCCCTTCGAACTACGTGGGTTTTGATCCCTGTCCTCTATACAGGGTATGTAGGAAACCTCCAAGAGGTTCAATCCCAACCAATGGTAATCCATGGTGTCCCATATCCTGGGGTGCACTACCCATGATCCGCCCTCAGTGGTGTTCAGATCAGCCATTACGGTGTGACATCCCCCCTCCTAGGAGCGCACCACCTCAGATCTGTCCTCATTGGGCATCCTAATCTATCCATATTCTAGGTGTTCCCCCCTTGGGAGGTACCAATCTGATCCGTCTCAATGGGACGTTATAATCACACTCATTCCGTATCTTCAAGATGTTAAGCTCGCGGCCTACCTCGTGATAAACACAATTTTCCTGACGAAAACCTCGGATGACACCCCTTTGGCGTAACCATCTCCGTAAGACATTAAACTCACGACATACCCTGTGTTAAACACGGGAAGCTGAGGAAAACCTCAGATACATGCCTATGGAATATGATTCCCTGCATTCGATGTGGGATTCCTCGGGTTATGTACCCTTGAGATGCCCTCTCATGAGGAAGAATACAGGTTCCCCAATGTCCATGCACCCAGAGATGCCCCGACATGCCTGATGTTGCCGTCTACTCCAACCGAAGGTCGCTACCATGTCAATACCCTATGGAAAGTCCTGACGGAAGTAGTGTAATTAACCGGCGTCCATGAAGATATGACACCGGGAAAGAGATTCAAGAACAACGTATTAAATCTATAAGGGAGACCTGTACTAGGTGATGAGTTCCGAGGAGGAATCCACGGAAGGAAGAACCGACATCACATCATACCGGTTTAGATCTAGGAGCAGACATCCTTGAACAAGGAACGGATGCCGCCTGCCTTTGGAAAGCGGGAGTGTGGGGTAACAGTTGCCCGTCCTCACAGACGGATGCGTGCGCCCCAACGAAAGCGTCGGAAACAATCCTCCTAGATCCTCCTGCCCTCTCCATTTCTCTCCCCCGCGATCTCCTCCTCACCGCGCCCTCCTCCTCACCGCGACCCTCCTCCCCGATGCCTCCTCGCTGCGCCTTCCTCCTCATCGCAACCCTCCTCCCCTACACCTCCTCGCCGCGCCCTCCTCATTGCCGCGACCCTCCTCCCCGAAGCCTCCTTGCCGCGACCCTCCTCCTCGCTGCGACCCTCCTCCCCGATTCCTCCTCCCTGATGCCTCTCTTCTGACGCCGAGGTCAACACCCCCAACAAACCTGAAAACACTTGAACCCTCCTCGCCGCGACCTTACTCACCCCGACCCTCCTCTAGCAAAGATAATCCGAGATGCCTCCCCTCCTCCTCCTTTCCTGATAGTTCTCCCCCACAACCAGTGGTAATCCCCTGTCTTCATCCCCATCCACCATTCTTTACCCTCTATTATTTTGTTTCAATATAACTAATTATTGGTGCTTTAATTTTTGATTTTGGGGTGTGATACTGGTTATATTTATACTCACCCTTACGTGGGTTCATCTTGAACATATAATGTATTATAAAAATGGTTCTTTTTTATGGAGATTTAGGTAGACATAGTGTAGATGGTGTGCATTGGTGCTTGGTGGATGTGGTGTTTAGACTATTTTTATAATGGAGGCCTCATGATTAGACTGTATTATCTATTTTGGTTAGATTAGACCTACCTACTAGTTATTGGGCCTATATTTTTTCCTCTTTACATTGATTAAGTGCTTTATACTTTATTGTGGGATGTTATAGGTTTTGTATGAATTTAAAAATTCCAGTTTTTCACTCTTCCAAATTACTCTACTGTGCTTGGATATATGTGTGCAAATATATAGGTTCATTATTTTATGTTCTCCCATATATTTAATATGCCTACTCAGTGATACTCATCAGTCCCTGGCCAATTACATGTGGTTTTACTTTGAAAGGTATTAATTTTTGTCAATATTTATCCCGACTTGCAGCAATCAAAGTGGGTTACCACAAGAGCATTAAGTTTCTATAGAAAAATGAAATAAACTAGAGATATAATTATTCACTTGAAACAAGTATGTTGTTGTTTAATTTTTATTTTATTTTCTTTATCGCATTGGCCACTTAGGATTTTACTGCTTTCTACAGATGGAGGGTAGTTATATTCTACAAAGGGGTCCAGAAGGGCACTGGAGGCGGCTACGTGGTTTTCTTTGTAGGGGAGGGAGATCAGGGTATTGGAGAGATTAATTTGTGTGTTTCATTTTTTTGTCTTTACACTATGTTGTTTTTGTTTTGTTTTTCTTTTCTTTTCCTTTGGCGTGGACATCCGACGTACGGATGAGTCATGCCAAAATATTACCGTTTCACCACCCATGCATTTTGGATTTACATGTTTAGTTCAATTGCACTTAGCCTTTCTGAGCCCACTCATTGTCCACAATTTGACAGAGATTCAAAGAGTATGAGGGGGGTGTGAAGGGGGTGATGGGGAGTGTTGTGGGAAAAAAAATCTCATAAAAATGAAATAGAAATTGAACAAATGAATAATTAGGGAATCTCTATATACCCCTATGAAGTTTCATACAATGGGGTATGCCTGGGGGTGCACGTGGGGGCTGTTCGGGGGTGCACGAGGGGCTGTCTGAGGGTGTAGGGGGGGCTGTTCGGGGGTGCACGGGGGGCTGTCCGGGGTTCTGTGCAGGGGGGAAGGGGGGATGCATTAAATAATTTGGGAAATTATTTAAAACAAAATTGGGATTTAGGAATTTTTTTGGTCTTATGATGAAATTCATGAGGTGTTTTGAAAATAGAGGATAACTTTATGAAGTTTGAGTGACACATCATACTTGACCCTTTTTATATCCCTGTATGGGGGTTTCCCTCTTTTTATTAAAACGATTGTTTGAACCAAGACACTCTTTAAGTGTCGTTATACTTTTAATATGGGTCCCATGTTGTGTGACTATGTCACATGGGATGTGATATTCAAACAAAACATTGTCTAGGAAATAGAGGCAATTCCATAGTTCCATTAGAGTTTATTTGGTTCTCTGCTGAAAGACAGTTCAAAGTTAAACAACACATTGTCTAGGAAATAGAGGAAATTCCATAGTAAACTGCTAGAGTCTCAGTCCAAACATATATTCAAGGCTTAATATAGCACTCATCTTGATGGGGAATATGTGTTTTATGCTTCTCTAGCTAGTGAGTCACTGGATACCAAGGGTCCTTTGACATAATAATACATTCAAGGGTGGTGGGGTGCAGGGTGGGGGGGAGGGGGTAGGGTGGGGGGTAGGGGGAAGGGTGGAGGGGGGCAGGGGGTAGTGGGAAGGGTGCAGGGTGGAGGGGTGCAGGGGGGCACGGGGCAGGTTGGAGGGGGGCAGGGGTAGGGGGCAGGTTGTAGGGGGGCATGGGGCAGGTTGGCGGGGGGCAAGGGGCAGGGGGCAGGGGGGAGGGTGGAGGGGTGCAGCTGTGGATAGGTTAATTAAATAATTCATCAATATATAATAGAGGTAAGTGATTATTTAGTATCCCATGATTCAGGTGTGGATAATTTATAGACAAACACATACATCATTTTGAACTGATGCTTTACAAGGGGACACACATGGAAGAACAAAACCACACTTCAATAGACCATCAATTTATACATGAATTTACATCAAATTAAAAGTAATCATCTAATATGAAGTCATAGAGTTCATTAATTCAACTAGTAGTATCTTTATAAAAAATTTCACATTAATTAGGTGACACAAAAAATACAATAGAAAGACATCATGATTCTACTACATCAACTGAATCATCTAAAATAGTGGATCCTAGAGCATAAAACTGACCACAAACTCCATAATAAAAAATATTTGTAAATGTTAACTCTTTATGAATATATACTATACAAGAAAAGATACAAATTTCTTTAGTAGTATCCAATGGGAAAACCCCACTAGATTAAATTGATAGCAACAGATGAGACATACTCCAGAATGATTGACTACAATTTTTTCCGAACTGCTGGGAACTAATGATAATATATCTTTAATGTAGAAAATCATGATGAGTACAAACTCATGATAATATGGTCATAGATTATGAACTCCAATGACCTATGTTGTTTCTATCTGATCGACATATAATAGAAACATAAATAGTGTGACATGTTCCTCAATCTGAAAAAAATACACCCTATAAATTACTCTCTAGAGCCTACTCATCAAGAATATATATTTGAGTAATTTTGATGTTGGGTCATGAAATATATCTAAAACTCTCACTTACTGATGCTTAGCAATTTAAGGGTAAGAAAATTTTAGAAACTACCAGCCATCATGGTTGAAGAAATAAAATTTTCACCAAACTATCCCAATATTTCTACAACGAAACAATCCAATCCACACAATATCTAAAGAACAAGAACAACCATTGCCAATCTTTTCCAAAAAAAAATTTCACCAAAAATGAATCCTAGTTCCCCTTTTTATTAGAATTGAAATTGAATGATATGTTAAGCTCCTCTGAAAATTCATTTTTCAATGCATATAAAATCAAGCACCCATACATTGATACTCTGGTGTTATTTTTTTTAACATTGTCTTCTAAATCTAACCATCATTTGAATCAACTCTATGCTGGTATTATGACTCAAAAAACATATAATCTACACCATGATGCTAATTTTGATATCATAATGTGTATACAACTAAAAAATATTAAAGGAATATAGACTCATAAACCTATAATTTAGAATATTTATGGTTTATTATTATTATTATTATTATAATATTACAGTTACACCTAATCTCATGGACTACCCATTTTAAAACGCATATGAATTGAATAATGATTATGTATCCTCTCTCATATTTATACTTTGCAACTAGTATCACTTTACTTAGTTTTCCAATTATACATGAATGTGTTTTCATTGGATCATTGGGGCCCCTAAATACATGTGTTAAAGCTGAAATCCCTTAGTTTCATTTGGTACATGGCTCATCTAACAATATTCCCATAACTTATGGTCCTCAACAGTGCCTACCTCTAATCTCTATCTATTCCTTCTATCTAATCTTTTTATATCAACTTTTCATGACTATCCCCCCATTGGTAAAACTCCGACACGCTGTGGTCACGCCGCGGTCACACCACGGTCATGCCGTTGTCATGCCGTGATAATGCCGTGATTTGGCCCTACTCCGGCTACATCCAACCCACACCATCCCCCTTCCACCTTCATTTCGGCCCACTTCCACCAACATTCCATCCCGCAATAGACCCCCCCTTCCAACTTCAAATCAGCCCGCACCATCCCCCCAACACTTGTAACTAGCCCCCTTCCACCAGCATTCCATCCTCCTCCCGCTCCCTTCAGTCCTGGACAGAAGATGCTGCCCCGCGGATGTCGCTAGACCGGGCCAACACGCCGCGGTCACGCCGCGGTAATGCCATGATTTGGCCCTGCTCCAGCCACATCCAGCCCAAACCAGCCCCCTTCCACATACATTTGTATTCTCCTTGGACAAATCTTCCATTTTGCTATTTCTTGCCTCTATTTTCACATACAAGCAAGGCATTTTGGCATGAATCTAAGTTTTTCTCCTTCTTCCATGATAGAAGAAATGATACTTTTATATTTACCACTTGGATTAGTCTTCTTAGGTTTATTACCCAAGGATGTATGATCTGCCTTCTTTAAAAACTTCTTGGGAATAATGTTTCCATCTTCATTTTTTTAAAATTTTCCAAAGGAAGTTTTCTTTCATTTTTCATCATCGATGGTCTTCATTATCCATTTTTTTAACACATTCATAGATGAGCATGCTCTATTCTAGTGACTACACTCAATTAAAATACAATAGCGATCTTAAATCTGTTGTTACTCATGCATAGTTATCTATTACCCATGGTTTAAAAAAATTATTTACAAATATTGGTGTGATTAAATAATGAGAATCCATCCATGGGGGTGCAGGGGGAAGGAATAAAAGAAAACTGAGAAAAATCACTAAACAAATCAACCACACTAGAAATTCCCAAGGATTTTAGTAGAATGACAACAATGTAGAGTAGGGTAGGATGAAAGTTAGATTGGGTGACTATTACGGTATACCGGTACTCATAACATTGATAGGACTTCACCACCCATCCATACAATAATTGATATGGACCACTGAGGTGTTGTGGGGATCTTCATTCCTGTATTTGAACCAACAGTTCATAGATACGAGCAAGGGTGGGAACAACCAAGTTGATGGGATATCCTTTTTTTAAGGTGACCACCATCATTAAAGTATAGATTCAGAAATTAGTTATTATTCTCATCTTCTTAACATTGTAATTATCAGCCGATTATTTAACATTAATTCTTGGTATATGATACGGTTTATATTTTCAAAATGTCTCTAAATTTCAATAAATATTTTTAGATTTAATACAAAACATCACAACCCATTATGAATTAACCAAACACTTTTGGTAATCGATTATTATTATCTCCTAGATTTCATATAAACTCTTTTTACTATAATCAATCCTCATTCTTGGAACTTATGTATGACTATTTGTGAATTTTTATAATTTAAAACATTTATCAATTCCCTAAACAGTAATTTTAATATATTTGTTATGATTTTTCATTAACTTGTTATTAATGATTACTTAATATCTTATGAAAAAATACATATAATATTAAGTCATTTTCTAGATTATTTATTTAATGTATGTTTATCTGTTTCAGAATGGATAGATACTGGATGTACAACATTGATCGGATCACTGATGAATTTTTGAAGGAGTTATAATATTTATTGGACATTGCATTCACTAATGATTCAGATGGCGGATTGATTCGATGCCCATGTTTTGATTGTGTTGTAAGACCTTGGTTATCTCGTGGGGAAGTGAGTTACCAAAGTGGTTTCCAAAAAAAATTTCATGTGTGGTATCACAATGGAGAAAAATATCATGTGTTGAATGACATCGATTCAGCAGAAAATATTGGTATGAAAAATATGATTTTTGATTGGTTTCCTTTTTTTTCTGAAGATAGCTCCTCATGTAGACCAGTGCAAGAGGAAATGAATACTGGAACACAATTCTGATATATTAATCAGGATGATGATATTGAGAGTGTTAGAAAGATGATGGAAGATGAAAATACCCCAGTATATCAAGCCTGTGAAAAAATGATTAAACATGAGTTTTTAATGTGATTATATCATGGGAAAACAATGTATGGATTTAGTAATACTAAGGTCGACTATCTACTTACATTTATTAAAGATTTACTGCCTGATGATGCATGCATTCCAGAAAATGATTACATGGCATCAAAGTTGGTTGAAAAATTTGGATTTTCATCTAGTAAGATTCATTCTTGTCTCAAAGACTATTGTTTATTCTGGAAGGAGAATGCAGACTTGAGTCAGTGAAAACAGTGTGGCACATCAAGGTGGAAGACTAATAAAGACAGATCTCAATCTTGCATACTACAGAAAGTGATGTGGCACTTCCCTTTAATTCTGAGGCTTCAAAAAAATTTTATGTCAGAACAAATTGCAAAGAATATGAGATGGAATGAAGATGAAAGAAAGAAGGATAACGATGAAATAGTGCATCATGCAGATGGGTTGGCTTGGAATAAATTTGATAGGTTACATCCTGATTTTTTAGTTGACCCACGAAATGATATATTGGGATTATCCTGTGATGGTTTCAACCCATTTCGCCAAATGCATACATCACACAATACTTGGGATGTTTTCATTCACATTTACAACTTTCCTTCATGGATGTGTATAAAGAAGCCATTCACTATCCTGAGTATATTTATATCTAGACCTAGTGATCCTGGAAATGATATTGATATATACTTTCAGCCATTAATAGAGGAGTTAAATGAGCTTTGGATTGCTGGTGCACACGCGTATGATGCATTCCGAAAGGATTACTTTATGTTTCGTGCAACTTTATTATGGACGATTAATGATTTCCCTGCCTACGGAATGATGTCTAGTTGGAGTAATAAAGGGAAATTATCCTATCCTATTTGTATGAAAAATACACGTTTCCGAAGATTAATGTTTCGGGGAACTTTTAGCTTCATAGGGCATCGACGTTTTCTACCAATGGATCATCCATACAGGAAAAATCGGAGACAGCTTGACAATGCCATCGAGATAGATGAGACACCTCAACAAATTTCAGGGACTGATATTGTTAAAGAACTTGATGATTTGAATTATGTTCTTGGCAAAAGTCAATCAAATATCAGAAAGAGAAAGCATGCTAATTCGAATTCCAATAGCATTTGGAGAAATAAAAGAATATTCTTTGAGTTTCCGTATTGGTCATTGAATTTATTACATCATTGTTTGGATGTAATGTATATGAAGAAAAACATTTTTGAGATGTTACTTGCTACTATTTTAAATGTCAAAGGCAAAACAAAAGACAATTTGGGGTGTCGTCGTGATTTGATGGATTGGGGTATAAGAGCCAGACTTCATCCTGAGTTAATTGTTCAAAAAAAGTGGAGAGTCCCTGTTGCCTGTTATTCGATGAAAAATGTGGAGAAAAAACAATTTCTTCAGGTCTTGGAAAGTTTGAAGGTTCCAGATGGTTATTCAAGTAATATATTGAAAAGGGTGAATACACAAGATGTGAAACTAAAATCTCTTAAAACCCATGATTACCATGCCATGTTACATGAGTTGATTCACATTTCCATTCTGTATTTACTTTCACATAATGTTAGAGTTGAGGTGATTAAGTCATGTCAATTTTATCGAGATCTTTGTGCCAAAAGATTGTGTAGAAGTGTTGTTCAGAAATTGCAGAGAGATGCACCGATTATTCTTTGCGACTTGGAGAAAAGTTTCCCACCGTCTTTTTTCACATGTACGTTACATTTGACTGTGCATCTTTCCACGGAAGTTCTATTTGGTGGTCCTGTTTTGAGTCGGTGGATGTATCCTACCGAAAGAATGATGTTTACATTGAAATCTTTTGTGAGAAATAAATAACATCCTAAAGGCTCTATTGTGAAATTCTATTTAGCACAAGAATGCATGGATTTATGTTCATCGTACTTGGATAACGTCACTATGAGGTCTAACCGACTAATGAGAACTGAAGATGAGAAATATGATCCCATTGAGCTGGCATTTCCTTCACTGCCCCAAACATGGGGGATATCTGGATCGTACTTGTTGTGTACTTTATGCAGGGAAGAGTGGGAAATGGAACATCACACAATATTATTCAACTGAGGTGTGCTTGATGATTATATCAAGTAAGTAAAATAAACATTATGTATTTTTTTCATTGTGTGATTTCATTATATCTTCTGACATTTTAATGCTTTCATATCTGTACAGAACATTTAGAAATTATAAAAAAGTGACATCGCTCTCTATCTATTAAGTGGAAGGAACTGTTGCACAACAAATAATTTTCTGCCTGGTTAAAGTCAAAGGTAATAGATTTCTTTTTCTTCTTCTCATAACATAATCACATGTCTCTGTTTAATATTCTTTGTTGGTATCTTTTAGGTTTTAACTCTACCAATTATTGAAGTATCCGATGAAATAAAAGCATTGTCCTTTGGTCCATACGATGTGGTACGTGATTGTAACTCAATGGTTGTCAATGGATTTAAATTTTTTATAAATAGTTGTGTAGAAAAATAGCAGCACAGCATGACGGTGTCACGATAAGTGCCACAACAGATTGTTATGCGAGTGCATCAGACATACATCCTCGATTAGAAAATATATCATATTACGGTGTTGTTGAAAGAATCATTTTATTATATTACTATGCACATGGTCGTGTCGCCATGATGAAATGAAAGTGGTTTGATTCAATAACACGACAATGAATGCATATTGATAACTGTGGATTTAGAGTGATTGATATGAACCTCCAGCTTCGTACCAATGAACCTTATATTCTTGTGTCACAAGCTAAATAGGTGTTTTATGTAAGTGACCCATTACAACCACAATTTGGTGTTATTGTTGATGTTATTCCTAGACATATTTTTGAAGAAGGCATGGATGACAATGATGTTGTGTATGAAACTATCGGTATTTATTCGAATGTTGCATTTGATGATACAGATGATGCAATTGTTAAAAACGATTGTGAACCAGAAATTGTCACAGACCCAACATAGCGTTGACACATTTGTAAGTATTTACCTGATATTATCGCAATATTGTATGTGTTTTTTTTAAATTCCATACATGATATCAAAATAACTAGTATATTTTATATCATTATCGAATATAAAACTATTAATAGCCTCACCAATTTATGTTTAACCACTTCTCTAGTAAATCTTGAACATAGAAAAGTCTTGATATTTTATAAATATAAATATCAGACATGAAAATATATCTCATTGTTTTATGATACAATTTTATTATTTAACATTTTGCATTATTTCTATTTATTTGAGAATATTATTTTAAATTTCCAGGTCAAAATGTCTGATTATGATGATACTAGAAGGAGTAGAAGAATACCGAGAAATGAATAACGTAGGTCTCCTCCTAGAAACAATGTAAGTACAAATTATGTTTTAATATTATGGTCTTTCATATTATTTATCTTATTATCATTCGTTTTATTTTATCATCTATGTTATTTTAGGCTGCATCATCGAGGAGACGCTTGGATTATGCCACTGAGGATGATATTGTGGCGGGGGTACTGATTCTATAGGCCAGCCTACTACTATGCTACTTGAGACACCATGAGGCCATCCTCCCATTATTCCACCTCCATATTATCCATACCCACCTTTTCTGTATCCCTTTTTTCCCGCACCCACATCGTATGGTAGTTCTCAGACTCCCATCCCTCATTTTCCATTCCCACCATCCACTGTACAGGGTACTGTGCCCCCATATATCCCACCGCCATATCCATATCCATATCCACCCTCATCTATACATGGTTATCCATCAGGTTTTCTGCCTCCATCAGTACACTTTGCATCTACTATACATAGTACTCCTATAGATATCTCACCTACCATGGAGGCTTCCCCCCTCCAAACGCAGCACTTCAGGGGTCAGCAGGTCCCCCATCTACTGGTATTTTTTTAAACATTACCGTTACTGATTAATGATAAATTCATATATATTATTTTTTTTATTTTTGGTTTCATGATTAGCTCCATCCTCTACCAGACGATGAGGCCGCACAAAAATGCGCGAGGTTTGGAATCAGAACATGAAAATCGTAGTTGATTACAATGAGGACAATGCTATAATTAATAAAAATGGCACGTAATGTAAAAGTTTTATGGGAATGCTTGCTAGACACAACAATATCATTCCGGTTTAACTGATAAGTTGGAAGGAAGTTGGACAACAAATAGAGGACAAAGCCTGGGCTGAGATTTGGGTAAGTAATGTTAATCACCTTTTATATATATATATATAAATTTATAATATTTTCTTAAAAAATATTATGTCCATTGCAGCTTCGATATAATTTTCCTGATATAAAAAATGCAAAGGCTGCAAGGACAATGGATTTAGGTGAAATGTGGCGAGCCTACAAGTATGGTTTATATCTTGGTTAGAAAAAGAGAGTTGTTACAGAGCTTGAAGAAGTACCGGTGATTCAATATTTCCCAATATCACAATATAAAGATATGATCATCTATTGGAAGAGTCTAGCGTTTAAGGTGTTTGTTAAATTTATATATATATTCATTTATTTATTTGAAAACGATTTTAAATTACTTGTTTTATTTATGTTAATGAATTTATATAATTTTTTGTGTATAGGATAAATCAAATAGAAATAAAACAAACAAGAGTAAAATGAAACACATTTATACTCGCAGACACACTTCAATTCCAGATCATGAGCAGACACGGGCAATTTAACATTTAAAATATTTATCTTTGCTTAGTGTAAATTTTTTAACTTCCAATTTTTATTTATTTATTTTTTATCCAGAAAAAGGCATCGAATATCGAGGGTCTCGTTCCTCGCTCAACTTTGTTTTTTACAAGCCGGAAAAAGAAAGATGGTACTGTGCCAAATCCCGACACTGAGAAGGTGATTGTAATTATATTTCAATTTCTTTGATTTTTACTGAATTTAATTCCACATATTATTTTATCATTTTAATTTATGTTATATATCAATCAACATAATTCTTTAGAGGCATTGGCCAAAAAAGAACCTGAAAATTTGGGCCCAAATGATCATCTACATCAGGTATTTGGAGATGAACATCAGGGTAGAGTGTGTTTTCGACCTGGGAAGAATATTTTTTACCATCTCGATACTGGTCTACTAAGGTTTCTTCGAGTACCGGTTCTGGTTTTGTCACAGTAGAACAAATGAATGCCGCAACCAAAGAAGCAAGTCAAAAATCAGAACAGGGGATAACTGCAAATATGATGAAATTTATGTCTGCCCTTTATTCTACACTGCCAGCAGAATCAGCTACAACAGTTGATGCCTTTTTGATGTCGATGCATTATACTAATGTATATTCTTCTATCAGAGCCGGAGCCGGACCTAGTGCTGGACCCGGTGCTGGTGCCGGTTCGGATGCCGATGCCGATGATGATGTTGGTGGTGTGAGAGGTGGTGATGGTGTTTCTGTATGAGGTGTGGATGAGGGTTATCATGATTCTGATGATACTGATATTGAGACTCACTTTTGATGTAAATTGTATTTTTGGATTGGTAATGTATGATGAGTTCCATACATCTGATTACACTGCTTTTTTGATCAATATCATTAATATTTACCATATCTTATTGGGAATGAGAATGAATACTAACCTGTAGATCTACCTTAAGCTAACTATGTCTAGTATTAGATATAGCCCTACCGTCATGACTTCTTAGTCGATAAGTTTCTTTAACTACCTCAGATAAAGCCATGTATACAAATTCAGTAGCTGAAAGTGCAACAATAGATTAAATATTTCAATTCTATAAATTAAACCTCCAAATTCAGTAAACACATTAATAGTTAAGGATTTAAAATTTTCAACATTAAGAGTATAGTTAGCATCAACCAAACCACAAATAATTTAAGTAGTATCCACAAACTCCATTTTCATGTGAGCATCAAATATCGTTGTTTTCTCCTCCTGAAATTGAAACTACTAGACAACCAACACTTCATCTCCCAAGAACGTATCCGTATTTGATATGTGCTGTTTTTATATGGTTTTTGACCTCACGTCTCTTAGTGAAAGGATATATTTTTTCCCTGACACAACCGAAATCTTCTTGATCTGCTTTAATTCATTGAGACTTATTTCATTTCGTATGTCACGTTTAGGGAAGATTTCAGAAAGCAGTTCAAAGAAAAACACCCCAAAAACAAATCTGTATCAGTGGTAAGCGACTTCATGTTCCTCGTTGAAGCTGTGTGGATATTTGATTTGATCTCTCATGGATGCTTACTTTTCAAATCTACATGTTTGTTTCATGAAAACCAGGTTGGCAAAGCTGGTGGATAGAAATGGAAGTCCATGACTGAAGCTGTATGTCAATGTTATTCGCAGCTCGTCATGTATTCCACTGCTCACTTTTGAAATTTTCATAAAAACGACCCTTCTTGGTGAAGGATGAGAAGCGGAAAGCCGAATATGAGAAGACTATGGATGCATACAATAAAGGACAGGGAGCAAGCAAGGGCGAGGATGAAGATTCAGACAAGTCGAAATCAGAGGTCCATGATGAAGATGAAGATGAAGAAGAGGGTAGCAAAGAGGTTTGTGATAACCTGAGCTATGTTTGTTTCATGGTGTCTTGCATTTATTTGAATCTCTGTTTTGCAGGAGGACGGGGAGTAGCCATTGGGAGAGAAGATATGCATGGCGTACCCTTTGTTTATTTTTGTGTTTCTCAGTATTATGTTTCGTAATAGTTATGAGTAGTGATGTGGAGTGTTAGAGAATGACTATTTTTCGAATTTTAATTGACGGTCAGAGCACCTTCTATGTCTTCTAAATCCTTGAACAGCTTCTGCTATCTCCATTTCATCATAACTGCATGTTTTTTTGCTTCATTGTGTTTTTGAAATGTTGTTGCTTTACTGGATCCAATTTATTTAGCTAATTATCCATGCTAACTTGTATCCTTTCAATCTTAGCTTAGCTAGAGGGTCTTATCTTTTAAATCTTTGAAAGCTTAAATTGTTGGAAGACCTCACATATAGTGCTCAGTTAGTGGTGTAGTACCATTTTACAATGCCACTAGTGTTCTATTTATGTTTATAATATATCCAATACATTGCGTACTAACTGTAATCCTTCTTAAGTGATAACTTGATCCATTGGTTTCTTTTCATTATGACCGTTCCTTGTGTATTGTCTTGATTTTAATTATTCTGGCGTATTGGTTTAAATTGAATTGTAATGGGTTGCTATGGGGAATTTGATATCGTATGAGCATTGTTGGGTGAACCTTTGGGCTATAGTTTTAGGTTGTGTGATTCTCTAGGACTGTGTTCAGGTGGGGGGGGGGCAGGTGGGGGGTAGGGGGAGGGGGGTGTGCAGGTGGGAGGGCAGGGGAGGGGGAAGGGGGGTGTGCAGGTGGGGGGCAAGGGGCAGGGGGTTGTGCATGTGTGGGGGTAGGGTGGTGTGCTGGGGCAGGGGGAGGGGTGTGTGCAGGTGGGTGGGGGGGGAGGCAGGTGGGGGAGCTGGGGGCAGGGAGAGGGGGCATGGGGGTGTGTAGGTGGGGGGAAGGGGGGTGTGCTGAGGCATGGGGAGGGGTGTGCAGGTGGGAGGGCAGGGGAGGGGGTGTGCAGGTGGGAGGGAAGGGGAGGGGGCAGGGGGTGTGCCGGTGGGGGGTAGGGGGTAGGGAGAGGGGGCAGGGGGGTGTGCTGGGGTAGGGGGAGAGGTGTGTGCAGGTGGGGGGGGGAGGCAGGTGGGGGGGGGGGGCAGGAGGCAGGGAGAGAGGGTGCGCAGGTGGGGGGGGGGGCAGGGGGGTGTGCTGGGGCAGGGGGAGGGGTGGCAGGTGGGAGGGAGGGGAGGGGCAGGGGGTGTGCAGGTGGGGGCAAGTGGCAGGGAGAAGGGGCAGGGGGTGTGCAGGTGGGTTCTACCCCACACTGTCAATATGTGTAAGCTTACATGCTGGACTTGAAAACACCTACATTTATAGTTTTAAATATATGAACTCCCTCACATGGCCAAGCTCCATCACCACTCTTCATTCACCACATCTCATTGTCAACATGTCTAACTCAAACTCACTTTAGGGGTGTCCATTAATCTCCCCATATTTTCAACAAATCATCTTTGTAAAAGTCCACACATTTTGTTAAAAAATACAACACAACCCAAGGGGTGTCAAACTGCATCACTATCCCCTCATGTCTTTCATGATTCCCATCGATAGTGGCGCAACCTACTCCATTATGGAATACTCAAAAAATATAGAATAATATTACTCCAACGATTCTGTTGTGTATGTGTTGAATGAAATTGGATTTCATTTGAACAAAAATCCTTTATTAACGATCATGTTATTCAATATTGGGATTTACATATCAATCTGAATATTCTTTTTTCATTTCTGATTATGGAGTTATGTATCATTTATCATGTACAGTTGAAACATTGATCACATATCAATCTGAAGTTGTTATGTCTCACTCTTTTTCCTATTATTTACTTTCAGGTGGTTACTTATGATGAGGTCGATTCTACCCACCACCATAGAAGGCAGTGATTTCAACATTAGATTCAGGTAAGGATTCTTACATTTTTATTCTTTGTCTCAATTTTAATTTGGGTTTTTGGGATTTTTAGGTTCCCTATCTTTTTGCAGTGCGTTTTGTATCTTGTCGAGGACAGTGAAGAACCACATGACTGGGATATCTTCTCAACCTGCGGGCATGAGGCCTTCTAAAATTTCATCACAAGGCCCGACTCCTTGGTTCAGTTTGGGCCAGGTTAGGTTTGCTAAGTTATTTTTTATTGGGTTCATTTTTGTTGGTTTATGTCAATTTTAACAGGTTCATTTTGTTCGATTTGGGGCTATTCGGTTAAATTAAATTAATTTTAGATCCAATCAGGTATGTTTCATTAGTTTCATTTTTTTCATGCTCAATTGTGCTTTATTGAGGTTAGTTTTGATTGGTATGAGTCAGTTTGGTTACATTGTTTTCAGTTTGGTTCAGTTTTATCTTTTTCAAAACCATTTGGTTTGGTTCCACTTTACTAAAATTGGCTTGATGATGTTTGATTTAGTTCTAGTCATATTAGTATATTCTTGATTAGTGTAGTCAATTTGACTGGAATGTTTTGTATAATACCATATATTAGCATGTTTTTGGTTTTCAAAATTAATTTCCCCGCCTCCTCACACTCCCTTCGCTCCTGGCCAGAAGATGCTGCCCTCCGAATGTCGCTGGACCGGGCCAACACGTCACAGTCACGCCACGGTCACACCGCGGTCATGCCGTGGTCACGCCGCGGTCACGCCGCGGTCACGCCGCTGTCACACCACAGTCACGCCGCGGTCACGCCACGGTAATGTCGTGATTTGGCCCTACTCCAGCCACATTCGGCCCACACCACCCCCCTTCCACCTTCATTTCAGCCAGCTGCCACCAACATTCCAGCCCGCAACAGCCCCCTTTCCACCTTCGAATCAGCTCGCACCATCCCCGCAACACCTGCAACCAGCCCCCTTCCACCAGCATTCCAGCCGGCTCCTGCTCCCTTCACTCCTGGCCAGAAGATGCTGCCCCGCGGATGTTGCTGGACAGGGCCAACACGCCGCGGTCATGCCACGATCACTCCGAGGTCACGCCGCGGTCACGCCGCGGTAATGCCGTGATTTGGCGCTGCTCCAGCCACATACAACCCACCCTAGCCCCCTTCCACCTTCATTTTTAAGGTGTTTTATGGTTTTTAGATTCTTTTTAGGGTTTTTATAGGTTTTAAGTTTTTTTTGTTTTTTTACAAGGCAAAATTGTACTATAAATATCAATGAAAAGATGAATTGCAACAGATCACTCAAAGGTGAAACGACAGTTGACCCAAGAACCCAAATTCACAGCTCAACCATATCAAGACATGGGAACCAAGAAAAGTTCCCATTAAAAACCAAGAAACCAAGAAAATAAGAGAACACAAGACCCTATGATGTCCAACCAAACAGAAACCAGATGGTGAGGTTCGCTTCCAAACTGGAAAAGAAATATCCACGAATGCAGCAAAAAAAAAAAACAGTAACAAAACCAGGACATCATGAAGAAATAACCAAGAATTCATAGACTGCAAGCACCAGTAACAGAAACTAGGGAATAAGGGAACATCTATGAGCCTTCCCAAGCCCTTCCATACACCAAGAGAGGCAACTAGAATCACCATTAATCGCATCCAGTAGAATATGGGCACACACAAAACAAACAGGAGACAGGGTGAATCCCCCTCCCATCCAGTGGCACTCAAGCACTGTAGAGACATCACCTATGAACTCATAGAAAGTAGTGACAGAAAAACCCATGAACCCAGCAAGAAAGACCTACAAGTGAAAAGAAGATTCCCAAAAGGAACAAGCCAACCAAACTACAAGCCAAACACAGAATCTATATCATCCAAACTGATAAACGCAAACTCTAACAGACCACCAACCACTGACACTACCCAATCCACTCACTCACACACACACAGATTCACACACTCACTCATGATACACCACCCAAGAAAGATCCACTTGAATCCCAATAAAGTAGAAACAAGAAAAGAAAATAGAATCCCCCCAATCAATGACCATCCCCCAAACACCTATAAGAAACCACTCCCACACACCAGTCCATATGATCCTGCATCGCACCAAACAAAAGAATAACCGAAAAAAACATTCACCATGTGACAAAAAAGAACAACTCTAGCACACCCATGACAGCTGACCACCGAACACAGCAAAGACCAGCCCCATTCAAAGAAACCTGCAAACCAGCAGACGCCCACCCAATAGACTTCTAACCAAACTACTCCCAAACTGTCCTAATCTACACCTCAAACCATCCAACTCCACTCCTCCGCCCATTAACACCCAAGCACCACTGGAAACCTTATCCCACCCCAGCCCTAGTACGACCACCAATCAATGACCATGGAATCCCAAAGAACCTATAGGAAATCTAGGAGAGTAGGCACGCTATTCCCTTCACCCCACCAATCCACGAGAACACTAGAAGAAATCCACAACCCAAATTCTCCTAGAAACCTACTCTAAAAAAGACAACATGCAACCTCACTAACCAAGAGACACACACCATCCACATGCCCCCTCAAGAAACCACCTGCACATAGAAACCCATCGAAACCATCAACTCAGAAACCATCAAAAAATATCCAGACAAGAAACATTGGAAAATATTATAGCCTACCCAATGAACAACCATGAAAAAAGACCAAGCCTCACAACAAGCTGCCTAAACCAAATACCATTCAATGGAATCCCACTCCAACCATTCCTGCATCCAGAACAAGGGTATCCATAAGACCTGCAAGAAGAAAACAACAACCAAGGAGGAAGCATTCATCCGCAATAGCCCCTGCCAAACTAGACGAACACACCTCTATGGGTCGGCCACACTAAGATGCACCAGACACAACCGATAATGAGAACCCAACCAAAGATATCCGAGACCAACACCAAAAAAACAAAACACAAAAACCCATAAAAAACCATCAAATCCACTTCAAGCTTCTCCAAAACTAGCATTCTCAACACCTCGACGAGAAACCAGTGGAAGGAAAGACGACCAGTAACAACAGAAGCCGGCAACCGGCCCAAGCATCAGAACAGCTTCACCACCAATACATCCCCTCTACCCTGCAGAAGACCCATTGCTAGCAGCACCAGTAGCTCCATCTAGAGACCCCAATACCACAAAATCAAGGCTACCTATAACTGGATGAAGGCCTGATAAGAAGAGAGTCCCACAAAATATGAAACCACACCGTCAAGTACCACAAAGCCACCCGCAACCAACTCCAACCACATGAAACAATAGCCAACGACTTGACGAGTCCAGAAACCAAAGACATAAAATGGAAGGCACAACATCAGACTTCACCAGACCCAAGACACTCCATGTGCACACATCCAAACCCTGCACTAACAAGAGTATCCCAACCCCATCCAACATCACCTCAAAAAAACCCTAAAGTCCAACAACCAGAACCATCACCCAAATCACAAAAACAAACATCTAGTTCCCTCTCAACCCAATAGGGGGGAGGGGTGCTGTCCAGGGGAGGCTTTGCAGGGTGGAGGGGGCTACAGGGGGGGTGGGCTGTGCAGGGGAGAGGGTGGGGGCTATTTTTTTTAGGGGGAGGGGGGGCTGTCCAGGAAGGAGGGGGGGGGGGGGTGGGGTTGTCCAGGAAGTGCTATACAGGGGGGAGGGGGCTGTCGAGGGGGGGATTTGTAGGGTGGGGGGGGGGGGTTGTCTACTGCAAGGGGAGTGGGGGGGGGGGTGTCCATGGTGGCTTTACATAGGGTGGGGGGCTGCAGGGGGGAGGGAGGCTGTAAGGGGAGTGGGGACCGCTAAGGAGATTATGTTTCATTAAAGGATGGGGACCCACCATACATTAAGTAAGGTGATGATGGATTGATTATCTAACTCTATAATAATGGATCATATTCCCTAAACATTGCACATATTATTTTTTCCTAAGAGTACATCGACTTCTCTCTTTTTGACCAGCACTAAAAATGACTCTCTCTATTGGAAAATATGAAGAGAACAATTAGAGTCTAGGACCCACTCTTGATTGAGTGTATAAATGGAAACATGCAAGATTTAAACAAATGTCATAGCCTGAATCAACCAGAAAATATAGGTTAGTGGGATGTCTGGATTCCAAATCACGCATGAGTTTCTTATGCTCGGGATTAATGTGCCTAGGTTTACCATAGTGAAAACATATTACTTCTGTATCCATAGAGATTGTCCTAGATTTGGGTTATTTATTAATCTTATTTTTGTCCCTACTGAATTTTTTTTTTCTTAACTTTAATTTAAGGTCTCCCCCTTGTGAAAAAGTTTTATCATCACCTTTTATTTTTGTTCTAGAATGAAATTCCTTAGATAGATGGGATGATTTGATATCTTCTAATGTTAAATAGACTCAACCATACATCATGGTCGTAACATGTGTTCCATATCTATTTTCAAGAGTAATTAATATTATCATTTCTGGATCCTCATCATCTACATAAACATTAATACTGTCTAAATCTAACATGAATTTATTAACCTCATCTAAATTGTTATTTATAGATGTACTAGGGGGTGTGCTGGGGCCGGGGGAGGGGTGTGCAGGTGGGGGAAGGGGGCAGGGGGAGGGGGCAGGGGGTGTGCAGGTTGGGGGGCAGGGGGGTGTGTAGTTGGGGGGGGGGGGGGTGCAGGGGGGTGTGCTAGGGCTGGGGGAGGGGTGTGTGCAGGTGGGGGGGGGGAGCCAGGGGAGGGGTGTGTGCAGGTGGGGGGGGGAGCCAGGGGGATGGGGGTGTGCAGGTGGGAGGGCAGGGGAGGGGGAAGGGAGGTGTGCATGATCAGGAGGTGGGGGGTGGTGAGGAAATCCTCCAAACAGCCAGCACGGTTCACCATGCTGGGTTTTTTTATGCAGTGGAAATCCCTATAGCCACAGTTCCGAACCGTGGCTATAGGGTTTATCCATGGTGACTGTGGATTTTACTAGCATCTATCGGGCTGACCCTATAGCCACGGTTTGAACCGTGGCTATAGGGCCAGACCTATATCCATGTCAATACCAACCACGATTCATGAAACCGTGGCTATAACCTATAGCCATGGTTTTGGGGCCTATACCCATGGTTTAGAACCATGGCTATAGCCCAAATTTCTAGTAGTGATCCCATCATCTCGTTTCGATCATGGAGTAGATGTCCCTGAATAAGGAGTGGATGTCATCCACCTTTGGAAAGCGGGAATGCGGGGCAACAAAAAATCTATGTCCCCCATCCTCAAATGAGATGGAAACACTCTCCCTAGACAAAGAGTCAGAAACATGTTTCCTAGAGGATTTTGGGTGTTGGTAGCAGTTGCCTGATGTTTGGAGGACACTATCAGGTGAACCAAAGGTAAACTTATCCCATCCCAAAATCCCAAGGGAATAAGATCAGTTGGGATGAAGCAATAATAATCACCCTTAATTCATCTCAAATATTATCTCAAGGCCCAAATCACATTCGATATTATATGAAAACCCTTTATAAAAAAACTTGATAATATAAGGTTTTCATTTAGGATGGAAGAAGTAATAGAGTCATAAGAGATTCAAAGATCATTGGGATAATAAATATTCATTTAAAATGTGCAAGGTATGGGATATTTATTTTTGGAAATGAGAATTTATCTTGTCAATCTACAAAAATATAAAAGGCCCTAAGAGATGCGCCTCATTTGCCACCCATATTATTTCACCTAACATAATATATTGGGGAATAATATTAAATATTACATCATGTTTAAGGGATTACTTTAGAAAATAGTTAATTTTGGGGATGTCAATAAATGAAATACATTATAAAAAATTACATTTATCTTCCAATTTTTTAAATAATGAAGGATATTGGAAAAATATACCTATTAGGCGGGTAAAAAAGTTTTATGTGTGGATATACTAGAAAATTATTTATTGATCACATGTTGTTCAATGAGTGAAACTGAATCAATCTGTTATGATCACAATTCCCTCTATGATATCTGACTTTATTCCTTGGATATTTTAACTCTAATGGTATATAAAGAATATGAATTGAGTGTAAAAAAAAGAAAAGTAAATATTTACAATTTTCAAGCTGGTCCAAACCCTATAGGATTTTATGTCTCCAACATTGGAAGAATGAGCGCCATCCTATGAAACAAGTCATTAATAAACATTCCTTCAAATAAAAAACACATAATATAAGGAGTAATTATGTTCTGCAGTAAATGTTATTCTTTCATAAAATCTTTTCTATGTTTAAAAATATGTATACTAACATGAAAAAAAAATGAAAAATGGGTATGAAGAGAAAGTGTCCACAAGGGGAAAGGAAGGTGAGACTGCCACATGCCACACCAATCAAGAAAAATATCCCAGAGGCTATTTATGCCACTAAGATTCATAGACTTGAACTCTAGAGAGCACAATAAGAAATTTAATACCATAATGATCATTATCTATATCACTATATAAGAATCATATTGGGGGTTAAATTATCATGAATCCACTTGTTTGATCAAGGATTTTAATTGGGGAATTCAATACAATCGAGAATAAAAATTTCACAAATGCCTTCGGATCTAATACATAGAAAGATTATGCTAACAAAAAAATCCATGATAATAAAACTTAAACCTAAAGAACAACCACCTCATAGGATTCACATGCCACCAGTTCATATTTACGATATCTTGAATAAAATCGCCACAATTCTGGAAAATATTTCAATCATGGATTCTCTCCGTCTGTCAAAACAGCTCCAAGAGGCCCTGATTAAATCCATTTATAGTCCTATGGAGTTTGAGACTGAGTACCTGTAATAGAAGTATATTTTTTAGAGGTAAATATTAATGGATGCCATTTTATTTTCTCATTCATAGAGAGATATCATGAAGATGTGATACAAGGGTGGATAAAACCTTTATATCTATCTAGATAGCTTAACGATGTTGACGTATGCCTACATTTAGCATTCAATGGGTCAAATATCAATTTAATTATATCCTGAACATTTTAATGTTTTGGTTACAATGAGAGTGATATATCTCCATCCAATATTACCATTCAAGGGTTTAATAAAAGAGTAAAAATTCCAATTGAAGAGATCATGTTGAAGACCTAATTCAAAGATCTCATCTTTGACTCTTAATTTTTGATGGTCTGATAGAACAAGACATTAAAATCTCTATTTAGAAGGCCATGTCTCAATATTCATGTCATCATACCTTCCTCATACAATTAATTCCAAATGTATGCAGTAAATGGGCACATTGGATTGTTGAATGGTGATAAACCCCATTATGATTCTTACAATGCCCAATATATAGATTCATTATTCTACAAGAGAGAGGGTAAACAACTAATATTAAATGATATAGTTATTATTGGGGACCAAAATAGTTTAAAATTCACTATCCATTGTCAATGTCATGCACTTAGTGTAGAATATTTCCTCCCTATCAATTAGATTGGGGTTTCAAATATGGGATAAATTCATCAATATGTTTTATAGATATCACCATATATAGAGATATGTGCTCTTGGATTCATGATATCTACTATGTAATATGATTCACATGAGAGTAGGAATGCCTCCATCTTTGATGCCCTATAGTTTTCTATTGAACCTCAATAGATATCAATATTATCCCCTCCAAAAATAAGTACCCTTGAGGGAAATAAACCACCTTAAAATGATCTATCTCAACCTCTCGAGATTCAAATTGTCAATTCTCTATTATAATTTGATAAATAAAATTGTATTACCCCAAGATTTTATGAAATATATTTTTTCAAATAAATTTAATTTCTTTGATATCTTTCTTTACAGAAACACCAAGTTTAATCAAACCATGATATACTATTGAAATATTATTATTTAATATCAAAACAATCACTTAACCCTCAATAAAACTAACCAAATTATGAAATGTATATGGTTTGCACATGTATAAAACAAATTCATTATTTTTTAATTTATTATAAATAAAAATTAAAATCATTCAAAATTAAAAGAAATGTTTATTCCGAAAAATAATTTTTATGCATGCAATGTGTTTTTTATTTTAATAATTTTAATTATTTACTATTAGTGAATTATTTTATTGAAATTTATATATTATTTATTTAATTTTTTTTATCATTCATATAATATTTTTTCATGGTTCTGGATAAGAATAAATCCAGTGTTATAGTGAAATATGTTTTTTTAAAAGTGAGTTTCATCGAATTTTGTGCACTTATTTTAAAATTTATTTTTTTTAGAATTTTAGTAACTTTATTTGAAAAAATTAGCATATTTTTTGAAATATATATTTCAATAATTATCTTGGAGTAAAATTTTTATATTTTCTAAAAAGATAATATTTTTTATAAATAGTGAAAAATACTGTTTTTTAATAAAAATTATCTTTTAATTTAATGAATTTACAATTTCAATTTTGTTTTAAAATGGTTTTAAGTGTAAAATTAGTAAAATAATATTATTTATAGTCCAATTTATTTCATTGGAATAAATTTTTGGTCGAATCTTTATATAATAAATTTTTATACTTAAGGAAACTTTTTCTTTGTAAAACCGCTTTTCATCATGCTTGCAGGATTTATTCTAAATTAAAATTTTCCAATTATATTAGTTAAATTTATAAAAATGAATTAAATATTAATAATAATAATTATTATTATTATAAAATATTTTCAACTTAATATTTGGTCATAATTAATAGTACAAACAGTGAAACATATGTTACCATAGTAAAGCTAAAAACATGGTTATTAGTGGATTGAGCTAAAACGATATGTGTAAAAATAATTAAATACTTTATGAAACCCCTAATATTTGTTGTATTTATAACTTAAACTTATAAACTATTAATATGAGTAATTTTTGGGCCTTTTTCTAAGAAATTCACTTGAAATTGTTTTTTTAAAATTACAAGTGTGCTCTCAATTATTAAAGGAAACCCCATATCATATCCTCTTATAAATTAAAGTAACTTTTGGATTAAGAAATAACAGAAAATATAAATTCCTTAAATCTATTATCATTACTAAAATTTCCATTTGATCATAAAATGATCCTACGATATATTTAGGTATAATCATAAAGAGGCTGTCTAAAGAAGAGTTATAATTCCAAACCTCACGTCTTTATTTTATTTCATACTCAACATATTTCAAAATTTATTGAAGTATAATGAAACAAAATATTCCATATAAATATATTTTATTATATTAATATAATAACCTATATCCATATCCTTTTCCATAAAATGATAAATGAAATTTTCGATCATTTGTATGGTGGACTACCGCCTAACAAAGAGGAAGATTTGTTTTCCATCACCACCTCTCATGGATATATATAATGACATATTTTATATTTATATATGATAGTTAAGAAATAATTATACTTTTTTAATTATAATATTACATCTATCTTCTTAATCTGAAATCTATCAAAAAATGATAAGGTCGTTCGTGCGTACGTGTGGACTACCTCCTCCACGAAGCGATGTGATCCATTTTTCATTTTTAGTTTGACATGGATTGTAAAAAAGGTTGATTTAATGCATATATATAATATAAATAGTATTAATTAAAGTTTAAATATTATTTACATTCATTTCATTTTTAAAAAAATGGAAACATCATTCATACGTACGTACGACCCACCATCTCCCAAAATTCAGTAATTAATTTTTCTATCGCTAATTTTATAAATGAATTTGAATATGTATATATTAAATATATATGATATTTATATAATTATTAAAATTATGTATATTATGGAACCATGATCAATGTAAAAGGGAAAAAAGTATCAAACCAATAAAAAATGAAAAACGAAGCAATTGTTACCTGAAATAGTGATTTTAATAAAGAATTATAAATAAAAAGGTAATAAAATGGTTTAAATTAATCATTTATGGTATGATATATATGATTATAGTTATGTAATATATTTAAAATAAACCTATATTTATTATACATTATAGTTTAATGTGTATGAATAAATTTGAGTCTTGTGGCATTGGACTTTCGTCTCACGTTTATTTTCGTGGGACACATGACATATTCACCACTTGT
Source organism: Viscum album (assembly GCA_963277665.1). NCBI lineage: Eukaryota > Viridiplantae > Streptophyta > Magnoliopsida > Santalales > Viscaceae > Viscum > Viscum album. The sequence continues at coordinate 706,372,946 of OY728145.1, forward strand.
CTCTTTTTTGTGGCGTATATACATCTCATGAATGTATTATATGATTATTATCATAAAAATTATGGTATATAATAATAAATATACATTTATTTCTTTCAGGGGTATTACTATTCAAAAGTTACCAAAGTCATAAGGGTTTTATGTTAAAATCTCATTATTTATCGGTATTGTTTATGATTAGGTTTCCAATAATAAAATATTGTCATATACCTCTCAATAAACTTATAAATTTTATTCTATTTTTTATTTATTTATAATTCATTTTTTCCTTTCATTTTACACACTTTATGTACTCATGAAACTGAAAAATATTTTAAGGAATAATGGATTTATTTTTCTCTTCAGTCAAAAATCCTTTTTATTATGTGTACATGTTTTCTAAAAATGTTTTAAATAATGTTTTTAATATTATCCAATGATTTTAGAATTTATTTTTTAACCATTATTGAATTTTGGAATTTTTTTTAAAAATATTATTCTTATTGTTTTATGAAATGAGGTACTTTTGGATTTTTAACAACACAGTTGAAGGAATCATTATTTTAACGTACACGACATGAAAATAATTTTCCACCGTCATTACTTGAAAATGTTTTGAATCATCCTTTTTATGTTTTCAAATTTATTTTTATAGAAAATTCTTTCCTTAAGAATTGGGATATTTAAATATTTTTAATTAATAATTTCAATGAGATAATATTATTTTTCTCAATAATTATTCCAAGTGATATTTTAAATGAAATTTTCATCTGAAATGACATCCTTTGATATTACCTAATATTTATTAGTGATATTATCCAATGATAACATACTTATTATTTCTTTATATGTTTTAGTATTATATTATAAATATTTTTATGGCATCCATTCTTTTTCCATGGGTTATGGAATGATGAATTGATGAAATTATTATGTTACCCATTTATTTTCCACGGGTTATGCTTTGATGAGATGTTAATGAAAACCATTTCCTTTTCATTAGTTATGATATGATGAATATTTTGTGATCATGTGGAATTCACCTGTATGATTTTCATTATGTGATGGGTGATCCTAAAATTATATATCCCAATAATGCATTGGGTAATGTGGGATATCTTATTAGAAAAACAATACTGGAATACAGAGTGAACTCATTTTAGTTTGGGACTCTTTTCGCTAAGATAATATTGGGAGTGAACCATATCTACTAAGATAGTTTGGGGAGTGAACCCAATCCACTATGATAGTCTCAGCAGTAAGCCTTGAATACCATGTAAATGACTTTATATATTTATGTGTATTCCAAAAATATATGTTTTATTGAAATGTTATCTTTTAATGGATCATTATCTTTACTTCCTTTATTATTAATTTGTTATAAACTGCCAATATTTATGCGATAAATCAAGATTATGATCTAATATATATAGGGTCTATTTTTCTAGTGTTATTATTATGTGCTCATACCCTTATAGTCATGTTATGTTTTAGTGATCATTGATATATCACTTATTTACCCTTAGTGAGAAGCTGAGGTCACCATTTCTTTTGTTTCCTTTCCCAGGGTTATGAAGAAATTTATTATATATGATATGTCTAATAAGGTTTCTAGTTATGAATAACACAGAGGAAGATGATTTAGTTCACTTATGAACCATTTTTTATCTATAAATGTCTCTAAAGATAATAAACCTTTATGGTCTAATTAATGTTTTTTAAAAATGAAATAAATATTAATATATTAATATTTATTTTCTATGTATGAAAATTGTGGGTTAATATTATTAGAATCAGTGGATAAGATTGGTTATCTTTTGTAAACTAAGATGATAAAACTTTAGTGAGAACCCTTTAAATAATTCTAATTATAGGAGAATATCCTAAGTTATCATAAAAAGTATTATGGTTTTCCCAGAAGACATCCATATATTGATATTATAGGTGAACATAGTCTTGATACAAATGCATCTAGGGGTAATAACCATAAGAAGAGTTGGTTGAGTATATCTTGTCCATCAGTCGATGCACAGTGAGTGCGTCCTTACTATGCACCTAGTTTGACACTCTTGGGTGATATGACTTGTTTGTTTCTATAGGACCCCAGGACACCCTAAGAGGGGAGGAGTGAATCAGGGTGTCAAATGTTTCTTTAAAAAACATGGATCTTGTTCCCATGGTGGTAGAAACTCGTTAAACCTATAATACTGATGGGAATATAAAGAAAACAACTACAAGAAAAAGCGACCACACAACACTTTTACTTGGTTCAACATTAAGGGCTACGTCCATGGAGCATACACTGATAGGTTGCTGGTTGTACCTCATTCCAATAAACTTCACTAGCTGTGGATTACAATGTTTGGGTACAGTCACTCTATCCCAGGCACACTGACTTTACAAAGGTTCATGGACAGCTCACTGCGTCCCTCGGGTCACTCCCGTTGACTCCCCCAAGCTCACTACCTTTGGTGAAGTCCCACTCAGTTTGTAGACGTGAATGTCTCTTCAATAGATTTGCATTGAAGCATTTTCCTCTATTTAGCACGAGACTCTACCTGCATCGATGTCTTAAAGTGACGCACTTGAAAGCACTGAACCACTAAACTAGATATTCAGAATTAGCAAATAGGTTACACTGACGATTGCACGCAACACCTATGTTTTTCATGCAAGATCTCACTTTTGCGCGCAATATTGTCTTTTTTCACCGAAAATATTTCATGCAACAACCCCATTATTGCGCAACATTAACTTTTACGCATAACCTCATCTTTTACGCATAGATTTGACTTTTTCACGCAACAAAAACTTTTACGCACAACCTCACGTTTTACGCGCAACCTCATGTTTTACACGCAACCTCTACTTTTTTGCGCAACTTCCACTTTTACGCACAAATCCATTTATGCAGACTTTTTACGTGCATCAGAACTCGAATATTCTCTAAGTCTTCGGCCGCTTTGAATGAGGGGGGTCACCTCTTATTTATATAAATCACCGACCCCCGCGCGCAAACCCCATAGTGGAATGCAAATCTCTCATTCTGCACGTAATCCTTTTTCACACAGGAACTATTTTTTGCACACATCTCCGGATTTTTCACGCCCATCATTCTATTGCCAGATTTTTGATCCCGAAACTCCTTTTCTATGAGAAAACCAACCTGATTTCACTATTGCGTGCAAAACCAATTTGGCGTGCAATCGACGTTTTTCAGCGATATAATCTCAAAACATGACTTGCACACAAGTTTCCAACACAACTACCATTTTTCATGCAAGTTCCTTTTCCAAACCCACATTTTCCCATTTCCTGATTTTCATGCCCAAAAAAATGGCACACTGGGAAATGACACCACCTTAAATACTGTTGTCTTCTTGAACTGTATGATCACTTTACTAGAAACAATTCTAAACTTCCAATGAGGATTGAAAAAAAACAAACCATACTCCAATTATTGAATAAAATTTAAATTGTTCCTACTATCTCCCCCTTTGGATTTGTTGGCAATCACCAAATAAATTTAATAGAGATCCAGCCACATCCAAACCTAAAACACAAGAATGAACTTAACCAACACTAAAAGTCTATGTGAGCATTTCTTAGTGTAAAAAAAAGAGAGGAAGACTGAATTAAGATCCCATGTTTTGGAATTCCTAAAGACACCCAAGCTATTCTCTTACTGTGTCATCGAAGCATTACATGCCCTGAATGAATTACTTCTCCTATGAATTACTTCTCTTATGAATTCCTTCTCCTCCTATCACCAAATTATTATCATGTCACAAAATCATTACAAGTATATCACATGTTTTGAATTTATTCCTTCTACCCCATTGAAAATAAATCCAATGACCGATATGTATTCATTGAACAACTAAAAACAGCCCTGTATGGTATCTCCCCAATAAACCTGCATCAAATCCATAAACAAATTAAAAACAAATAACATAACTTGGAAGAGGGGAACTTCAGAACCTCCTTATGCATTGGGAGGTGACAAAACACTGAGGTTCAACCAATGTTTTTCAATCACAGACACAGATAACGGTTAGGATATCAGCCACTTGCTCATCAGTTAACACATGATCCATTTTAATCATGCCTTGTTCAAATTTTTCCTTGATAAAGTGATATCTGATTTCAACATGTTTTGTTTGAGAGTGCTGAACATTTTTCTTTATAAGATCAATTGAGCACTTTTTATCATAGTAATTCACCATTGGTTGTTTCAAATCATCACCAATATCTATTACTTGTTGCTTCATGCATAGTAGTTGAGTGAAATCCTTTGTAGTGGGGATATACTCATCTTCAGATACACTACATCATCATTGCTTTCAATGATTTTAGACTCTACTTTCACAAATGCTTCCAGTCGTTCAATTTCAGCTTCGAGCTGAACAACATATTCAGTTGATTCTTCTACATTTTATTTTCACTTATTGCAACTCTTACATTTAATCTTAATCTTACTAAAATAATTCTTAAGGAGAAACTCAAGATTGGAACAAGTTTTCAACTGATTTCGTCCTCCATTATCTTATGATTTTTTAATAGTGGCCATCATGGAAGCTTGATTTCCAGTTTTAAATTATGGTTCTTCTTGTTCACAGAATTAATTATCCTCATCTTCCTCTTCACAGGAAAAACTATTCTTCAGGACTTCATTTCTAGATTTTTAGTCTCCCTTTTTGAAAAACCATTTCTGAGGCTGCTCAATGTTTTCAGCATCGTTATCTTCATCATCAAAATTTCTTAAGCAATGAGAGGCAATGCACTCAAATTTGCCACATCCAAAGTAGGAAAGAGGTAACTTCCCTTTGAATTTCCATTTTCTATTTTGGAACTTCTTGGAAATGAGATAAATAATTTCATTTTCCTCATCATCTTCACCACTACAATATTTTTAAATTTTCAGTTTCTCCATGGATTTGAATGCCATTTCCTTGCATACTCGAGTCGTATCACTTTCTGGTTTGAATCTCATTTCATATGCCACCAGGCTGCTTAGTAGTTCATCCAGAGAAAGTTTGGAAAGATATTTTTCCTCATGGGATGATACATTTTCATTGTACATGGGTGGAAGTCTTCTCAATATTTTCTTTACAATGTAAATTTCTTTCATTTCTTCTCCTAGACCCCAAATTTCTCCAACCACTTCAGTAATTTTATTGAAGAATGAATCTACATTCTCATTTTGATGCATCTTTAGATTTTCAAACCTTTTGTACAGGACATTAAGTTTTTCCTCCATAACTTTTCTATCTCATTTATAAATATTTTCAAGTTTAACCCACGTAGACTTTGATGAGGTAAAACTAATAACCTTTAGATAGATCTGATCTGAAAATGCTACAATGATAGCATTCTGATCTTTAGCATCTGCATCAAGAACTATCCTATTTGTATTAGTAATAACAAGCCCTGTTGAATTAGTAACATGTATTCCTTGCAAAAAAGAAAAGATGACTTCTATTCCAAGGGATATTAAATGTGATATCATTCTTTTATTCCAAATCTGAAAATTAATTCCATTGAAGAGAGGGATTCCCCTAGCATTGACTGCATTCTATAAGACAAAAAAGGATAGATCTAACACTAGTAACCTTTACCCTCTGATACTGCATGTAGGACCCCAGGACACCCTAAGAGGTGAGGGGTGAATCAAGGTATCAAATATTTCTTCTAAAAATAAGGATCTTGTTCCCATGGTGGTATGAACTTGTTAAACCTATAAGACTGATTGGAATAGAAAGAAAACACCCACAAGAAAAGAGACCACACAACACATTTACTTAGTTCACCAGTAAGGGCTACATCCAAGGATCATACGCTGACAGGTTTCCAGCCGTACCTAATTCCACTAAACTTCACTAGCTGTGGATTACAATGTTTGGGTACAATCACTCTGTCCCAGTCATACTACCTTTACAAAGGTTTTGGGATAGCTCATTACATCTCTTGGGCCACTCTCATTGACTACCCCTATCTCACTGCCTTTGGTGAAGTCCCACTCAGTTTATAGACGTGAAGGTATCTTCAATAGATTTTCATTGAAGTCTTTTCCTCTGTTCAACATGATATTCTGCTCGCATCGAAGTCCTAAAGTGATGCACTTGAAAGCACCGAACCACTGAACCGAATATTCAGAACAAGCAAACAGATTACAAAAATTATTGCACAAAACACCTACCTTTTGTGCGCATGATCTCAGTTTTTAACGTAATCTTTACTTTTCATGTGGAAGATATTTCGCGAAACAACCCCCTTTATGCACAAAATTCACTTTTACACGCAACCTCATATTTTACATGCAACTTTGACTTTTTTCATTCAAGAACAACTTTTACACGTAACCTCATGTTTTACACACATCCTCAAGTTTTACATGCAACCTCTACTTTTTCACACAACTTCTACTTTTACTCACAACTCCCTTTGCACACACTTTTTACGTGCATCAGAACTCAGATTTTCTCTAAGTCTTCCCCCGCTCTGAATGTGGGGAGTTACCTCTTATTTATAGGCGTCGCCAACCTATGCGCACAAACCCTACTGTGGCGTTCAAAACTCTCATTCTGCACACAATCCTTTTTGCACAAGAACCATTTTTTTCACACATCTCCAAATTTTTCATGCACCTCATTACTTTTCCATTTTTTAGCATTCTGATCCCGAAACACCTTTTGTGCGAGAAAACCAACCTATTTCACTATTTCATGTAAATCCAATTTAGTGTGAAATCCATGTTTTTCTCGTAGTACTCCAATATTTCGCACAACTCATGCCTTTTCCATTTTTTGGAAATCTGATCCCAAAATATGCCTTACGTGCAAATTTTAAACACAACTACCCTTTTGACGAGGATTGACAAAAAACAAACAATACTCCAATTCTTTCATAGAATGACCATGGTTCCAATGGTTTCATATTTTACTTAAAACCCATCATGGAGGATTTTAATAGATTATTATCATGAATGGACTAGGTAGAAACTAACGTGTCATGGATTTAAAAAAGGTGTTATTATTTACAAATTCAAAAAAAGTTTATTCTTTACTATATGGTTTCCCACTATGGTAATTATTTATCTCACTATGTTCTTTAGGTTTTATTCAATGGACGGAACTCAAATTAATCACATTAAGGGTAAATATGAATTGAAATTAAATTATAATCTAACTAAGAAACAAAAATATATCGGAACTAGAATTAAAAAAGTTTTATTTTGCTTACACAATTTATCGGAACTAGAATTAAATTGTTTTTATTAGTGTGTACAATAATTTAATAGTTGTTGAGAAAAGTATATGTATCATTGAAAATATATTTTCTATCCTCCAATTTTTAGAAATGAAAAAATAATTTTATCTATCTATAGTTTGGAAGGAAAAATAGATCAATGGAATACTCTTATCAAGAATGCAAGGCAATATAAAGAAATTGAATCTATAGAATGGGATGTGTCTAAGATTTTATTTTTGAATAAGTACTTTCCTTGTATTTGTCATATAAAAATAGAGAAGGAATTCCATGTGCTAAAATATAAGGACAATGAATCCTTTGGTACATATAAGGAAAATTCACTAGACTTTAGAGGCACAATTATTTTATTATCATCCAACCTAAAAGTAAGGTTGATCAAATATTAATTGGATTAAAACCAAGTCTCTTAAGGGAGTTATCCATAAGGGAATTCTATAGATATAAAGAAATCATTTAACATGATATCAAGGTGGAAATAAATATGAGAGTTACCCATCAGTATCATGGTTTTGATAAGATAAAAAAGATCAACTTCATTGGAAACTATAGAAACCATGGAGGGAAGAAAATGCTCCTTTGTTTATTATCTAAGTGTTGAAGGAAAAAAAAGGAGAAAATTATATTAAGTGGATTGATAAATTTTATGAAGGTGGAAATAAAGTTCATCATGAAATTTAATGTCGAAATGGTGGGAAGAAGTTAAATAATGTTGTGAATAGGGAGAAAGATCCATAGAATGTACCACCAACACTCTAGTGTTTCAAATGAATGGATTATGGGAATTATAAACACCAACGATAAAAATAGAAGATTAATGAAGATTATTTATGTCAACAAACTCTTAATATAAGGAACAAAGTGAAATCCAATGTGATCACTATTTATATGAGGGGTGTGATAATGAGGTTGGAAATTTCATGTGATCAGTATTTATAATGAGGGTTATGATAATGAGGTGGGGAAAGGTACAATTTCTATAAACTCTTGAAATATTAATGACTTATGTGACTATGTATATACCCAATATTTTATATATAAATAATTTTCTAAGGGTATAAAAATACCACCATAATGATTAGATATTAAACTACCAGTGAAAACCTCTAATGGTTTGAGAATTGAAACATGAGTTTAAGAATATTGTATGGTTGTTGTTTGTGGGAATGTGCTTTTGGAAAATCTTGTGATTCTCCATATAGTTGAATTTTATGATATATTAGGAATGTATTGGATTTATCTTGATAAACCCACATCAATTTAAAATGAAAGTAAGTCATGTATGATATTTTGAACCAACCATTGATCGTTTATCAGTGCGACAATAGATATGAACTTCTTATAGAAATCACATACATTGTATGGGTCATGATTCCTATTCAAATGTGTTTTTATATTAGATGGTTAGAGAGAAACTTAAAATAAAATATATTTCTATTATTTTTGAGTTTTTTGGTGTTTTTATTGTATAAATACCTAGTATTCCACCGAGTCATGATGTTGAGTTCTCAAAAAAACTCATACCTAGTGATACACCTATTTCAAAGACTCCTTATAGACTAGACAATTGAGTTTTAGAAATTGAATAATCAACCCAAGAGAATCTTGGAAAGGTATTTATTCATCCATGTGTGAAACCTTGTGGTTGACCTATTCATTTTGTTAAGAATAAAAATGGATCAATGGGACTCTACAATGATTATTAGGAACTGAATAAGACTACAATCAAGAAGAAGTTTCCTATACACCATATTGATGAATTTTTTGATCAACCATATAGATATAAATACTTATCTAATTTTCACCTTCACTCTGAATATAATCAATTGAGGGTCAATACGGAGGATATACTTTAGACAACATTCTATATAGGGTATAGAAACTATGAATGTATAGTGAATCCATTTGGTCTGAATGATTACCCCAATTATTCATATATTTAATAAATAGGTTTTTTTGAGACTAACTTGATTAATTATTGTTTTCTTGATAGATGATATTATTATATATTAAATGAGAGAGTAAAATCAGGATGATCACTTGAGGGTTATACAGAAGACCCTAAGGAAGGGGAAGCTGTATGAAAAATTTATAATGTGTTAATTTGGATATAAGAAGATTCATTTTTGGGTCATATAATATAAAGAAAGCGTATATTGGTATGTCCATAAAAATAGAAGAAATTAAGCATTGTTCCATACCAAACACTTTGACTCAGATCCATTGTTTTTTCTATTTGGATGAATATTATCGGTGCTTTGTGGACAATTAATCATGGATTTCTAATACACTCATGTAGTTAAGTCGAAAGGGAGTCAGGTTACTTTGGATAGATTAATGTGTATAAAATTTGAATATAAGAGTTGAATATGTACCTATGAATATGGCTGGAGTTGATTAAATATTACAAATACTCGATAGATTATAACCCTGGGAAATTGAAAATGGTGGCTCATGCTTTGAGCCAAATAGATCATTCTAGATTATCTATGACAATGATCCTAAAATATACAACATTTATGGATTTTCAAAGAATAGATATGGAAATATTATTGGGAGAAATATTATCTTTATCAAATGAGTATTCAACCATCTATATAAGTGAATATTAAAGGGGCGCAAAAGGAAGATGTGGAGATATAAAATAAAATTAGAAATGTTCTTGAATTAGATCTTGATTGTGATAAAATAGTAAGGTTTAAGAATCGTATATGTGTTCTGTCAATACTATATTTGAATTAGGATCTATTAGAGTAGGGTGAAAACTCTTTATTCTTTATTAAAACTAAAAGTATGAAGATGTATAGAGATTTGAAAGAGTATTTTTGGTGGGTTGACATGGAGAGAGATGTTGTAGAGTTTTTATATCAGGGGTTGTTATGTCAGCGAGGTAAGTATAAGAGAAAAAATTCTCAAGGTATGTTTCAACCAGTACCCACACCAGAATGTCAATGGGAAAACATCACCATGGGTTTTTTAGACTCCCATAAATGTGTAAATGATGTAATGCTATTTGCGTTGTTGTAAATCACCTTAAAAAGTTTCTCACTTCATTTATTTTAGGTAATATTTCTTTCTTAACCATATTTTCATAATATAAATTAAGGAAGTGGTATGGTTTCATAGAGTTCCACATTATTTTATATCTGATAGGGATATTTGGTTTACATCTATATTTTGGTAGAGTCTTTAGTATTATTTAGATATATAGTTTAGTTTCATCATTACTTATCTTCCTCAGATAGATGGTTTGTCTAAGATAATAATTCAAACCCTCGATGATATTTTGAGATCTTTTTCAATGAATTTTAAAGGTGGTTGGGATCAACACCATCCTTTTTTTAATTTTTATTACAACAATAACATTCACTAGATCTTTTAGATGTCTTATTATGAATCACTATATAGAAATAAGTGGAAAACTTTAACATGATAAGTTTAAGTTTGAATAAATAAAGCTATTGATACCTAATATAGTCGAGGAAATGATATAGAAATTCATAACCACTAAAAAACATATAGAGGTAGATTAGATTAAATAAAAAATTTATGTTTATAATCATAGGTAAGATTTAGTGTTTGAAGTTAGTGAGAATGTGTTTCTAATAATTTCTCCATCGAAGAAGTTTGAGATATTTAGGAAGAAAAGAAAACTGACCCCTCTTTATATTGGCTCATTTGATATTCTTGATTGAATAGGGATGTTATCGTATCATTTGGTGCTTCCAAAAAACCTCTCTCAAGTTTATAATGTGTTCTATGTATCTATCCTGAGGGAGTAGATACCTGATATTTTACATGTACTGAACTCATAAGTCATACCATTAGAGAAATATCTCCCTAAAAATGAATAATTATTTGAGATATTAGATAATAGGGAGAAAGTTCTATTAAACAAGACCATTCACCAGGTCAATGGTTTGTTGCAAAGCCACCAATTTGGGGAAGCTATATGGGAACCTGATGATATGATTGGGTATAATTATCCTCTATTGTTTGTATGAGAGTAATGAAATTTCAAGTGAAAACCTATTTTAAGGTGGTAAAATGTAAAATCCTTATATTTTATGAAATATGATTTTTTTCAAATAAATTTAATTTATTTGATAGAGTTTATTACATGCAACACTGAGTTTAAAATAAAAGTGATATACTATTGAAATATTATTATTTTATGTGATAATTATCACCTATCAATTGGATTGGTAGGTATGAATATGACTAAATAAATTATGAAAAGTATATAGTTTTTAAATTTATACAATAAATTAATTAGTGACCAATATATTAGAGATAAAAATAAAAATCCTTTGTAATCCAAAAATGTTGTTCTGAAAGTCTATTTTTATATGTGTAATTTTTTAATATATAAAACGATTCGTTGTAATTTAATTATTTTAATAAAATTTATATATTTTATATCCAATCGAATGTTTTTCCATTGAAATTATATATTTTATTTCCATAGGATAAGAATAAATAAAGTGTTATGCATAAAAATGACTTTTTTTAAAAGTGGTTTCACCACATTTTGGACACTTTGTTTTTTAAAATTAATTTTTTCAAAACTTTTAATAGTTTTTAAAAAATTTAAATAGTTTTTAATCAAAATGTAAAAATTATCTTACAGTGAATTTTTGGGAATCCTCCGAAAAGATTAATTTTTTTGATGAATAATGAAAAATACTAGTTTTTTTAAAATAATAATTTAATATAAGGTATTTACATGTTTATTTTAATTTTAAAATGTTTTTAAGATAAAAATTATATAAGATATATTATTTTTATTCCAATTTTTCTCATTAGAATCTTTTTTTTAATTTTGAGACAAATAACTTTTATACTTAAGAACATGTTTTCTTTTGAAAACTAATTTTCATTTAGCTTACGAGTTTAATTTTAAATTACAATATAACACTTTTTGGAGTTGAATTTAGTAAAATGGATTCTATATTTTGAAAAATCAGAATTAATTTTATATAACACGATTAAATTATTATTATTTATTATGGATACTAAAAAAAGTAAAATACATTTTACCAGAGTGAAGGTTAAAACATGTTTGATAATGGGTTAAACTAAAAATATAATGGTTAAAATGAACTATAATCTTAATAAAAAAACATTGGTTGGTGTAAATTTAACCTTAAAACTCTAAACATGATTTGTTTTTGATCCTTGTATCCCATAATGTTAAATGAAATTATTTGAAAACTTTTAAAAAATACAAGTGTTATACTCACCTCAATAAAAAAAGGGCACACCATTTCCTCTATCAAACACACATAAAGATCCTTTTGGTTTAGAGGATACCTTCCCAAATATATTTATTACATCCCTACCCATGAAATATTGTTTCTAGTTTGATTATAAAGCCATTTTAGGAAGGATTTATGTATAAACCACATGAGGTTGTTCGAAGACGAGGTATAGTTCATAACCTTGAGTTTATTATTTCTTCTTCTAACTCCTTTAAAGTTTCTTCAAACATTATATAGTAACCTATATTTATCTACTTCTCTATCAAATGGGAAGAATAACCACCGATTATGTGTATGACAAACTTTCACCTCGTAAAACGATATAATTTGTTTTCCAGCACTATCTCTCATGGATGGATATAATAATGTATTTAATTTTTATATATAATATTTATTAAATAATTATAATTTTTAAATTATAATATCTCATCTACCATATTACCTTGTAATCCGTTTGTAAATTTCTATTTCATTCATGCGTAGGTGTTGACTACCACTTCTACAGTGCGATGTAATTTGTTTTTCATATTTTGGAAAGGATAGTATTAAGGAGAGTTTTAATTAATACTTATGATATGTATGATATAAAAATTATTATTTTTAATTCCTAAATAGAATTTTAAATTCTTTAATTCAATCTATTAAGAAAATGGAAACAACATTCATGCATACATATAACCTACTGTCTCAATGAACTGTGTAATTCATTTTTTTCTATAATTTTATGGATGGCTATAAATATTTGTATAATATATATATATATATATAATATTTTTATCATGATTTACATTATATAAATTATGTAACCATTATTAATGTACAAAAACCAAATCTACTGAACCAAAATATACATGAAAAACTAAGCAATCATCAAATGAAATAGTGATTTTAATAAAGAGTTGTTAATAAATGGGTAATAAAAGATTATAACAAAATCATGCATGGTATGATATATGTGATTATTTTTCTATAATAAATGTATAATAAATATATATTTATTATATACTGGGTTTTAATATGTACAATGAACTTGGTACTTAAGGTATGATATTTTCATCTGACATTTATTTCCTTGTGACACATTTCATATTCATCACATAACTTTTTTCATGGTGAATATACAAACAATTAATATATTTAATCATTATTATAATGAAAATTATGGTATATAAATATAAAAATATGATTTTTTTATTTTATGGGGATTATTATTCAGAAGTTACAAAGCGGTAAGGGCTTTGTGTTACAATCTCATTATTTATTGGGGTTATTTATAAATATGTTTAAAATGATGAAATATTATGACCCACCTTATCAATAAACGTTTTAAATTTATTATCATAAATTTATTTATTAATAATAAATTATTTAATTTCATTTTATCACTTTAAATACTCAATCAAATAGATTAATTATTTTAATAAAAAATGACTTTATTTCCCTCTTTGGTTGAAAATACTTTCTTTTCCATGTCCATGTTTTCAAAAAAGGTTTTCGACAATGTTTTCAATATTATCATATGAATTTTAAAGTCATTTTTGTCTTTGATTGACTTTTTAAGAAACTTGTTCAATGTAATATTATTTTCATTATTTTAAATGAGTTACTTTGGAGTTTTTATCAAAAATGTGAAAGGAATATTTTTTTTTAAAATCCATGACATGAACAAAATTTTCCACTGCCAGGAATGCTAATTGTTTTTGAAGATTAATTTAAAATTTTATAAGGTTATTTTTAAAGGGATTTTTTACTTAACTTTTTTTAATTTTTTTTAGATTTTTAATAAATTATTTCAAAGTGAAAATATTATTTTCCTAAAGAAATGTTTCTGTTGATATTTTAAGGGCATTTTTCATCTAAAATGAAATCCATTGAAGTTACCTATTTGTTTTTGTTATATGATATAATGATAGAATCATCATTTTTTCTATATATATTCTATGAATATTATGAAAGTATGTTTATGAAACCCATTACATTTCACTAGGTTATGCAATGATGAGTTGATGAAATGATTATGAAACAATTTATTTGCCATGGGTTGTACTATGATGAGATGGTTATGAAACCAATTCTATTTTTAGGGGTTATTATTTAGTGAATGTTATATGATCTCTTAAAACAAAAATACGTGATTTTCATTATGGTATGGGTGGAATCAGAATTATATATCCCTCCAATTACTTTTTAAAGATGGATATCTCATGAGATAAATTATACTAGAATGGGAAGTGAACCAAATTCAGTACAAGACTCTATCTACTATGATAATCTTGGGATTAAACCATGAATTCTAAATTTTTTTGAGGATTGAACCTAGTCTGCTATGATAATGTTATTAATAATCCAGGATTAATAAGTAAATGACTCCCTATTCTCATGTGTTTTCCCCAAATATATTTCTTATGCTAATGTTATGGTTTCATGGATCATGCTCTTTGATCCCTTAATGATTCTGGTCTTGTGAATTTAAAAGATTCCTGAAATGAATCGGGATTTTTTCTAAGAAAAATTAAAAATATTTTTCATGTTTTATTCTCATTTATTCATACCCTTTTTCTCATGTTATGTTTAAGTGATCCTTTTTATATTAGTTTTGTACACTGAGTGAGCATTTGATCCCACATTTTATTATGTTTCCTTTCATTTGTTTATAAATAAATTTATTATGTGTGATGTGGATAAGAAGGGTTATTATTATAAATAACTTAGTGGGAGATGATATAATTCACTAATTAATAGTTTTTTATCAATCCAAGTTTCCAAAGTCACCAAAAATTTATATCCCTTATGTTTTTTGTAATATGAAATAAATATTCATCTATTAAGGTGATATATATTTGTATAAAATTTATGGTTTGGAATCAAAATACCATTTCCTCTTTTACTCTATCCTTCTCACATATCCTCCATAATACAAAAGAATATGTGGGAAGAGAGAAAGTTAATAAATAATATCTTATCGATATACGCAAGAATTGAGGAAGGTGTCTCAACCACCATGTATGTAATGGAATATGTGAATCATATCAAATAGGAGGGACACCAACCCACATTGATCATTTCCAACATGTCCCATAAAGATAAAGTGGAATACATATCCTTCTTAAAAGACCCTAATATATTTTTTTCCTCAAACTTCACTTAGATACTGGGATTATACCTTGAGGTAGCCACCAATCATCTAATTCTACCCAAGGATCACTATGGTTATAAGATGGAAACAAGTGTAATACATTCAACTCTTACCAGCAAAGTGGAAATTAAAATTTTTAAGAACATTAGGGCCATATTTATTCAGAAATTATAATACTCAAAACTTTTATTGAATATAGTCCTTGTAAAAAATAATAATGGGAAAATTTGAGTCTTAATTGGCTTTATAGATTTAAACTGGTATTTCAAAAAAAATGATTTCCTTATACTAATCCAAAATTTTTTTATCATTCACACAATCATCTTTGAAACCATCTCTTTAATGGACGAATAATCCAACTATAACCAAATCCATAAGGCATACTAAGATGAAGAAGACTCCACTTTTTGACAGCTACATGGGGTTTATTGTTACTAAGTGATGTAGTTTCTCATGAATAATTTCAGAACAACATATTAATATTCCACACATCACATTTTCAAGACCATTACATGAAAGTGAATGGAATTATTTATGGATGATATGATAGTTAATTCTCTATGGAATTCTGATCACATTTCCATCTAGGAGAATATTTTTGATAATCTTTAGCTTCACAACATAAATATGAATCCTTTAAAATGAAAATTCATGGTTAAATAGGGAATGTTCCTTGGATTGATTGTACATCACTATTGAATCAAAATAAATCATGAAATTACTAGGGTAATTCTTGAAATTTCACACATTTAAATCTCAAATAATTTAGGGGACTTTAAGGGAGTCTCTCCAATATTCGGTGCTTCATCACCAATCTATCCAAGAAGTGTTTTACATTAACAAAATTGATGAAAATGGTAATCAACTACTATTTGGATAATTCTTATTAGAAATATTTTGATGTTCCTTAGTAGCATCTTATGCACCCACCAATCTTGACATTATCGATTGAAGGGAAGCCACTCATTCTTTACATGGAATCAATAGAGAGGTCAATTGGTACACTTATCACCTAGAATAATGGTTCTACAATGGAAAAAACCTATATTATCTTAGTAGAAAAATTATTGTTACTAATATATGATATTCTAACTTCAAGAATAGTTACCTTGGATTGATATTTGTGGTGAAAATTTCGATTCATTACCTTTAGAAACATAAGGTTCATTTAGTGTCTCATATTGACTAGATAAAGTTAATATTAAGACGTTTGATATTGACTATATGTTTTTCATAATGATATTTTATTTTACAACAATTTAATATTTAGTTTTTATCATAAAAACTAGTCAAAGGAAAAGCCTTGGAATATTTTTTTAAATCACATATCACTCTCAAAAAAAAACATCAGTGGATAATATATTCTCAGATGAAGAGGTTCTCTCTATGTTCATCACTCCACAAGTGTGAGATATATATATATATATATTTGGTTATTCTAGAAGTCTAATAGGGAAAATAATAGATGATTTGTAGGAAAACTAAGTTGTTTTAAAAAATTTCTTCATCTTGAAAATTGGTGTTATCCTTCCACATTCATTATTTCTATCTACAGTTTACTCTAATAATGAAGCTGATTATTAGGCCTTCTCCACTAGTTTAGAAATGGGACTATAGATATTCTTGGATAAATAACATATCAAACGTGACTTTGAGCTGGTGATCAAAAAAATTAATTTTTAATACACCATAAAAAAAGATATATTTATCCTTATTAATGATTATGCTTAAGAGCTCACAGAAGAGTCTAATTTGAAGGTAATTCTAACTCAATTACCATAGGGCCATAACACATATGCTAACATTCGGTCCAATATATCCACTATCCTAGAAGATTTTAATTTGATTACTTGATTATCCTCATTTACCATTGAAGGATCATAACCCCTTTAACCACTAATAATATAGAAGAAATAATTCAAATTTACATATCCCCTAACTTGGATTAGGTGTTAACAATTAATTCACCGATAAAACAATTTTTAATTTACATAATCATTGAATAACTCTAGAATGGGATACTCCCATAAGACAAATCAATTAAAGAGAAAATACTCCATTTCTTGATGAACGTCACCCTTCAGTATGGGCTAAAACTTCAGAAGTTTCTCTATAAATTAGGTGTTTATGGAGTCCAAATCAAATTACTTAGAGGGGTGGGGGGGGGGGGTGAGTTCCAAGATTTATGAAAAAATTCCATTCCAATATATGCAGAACCCACCAATCAGGGGACATGCTATTATATCAGTTAAGAAATCTAGTTTACTTTTGAAAAAATATGATAAAGTAATGCATAGATTTCGGTAAAATGTTCCATGATAGTCAAAACATTTTAACATCATTTACCTTCATCTAATATTACATAGTACCAGATATTCATGCCTATTTTTTATATGGAATAGATTTCATGGGGGAATATCCCGCAAGTATAGCTCTGCAGTTCAAGTACCTCTTTACTGCCACCATTTTCTTATCTAAATGGGATGAGGACATACCCCTCAACGATGTTGGAAAAAATATATTATGAAACTTTTGAAATAAAACTTCATTACTAGTTTTGTCATTCCTCACTTGATTATGATAGAACATGAAACCATTTTTTGGTTTTACCATGTTGAAGGTGATTTATCTACAAATAAAATATCCAATACAACCATTCCACTCACTATCATGAATTGAAAAAATCGGAAGAAAAAATATTTTAATTAAAATATATCTAATATAATTAAAAATATGATGAATAAAAAATAGGTATTATAGATACAAAATATTGCATCATTTACATAATTATACCTAAAAAACTCACACATCTTCACAAATGACCCTGTAATTGTTTTTATAGAATAGAATTTGTTTTACCAATTGAAGTTAAACTATCCCCACTATGTGATTCCATATTCAAGAATCTATCAGAAGATGAATAATTTGAAAAAATGACTGGATGAATTAGATAAGCTTGATGAAAGGAAACTACACACACCACAATATATAAATCTATCAAAATCTGGTTTCATGAGAATTCAATAAGAATGATCAATTACATTCAATCATCTTGGGAGGGCATGTACTGGTTCTCATAACTCGAATGATAGTATGGAATAAGCCATTAAATATTCATCCAATATATAAAGGACCTTAAATCATATAAAATGACTATTGTAGTTAAACATACTCCTTGGTCCAGATATAAGATGAGAACATCCCACTTCCTTTGAAAGAATGGTTTCTCAATAATTAATTCACGTGAAAGGAAAGTCTATGATGTAAGACTCTAAACCATATAAAAATATTCCATTCTATAATAAATTAAATTGATCAAATATTATCTTAGTCCCATAATGTTAAATAATATAACAACAACCTAGTTGCATGATGTTAAAAATTCAAAGTTTTAATCCATGAAACATGATATTAAATTTAATTCCACCTAGGTCCCCATAGCATGAACTTAATGTGAAACATAAATTGGTATGGGGATTATGTACTTAAACTAAATTACCCTCAATTCCATATTGTATTTTTTAGACTAATTAGACTATATCCTTCCCTATGACATCTCTCTATCCACTAAATGAAACATCAATCAATGTATAAGTCTTTGGTATATAAACCTCATGTTTCTTAGGGAATCAATTCCCCTTATTCCTTTCATAGGAATCAGATATATGAAAGGAACTCATTTCTAATTGATATGTGTGTCTTGATTATTATTGTTACATGTTACATAGTGATATTAGGATCCCTTATCCCAGAACTAGGTGGAAATTTATTCAATAATAAATTCCCTCACCCCTATGTTAGATCCTGATCTACATTGGAGACTCCACCAAGAGAACTACACATGTCTTGATCCCCATCCTTATAGGATACATATTGATGAACAAAATTCAAAAAATGAGTTTGGATGTTTAGATCAAAAATTATTCCCCACATATTAGTGCCCGATCCTTCAGTTAGATCTTGGGTTAGTTCCATCACTCTATAAAAAAATCAGATAGTAAATAAGATATAAATTAAAAATATCCCCTCCTACATACTAGTTAGATCTATATAGGAGTCTTTAGTATGGGTTCCCACATTTATGGACCTATTATTAGAGAATTCCCCTTTCCCCTATATTTGATTCAGATCTATGTTGGGGAAATTATTTTCAATATTTACGTATGGATTGATTTCTATAAGTTCAGGATACATACTATGTCACAAACCAAACTATGATGCCAACCAACACAATATCCAACCCAGTTTGAGACAAGGCCAAAATGGTTTTACTGATCCCCACAGGCTAGAAACTAGTGCTTGGAATCAAAGTAATCACAAAGTGAATGAATTTTTCCCAATAAACTAGGATCGAATAAATGAAATGAATATGTAACATAACTAACCGAACTAAATATCAATAAATAATATACATTTGATAAAAAAAAGAAACTAAACAACTGAAGCCTACGAAGAATAAAATTAAACCAGACAGAAGACAACTCAATTGGCACATGACCTCGTGGTCACCACCATCCACAAACCATCCTTACCGAAGGAAATACTAAACTAGAAACCTTCCCCTAAAAAACAGCTTGGGTATACCGACACTGAATGGAAAAAGTAGGGTGTGAGCATATAATACCTCTGTTGGAAACTTCCAGATAATCCATACACTTCCTTTTTTAAAATAGTTCACAAAAATTGGTTTGAAAAAAATTTATGAAATAGTTTTTATATTATTTAACCACTAAACTCAACTTTTCACTATTTCACCATTTTAAAGCAACACACATAAGATTCATTTTTCAAAAATATTTCCACATTACAAGACCCATTTTTCAACTATGATACTAAAATAACATTCCAAACTAGGTGAGAAAACATCATACTGAAAATAAAGGAAATGATACATGTGAAAAAGATAAATAATATAGAACAATCATGGATAATAGCCAAAAAATAAGCATAAATGAAACGAACATAGTGATAGGAATAATAGGAATTTACTAAACATCACTAGAGATATCCATGGATGTACTCAGATCAGACTCACCTAACAGTGTATTGTGAAACTCCATAGTCAATAATTAACCGACCCCTATAAACTAGCCAATTAAGTGGAATTCCCCATCTATCCCTATAAAGTTGAGAAGGGTACCAAGCTGTCTAATTAGTGTTGATAAGGAACTGTCACTCGACTGTCCAAATGACACACAATAATACCATTATAATAATAACAATTATTATAAAACTTGGTGAAACATGGTATGAAAACCACACCAACAGTGTTCTCACGCACAATCCATTAATAGGATCTCATCTAAAGTTCAAATGGTCTCAATACTACAATATTCTCATGAATGATCCGTTAGATAAAATATCATCCAAAGTTCATTTGGTCTCAATATATATGCCAAACATCACAACTCACATGGAAAACTATTTCTTTAATGAGTTATAATTAGGCTCTCACATCACACAATATTTCAAACCATTTCTCAATGAAAGCTATGTTTCCAACCAAGAATTTATATTTCTAAAATCATATTCATTTTCAAAACATTACAACATTCCAACAAGGCCTTATATCATGTCAGTTTCAAATTCATTTATAAAACATTTCCAAACCACTTTTGAAATAATAAAAAACAACAATTTCTTGTGTACAATGCTTAACGATCCTTTATTTTTCAAGTTCAATTCAATTTCCAATACCACTTAAAAAAATATGAAAATAGACAACATGATTAAAGTATTGAAATAGGCTATCATACCATTTAAAAACTAACCACATTCCAAATTCCAAACAGGCTGTAATCTCAAACAAAAATTTGAAATAATCCCTGAGTCATTTGAAACTAAGTGATATTTAATGAAACATGAAGGGTTTGAAAAAACATGAAAGTGTTTTGAAATATGAGTTTTATGTTAATAAAGTTCATCTAGATCCATAATAATTTGTGTTCCCATTCATATATATACCCCATGAACATATTAATTTTAATAAATCCAATGGAACATTCATATAAAACCAAAGAACATCCCAAAACCATTTTATGAAATCTAACATTCACAATACCACAACACTCAATAACATCACCCAAGAACTGAAACACAAATGGATTTAAACTCATGAAAAACCAAATCACCCAACCAAATCCACCAAGAACATTACAAAATACAAACACACCCTTAAAAATAACCAAATTCATTTAGAAAGACCCATTTTCATTTCACTGAACACCTTGTGTGCATATATACATAAACGTAATTAGAGAACCCCTTTGAAAACCATTTTTACCAAATTCCACCAACATACCACAATAATCCAAAAAACACATCACATGTATAAGAAACACATTTATAAATTATTTAACAACACCCAAAAATCAAATGGAATTCATTGGTATGGAAATGAATAGAGACACCTACCTCAATGATGTGTGAATACAATGAAAATTCATGAAAGGTAAGAACTAAGCCCAAGTGAAACATTACCCACCCTAACATCAAATAAATCATCCCAAATCAACCAAAAATAACCTTAGGGTTCATCCATGAGGGATATAAGCCATGAGAAACCAAGAAACCAAGAGGGGGAGAAGAGAAGAAGATAAAAGGAAATATTTGGTCAAGAAACCATAAAAAACCACTAACCTTTAATGATAAATTTCCAAAAAAGTGGCCCAAGATGAAATATAATGGGGGGTAGGGGGTTCCCTCTAGTCAATAAACAACTTTTAAGGATTAAAATGGGAGGTGAAATCACATAAATCATATTTTAAAATTAAAATACATTTAGGTTTTAATGGGCTTCATGGTTTTGAAACACAATTTTGTAAACCATACGGCTTCTACTAGAAATATTTTGAAAACCTTCATGTTTAAATTCCACGATTTGGGAAAACCATGATCAAACAGTTCAACCTGAAAAATTGGACCAAAACCCACAAATGACCCCCCAAACACTAGGTGATCCCAACCAATGATCCTTGAGTAATTTAAACGCAATGTATTGACCCTGGGGTGTCACAAAATCCCCACCATACCCCTTTCTCTCAATACCTTTCACAAAAACCATGCACATGGATAAAAACAAATTAAATCCACCAAAATCAAAATACTATTGTAAAACACTCAACCCAAACCACAACAAAAATATCCGAAATTTAGAAATAATTAAAAATAAAAGAAAATTATGGTTGGGGTCTGAATATTTTCCACACTACAAACACTTTATGCCCCCCAAAAGTAACATAGTCAAACAGTAAACATAATTTGATCCCGAACAAAAAATAATACAAATGAAACCACAATCCTTGGGGTGATGTTTTACCTCACAAGTGACACCCAACCAACTCTAAGATAATCCAAAATAAAAATTTCTTCAAAAGGGGAGGTGTTCTCCTCACCCGGAGAACCCGAAAAACACCATGGAACTATTTTGGACTAACCTAATGCAAAAATAACTGACAAAAACCAAGAACCCCTAGTATAAGGGGAAACCTGATTTAGGGTTAAAAAAGTAGAGAAATAGTAATTTAAAACTTTTATTATCCTCAAAAGCTCGCACAGTTTTGCTGCATAGTTTGACAAACCATACACCATATGTGCGCATCCTATTGGAGAAGAGGAGCTCGCCACACAGGCTGACCACAAAGTTTCCATAGCACATGCCAATTTTGAAAAGCACCACTTTCGATTCCATAACCATACAAAATGGTTTCCAAATGATTTCCAAAACTGTTCATAAGACATGCACTATTCCCCAAACTCCGAACCATGTGTTTCACGGTTACCTAGGAAAGGGTTCACTAATTTCCCAAATCATGCACCAACCGTGTTCCACCTACTTCCAAGCCACAAAACATTATGTTTTGCCCAAAACACAAAAATTTAAACTGGGAACTTTCAAAAATTCCACCATGGGACAATTAACATTGGAAATTACAAAACAAACTAAAAATCCCCCACACTATGGGGAAAACCCATAGAAGATATAAAAAATAAACAGTGAACAAAACTAGAATTCATTATTTCCACAGCATGAAAATATCTAAAACGAGCATAGTTAGAAATCAAAACCAATACATAAAAATGGATTAGATCCTACAAGAAGGGACACAAGTCAAATACTAACATTTAAAAAGAAACCACTGTCCAAATCATAAAAGAACAACTCCAAAAAAATTCAATCAATGATGAGAACATAAAAAAACAAAGAAAACAAAAAAATAAACTGAAACCATATACCCTACTTGACAGAGAAAAAAATATTTTCCATGGTTCCCAACACCCCTAGAAATTCCAGACTATGTGGAAAAGCATTACATCGAGGACTATGAATAGAGACCCTATTTTTGAATCATCTTCTTGCCTACAGCTAGGTGATGGCATTCCTATGATCAATACTTAGTATTTTGGTGTGAATTATTTAAAAACTTCTATAGATGAACCAAATAGATAAAAAGATAATAAGACTTTGGATGATTGTGGCATAACAGATTTGAATGCCCCAACCAACCACACTTGAAGCACACGAGCGAGTGCTCTGATGAATGAGAAACTGGGAATAACAAGGGAGTCCTTTAAAAAATTTGTTTCCTCTAGCATACACCTATCTCTAGCGAGGGAACCTTCCTGAACACTAATAGAAAATGATTCATCAACCACCACTGATTCGAATTTGGAGAAAAATGATTCAATCACAAACATCTCAAACAGAACTACAGTGCATGAAGGGACCCGATCTTTATCTATATAAGATGACCGAAGATAAAAATAGAAGTTATTCGAGGAAACTTAGATGCTTTCCCGAGTGAGAAAGAAACCAACTCATTGAATTAGTCCACATAAGCTTTCACTGATCGCTGGCCCTGCTGAATGGTCAACAACTCTTCCACCTTAATCACCTTCACCTCCTCAGGTATCAACCATTGGATAAAATTGGTCTTAAAGAATTACAAAGGTGTATCATATTAAAATGATGTTAGTAAAATAACCTTACATTGATCCAAACTGAAACCATCAAATGAAGTCCAAAAAACATGCACTCTTAGGAATTTGGGAGTTCCTAATGATCTAAAGATATTCTTAACTTCTTCAAGCCATTCCATATCCTCTAACATACCTCAGTTGCCCCAAAATATAGAAAAAATCTATGCAGAATAAGAAATATTATGATAACCACTAGAAACCTCGGGGACCTTTATGGGTTGAATATTTAGAATAAAATAAGGAATATAAAACTATAACCAACATCAGCCTAAAATGTAACAAAAAGAACACCTCAATACAAAACAACAAGCTCAAAATCTAAACATCATAACTAAAACCAAAAATCACTTTTCAAATTCCACCATTTCTATTTTAATTAAAAAAAGTCCCTTCACTCAATGCCACTTTTAAAATTCAAAAATCAACTTTTCACAAAATAAAACATAAATTTTCAATCACATAATTGCACTTTTGACTAAAAATACAACCTCAAATCCTTTTTATTTTGAGAACCATTTCTCCAAAATTCCTTTTCTATTCCAAAATCCACTCACACTAATGAATACAGAACCAAAACACAACACACACTTAACACAACCCACACTTAACTCAAATGATAGGTAACTAGTATCTGTGCACTACTCGGCAATATGGTTAGTGTGCCATGCCCCGAGAAAGAACCAACCACTAGGAAGATCCCGAGTCATGTGGTCGGGATTCACATGGGTCACTACTCCACGTGAGACTACCGCACAACACTTTCCCACTTTTTTTGTCATCCCCAACCCATGAAACAAAAACTAAAACAAAGAATCAACCACAAATTACCCCTTTAAAATGAGTATTATAAAAATATAGGATTCATGATGTCCTTCTTGTACCAACCTCTCAAGTCCCGAGAGTCCTAATTTTCATACTACCTGATGCCCCCAATAATAAAGGCCTTCTCTTATACCATTATTTCATGAACCAAGCCAGGATGCCAACTAACCCCACATCCAAACCAATCCAAGACATGGTTCAAAGGGATACCCACAGACTGGAAACTAGTGCCAAGCATCAAAGTAATCATAAAGGGAATGTTGTTTTTCCAACAAACCAATATAAAATAAATAAACTAAACACGCAATAAAACTAATCAAACTGAATATAAATAAATAATATACAAGAACTAAAAAAACTAAAAATGGACAAATGAAGGATTAAAAGAAGTAACTAAAACCTGAACAAAGACTACACGATCTCCACATGGCCTAAAGGTAACCAGTTTCTATAAAACATTCTTCCATAAGGTGTACCCAAACCAGAAACCTGCACTAACAAAACAACATGGGTCTACCGACACCAAATGGTACAAGTATGGTGTGAGCATAAAATATCTCAGTAAGAAACAACTATAGAATCCATACACATCATTTTTCAAAACATTCAACAAACACTAGTT
Source organism: Viscum album (assembly GCA_963277665.1). NCBI lineage: Eukaryota > Viridiplantae > Streptophyta > Magnoliopsida > Santalales > Viscaceae > Viscum > Viscum album. The sequence goes on from OY728145.1 coordinate 706,399,014, forward strand.
TTAATATCTTTTACAAAATGGGTTTTTTATAATTTAACAACCAAAAATAAGTTTGCACAGATTACCCTTTTTAAAACAACACACACAACTTTCCTTTTTAAAGAATAGTCTCAAATTACAAGACACATTTTATAACTCTGATACTAAAATGGAATTCCAACCCAGGTGAGAAAACATCAAACTGAAAATAAAGGATATAATACACGTGTTAAAGGTAAATAATACAGAAAAATCAAGGTTAATATCCAAACCAGAAGAAAAAATGAACTAAACATACTAATATTAATCATGAGAGTTTTTTAAACATACTTAGAGAGATATAAGGACGTAATCAGATCAGAATCACCTACTGATGTATGGTGAAGTTCCATAGTTAGTAAAAAACTAGCCACTCTAATCTATCCAATCTTGTGGAACCTCTAACCTATCCCTATAAAGCCATGGGGGTAGTAACCCAACTAATCGAGGTTGATAAGAAACCTTCCGTCAACCCTCTAAAATAATCCCATGAATCCCATAATGAGGATGATAGTAATAATAATAATAACACTTGGTGAAACAGAGTATGGCAACCACACCAACAACATTTTAATGAATGATCCATTAGAGACGATCACATCTAATGTTCCAATGGTCTTTATACTTCAATGTTATCATGAACGGGCCACTATAAAAGATATTATAAAAAGTTATAGTAGTAAAAAGATATATTCCAAGCATCATAACTCAACTAAAAATCAATTTCTTTCATAATTTACAATTAGTCTGTCACATCACATAAGATTTCTAACCATTTCTCAAAGAATGCTAAGTTTCCAACGAGGAATTTATATTTCAAAAATCATATTAATTTTCCAAAAATTATTATTACCCTACCGAGCCTTAAATCATGTTAATTTAAAATAAATTTAAAAAAAATTTCCAATCCATTTATGAAATAATATTAAAAACTCATTTGATGTGTGCAATGAAAAAATGGGCCTTTACAATTCAAGTTCATTTCCATTTCCCTTCCAAATTAAAAAAAATGAAAATACACAACATGATTAAAGGTTCCAAAAGGGATTTCATACCATTTAAAAACCAACCACAATAAAATTACCAAATGGGCCATATTCTAAAACACCAATTTGAAATAATCCTTGAGTTGTTTGAAATCGAGGAATATTTAGTGAAACAACAAGGGTTTGAAGAAACATGCATGTGTTTTGAAACATTAGTTTTATCTTAATGAAGTTCATTTAGAGTCATAATCATTTTTGTGCCCATCCATATGTGCACCCTGTGCACATATGGATGTATGCACATGCAATGGAACATTAATAGAAAACCAATGAACATCCCAAAACCATTTTCCAAAGGCCAAAATTTACAATACCTCAACACTCAATAACTTCAAACAGGCTTTAAAACACAAATGGGTTTACAGTCATGGAAAATTAAATATCCCAACCAAATCCACCTCAAACATTACCTGATCTAAAAAAATATTTAAAAATACTCTAATTCATTTCATCAAACACCTTTTGTGCATATATACATAAAAATAACTTTGGAATACCTTTGAAATCCATTTTTACCAAATTTCATTACATGAAAGAAGCATAATAATTCCAACAATCACATCCTAGGTATTTGAAACAAATTTATAAATTATTTAACAATTCCTAAGAATCAAATTGAATGCATAAGAAAGTAAATTAATGGAGATACCTACATCAACGACGTGAAAATTTGAAGAAACATAAAGGAAGGTAGGAACTAAGAACATGGAACAAACTCTGCACCCTAACATCAAAGAAAATATCCAAAATCAGAAAAAACCAACCCTAGGGTTCAACCATGAAGTATCTAGGACAAGAAAAACTGAGAAAAAAATAGGTGAATAAGAGAAGAAGACAAAAGGGAAAGATTTTGTGAGTAAATCATAAAGTATCATTAGCCTTTAGTGACAAACCAGAAAAAAATTAGACCATGATAAAGGCAAACGAGGGGGAGGGGGGAGCTCTAGTCTATACCCAACTAATATGGCTTAAAATTTGAGGTGTAATAACTTAAATTGGGTTTCTAAAATTAAATTTATTTAGGTTTTAATGTTTCTCGCAGTTTTGCTACTCAATTTTTTAAGTCATGCACAAACCGTATAACTACTACTAGAATGATTTTGTAAACTTGTAGGTTTAGGTTCAAAGGTTTCGGAAAAATATTATCAAATCATGTGACCTGAAATTTTTCCAAAACCCTCAAATTAGACCCCACACTCTACGAGATCCCATCGAATGATCCTTGAGTGATTTAAACATAATATAGTGACCCTATGGGTGTCACAAAATCCCTACCATGTTTATTTCTCCCAATACCTTTGAAAATAACTGTGAACAGGGATAGAAACAAATTGACTCCACCAAAACCAAAATACTATTTCTTAACACTCAACCTGAAACTCAACCAAAATATTTGACATTGATTAATAAATAAAAATAAAATAAAATCTTGTTCGGGGTGTGACATACTAACTCCCAAATCTAATATAATATGCCTAATTTTAATATAAAAAAATACATCAATCTCTATATATGATCTCAATATATATAAGGAAACTATGAGAACTATGTCTGGTGTTATTCCTATTAATTTTGGAAATGTAGTGATTCCCTGAAATGCTATCCTTGGTCTTGATGAATTTAAAAATGAGTGTATAATAATCCTCCATTGCATATGAACCAAATATTTTCAAGGGAATCATGTTAATGAACAATTCATGTCTTGATTTATATTATCATTATATATGTAGTGATTTTTAGGTTCTCCTACCAAAGTTCCAACAACATTCTTCTATAGACAGATCTCTTTTGTTTGGTAGATGTATCTTAAAACTAATAATATTGAAAAATGTACTCATATGTTGGTCACTTCATTTGGAACCATTTTGTTTTTTCCTACATGATCTTATAATTACTAGAACAACCTAAATAATGTGGTTAGTCTTTCTGGTTACTAAATTTGATCTCCAAACTAACATACACCATGTCAAAAGAACCTTTATCTAATTAGCCATAGTCTGTGTATTGAAAATATTAAATCTCAACCATGAATTTGTTTTATCCATTTTCATGTATTCCAAACAAATAATGGAATTCCTTAACAAAATATTCATTCAAACACCAAGAATGATTCATGTGATATTAGATATTTTAAAGAATTTTACCATGAAGATTTATTGAGATGTATCAACTTTGAATGATAGTGAATCACTTTCTCACTATATAACAATAAACTGCATGGAATTGTTTTAGTATGCGAGGCCTCAAATCATATAGTACTTCCTCCCAATACTACTATATATATGTATCGATTGATTCCAACTCAATGACCAGGTTTCAAAACTTATTCCCAAAAATAAACTTTATCATTTTCTAATCATTAGATAAGTGGTTTATTTTTTTCTTAGAACACCTAGGGGTGTAAAAGAAAAACATATATTTTCCTCCAAATCTTGGATATATACTAGATCTACATACCACCCTTCTGTATAGGATTCTTTATGCATAGACTTGTTCCATAATAATGATCCCATATCACAAGAACTATGTGAGTATTTATTCTCATAAACATAGGATATGTAGTGACTTCTAGATTCTATAGGTTTTGGACTCTGTCATAGACCAATATCCATATTCACTCTTCTCCAAGGGGCCATTGTAGCCTTGAGACCACAATATCAATTATAGAATACCTCTATCGCCTATTTTGAGTAAACCACTTTCACAAGTCACACTTTACAAATTGAGATTCATAAATTTACATAAATCTTTTATGACAGTTGATAAGGAATATATTAAACTCCAAAAGATATTTCTAATTGTATATGCATTTGTTACCTAATAAGGATTTGCATATGTGCCCCCCACTTTGGCCTATAAACAAAAAGCATCTCTTCCTAAGGGGAAGGACCTATGATATCTGTGTTCCCTTACAATATCATAGCAGGACCAATTAATATAATTTGGTTAGCAGTCATCCCTTGTTTTCCTATATCATACCATCATTCTTAATCTATGAATATATAATTTAAATTTACATCATTATAATCATTGTTCCATTTTTTAAAGGTTTTGGTATGTCTTTGGATTTCGAACCCCATGTAAATGGACACTTCTATGCTTCACCTTCACTTTAGGTCAAAGATTCATGAACTTAAAAATATCATTTTAGGAGATATCTATAAAAACATAATGTCCATCCCTCAAAGGTCCTAGTCATACAACCTTATTCTACATGTAAACGAGAAATAAAACATTTCAGGTAGAAGATCCACAATGGGATGCCTAGGGGAAATTCCTATCCCCACTCAATATGTCTTCTATATATGAGGGTTAGAAAAACGTTAGATCATAAATAACTGATCTATAAAGTTCATTGGTCCCAAAAATGTCATGTTTTTCTAGCTAGAATATTCTAGTATGGGAAAAAGTTATTGAAACTGAGTCTTATATTTCTTTGCCTTGATTATTTTCAATACAAATTGATGCAACTTATAGGGTACCTGATTACTTATGGAATTCCCCTATCCCATTAAAGTCATCCATATCATGATTTTTTGGGTCCTCATGAATCTTCCAGGACTATTAGTAACTATAATATCTAATTCCAAAGTATAATTCTGATTGGTTATGCATACATGGCCCAATATTGATCGGCTTATGTGACCCCACTTTGGCTTATCAATGAGAAACATCTCATCATGAGGGAAACTAACTATAGCCTCTGTATTCCATAGTAAAATCATATAGGGACTAGTCATTAAAATATGGTTAGTGGTCATCCCTTATATACCTATCCCATTGCATCATATATGATTTAGGATCCTTAGATGATGATTTACACAATTCATCCTATTGCCTATCATGTGGATTTAATGGACTCAATGTTACACATTTGTGCTTTGTGCCCACTGTGAAAGAAATATTATGACATACCATTTATTATGTTATATCATATAAGGGATTGTTTAGTATAATAAATGTGACCTAAAACCTCATCTATATTACACACATTGGTGATATTTTAATATAAATGAGTCATAAAAATTATTAGAACGTAAATCCATAAGAGGGAGATCTATAAAAAATACATGTCCTTACGCAATACACAGTTCATTTATAAGTCCTATGAACACATTATAATGATATAAAAAAGATCTTATGGGACCAAAAATGATCTCAATAATAGTAAATCTATGGTTTTTAGGACCATAGCCAACAAAAAATTTAAATCACTTCTAACCCACAACATACTGACCCAAATCACCATTTAGTGCCCAAGTTCTTTCATATATTATTGAATGGACCAACTCCTTTTCAAGGGTGATGGCTTCTATGCCTATACACATTAGTGAGCCACACCCAGGATGAGTTTTCTATCGTTTGGAATTTGATTTGGGCTAGTTTAAAATTCAAGGGAGCATAATTTTTTTAGGATATTCCAACTATATTGAATCATTGAAAGATATGAAAAAAATAATACTCAGAAAAAATGTATATATTGAGTCAAATTTTTTTTCATTGATAAACATAAAAAAATGAAATCTATAAAATTTAACCCCATTTCCTTATTTTTTACATGAATAGAAGTTTCAGAGAGAATTTATCACAAAATCTTGCAATGTGCTGATTGATTGTTGTGATTTTCAATGCTATGTTACAGCCCTTCAATCCTAGTGGATTTAGAGTCTTTAAAAAGGTGAGGCATAATTACTTCTATAGATTCATCCAACCTTCCATATTCTACTTTCTCTAAAAGTTTTTGGTGCACTTAAAGTTGTTTATTTATAGTAGTGAACTAAAATTTGAGACATTTCACTTTGAAAACCTCCGCTTTGATCACGAGTTGTTGTTCCTATACTACCTCCACATATTTTTACTCCTATTAAAGTGATATATCTCAGTGAGTGGGGTATGGTAGTGTTATACTTTCTCTTGAAAGAAGTGTGTGTGATTCATTTACTTACTCCTTATTCAACACAATCTTACTTACTCCTTAATTAATATTATGATAGGAAAGCCCCCGAAAGAATAAGAAGATGGATAAATGAAGACTATGTTTCATATGGTTACCTGGTATGTAAGTGGGGTTGATAATATTAATTTATATATATATTTGAACCATTTATTTGGGATTTGAACATGTTTTATAAATGGATACTATGGGTTTTGGATGGTTTTTTAGGATATATTATGATAAGGTTGAAAAATAAGGATTGTTGTAAAAGTCTGAAATGTTAGACTATTTATTCCATAAAAATATATTTTCGGTGTAAATTCATCATTAAATTCAAAATTTAGAGAAAAATATAAGATATACTATAATTATAAAATGTTCTAGATGAGGAAGAACTTACAACATAATTCTACCACTTACTCTTTAAAACCATCGGGGCTCAAATTACCCTTGTATTTTCTTCAGGCCATAAATAATAGGGATATAAAAGAACTAGAGACTTAAAATATATCATTTATGGCCTAAAAATAGCACTTATGGAATAAAACTATAATTCATAGAGGAATTAAAAAATCCATATGATGTAAAATCCATTTATGTAATGTGTTTTCTGTTTTTCGTTAATTGCTATTCATTTCTTTGATCCCTCATTTTCACGGTTCAATTTACATCTTCATTCTACTTTCATGATTTTATTTTATGATTTCATTGAAATAAATTGAAATTTCATTCTTTTAATTCTATTATGATACTGCATGTTTCATATTTATTAATTATTTTCATGTTTAATAATACCTTTTTCATGCGCAGCTAAATCACCTAAGGTTTGGGATTGGAAGTTGCAGTATCAATTATTTAATTAATTTATAAATCAAAACTTGGGTAATTTATTTACTATGTAATTAGTTTGTGTAAAAAAATTATCATGTTCCATTGTAAGATCTGGAATACATGATTACAGGGGAATAACCCCATCCTAACTGGAATAGACCAAAGTGGGATTAATAGTTTGATTTGTTAATTGATTTTGTAGTTTCAACTCATGCTTCTGTATTAGGAACCACATATGGACCAAAGATTGATTCCTTATATGGGTAGATCGAATTTATTGGATTAAGAATAAATTTATAACTTTTGAATAACTACACAGTCCAAGATAATTTACTTTTCCTTGTAATATTCTGGGATATCCTATGCATAGTATCCCTGAACATGATCTCAAACCATTTATTTTATCAACTGAAATTTCAATACAATGAATTTGTTTAGAACACAACTCGTATAATTGTGTTAGTAATAATTTTATAATATCCAATTACCTGGTCACAAGTCATTTTAAAATATTCTCTATGGGTTTGAACCCATAATTATAATATTCTACATGCTTGCATAGTGGTTCTCATTAGGTTATATAAATTTATAATTTGATCATACCCATGAAGAATTAATGAACATTAAGTGGGATAATCAAATTTTGGCGCCATTATTGAGGATTTGTGATGTTTTCTTGGAAAATTGACCTTTATTATGGACTTGGTATCACCTCAATCTTTTGGATTTCCCAATTTCTTTTTTTAAAAAATCTTTAAAAACATTCTAGAGTCTTCATCCATGCTATTTTTATTTTTTATGATACATAACCTTTTGACTAATTTGAGGATCTTGAAACATAAAGAACCACTAAGAATTATTATTTAAGTTGTTATGTACCTTTCCACACATCGTCAAACAATCATGGATGAGCATCACAACCTTGAATTGCTCAATCCTCTAAATTATCAATATGGGCAACCTGAAAAATTTGGAGGGAGACCACTATTAATGGAGTGCACCATTATGAAATATGATTTTCTATCCATTAGTTGTGTTTTCCCGACATTTTTCAGAATCCTTTTTAGTCAGACAATTTTTTGATCAATCATAGACTCATTCTGATGATATAGAACAAGGGAAAATTTAGTGGATTTCAGATCGATGATCCGAAAGAACATATTTCATGTTTCCTAGAAGTCTGAGACACATGAATAAACCAAGGAATCTATTTCAATAAAATTAGAATTTGGGAATTTCCCTTTTCCTTATGCAACAGAGCAAAGGACTGACTACAAAGTTAGGATCCAGAGTCCATCACAACATGGGGTAACCATGATAAAAAATTCTTAGAGAATTATTTTCAACCCATACAAGGAAGAACTAGAATGACATGAAAAAAATTTCATAGATGTATGGTAACTTATCCAAGAAGTATTTGATTGACTGTAAGGAATTGAATTGGAAGTTCCCACATCACAGACTCGATCTGGTGCTGTAACTTCAAAATTTCTACCAAGACCCACAACCCAATACACCAACTCTAGTAGATGTTACTATTTATTGAGGACTTGTTCTCAAGACACCATTAGTTGTTCAAGGAATTTTAGACAAGGTCACACATAATGATAGCCTTTGGAAGAGTGATCAAAGACCTTTTCGATGTGAAATTAAATATGTAGAGTGGACCACCCAGCTTTCATCCCATGTTTAATACCTTTTGAAAATGCATTAAAACTTATAGCTAACTCAAACCCAGGAATTAACCATGCCCTTATTATAGAGATCTCAGATTATGAAAGATGTGGATACCCACACCCATACTGGGATTTCCAAGCAGTCAGGGAATAAAAATAAATACAAAATTGTAATTACATTAATTACAACTAGAAATCACAACAATTTTATAATACCTTTTACCAACAAAGACCAATTTGACATCATCAACAACTTATCCAAGGAAACTATCAATAGAGGAGTAGTAAAAAATCACCATGGATTCAAGGATAACCTGGGAACCCACTTCATAATATTTATGATAGAATACAACATCCCATCACACAAAAATGATTTCCCCTTAGGGAGAAGTAGTTCCCACCCCTTTATTAGGAATAGTTTCACCCAGATCCACCCTGATAGAAAGAATCCCCACCATATTAGTCAAATATGGAAAATATGATCACCATGTTCATTAAATAAGAGGACCAAAGAATTAATAATGTAGGGATAGAGATTCCAAATCAAATTTCTTCTCATTTAAACCTGAATAACCATGTAGGAAAAATCACTATGATTCTTTAAAATCTATTACCGGGTATACTACCCTGTAACACCGATATATAACTGACAGAGGAGGCTAAAGATATCTTTTTTCATAGAAGAAAATAACTGAACATTAAAAAACCATAAAATTTTGAGTAAATGTGGATAGAGTACCCTAAATCACTTGTGAAAATAATTATCTAAGGTAATGATGAAGGAACACAAAAAGGTGATGTAGAACAAAGCCCAGAAATAGAGAAAAATGAAAAACTCCCATATAAGGGAATCCCAGAAAGGTGGATGTATATGTGGAACCATTACCAAAAATAACCCCTCTTCCATTTCCAGATAGGATGAAACCAGTAAAGATAGAAGGTAAATTCAAGATCTTTTTTGAAATGTTCAAACAGCTCTACATTAATATCACTTTAGACAAAGTTATGGATTAGATTCCTACCTATGCTGAATTCTTAAAGGATAAACTCTACAATAAGAGGAAAATGGAGTAATTATGAGCTATCTCCATGAATGAAGAGTTATTTGATAAAATTCAGAAGAAAATTCCACTAAAGACGAGGGACCCTTGAAGCTTCGCAATCATATGTACCATCGATTCATGTAATTTTGGAAAATATTTTTTTTGATCTAAAAGAAAGTATAAATCTCATAAAAATGCCTGTTTTATTAAAATAAGGGTATGTAGACCTAAAACCTATAAGAGTGGAACTATATCTGGAATTCCAATATACCAAGTATCATGGGTGTCTTTTTGAGTATTTTTTAGTCAAATTTGGAAAATTTATATTCCCTGATGATTTTATTGCCCTAGATATGGAAAAATAAGAAGATTCCCCCATTATTATTGGATTAAAATTTATTAAAACTAAAGAAGAATTAATATATGTGAACTAAGGTAGATATATTTTTAGTGTCAACTAGGAATAAGTAGTGTTGGATCTTTTGAAAGATTCCTAGAAAAGTGGTTAAACATTGATTGTTAATCCATACTTCTGACTGATGAATAAGTGGATTTGATGTCTATTAGGGATGATAAAGAGGCTCTATCACTATATGAGGATGAGTATAGTGATTATGATGAGGTAAATTACATAAATCCTCTAACAAGATATATATTTCAATAATTTACACCCTCAGTCATTAAACAATAAAATTTATAATTAAAGCCTTTGACAAGAACCTTGAAGTACTCATTATTAGATAATAAAGATACACTAATAGTTATCATGATCTTGGAGCTAAATTATGAATAAGAATAGAAGTTGAATGTTTTCCCCAAGAGTCACAAAAATTAAACATCTTGGGGTGTGGTTTATATAAAGGGGATAAACCACATGATTTTCACCCACATGATTCCTCTAGAAGAAGGTTCTAATCTCAAATGCCAACTACACAGGAGACTCACCCCACCAATTAAATAAGTCATTAAAAAATATGTTTTTAAACTTATCAAAGATGGTATTACATTTTTCATTAATTAAAATGAGTGGGAGAGCCATATGAAAGATGTTCGGAATAAATGCATCTTAATTGTGATAAAATATAATGAAAGTGGATTAATCCTTATTTTAAACATTATTGGATGGAGAGTGTGTTTCGACTAGGGAATTATCAATATAATGACTAGAAAATACCACTTTACTCTTAAATTCATGGATTAAATGCTTGATATATTAGATAGAAGTGAATTTTATTTATTTTAGGATTGATATTTAATATACAATAAAACCAATGTTGACTGAATTGATTACTCCAATGCAATATTGACAGGTCCTTCCAGAATATTATCGTAATGAAGGATGTCATTTGGAATGTGTAATGCACCAAAAACGTTACAAATTTGTCTAAAACATACCTTTCATGTTATTGAAGATTATTTTTTTGAAATATTCATTAGTTATTCTTCCATATTTAGAAGATCATTTGAAGTCTATTTAACAAATTTGTGAAAAGTTTTATAATGATGTGAAGAGATATTCCTTGTGCTGGATTGAAAGATACTCAATTTCATGGTCCAATGAGGCATCATCCTTAAGAAAAAAGTTAAAATCATGACATGGAAGTCAAAAAAATTAAAATAAAAGTTATCAAATACTTAATAGAACCCAAAAATATGAAATGAATATGTATTTTTCAAGGCCACATGAGATTCTATCACTGTTTCGTTAAAGGATGTAAAAATATAGCCCAAAAACTTAGGCATCATCTGTATAAGTATTTTATTTTTGATTTCGATAATGAATGTTTGAAAAAATTTAGTATTTTATAAAATATCTAGGTGGCCGCTCTTATCATTGAATCACATGACTGGGTAAAAGACATTGAAATGACATGTGATGTTTTTGAATTTTTTGGGTGATATTTTAGTATAGTGGGTGGGATATATATTTCATCTTATTTATTATTCCAACCATATGATAAATGATGCTCAGGTTAATTATATAACAAGAGAGAAATATCTTATAGAAGTAGTTTCTACATTTGAAAAATATAGACCATTCCTTATGCTCTCCAGAGTAGTGGTTTACAAAAATGATGCAACATTTAAATTTTTTATTAGTAGAAAAAATGAAAAACCTAGGATTATTTGGTGGATACTACTTCTACAAGAAATTGATATAATCACAAAAAACCCAAAAGGGACTGAAAATGTCATTGTTGAAAATTATTCATGAATTTCACTTTCTAGTATTAGGAATTGTGAAGATCTAAATATTGAATATGATTTCCATAAGGAGACACTTTTCAATATGGATGTGCAAGTAGAACCTTTGATTTTGGACATAGAAAAATATCTTTCCACCGAAACCCTTTATCCAATTTTCTTCTATCAATAGAGGAAGAAATTCATTACTGATTATTCACACAATAAATAGGATGAGATGCTATTTTTAATAACTATATTAATAAATTAATGTGATACTACATCCCATAGGAGGAAAGTCAATGTTTTCTAGAGTTCTGTTATACATCACTAAATAAAAGAAATTTTTGTTCTGACCGTATCATGAATATAATAATTGAACATGAATTATTTTCTCCCACACTCCATTTGGATGAAAGGCGTTTTTTTATAAATCTTTGATATGTTACATAGGACAAGAATCATAGGGAAATGTAACAAAATTCCCCAGAATCATATCCTAGAAGTATAAATATTTGACATTTGGGGAATTGATTTCATGGGCCCATTTTCAAATTCTCATGCAATGTTTTACCTTTTGGTTGGTGTGGAATACATCTCAAAGTGGTTGTAATCATGAGCTATAACTTTTGAAAAATTCAAGGTGGCTATGATCTTTTTAAATAAAAAGAAATTTTCCTATTTTTGATTTTCATGTTTACTCAATATTGATTAGGGAACACACTTCTATAATACTGATATAAAATGTCTTCTTGAAAATTATGAGATTCAATAAAATACATGAACTCATTTCCACCCACGAACTTATGGATAGGTAGAACTATCCCATTGAGAGATTCAGTAAATTATATAAAATATAGTAATTAAAAATAGAATGGACAGGAGTTTCATTCTTGATGTTGCATTATGGGTGTACCACATAGCTTTAAAAACACCCATAAAAACAATAATTTCCCAAAATTTCTACATACACCCCTCTCATTTTATAGTAGAATTAGATTATCATTTATACTTGGAAATTAAAATAAAAATTTTGAAATAAAAAAGTTTGGAAAAAAATATTTCTAAAATTAGATGAGATCAAGGAAATAAAAAGTGATGTTTATGAGAATTCCCAAATTTATAAGGAAAAAACAAAGTATTGAATGATTCTTCGTGTGACAGAAGTTCACACCAAGGAAAAAATTTCTATTTTTTAATTTAGGTCTAAAAGTATGTTCCAAAAAAATGAAGTCTCAATGGTTAGGTCTGTTCAAAATTGTTAAATTATTCGTATATAGATCTACAGAAATTAAAAAAGGAAATGGACCTCCTTTTAAAGTCAATGGATAGTGGAAAAAAATTTACGAAGAAACATTTCAATAAGAATGTAACATATTTATAAAATTCCCCTACATCAGAAGAATATATAGCTCTACATATAAAATGAAGTTGTAACTAGAAGGAAATATATGTATTTTTTGAGTAGGTTTGGATTGCTGAAGCTTAGTTAGTTCACTATTAGTGGACTAAAGTTCAGTTTTCTACTGCTAAAATAAATTATTACTTAATTACATAATAAAATTAAAATTAAAATTTTATTTTTCTTATATATTAAAAAACTATTCAATCTATTTATACACAATAAAAATATAAGTTACAATGTAAAAAATATTTGTCAGGATTTTTAAACCACAACACTAGTGTTTTCAGGGTCTGAGCCCACTCCTCTATCTGAATGCTTTCCACACCTCCTAAACCCCTTTCTATCCTCCCACCATAGATGATCCTAATTTTCCCTAAATTACCTAAAACAACTCTCAAGAATCTATATCCACCATGGTTTTCACCAGAGGTTCTAGTCGCCCCACTTTGAGATAGCTGGGAAAGGGTTAGAGGCCTCCCGCAACCATATGCACGGTCTGAGAACCTTCCCCACTACCACCTCCTATATCACCACCTATCCATCATAGGATTCCAACTAATATTCCCCTCATTATATTTTTTTCTTCATGTTCAGAATCCCATCCCTCATAGGGTGAAACTCTACCTTCCCATATTCACCCTTGCATTCGATTTATATACCTCAATCATCTGGACTGCTTGAATCACCTATAGGCCAAGCCGACGTGCTCTAACAATAACTTGGATTTAGTCATGATACGTAAGATAATGGTGGACTATGAGTTCATGAATCTATTCATATGTATAAACCTCTCACACATTATCTTAGTGCATGATGATACGTTTCCCGATATCTTCCAAGAGCTCCTGACTACTTCTGAGTTGGACGTCATCTGTGTCAGATTTTAGTTGGGAACTGGGATTTTGAGATGAACTTTGGAAGTTTATAAACAAAACCTTTAATTTTACCATATTATTACTTCATTTTAATTATATTATCAATGAAATACAAACAAAAGATCATAAAGTTTAGTGTCTTTGGTAGACTAAGAACATAAAAAAAACATTGAACTAGAATTAAGCACATTTGTATTATTCATCCATAATGAGCCCCCAAATTACTTTGAGATCCTACATATACATAGGAAATACAAGGGAATATATATAAAAATGTGATGATATAAAAATCACAGTAAGGGAATTAACATTTGAATAAAGCATATCACATGGGTTAGATAGAATAACATAATGAAAAAAAGGTATTGAACCTAAACAAAAAATAAAATAATAAAATGTAGGACATGGGGTCATGTAATCCTGGAAAGCTAATAATGTTTCAGAAACATAAAACATGACATTAACATGAGTCAAGGATAGCTTAAAAGACTACATCACAGGGTGAATAAAGTCAAATAATAGTTTAGATTTACTCTCTAATCCCATACATGACCTCTCAAGAGACTAAACATTAACCAATGCATTGAGGCACTATCAGGGTTCACCCATCATAACATTTCTTGCATATGTCTTCCAAATGGAGAATAAAATACAAGGATTAACCACAAAGGTTACCCATAGAAATAAATAGGTATCATAATCATGTCATAAGGCATAACCAATGTGCATATCTTAATGGTGTCCATTAAATGATGAATTTAAATCATACATGGACATTAATATGAACAAATATGATTATATAATGATAAATTATGTCAAAATATATTGAAAACATGTTATAATAGTGTTTGATAAAGTTTATAAATGAGCCACTTTAGTGCTGTTTAAGGGAAAATATTAAATAGATTTTAAAGAGGAAACATGGATAATGTTTTTGTATAAAACCTGAAATTAAAAAAGGTAGTTTTTTATAATGAAATGAGTGATTTTAGAATGATAATTTTGGATTAATATATACCGTGGATTTTACTTTAAATCTGGTAAGAAATCAGGAATTTTCCTTTAACTGGGATGGAAGTTTCCTTTAACTAGGACTGGTTATTGGAAGGAATTGACAAGGGAACCTTTTAGAACATGTGTTTCCCATCAATGAAAGATGAATTGATCCAGATAAAATAGTTTATAACATTTAAACATAATGTAGAAGAATTATAAACATATAATAAAGATAAAAATTGATTTAAAGATTGAGAAAGCACAACCTAAATGTAATTTGGAGGTTCAAAGAGATCCTATACCTTATGTCTGAATGTGTTCTACACTTAAACTTATTGTCCTAAATAATAATATTATATACATTAATAATTTTATTCAAAATATATTCAGAATATCTTTGATTTATTATAATTTTATTAAATTTATTTATGGCTATATCAATGGTTACAAAGTTTAATTGTTTCATTTCAGTAGCATCTATTTCGTGGTTTTATGGCCAGTTCGCTTGTGTATAATTATGGAAGTTCTTGTAAAATAGACACAAAACTCCATAAGTGGGATAAAATGGTATTAATATAATTCTATAATTTTAAATTTTTTATATATCATTTTTCTAGATATGATAATTAATTATTGGCGAAAATGATAATGAAAAATGATTAGTTTATTTTGATGGTTTATACGACCCTCATGAACTAATATCATTTTATTTAACATTATGTTAATATATTTTTTTATAAAATATTAAATAAGTTATAATACAAAAATTATAATATGTTTTAATAATAATAATGGTTTTATGAAAATCCTTGAATGATGTAATAAAAAATGTAAACTCATTTTCCTCAAAGGCGGTGAATCGACACTTCTTGGACAACGTTTTCATCTTTAAAATAGAAGGAGAAGATAAGAGATTTAGTTTTGGGTATTTCATTTTAAAAATAAAACTATAGTATATTTTGGGTACTTTATTTATCATGTTGTTTTAGGGGAGGTGAGAGGAGGATAGGGAACGAAAATAAATTAAAAGATAAGGATGATGAATTTTACATCTTGAATGTTGTTTCCTTGAGAACCTTCTTAAAGAACATAAAATTAGTATTTTGGTGAGAACATAAAGACCAAGACATGGAAAATAGTCTTGGAAAGGAAATTGGACATAATTTAGACAAGCTACAAATCTTATAAGGTGTGAGGATCATGGGTGGTGAGGGGTTGTATTTATAAGGGGTGGAGAGGAGTGTTTTTGATTATTTTATTCATTAGTTTCTTATTTTGGCACAAGAAAATAAATAATTTATATTATTTTGAATTGAGTATAGTAAATAGTCTGTGTGAGTTTTAAATAATTGGTTATTACATCATGAATGAGCCAAATATTCATTTATTTTTCTTAAAATGCTAAATACCGTAAATTACCGTATTTCACTATTAACAAAAAAATTGAACTATAGTAGAAAAACCCAAAAATTAACCCTAACCATTTTTCAATGTGAAGATTTCAAAAATGTACTCCAATTTATATAAATATTATTATAAATATTCTAAATTCAATTTTTAATTAAAATTATCATTTATTAAAAAAAGTCATACTTTAATATTATAACCGACCTTATAATAGTTTGGAAAATTACTTAAGGCCTCATGAAATTATCATATAATTATATTATAAATAATATTAATTAATGAATCTATTTTATGAAAATAAATTTTATTTTAGTTAATTAAATTAATTATATAATCGTTGATAAACATTTTTTTCACAAAACACCAACACTTAATTTATCTTTTTTAATACAATTATTTACTTATTACATGATATAAATATACCATAAATTCATTTATAAGATACCTATTTTTTTAAAATTTCATAGCCGAGGTTACTATTCTAATTACCAGATTACTATTACTAATGATCACATTACTATTTTAATGGTCCAATTTCTATTCCAATGGTCATATTTCTAACGATCATATGGGTTTAATATTTCCAATAAATAACTCCTATAATATTCATCAAAGGCATCAATTTTTTCCAAGGTCATACATACTCTCTTATTTGAAAGAAATATTTACTTATTTACATTATGTTTTGTTTCTACATATTTTTTGATGAGTACAGTCTTTTCAGTTGACCAAGAAAATACAAATTTTCCTATTATTGCTATATTATTTTCTATTTATTATCCCACTGTATTATTTTGAATTTTTATTATTTTATTTTCTGAATAATGTATTATTCTTAATTTATGAGAATAAAGTTTTTATTCATTTCTCTTTGTGACGTATGTGCTTTATACTACACTATATAATTATAATAATTGAATTTTTATATTTAAAATTTATGCATCAGTAAATTCTTCCCCTCGTAAAAAATTTTACGCTTGAAATTTCATTTTACATACTAAGGTGAAAACATGTGATAGTATTTATCCTTCATCTCTTTTTCCAGTTCCCGTGTTGGCTATTCTTATTTTTTGTTCCTCCATAGTACTTTGACTAGGTGAGTAGTCTTGTTTTGTAGAAAATTATCTCTATGGTCCAAGATAATCCCCAACTACTCCTCTTAATAGAGATAATTTTCGAGCTGTATCACCTATGAATTTAGTACATGTGAGGGTTTTGGTATGTACTTCCTTAGGAGGGATACATGGAATACATCATGTGCTTGAAACATGGATGGTAGAAGTGTTATTTGATAGGCCACTACTCTAACATGATTGAGAATCTAGTAGGGGATGATGTACCTGGGAAATATCTCTCATTTCTTCAAAAATATCATGAATCTCTACCATGTATTTATGTGGAGGAATATATTGTCTACAAACTTATTCTCTAGATCCTATTGATGATTGTATACATATATATTCTATCGAATTTGGGATTCCTTGATGTGCTATTAAATGGTTTTCACTTTTTTCTACCAATTCTTCAACCACTTCAGGTCCTAGAATCTTACATTCCCTAGATTCATCCCAGCATGCTGGTGTTCTAAAAATTTTACTATAAAGGACTTTATATGGGGCCATTTGGATTCATGAGTGGAAACTATTATTGAAAGTGAAATTGACAAGTGGAATACACTAATACCATCTTTATTTGAAGTCTATAGAACATGATCTCAACATGTCTTCTTGTTCCTGAATAGTCATCTTAAGTTATCCATCATTTTGAGGATGATAAGCTGTACTATAGTTTAGTTCAGTGTTTATAGCATGTTGAATACTTTTCTATAACTTAGAGGTAAATATAAAATCTCTATTACATATAATCAATAATGGTACTCTATGCTTCCTCACCACATCTCTGATATATATATGTGCAAATTATCCAAGTGACAAATCCTCTCAAATCAAAATAAATGGAAATTTCCTCAAAAGATAATCCACAATAGTGCATATAACATTATTTCCTCTATAAGTATTTAGAATTCCAATGACAAAGACCATGGTAATATTTTTCAATTTTCATGTAGTTATGGGAAATGGTTGTATCATCCCCTTATAATTTTTCTTTCAGCCTTCACATTCTTTGGAACTTTGATGTATATTCACTGATCTTTTTTATATATTTTCCCACCAAGAGTGCTCTCAGAAATATCAATACATCTTTGTGATCCCTTGGGTGAATCGAGAAGGGTGAGATATGTGAATCATTTAGAATATATTTCTTCATCTCAAGATTGTATGTTATAGATAATCATGACCCCAATCATATTATTCCTTCCTCATCTATTTTTAACTTTTAGTATTTCCCCTTTCGTAAATCTTCTCCATTTTTCTTAATTTCTACATCATTTTTTGTACATTTTTATTTTCTCCTTGAGGGTTGGGTAAAAAATAATTTGTGAAAGGAATAATGATATACATTCATTTACGATTCTCATGTATATCTTTTTAAAGTCTAAGTATATTAGATCCTTCTCAATTCTTATAATTGATAAAGTCGCAAGATCCTTTATACTTGTAGAAATTGCTACTTTATTTTAATACCAGGATGATAGTGGAATTATTAGTCATAATGTTTTATGATTTATAAGTACCTTAATGGGATCATATTAATATTATTCTATGTTAATATATATTTGGGGCTATTTTGACCTGTATATATCTCACACTTCTTCCCATAGAGATAATGCCTCCATATTTTCAATGAAAAGACAACATTTTCCAACTCAAGTTAATGTGCAGAATAGTTTTTCCTATGAAATTTCAAGTGTCATAAGGCATATGATATCGTTTGTCATTTTTCATTAGTACACAAACCAATTAATTATTTTATTCATCATTGTGTCCCAAAAAGAGGTCCCTACTTTTTGAAAGTGTGAGTACACGAGCAATGGTAAGACTCCTTTTCACAAATCATCGGTAATACCTAGCTTGAATATGGAAACTATGGATCTATATTACATATGTTGGCTTGATCCACTCCTCAATTTCCTTTATTTTAGAGGGTTCCATATACATTACTTTACTGGTGATAAAATACCCCAAGAATGTTAATTCCACCATCTATAAATCACATTTACTATACTTTTAATATATTCTCTCCCTTCACAATGTCTTTAGTTTAGTATTCAATTGCTACTAATGCTCCACCTTTCTTTTGAATTATATCAGAATATCATCAATAAATACTACCAATTTTTTTGAGGTTATTTCTAATGAATCTATTCATTTCATCCATTAATTTTAATGGATTATTGGTGAGTCCAAATTTAATCAATAAGAAATAATAGTGTCTACACCTCATTCGAGAAATAGTATTGAGAATATCTTCCTTCCTCACCATTAATTGGTGACATACTCACTGAAGTTTCACCTTTGAGAAATACCTGGACACATGGAATTGATGGAACAAGTCAATTATATGTTGTAGGGGATACTTTTCCTTTATAATTATTTTGTTGAACTCATGATAATTAATGTAGAGTTGCATTTATCCATTTTTATTTTGTATGAATTGGACTGACACACCCCATTGTAATGAACTCGGGTGTATGAAACCATTTTCAAGATTTTATTATAAATTATTATTCAATTATTCCAACTCTATAAAGTACATTCAATAAGGATACTTTTATATATATAGAGATTCAAGAATATGTCCAATTGAGAACCCAACCTCTCGGTTAGGAGGATTACTAGACAATTATTTATGGAACTCATCAGTGTAGTCCCTCACAATAGGAATGTCTTCAATCAAGATCCACTATATTTTATCAATAATTTGAGCTAGATATTATTGATCAAAATGTAATAATATCAATGATTGATATGATAATTCTAAATAAGATTCATCGTCCTCCTTACACTAGTATAAAATTGGACGATGCCTGAGTATGTGAAGACTGATACCCCTTTCCTGATATTTGATGTTGTAATTATATAAAGATATCCAATACATACTCAATATAATCTTAATATCCACAAAATATATTTGGAAAAGATTTTCTATGAGGTTAAGTCCAAAAACATTTAATGGGGATAATTTATATACTTTAGATGCAATAAATTTCCTAGTTTCTATTCTCATTGATAACTCAACCATCAAATTTTGAGGGGGTGTTTGAATAGTTTTACTAAACATAAAATTAATTAAAGAATTTATAAAACTAGAATAAAAAAGTACGTTAGATATTATTGAATGAATAACCATCAGACCTATCACCACGTCATTTTTGGGAACTTCCACCATAGTAGTGATAGAATGTTCCCTTCTTTGCTTCCTTATAGGTTGTTGTTGTTGATTCCATTTGACAATCCTTGGATTAGGGAATTGGGTCTCACAATGCCAATTTTACTTATAGTAGAAACCATAGACTATATGATGAGTTTTGATATAAACCTTCCTTTCTTCTTCCACATTTATTGTAATCTTCATATCTCTTCTGAAAAAAATTCGATGATGTCCATGTCTTCCACATTTGAAGCATCTTCTGATTCCCTTCATAGAGTTTTCCAGATGATTCATCCCACATTTCTGACTTGTGGGATTTTGGGTTTTATTATCTTCATGGGATTTATCAATTGACCCTACAATATGAAACTGAAATTACCCATTTTTATCTTCAGACCCATGAGACCACTCAGTGTCTTCGATCTCCATTTGAACGTTAAGGTCACAACAAAAAATATCCTCATAACTTTCAAATTCTCGAATCATGATCGATTTTCATAAACATGGATTTATTTCACTAAATAAGTGATATAATTTTCTTTTAGTGTTCATAAAAAAGAAAGAGGTATATCATGAAATTCTTGTGTTGTTTTATTCATACACATTGATGGACTCAACTTCATTCTACTTCAGTCCAAGGAACTCCTTTCAATTTTAATATGGGAAGTTCAATTAAAATATTTATTGAAAACCATTTTATTGAATTATTACCAATCCATGGAGTCCATTTTCTCTTATTTTTTTTTGTTTTTGATCATTTTCCACCACTAATAAGCTTCCCCAACAAAATTATAGACCACTGCGACAACTTTATTTTTATTTGAGCATTTTTGGACATAAAATATATTTTTCAATGTTGTTAATACATTATTCTGTGACAAGGGGATCAAAATATCGACTAATGATAGGAATACATTGTTTTATAAAAAATTATAACAAAAAATAATATTTATTTGGATAAGGATATAATTACACACGAGTCATGCTATTATTCATAACTCGAGGCAGTTGTGATAGTGTTATCATGATGTTTTGAGCTCATATTCCCATCACATTTAGAATTTCATAAATGAGTTTTTCTCATTTCCTATAAAAATTATTTTTATAAAAAGTTCCCCTATTTAAAACTGTTAACTTAGAAAAAGAAAGTACAATTAGGGGGGTGGTTGGTCTTGAATACTAAGTTAATGAGAACATAAAAAGGAAAATTAGAACATATAAAGATACACTTTTAAAGGGAAATATTTTCTATCTTGTGATTCCCTAAGTTTCTGTATAAGTTTCCATGGTGATGTAATTCTCACTATGTTTTTTACTAAGGGTTTATAATATTAATCCCAAAAAATAACTAGATGATTCTCTTATACTAACTAATGGATCCCTATCCTATAAAACATAATATACATAATTTTAACCATAATTATCCATCAAATACCAACCAAGGATAGTAAAATCTAGTGTCTTTGTAAGAATTGGTGCATAAATATGAAAACATGGAAATAAAATAAAAAATATTTATATTGATAAAAAATAATGAGATCTTAACTTACTTTGATATCCTACATCTTAATAGTATAACTTAAGAAATACATAGAAAAAAGGGATGAGCTAAAAAGCACGGTAAGGGAACTAACATAGGAATATGGTATAACACATGGGTTATAAGGAACAAAATGAATACATAAAAAGGAATGGAACCAAAATAAACATATGGAAGCATAAAATTTAGAAGTTGGGATTATGTATTTATGGAATAATAGGAATCTGGGAGAAATATACAACTTGACATAAACATGAGTCAAGGATAACAGCTGAGACTGTATCACATGGGGGAAAAAGTCCTATAATGGATTAAGTTTACTCTCTAATACAAAACAATAAGAATCATCAAGATAAAAATTACCTAATGAACTGGTTCACTTTATGAGAACACCCATCATAACATGTTCATGCATATGTCTGCCACATGAAGAATCAAACATTAAGAAGAAATATATGGATCACCCATTGAAATTAATAGGTATCATAATCATGTCATAAGTCATAATAAATGAGCGTATCATAATGGTGTCTATGAAAGGATGGATTTAAATCATAAATGAAAATTCATAAAGTAAAATAGAATTATATAATGGTAAATGATATCCAACTAAAGGGAAACCTTATAAAAATTGTGTTTACGAAACTTTATAAATGATCCACTTTAGTGTAGTATATGGGAAAATATTAATGGGAATTTAAAGGGGAACATGTATTTTTTTATTAAACCATAATTGAAATATGATTTTTTTTAATTATCAAATAATTTATTTTATAAAAATAATTTTAGATTAAAATACATTAAGTAGTGTACTTTAAAAGAGATAAAAATTGGGAAGTTACCATTAATCTGTCTTGTTTTCCCAGAGGAATTGAGGATGAGCATTTAAGAAATGTATTTGACATAAAAAAAGAAGAATTGATCTAGATACAATAGCTTGGAACATATATACATAATTTAATTTAATTATATAATAATAATTAAGAAATACATTGGTGTAAAGAGAGAGAAATTGTATCCCAAATTTAATTTGGAAGTTTAGAGAGATCCCTTGACATATATTTGAATGTGTTCTATAATTGAAATAAATTTCATAGATAATAAAATTAGATTAATAAATAATTGAATTCAAAACCTATTCAACATATATTTTATTTATTATAATTTATTAGGTTTATTTATGTCTATTTATATGAGTTAGAGAGTTTAATTTCGTTATTTCGAGAGATTTCATTTCATGGTCTGTTCGCTTGTGTTTAATTATGGAAGTCCTTGTAAAATTGAATAAAAATTGCAGAAGTGGAATTAAATGGTATTAATATACATCCAAAATTTTAAATGTTCCAATATATACTTTTACTTTCATATATTAAAATGATTCATTAGATAAAATGTTAACGAAAAATGATTGGTTTATTTTCTGGTTTTTAAGACAATGAAAAACTAGTATCATTTTATTTTAAATTATGTTTATATATTGTTTCTATAACATTAAATAGGTTATAAAACGTGTATTATTATATATTTTAACCATTCTAATGATTTAATGACCATACATGAAAGCGACAATGAAAAAATAAAAAATCAATGTCCAAGAAGGCGGTGAATCGACACATCACATATAAAGTTTTAATTTTTAGAATAAATGGAGAAGAGAAGAGATTTGGTGATTCATATTTCATTAAATAAACTAAATTATTATATGTTTATGATTTTAAAATTATCATGTTGTTTTATAGAGGGTATGGGAGAGAAGGATAGGAAAAAATATAAATTAAAAGAGAAAGAAGGGGGATTTTACCGCTTGAATGTCATCTCTTTAAGAACCTC
The DNA here is from genome assembly GCA_963277665.1 of Viscum album. Classification (NCBI taxonomy): domain Eukaryota; kingdom Viridiplantae; phylum Streptophyta; class Magnoliopsida; order Santalales; family Viscaceae; genus Viscum; species Viscum album. The sequence continues at coordinate 706,423,073 of OY728145.1, forward strand.
CTTAAATAACTCAGAGTTGTTATTTTGTTGAGAAAAGCAATACCAGAACATGAGAAAGAGTATTGGGGTACATGAAACACCAATTTAATTATCTCTTTTAAGTAATTAAATATCTTTTATCACCCTATGATTTCAAAGTACGTTATCTCTTTAAAGTCATTCAATAGCTTGTACTACATGCAACACCAAGTTCGAGCACACCATGAATTACCAAACTAGGAATTCAAAAAGCAGTTATGAATAGAGTTAATTGAATTTTAAATTTTATGTACCCCATATAATTTTAAAATCCTAATGTTGTGTTTCCTAGACATAGTATAAGAACAAATTCATTTTTTCACAAAAAGAAGTATTTTTAAAAAAATGCATTTTTACTGCCTTTTAATGGAGAAAATTTTTTAAATAAAATATTTTCGACTTTTATATATTCAATTTAATGAAATAAAATTCGTATTTATAAGAGGGAAATAAAAATTTAGTTTTTATAAATTTTTGGTACTTTTCTGATAACATTCATATTTTGATGAATAGTGAAAAATACAAAATTTTAATTAAAAATAAAATTTTAATCAAAATAATGTATAGTGTTAAATTATGAATTTGAGAGGTTTTAAAGTATAATTATAATTTTTTTTATCATTTAATATAATTTAGGTCATTGGGTGTAATTACACATTTAAATTGTATTTAAACACATGTTAATCTTTTGATAGTTTTTTTTCTCAAAAACCCGCGTTCTGGTTTCGAAAATAGGAATTAATTTCAAATTAATTAATGAAACTAATATGTTTTGAATTTGGTAAAATATACATAATTTTTGGAATTGTAATATCAAAATCATCTTAGGGTGATTTTTTTGGTATTTTTATGAAAAATTTCAATTTTTGATGAACAGGGAAAAACAATGCGTTATTGTTTAAAACTAGCTTTTATTTAAATAATAATAATAATTATTTAAATTTATTTGAAAGTCAAAATAGAATCCTAATATCTATATAAGTTCAATTTAATTCATTGGATTTATTTTATAATATGATTAGATGATTCAAAGTTTATTTAAATTTTTAACATCTTTTACCCACCTTATAAGCACATTTGCAAATTAGCATAAAACGTAATTTTACCAATTCTGTGATTTAAATTTAAAAAATAAAAATGACAAAGTTGACATCAGTAAGTTAAATGTGATTCAATATAATCAAAATATTTTCTGTTTAATATTAACTTTTAGATTTTATTTACCACAATTAAAAGTAAATAGGGTAATTAAAGGTAAAAATGATATTATAATTACTGTAACACATGTCCTAATTCTATTTCCTGAAAATTAATTTTTTTATTAAGATAAGAATCCTTTTAAGGGTAAAGGTAAAACCCAAATGACTTCAAAAACATAAATACAATCAAGACCCATGGTCCACACTCCCATAATAAAAAATAATCTGATTCAAATCGGCCAAGATGATCCCTTCCCCAACATCAAAATCATCATGATGAGCTTCCACCTTCACATCGCTGCATGGAAAGTAGTCCTATGAATTAATTCACATGAATGGAACTGATGTAAAATTCCATACCCTCACAAACATCCAATTCTGAAAATCCATGATATGTGAAAGCTTCTTGCTCTGAACCACTTCTGAAGCCGTCTTTTGAGATGAATCAGATTCCTTGACCCAAGACCGCAGACAGTAGTTCCACAAAATATGATAAGTGTATTTTCACCAAAATAAACCTTAGGAATAAAATATGATCCTTTTAGTCCACTTGGATTAGATTAGTACATTTATTATAATTTTATTTAAAGAAGAGTTAAAACTATTAAATTCAAAGTTTAATAACTAAACCATTTTTAATATAGGGTTATACATAAGATAAAATAGACTATAAATATTCATTATAAATCTAATAAGATTTCATACATCATGGTATTTTATTAATAATTTTTAGACATTAAATAATTAAATTTATTTATGACATAATGATGATGTAGAAATTACCTTATTAATGAAAGATTAAAATAATTAATATTATAAATATCCAAATAAATTTAAATTGAGACTTTTGATGTAATAAAATAATAATTTCTAGGTTAATATGACATTTTAGGGTTGATTTAATGTATTTTTGTTTGATGTAATCAAGTTTTATTGACTTTCATAATAACCAAATACTAAATAGTTTCAAAGTTGACATAAATGAGTTAAAAAAATACTATATTATTAAATGATATAATATTACAAAAATTATAAAGTTCAGACAAAGAACTTTTATAATGATTGTTATTTCTTTAATTAACTACTTGAGGTTATCTTGTCATTTTTTAGTAAGTTTATCAACCATGTAATTTAAAAATACAAGAAGACATTGTAAAAGTTAAACTATTTAACTAAGAGTTAAATATAAAAGATAATGTTAATATTGTGACCTAAACTTGTCTAAAGCCTATTGGTTGAGAGTATTCCGACCCATACCAACCTTAAATTCTAAATAATCTCATTTTTATCCATTATAAACCTAAAATGAATTTATAATAAAATAATATTTGAAGCATTTCCTAAAGTGACCCTCACCTCTCTTATAAAAGGGTACTTCCCCTTATCTCAAAATCACATCTCCAAATCCATTTGGCTCTGCCAACCACTACCCAAATATACTCCCAACATCCCTCACATCAACCTAGAGTCCTTAAATTGATCATAATTCCAACCTAAAGAGACATTTTGATCAACTCAAAAGAAAACACCCGAAGAAAATGTAATAATTTCACCACTCTCTTTCAAGTTCTTTTCTTCTTCCAATTTCTCTTTATTTGTTGTTTCCATACCAAAATAATAACTACAGTACCTCCTACAATCTGTGATGTTATAATAAATATTATCCAACCATATTCATTATTCTATCCATCTTATAAGTGACAAAGTCACCGTAGGTGCGTACGTACAGCTTACCGTCTCCACGTCGTGGTGTAGTTTGTTTTTCAAACAATTCATTATTTGGATGGGTTTAATAATGAGTATAACTAATTTAAATAATAAATATAAAATTTTAATGATTATATATATATGATATATCATCCAATTACATACGATTTCACCAATAATATAATGATATTGTCGCTCATGCGTACGTACGGATTATGGTCTGCACGACGCGATGAGATTCATTCCCATGTTCACCATTCAAAGATGATTATAAAAATATATATTATTAATATGTATGTAATATATGGAATAATAATTCTACTATATATATATATATATATATATATGTTTTTACATATATCTCATTCACTTACTTCTTTTCAGTGCGATATGAAAACAGAAACATCGTTTACGCGTATGTACGACCTACCGTCTCCATAAACGGTGTCTTCCATTTCTTATATCTATCAATTATACATATTTATATTCTGAATATATACGATTCATAAACAATTTTTTATATTCTGGAAGAAATTAAATCATGATATAAGTGATACGATCAAGAGTAACAAGTTAAAACATGTACTATAGAGAAAGCAATTAATACCCAAAATATTGTTTTAACATAGAAATTATTTTTAAATGGGTAGTATAAAACAATAAATGAATAAATTATGATATAATAAATATGAATATGGTTTTCGTATAATTTAATAACATACTATTGTCATTATACAGGAGGTTAGATGTACCCTCGACCAAAGGAATGTACATGGTAAGGGTTATTTCCTCATTCTCTTTATTATCCAAAATTGTTTATCTATAAGTATCTACGAGGAAATATTTCTAATATATGTACATGTTTCATTAAAATATTTTAAAAGGGAATATTTAAAGTTTTTATAAAAGGAAATCTTTAACTAGATTATCATTTTAATTTTTTTAATGGTTTATTTTTCTAAATATTTTAATTAATGTCCATATTTTCAAAATGAATTTAAGAATTTATTTACATAGACATGATTATTTTAAAGTATTAATTTATTTCAAAAGTTTGAAATTGGCATGGGTCACTTTGATTCAAAAATCTCTTTTAAATGTCTTCCTTTATAAATTTTGGGACATTTAAATGATTTCTGGAAAATGGGTATTTCTCTAAAAGAGTTTTATTGATTATTTTCAACTATATCAACATCCTTTATTAGATGTTATTCTTGATTGAGGTTGATTTAATATAATACAATATTATATATTGTACTGAATGAGTTATGATATGCTGAACTGTGGATGTGCTAATTTTGTACCATTCATGGTTTATAGTTAAAGTATTAACATTTTGTATACCGGTTTTAATACAAATGTTTATGTTATGTTTCAACCTTTCATATGAGGAATGCATTGAAATTAGTAAGTTATGGGTGGAGCCATCTATAGCTACTCAATACATCGGTATGTCTCATGGGAAAAACTCATTTCTTGGCACAAGGCCTAATTTTTTTTGTTGTCTTGGCATGAGGCCTTGGCTATGTGGTTATGATGTCCGACATTATGTATTATATCATTATAAACTTATCTATTGATATTACATGGGATTGTTAGACTAGTAGAATAACCATGTTAATCAGTAAATGGAATTATTTTCTTTATCTTTTCAATATTATGATGAAGTTTAAGTTTAATTTTTTTAGTCTTATCCAATGCATTAAATGTTTATGTTTATTTATGATTGTTTCCCCTATATTGTTATCCTTACTGAGAATCTGAGCTCACCCATTTCTTATGTTTTATTTTTTGAAGGATGAAAATAACTGTATTATGATTGATATTCATGGTTAAGCTAGGGGAATAATGGTTCTCTCAACAGATTATTTATGTTGTGTTTTATTTTAGAAATTGTAATGTAATATTCATATATGTAATCTATTTTACAAGACTGCTAAACTGATTGGTCATTCGGGACTTGATTCCTTGTAATCACGCCAATGTATTAGAATAATGCATCAAATCTAGGTAACTGGGGTCGAGGCATTACAATGAAGGACAAAAAAATCCACGTATTTGGATTAAATTTTAAAATACATTAAATGTTTGTATTTCACTATTCACAAAAAATTCAACTATTTTTAAAAAAATTCAAATAAATTCACCATAGCCATTTTCAATGTTTAGATTTAAAAAATGGTCTACAATTTATTAAAATATTAGTATGAACATGAAAATTTTAATTTTTAATTAAAATAATCATTTTTTATAAAAATACATATTTTAATATTATAACTGATTTTATAACACTTTAAAATATTAATATAGGTATCATTAAATTATATTATAATTATGATAAAAAAATATTATTTTATGAAATTAAATTTTCTTTTAAATCATTATAGAAATTATAAAATTATAAATAAATATTTACATTTCACAAAATACTGACACTTAATTTATCATTTTTAAAATATATATTTACTCATTCTAGGATATAAATATATCATAATTCAATTTATTAGATAATTAAATTTTTTTTATTGTTTCATCGGTAGGTTTACATTTCTAATGACCAAATTACTATTACTAATAGTCACATTACTATTCCAACAGTCATAAGGGTTTTCTACTTCCTATAAAATCAATTATTCCATTCATCAAAAACATCCATTTTATTCAAACTTTATATATAATTCCATTTTTAGATGAATATTTTTAACATTATGTTTTATTTATACACCTTTTTTTGTTAGTGTTGTCATTTTAGTGGATTGAGAAGATCAAAATGTTCTAATTATTATCATATCATTATTTTTTTATTATCACTCTGTAATATTTGGAATTCTTATATGTTTATTTGATAACTAATATATCATTCTTAATTTATGATAACAAGTTTTTTATTAGGTTCCCTATGTGATGAATGTGATTTACACTACATTATATAATTTTAAAAATGGAATATCCATTGATAGAAATTTAGGTTATTGCAAGTTCAACATCAGTTTGGGGGTTTATTCATCTAATTATATTTCCTATCTTGTATACACAACCTTATGTCATTATTTAAATAAGATGTAAACTCCATTGTGTTGGGTGCGACAACCTAAGATTCCACTAGTATTCATTATCTTCCAAGAAAAAATACCACCCAACTAAAGGTTATAGCTCTAAGGATCATCCATCATCCATGAGAACATGTCTGTCTAGCATAGGGTGACTACCATGGGTACATGACTCAGAACTTGGTATTTATCCTCTCCACCACCATGGGATCCCCTGTACTCAACATAGATCACTAGTTTTCTATCTACTTAGTGTGTAAGGCTAGGTGGTCATGAAGAACTCTGATGGGTGGATCATTCACCACCCACTTGGCTAGACATTTGAGAGAATTTGACAGATCCCATCCTCTCTTGTCATCAGGGAAGATACAATATATGGAACTATCCATTCTCAATAATAAGGGGATACTTCATTAGGCTTCTGACCACTATGATTGGGAACCTTAGATAGTTGAGCCTACGGATGAAGCCAATGATCCTGATGCACCTAAATCCCCTTTTTTTCCAAATTAGCATGCTGTTTCCAGACCAAAGACATCAGTATCTTATCATCCTCCCTACAATCCTTAAAATATTTGAGAGGTGTTTTCATATTTGGGATCTCCTTATACAGTATATTTGGGAGAATTATAGGCTGATCTACTACTTTTTTAACATTCCATTCACTAATAATTTACTCCACCCCATCCACTATATTTACCCAGCCCCAGTGTACAACTGAGGCTCCCTTCAAAACCATTCATACCCCATCCACCTTATCACATTTAGATACTTGGTCAAACATCCTACAGAGCTTATTGAACCTAACACCCAACATGACATTTTGGTTGAACACACTTTATAGGGAAAGGGCTCTAATATTATGTCAACCTTTGAGGTTCCTTTTGTTAATATGAATTCCAGAAACTCAACCTCAGTTAGGACAAGAACATTCACTCCACAAGTAGTGACCAAGCCCACTATTGGCACCACAATACTGTCTATAGTGGCCGAGTCAACTATACCCACCACTATCAGTGCTAGTGACACTGCAATATATATCCAACCACACACAATTTGGGAGGGGACCACTGAAGTTGTTTATAGAGACACTGCCCTTTATATTTATTTTCCACTATGTACCCCTCCAATATTTTTCTATTTTGGGGGGTTTTTATATATTCATTTTATTTCTCTTCCCACGTTGTATAATTTAAATTATCTTATATATGTGATACAATATTTTTTAATGTAAATTATTATCTTACACTTTCCTTTTTTTTAATTGTGCATTTAGTTACTATGAATAGATGATGTTCTTCTTCTGTCACATATGATGGACCTTTTAGGATCTCTATTGGTCTTCCCCATTAGGTATTTCCTCATGTTCTTGATTTATATGGAACACCCCAGGAGAGTCATCCATGAAATTTTAGGATTCTCAAGTTACTGCATGATTGGTATGGTTAGCCCATGTCTGAGGTGGCCAACCCCACCAAGCGACCATTAGGGCCCAAGGACACCACAAACCTTTTTAAGAGGCTGAAGACAACTGAGATGATGGAATTATTTAATTGAAATTTTTCGATATGTTAGGTTGATGATGTCATTATTATCATTTTAGGAGAGGCAACCCGTATTTTTTATCTTTGGAGTTTTTATTGTGTTTGTGAAGTTATATTCTTTTCTTTTTCCTATGTTTGTCTATTAGATACTTCGTTTCGGTGCTTAGTTTATATAGTGCTCCATGCTTAGATATCTACAATGTTATCTATTTCTTTCTGTTGTGTGAACCTATCTATTTTTCTACTTACATTATATATATATACTATGAACTGATCATGTTTGTAGTTCAAGTATATTTTTTTTATAATTATTGCAGGTAGCATAGTTTCACAAAATCATCCAACATTTTACCCCATGGAATTCACTTTATTCAAGGGATATCTTGATTCTCTAAAATGATTTCACTATTTCTATTAACAATTTTTTGTGATAACATTCCTATATATCCCCCATTACATCCCAAAATAGTGTGTAAACTATTTCATTTTAATTGGGGGGATTATTGAGATTTATTATATATACACCTAGATTTTTGGCTGCCATCATTAGTCTAGGAAATGTTTTACATTTGCAACATGCATTAAATTGGAATCTCATTATACACATGTATATAAAACAAAATGATTAGATAGAGAATGATAAAATCTTTTATTTATCACTATTTATAATTTTAGCATGGTTGTTGAGTTGAGTAATTTACTTCTTATTCAAAATTCTTATTTTTATTGACTTATTATTGGTTTATATTCCCAAATTTATTTCCTTTTTATATGTACTCCCATTCTAATGGGGATTATAGACCTAATCTTTCCCATTCATTTTGATCATATTTTTTAAGGGATACATAGGGAATTTAAACTAATCATAAAATTCATTAGAATTTATCAAATATGTGACTAATAAAATACATTATTAAAGTGATTGAGGTATTTTTGTTGAGACATTTTTCTAGAGACCCCCCCTGAAAAATATTCATTCTAATTCCCATAGGATCAATGAATGACCATATTAGGATTGTACCAAGTTACAAGACCATTTTATCCCTTCCTACACTACTATTTTATATAATTTCATAATTTTCTTATGAATAAGAGTGGGTTAAAGGAAATTTCTGATGTATATGGGATGTTTGTTTTAAAGGATATGAGCATTTAATTTTTCACATGATATGTACAATCTGTTCTATGATCTTCTGTTCTATAATTCACGATTATCCTGTCTTAAAAAATAGGTTATGTGTTAGGAAGGTAAAAAATATCATTAATTAGATTGATGAATCTTATGTTAGATCATATATGGTTAAGTTGTAGATACGAGATCTATCAAAAACATGACTTTCAAAAAATGAGAAAATGAAGAAACTTTATACCTTTATTTTACTTTTATGAACATCCATAGACCTACCTTAGGATTTTTGGATCATGGAGATACTACTTCCATGAGTTGGTTCTTCCTTTAATTATTCCATATTATTAGGTATTGTACATAATTATTTACCCTCTTTTCAAGATTGATTTTTAACATCAACCCAACTTCCATCTACCTCATAGTCATTTGAACCCTATTGCAAAGTCCTTATGATTAATTGAATCTTTGTGCTTATAGAGTATATATGTTATAACTGATAAAATAATTTAATAAGGAACATCATTTATGACATTTTCATAACTTCTGTTTTATCTTACTTTGAGTTATGGGTGAAAATTCAAGGTGACGTAAATTAAAAAAGTGTATTGTTATATAAGGAACAATTATAAATTTCCATTTCAGGGAAAAGTGTTCTGAATTAATGAAATTGAATATGAGGCATGATGGAATTTCTTGATAAGAGTGATTATGGAGTACTAGCATTTTTTGTTAACTATTTTTTTAATTGTGTTTTTGTAATGCACATTTCCTATTAAAAATTATTCCCTTAGGAATCCTAATTGGGATAATTTTTATTTTTGGGAAATAATTTTTTTGCGTGTGGGGGAATTTGACAAGATTAATTCATATACACATATATATATTTGAACTATTTATTTAGTCTTTGAACATGTTCTATACAAATATTCTATGGTTTTTGGTTGTCTTTGTAGGAATTTTCTACTGAGGTTGACAAAGAAGTGTTTTAAAAGTCTGAAAATTCAGACAACATACACTATAAAAACGTCATTATGGCATAAATTTATTGTGACATGAAAACTATAGAGAAATCTATAAGATCCATTCCTAACGTAGAAAGCTACATTGAGTAAGAACTTAGGAAGTAATAATACCTCTAATTCTATAAAACCATCAGGGCTTGAATACCCTATAAATTTTGCTCGCCCCATAAACCATAGAGATATAGAAGCACCATGGATTTTAAATTTATGATTAAAAGTGAAAAAACAATACTTTCAATGTTAATATATTAGATAGAGATTGATTAAATTATACTTACTATGTAAAATCCATTTATTTCATAATGTGATTTTTCCTATTTATGTTTTAGACAATTAAAATTTTGAGTTTCCGTTTTCCCCACATCCTTAATTATTTTCATTTTTCGTCATTATTAATATTTTTATTTCATTTTAATTACAACGTGTTACTATGGTGGTTTCATTGATGAAATTATCAATTCTAATTATCGATTCAATGTATTTTTTGTTCTTCTTTAATTACTATTTATTGCTTTGATCCCTCACTATCATGGTTCAATTTACTTATTCTTTCTACATTCATGATTTTATTTTCCAATTTCATTGAAATAAATTTCAATTCAATTTTTTATTAATATACTAATTATGACTATTTTAATTTCATTAATTATCTACATTTTTAATACTAACTTTTCTATGCACATATATTCTAGTAAGGGATTGGTATTGAAAGGAGGGGTATAAATTATATAATGAAATTATAAATAAAAAACACTATAATTTAGTTTCTAATTTATTAGGTTTTTTATAAAATCATATTTTATTATCTTCCATAAGCCAAAGCAAAATATTACAAGGGAAGGACCACCACCTAATTGGAATAGAAAAAACAATGATGAATAATTTTACTTGTTTTATGATTTTGTACTTCCAAGTCATGCATCTTGATTAGAAACCAAATATATATTAAAAAGTGTTTTTATATCTAGGTAGATCAAATTTTCAATACCATGGATAAATTGGTGACTTTTGAATAACATTGTAGTCTAGTCCAACAGGCCTACCATTATTAGATTTGGGGTTATCCTTTGTGTAGGCTCATTGAACTTGATCTTGAACCCTTTATTTTATCAACTAAAAGTTCAATTCAATTCATGAATTTAAAAACCAACTCATAGATTCAGGTAATGAATATGTTTCCAAGTTGTATTTAAAATGTCACTATACCTTGATAACTCTTCCCTATGGGTTTAATTGTTAACTTCCATTGTTCTATATACATTCATAGTAGTGTCAGTCTGGTTTCCTAATTTTATAATCTGATCACTGCTATGTGGAATCATTGATGTTGCGAATTCCGTTCATGGGTATTACAGGTCGACACCATGGTTTTAACTCCCCAGGCTTCCATGGTATGCTTCTCTTTGAATAATACAGTAGCGTGTGTTGTACGCAACTTTGAGTTCTAACACACACCACAACCAATCAAACTACCCGTTATGAATAGTAATACCCACTTTTTGAAATTTTATAAATTTGATCTTTTAAAATAGACTTCATTTTTGGATTCTGAATATCAAAATTATCTTAGGGTGAATTTTTGGTACTTTTCGGATAACATTCATATTTTGATGAATTGTGAAAATTACTAAATTTTAATTAAAAAAACGTTTTTAATCGAAATAATTAATAGTGATAAATTATGAATTTGAGTTATTTTAGAGTATAATTAGATTATATTTTTACCATTTAATCCAATGTTGTTAATTGGACATAATTTCACATTTTAACTGGACATAAGAAAGTGCCAATCTTTTGATAGTTATTTTCTCTTAAAAACACACTTTTTGTTTTAACAACAGGAATTAATTTTAAATTAATTTCTGCCACTTCTGTCTTTTGAATATAGAAAAATGGATTCCATATTTATAATCAGGAGGTCCAAATTGTGTAAATAGTTAAATATTATTTTTAGACATTTTGAATAATTACTTCGGTAAATATTTTATTTACCATGGTTAAAGGGTAAATCCGATAAATAAGGGTAAGAAAATAATATTCTAATAATAATAAATTAGCCTAAAACGTGTCCTAACTCTATTGGTTGATACATGTCTGACCATGGGCATATTTGGGTCTATTTTGGGATCACATGTATCCACTTGTAAGTGATAATGACACTTTATATTAATTAAGTTAAAGTAAATACAAAAATGACATAAGCATATATCTTTTAAAAAAACTTTTTTTTCATAGGTTTATATATGTTATATTTTTGACTATAAATATTAATTAGAAAGTTAATAATATTTCCTACATAATTTTATTTTATTTATAATTTTTATACTTTGAATAATTAAATATATTTATGACACAATAATGATGCAATATTTTCTTTATTAATGAAAGAATCAAATAATTGGTAATATAAATGTTAAAATAAATATAATTTGAAAGTTTTGGTGACATAAACCAATTTTTTTGTTAATATGACTTGTTAGGATTTCTTAAATTAATGTTTCTAGAATTAATAATGTTATTAAAACTTTAACAAAAATCAATTATTAAATAGTGTCAAAATTGACATAAATGAGTTTTTAGAACAAATATTATATTATTATTTGATATTCTATTCCTAAAAATCTAGGGTTCGACCAACAGACTTATATAATGATAGGTGTATTATTAATGGATCACTTGGAGGTTTCTTGGAAGTTTATAGAAAGTTTATTAACTATATAATATAAAAATACAAAGAGACATGGTAAATGTCAAACTATTTAACTAAGAGTTAAATGAAAACGACAAAGTTAATATAGAGACCCAAACCTGTATAAAACCTATTGGATGAGTGGTTTTAGACCTATACCCACATTAACCTTTAAATATTCCAATTTGGAGCCATTAGAAACCGAATATGAATTTATTATAAAATAATATTTCTAGCTTTTCCTAAGGTGCCTCTCACCCCTCTTATAAAAGGGCACTCCCCCTTCCCTCTAATTCACACCTTTAAAGCCTTTTGGATCGGCCAAAACATACCCGAATATTCTCTCAACTTCCCTCAATTAAACCTAGAGGATTTAGTTGGATCATAAAGCCATCCTAAGGAGTCATTTTGATCCAATCAAAAGGAAGAACCCGAAGAAGAGGTAATGTTTTCACCACCCTGTTTCAAGTTACTTTCTTCTTCAACTTCTTCTTTCTTTGTTATTTCTATTATAGAATAATAATTCAAGTATATTATTTATACTATGATGTTATTATAAATATGGTAAAACCATTTTCATTATTCTATCCATCCTTTGAATGACATGTCACCATAAATGCATACTTACGGCTTACCGTCTCCACATCGTGGTGTAATTGTTATTCAAAACATTATTATCTCAATGGGTATGATAATGATGTGTAATTGAAGTAAATAATAAATATAGCATGATAATTATTCTTTATATATGATATACCATCCAATTATATATTATTTTAATATAAAAATAATGATATTGTCGCTCGTGCGTACGTACGGACTACCGTCTCCATGAACGCGATGAGATTAATTCCCCATCGTATCCATGAAAGTCTAATTCTCATTTGATGACTTAAAATAATGTTTAAGGACTTGATATAATTATGTATATGAATAATATAGAACCTATCCATAACAAACACGACTTATGTAACAAAACATATAAAAGAAAACGAGTAAGTTAACACCCGAAATGATGATAATACTAAGATATTGTTGACAAAGCAATGTTAAAAGATCATATATGATATCATATAAATGTATATGATTATTCTATAATTTAATAAAAATTATTTCACCATTATACAGGAGGTTAACCTATCCTCAACCAAGGTAAAATACAAGGTAATGGTTTATTTCACAATCTCTTCATTATCCGAGGTTGTTTATACATAATTATCTACCCAGACCTTTTTATCATCCACATCCATGTTTCTTAGAAATGTATTTAAAAAAATTCTTACTATTTTAAATAATATGGGTTAAAGTCATTTATACCATTTTTTGAATTTTCTTAATAAGTTTATAAAGGAATCTTTCCGTCATTTTCCAAACAAGGTCCTTTTTAACCTTTTCGACAAAATTAAGGTAAGAATGTCTTTTATTAAATTATATGGCAGGTGCAGCTATTTTTTGCAGTCATAAAATAATCGAAGCTTCCCTTATAAGATTATAATAATATTTTGAAAGTAAATGTTTTATTTTATAATTATGTGACTTTTAAATGATTTCAAGATGAATATTTTAAGAATTTGTATAAGGTACTCTTTATAAAGATCAGAATTTTAAATGTTTTAAAGATTTATATTTCTAAATATTTTTAATTAATATCCTTGTTTTAAAATTGATTTTAAGGATTTATTTATATGAACATTAATGTTCTGAAATGATATTTCTTTTCAAAAGTTTCAAAGTGTTATGGGACACTTTGATTCAATAATCTCTTTTAAATTACTTCCTTTATAAATGTGTGACTTTTCAATGATTTCAAAAAAGAGATATTTCTCTCAAATAGTTTTGATTTCATCTATGTCAACATCCTTTTATGGATTTTAAGATTATTTGAAGTTGATTTATTATGATACAAAACTTCCATATTTTATTTATGGTTTTGTGATATGTTTGACTGTGGATGTATTATTTTCATACCATTCATGGTTTATGGAGAAAGTATTGACATTTCATATGCTAGTTTTAATACGAATGTTTATGTTATGTTTAAACCTGTTCATATGAGGAATGCATTGGATATAGTAAGTGACGGGTGGAGGCAGATATATCTCCTCAATGCATTGGTAGGTATAATGAGACAAACTAGTGTCTTGGCACAAGGGCTTGACAAAATCTTATTTGTAGTCTTGGTACTAGGCCTTGACTATGTGGTTATGATAGTCTGGCATTATGCATTCCATCATTATGAAAGTGGTATTGATATTGCATTTGATTATTCGACTAGTAGAATATCCATGCAAATAAGTAAATAACATTATTTAATTTAATTTTTTCCATGTTATGCTAAAGTTCAAGTTTAAAAGGAATTTGTTTTAGTTATACATTGCCTTAAATGTTTATGTTTATTTATTAAAGTTTTCTCTATATTGTTATCCTTACTGAGCATCTGAGCTCACCCCTTTCAATGTTTTATTTTTCCCAGGATGTGAAGAAGTATTTTATGAATGACATGCAGGGATTTTATAAGGGGATATGAGTGTGGAGACAATATGTTGTTGTAGTTTTCACTTTATAATGTATTGTAAACTTTATGAATGTATCTAGTGATTCCAAGGCTACTAAACTAATTGATCTTTCGAGACTTGATCTTTTGTGATCATGCCAATATTATATAATAATGCACTAACTCTGGGTAACTGGGGTCGGGGTGTTACAGTTGGTATCAGAGTAAGTTTAGTACAAACCTTCGAAGCAAGATTTAGATAAACTCTAATTAGAGAACATAGCCCTACGATAGAATTTGAGGATTATTATAGAATAACTTCCTAGAATTTTGGTATTATAGAGATTTTTTGAGTTTTCCGAGCAATACATCCCTGTCTGGATACGAGCAGGTTGAGGCGGCTCTGGCACAGATGTACCTAGGGGTAAAACCCAAAAACACCGCTTTGAGCTAGACTCGAACGGGAACTGGTGCACGACAACTGGCCTTGCTGTACTCTTGGTTACGACACTCCCTAGGGATATTCTTAGGATAATTCTCATTTTCTTTACAAACCATTATGAAGGGTTTATGAGTAAATAATTTCTCTAAGAAAACATTTTTATGATTATGGATTATATTCATAAACAGTTCAATTTATGTTAAGTGTTTTACAAGTTTGGATTTATGTATTGTGATTAATAAACCAATGTAGTGGATACCATTGTTTTGAAATGGTGCCTAGTAGAAGAAATGGAAACTGTATCAATGGATGCACTCCATGTAGGGATTTCCCTCCTGCTCAAGATAATTATAGTGGAGATGGTGATGCAACTGGTGCTGATCAGCTAATCACCATACTGGGACAAATCACTCAGGTTATGAATAATAACCGTACTCGTATGAAGCACCCTGATCTGCAATGTGGAGGAAAAATGTTAGATCTCTTCAGGATGCAACAACGACCAACATTCAATGGGAGTAAAAATACCTTAGTAGCTAAGTAATGGATAAATTCCTTAGAGAAAATATTCCATGCCTTGGGGAGTAGTGAAAGGGAAAACGTTATCATGGCAGTTTACCGCCTCACTGGAGATGCTGACCAATTGTGGTAATAGATTCAAAAAACAAAGGAAGATGATGATGTATCAAATATGGAATGGAGGGAGTTCAAAGAGACGTTTTTAGAAAAATACCATCCTCGTGACCATCGATCATATATGAAAAGGCAATTTCTAAGTCTGAGGCAAAAGGAGGATGAGAATGTTGCAAAGTATGAGGCTAACTTTACAAGGTTAGCGTGGTATATGGAAGATTATATACGTAACCCAAGAAGTAAGATTGATCGTTTCTTTGATGGGTTACAACCGTTTATCCATCATGCATTAGTCTCACAAACCGTCTTATTGTATGAAGATATTGTCTCATGCACAATCAAGACAGAAAAATAATTCTCTAAGTCTTATGGCTTTAAAGCAATGAAAGAGTAGAAGAGATCTGCTGATCACTCTGAAAATGGAAATAAGGGGAAGAAGGGAAAATTTGATTATCCATACTGTAGTAAATGTGGGAAGAAACACCCCGGCACTTTCTTGAAATAAATGGGAGTCTGTTACAAGTGTGGTGAAAAAGGCCACCAAGCTCGTGATTACAAAGTGAAGAAAGAATCTACCTACATTCAATGCTACAACTGCATGGAGATGGGACATTATGCAAATGAATTTCCTAAGAATTAGGGGAACTTACCTCAGAAAAAGCTAAGGTATCAAGTCCAAGCTTATGCTATCACTACTACTGAGGTTGAAGCTTCAAAAGACATGGTGGAAGGTAATTTAATGGTTTCCTCAAGTTTAGAAAATGCATTTTTTGATTCTGGATCATCACATTGTTTCATATCTTCCCAGTTTTCTAAGAAAACTAAATACTTACAATTTGATTTAACAAGGGAGTTATCAGTTAAAACTCTTAAGGGAATTATCATTGCTTTAAATTTATGTGGATCAGTCCCCATTAGAGCACATAAATGTTCTTTATCCGCTAATCTCATCATCATACCTATGATTGAATTTGATATAATCTTTGGTATGGATTGGCTTTCGGACCATGATGCGAAGATTTATTTTAAGAAGAAGGAGGTTATGATTTTTTGTGATGATGATAATGAACACCTTATCTTTAGAGCAGAATCATCACCACCTAATTCTTATCTGGATCCACCCAAAATTTCTCAACTAAATTCAATTATTGGGGAGGAAGAGAATAAAATAACTGTCAGTGAGGAAAGGAATGTTCAAATAGAGGAAATACCTATTGTGAGAGAATATGTAGATGTGTTTCCTAAAGATTTACCTGGACATCCTCCAGAATGAGAAATTGAGTTTTCTATTGATTTAATTCCTAGTTCAAGGCCCATATAGAAGACCCCTTATAGAATGGCCAGTGTGTAATTAGTTGAACTAAAGAAACAACTAGAGGAATTGAGTAATAAGTGATTTATTCTCCATAGTGTTTCTCCTTGGGATTCCCTTGTCCTTTTTGTTAAGAAGAAAGATGGATCTATGAGGTTATGTATCATCTACAGGGAAATTAATGCTATAATAATAAAGAACAAATATCCCCTACCTCGCATTGATGATTTCCTTGACCAACTTCATGGAGCTCAATACTTTTCAAAGATTGACCTTCGATCTGGATACCATCAGTTGTGGGTGAAGAAGGAAGACATTCCGAAGGCAACATTCCAAAATAGGTATGGGCATTACGAGTTTATAGTAATGCCTTGTGGGCTGACTAATACACCCTCTGCTTTCATGGATCTAATGAACAGAGTTTTCATGGAATATATTGATGATTTTGTAGTGTTATTTATTGATTATATCTTGGTATATTCCAAAAGCTAATAAGATCATGAAAATCACTTGCTCATTATCCTGAAGACTCTTAGAAGACATGAATTATATGGGATGTTTAGCAAGTGTGAATTCTGGATTTAGGAGATTTCTTTTCTAGGCCATATCGTCTCTAAGGATGGAATATTTGTTGATCATTCTAAGACCTAGGCAATCCAATAATGGCCAGCACCGATGAGTATAACTGAGGTACACAGTTTTATTTGTTTAGTAGGTTATTATCGGCGTTTCATCCAGAATTTTTCCCGATTGGCTAACCCATTAACAAAGCTCACACGTAAAGGGGTTAAATTTGTTTGGACAAAATATCGTGAATTGTTTTTGAAGAACTGAAGAGAAGATTAGTCAATGCTTTTATTTTTACTATTCCATCGGGGAATGATGAGTTTCTTATTTATAGTGATGCATCGAAGAAAGGAGTTGGTTGTGTCCTTATGCAGAATGATTGAGTTATGGTCTATGCATCACGACATCAGAAAATTCATGAGCAAGACTATCCTACTCATGATCTTGAGTTAGTAGCTGTAATCTTTTCTTTGATGATTTGGATACACGACCTCTATGGTGAAAAATGTGAGATTTATATTGATCACAAGAGTTTGAAGTACATTTTATCACAGAAATAACTCAACATGAGGAAAAGGCGATGGATTTAATTACTCAAGGATTATGATTTCACGATACCCTACCACCCAGGGAAGGAAAATATGGTGGCAGATTCATTGAGTAGAAAAGATCATGGAGTTTTGAACAAGATGAGAGTTGAAAGGGATCCTTTTTTTCATGGATATAGTAAATATGGATATGGGAATCACCATGGAAGGTGAAAATTCAATACTTTTTCAAATGGTTTCCAAACCATCTTTACTAGAAAGGATAAAGAGTTTTTAGACCAATGATGAAGAGTTTAAAAAGAAGATTAATGCTGTGAATGATGGGAGATTGATTGAATTTGTGTATGAAGATGAAATCTTGTGGTTTGGGAAGAGACTTTGTGTTCCTGATATACCTGATATAAAACGAAAATTATTGGATGATGCTCATAGTTTTAATTTCTCTATACACCCTGGGAGCACTAAAATGTATAAATATTTAAAGGAACATTTTTGGTGGGACAACATGAAGAGGGAGATTGCTGATTTTGTGTCAAGATGTATGATTTGTAAACAATTGAAAGCTGGAAGACAACATCCTGGTGGAGTATTGCAACCTATTCCCATACCTAAGTGGAAATGGGATAATATCACGATGGACTATGTCATGGGACTAACAAAGACTCTTAGAAGGAACGACGCAATATGGGTCATTGTTGATTGTCTTACAAAGTCAACACATTTTCTTGATATAAAGGAAGATTTACGACTTGAACGTATAGTAAGACTGTATATTAATGAAGTTGTGAGTCTTCATGGAGTACCCCTATCAATTGTTTTGGATCATGATCCCTGTTTTACATCAAGATTCTAGAAAAGTCTTCAGAAATACCTGGATACTGAACTTCATTTGAGCACTGCTTACCACCCCCAAACTGATGGAAAATCAGAACGGACTATTCAAACCTTAGAAGGCATGTTGATATCATGCCCACTTGACTTTGAAGGTATGTGTGATACATATTTACCTGTGGTAGAAATTTTCCTATAACAATAGCTTCCATTCAAGTATTCAAATAGAACCATATGAAGGGTTATACCGAAAGAGATTTCGCACACCAACCTATTGGCATGATGTTGGTGAAATAAAACTTGTATGCCCAGAACTTGTTGAGAAAATGATGGAAAAGGTGATGGTAATCCAAAACCACATCAAAGCAGCTCAAAGTAGGCAAAAGAGCTATGCTGACAACCGAAGGAAAGATTTGGAATTTCAAGTAGGAGATCATGTTTTCTTGAAGGTATCTCCATGGAAGGGTGTTATACGTTTCGGTAAGAAGGGTAAATTGATTCCCAGGTACATTGTACCTTTTGAAATTCTAGAACAAATTGGGGCTGTAGCTTACCGTTTGGCAATGCTGCCAAGTCTCTCCAAAGTTCACGATGTATTCCACGTATCGTTATTGGGAAAATACATGACTCACCCAACGCATGTGCTCACCTATGAGGATTTAGAACTAGAACCCGATATTTCTTATTGAGAAGATACTTTCAAGGTTCTTGATACAAGATAACAAGTGCCGAGAAACTGGACGACTCTTCTGGTAAAATTTCTATGTAGAAAACCATAAAATCAAGTGGTAACGTGGGAACCTGAGGAACTTATGATGAAGAACCACCCGAGTCTTTTCACATGGTAGTATTCTTGAAATTTCGAGGATTAAATTATTTTAAGTAGGGGAGAATGTAACACCCCAAACTTCCACGTTACACTTCTCTTTAAATAATACAATAGCATGTGTTGTACGCAACTTTGAGTTCTAACACACACCACAACCAATCAAACTAGCCGTTATGAATAGTAATACCCACTTTTTGAGATTTTATAAATTTTATATTTCAAAATGGAATTCATTTTTGGATTTTTAATATCGAAATTATCTTAAGGTGAATTTTTGGTACTTTTCGGATAACTTTCATATTTTTATGAATAGTGAAAATTACTAAATTTTAATAAAAAACAAATTTTTTAATCGAAATAATTAATAGTGATAAATTATTATTTTGAGTGATTTTATAGTATAATTAGATTATATTTTTACCATTTAATCCTATTTTGTTCATTGGACATAATTTCACATTTAAACTGGACATAAGGAAGTGCCAATCCTTTCATAGTTATTATCTCTTAAAAACACGTTTTTGTTTTAACAACGAGAATTAATTTTAAATTAATTTCCGCCACTTCTGTGTTTTGAATTTAGAAAAATGGATTCCATATTTATAATCAGGAGGTACAAATTTTGTAAATTGTTAACTTTTATTTTTAGACATTTTGTATAATTACTTCGGTAAATATTTTATTTACCCTGGTTAAAGGGTAAATCTGGTAAATAAGGGTAAACAAATAATATTATAATAATAATAAATTACCCTAAAACGTGTCCTAACAATTTTGGTTGATACATATCTGAGCATGGGAATCTTTGGGTAGATTTTGAGACCCCATGAATCCACTCGTAATTGATAATGACACTTTATATTAACTACGTTAATGTAAATACTAAAATGACATAAGCATATATCTTTTTGAAAAATAATTTTTACATAGGGTTATATATGTTATTATTTAGACTATAAATATTAATTGGAAAGATAAAACGATTTTAAACATAATGGTATTTTATTTATAATTTTTAGACATTGAATAATTAAATATATTTATGACACAATAATGATGCAGTATTTTCCTTATTAATGAAAGAATCAAGTAATTGGTATTATAAATGTTAAAATAAATATAATTTGAAAGTTTTGATGACATAAACGGATTTTATTGGTTAATATGACTTGTTATTATTGATAAAATTAATTTTTTTCGAATTAATAAAGTTGTTAAGACTTTAACAAAAATTCATTATTAAATAGTGTCAGAATTGACATAAATGATTTTTTAAAAACAATATTATATTATTAATTGATATTCTATTCATAGAAATATAAGGATAGGCAAAATGAGTTATATAATGATAGGTGTATTATTACTGGACAACATTGATGTCGCTTGGAAGTTTATAGTAAGTTTATTAACTATATAATATAAAAACACAAAGAGACATGGTAAATGTCAAACTATTTGACTAAGAGTTAAATCAAATATCTAAAGTTAATATAGTGACCGAAACCTATCTAAAACCTATTGGTTGAGTGGTTTTAGACCAATACCCACATTTAAATTTAAATAGTACACTTTTGAGCCATTATAATACTAATATTAATTTATTATAATATAATATTTCTAGCTTTTCCTAAGGTGCCCCTCACCCCTCTTATAAAACTGCACTCCCCTTCCATCTAATTCATACCTTAAAAGCCTTTTAGATAGGCCAAACCCAGACTAAATATTCTCTAAACTTCCCTCACTTCAACCTAGATGCCTTACTTTGATCATAAAGCCAACCTAAAAAGTCCTTTTGATCAAATCAATAGGAAGAACTCGAAAAAGAGGTAATGTTTTCACCACCCTCTTTCAAGTTCCTTTTTTCTTCAACTTCTTCTTTCTTTGTTATTTAAATTCTAAAATAATAAATCCAGTATATTCTATGTACTATGTTGTTATTATAAATATGGTACAACCATATTCAGTATTCTATCCATCTTTTTAATGACATGCCACCATACATGCGTACGTACGGCTTACCGTCTCCACGTCGTGGTGTAATTTTTATTCAAAACATTATTATTTGGATGGGTTTGAGAATGATGTGTAATTGATTTAAATAATAAATATAACATGATAATGATTCTTTATATTTGATATACCATCCAATTATATATTATTTTAATACCAAAATAATGATATTGTCGCTCGTGCGTACGTACGGACTACCGTCTCCAAGAACGCGATGAGATTCATTCCCCATCGTATCCATGAAAGTCTAATTATCATTTTATGATTAAAAATAATTTTTAAGGACTTGATATAATTCTGTATATGAATAAGACACAACCTATCCATAAAAAACACGACTTATGTAACAAAACATATAAAAGAAAATGAGTAAGTTAACACCTGAAACGACGATAATACTAAGATATTGTTAAGAAAGCAATGTTAAAAGATAATATATGATATCATATTAATGTACATGATTATTGTATAATTTAATAACAATTATTTCACCATTATATAGGAGGTTAAACTACCCTCAATTAAGGAAAATTACAAGGTAAGGGTTTATTTCACAATCTCTTCATTATCCAAGATTGTTTATAAGTAATTATCTATTGGGACCTCTTTATCATCCACATCCATGTTTCTTAAAAATGTATTTCAATAAATTATTATTATTTTACAGAATATGTGTTAAAGTCATTTATACCTTTTTTTGACTTTTTTTAAGAAGTTTATAAAGGAATCTTTTCGTTGTTTTCCAAACAGGGTCCTTTTTAACCTTTTTGATAGAATTAAGGTAAGAATGTCTTTTTTAACTTATACGGCAGGTGCGGATATTTTCCACTGTCATAAAATCTTCGAAGCTTCCCTTACAAGATTATAAGAATATTTTGAAAGTAAATGATATATTTTATAATTATGTGACTTTTAAATGATTTCAAAATGAATATTTTAAGAATTTGTGAAAGGTAATCTTTATCAAGATCAGAATTTTAAATGTTTTAAAGATTTATCTTTCTAAATATTTTTAATTAATTTCCATGTTTTCAAAATGATTTTAAGGATTTATTTATATAGACATGAATTTTTTGAAATGATATTTCTTTTCAAAAGTTTCAAAGTGTTATGGGACACTTTGATTCTAAAATCTCTTTTAAATTACTTTCTTTCTAAATGTGTGACTTTTCAATGATTTCAAAAAAAGAGATATTTATCTCAAATAGTTTTGATTTTATCTATGTCAAAATACTTTGATGTATTTTAAGATTATTTGAAGTTTATTTTTTATGATACAAAACTTTAATATTTTATTGACGGTTTTGTGATATGTTTGACTATGGATGTGTTATTTTTATACCATTCATGGTTTATAGAGATAGTATTGACATTTCATATGATAGTTTTAATACGAATGTTTATGTTGTGTTTAAAAATGTTCATATGAGGAATTAATTGTACTTAGTAAGTGATGGGCGGAGCCTTATATAGCTCCTCGATGCATAGGTAGGTCTTATGAGACAAACTAGTCTTGGCACAAGGCCTTGAAAAAATCTTATTTGTAGTCTTGGAACAAGGCATTGACTATGTGGTTATGATAGTATGGAATTATGCATTCCATAATTATGAAAGTGGTTATTGATATTCCATGTGATTATTAGATTAGTAGAATCTCCATGTGAATAAGTTAATAGAATTATTTCGTTTTATTTTTTCCATGTTATGATGAAGTTGAAGTTTAAAAGGCTTTTGTTTTAGTTATACATTGCCTTAAATGTTTATGTTTATTTATGAAATTTTTTGCTATATTTTTATCCTTAGTGAGCATCTGATCTCACCTCTTTCAATGTTTTATTTTTCTTAGTATGTGAAGAATTATTTTATGAATGACCTGCAGGGATAATATAAAGGGATATGAGTGTGGAGACAAGATGTTTTTGTAGTTTTCACATTATGATGTAATTTAAACTTTATGAATGTATCTAGTGATTCCAAGGCCACTAAACTAATTGTTATTTCAAGACTAGATCTTTTGTGATCATGCCAATATTATGTAATAATGCACTGACTCTAGGTAACTGGGGTCAGGGCATTAGAATAGTTCTATTATATATTTACTATCTCAATCTTCAGGAAAATTAAGGTGAACTGATAAAAACATTCATAAATATTACACCATTTTATTGAATATTCAACACATCTCATAATAAATAAATCACAAGAACCAAAAAGGTTTAGAGTCATTAGAGAAAAGATACATAATCATATTATTTCAAAAAATATCTTCAATATCTCCCATAAATATATTCTTAAATAATAATCTTCTTAGACATCCCTACATTAAAATTTCCTACATTAATTTTGGAAAGGAATCATAATAAAGGGTGAGATCAGATGCCCAGCAAGGTTAAATATAAGAGATATTAAAAAGTGATCATATCTGGCTATAATATAATCATAATGGTATGAGAACATGATCATAACTAATAATATTCATAACAAGCGAATCAAAAATAAAAAATTATAAATCATGGCTTAAGGAGTTATTATATCAACATTAAAAAGTCATTAGTGTGTAGAAGTATCAATAATTAATCTTAATCCATTAAAACAAATCATAAACATAGGATTGGAGAAAAAACATTGGCTTATAACATTGTGAACATATAAAAATAGAATTTGTTTTGGTAATTAAATTAAGGACATGGAATTAGTTCCTCACATACACTTGTGCACATGGAAGAACATACACACACAAACTTGTGGGAATTAAACCAGGTTCCCACATAATCTTATGAACTTGAAAACAGGTCCACGTATAAACTTATGAAGATAAAACTAGGTCCAAACATCTTGTTGTGAAAATTAAATCCATTTCACACATAAAATATTTATCTCAAGAGTTATCCATATTGAACCAATTCATTGGAGTGATTTAATACACCCACACATCACATAATCATAATTCATTGATTTTTACACCATAATATCATGATAACATTTAACATTTATTCATAACTTCACCCATGGAAAAATGAAATGATATTTTTCAATATTTCATCATCATAACCATAAACCATCTAGATAAATAATAATGATAGTATCACAGAATCATATGACAATTAAAACCAAAGTAACATAAAAGGATATCATCGTAGATGAAATATTCATTAAAAGATTACTTGGAACATTTATTAAGGTAAAACCATTTTCATTTTTAAATAAATTATTTAGAATAAAAGTATTTATAAAATATTAAGGAAATGATTTTAATTGAAAAGAACCATATAAAATTGTAATTTAATATTCAAATAATTTAGTGTTAAGGATGGTGGGAAATTTATTTCATGCACTACTGGAAATATGATCTATACCAATAGTTTTTGGCAAACCGTTTGTATAGGTCACTTATTTGGGCCTGTACCAACAGTTTGGCCAAAACCGTTGGTATAGGACCATTATAGAGATCCTATACCTACTGTTTGGCCAAACCGTTGGTATAGGGCCCCCCTATACCAATAGTTTGTCCAAAACCATTGGTATAGGTCCCAAAATCGACAAACCTATACCAACGGTTTTGAGAACTGTTACTATAGGTACATGTATTTTTAATGGAATCTTATTACAGAGTACATTAAATAAATCAAATTTTAAAATACTTATGATAATACATATATATATTTAAGAAATTATGTTCAAAAAATTATTTTAGGTTAGTTGTTAGGTCGTTCAATCACAAACAGGAGGTGTTGGGATCAAAACAAAGTGAATGATTAATTTTTGAATTACATATACCAATGGTTTTATGGAACTGTTGGTATATATTTTCATATCATTACTTATACCAATAGTTTTCAAAACCATTGGTATAGGTCTATACCAATGGTTTTCCCAAAACCATTGGTATAGGGCTATACCAATGGTTTCCCCAAAACCATTGGTATAGACCTATCCTCACGACTTACTTGGAAATGGTGCTCCAAACCATTGGTATAGTCTATACAGATGGTTTGGAGGCCTATACCAATGGTTCCAAACCGTTGGTGTATAGTAGTTTTCTAGTAGTGATGACATAACTATTAGAAACAAAGATTATGTTCACCCCATTGGTAAAAAGTACCTTGTTCAAAAAATATCAGAACGATTATTTTTAATTTTTTTAAAGTTAAAAAGGGTAAAAATGTATTTATTAAATCTTTTTTATTAGATAAATTTTTTTTAAGGAATTTTATAAAACTTGGACAGGGAAGAAAAAATATTTCTGACTGAAAAGGAGAAATAAGGTATGTTACTCTTAAAAATATTTTCTCGATCATTTTGAGGACCACAAAGAAATGAATGGTAATAAAAATTCAATTTCCTTATAAATAAGTAAAGTATATGAATAATTAATGGGGTTTATAAGATGTGGATCATATAATTTCCCTCAATTGAAATTCAAATATAAACTATCTTGATTAAAATGAGACTGAAACATAAATCCCTTACATCATGTCTTGTCCTACTCGATATTCATTATAACATCCCATATAAAAAATATAGATTTATTATACATATATTATAGAACCATATTAGAAAATATCATATGATATATTATTTAATTTAATCATTTTCTCACCCATTAATTTTCAATTATTTATTAAAATCATTATTCTAGGTGACAAGCTGTTCGGTTTTTCAAGTATTTTTCAGTTTAATGGATCCTACACTTTTACTTTCAGCATGGTTTAATCATATAAAGTGTAAAAATCCTGAAATAAATATAATATTGATTCATCATATACCCTTTTATAATTTTTGATATAAATTTTTTATAAAAAATGAATGTCATCCCTTCATGGAGACAATAATCTGTTTGTATGCACCAATGATGTTTCCAATTTTCAATGTTTCGAAAGATAAGATGGTTAAAAATAATACAAAATTTTTAAATAATTATTATATCATATATATAATATATATATATTGAATCTATCCTTATCCCTATTCATATAAATAAAAACTAAAATATGAATCATATCGCTTCATGGAATTGATAGTCAAAACACACGCACGAGCGACATTATCATTTTTTCTATAAAGAGAAAGGTTAGAAGGTAGATAATTTATTATAATTAAAAATGTATAATAGTTTAATAAATTTAATAAATAAAAAATAAATCGACCATAATAACCAACCAATAATTATGGTTATGGAAAGCGATTCATATTGCTACGTGGATGTGGTAGTCCACATGTACGCACGAACAAACATTTTCATTTCCCTTTTGATGGAAAAGAGGTAATAAATGGTTAAAAATCATAATAATAATTAATTATATTTAATATATTAATTTAATTACTTTATAAATGATAATATATATTTATAGGTGATAGAAGAAGAAATAAAATTGAAAGTACTCTATTAAGAGTAATACCTCTTCGTGGAGAAACCTCATTTGGCATAAACCTCACGCCTTAAAAGGATGGAATTTTGATAAAAAATTCCCTATAGGATAGGGTGATGGATTACATAAAGGCATTATCTTAGGTTATTTATAATCTAGTAGGATCACTAAGTGTGATGTAGAGAGGATATGAGGTATCATTTTATAAGGGAGGGAGAGAAAATAGTTGGAAATTTTCAAAAGATTAAAATATAATAATGTCATTCTCAAGAAAAATGATATCAAATTGAATCATGTTCTTATATAAAATGATTTATTACAAAAATATATTCATAAAATACTATTTATAATAAATTTTAACTTATTTTAACAAATTTATCTTCAGTTTAACTCCCGTTAATCCCTATTAGCCTTTATCGTAATAATGAATTTTTACCTCAGTTACTATTCAGAATGACAAAAACATTTAAGAGAACTTATTATATAATTTTATTTTTTGTCATTCCAAATATGAATAAATTTTACTTAATTTAGTCTCTATAATTTTTAGTAATTTATTTTATAATAATCATAAAAATCATGATGAAAAACTGTTTTCTAGAAAATTTCATTTTTAAGTATAAAAATGTTTTTATACCAAAAGTAAGAATAATGGTGATTACAATGAAATTAATTTTACTCTTTTTAATAAAAAGGAACTATTTAAATATTAAAATCAATTAAAAATGTATCAGTACATGTAAATACATGAATGTAAGATATAGTTTTCTATAAAATCACTATTTTTTTCTATTCACTAAAAAAATATTCTTTTCCTAAAAATCCAAAACATTAACCTTATATTAATTTTGATATGTTTATTTCTAATTTTTTTTATTTCTATAAAATAAAATTTATAAAATTGGATGAAAATAATTATAAAATTTTCTCATAGAAAATAATAAAAACCATAATTGAAGAAAAATTATTTTTTTGATGCATAAAATTACTTCACAAAAAATTGAGTTCTTAATTCCGAAAAATTAAACAAAAAAGCTATATTTAGTTGGATATTATAAATATATTTCATAATGTTTTTATACTTATTCCAAAAATCCAATCGAATAACTACGTTATAAGTATATAATATATCTGGGTATTGTAAAAATCAAGGTAGCATAAAAACAAGATATCGAATACTTAAAGTTTTTTTCTAAGGAATATATATTTATATATATATAAGCATAAGGTGTCACATTATAAACCCATTAAAATTATTTTCTTTATTCACAATTTTTTTCCTGAAATAAATAAATGAGGTTATCTTTTCTTCATCACATCTTCAGTTTCGCATGTAGCTTTCTCAAATTTCTAATTCCTCCAAAGACCATTAACCAGATGATCAGTCTTATTCCATCAAATGTTTTCTATATAATCCAATATTTCTATAAGTTTTTATTCATAGGAAGGATGATGCTCCAGTATTATAACTTTGGAGTCTAGTACATCTAAATGATTGGATATGTACTTCTTTAAGAGAGATTCATGGAACACCTCTTAAACTTAATGGATATTCGTTGTAAGTTACAAATGATGAGAAACAATCCAAACTCAATCAAGAATCTCATAATAGATGATATTTATAGGGTTTAACATTTCATTATATTCAAATCTCATAACTTTTAAACATTGTGTAATTTAATGGAATACCTTCTTACTAAATTTGAAATCTATATTTCATGAACAATTGTTATCATAAATTTTTAATCAACTATGACATACTATGTTGCATTGAAAAATAACTCTTAACTTATTTACCATATCCTCACGTAGCTCAGGTCTTGATTTTTTTCCACTAACTTCATCCCATCATATTGGAGTTCTGAATTATTTCCATAGAGGGACTCATGAGGGTCCATATGATTACTTGAGTAAAAGATATTGTTATAAGAGAATTCGAAAATAGGAATGTGTTGATCATTAATTCATTTAAAATACATTGAACAATATATAAATATATCCTTTGGGGTTTAAATGTTTCTCTAATAATGACCATTTTTCTGAGGATAATAGGTAGTAATGAAACAAAACTATGTATCAAGATCATACAAGAGAACTCACCCGAACATTGAGGTAGACCAAAAATTCTGATGAGATACAATATAATGTGGAACTACATGTAACGACACTAATTTTTAATATATATTTGGTTAACTAAACAAGTGAGAACATTCTTTCATACAAATGAATTGTTCTTACTTTTTAATGTGATTGAATAAAAACCAAATAGATTTATAAACATTGGATGTATTGGTAATTTTGATGACTAAATCCATGGTGATGTTTTCATGTTTTCATTACAGTGTGGGTAATGGATGTAATATCCCATAGGACTAATTTTTGTCAGCCACTACTGTCTGAAATATAAATAACCAAGATAAATACTTTTCAATTCTCTATTTTTGTTTTCCCACTAGAAATACGCTTTCATATATCATTACATATCTATAGATACATGAAAAATATATAATTATAAACCATGAACTTCATTTAAAGTTAATTACTCAAATATAGAATTAACGAGACACCTATTTGATTCCTAAACCATATCCTTACTTTAAATCTTGGTTTGAACTCAGGAATATTTTTCACCCTCTTTTTCAGATCTACATCTTCTTTTTTATGCTTATTTTATCTTCATTTGGAGAGGATATTGAACATTCATTTGAAAAATTATGATATATCCTCTTCCTTCAATATTTCAAGGTCCATCTATTATTTATATTAAAATTTTGGATCCTTTGTGATACTCATCATAAATAAGTTGGCATGATATTTTCAACTCAAAAGCTCAACTAGCTTGTTTGGTTCTCTAAGGTGGAATTGTATTAAGCAGTTATAATCATTAATTTACTCCAACCATTTTATTTGTAACATATTAAACCCTTTATGGGTTAATATATACATTTAAATTTTATGATTTGTAAACATTTCACAACTTTCACCATATAAGTAATTTATTTATATTTTGGATGAAAAAATTACTACTTCTAACTCCAAATCATGAATTGGGTAATTATACTCAGGAAATTTCAATTGGTGAGAGTTAGAACCTCTTACATTTTCATTCCACATGAAGTTGAATCCCAGTACCTTCTTCAATGCATCCTTATAGATCACAAAACCTTCCACATTGCACAGTGGTGTGATTATAGGTGTGCTAACCACCCTTCTTTTTAAATCGTTGAAAATTTCCTAAAATTGATATATTTTAAAGAATTTATATCCATTTATACTCAAATTTTTTATTGGATTATATAGCCATGAGAAATAACTCACAAAGGAAAGATAATGTCCAGAAAAGAAAATAAAACTATAGATCATGGTTATCAGGGTTTGTCTGAGCCATTTTTCAATAAATCCAATCTTTGAAAGAGCCACCCATATACCCTCACTTTAGTTTATATGGCCTAACAATGAAACTTTATATGTCCAAAATTTAAAGTTGGGAAATTTAGCATTCAACATATCTTTCCTCATGATATTTAGTAGAATCCTTAAATGTTCTTCATGCTCTTAATTTCTCTTTGTATATATAACAATATCATCTATAAAGACAACCATTAATCTTTATAGAATCTATTAATTAAATCAATGAATATAATTAGAGGATTTGGTAAGTCCAATTGACATTACTATAAATTCATAATGACCATCTTTACACTCAACTGATGATATCAAATATAAAAATAAATCTTTGGAAAAAATTTGAGCTCTATATTATTGATCAGACTATTCATCATTATGGGGTAGAGGATACATGTTATTTATTGTGATATTGTTATGATTTCAGCAATCAATGTAAATATACCATGAATAATATTTATTTTTATAAAAAACAAATAGTTGGACCCTATAATGAAACACTAGTTCATATGAATCCTTTATTAATATTATCATGAAGATACTTCTTCAATTCCTATGATTTAATCTGGGCCATTCTATATTGTGACTTTGAAATGGGTGTTTCACCATGTATTATTTTTTTAAAAAATTCAATTTTATTATTCTAGGATATACAAGTTAATTCTTCAAGAAATAAATCATCATAATCCCAAATAATTATAATATCATCGATATTGAGTTTCACCCTAACCATTTGAGATAAGTACCCTCATTTAAAAAGAAATATATACCTATATAATGGACGCAATTTGCATTGGAAGTTCATATTTATCCTTGCATAGGTATAAAATCTAGGGTTGATTTAGAAAATAAAATGTGCTTCTCTTGGTCTATAATTATCTATGGAATATAAATATAGAGAGCTAATAAATCCCCAAAATCCTATCATATTCAACTAAAGGAAGAACAATAATATTTTCATCAGGAACATTATTAAAAACTTAAATTTGAAATCCCCAACTCTAGAGTGGAGGATAAGTGTGCCGTAACCATCATGATCCACTACCATGACTAACATAACATATAACCTTCATTTTTATATGTTTTATCCCTTGGATTGGAGAATTGAATTGGATAATTTCTATGTTCCCTAGAAAAAAGGAGCTGAACTATAAATGGTACCTAAGGAGGTACTTTATTTCTCTCCATCGAACTCTTTATTTTTCCTCAGTAATTACATGCATTAAACCCTTTTTTCAATATATGAAAAGTGCTCTTGATCCTTTAATACTTTTCCCTAGGTTCTTCCCGACACACTCTTGACTTGCAGAAAATCAACTTTCTTATATAGTCACAATAGTATAAACAATGATTTATCATTAGAGTTTTAAGTTATATAAAAAATGATATTAAACGGGAAGTAAGAACCTTTTAACATAAATTTATATAAATAAAATATTTAAAACGTTTATTGAAATTATTAAACATAGACATCTTCTCAGTTTTTCAATGTGATCTTTATAAAAAGCTCATCATCTTGACTCCCAATGACACCCAACCAAATTGTATATTATACTTTCATTTGGTTTACTAATTTCTCCATTATTCCTCATCAATATTCCTTCCTTTGTCCTTTGATGACCCTAAAAATTATTAGGTGCATAAAAAACTAAATATTCTCAACTCACAACCACACTCCAAGGTTATTTTTATGGTTTTGTATACTATTTTTTTGAAAATATTTATATTTAGTCTTGAATCATTTTCCATGTTTCCACCACCTTTATGTGATTTTAGTAGAATTTATAAACAATTTTTTATTAATAATTATTTGTGATTAATTAATGTTAAATTTTTTACTCTTGTTTTTCCTTAAAAAATTATTTTTATAGTATAAATTAGTTTTTTAATTTTTTACATGTTTATATAATAATATTATTATATGTTTCAAAATTATTTGTGTGTATATATTTTTAAATTTTTATGAATATTAATATATTTATTCTTTATATTGTGACTTTTTAGGTAATTAATATATTATAATTAGACAAATGAATGAATAACGACTAGTTATTTTGAGAAATGGGTTGAAATATTCTTCGAATTTCTTAAAAGAAAATTTTAAAACAAAAAAATGATTTTCTTTCCATGCATGAAATGTTTGAATATGGGTAATTTAGGGTATAGATAAATTTCAAGACTATATGCTTTTACATTGTTTTAGTTATAATTATATTAGTTAAAATTTTCATGTTGAGATGAAAAAGTCAATATATATTGATAAAAAATATGTTCTTCATGAGATATGGATATTTGTTAACAATTAATTCATGATATAGGTCTTGAAACCATTGGAACAAAAGTGTTGAACAACTGTATAAAGATGTTGAGAAACAACTATCCTTAGGTTTAGTTAAATTTATAATGTTAATTACAATGCTGGGATTAGTTAACTTGATAAAAAGGGATGGTTGGAGGGATAAAAGATTCATTTACTTTTTTGACCTTTTGAAATGGATACTTCTAGAATTTAATGAGCTTCCATATTCCAATGGTGAGGCAAAAAAAGTCGAATGGTATAGGTGTATAAAAAGATACAATCTTTCCCCAATTATTTTGTTATATATAGGATTAAATATGAATGTTTATCGAAATGTTTTAAATGTGGTTAATCATAATATAAAATGGATTAAAAATTAAGGCACAATTAATTCTCAAAAATAGGTACCAAACCTCATGAAAAATAAATATCATATCCTCTAAAAATTCCTCATTTGATCATCTCTTTTAAAATTTAAATCACGTAAAGTGTCTAATATGACATACATATGAGTGTATATTTGATGGAATCATATTTGACCCTACTGATTCAATACAATGGTAAATATTTGATCACAAATTTTCTAATATTGGAAATAAATTTTGATCTCTTTGAATGGGACTCTGCATTGATGGAATGAAGTATCCAACAAAATTCCTAGCCTATTATTTTGGTTATCCAGAACTTTTCTATGGAAGACAATATTTTATTACACATTAATTCATGATTTATGTAATAAAGTTAAACATAATATAACCCAAAATATCTTTATTCCTAGTTTATTTTGGTAATTCATTTCATAACATAATAACATGCAACAAAATTATAACAAATTTATTTAAAAACTACATAATATGCATTTATCTTCCATGGATCCTCTAAAACTACATGAGATAACCTGAGGGTGTATATAAGAAAGGGGTAAACTATAAATACCAATAAAGGAATAAACAAATAATAACATAATGTAAAGTAGTACATGTGATAAAATAGGTATATCAAGGAAACATAAGAGGGGTGATAGTCCAATTCTTGAACTGTGAGGCATGATAGAACATGATAAAAAAATAAAATATAAGAATGTGTCAACAAATTAAAATAGTAAATCATAAACATAAGTCAAGGATAATCACTAAGAAAACATAAAATAGTGTGATTAAGATAATGTAACTTGCACTGTACATTCCATTTCAAGAGAAATAAAATTGCCCAATGCATTTGAGAGATATATAATTCTTGGCCCACACATAACTTTCATATTAAGTAAATGCATGTGTGACACATAGATCATACAAGATATGGATGTATTTCAAAATATTTACCTCATGATTAAGGAGTGAGAGTTATATACATGTAAATCCTCAGGAAATGAAATATATATATATTTTTAGGTGAATACTATTGAGTGTAAATATAAATGGGTATTCACTACAGAAGTGTTTGGAATGAATAAAAAATGAAGGCAAATTTTGATAACATAACTGGTGTACATGAATATTTATAGAAGGGATTATATAACGACCCATACTTTATATACATTGTTACTTCTTCAAAATTGAAGGCCACTTATTACAACATATAACAAACCCATGAAAGGACCGTATCGGTATAGTGTCTTTAGAAATAGGGAAACATAAACAACCTGTTTATAAAGCATCTACACTGTCTCCAATTTATTTCATCATATATAGAGTCCCTTTTGGCATATCCTACTTAATATCCTTCTTCCTGACCTGGGGAATGAAAACATACAAAAGGGTGACCTCAAATGCTCAGTAAGGGTAAAGAAAATAAATATCAATCACATCATATTCATACGAACATAACATTTTGGAAATCCTAACCAGCAAAAGAGATCATAATTTCATAACATGGGATAAATCATAGTAGTGAAATGTAATCCCAATAATCATAACTTAAAACATGAAAATTTGTGGCATACACACATAATCATAGAGAATCATTTATTATTAGTCAAGACTCATTTCCATGACTATTTTAGCAGACAAAGTCCATTTCTGAACCGAGTTCACTCCTCATTTCAGTCCTGTTTCATTGAACCAGATTAACCTGCCATTCCAGCCATGTCTATCTCATGAGATATAAATCTTTACCCAATGAATTGGAGGGATATATAGGTCCCACCCATCTCATAATGATACCATTGTTATGTGTGCCACTAGATCATAAATCATACATCATAGCATAACCCATATAATAAAAATGGGATTCTTAAACATCATGCCATCATAACATAATCCATATAAGATAAAAGGACATCATAAAAATAATTCCATAATAACATAATCAAACCAATATAAAAATAGGGATAGAAACAGAACCCTATATTATCTTAGATGGAAAATAATTTTGATAAAACACTTGAACTCTATTCTTGAGGAAAATATCCTTTCTTCTTCAAAAACATTTTCCTTTCTGAACATGTCATACAATTTAAAACTAAAAGAAGTTGATTAAAAATAATCTTGAAAACTTTTAAAGGAAGCTTCATGGAAATAATTTTCTATGAATCCATTCATGCTGTATAAGTTAAAAAAACATTCTTCTCGTACTTTGGTCAGAAAAGTCAAAAAGTACCTCGTACAAAGAATGAAAAAAGATTCGTTTCATATCTTTGACTAAAAACTCACCTAAGGGTAAAATTGTATTTAAACAATTGTAGGTGGATAGAAATAATATTAAATATTGAGTAAACATGGATGTGGAAGATAAATATTCCCCCGTAAATTCTGAAGTATAAACAATCTCAGATAAAAATTGAGATTGCAAGATTTTCCCTTACCTTAGGTCTGATTTGCTTCGTATGTGTCTGAACCTCCTGTATAATGATTTAAATAATGTCATTAACTTATTACAAAATCATACTTATTTTTATGATATCATATATGGTCATATTCTTAGACTCTTATTAGTAATATTTCATTGCTACATGTTATTCGGGTGTTTATTACTTTTTGTTCTTATGGGTGTTTTGTCAAATAAATTATTTTTATTCTTTTTAGGTTAGAAATACCTCATTTACCGAATGTTATTAGTGTAATATATATCATATTTATTCATTCAATTAATTTACATAATCATTATGCAATGATGATCATGTAGAACGAGTCGCATCAATTCGTGGAGACGGTATTCCGTACGTACGCAGGAGCGATGATATCGTTCCCATGATCATAGAATTGTATCGGAGTGTATGTATAATATTTCAGAATCAATATCAATTTATAATAATTATATATAGATATTATTTAAACCATTATACCCATCCATGTAAGGGGGTGGTGGAAAATAGATTACACCACGGCGTGGAGACGGTATTCCGTACGTACGCACCCGCGGTGATTTCGTTTTCCGTAGGATGGATAGATGGTGAAATAGGTTTGTTTCATACTTATAATAAAATATAATTATATTATTGATACTGATGTTATTAATTCATAATTAAACAAATAAAAAAGAAGAAGTAGAAGAATAAATAAAGTTGAAAGAATCAGTAACAGACATTACCTCTTCTTTGAAGCGCCTCTTTGAGACCTACTCTTAGGGCACTAAAAATGGTCTTTGAAGAAGAAAAAGACCTCTAGGATGTTTTTAGGGAAGTTTAGAAGAGAATGTTTCAGGGTTTGGCTGAGCATGATGGTTCAAAATGGTGTGAGGAGGAGAGGGATGGGGTTCCCTTTTATAAGGGAGGAGAGGGGAACCTTTGGAAAAACAAAACATTTTATTTTATTATAAAGTCATATTCGATTTTTCATAGCTCCAAATTGATTTATTTAGAAGCTAAGGTGGGTATGGGTCGAACTTTCTCATCCAATAGAATTTAGAAAAGTTTAGGTTTCTATTTTAACCTTATCATTTATATTTAACATTAAGTTAAATAATTTTACTTTTACCGAGTCTTCTGGTTTTCTTACACTATAAGGTTAATAAACTTACTATAACAAGCCAAACGAACCCCAAGTTGTTTATTATTAATATATATAACCTTATCTAAGTCATTTTGTCCAACATTAGATTTTTAGGAATAAAATAACAATTATTAATACAATATGTTTTTAAAAAACTATTTTATGTCAATTTTAACACTATTTGGTAATTGATTTTTGTGAAAATCATAACAGAAATATTAGTTCCAAAAAGGTTAATAAAAACAATACTAACATGTCATATTAACCTATAAAATTATTGGAATTCATAGAAAGTCTCAAATTACATTTATTTGTGTATTTATAACATCAATTATGTTAAAATTGCATTAATAATATAATTAATGCCTCATCATTGTGTCATAAATAAATTAAAATATTTAAAGTCTAAAAATTACAAATAAAATACCATTATATAGGAAATAGTTTTATCTTTCTAAGGAATATTTATAGTCGAATTTATAATTTTTATAACCCTATATTTAAAATGTTTTAGTTATTAAACTTTGATTTTAACAATTTTAACTATTCTTGAAATAAATTAATTTTAAATGTCCTAATCTAATCCAAGTGGACCTAAATGGTCATATTTTATTCCTAAT
The DNA here is from genome assembly GCA_963277665.1 of Viscum album. Lineage (NCBI taxonomy): Eukaryota > Viridiplantae > Streptophyta > Magnoliopsida > Santalales > Viscaceae > Viscum > Viscum album. The sequence continues at coordinate 706,460,719 of OY728145.1, forward strand.
GTTGTTTTTGGTCGAATTAAACTTATCCAATAAAATTTGGACATGTGTTTGGGTAATAATAATATCATTTTTACTCTTAATTACCCTATTTACTTTTAACCGTGTTAAAAAAAAGTAAAACGTTACTATTCACCAAAAATTATTTTCATCAAATTGAACCACATTTTAGTCCTTGATATTAACCGTGTCTCTCGAAGTTTCGAAATTCCACTCACAGAAGTTGTAAAATTAAGTTTTATGTAAATTTTCAAATTCTCCTAGGAGGTGGGTAAAAGACGGTGAAAAGTTCAATAAAATTTTAATATATCTAACATTAGTATAAAATGACTCCATTGAATTGCATTGAACTTATATAGGTATTATGTATCAATTTTGACCTAAAATAAATTTAAATAAAATAAATAATTAATTAAATAAAATGTCGGTTTTAAATAGTAACCTAGTGTTTTCACTATTCATCAAAAATTGAAAGTTTTCAGAAAAATACCAAAATTTCACCCTAGGCTAATTTTGATATTCCGAATCCAAAAATGAAGTCCGTTGTGAAAAAAAAATTACAAAATTTCAAAAAGTGGGTATTACTATTCATAACGGCTAGTTTTAATAATATTTTAATAGCATATCGTTGTTTAGTGAAACTCGGTATTGCGTACCACACAAGCTATCAAGGAAGGCCGCGATTGTGTGTAAATCAAGCCAAGCTAGTGTTGTGTGTAGTGAAAGATTCCTTTGATGATGTATATAACATTAAAACAAAATATTTCTCATAAAAATCTCGGTTGTTACATTCTACCCCCTTAAAATGAATTTCGCCCCCGAAATTCGTCACTTGGTAATGAAAAGATGAGGATACCTCTCCCTCATCATATCCTCAAGCTCCCATGTAGCTTCTTCTAATTGATGGTTCCTCCATAAAACATTCACCAAGTGAGTGGTGTTGTTCTGTAGGAATTTTTCGCTATGATCCAGAATCTCTATCTGCTGTTCTTCATAAGAAAGATCTTGCTCCTACGATACAACTTCTGAGCTGAGTACATGTGAAGGATCGGGTATGTAATTTCTCAGTAGAGATACATGGAACACATCATGAACTTGGGAGAGATTCGGTTAGAGCACCAATCGGTAAGCTACCTTCCCAACACGATCCAGTATTTCGAAAGGACTAATATACCTAGGGATCAACTTTCCCTTCTTTCCAAACCTCATTATTCTCTTCTAAGGAGATATTTGTAAGAACACTTTATCACCCACTTCAAACTTTAGGTCTTTTCTTCTGTTATCAGCATAAATTTTTTGTCGACTCTGAGCTTCTCTAATGTGTTGTTGAATAAATCAGACCTTTTATGCCATCTAATCAACAAGATCAGGTCCTAATAGCTTTCTTTCCCCAACTTCATCCCAGCAAGTTGGAGTCCTGCATTTCATTCCATAGAGAGATTCATAAGGAGAAATCTGAATAATGGGGTGAAAGCTATTATTATAAGACAATCCCACCAAAGGTAGGTGTTGATCCCAGCCACCTTTGAAATCCATAGAGAAAGATCTCAACATATCTTCTAGAGTTTGAATTGTTCTATCAGACTGACCGTCTGTCTGAGGATGATAAGTAGTGCTAAAAATCAACTCTGTATCCAGAGTATGCTGAAGACTTCGCTAGAACTTCAAGGTAAACCTCGGATCCCGGTCAGATATAATGGAAATTGGTACTCCATACAATCTTACCACTTCCTTTACATATATCCTGGAAAGATGATCCAGAGAGAAATCCTCCCTAATAGCAATGAAGTGTGAAAACTTTGTAAGACGATCAACTATAACCCATATAGCATTATTTCCTTTGGATGTTTTAGGAAGTCCGGTGAAAAATTCCATAGTGATGTTTTCCCATTTCCATTCGGGTATGGGTAATGGGTGTAACATCCCCTTAGACATCTGTGTCTCAGCTTTAACTTGCTGATAAACCAATCATCGAGAGACATATTTAGAAACATCTCTTTTCATGCCATCCCACCAGAAGTAATCTTTTAGGTCCCTATACATCTTTGTGCTTCCAGGATGAATAGAGAATGAAGAACTATGAGCCTTGTCCAACGGCTCCTTCTTTAATTCTGGGATAGGGGGAACATAAACTCGATTCCTGAACATTGTTATCCCATCATAATCAAGGTTGAATTCAGGAACATTTCTCACCTTCTTTTTTAACTCTAAATCTTCTTTTTGTGCCTCTTTAATCTTCACATGTTTAGATGGTTGAACATTCATTTGAGAAAGATAGAATTTGTCCCCTTCCATTATAATTCCAAGATCCATCCTTTGTAAATCCATAAATATTGGATCTTTTGTGATCCTCATCATGGATAAGCTAGCATGGTCTTGTCGACGTAATGCATCTGCCACCTTGTTTTCTTTCCCAGGGTGGTAATGAGTTGAGCAGTCGTAATCCTTAATCAGCTCCAACCATCTTCTTTGGTGCATATTCAAATTTTTTTGTGTGAAAATATACTTTAAACTTTTATGATCAGTATAAATGTCACACCTTTAACCATAAAGATAATGCCTCCAAATATTTAATGAAAAGATTACCACAGCTAACTCCAAATCATGAGTTGGGTAATTTTGCTCATGGATTTTGAACTATCGTGAGGCATAATCTATAACCATATCATTTATCATAAGAACACACCCCAACCCCTTCTTGGATGGTTCACTGTAGATCAGAAACCTTTCTCCACTACAAGGTAGTGTGAGCACAGGTGCACTGGATAACCTTATTTTCAACTCCTTGAAATTATCTTTACATTCCTCCATCCACATGAACTTAACTCCTTTTCGAGTCAACATGGTGAGTGGATTGGATAATCCTAAAAAATCATTCACAAAACTTCGATAATATCTAGGCAAACCAAGAAAACTTCAGATCTCAGTTACTTTTGTTGGTCTCGACCATCTTTCGATAACCTCTATTTTTGCTGGATCCACAAATATCCCCTCTTTTGAGATTATGTGACACAAAAATGCAACTTTTTGAATCCAAAATTCACACTTTGTAAATTTGGCATAAAGTTTCTCCTTTCTCAGGGTATTCAATACAATTCTCAAGTGATCTTCATGTTCTTCCTTTCCCTTTGAATAGAAAAGAATATCGTCTATAAAGACTACCACAAACTGATCAAGATAGTCTCTAAAGACACTATTCATGAGATCCATGAAGATAGCGGGGGCCTTAGTAAGACCAAATGGAAGAACTATAAATTCATAGTGTCCATACCATGTACGGAAAGGAGTCTTTGGTATATCCTCCCTTCTGACCTTTAATTGATGATACCCTGAATGAAGATCAATATTGGAAAAGTATTGAGCTCTGCGTATTTGGTCCAATAAGTCATCAATTCATGGGGGATGATACTTGTTCTTGATAGTGATCCTATTAAGTTCTCGATAATCAATTTAGAATCTCATTGATCCATATTTCTTCTTAACAAACAGAACAGGTCCTCCCCAAGGTGACGCACTAGGGAATATGAATCCCTTATCAAGATTCTCTTGGATTTTCTTCTTCAATTCCTACAACTCAATTGGGGCCATTATATAAGGTGTCTTTGAAATAGGCAAAGCACCCTGTACGAGTTCTATTGAAAACAAAACTTCACAATTTGGTGGAAGACCCATCAATTCCTCCAAAAAAACATCTTCAAACTCCCGTAAAATGGGAATATTATTAATCATATATTTCTCTCCAACCATTTGAGATAAATAACTCTCATTTAGTGTAATCAAGACCCATAAGATGGAAGAAATTTCCACTGGAAGGTTAGGTTCATCCTTGCATCGATAGACGATCATAGATTGATCTGGAATATGAAATGTGACTTCCCTACTTTGGAAATTGATATGATCTTAATAAAAAGAAAGCCAATCCATGCCAAGAATCACATAAAATTCCACTATAGGAAGGATCACAAGATTTGCAGGAAGCAATTTCCCACAAACTTCAATTAGAGAAGAATTATAAACTTTTGATGCGACTGTTGTGCCATTATGGTTTGTCACAGCTAACTCAATATCTAATTATTGAGGTAATATGATGATACCCTTAGAAAATTCTTCAGAAATAAAAGAGTGGGTGGATCCAGAACTAAATAAAACATTTTCTACTTTAGATTTGATGGTAAGTGTCCCTTTCACCACTTCGTTATCGTACTCCACATCGCTGATAGAAATTTCAGGTGACATTCCTTTTTCTTAGCCTTAAGAGTTTGTTGACGTCAATCATCATCAACAACCCTTGTATTAGGGCATTGATTGGCATAATTCCCCATTTCCTTGCACTTGTAACATTAAAGTGTAGGAGGTGCACCCTGTGTAGCCATTTCTTTGTTCGCATCACTAGACATCTTCTTCCCATCATTGCGGCATTCAAATGCCCGATGACCTTCCTTTCCACATTTGAAACATTTACTTTTCCCTTTAAGGAATCTCCCTCCCTGTTTCTTTCCACACTTTGAGCATAAGGGAAAGCTCATATTCTTTTCAGTGTTCTCTTTAGATTTCCCTTTGAATTCCATTTTCCTCTTCTTATCAAATGCATATGACTGATGGGTTACTCCAATCTCCATCTCAACTTTTAGGGCACATCGAACGATTTACTCATAGCTATTGAAGTACCTCATGGATAACACCCTTTTAAGACATGGTTTTAAGCCACTAAAGAATCGATCAATCTTACTCTCAGGTTGGATGGTAATCCCAGAAACATACCTTGCAATTATTGTAAAATTTCCTTCGTAGGTACCAACAGATTCACCATCCTTTTGATTTAGTTCAAGAAACTACTTCTCCATCTTTTTTCGAAGAATACGAGGGAATTACTTATTGAAAAATAAGTTCTTGAACTCGTCCCATTCCATGGAATCAATTTAATCCCTTTTCCTCGTATTCTTGATAAGATTCCACTATTGATCAGCTTCACCTTCCAAATGATAAACTGCTATGATGACTTTATCATGTTCAGAACATTGAGGAACTGAAAATATCGTTTCAGTGGTACTGATCCATTGTTCAGACACTAATGGAACAATAGACCTGCTGAATGAGGGTGGACGCTACCTCATGAAGGATTCAACAGAATGTTTCTCCTTCCTTTACTCATTTGGAAGTCCTGCATGATTCATAGCTTGAGAAAGTTGTATGAGCATAACTAAAAGATTTAGCATTCCAACTCCCATAAAATTTGGTTTCTCAGGGGGACAATCATTTCATTGCTCATCGCATTCTGCATTAACATGGCACCTTCAGTTTCCAGCCATTGACTAAAACCAAGAAGAATACTATGAGCAACACTAATTATAATTGGAAAACCGCATAATAAAGAATAAAATTTCACACTTAAGGTCTTATCATAGGTTGTTCATGGCCATTTTTAAAACACTAAGATTGTGTTCTATGCTTATACTTATCCTTAGGGTTCTTACTAAGGCTTTCACATCCTAGTTTCCAAAGGTTGACTATACCGTTCCTCTGATACCAACTATAACGAACCATACTTTATATACACTTTTATTTCTTCAAAATTGAAGCACACTTATTACAACATATAACAAAACCATGAAATTACCATATAGGTATAGTGTCTTTAGAATCTGGGAAACATAAACAACTGGTTCATAAAGCATCTGCACTATCTCCCATTTATTTCATCACATCTAGAGTCCCTTTTTGAATATCCTACATAAAAACCTTCTTCCTGGCCTGTGGAATGAAAACATACAAAAGGGTGATCTAAAATTCTCCATAAGGGTAAACAAAAGAAATATCAATCACATCATATTCATACGAACATAACATTTTGGAAATCTTAACCTGCAAAAGAGATCATAATTTCATAACATGGGATAAATCATATTAGTGAAATGTAATCCCAATAATCATAACTTAAAACATAAAACTTTTTGGCATACACACATAATCATAGAGAATCATTTCTTATTAGGGAAGACTCATTTACAAGACTATCTTAGCGGACAAAGTCCATTTCTGAACCGAGTTCACTCCTCGTTTCAGTCCTATTTCACTGAACTGGATTAACCTGCCATTCTAGCCATGTCTATCTCATGAGATATAAATATTTACCCAATGAATTGGAGGGAGATATAGGTCCCACACATATCATAATGATACCATTCTTATGTGTGCCACAAGATCATAAATCATACATCATAGCATAACCCATGTAATAAAAATGGGATTCTTAAACATCATGCCATCATAACATAATCAATATAAGATAAAAGGACATCATAAAAATAATTCCACCATAACATAATCAAACCAATGTAAAAATAGGGATAGAAAAAGAACCCTATATTATCTTAGGTGGAAAATAATTTTGATAAAACACTTGAACTCTATTCTTGAGGAAAATACCCTTTTTACTTCAAAAACATTTTCCTTTCTGAACATGTCATAAAATTTAAAACTAAAAGAATTTGATTAAAAATACTCTTAAAAACTTATAAAGGAAGCTTCAAGGAAATAATGTTCTATGAATCCATTCATTCCGTATAAGTTAAAAAGAACATTTTTCTCGTACTTTGGTCGGAAAAGTCAAAAAGTACCTCGTACAAAGAAGAACAAAATATTCCATTCATATCTTTTACTAAAAACTCACCAAAGGGTAAAATTAGATTTAAACAATTTTAGGGGGATAGAAATAGTATTAAATATTGGGGAAACATGTATGTGTATGATAAATATTCCCCAGTAAATTCTGAAGTACAAACAATCTCGGATAAAAATTGAGATTGCGAGATTTTTCCTTACCTTAGGTCCGATTTGCTTCGTAAGTGTCTGAACCTCCTGTATAATGATTTAAATAATGTCATTGACTTCTTCTAGAAACATAATTATTTTTATGATATCATATATGGTCATATTATTAGCTTCTTATTAGTAATATTTCATTGCTACTTGTTATTCAGGTGTTAATTACTTTTTGTTCTTATGCGTGTTTTGTGAGATAAATTCTTATTCTTATTTTTAGGTTATAGATAAATAATTTCTAGAATGGTATTAGTGTAATATATATCATATTTATTCATTCAATTCATTTATATAATCATTATGCAATGAATATCATGTTGAACGAGTCGCATCACATTGTGGAGACGATATTCCGTATGTACGCACGAGCGATGATATCGTTCCAATGATCATGGAATTGTATTGGAGTGTATGTATACTATTTAAGAATCAATATAAATTTAAAATAATAATATATAGTTATTATTTAAACCATTACACCCATCCATGTAAGGTGGTGGTGGAAAATAGATTACACCATGGCGTGGAGACGGTATTCCGTACGTACGCACGCGCGATGATTTCGTTTTCCGTAGGATGGATAGATGGTGAAATAGGTTTGTTTCATAATTATAATAATATATCAGTATATGAGTGATACTGATGTTATTACTTCATAATGAAACAACTAAATAAGAAGAAGTAGAATAAGAAACTAAGTTGAAAGAATCGTTAACGGACAATACCTCCTCTTCGAAGCACCTCTTTGAGACCTCCTCTTAGGGCAATAAAAATGGTCTTTGAAGAAGACCAGGACCTCTAGGATGTTTCTAGGGAAGTGTAGAAGAGAATTTTTTAGGGGTTGGCTGAGATGTAAGTCTAAAAGTGGTGTGAGGAGAAGAGGTATGAGGTTCCCTTTTATAAGGGAGGAGAGGGGCACCTTTGGAAAAACTAAAAAAATTATTTTATTATAAAGTCATATTCGTATTTTAATAGCTCCAAATTGATTTATTTCGAAGATAAGGTGCGTATGGGTCGAAATGATCTCATCCAGTAAAATTTAGACAAGTTTAGGTTTCTATTTTAACCTTATCATTTAGATTTAACTTTATGTTAAATAATTTTACTTTTACCACGTCTTCTTGTTTTCTGACACAATATGGTTAATAAACATAATATAACAAGACAAACGAACCCCAAGTTGTTTATTATTAATATATATAACCTTATCTATGTCATTTGGCCCAACCATAGATTTTTAGGAATAAAATAACAATTAATAATATAATTTGTTTTTAAAAAACTATTTTATGTCAATTTTGACACTATTTTGTAATTGATTTTTGTAAAAATCATAAAAGAATGATTAGTTTGAAAAACATTAATAATATCAATAATTACATGTCATATTAACCTAGAAAATTATTTTAATTCATAAAAAGTCTCAAATTACATTTATTTTGGTATTTATATCATCAATTATGTTAATATTTCATAAATAATATAATTACTGCATCATCATTGTGTCATAAATAATTTAAATTATTTAAAGTATACAAATTACAAAACAAATACCATTATGTATTAAATCTTTTTAGCTTTCTAATGAATATTTATAGTCGAATCTATCTTTTTTATAACCCTATATTAAAAATGTTTTTGTTATTAAACATGGATTTTAACTATTTTAACTATTCATTAAATAAAATAATATTAAATGTCCTAATCTAATCCAAGTGGGACTAAATGGTTATATTTTATTCATAAGGTTGTTTTTGGTCGAATTAAACTTATTAAATATAATTAGGACATGTGTTAGAGTAATAATAATATCATTTTTACCCTTAATTACCATATTTACTTTTAACCGTGGTAAAAAAAAGTAAAAAGTTACTATTCAAAAAAAATTATTTTCATCTCATTGAACTACATTTTAGTCCTTGATATTAACCATGTCTCTAGAATTTTCTAAATTCCACTCACAGAAGTGGTAAAATTAAGTTTTATGTAAATTTTCAAATTCTCCTAGGAGGTTGGTAAAAGACGGTGAAAAGTTCAATAAAATTTTTATATATCTAAAATTTTTATAAAATGACTCCAATGGATTGAATTGAACTTATATAGGTATTATGTATCAATTTTGACCTAAAATAAATTTAAATAAACTAAATAATTAATTAAATAAAAAGTCGGTTTTTAAATTGTAACCCAGTGTTTTCACTATTCATCAAAAATTGAATGTTTTCAGGAAAATACCAAAATTTCACCCTAGGATAATTTCGATATTCCAAATCCAAAATTGAAGTCTGTTTTGAAAAATAAAAATTACAAAATTTCAAAAAGTGGTTATTACTATTCATAATGAATAGTTTTAATAATATTTTAATAGCATATCGTTGTTTAGTGAAACTCGGTATTGCGTACCACACAAGCTATCGAGGAAGGCTGCGATTACGTGCAAAGCAAGCCATTCTAGTGTTTTGTGTAGTGAAGGATTACTTTGATGATGTATATATAACATAAAAACAAAATATTTCTAATAAAAATCTCGGGTGTTACAGATTAATTAGAGATAAAGGGTTCTCCAATTACCCACGAATCATAAGAAAGGTAATTGGGGAGTTTAAAAACATATCCTGACCTCAAAAGTTTGAAATCAAAAGTCATTACATAAATATAGTTCTTAAATAAATATTACATGAGGATCATTTACCTTGAGTGCGTGCTTCTAAAATATTTTGAGGAACTTCTTATGTGATTGGAGGAACATTTGGGGTATATAGACAGGAAAATTAATATTAAATTAATCTTAAAATATTTTTTATTGAAGAGGAAATAGAGGATGGTTGGGTTATATAGATAAAGAGAGGACAATTCATTATTAATTCCCAAAACATAGGTCTGGGACTCTATAAATTAGAGTAAAAAAACCCACAATATATTCCATGTTTTTCCTATTTTTTCTATAATTAATATCATTTTTTATTATTTTATATGTTTAATTTTATAACACAATAAAATAATTCCCTTGGTTATGTAGAAGTGGGCCATGTTTATTAAGAATGGATTTTAAATATTTTAATTATAATATAGGTTTCACAGAATTCATTAAGAGTTTTTAAAAATCATAAATATTACCTAGAGACACATTATTTTAAATGTAATACATAATTTTGGTTTTGGATACTCTTTATAGTATTTATTACATTATTTTGTTTCTTTTATAATTTCATAATGTAGACCATATATTTATACCGTATTTGATTTTTACATATTAATTTTAATTTCTCAAAACTTTTTGATAAAATCACAATTGGATAATTTTTATGTGTTGATTTGGAAAATATTATTTATTTTATCAAAATAATTATTTAATTAAGAGAATTTAGACTTTTAAATAAAAAGTATACCTCTATTGATTAATGTTTTTTTTGAAAATAACATTTTTCCTACTGTTATAAAATTATTTTTTAACTTTATAAAATTATATTATCATTCATATTTAACAAATATTATTTAATAATAGTATTTTATTAAATAATAAGTTATTTAAAAAATTCTCAAATTCATAAAAATATATTGTCTCGATTAAAAATATATATTTCTTGAAAATACAATTTGTATTTCATTATATCAAAATCCAATTTTTCTTAAAATCATCGCTAAATAATTATGAAAGAAAAAAAAATATATAATCATCATTTTATTGAAAATAAAAATATTAAAATTTATACTATTAGTATCTAGATACATAAATATTTATTACACCAGTGAATACCCTAAGGGTAAGGTGTGTGAAGGTGAGATTTTCATCGGGTGATTCAGTGAACATAGTTTGGGCCATGATATCAATGAGCTTGAAATTATATTGTAAATAGTTTCAATTTTTATTTGGATTTATAATATCATATTGGGCATAGTCAAGTTAAAATCCCAGTGGTACTATCTCCCCCAAAGGCTCCAATAGATGGGATTCATAGGGTATGATCCTATTGGTCGAGGTGATCACTTCCTTTGTGTATGTAAAATTAAATTTATCATAAAATATAATATTATAGCCCTAATGGTATCTATAAAATATGTATATTATCAACAATAAAGATTCCTGATTATATTTTAAATTCGATAGACTATATAACAGTCCAAAATAACCAAAGTAGTGCTTCTGATTTCTATAACTTCTAATTTGAATAAGGAATTCACTCATTTAAAAAAGTAATTTCATTTATAAATGTTTCGGTTATTACATTACCCACTTCATAAATTTCAACCCCAAAATTTTTATTTTATACACTGATATAGATGTGGGTACTTATGGTTCATCGAATCTTCTTCTTCCCTTGTCACATACTAAAACTTAAGGTTCTTCCAAAAGACTTTGATATGGTGATTTATCTTATTTCATAGAACTTTATTTTTATGATCTATATCATCACTAACTACTCATTGAATGACGTATCATTCTACAATGGACCCAAATATGGATTTTTTATATGTGAGGTGTCTGGTATGTACTACCTCAAGAGGGATTCACGAAACACATCATGTACTTGAGATAGGTTAGGTGAGAGCGATATTTGATATACCACTACTCTAATGCAATCAAGGATATCAAAGGGGATAATGTATCTAGGAATAATATTTTTCTTCTTCCTAATCCTTATTAATTTCTTCTATTGTGATATATAAAGGAATGCTTTATCTTATATCTCAAACCCATGGCTCTATTAAATATTATGGGGATAGATTTTCTTTCAAATTTTTCTGAATTTCTTGCAAAAACTGAATTGTGTTACCCCTCTTTATTATTTCATAGATAAGAATAGGTCCCATTATCTTCCACTCTATAACATAATCCCATCATGTTAGAGTTCAAAAAAACTTCTCACACAGAGACTCAGAAGGGGTCATTTGTGTGAAATTATAGAAACTGTCACTATATGATAACTTCACGATGGGTAGGTTTTGATCCCAAAATCCTGCAAAATACATTGAACATGATCCTAAAATATCCTTTAGAGTTTAAATTATCCATTTAGTATATAAATCCATCTAAGGAGGATAAAAAGTTCTAAATCTCACTTCTGTACCTAAAAATTTCTAGAGGATTATCAAAAACGTTGAGGTAAACCTTATATCTCGATCAAATACAATAGAGAGTGAAACTCCATGCAGCCTTAACACTTCACATATATATATATATTAGAGATTTGGTCAAGGGATAAATATTTCATGATAACAATGAAATGTTTTGACTTTTCAAAGTTATTGACTGCTAAAAAAATAGTGTTATTATGTTTAGGTGTCTTGGGGAGTCCTATGATGAAATCCAGGGGTTTTTTCCCATTTCCATACTAGTATGGGAAATGGTTTCATAATAATCTTAGAATTGTTTCATTATTTCTTTAAATGTTTCCATACTAAGAATATTGAAAAAAATACCACAATCTTCCTCTTCATGTTATCCTACTTTATGTTTTGATTCAAATATCAATTCTTCTTAGTGATTCCTGGATGAATAGAGAATTATGATCTATGTGAATTTTACAAAAGTTTACAAATTATTTGTAGTTTTTATAAGGCATATATCTAGGTTCCAACCTTGATATCTCCATCTTTAGTAATGTTAAACTCTGGAATAATCATAAAATTTTTCTGTAGAAGATCTTCATATTATTGGACCAGCTGGATCCTCTCAATAAAAGATTTTTGAGAAATTATTTGAGAAAGGTAAGATTAATATCATTTTTTTATTCTCATATCCATCCTTTTAGAGTCCAAGAAGATTAGATCCCATGAAATCCTCATCACGAATAGGGTTGGAGTATTCTTTCTACTTAGAGAATCTTCTGATTTACTCACCTTTCAAGGATGGTATTAGATTGAAAGATCTAAATTATTGATCGGTACAAACCACCATCTTTGGTGAATTTTGATATTTTTTTTGTGAATATATATTTCAGGATTTTATGATATATATATATATATCACACATCCACCTATAAATATAATGTAATCAAATATTTAATGTAAAGATCACTACTGCTAATTTTAGATCATGATTTGGGTAAATCTACTCATGGATCATTAATAGTCAGGAGGCATAGGCTACCATTTTCTCATCTTGAATGAGTTCACAACCCAAAAATGTTTTGTATTCATCATAATATATCACAAATCCTTCCCCAATAGTGGGTAATTTTGGCACAATTGTAGTGATTAGACTATTATTTTACTCTTCAAATATTTCCTCATATTCATTTGTCTAGAAAAACATGAATCATTTTTGAGTAAGATTTTTTATTTGGATTAAATATCATGAGACGTTTCTAAAAAATCGATTATAATATACAACTATCCAATGAAACCGAGGATTTATATCATTGATGTTGCTTTGGGCCATCCTTTAATTATCTATCCTTTTTAAGGATAAACATATATCCTTTTACTAGTGATATCATTCCTTATGAAATATAATTTCTCAATATATTACTCACATTTAATTAGAAAATAAATTTTCCTTTTTCAAAGAATTTAGTATATAATTAAAATACCATAATGTTCCTCCTTAGTTTTGGAGTTGATAAGAATATAATCTATAAAGACTACAATTTTTTTCAACGTAATACCTAAAGACTCTATTCATCAATTATATGAATATAGGTAGAGAATTAGTGATTCCAAATGGAATCACTATGAAATCATAGAGCCTGTATCTTGTTCAAAAAGTGATCATGGGGATATCTTTCTTCTATACCTTTACCTAAAAATTCCCTAAATGAAGATCCAACTTAGTGAAGTACATGGATCCATGTAGCTAATAAAATAAGTCATCAATATGTTGTAGATGGAACTTTTTCATTATTATAATCTTGTTGAGCTCACAATAAATAACACAGATCCACAATGACCCATCATTCTTCTTAATAAATAAGAATGGTTCACCCCATGGGGAATCACTTGGGAAAATAAATCCATCACCCAGATTCTCCTGTAATTATTTCTTCATCACCTTATCCAAATTCTCCTGTAATTGAACCATCCATATTATTTACTCTTATTCAATTTATGTAGATATTTTTTACTTGCAAGGAAATAATATCCATTCTTGATTTGATGGTACCAAATAAGATTCATCATCCTTCTTGAACTTTTATAGAATTGGAGGACGATTCAAGATAAAAAGGGTGATTTACTTTTTTCATAATTTTTTTATGAATATATACAAGGAAGTTAAATCCATACCTCTAATTGCATAAAATTCCACAAAGGGGTGTATCAAAAGGATTTATAAGACATTCCGCCCAAAATTTGGACAGTTTATGAGTTATATTCTTGGGATGAAATAATTGAACCATTTTCTATCTTCAACAATAACTAAAATTCTATAATTTGAGGAGATGTTTGAATAGTTCCACTAAACATGTAAGATATTAAAGGAATCATAGATTATAATCAAATAATAATATTTCTATACTTGAATAAGTAAATAGAATAATGATCACCACATTATTGTTAGGATCCACCTCTGTAGTTGTGATGGAATTCAATCACCCTTTGTCTTTAGGCCACAATGGTTGTTATCGTTACTTATCATCTACAACCACTGGGTAAGGTAATTGATTTCAATATTTTCTTTATTTTCAGTTGTTGAATCATTGGATTACTTGGTGAGTGTTAACTAGATCGTTCATTTCTTCTATCATATTAGTGTGTTTCTCCCACTAGAAATCGCTAGCTAGGTTCCCTAACTTCCCACACCTAAAACATTCCCTTATTTGCTTCAAGAAATTTCCAAAATTATTTTACCCATAATTTTTACAAGTATAATTTTGGAATTTATTTCCACCATTATATTTATATATATCATAGAACTGGAATTAAACTCCACTTTTTGTTTCTTATTCTATAGATAACCATAAAATTTTCTGATATATATTTGTAATTTAAGGACCCATTGAGGAATATCTCATCACTATAAATTTACCAAATCTCCAATTATTTTCATAGACTCAACTTCTTCCCACCAAATAAGTGTTAAATTTTACATTCGTGGGTAATGACATATATGGAGGTGTATCAAGCATGTATTGTGAAGTGTTCTTTACATTCCATGATATATTCGTCATCCTTTTTCTTGAGTCTAAGAAAGTAACTTCCCATTTTTTGTTAGAGGGTGTGAGGAAAATATTTTTTGAAAAATATTTTCATGAATTTCTTTGTCTCCATCAGTTCAATATACTTTTGTGGCTTCATAGTTTTGGCCAACATGCACTGTTGACCAACTTCTTCTTCCATATGGTAAAAACAAATATAACGACCTTCTCCTGGTCAAGATCATTTAAGGATATAGAAGACATTTTTAATGGGTTTTACCTATTATCCCATTATTAAAGGATTGTAAGATCCATTGAAATTTGTAGTCCTTTGTCACATGAATTTCTCAATTGCAACTTTTTCTTTCTTAGGGGGATTCTATAATTACTTCTAATACATATTCCTATTCAAATATGGAGTAAATTGAAAAATTTTTGTCATGAATTTCATGATTCATATTCCAATTATGTTGATAATGTTGTTTGGTAACTCATATCACTTCCCCCAACATTATTTGTTGAATTATTTCCTCCTATTTCCTACCATTGACTAGAATAAATGGGAAATTTGGGATGGTTATTTTTAAAATCTTAAAAACATAAATAAGAAAATGTTTATATCAAAGGGATAAGTCATAAATCAAATATATTCATTAATATTTCAATTTACAGGTTTTAGAAAATGTTATATATGATATATACATTTCCTAACCTAAAATTTTGCAAGAATTTTAGTTACCTTAGTAGTCATTTCCCTTGAAAATGGGACATTGATAGGAGTTATAATTCCCAGATATTCTCCATTGGATTTTTTTATTAAACTATAAACAACCAAGGGTTCAGTATCCACAGGGACCTACTCTCTAAAGACATCAATTTTTCAGGTCTTTTGGCTAACGATTACTGAGAATACACATTGGTCGAGAGGATGGGAGGTTGGGCACATCACACTATTTTGGGGAGAATTATTGCCTACTCTGGGTCTCTCTTATAGATTTATGATATGTACATAAATACTTATTAATTAACCAAGTTTGCAATGAGTTTCCCTTGTGATTTGTAAATCAATTATTAACATGTATAGAATTTTAGAATCATCTGTATGTATCTGAGGTTCTTCTTTGATAGAGAAAACTTCATGCATCCAAGCTTATCCAACAATGTTATAATTTAGTATACTTGATAGAGATTCCTTGGCCATTATTATGACTATGGGGGTTTTCAAGCCACCACTAATAGAAAAGGGGGATTTAGAGCCCCCTGACATGGGCGACCACCAATAGTGGTCGCTAAGCTTAAAAAACCCCTCATCCATTCCCCCACCTCCTCATGCTCGAACCCCCGCCTCACGCACCCCACTCACGCCACCATAACCCTACCCCAAAGTGCCGACTGCCACTGCCCTCATGCCCGTCCTCCTTTTCCTCACCACTGATGACATTTTCCACCACCCTCAACACACCGCCTCCTCCTCCAGCTCCCCGCAACTTTTTCCACCTATCCCCTCCCTCTTCGCACCGCCTCGGACTCCGGCTCTCCTACAATGCCCCTCCTCTCTCTCTTAGCAACACCTTTGGCTCCCCTCCCTTTCATATTTACAGTGCTATCAGGTATGCCCTAAATTCTATTTAAGAGTTTTGATTTTGGGCATTTTACACCATAAAGTTGGCATGCATTAATATTATATGAATATTGTATGTGAATAAAATTTGTGGAAATTGATGTTCATGTGTATAAGAGCTTGTGTGTATAAAGAATTATGAAACAATGTGTGCTAACAGTGTTTGTATAAGAAGACATCACACTTTACTTGAGGTTGGACATTACATTAAACGTACAATCCATGTATATGTTGATTAGATTTATATTAAGTTGTGTTGTTTTTTGATTTATAGCAATCTTGAGTCTGTGTGTGTACCCCATGATAAAATGTTTGAGGCTTGACCACATTTGTGTAATTTTTTTTATACAGATATTATTATAGATTAGAGTTGGATTATTTTCCAAATCGAATGTCTATAGAATATTTCTAAGGCATTATGCAGTTCATTGAGTTAATTTCATGATTTAAAAGTGACTATATTAGTAGTCCATGTAGAAAATGTGGAAATAGATATAAATTCACATGAGATACTATGAGGGAGCACCTATTATTGAATGGATTTTTGAAAAATTGTAAGAGTTAGACTCGACATGAGAAAGAATATATTCATTGTCAAAATACAGATGCAGTTAATATGTATGTTTATGTGAGGATGAATGATCCAATGCATGAAATTCTTACTAAAATGGTATGTGGGTTGGCTCTTGAAGGCATTGAAATCTAGAACGTTGAGACTAATGAGATAAATCTATTATCTAGTGCATATCGTGATTCGAGAAGGTTTTATGAAGTACTTGATGATTAAAAAAATAGAATTATATCCCAGATGTAATGCTTACAATAATTTTTCATTTATCGTGGAGTTGTTGCATTTGAAGACTTTGAATCAGTGGCCAGACACATCGTTCGACATGCTATTGGCATTATTGAAAAAGGTTCTTCCTATTGACGCTAATATTCCTGAGTCGTATTTCCATGCTCGTAAGTTGACATAGAACTTAGGTTTTACATATGAGACCATAAATGCATGTACACACAATTTTATGTTGTTTAGAAAAGAAACTGTCCATTTGGATATTTGTACGGTATGTGGCAATTCCAGGTGGAAAGAGAAAATTAGAAATCAGACTCATTAATGTCAGTGTGTGAAATAGGGAAAAATGATTGCTGTAATGCATATGAAATACTTTCCCCTAAATCCAAGGTTGAAAAGTTTTTTTCTATTATCTAAAGTTTCTAATTTAAGGAGATGGCATGCAGAAAGGAATCAGAAAAGTGACATGTTAACCCACCCGAAAGACTCTCTTGCATGGAAGG